>OY728161.1:1825498247-1827998247 GCA_963277665.1 Viscum album | reverse complement strand
ATAGGAATATGTGGTTTAGCAGGTACCTTGGAAGCAGATGCTTTGGAAGCTGATGCATCTTGTATTGAAGTTGGCAACATCCTTGGTTTTGGAAGATTAAACTGATTAGATCCATTTACTTGCTGAGATAAAGAAGATGGAATCTTTAATCGGTCTTTCAAAATAACTGTGCCAAAACTGAGTTGGCCATTGGCAGAAGAACTTGCTTGTTCTTTTTGATCTCGCTGAAGGGCTCTACCACGAGTTTCTGCTGCATATACAGTGCTAGCAGGGGTAGAATTAGAGTAGTGGCTTCGGAAAGATCCACGTCTTCCCCTGTATCCTGAACCTCTAGAACTTCCTCGGATTCCCTTATTTGATACAGGGAATTCAGTCTCATCAAGACTGGAATATGGATCTGTTAATTGAATCATATTAACAGAACCAAAGATTAACTCCTCATCTGATAAAGACTCTGCTTGGTTAGCCTGTTTAGGCTATGCCGTTTGGTGGGGCGGTGCCCGTTGCTTTGAAGTAGATGGCATGAAATCTGCCAGAGTCAAAGACAACTTAGGCCTCGATACATACTCATCTTCTTCTGATTCCTCTTTCTTCTTTGAATTGCGCTGCCCTTTTGAGGATTTGTCTTTTGATGGAGGCTTCACTGCAAATTTTGTAGGAGACACAATTGGCTTCTTCAATTGTGTTTGCAAAATGGAATGGGTCCGATTGATTGTCTTTATGACCATCCAATCATCATATTTTTGCGCAGTTTTGCTTTTGACTTCCTGCCACTCGCCTCCTTCCTCTGGATCTGTAGTGGTAACACACACTACATGAGCTGAAGAACCCTTCAATTTGACTTGTCCCAAATCGACCATCTTTTGCAGGAGGTCTTTAAAGACAAAACACTCTTGGATGGTATGCCCCAACATTTGATGAAAGGGACAATAATTGGGACGGTCTTCATCTCCTTCCTTGTTTGGCCTCTTGGGAACTGGTAATTGAACCAAATTATTTTCCAGAGCTGAAATGAAGTAACCCGGAACTTGATCACTTCGGAAAGAGTATGTTTTACTCTTAAAATCCTCAAATTGTTTCCATTATTGATCTCTTTGATCATTTGGACGAAACGACCTTTGTTGTTGGCGTTCAGGAGGTGGAGCCCTTCGAGAAGATGAAGGTTTTGAAGTAAAAATAGGTACAGGTGCTTGTTTAAGCATAACTGTAGCAGTTTCCGCTTTACCCATTCTCCTTCCTGGAACTGATGGAATTACAAGAGATTTAACCTTAGCCTATATAAGGGAATATTCAATCTGTTGAGAGATTGAAGTAAGGTCTTGAAACCCTCCTGTGTATTTCACAGGGATCAATGGCGTGCGTAATTCGTCACCCAAATTTGCCACACAGATTGGCAACAGTTCCTCCTAAGGAAGTGCTAAACTCAGGGAATACGTTAATCCCTTCCAACGAGCAATGAAATCAGAGACTCTTTCATTCTCCCTTTGCTTGCAGTTTGTAAGATCGAAAACTGTCGTTTTTGGCAAAGTTGAGCTGAACTGAAGAAGGAATTTTTGACGAAGATCCTCCCATCCGATGATTGACCGGGATTGCAAGCTTGTATACCAGACAAAAGCTGGTCCTTGCAAGGTTCGCACGAAGCATCTGAGTTTCACTGCTTCTTGCTTCTCTAGAGTTCCCATCATAGGATCACAACAAGACACGTAATGCGTCAAATGTTGTTCAGGGTCGCCTGATCCATTGAAAGTAGGGAAAACAGGGTTTCCAAAACTGGATGGAGGAGAAATTGAATCTACCCATTCAGGGTAAACTTTCTTTTCTGGTTGAACTTGCGCCCGTTTCCCTTCCATAGTTTCTAACCGAGCTGTTAATGACTCAATAGTAGTTATTAACTTTTGAGAAACATCAGGTTGAACTTGGTTTCGGGTAGGTGCAATGAATGGATCTTGGATAGACGTGGTGGTTGGTGCTGCAACTGATGGTAGTGATGCCAACCGTTGTTGCGTTTGACCCGTAGGATTAGACCTCTAAGGGTGTACTGATAAAGGAGGATATTCCTGATCCATCTCAGTAGTTACAACAAATTCCTTCGGCTATCGGACTTCAGCATTCTTAAGAAGAAGACTACTCTGAAGTAGTTCTGCATTCAACCTTCTTAATTCTTTCATTTCTTCCTCCTGTTGTGCAAACCTTTGCTCTAATGAGAGCGATTAACCTTCTTCAGAGGAAGGATATGTAACCTGATTCTTTCCCTTCCCTTTGTTGGATACCTTTTGGAGGGATGGAAGTGGATTACCTAGGTTCTGAGTAATCCTTTGACTTCGTGTACGTACACCTTCTTCATTTGTATTGGTGCGTACATTTTCTTGAGCAGGACGCTCTTCATCTGAGTCCCCTGAGTGAACATCCTCTGGTGGATTAGCAACAACGACATTGATGACATTGATTTATTCATAATGCATCACATCCCTTCTATCAACATTTCTGTGATATTGTCTTCTTTCATGTCTTTGACAAGACATTGCCTTTTGTTGATTCAATCTTTTAGGAACTTCTTGACGAGCTATAACTTGGAGGGAATCTCCTGATAATTTGGCTCTTCGTTCCTCTTGGGGCTTCTTCCCCAATTGAGAAAAGACCGACATTCTCTGAGGAGGGGATTGATGATTTGAAAGAGTCCCCAGTCTCGAGAACTGGGGATGTTCCTGCTGCTTCCGCTCAACTCCTCGAATCCCATTTGTTGACTCTGAGGGTTGGGTTAGAGAAGTCCCCAGTATGACAAGCTGGGGTGGCTCTTGACATGCTACGTCTGATATCTTCTTAAAATATCTCTTGATTTTGCGAATCTTAGTTCGGAAATTAGCTGGATGTATTAACCTGTATCCACTTTTATCACCTGGTTCAACAGACCGTTGGATGATTTCCGAAACTTCTGTCATTTGATGACGTGTTTGCTCTAGATGAGAGGCTTGTGCAATATTCTCGCCTGCTTGATGTAGGAGCAATTCAACAACTTGTTCTCTATATGCTTGATTTTGAGAGGAACTAGTTGAAGCATGTTCTTGAGCAAGCCTTTGATTATGAACAAAGCCCATTGACTGTGGCCGGCCATGGGCAATAACATTGCATGAGACCTTTTTCGGCGGGCTTTGCTGACTGGAAAGCACTGTGAAATGTAGTGCTCCGTGAACACCCCATCCTCTGATATGAACATCAGATGGAGCATTGGCAATTAACTGACGCAATTTTCTTAGTGCGCCAAGGCATGAACGTTGAAGGGTTCTCTGCTGCTTTTCAGCCTTCGGATACCGAGAGACTGATAGAGATGCCAAATCAATCTGACATTGTAGCCCTTCTATTATCTTAATATGATTTTCATATTCATCATAAGATAATACCTTCTTCTTCAATTGACAAAGAGTTTTCCATATGTTGAGACGAATATCATGGATTCCATCATCCGTCAACATCTTTGGAATGTCGTACTGGGAGTCGGCCAAAGGCCAAAACATGACTGGTACTTCACCTTTTGCCAGTTTTTTCCTCATGTTCAGCATTTCCTCTTTGTCATTAAATGAAGATTCTTCTACCTGTTTTGACCAGAGTTGGTGTTTCCTTGTTTCTTCATCGGATTCAACAAGATTGGTAGAGAGATCATTGATCAAACTAGAAGATGCATGACTTAGGGGTGGTTCGGAGAATGACCTATACCCTGGGCTATCTTCTGATTGAGAAAGTATTTCACTTGTTAGCGATAAAGCATCAGACATGACTGGTTTCGCATTTGCAAGTGCCTCAAGATAAGAGGGCTTTCTCGGCACTACATTATCCACTGGAGTATTTTCCAGGCAATGTGAATCACTACTACGGAGAGGAATTTTGCAGCGAAGTTCATCATCATGGGGAGGACCACCATAATGGGTTACAACAAAAGATGAGATCTCTTGCTCCTTGGTCTTCTGACCACACAGAGGGTTCCTGTGGCTCTCATTTGAAGAAGAAACTTCAAGATTGACCGAATTTTCATGAAGCAAGCCTTCATGAGGAAGTGTCTATTGAAGACCTTCAGAATTAATGTTCCCATTATTGGGAACTGAGGGAGTAGAATCTTGAATTCCGACAGATAAATGTCTGAGGGCTTCAAGAACTCCAGCATCGAGCAAGGCCTTATTGCAGATTGGCCTTTGATCTCCTGACTGTGCTGGGCAGATTTTTTTCTTAGATGCCTTCTTACTCGCTTTGGAAACCACTTGTTGACGAAAGTGGTTACTCTGAGCAGGTGTATGTGCCTGATCAGGAAAGATGGTCATGTTAGGCTGACGATCTCCACTCAAATCAGGTGTATGTGCCTGACTTGGTTGTCCGTATGATATGGGGGAGTATGCCCCATAACCCTCTTGGACTGGAACAGATGTGTGTGTCTGTTCCGGAGTGAATCGTTGATGTGTCACTCCACTGCTAGGGATAGATTTATGTGTCTGTCCTTGAGATGATGCTAAAGCTGTTATGATATCCTGGCAAGCATCCAGAATATGAGCAGGAATTTGCTTCTGCTCTTTCACCATTGACAAAATATTCTTGGTGACTTCAGCTGCCGGAACGGGGATATACGTTCATTCCGGGCTTGGAGTAGGTGTATGTGCCTGCTCTTGTCCTCCTTTTCCTGTCAGTGAATCTTGACAGTACTCAAGTGTGGAGGCAGAGAGTTGAGTCTGCCTCCTGTTTGTCGTCGGGGCTTTCCGACTGACTTCTCCGTGTGCTACCAAGCGAGACTGTTGGTAGGTTTGATTAGTATTAGCAGGTGTATGTGCCTGCTGATTACACTTCGCCAAACGCGGTTGACGAGATCCATCATATGTAGTCAGACGAGCCTGCTGACTAACTGATGATGTATAAGCAGGTGTATGTTCCTGCCTATAGTACTCCGCCGGAATTGCCTGGCGGGATTGGATTGATGCTGCCAGACGAGTCTTCTGGACAGCGGAATTAAAACGGGAAGGTGTGTATGCCTGCTCGTTGTTCGCCACCAAGTTAGGTTGGTGGACTTCTCCGGAGATGTCAGGGATGATAACTTGTCTATTGTTAACCGAATTCCGTCTCTGGCGGTTCATCTTGCCTGCTCGGGTTCGAGGAACCTGAGCTGAATGCCTGGAGTCGGTACCCTCATCATGTTGAGGGCGCACTACCGCACGAGTCTGGCGGCGATTGTTGATGGGAGCCCTCGAGAAGGACTCCTGTATTTTTGAATTAAGGCCCTGAGGGACCTACTCATTCACTTCCTCAGAGTAAGGGAGTGAATGGAAATTGCGTTCTGGGGATAACGACCCGAAACGGTTGGAGACGGTAGTCAGCACCGCCTGCTTCTTGATCGCTGGCCGCCGTTGTCCGGACGACCAGGTAGAGTTGTTAACTTGGAGGTCTTGACGAGCGGCCTCTAGAGTTGGGATAGTACCGTTGCGAAGGTACTCCTTAACCAGTGCATTAGAAACCCAGCGTTGAAGACGCTGAGTTGGTGATGTCATCCTCAGAGCGGACGACATTCCAGCAGGAGTAGCAGCATTGGTTTTCACAGCAGCAGACCTCACAATAGAGGTGTTCACAGCAGCAGTATTCATAGGGGTGAATTTAAGGAAATCCATTTTGCAGAAGATCTTGAGAAAAGAGTGCCTGTTCCATATAACAGACATAATCAAGATGAATCCCGCCACTGCATCTTTTGGATGAGCACATGTCAATGATTGCTTTGTTGGCCCAAGGGCCTAACAAATAAGAAGAACATCACTTTAACTTGGTTAAGGATTCACGTCGGGTTCACCATTTTTGTTTCGCACGGAATTCGGGGATGACCTCCTGGATGGGAGATTCAAACGTTCCGATCCGTTTCTAGCAGGTTTGTTCATAGAACCGGAAACATCCAATGATTCCACATCCGTTTGGACCTACTTTCCAAAGGTAGGAGCTCATTAGCTTGTGGACTGATGAGGCTTAGGAATTTGCATTGGTCGAGAGGATGGGAGGTCGGACTCATCACACCTTTTTGAGGGGAATTATTGTCTACTCCGGGACTCTCTTTATAGATTTAAGTTATGTTCATGAATCCTTATTACATTACCAAGTATAAAATGAGCTTTCTTTTAGTTTTAACAATCAATGATTAAATATGTAAGAAATTTAGAGAATCTTTTATATGTATTCGAGGTTCTTCATCAATAGAGAATCGTCTGTATCTATTTAGAGATTCTTGGTCAATGGTATCCTTCAAAAAATTTATAAAAGTCTCTTGGTCATTATGATGACCAGGCTGGTTTTAAAGCCACTCAGTGGGGCACTTGAAGTTTATCGTCATTCAGAAGGACATGGATTATTTCAAAGTTGGGATCGAACCCATAAATGGGCTACCTACGTATCCTTTGTTTTGGAAAAGGAATCAGAACCCACGTAGTTCGAGCAATGGAGTATGACGTTTATGATTGATGGCTCAAAGAAGAATGTCATAATTACTTTTACACTCTAAGCTCACGTGAGTCATGCTCGGTGTGAGAAACAAGAGGTATTGGTAAAAATTAGACAATTGTGCCATGAAAGATGCAATCATAAGAAATTGTTTGGGGATTATGTATGTATGACTGCCCAGATAGATGAAGGTTTAGGATTTACTTTTAGGGAGAAAATCCAGGAACAGGGTCCATAAAGGTATATGTGCTTCATGAAGATTTTGAATACTCTAACTTGGGACTTATTCCTGAAAAGGAAACCCAAATTAGGAGAGGATTGATAATTGGGTTTTACTCCTGAGAAGGAATCCCATATCAAACGTAATTTAGGACTGGTTAAGAGAAATTAAGGGACTTGGGGTTTACTCCTGAAGAGGATGCCCATAATTATGACTGGGACTTACTCCTAAAAAGGAGGCCCAGGTTAGGGGACTTGGGGCTTACTCCTGAAAAGGAAGCCCAAGATTATAACTGAGTCTTATTCCTGAAAAGGAGACCCAGGTTAGGGATTAAGGTTTGGGGCTTACTCCTGAGAAGGATGCCCATATTTGAGATTGGGGCTTACTCCTAAAAAGGATGCCCAAATTTGAGATTGGGGCTTACTCCTAAGAAGGATGCCCAAAATTAGAGGACTTGGGGATTACTCCTAAGAAGGATGCCCATATTAAAGGATTATGATTGGGGCTTACTCCTGAGGAGGATGCCCAAGTTAAGGAATTAAGGTTTGGGGCTTACTCCTGAGGAGGATGCCCAAGTTTGGGAACTTTAAGAACTTGGGGCTTACTCCTGAGGAAGATGCCCAGATTAAAGGACTTATAACTGGGGATTATTCCTGAAAAAGGAGACCCAGGTTAAGGATTCTCTCATCTTAAAGGATGAGGTTGAATGAATGAACTCTCAATCTTTGGTGACATAAAGATGTATAAATCACTAGGTTTTGAGAGATATTCCATCGAATTCCTTTCAGATAAGGAAGTCAAATCAAGAAATCATGCCATAAATGGCTTTGAAGAGTATCTTGAAGACTGAATCTTGAATAGGAAAGGTGAAATGGCTTAAGAGGGGTAAAATGGGCAAGATGGGCACCCAAAAAGGTAGGGGCGCACAAGTCTTGAAAGGCACGCAAGTCTTGCGTGGGCGCGCAAGTATTGGTCGCGCAGGTATACCTGCGCGGCATGCGGGGTACTTGCACGATTTTCAACCAGCATTAAAATACTTGAGCGACTCTTTATTAAACCCTTTAGAATCCTCTTGAGGTTCTCCCAGAAAAGGGACACGCAAGTTCTATTGGAGGAATAAGGCAGCGCGCAAGTGTGACCAGTTCCTTTAAGGGCTGGCCATTCAGGCGCGCAAGTGTTGATGAGTTTCAACACTTAGGCCTTCCTCCCTCCCTTTAGATCTTCCGTTCTAGGTAAGAAATTACCTTAGAAGTGTTCCGGAAGTTTTGAGAAGAGACTTGGGCATCGGGAGCCTCAATCCGAGTTTTTGGAAAAAGATCCTCCCAAATGGGGGGCCCACAGGGTCTATTTATAGGCAAAATAAGGCCCTGGGCGGTTACCAGGCGGTTACCACTTAGGTCGCGCAAGTCACTTGCGCGACCAAGGTCGTCGCGCAAGTGGACTTGCGCGACAGTGAGATAACTTGCGCGGTGCAGTTGCTTTTGATCCTGTGTTCATGCCTTTGTCGATTTTTGATATTTTCTTCAAAGGATGAATCACTTTGAGCTTAGATATTCCCCTTTTCCGATCTTTATATTCTGTGACGAAAGGAGCATCAACAATGCCCTAATATTCTGTTCTTCATCCATTCTTTAGATTTCTTCTAAACTAGGACAAATCAAGACTTGATACTGGATGAGCTGTATACTACTGAGGTGAGGTAGGTGGTATATACTTTCTTTTGGATTTTTATGGTGTTTTTTCTGGGTGCTCAGTCGATATGTCATTCATCGGACTTTCCGGTGAGGTCTTGTTTTTGAGCGAATAGATTTTAGTAGCTGTAGTTGGACCTAGTGAGGTTGACCATGAGTTCTGTTTAGGTGCATTGGCACCCGTTGCTCATTTTGAGGTCACCTGAGGGGTGCGCCATAAGGTAATAGATTGTTTATGCCTATTTAAACCACCCAAGGGGTGTGTGTTTGTGCTTTCCTAGTTAGATGAAGCCCTTAGATGACTTGATAGCTTGATTAGCTAGTTCAGGAGATGTATTGCCTCCTTGCATATTGAATATCATGTTATGCCTCGTCTATTTTGATATCTTGGATTAAATGAAATATGTTTATATGGGTTGGTATACCTATATGCAAATGACTAATGACATGTTAAATGGATTATATGGGAGGGTAGAGCCTTATGCTTTTGATAAATGGTTAGCATGAGTGGGTACACTCATGGATTATACTTTTTGATGTGAGTGGGTATACTCACATGTTTACAAATGTTTAATTTGAATGCTTGAATGATTGGTTTGATAGATTCCATGGACTGCTCTCCATGGATCTAGAATGCGGTAGTAGATGCCTTGGGTTGACTCTACCCCTGGGTCTTTATTTCATGGGATGCCTTGGGCCTTACTACCCTGTGGATCTGGCTTGCTTGGGATCACATAAGACTTTCTATTGCCATGCTCCTAGGACCCCAACCAATGCCTAACCTAGTTTCCACCAGGGATTCCCATGAGACTCGATGGGATGCCTTAGACACACTCTTTGGATTCAGCCCTCCGTGGTCTATACATTTATTACTTAGATGCCTTAGTCTGCTGACACCTTGTATCTGGACCTTGAGGTCTGCTACTTCACTATACAACGTGTCCATGGGATGCTACTTTCACTATACAATGTGGTCGTGGATTACTTGACTTCTCTATATAGTGTGGCTGTGGTTGCTTGATACAGATGGATGCACGGTGTGTCTATGTGACTTGCTTATCACTTGGTTATGGCTGCCTTGTTAGAAGTTAACTCTCTTTTGTAGGTAGCCTTGAGGCTGTTCAGTTTTACTTGTTACAATAGACTTATGCCATGAGAATACACACTTACTTACCAGTTGTTTACACTTGCTAGCACCTTTTATAGAATTGATGTTAGAACTGTATAGACCTAGGTGGTTTCCTACTGGGATGTTTATATCACACCCTATTTGGGCCTCCTTGGGAACCCAAACAGATTATATGATTGCAGGTGATGATAGGGACAAGTGCCCTAGTACAGGTTGTTGATTGCGGCTTTAGAGTAGGGGAGCATAAGACCAAGCTGAGGCTTGCGATGCTGGGATACCTTTTGGTCTTTTATTCTTTTGGGATACTTGTATTGTATTTCTATGTACTGTTCTAACTGCTTTCTAGATACTTGTACCATTTACATCATTTTTTTATATGATACACTTCTAGTTATTGATATGCATTATTGTCTTATCTTACTTCCAGTTGTTTATTTCACTTCCACTATTGTATATATATTTGAATTCCATTGTGATACTCTGGTAATGAGGGCATAGTCTCCCCACTGACTCACTTAGGCCCTCGCTACTAGTTGGTATCCTCCAGAATTCAGGGAGATGCACTTGAGGCCATGTGACCAACTGGGTTCGAGGCACCGTTTCAGGTGGCATCCAAGTCCAGAACATTACAAAGTGGTATCAGAGGGTTTTCTTTTCTGATTTGACTTACTGTTTGGTGACACTAGACATGGATAGGAAGAGAATGGAGTTTGGTAATAAACTATGCCTGGTAGTAGCTACCCTGTGTATAGGGAAAAACTAAATTGTCTCGAATTGAGTTATGATTTTTTGGATTTTGACTATTACAGTTGATTTGATTTCACCGTTGGGTGACACACTTGATCTCTGCTATTACTATTGATGCAATTGTGGGTTTTATTTAAATTTTAACCCGATGAGATGAGGGTGTGCCCTCTCATGCATCATATAGAAATTTTTTAGGATCGTATGCCATGTATTATGCTATGCCATCTAGAATGCATTAGATATTTCATGCTATTGTGATAGTTGAGGTGATAGTTGTGCCTGCTGTTGTGTTAGTTGGGTACGGTATCTAAAGGTGTGAAGTCATATTTCAATCTATAAGAAGTATGAGCCCTTATGAATTGGGAAATGACACACCAGTGAAACGTAAATTTTAAATGAACTTGATATGTATGGTTTGAATGAGAACCAAGTTTTGGGTTCATGAGGTGTTATGGGCCCTCGTGGATTTGGAAATTGGTAAACTCGAATGGAAATGGAAACTTGAACTAATGGATAGAAACTTGACCTAGACCCGAATTTTGAGTGGGCAAGAGGCATAGTTTCTAGTGGTTCGATGGCTATTCTTTATACAGTCCTAGATTTAGGAGCGAGTTATGGGCTTGACTTGGTTTCTAGGAGGGTTTTGACCTGTCCTACGCTTTTAATCTTTGTGATTTGATTTTGTTCTTTCCTAAGGTGTGTGTTTGGAATTGTAGAGACATGCCACCATGACGACCTCCAGTGGTGTGCCGCGATGGAGGCGATGACCATACTTCATAGATGGTGGGCTATAAGCTACCAATTGATCCTCTTATAGTGCCAACTGTGGCACCTATGGCTGTTCTAGATACAGGTGATGAGGAAAAATTCCATGAGGGTTTCTTTTTCTATATGCATACTATATAGGGAGCATCACAGCCAACCTTGACTATGGCTGATCTGACACGAGTGTTCTAGTAGTATCATACTCCTACGTTTTCAGGGGATGGTGGACCACAGGTTGTATAGTTGTGGCTAGAGACCATGTTATCGATTTTCAAGCATCTGTATATGCCTCCAGAGCGAAGGGTCAAGCTCGTGACTTACATGCTACGTGGAGCGACAAAGCGTTGATGTGACATTTTGAACTAGGCTGATGGGCTGTGGAATATGGGTTGGGATGATTTCCAAACCCTCTTTATGACTACTTTTACCCTGCGACTCTATGATCAGAGTGGGATAGTGAGTTCATGCGTCTGGAGTAGGGCACAATGATGGTTATGGAATAATCGACATGCTTTAAAGAGCTGTAGTGTTTTGCGTTGATGTATCTTACTGATGAGCTGTCGAAGGTGAGGCGCTTCGAGGAAGGTCTCAGACATGCTATCAAATCTCAGGTTAACGTGTTCAGGTTTCCTTCTATAATTGAGATTGTGAATCAGGTGATGATTATAGAGTGGAACCTAAGGGAAGTTGGGTGTACAAAATAGGGTAGTGTTGTTTCTCGCCCCAGTGGATCTAAGTCTTCAGACATGAAGCGTCGTTTCGAGGCTTTCACGTGACATGAGTGCTAGTCAGGCTGTGGGTGCAAGCATATCGGTGTTTTTCCATCAGTTTGGTAGGCAAGGCCATGTGAAAAATAAATGAGACTATGACCCGGTCGAGTGCTGAGCTTGTGATAGGATGGGGAACATGCAACGGTTTTGTAGGACCTTCCCTCCAGTAGCAAGTGGTAGGGGGTCATCTCCAACATCGGGTTTAGGAGTAGGTTCTTTAGCTCCATGTCAGGCTGGGAGTTGAAGCAGTGTAGGACGGTCAGGACAGGGTAGTGGTGGTCATGGTCGTGGTAGCCAGACATCGAGTTCTCAGAGGCAGCAGGGTGGATCATCTTAGGGTATCCAGACAGGGTCATAGGGCCGTGGTATAAGCCAAAATTATACAGTGCAACAGACCCAACATAAGCAGGATCCCGAACCGTCTATAGTGAGAGGTATGATTTTAGTAGCTTCTACTATCACATCTGTTCTTTTCGATATAGGTGCCTCTCACAGTTTTATCTTTGTACGAGTGGTGAAAAGACTTGGACTTTTTTTTTCTTTCTGAAGGCATTTTGATGCTAAACACACCATTGGGAGTTAGAATGGGTGATGTACGCCAGTGTATGGAGTGTCCCCTTGAGGTTGGAGGGTGTTACTTTATCCGGGATCTTTATGTCCTCGAGATGACAGGGTTTGACGTCATTCTTGGGATGGACTGACTCATAACTTATCAAGCGTACGTTGATTGCTATCTCTGGAGGGTAACTTTCACATCACCAGAGGGTGTAGTGTTTATTCACAAGGGTGAATGGGATGTCTAGGCAAGTAGAGCTGGACCCGAGCATCGTGGTCTTGGTGGAATGAAAACCCATATTGCTAGTTTATTTTTGGATGATTAGGGAGTGGGTCATTCATACTTTCCTCCAGTGGTTGAGCACTTCAGGGATGTATTTCCTGATGAATTTTCTGGTTTACCTCATGAGATATAGGTGGAGTTCTCCATTGAGCTAGTTACATGTTCTGTGCTGGTATTCATTCCTCCTTATAGGATGGCTATGGCAGATTTTTAGGAGCTCAAGAGGCAGCTAGAGGATTTGGAGGTAAAGGGGTTTATCATACCCAGTACTTCTCTGTGGGGTTCACCGATCTTTTTTACGAAAAAAGATGACAAAATTCTTAGGCTATGCATGGATTATCAGAAACTGAACCAGTTAACAGTTAAAAAACAATATCCCTTTCCACAGATAGATGGACTATTTGATCAGCTTCGAGAAGCTCAAGTGTTCTCAAAGATCGACTTGAGGTCAGGGTATCACCAGGTGCAGGTTCGACATACAAACATACCTCATACAACCTTTTGTAGCAGGTATGGGTTTTATGAGTATCTGATTATGCTGTTCGGTCTCACGAACATGCCAACATTTTTCATGGCGTTGATGAACCAAGTGTTCCATCCTTACTTGGATTCTTTTGTGGTGGTTTTTATGGATGATATCTTGGTGTATTCTCACAATCGACGTGACCATGCCAACCATCTTGAGATCGTTTTGAATACACTGAGAGATCATTCGTTATATGCTAAGTGTTGGTCAAAGTAGAGTACTCAAGAGGGGGGTGAATTTAGTATCTATAAAAATTTCTATTAAATATTGGATATTTAAAAATTACCTCAATTAAAAATACAATCTAAGTTAGTTTTTAGCGAATTTATAAGAGTCTTGAATGTTCAATTAATTTCTCAAGATATTGATTAGTTCTCAGCTATATTAATCTAATGATTAATATAACTTTCAAAACTAACCTACTAGTTCAAAACTGTTATAAACACCTGTTAAACTAACTATCAAAGCCTAATTTAGTTTTATGAAATATATGATAAAAATAGAGTAAAACTAAAAGGTAAAAACACAGCAGATATAAACAAGAGGTTCAGTCTCAAGATGAGACTTAGTCCTCTCCACTTAGTGATCACTTTCCACCAAGCAGATTAAATTAATAAATAAGTTTTTATCCACACCTTGGACCAGGGTTCAAAACAACACACAAGTCTGTCCAGGTCACACTTGACATCTACCACAATTATTTGTGGGAAAACAGCAAACAGTTCACACTTGACCTCTTCCACAGTTCTATGTGGGATACAAAAGGATAAATAGAGTGAGAGTTTGAGGATATCAAGTATCCTCCAGTTATGCACAAGAGTCAGTGTGTGTGTAACAGACAGATACACACACTACTCAGAAATGTAAATAAATGAACACAAAAAATCTAGTGATTTAGAATAAGGTTTAGAAATATCTTTGTATTATGAAGTGAAGCTCTAGATTCGTTTGATGTAGTGGAGTTGTAGTTTGAGTCCTTATTTAGAAGTTGTCTCCAAAACAGAGTGTCATAGCCTCTATGATATGGCTTCCAGAAGTGAAATGTTCATCTTCCTGTTTGAAAGATGTTCTGATCATCTCAACAATTTTTGGTTCACTTCTTGATCTCCCTGTATGTTCTTCCTTTGAGTTCTTGGGATTTTGGAAGTGTTCTTGAGTTGCAAGAGTTCTCAGGTTTTCTTATCTTGCTACTTTTCAGCACTTTCCTCTTCTGTTTTATGATCCAGATTGTAATTATTTTATACTTCGAGGTCCAGTAGACACAAAGATCTCCCCACATGCATGTACCTCATACTATCTCTTGAATATCCTACAGACAACATTAAATAATGTCAGAAACATTAATTTGTCTAAATATGACTGTTAGATATAAATTTGAATTAATAAATTAAAAATAGTTTTATGACTATTGGTGAGTCATAAGTATCGGTGAATCATTGGCATCGTCCTGATGACATTGGTTTGTCAGCATCGGTGACTCTCTGTATCAGTGAGTTCTTTCCATCGGTATCGATGACTCGGGGCATTGGTGAGTCATTTGTGCTATCGGTCTGTCTGGGCATCGGTGAGTCATTATTGGTGACTCATTTTAAACTATCAGTGTGTCACCCATCGATGACTCATTCATCGGTAAGTCCTTTGCACTATCAGTGTATTGGTCATCAGTGAGTCGTCCAATGGTGAGTCACTTAAACTATCAGCGTGACTGATTATCGGTGACTTGCCCATCAGTGTGACGTTTGTTCTATCAGTGAGTCCAGCATCAGTGTCTTATTCGATTGGTGAATTCTTTGATCGGTGAGTCCTCATTGACAAGTCATCATCGGTGATCCATTCATCAGTGACTCCTTTAAGCTATTGGTGTCAGGGACTTTGAAAAACTTACAAAGTGTCTGTATTATACATAACAATATCAGATTAAGTGAAAATCATAAATACATGTAAATATATACTTGTAAATATATTGAAACATAAATATCCATAAATTATTGACTTATTGAAATGTATTATACTATGTGACATAAGTTATCTATTTATAAATATATGATTGACATTTTTTATAACTTAAAATACGAATTACCATGATTTGTAAAGTGGCATGGTTTGTGATTATTAAAACAACTATCTCACAGAGGGTCCAACACTCCCTTTTGATAATCACAAATCGTGACATTAGTGAGTTATACAAGATGTTAAGGAATAAAAATTACTTAACTTAGCATATTAACAGTGAGTATGAATTCTCAATATAACTATAAGGTCTTTCCTTAAGCTCCCCCTCAATTATTGCATGAGAGGATATATATAGAAGGTTCCTTTTTAAGATAGGGATATTAGAGTATTTTCATTCCCCCCCTTAGTAATTTGTATGAGTGATTTGTATCATAGGTGGGATATATATATATATATATATTGTTGATTACATGCCATATTTCCTATGCCATAGTTCTCTCCCTTATATTAAGAATTTATGCCATCCATATCTTTACAGACCATCCATTTATCCCCCTTTTGGGATTATCAAAAAGGTGAAAAGAAATATAAAGGTTTCAGAAAGAGAACACACGTAAAATTTGCAAAAAAAAATACAAGTAAAAATCCCTATAAAAAATTGATCCACAACTTAAGGCTTGGGATTTTGAGGGGATTTTCCTTTGTCTGAAGGGTCAATTGTAGGTACAGGAGGGGGTGTTGAGGTTTTATGAAGGGTTGGTCGAATGACAACACCAAGTAAGACAACACCTATAGGAACATTATCTACAAGGATTGGCCTCCTATCTGATAGAACACGACTCTGAGGTTGCTATTGAATCACCAGTCTAATTTGAGATAAGGCTTGAGATACTGTCATCTGAGTAGGAGGCAGAGAACTAGGTCCAATAGAAGCAACTACTGGGACCAATATAGCTCCAACTTGCACATGCAAGTAAGGCTTCAAAAGCTTGATGAAATCATTGATTATTTCACCTCCATATTGCATTGCCTTCTCAAAATCTTCCTTGTTCCCCATGAAAATTTCCAAGGTGGGAGTAAACTCCCTCAACTGACCCACTTGCCTCTTAAAGGCCTCAATCATAGGTGGTATCTTAAGATTATTAGCCAAGTACTTGAAGTTGTTTTTCAGATCATGCTTGGTATAGATGTTGGAAAAATAATTATCCACTTTTTGTCTTATCTCTTTTTGTGCAGTAGAGGCTTCATTGGTACACTGTATCACTGTGTTATAAATAAGATCGGTGTTTCTGTGAACTTTGGCAAGAGTATCCTTATCAGAATCACTTTGAATACCCTTGAGATCTTATCTTACCACAGTCCTGAGAGACTCCATATCAGCTACAGGTCTGGTACTTTTAGAACTTGATGCACCATAAATCATTTTTCCAAGATCCTCTTTCAACTTCTACAAATCTACACTCAGAAAATGTGTAACCAAGTTCCTAATAACCTCCATAACACCAGTAAGTGTGGTCTTGAAATCAGTGGTTAGAGATTCCAACTCATTACTCATCCTCCTTAATTCGTCTCCCAGTATTGTATTGTTTATAATAATTGTCTTGGCTATAGTGATTAGGTTAGGCTGAATCTCCTGAATCACCATTTTTGCAATATTAGCAACATCGGCCTCTGAAATACTCATGGAAGTTGAGGCTTCATTTTTAAATCCAATAGCAGATCTCACTAACTTACATATATCTACTTTGAATTTCTCAAAATCAGCCTTGGTGACATAATTACTAGGCATTGTAGGCATAACAGGTTCATCGGCATGAGGTACTATAGGTGAAGTTGGAGTAATCAGTTCCACAACAGCTTGTGGAGTAGGAGGAGTAACCATATCCTCATCTGAGTCATAATCCAACCCAAATAAGATATAACCTGGGTTTCTATTCCACTCACCAGTATATGTTCAATCTCTAGGCTCTATTATGTCAATCCTGACTCTTCTTCCTTGAGGATCTGGTACAATCTCAGCTTCATCACCATCTTCTTCTTCTTGAGCTCTAGCTAAGACAACATTTTGTGGCACTGGTACTAACTGAACTTGAGGTTCTGCTTGAACTCCATCCACTCCATCCACTCCAGCCACTCCAGCCACTTGAGACTCTCCTTCAATATGAGGCATAGGTGCAATCTGATCCTCTCTTGTCCTCCAACCATGATATCATTAAGCTCCTAAATTATTCCTTAATCATCATTAGGGTGGTCATGCTTTTCCTCATATCCAGCATCTTCATCACTATTTCTATCAACATCCCATCTAATAGGATCATCATCACCCTTCCCATCATCCTCAACATCTTCTCTATACACAGATTCCTCACCAGAACTTTCTTTAACTTGTCTAGATTTTAGTGAGTCACTCACATGCTCACTTTCATTATCCTACTCCTCCTCCTTGTCATTATCATAATCACCATCTGTTTTTCTTACATATCCTTCAACTCTAGAGACACCAGTCTCTTCCTCTTCTTCATCACCCAACAAAGGTTCTCAAGAGGGTAATTCCAATGGTGGATTGGTAGGTTCATAAGACATATCTTTAGGGCTATCAGTTATATCCGGGTTACTCCTATCATCTAAAGAAGAACCCTCTTCCCTTGGAAGCTCAGGCTCATCTTCTTCATCAGAATAAATAGCCTCCTCACTAGGTTTAAGACCTGGATCAGCTTGATCCCTTGGTCTGGTAAGATGATCTATGGGATTGTAATACTCATATATTTTCTCCTCATCTGTTACCCACATTCTCCTCCATGGGTTCCAAAATATCTTCATCCTCTTACAGATGTCCTTGTGTAGGTAGAAACCACTATAGGTAGTGATTACCTCATCACCATCCTCTATACATCCCAACCTCTTTAACATTACAGAGATCATACTAGGGTAGTATAAACATGTTTCCTTCTTGGATGGTTTGATCATATCAGAAATGTATACCATGAGGTACCTACATAAATTAAATTTCACCCTAATCTTTAGCAAATAAATCAGGTAAACATACTGATACTTCACAGTTGCAAAATCTACCTTCCTTGGGCAGATTTGCTATTGAATGAACTTGAAAAGTAATCTTTACTCTCCATATAAATCAATGGAAGTATCTCTCCTTGACTTTTAATTTCTAGTCAATTTTTTCAAAGAATTCTCATATGAAAATAAATATGAGGTTGGAGGAATATTACCTGGTAATCAGTATATATGCCCTCATGTGGCATCTCCAAGCATTTAACCCACTCCTTTAAAGAAAAAGAAATCTCTTTTCCCTTCACCACTGACTTCATCTGAGCCTCCTCAACTCCTTCCAGAGACACTTTTAAATTGATTTAGAACTTGTGTACCAACTTGGGATAAAACTGTCTCTCATTATTTGAAAACCAAGTGATTCACCACTGTGATTCCAACACTTTCGGCAAGAGTAACTTGATCGATAAAAGCCACTCAGATCACACTTCCTTCTTAGAAGTTACCACATGGCTTCCCAAACCTAGATTCACATAACATGTGGCACTACTAGATTCTTTTTTATGATGCTTTTCCATCGATGATTCACTTGGTTCTTCCATCGCATGCTTCGTTCTTTCCATTCAGAAGGTTTGAGTTCGAAGAGGCAGTCAAAAGGTCAAAGGTAGAGAGGTAAAGTGTCAAAGGGTAGAAGGTTCATAGGTAGTGAGGGTAGTGAAGAGTCGTGGATCAAAATAAATTTATCATTTAGGGATTGTAACTTGTAAAATAGAAAATAGAATAACAGTAAAAAAGAAAAGAAATAAAACAGTGTTGTTTTATTTAAGACAGACAGATTTACTAAAAGGCCCTTATAGACATCAATTTCATACTAATAGTATCGGTCTCACTTGATCAGCTTAAACTGATCGGTTTCATGCGATCAGTCTCACATATCGATATCACACAACCAGTTTCACTGATCGGTTACACTGGTCGGTTCCAATGATCAGTTTCACCTGAATGGTTTCACTGATCAGTTCTACTGATTGGTTTCACTTGATCGGTTTCACTGATTGGTTTCACTGATCGGTTCCACTAATCAGTTTCACCTGAATGGTTTCACTTGATCGGTTCCACTGATCGGTTTCACTTGATTGGTTCCACTGATCGGTGTGGTAGTGATCAATGTCACAAACAAATAGATTAAGGGGAAAAGATCGGATAGACTATAAATTTATCATACCTAGTTCATGTCTGATATAGATCATTCTCTTATAGTTTAAGGGTTTGGTAAAAATGTCAGCAAGTTGATGCTTAGTCCCAATAAAATCAAGAGTTATATCACCTTTTTGATAGCGATCTCTCAAAAAGTGATATCTTACATCAATATATTTTGTTCTAGAATGATAAATTGGATTCTTGAAGATATTAATAGCACTTGTATTGTCACAATTTATGGGGATATGTATGAATTGAAATTCATATTCTAATAAGGTGTGTTTTATCCATAAGATTTGTTCACAACAACTACCAGCAGCAATGTACTCTGCTTTAGTAGTTGATAATGAAACCAAATTTTGCTTTTTTATTACATCATAAAATTAAATACTTTCCCAAAAAGTGACATGCTCTAGAGGTGATTTTTCTATATAATTTACATCCACCAAAGTCATCATCATAATAACTAATTAAATAAAATGGTTTTCCTCTCAGTTAGAACAATCTTAAATTAGTTGTATACTTCAGGTATTTGAAAACTCTTTTAACAACATTTAAATATGACTCTTTTGGGTTTTCTTGAAATCTTGCACACATACACACACTAAACATGATGTCTGACCTACCAGCAGTTAAGTATAGAAAATTCCCATAAAAAATTTTCCCATTTTTATCAAGATATAACTTACATGTAGATCTCATAGGTGTTTCACTTCTCTTAATGCTATCAAGGCTATATTTTTAAAAAGATATTTAATATACTTACTTTGATTTAAAATAATACCTTCTTTGTTTTGAAATATTTGAAATCCAAGAAAATATTTAAGTTCACCCATCAAACTCATTTCAAACTCACTTTGCATCATTTTTGAAAAATAATTACATAAATAATTTTTAGAGGATCCAAAGATAATATCATCTACATATATTTGATCTATTAAAACTTATTTAGAAATTCTTTTTATAAATAAAATTGGATCTACAACTCCTTTTGTAAAACCTTTAGAAATAAGAAAGTTACTTAACCTATCACACTAAGCTCTTAGAGCTTGTTTCAAACCATATAAAGCTTTTGATAATTTGAAAACATGATTTGGAAAATGTGTTTTGTAAAACCTGGGGGTTGTTCAATGAAAAAATCCTCAATTATATAACCATTTATAAATTCACTTTTAACATCCATTTGATAAAGTTTGAAATCTAAGTGTGTTTCATAGGAAAGTAAGATTCTAATGGCTTTAAGCCTATCTACTGGTGAAAAGGTCTCTTCGTAATCAATTCCCTCTTCTTTATTATAGCCTTAGGCAACCAATATAGCTTTGTTTCTAATTATATTTATAGATTCATCTGCTTTATTCATAAAAACCCATTTAGTTTTTATGGTCAAGGTATCTTTTGGTCTATCAACTAGCTTCCAAACTTTATTTCTCTCAAACTGGTTAAGCTCTTCTTGCATACCCATCACCCAAAATTCATCATTGATTGCATCATTGATATTTTTAGGTTCAAGTTGTGACAAGAATGCTTGATGTTCAACCTGATTTCTCAAAGAAGCTCTAATTTGTGTTCCTATGTCCAAATATCCAACTACAACATCTAGGGGATGGGTTTTAAGGGTTATAGTTGGTCTAGAAAAAAGTAGGACTAGTTATTTCAGGTTCAACATTTTGTTCTGGTTCATTATGGCTAGATTTTGGAGAATTTCCAGAACTAGAATTTTCTATAGATTCCTTTACAGGATGATCTGAATATTTAACATTAATGTCCAGATTAGACATGTCCTATTTAAGATTTCCTAGTGAAGTCTTAGGTTTATGTGGATCTGCTTCATCAAACTTGACATATACAGATTCCTCCATACATTTGGTTCTTTTATTAAAGACTCTATAATCTTTTCTTGATGTTGAATATCCAAGGAATATTCCTTCATCACTTTTTGAGGAAAATATATCTAGATTATATTTAGTGCTAAGAACATAGACTTTTCATCCAAACACTTTGAAATAATTTACCTTAGATTTCCTATTATTCCACAACTCATAAGGATTTTTCTTAAATATGGGTCTAATTAAGACTAAATTTATTATATAAAAATTTGTATTAACATATTCTTCCCAAAAATAAATCAGTAGGTCATATTCATTGAGCATAGTTTGGGAAATTTTCTGTAAGGTTCTATTTCTTCTTTCTACTACACCATTTTATTGAGGTGTCCTAGGGGCATATAATTTATGACTATAGCCATTTTGTGAGAAAAAATATTCAAAGTTTTGATTTTCAAACTCATGACCATGGTCACTTCTTAAGGATTTAATCTTAAGTCCACTAATATTTTCTACAGTCCTAACATACTTGGTAAAATGCGAGTAAGCTTCACTTTTTTGAGCTAAGAAAAAGGTCCATGTATATCTAGAAAATTCATCTACAAGAACATAAACATAGTGATTTCCATTGAGAATTGAAAATATAGATGGTCCAAACAATTTTATGAGAACCAAATCGAGAGGTTGAGAAGTTTTAACTTCTTTCTTTTGTTTGAAAGATATTTTATGTTGCTTCCCTTTTGACAAGGATTGCATGCTCTATTGTCTGGAAACTCTAGTTTGGATAGGTCGTTAAGTAAACCTTTTCTGGTCAATTTTTTAAGGGAGTGTACATTACAATGTCCCAGTTTTCTATGCCAGAGCCAAGAATCTTTATGAAAGTCACTTAGACAAGAAACATTCTGTGATGCTAGTGTGTCTAAGTTTACAACATATACATTATCATTTCTAAGAGCAGTAAATACTGAGTTATTATTGGAATAAAAAACATGTCATGCATCATTTTTAAATTTTACATTAAATCCATCATCACACAGTTGAGATATGCTAAGCATGTTATACTTTAATCCATCAAAATAAAGTACTTTGAAAATTGAAATAGAGTTAGGGTTACCAATCTGGCCTAAGCCGATGATTTTTCCTTTACCATTGTCACCAAATGTGACATTTCCTCCATCAATCTTAATGAGATTATTGAAGCTTGAGTAGTCTCCTATAATATTTCTTGATCAAACACTATCCAAGTACCAAAGTTTTCTACAAGAACTCTTTATTCAATTTACTTACAAAACAATTCATCCAAGAAACAATTTTGTTACCCATATTTTTATGGGTCAAAAAACATTAGTAATAAAGGCTTTAGGAACCCACAATTGTCTTATGGGTTTCCTATATATAGAATATAAAGTATTTGAAAAATAAAATTTATTTGGTCCAGAGAAGCTTGATGTAGTAAAATATTTTATATAACTAGAACTTGTAGTAAAATTGTGATTTTTGGGCAAAGAAACAGATTTTCTAGATTTAGTCATAAAATGCGTTTTTGATAAATTTCTTTGTCCAGGATGATATCCAATACCATAAGTATATCTAGGAGCTATTTGTTTACCAAGTAACTTAGTAAGTGTTTTTTCCCATTGGTAAACGTTTTCATATCCTTCTTTAATTGATCATTAGATAGCTTTAGATCATTATTTTTCTTTATAAATTGAGCATTTTTCTCTCTCTCAACAGTAAGTTCAAATTAAATATTTTCAGAGGGTACATGTTGTTTCTTTAATTATTTATACTTATACTTTAATTCATTATAGGTTTCTTCTAGCATATTATAATATTCAAACAATTCATCATTTTTCATATTTTTAGATTCAGATTTATCTCTAGAATAATAGTCATTAAGTACATGAGAGTTTAAGAGTACCTATGAGGTATTTGTCATAAAGAACATGTTTTCCATATCTTCTTTCTCATTCTAAGAAGAAGCAGATTCACTATATTTGTCCTCAGATGCACTCCAGGTGGCTTTTATTTCTCTTTTACATTTTCTATATTTATTCTCATACTTATTTTTATACTTTAATTTAGGATAGTCAGCTTTGACATGCCCTCTTCTTTTTCATTTATAGTAAACTATCTCTTATTATTTGTCAGGCTTCTTCCAATCCTTTTTCTAATTGTCTTTGTTATCATATTTTCATTTAAAGTTTGATCTCTTGAAGAACTTTTTCTTTCGGTAATTTTTTTTGAATCTCTTAGCCAGTTGGTCCATTTTCTCATCACCGTCTGAAGTTGATTATTCACTACTTTTTCTCTCAACAACATCTTGAACTTTCTCTTTGTCTTTACTCTTGGAGGTGATAGTCTTTAAGGCTACAAATTTTCTTTTTGGATCTTCCTCCTATTGATTTACTTTGAGTGCCTCTTTATAAATCATTAATTTTCCAATCAATTACTTCACTGAAATCTTATCAATGTTGCATGATTCTCTTATAGACACTAATGTCACTCACCATCTCTTTGGTAAGCATTGCAGAATCCTCATAATCTGTTCCTTTGTTGAGACAACTCTTCCTAAATAAATCATGGTATTCACAATTTCATTGAACTTTATATACATGTCAGAAATATATTCATCAGGCTTCATCTTAAAATTATCATATTTAATAGTATAATTATTTAATCTCATCTCTTTCACATTAGATGTTCCCTCATGAAAAATAGACAAAGTGTCCCAAATCGCATGGGCATTTTTACAAGCATAAATGCAATTAAACTCTTCATCTCCTAGTGCACAGTACAGAGCATTCATTACTTTACAGTTATTGTTATAGGCAGTCTTGGTAAGTTCATCCCAAGTATTTATTGCAGTCTCAGGGATTGCATATTTACTATTAATTATAGTCTAGATTTCAAATCCCATGATTTCTAAATGTTTTTTCATTTTAAGCTTCCACTGAGTATAATTTGCACCATTAAAAAAATTTAGTCTATTTGTAGCAACTCCTAATCTATTGTCTATAATATAAATTTTGAAAAGATTTTAAAGAGATAAAAATTTAGAAATAACATAAATTTTACGATCTTTGAAATAAAACTAAAATCATAGTTTAAAAAGTAAAAAAAAACTTTGAAAACTAAAAAATTACTAATCCTCTAATACCAAATGTTGTTTGGAGTAGAGTACTCAAGATGGGGGTGAATTAAGTATCTATAAAAATTTCTGTTAAATATTGGATATTTAAAAATTCTCCCAATTAAAAATATAATCTAAGTTAGTTTGTAGTGAATTTATAAGTGTAACATCACAAGTAAGTAATGATTAATAGATATTTTTTATCTATGTCTATTAATGAATTAGATAGTGTTTTAGAGGCTTAAAATGAGAATAAATCCAATCTTAAGCATGGAATGCACTAATATTTTTAAAAGATTGTTTTACTGCCTTTTGATGGCAAACCATTTTTAAATCAAAATTTTGACAATTTTATAAGCTCTATTTGTCAAAATAAACTTATTCTTTATGATTTGGACATTGAAATTTACTTTGGGTAAATTTTTTGGTATTTTTCTGATAAAGTTCATTTTTTTAATGAATAGTGAAAAATGTTGTATTTTAATTCAAAACCTCTTTTTAATATAATATATTTATATGATTAGATTATCTTTTGAATTGGTTTTAAAGTTAAATTAGAATATATTTTTACCATTTAATCCAATAGTGGTCTTTGTAATTAATTTCACTTTGAAATTGGACTTAAACTAGTGTCAATCTTTTGATACTTATTGTTTCATAAAAACACGCTATTTGCTCTGACAACGGAAATTAATTATTAAATTAATTAATTTAACTTATATGTTTTGAATTTTGTAAAATAGACATCATTTTTGAATTTGGAATATCAAATATAGCTTAGGGTGAAGTTTTGGTATTTTTCTGAAAAACTTCAATTTTTGATGAATAGTGAAACCACTAAGTGGTACTTAAAAAACTGATTTTTCGTTTAAATGAAATTTTACCACCTTTGTATTTTGAATTTCAAAAATCCGACATACATGGTTGTCATTAGGAAGTAAAATTTGGTTCAATGGGATTAAAATAATTTTTTGTGAATAGTAACTTTTAAGTTTATTAATCACGATTAGAGGTAATTAGTGTAGTTTAAGGTAAAAATAATGTTTTAATAATATGAAATGACCTAGACACATATCCTACCCTTATTGGATGTGTCATGGCTGACCAAGACAACCAATGGGTTGATTTTTGGAACCCCATGGAGCCACTTGGGTAAGATAATGACATTAATGCCTTTTATTTAAAGTAAAAGTAAAAATGACACAAACATGTATTATTTTACTAAAACAATTTTTACATGGGGTTATACAAGTAATATTTTTGACTATAAATATTCATTGGAAATATAAAAAGATTTCCTACATCATAGTATTTCTTTATAATTTTTAGACATTAAATAAATTAAATTATTTATGACATCATGATGATGCATTAATTACCTCATTATTTAACGATTTAAATAAAATGAAAATAAAATGTAAAATATAAGACCTACACTTGTCAAAAACCTATTGGATGGGTGGATTTAGAACTCTTATAACATTATCCTTGAAATATATAATTTTGGGACCTTTAAAATCCAAAAAGCATATTATAATAAAGTATCCTTTTATAACCTTCCAAGAGTGCCCCTCCTCTCCTCTTATAAAAGGCCCCCACCTCTACCACCTTACCCACACTTCCAAAGCCTTTGGCTCGTCCAAAAGCTGCCCATTTTGTCTCTCCACATCCCTATATAACTCTTAGAAGCCTCACTTTGGGCAGAAGTCTTCCCAAGTAAGCCTTTGAGCTCAAATCAAAAAAAGTTACCCGATTTAAAGGTAGTGTCTTCTCTTGTGTTCTTATGTTTTATTTTGCTTCTCCAACCCCATAAACTCTTTTTATTCATTTCTTTTGTAAAAAAACCAGTATCTTACATATAATAGGATGTTTTTATAAGAAGGATTCAAGCTACACTTACACACACCTACATCTAATGGTTAAAGAACATACTGTTTCCGTGGATGGCGAATTTCTGCCTCACGAAACGATGATTGTTCAATATTCTTTTAACACATTAATAGGTGGTCATTAAGATGACAATATATTTATATATGATATATAATATGTTTATGTTTTACTCAATCTTCTGTATTTTTCATTTATGGCATACCTTTATGGTTTCCATTATGGGTAAACGCGATATCTTCATTTTAGGAAGTGCGGACTACCGCCCCCTCAAAGTGATTTGATTCGTTAATGCCATATGTGGGATGTATAAAGGATGTAATTAATGATATTATATATGATATTATACTAGAATTATAATATACCTTTATATAATTATGATTCCATTCCATAAAATATGAAATATAAATGAAAGTAGCGTTCATGCGTACGTACGGCTTACCGTCTCCATGAACGGTGCATTTCATTTCTTACCTCTAAAAGTTATGTAATATTATAAATGCATGTATATACTGGATATATATGATATATATGATATCTAAATCATGAGTATAACTCTGGATATAATGGATACATGAACAACTTGTAATTATAAAGAGTTTATTTTTGACTCAAGTACCAATGATCGTTAAAACAACTGTTATTAACTTAAATAATTACATAGTGTTCATAACATGGTAATAAGTGATATAAAAGGAATAATGAACTTGAAAAATGTTTTTAAGCAAGTAGAAATTAACTCAAGTTTATTATTCAGGAGGTTAAAGAACGATCGAGTCAAGTCGGGCCCGAGGTATGGGACTTCGTCTCAATCTCCTTTCATTGAGGCATATTTTGTTTTATACACAACATTATTTTATACGGTGTCTAAACCCCTTTTAATTTTTCATTTATTCAAAATGAATCTTTTTTTTATACGAAGCGTTTTACTAAATGACAAAGAGAATGTTTTTGTCGTACGTATGCGGCGACAACGACTTCTCCGCTGCCGTGACTATTATTTGAGTTTCGACTTCCTATACAAGCCATAACATTTTTTGAAAAGAAAAATAAATACCATGTTTTACTTTTATTTTATTTTGGTATTGAAAATGGTTTTCATAATGTTTTTATATCAATGTGTTGTATTGATATCTTGTGATTGAAATGTGGAAATGTTATGTTTCCTTTATGCATGTTTTATGTGATACGATTATGTTATGGTTCTTGGGAATTGTTATGAAGATGGGTGGTTCCGTGATAAACTAAGGGCGGGTGAGCCCGATACAGCTCTCCAATGCATTGGGTAACGCAAAGGGGTTAAACGTTAAGGTTTCTCCGAAGAGATTTAAGGAATATACTGTGATGGGTATTCCAAACGTAACCAAGAGGGTTACTCCCTACGAAAGAATGTTATGAATGCCTCAAGTTACCTTTATGTCTTATGATTTCTATGATTTATTCATGATTTGATGAGGTATGTTAAAGTGCTTATGTTTTATGAGTAAAGTATGATTTCATTGATTCTTATGTATACATGTACTCATGTTTCCTTTCCATATTTTTATATCCCTTACAAAGCTTTTTATGCTCATCCCAAGTTTTTGAAATGTTTTTCACAAGTCAAGGTAAGGGTACATGATATGATGATAATGTCAAGGAAGTGTCAAGAAAGAATCCATGTTTTATTTTAAATATGTTTCCATTGATGGGAAAAAAATGAATACTATCTTTTATTGTAACGACTCTGTTTAAATGTGGGATGTAATGCTTGTTTTATGATCTAATTCTCTAAAACTCTAAACCTGAAAAGATCCTCAAGGTGTATTCTTGAAATATCTCAAGATTAAGTAATTTTTAAGGCTGGGGCCTTATAGTTGGTATCATAGGTTGTTTTAGATAACTTTAGGAGTTAGAATTCTATTAAATGATTATCCAAAAATATTTTTTTATGGTCAAATTGAAATGATATAGCATTTGAAGATTACCATGTTGCTTCTCCTAAGATATTTTTGTGTTAAGAATGGTTTTTCATAGAGGAAACATAACAGATTTTCTGGGAAGGCATACAGAGGGAAATGACCTTTCAAATCAGCATCCTGAGATGGTCGAAATTGGAACTGAACAGTTTGTTGCAGTAATGGCTCAGTTGACTCAGGTGAAAAATGTTGGTTGTTTTTATTGATGATATTTTGGTGTTTTTTAAAAGTAAAGAGGTGCATGAAAGAAATTTAAGGTTTATTTTTAAAACCTTAAAAGAAAAGAAATTATATGGGAAATTCAGAAAGTGTGAGTTTTAGTTACAACAAATTTCTTTCCTTGGTCACATTCAAAAGATGAGATAACTGTTGATCCTGCAAAAACAAAAGTTGTTGAAGAATGGTCAAGACCCACAAATGTAACTGAGATTCGTAGCTTCCTTGGTTTGGCAGGCTATTACTGAAGGTTTGTTAGAATTTTTTTACGGTTATCTAGTCCAATGACTAAGCTAACTCAGAAGGATGTTAAGTTTATATGGACAAAAGAATGTGATGATTGTTTTCAGGAATTCAAAAGAAGATTGGTGAATGCTCCAGTTTTGGCACTACCTTCCAAGAATGGTGAGTTTTTTATCTATAGTGATGCTTCATTAAAAGGAATTGGTTGTGTCCTAATGCAAAATGATCAGGTAATTGATTATGCTTCACGACAGTTGAAAACTAATGAGGTAAATTACCCTACACATGATTTGGAATTAGCTGCTGTAGTTTTCGATTTAAAAATTTGGAGGAATCATTTGTATGGAGTAAAGTGTGAAATATATACTGATCACAAAAGTTTAAAGTATATATTCACTCAGAAATAATTGAACATGAGACAGAGGATATGACTAGAATTAATCAAGAATTATGATTGTACAATTCATTACCATCCGGGAAAAGCAAATAAAGTGGCTGATGCTTTGAGTCGAAAAAGTAATGCTTCATTAACAATATTGTGTTTGGAACGTGATCCTTTGGTTAAGGATTTGATGAAATTTGGCATAGAAGTTGTTGGTGCAGGGTGCCCTTCTGTTTTGTTTCAGGTATCAGTGAAATCTTCTCTATCAGACAGAATCAAGCAAGCACAGAAGCAAGACAGTGAGTTACAGAAAAAGGTAGAGCTGGTTCAGAAGGGTAAGTTTCCTGAATTCAACATTGATAATAATTTTGTTTTGAGATTTGGTAAGAGATTGTGTGTGCCTTGTGATTCACTGTTGAAGAGAGAGTTGTTATGTGAAGCTCATAGTTCTCCGTTTTCAGTTCATCCTGGCAGTACTAAGATGTACAGAGATCTGCAAGAGTATTATTGGTGGGATGGAATGAAAAGAGATATTGCTGATTTTACTGTGAAGTTTTTGACTTGTCAACAGGTTATTGTAGAGCGGTAGTTACCGAAAGGGATGCTTCAGCCTTTACCAGTGCCAGAGTGGAAATGGGAAAATATATCCATCGACTTCGTTGTGGGATTGCCGAAGACACCTCGAGGTAATAATGCAATCTGGGTTATTGTTGATCGCTTGACTAAATTTGCTCATTTCCTTGATATACGAGATACTTTTTCCCTAGATCAACTTTCCCGTTTGTATCTTAAAGAGATAGTCAGGTTACATGGAGTTCCTCTATCCATTGTATCTGATCGTGATCCCAGGTTTACTTCTAACTTTTGGAAAGGCCTTCAGAAGTCATTGGGTACTGAATTAAATTTTAGTACAGCTTTTCATCCTCAATCAGATGGGCAGTCAGAACGAACAATCCAGACTTTGGAAGATATGCTATGTGCTTGTTCGATGGATTATCAGGGAAGTTGGGACCAACATCTTTCTTTGGTTTAATTTTCATATAATAACAGTTTTCATTCCAGTATACAGATGGCACCGTTTGAGGCGTTATATGGGAAGCAGTGTCGAACTCCAGCTTTCTGGGATGAAGTGGGTGAAAGGAAGCTGATGGGACCAGAATTGGTAGAAGAGTTGGCAGAAAAAGTTCAACTGATACAGAAACACATGAGAACAGCTTAGAGCATGCAAAAGAGTTATGCGGACAATAGGAGGAAGGATCTCTCTTTTGAGGTAGGTGATCATGTTTTTCTCAAAGTCTCACCATGGAAAAGTGTGATGTGATTTGGTAAGAAAGGAAAGCTGAGCCCAAGGTTCATTGGACCATATGAAATTCTGGAGAGAGTTGGATCAGTTGCTTACCGAGTGGCTTTACCTGCGAGTTTATCTCAGGTACACAATGTTTTTCATGTTTTGATGTTGAGAAAGTATATGCCAGATCCATCTCATGTTTTGAGTCCAGAGGTAGTTCAGCTGGAAGAGAACCTATCTTATGAGGAACAAACGGTCTAGATTCTTGACCACAAGGAGAAAGTGTTATGGAATAAGGTGATTCATCAGGTAAAGGTTTTGTGGAAAAACCACATGATTGAAGATGCAACATGGGAATCTGAAAATGCAATGAGAGCTAAATACCCCCACTTATTCGATAAGTAAATAAATTGTGGGGACGCAATTTTCTAAAGGGGGGAAGGATGTAACATCCCAAGTAAGTAATGAGTAATAGATATTTTTTATCTATGTCTATTAATGAATTAGATAGTGTTTTAGAGGCTTAAAATGAGAATAAATCCAATCTTAAGCATGGAATACACTAATATTTTTAAAAGATTATTTTATTACCTTTTGATGGCAAACCATTTTTAAATAAATTTTTTTACAATTTTATAAGCTCTATTTTTCAAAATAAACTTATTCTTTATGATTGGGACATTGAAATTTACTTTGGGTAAATTTTTGGTATTTTTCCGATAAAGTTCATTTTTTTAATGAATAGTGAAAAATGTTGTATTTTAATTCAAAAAATATTTTTAATCTAATTTATTTATATGATTAGATTACCCTTTGAATTGTTTTTAAAGTTAAATTAGAATATATTTTTACCATTTAATCAAATAGTGGTCGTTGTAATTAATTTCACTTTGAAATTGGACTTAAACTAGTGTCAATCTTTTGATACTTATTGTTTCATAAAAACACGCTATTTGCTCTGACAGCGGGAATTAATTATTAAATTAATTAATGTAACTTATATGTTTTGAATTTTGTAAAATAGACATTATTTTTGAATTCGGAATATCAAATATAGCTTAAGGTGAAGTTTTGGTATTTTTCTGAAAAACTTCAATTTTTGATGAATAGTGAAACCACTAAGTGGTACTTAAAAAACTGATTTTTCGTTTAAATGAAATTTTACCACCTTTGTGTTTTGAATTTCAAAAATCCGACATACATTGTTGTCATTAGGAAGTAAAATTTGGTTCAATGGGATTAAAATAATTTTTTTGAATAGTAACTTTTAAGTTTATTAATCGCGATTAGAGGTAATTAGTGTAGTTTAAGGTAAAAATAATGTTTTAATAATATGAAATGACCTAGACACATGTCCTACACTTATTGGATATGTCATGGACGACCAAGACAACCCATGAGTCGATTTTTGGGACCCCATGGAGCCACTTGGGTAAGATAATGACATTAATGCCTTTTATTTAAAGTAAAAGTAAAAATGACACAAACATGTATTGTTTTACTAAAAAAAATTTACACGGGGTTATACAAGTCAGAATTTTGACTATAAATAGTCATTGTAAAGGTAAAAAGTTTTACTACATCATAGTATTTTTTTATAATTTTTAGACATTAAATAAATTAAATTATTTATGACATCATGATGATGTAATGATTACCTCATTATTTAACGATTTAAATAAAATGAAAATATAATGTAAAATCTAAGACCTACACTTGTCAAAAACCAATTGGATGGGTGGATTTCGAACTCATATAACATTATCCTCGAAATATATAATTTTTGGACCTTTAAAATCTGAAAATAATATTATAATAAAGTATCCTTTTATAACTTTCCAAGAGTGCCCCTCCTCTCCTCTTATAAAAGGCCCCCACCTCTACCACCTTACCCACACTTCCAAAGCCTTTGAATCGTCCAACCCCTGCCCATTTTGTCTCTCCACATTCCTATATAACTCTTAGAAGCCTCACTTTGGGCAGAAGTCTTTCCAAGTAAGCCTTTGAGCTCAAATCAAAAAGAGTTACCCGATTTAAAGGTAGTGTCTTCTCTTGTGTTCTTATGTTTTATTTTGCTTCTCCAACCCAATAAACTATTTTTATTCATTTATTTTGTAACAACACCAGTATCTTCCATATACTAGTATGTTTTTATAAGAAGTATTCAAGCTATACTTACACACACCTACATCTAATGGTTAAAAAACATATTGTTTCTATGGATGGCAAATTTCTGCCTCACGAAACGATGATTGTTCAATATTCTTTTAACACATTCAAAGGTGGCCATTAAGATGACACTATATTTATATATGATATATAATATGTTTATGTTTTACTTAATCTTCTGTATTTTTCATTTATGTCATACCTTTATGGTTTCCATTATGGGTAAACGCGATATCTTCATTTTAGGAAGTGCGGACTACCGCCCCTTCAAAGTGATTTGATTCGTTAATGCCATATGTGGGACGTATAAAGGATGTAATTAATGATATTATATATGATATTATACTGTAATTATAATATACCTTTATATAATTATGATTCCATTCCATAAAATATGAAATAGAAATGAAAGTAGCGTTCATGCGTAGGTACGACTTACCGTCTCCATGAACGGTGCATTTCATTTCTTACCTCTAAACGTTATGTAATATTATAAATGCATGTATATATTGGATATATATGATATATATGATATCTAAATCATGAGTATAACTCTGGATATAATGGATACATGAACAACTTGTAATTATAAAGAGTTTATTTTTGACTCAAGTACCAATGATCGTTAAAACGACCGTTATTAACTTAAATAATTACATAGTATTCATGACATGGTAATAAGTGATATAAAATGAATAGTAAACTTGAAAAAGGTTTTTAAGTAAGTAGAAATTAACTCAAGTTTATTATTCAGGAGGTTAAAGAATGATCGAGTCAAGTCGGGCCCGAGGTATGGGACTTCGTCTCATTCTCCTTTCATTGAGGCATATTTTGTTTTATACACAACCTTCTTTTATACGGTGTATAAACCCCTTTTACTTTTACATTTATTCAAAAGGAATCTTTTTTTATACGAAGCGTTTTACTAAATGACAAAGAGAATGTTTTTGTCATACGTATGCGGTGACAACGACTTCTCCGCCACCGTGACCATTATTTGAGTTTCGACTTCCTCTACAAGCCATAACCTTTTTTGAAAAGAAAAATAAATACCATGTTTTACTTTTCTTTTATTTTGGTATTGAAAATGGTTTTCATAATGTTTTTATATCAATGTGTTGTATTGATATCTTGTGATTGAAAGGTGGAAATGTTATGTTTCCTTTATGCATGTTTTATGTGATACGATTATGTTATGGTTCTTGGGCATTGTTATGAAGACGGGTGGTTCCGTGATAAACTAAGGGTGGGTGAGCTCGATACATCTCTCTAATGCATTGGGTAACGTGAAGGGGTTAAATGCTAAAGTTTCTCTGAAGAGATTTAGGGAATATACTGTGATGGGTATTCCAAACCTAACCAAGAGGGTTACTCCCTACGAAATAATGTTATGAATGCCTTAAGTTACCTTTATATCTTATGATTTCTATGATTTATTCATGATTTTATGAGGTATGTTAAAGTGCTTATGTTTTATGAGTAAAGTATGATTTCATTGATTCTTATGTATACATGTACTCATGTTTCCTTTCCATATTTTTATATCCCTTACTGATATTTTTATGCTCATCCCAAGTTTTTGAAATGTTTTTCACAGGTCAAGGGAAGGGTACATGATATGATGATAGTGTCAAGGAAGTGTCAAGAAAGAATCCATTTTTTATTTTAAATATGTTTCCATTGATGGGAAAAAAATGAATACTATCTTTTATTGTAACCACTTTGTTTAAATGTGGGATGTAATGATTGTTTTATGATCTAATTCTCTAAAACTCTAAACCTGAAAAGATCCTCAAGGTCTATTCTTGAAATATCTCAATATTAAGTAATTTTTAAGGCTGGGGCCTTATAGTTGGTATCATAGGTTGGTTTAGATAACTTTTGGAGTTATAATTCTATTAAATGATTATCCAAAAATATTTTTTATGGTCAAATTGAAATGATATAGCATTTGAAGATTACCATGTTGCTTCTCCTAAGATATTTTTGTTTTAAGAATAGTTTTTCATAGAGGAAACAGAACATATTTTCTGGTAAGGCATACATAGGGAAATGACCTTTCAAATCAGCATCCTGAGATGGTCGGAATTGGAACTGAACAGTTTGTTGCAGTAATGGCTCAGTTGACTCAGGTAAAAAATGTTGGTTGTTTTTATTGATGATATTTTGGTGTTTTTTAAAAGTAAATAGGTGCATTAAATACATTTAAGGGTTATTTTGAAAACCTTAAAAGAAAAGAAATTATATGGGAAATTCAGAAAGTGTGAGTTTTGGTTGCAACAAATTTCTTTCCTTGGTCACATTGTTTCAAAAGATGGGATAACTGTTGATCCTTCAAAAACAAAAGTTGTTGAAGAATGGCCAAGACCCACAAATGTAACTGAGATTCATAGCTTCCTTGGTTTGGAAGGCTATTACTGAAGGTTTGTTAGAATTTTTTAACGGTTATCTAGTCCAATTACTAAGCTAACTCGGAAGGGTTTTAAGTTTATCTGGACAAAAGAATGTGATGATTGTTTTTAGGAATTAAAAAGAAGATTGGTGAATGGTCCAGTTTTGGCACTACCTTCCAAGAATGGTGAGTTTGTTATCTATAGTGATGCTTCATTGAAAGGAATTGGTTGTGTCCTAATGCAGAATGATCAGGTAATTGATTATGCTTTACGACAGTTGAAAACTCATGAGGTAAATTACCCTACACATGATTTGGAATTAGATGCTGTAGTTTTCGCTTTAAAAATTTGGAGGGATCATTTGTATGGAGTAAAGTGTGAAATATATACCGATCACAAAAGTTTAAAGTATATATTTACTCAGAAAGAATTGAACATGAGACAGAGGAGATAGCTAGAATTAATCAAGGATTATGATTGTACAATTCATTACTATCCGGGAAAAGAAAATAAAGTGGCTGATGCTTTGAGTCGAAAAATTAATGCTTCATTAACAATATTGCGTTTGGAACGTGATCCTTTGGTTAAGGATTTGATGAACTTTGGCATAGAAGTTGTTGGTGCAGGGTGTCCTTCTGTTTTATTTCAGGTATCAGTTAAATCTTCTCTATCAGACAGAATCAAGCAAGCACAGAAGCAAGACAGTGAGTTGCAGAAAAAGGTAGAGCTGGTTAAGAAAGGTAAGTTTCCTGAATTCAACATTGATAATGATTGTGTTTTGAGATTTGGGAAGAGATTGTGTGTGCCTTGTGATTCACTGTTGAAGAGAGAGTTGTTATGTGAAGCTCACAGTTCTCCATTTTCAGCTCATCCTGGCAGTACTAACATGTACATAGATCTGCGGGAGTATTACTGGTGGGATGGAATGAAAAGAGATATTGCTGATTTTACTGTGAAGTGTTTGACTTGTCAGCAGGTTAAAGCAGAGCGGCAGTTACCGAAAGGGATGCTTCGGCCTTTACCAGTGCCAGAGTGGAAATGGGAAAATATATCCATAGACTTCGTTGTGGGATTGCCGAAGACACCTCGAGGTAATAATGCAATATGGTTTATTGTTGATCGCTTGACTAAATCTACTCATTTCCTTGCTATACGAGATAATTTTTCCCTAGATCAACTTTCCCGTTTATATCTTAAAGAGATAGTCAGGTTACATGGAGTTCCTCTCTCCATTGTATCTGATCGTGATCCCAGGTTTACTTCTAACTTTTGGAAAGGCCTTCAGAAGTCGTTGGGTACTGAATTAAATTTTAGTACAGCTTTTCATCCTCAATCAGATGGGCAGTCAGAACGAACAATCCAGACTTTAGAAGATATGCTACGTTCTTGTTCGATGGATTATCAGGGAAGTTGGGACCAACATCTTTCTTTGGTTGAATTTTCATATAATAACAGTTTTCATTCCAGTATACAGATGGCACCATTTGAGGCATTATATGGGAAGCGGTGTCGAACTCCAGCTTTCTGGGATGAAGTGGGTGAAAGGAAGATGCTGGGACCAGAATTGGTAGAAGAGTTGGCAGAAAAAGTTCAACTGATACAGAAACACATGAGAACAGCTCAGAGCAGGCAGAAGAGTTATGCGGACAATAGGAGGAAGGATCTCTCTTTTGAGGTAGGTGATCATGTTTTTCTCAAAGTCTCACCATGGAAAAGTGTGATGCGATTTGGTAATAAAGGAAAGATGAGTCCAAGGTTCGTTGGACCATATGAAATTCTGGAGAGAGCTGGATCAGTTGCTTACCGAGTGGCTTTACCTGCGAGTTTATCTCAGGTACACGATGTTTTTCATGTTTCGATGTTGAGAAAGTATATACCAGATCCATCTCATGTTTTGAGTCCAGAGGTAGTTCAGCTGGAAGAGAACCTATCTTATGAGGAACAACCAGTCTAGATTCTTGACCACAGGGAGAAAGTGTTAGGGAATAAGGTGATTCATCAGGTAAAGGTTTTGTGGAAAAACCACATGATTGAAGAGGCAACATGGGAATCTGAAAATTCAATGAGGGTTAAATACCCCCACTTATTCGATAAGTAAATAAATTGCGGGGATGCCATTTTCTAAAGGGGGGAAGGATGTAACATCCCAAGTAAGTAATGAGTAATAGATATTTTTTATCTATGTCTATTAATGAATTAGATAGTGTTTTAGAGGCTTAAAATTAGAATAAATCCAATCTTAAGCATGAAATACACTAATATTTTTAAAAGATTGTTTTACTGCCTTTTGATGGCAAACCATTTTTAAATCAAAATTTTGACAATTTTATAAGATCTATTTGTCAAAATAAACTTATTCTTTATGATTGGGACATTGAACTTTACTTTGGGTAAATTTTTGGTATTTTTCCGATAAAGTTCATTTTTTTAATGAATAGTGAAAAATGTTGTATTTTAATTCAAAACCTCTTTTTAATCTAATTTATTTATATGATTATATTATCTTTTGAATTGGGTTTAAAGTTAAATTAGAATATGTTTTTACCATTTAATCCAATAGTGGTCGTTGGAATTAATTTCACTTTGAAATTGGACTTAAACTATTGTCAATCTTTTGATACTTATTGTTTCATAAAAACACGCTATTTGCTCTGACAGTGGGAATTAATTATTAAATTAATTAATTTAACTTATATGTTTTGAATTTTTTAAAATAGACATCATTTTTGAATTCGGAATATCAAATATAGCTTAGGGTGAAGTTTTGGTATTTTTCTGAAAAACTTCAATTTTTGATGAATAGTAAAACCACTAAGTGGTACTTAAAAAACTGATTTTTCGTTTAAATAAAATTTTACCACCTGTGTGTTTTGAATTTCAAAAATCCGACATATATGGTTTTAATTAGGAAGTAAAATGTTATTCAATGGGATTAAAATAATTTTTTGTGAATAGTAACTTTTAAGTTTATTAATCGCGATTAGAGGTAATTAGTGTAGTTTAAGGTAAAAATAATATTTTAATAATATTAAATGACCTAGAAACATGTCCTACCCTTATTGTATGTGTCATGGCCGACCAAGACAACCCATGGGTCGATTTTTGGGACCCCATAGAGCCACTTGGGTAATATAATGACATTAATGCTTTTTATTTAAAGTAAAAGTAAAAATGACACAAACATGTATTGTTTTACTAAAACAATTTTTACATGGGGTTATACAAGTCAGATTTTTGACTATAAGTAGTCATTGGAAATATAAAAAGCTTTCCTAAATCATATTATTTTTTTATAATTTTTAGACATTAAATAAATTGAATTATTTATGACATCATGATGATGCAGCGATTACCTCATTATTTAACGATTTAAATAAAATGAAAATAAAATGTAAAATATAAGACCTACACTTGTCAAAAACCTATTGGATAGGTGTATTTAGAACTCTTATAACCTTATCCTCGAAATATATAATTTTGGGACCTTTAAAATCTGAAAATCATATTATAATAAAGTATCCTTTTATAACTTTCCAAGAGTGCCCCTCCTCTCCTCTTATAAAAGGCCCCCACCTCTACCACCTTACCCACACTTCCAAAGACTTTGTCTCATCCAAACCCTGCCCATTTTGTCTCTCCACATCCCTCTATAACTCTTAGAAGCATCACTTTGGGCAGAAGTCTTCCCAAGTAAGCCTTTGAGCTCCAATCTAAAAGAGTTACCCGATTTAAAGGTAGTGTCTTCTCTTGTGTTCTTATGTTTTATTTTGCTTCTCCAACAACCTAAACTCTTTTTATTCATTTATTTTGTAACAAAAAAAGTATATTCAATATACTAGGATGTTGTTATAATAAGTATTCAATCTACACTTACACACACCTACATCTAATGGTTAAATAACATACTGTTTCTGTGGATGGCGAATTTCTGCCTCACGAAACGATGATTGTTCAATATGATTTTAACACCTTAAAAGGTGGCCATTAAGATGAAAATATATTTATATATGATATATAATATGTTTATGTTTTACTTAAGCTTCTGTATTTTTCATTCATGGCATACATTTATGGTTTCCATTATGGATAAACGTGATATCTTCATTTTAGGAAGTGCGGACTACCGCCCCTCAAAGTGATTTGATTCGTTAATGTCATATGTGGGATGTGTAAAGGATGTAATTAATGATATTATATATGATATTATACTGTAATTATAATATAACTTTATATCATTATGATTCCATTCCATAAAATACGAAATAGAAATGAAAGTAGCGTTCATGCGTACGTACGGATTACCGTCTCCATGAACGGTGCATTTAATTTCTTACCTCTAAACGTTATGTAATATTATAAATGCATGTATATACTGGATATATATGATATATATGATATCTAAATCATGAGTATAACTCTGGATATAATGGATACATGAACAACTTGTAATTATAAAGAGTTTATTTTTGACTCAAGTACCAATGATCGTTAAAACGACCGTTATTAACTTAAATAATTACATAGTGTTCATGACATGGTAATAAGTGATATAAAAGCAATAATTAACTTGAAAAATGTTTTTAAGCAAGTAGAAATTAACTCAAGTTTATTATTCATGAGGTTAAAGAACGATCGAGTCAAGTCGGGCCCGAGGTATGGGACTTCGTCTCAATCTTCTTTCATTGAGGCATATTTTGTTTTATACACAACCTTATTTTATACGGTGTATAAACCCCTTTTACTTTTACGTTTATTCAAAAGGAATCTTTTTTTTATATGAAGCGTTTTACTAAATGACAAAGAGAATGTTTTTGTCGTACGTATGCGGCGACAATGACTTCTCCACCGCCGTGACCATTATTTGAGTCTCGGCTTCCTCTACAAGCCATAACCTTTTTTGAAAAGAAAAATAAATACCTTGTTTTAATTTTATTTTATTTTGTTATTGAAAATGGTTTTCATAATGTTTTTATATCAATGTGTTGTATTGATATCTTGTGATTTAAATGTGGAAATTTTATGTTTCCTTTATGCATGTTTTTTATGATACGATTATGTTATGGTTCTTAGGCATTGTTATGAAGACGGGTGGTTCCATGATAAACTAAGGGTGGGTGAGCCTGATACAGCTCTCCAATTCATTGGGTAACGCAAAGGGGTTAAACGTTAAGGTTTCTTCAAAGAGATTTAGGGAATATACTGTGATGGGTATTCCAAACGTAACCAAGAGGGTTACTCCCTACGAAAGAATGTTATGAATGCCTCAAGTTACCTTTATGTCTTATGATTTCTATGATTTATTCATGATTTGACGAGGTATGTTAAAGTACTTATGTTTTATGAGTAAAGTATGGTTTCATTGATTCTTATGTATACATGTACTCATGTTTCCTTTCCATATTTTTATATCCCTTACTGAGCTTTTTATGCTCATCCCATGTTTTTGAAATGTTTTTCACAGGTCAAGGGAAGGGTACATGATATGATGATAGTGTCAAGGAAGTGTCAAGAAAGAATCCGTGTTTTATTTTAAATATGTTTCCGTTGATGGGAAAAAAAATAAATACTATATTTTATTGTAACCACTTTGTTTAAATGTGGGATGTAATGCTTGTTTTATGATCTAATTCTCTAAAACTCTAAACCTGAAAAGATCATCAAGGTGTATTCTTGAAATATCTCAAGATTAAGTAATGTTTAAGGCTGGGGCCTTATAATAAGAGTCCTAAATGTTCAATTAATTTCTCAAGAGATTGATTAGTTCTCAACTATATTAATCTAAAGATTAATATAACTTTTGAAACTAAAATACTAGTTCAAAACTGTTATAAACACTTACTAAACTAACTATCAAAGTCTAGTTTAGTTTTATAAAATATATGATAAAAACAGAGTAAAACTAAAAGGTAAAAACAAAAAAGATATAAACAAGAGGTTTAGTCTCAAGGTAACACTTAGTCCTCTCCACTTGGTGATCACCTACCACCAAACAGTTTAAATTAATAAACAAGTTTTGATCCACACCCTAGATCGGGGTTCACAACAGCACACAAGACTGTCCAGGTAACACTTGAACTCTACCACAGTTATTCATCGGAAAATAGAAAATAGGTCACACCTGAACTCTTTCATAGTTCTACATGGGATATAAAAGGATAAATAGAGTGAGAGTTTGAGGATATTAAGTATCCTACAGTTATCCACAGGAGTCAGTATGTGTGTAATAGACAGATACACACACTACTCAGAAATGTAAATAAAAGAACACAATAGAGATAGTGATGTAGAATAAGGTTTAGAAATCTCTGTGTGTTATGCAGAAGCTCTGGAATCGGTTGAAGTAGTGGAGTTGTAGTTTGAGTCCTTCTATGGAATTTGTCTCCAAAACAGAGTGTCGTATCCTCTGTGATATGGATTCCAGGAGTGAAATGTTCAGATTCCTATTTTAAAGACGTTATGATCAGCTCAGTAGGTTTTTGTTCACTTATTGATCTCCACATATGTTCTTCCTTTGAGTTCTTGGGATTTTGGAAGTGTGCTCGAGAGTTGCAGGAGTTCTTAGGTTTTCTTATCTTGCTAATTTTCAGCACTTTCCTCTTCTGTTTTATGATATAGATTGTAATTATTTTATACTTTGAGATCCAACAGACATGAAGATCTCCCCATGTCCATGTACCTCATACTATCTCATGAATATCTTAAAAACAAAATTAAATAACGCCAGAAACATTAATTTGTTTAAATATGAATGTTAGATATAAATTTGAATTAATAAATTAAAAATAGTTTTTATGACTATCAATGACTCATTAGCATCAGTCTGGCAATATCGGTCTATCAACATCAGTGACTCTATACATCAGTGAGTCTTTTCCATCGGTATTAGTGACACGGGGCATTGGTGAGTCGTTTGTGCTATCAGTCTATCTGGGCATCAGTGAGTCATCATCGGTGACTCATTTTAAACTATCGATGTGTCGCCCATCAGTGAATCATTCATCAGTAAGTCCTTTTCACTATCGGTGCGTCTCCCATCAGTGAGTCTTCCAACGATGAGTCTCTTGAACTATCAGTGTGACCGATCATTAGTGACTTGTCCATCAGTGTGACGTTTGTTCTATCAGTGAGTCTAGAATCAATGTCTTCTTCGATCAGGAACTTCTTCGATCGGTGAGTCCTCATTGGTGAGTCATTCATCGGTGAGTCATTCATTGGTGACTCCTTTGAGCTATCAGTGTCAGGGACTTTGAAAATCTTACAAAGTGTTTGTCTTATACAAAACAATATTAGATTAAGTGAAAATCATAAATAAATGTAAATATACACTTGTAAATATATTTAAACATAAATATCCATAAATTATTGACTTACTGAATTTATAAATTACGATTTACATTTGTTATAACTTAAAATATGAATTATCATAATTTTTAAAGTGGCATGGTTTGTGATTATTAAAAAAACTATCTCACAAAGGGTCCAACACTAATCTCACAAGGTGTCACTTTTGGATGTATAAGATTCACTTCTTTGGTCACATAATCTCATAGACAAGAGTCTCAGTGAACCCATAGAAGGTGAGAGCTGTAGTTTTCTGGGAACAACCCAAGAACGTTTTTGATATATGGAGTTTCTTGGGGATAATTGGATACTACAAGTGTTTTATATAGGACCTATCATGATTATAAGTGCTATTGATGGGATTTATAAGAAGGGTGTGAAGTTTGTGTGGTAATAATCTTGTGATACAGCCTTTCAGGAGCTGAAAGGGAGGTTGACATCAGCATCGGTCCTGATACTACCCGAGCAGGGAAAGAGTTACCCGATGCACTGTGACGCTTTAGGTATTGGGTTGGGAGAAGTGCTAATGTAGGGGGATCGAGTTGTGGCATATGGGTCTCAACAACTAATACCTCATGAGAGGAATTACCCTACGCATGATCTCGAGTTAGCTGCAGTTGTTCATGCGTTGCGCTGTTGGAGGCATTATTTACTGGGAGAGCGTTTTGTGGTGTACACAAACCACATAATCCTCAAGTATATCTTTACTAAGAATGATATGAATTTGAGGTAGCCAATATGTGTGGATTACCTATAGTCCTTTGACTTCAAGCTTGCCTAAACGCATGGTAAGGGTAATGTAGTGGTCGATGCACTAAGCAGGAGGACTCAGATATAGGCAGTACAATAGGACAGTAGTGAGTGACAACTTATGGTGTTGTTCTCTAAGATGCATCTGGAGGTGCATGGTAGATAGGGGTAGACTTTTCTTTTATCCTTATCCATTACCTCTACCCTACTAGACAGAGTTAAGATGAAGAAACTACCCGATTCATAAGGCCTAGTTCTACTAGAAGGTGTGACAGGTGAGGACCCTCCTCCTGGTTGGACGATAGGTGATGATGAGATCCTATGTATCCATGGATGTGTTTAGGTTCCAGTGAACATACATGAGGAGTTGATGTGGGAGTTTCATGATTCATCTTGGGCAGTGCATCCCGGGGTCACTAAGATGTATTGTGGCTTGCGACGACAATACCGGTGATCGGGAATGAAGAGAGAGGTAACTAGTTTTGTTACAAGGTGTTCCACCTATCAGTAGGTGAAGGCGTAACATTAGTGACCAGCTGGGCTTTTACAGTAGTTACCCATACCGGAGTGGAAATGGGATGATGTCATGATGGATTTCATGATGGGTTTTCCAAGGTTGACCCAAGGTAATGATGTTGTGTGGGTTGTCGTTGATAGGATTACAAAGGTCACACAATTCTTGCCGATCAAGAAGACCTTTAGTGTTGATGATATTGGAAAGTTGTACATTCGAGAGGTGGTACAACTTCATGGGGTCTCACGCACTATCATTTCAGACAGGGATTCCTATTTTACATCTCGTTTATGGAAGATATTTTAGAGGGTGTTGGGTACACATGTGCTTTTGAGCACAACATATCACCCTCAAAATGATGGCTAGTCAGAGCGTACAATACAAGTGTTAGAGGACATGCTATGAGCATGCATCCTAGATTTTGGGGCCTCTTAGGAGATAAACATTCCCCTATTTGAGTTCGCCTACAATAACAGTTATCAGGTGACAATACAGATGGAACCTTATGAGGATTTATATGGTAGGTCATGTCGTTCTCCCCCATGTTGGCTAGAGGCAGGATAGGCAGCTTTACTGGGACCACGTCTCATGCAGGAGACATATGAGCAGGTCCAATTGATTTAGAAGTGGATGGCTACTACACAGTCTCATCATAAATCATACGCCGATTTCCACAGATGACCTCTAGAGTTTGAGGTTGGGGATTGGGTTTTCTTACATGTCTCACTGAGGTTGGGACATAGGCGGATCATGAGATAGGGTAAACTTTCACCAAGATATGACAGGCCATTTGAGATTCTGGAGAGAGTCGGGTCAGTTTCCTATCAGTTTCAGTTACCTTAGAGGTACCAAGCCATGAACGACGTCTTCCATGCATCTCAGTTGCACCGCTATCACTCAGACCCGTCTCACATTTTTTAGCCCGAGGAAGTTGAGTTGTAGGTTTATGCATCCTTTGAGGAGGATCTGATTCATATTATTGACAAGAGCATAAAGGTTCTTTGAGGTCGGTCAATTCCTTTAGTATGGGTGCTATGGAAGCACGTTCGTTTACATGATGAGACTTGGGAGAGGGAGGCCGACGTACATGCTCAGTGGCCAGAGTTGTTCTCAGACGAATCTTGACCACCCTTCAGAGAGAAATTCGAGGACGAATTGCTATAAGGGGGGAAGATTATAAAAAACTGGGTTTTCGTACAAGGTAAAAATCCTTTTATTTTCAGTTTAATTGCCTTTTTATGACCTTATGTGAATAATTAACCTGATCACGGGTGTTTTGGAGGTGTTTGGGGCTTGTTCGGAGCCCAGAACCAAATTTTGGGCTGAAAACGACCTGGTGCACGGTTTGCACACGACCTGCACACAATTAGTATAAACCATGCGAGAAGTTTGAAAAGTGAAGGTTTTGTGAAGATCAGTTCCACACGGTTACCACACAATTACTCAAACCGTGTAGGGTAACTGTGCGAAGTGTCCCTCCTAGGCAGAGAGGTGCGCACAGTTTCCGCATGGTTTGGGAAACTGTGGGGGTAAACCGTGCGACCCTGCTGTGTTTTTTTAATTTAAATTTAAATTTAATTTTTCTTTTTAAACCCATTTGGGGGCTTCTTCTCCCACTCATAGAGGACCTCCAGAGCTCCCCCTTTTGGCACCTAGTCTAGGAATCGATCCCTTCTCTCCATCTGATCTCTATTTTGATCGCCGATCATCTCTATGGATCCACATCAATAAGGCCTACATTCCTTTTTAGTCATTCTTGATTCTTTAGAACAATGACTACACTATTTGGATTTAGGCTCATATGCACTAATATTCCGTTCTTTGTCTGTTCTTCAGATTTCTTCCAAACTAGGATGAATCAAGACTTGATACTGGACGAGCTGTCTACTACCGAGGCAAGGTAGGTGGTCTATACTTTTTTTTCCAGCTTTTTGTGGTGTTTTTTCAGGCATTCGACCGATATGCCATCCGTCATACTTTTCAGAAAGGTCTTGTTTTTGAGATAATAGATTTTAGTAGCTATAGTTGGACCTAGTGAAGTTGACCATGGGTTCTATTTAGGTGCGTTGGCACCCGTTTCTCATTTCAAGGTCACCTGAGGGGCATTCCTTAAGGTAATAGATTGTGTATGCCTGTTTAAACCACCCAAGGGGTGTGTGCTTGTGCTTTCCTAGTTAGAGGAATCCCTCAGATGACTTGATATACTGAGTATCTAGTTTAAGAGATGTACTACCTCCTTTTATATTGAATATCATGTTATGCATCGTTTATTTTGATAGCTTGGCTTAAATGAAATATGTTTATATGGGTGGGTATACCTATATGTAAATGACTAATGGCATGTTAAATGGATTATATAGGAGGGTAGAACCTTATGCTTTTGATAAATGGTTAGAATGAGTGGGTATACTCATGGATTATACTTGTTGATGTGAGTGGGTATACTCACATGTTTATGAAAGTTTAATTTGAATGCTTGAATGATTGGTTTGATAGATGCCATGGACTGATCTCCATGGATCTGGAACACGGTAGTGGATGCCTTGGGTTGACTCTGCCCCTTGGGTCTTGATTCCGTGGGATGCCTTGGGCCTTGCTACCCCATGGATCCAAATTTCTTGGGCTTGTGTAGGACTTGTTATTTCCATGATCCTAGGACCCCAACTAGTGGCTAACCGAGTTTTCACCAGGGATGCCCATGGGAATCGATGGGATGCCTTAGACACGCTCTTTGGATCTGGCCCTCCATGGTCTAGACATTTATTACTTGGATGCCTTGGTCTGCTGGCACCTTGGATTCGGCCCTTGAGGTCTGCTACTTCACTATATGGCATGGCCATGGGATGTTACTTTCACTATACGGTGTGGTCGTGGATTACATGACTTCTCTATACAGCATGACTGTGGTTTCTTGATACAGATGGATGTATGAAGTGATCATGTGACTTGCTTATTACTTGGTGATAGTTGCCTTGTTAGGATATGACTCTCTTTTGTAGGTAGCCTTGAGGCTGTTTAGTTTTACTTGTTACAATAGACTTATGCCATGGGAATATATACTTACTTACCAATTTTTTACACTTGCTACCACCTTTTATATAATTGATGTTAGAACTGTATAGACCTGGGTGGTTGACTACTGGGATGTTTATCTCACACCCTGTTTGGGACTCCTTGGGGACCGAAACAAATTATATGATTACAGGTGATGATAGGGGAAAGCTCCCTAGTAAAGTTTGTTTACTATGGCTTTATAGAAGGGGAGCATAGGACCAAGCTGAGGCTTGCGATGATGGGATACATTTTAGTCTTTTGTTATTTTGGTATACTTGTATTGTATTTCCATGTACTGTTCTAGATTCTTTCTAGATACGTGTACCATCTTCATCATTTTTGTATATGAGACACTTCTGGTTATTGATATGCATTCCTATCTTGTCTTATTTCCAGTTGTTTTTTATTTATTTCACTTCTGCTATTGTATATATATCTGACTTCTGCTGTGATACTCTAGTAATGAGTGAATAGTCTCCCCACTGACTAACCTAGGACCTCACTGCTAGTAGAAAGCCAATAGCATTTGGGGATATGCGCTTGAGGTCATGTGACCAACCGGGTTCGAGGCACCGTTTCAGGTGAAATTTGGGTTCGGGACGTTACACTTATGCAAAATGATAGAGTAATTGCTGTTGAGTCAATAAGGTGTTCCTTATGACTTTTCCATTCCTTTATACATGGGGGAGATTGTTAATTCATTAAGGCTTTCCTTATGACTTCGTGATTCCTTCTTGTTTTGAAAATCACAAACACCTTATCTCAAGGCAAAACTCCTTTTACCCCTTGATTACTTCTCTAAGGAAAATTTCCTTCGACAATAAAATTTATCCTTACCATATTTTACTTAGTTCTTTATCTTATCTAAGTATAAAATTTGGTTTCATATCTAAATCCTAGGAATCATATAATACTTAGATACAAAGAATTCTATTTAAGACTCTGAATTATGGTTACAAACTCTCATGAAGTTCAACTCTGAATTCTGGTTACGAACTCTCATGAAGTTCAACTCCAAATTCTGGATACAAACTCTCATGAAGCTCAACTCCGAATTCTGGTTACGAACTCTCATGAAGTTCAACTCCGAATTCTGGATACAAACATTCATAAAGTTATACTCTGAATTCTGATTACGAACTTATGTAAAGTTTGAATATAAATTCTGGTTATGAATTCTGATTATGAATTATTGATATGAAATCTTCTGAGTTCTGAATCCGAATTCTGATTACGAATTTTGGTTATGAACTTCTCTAAGTTCTGACTCCGAATTCTCTGAATACAGACTCTGAACTCTTATGAGTTCTGACTCCGAATTCTCATGAACTCTAACTCCGAACATTATAAGTTCAGGTTCCAAATTCTTGTGAATCCAGACTCCGAATTTCCTTGAAATCCAGACTCCGTAATTCTACAGAATTCAGGTTTTGAAATTCCTAGAAAACATAATCTGAATATCCTTGTATTGTAGACTCCTAATTTAATTTTGGTTAGACTCCAAAATTTCATTTAATTTCATTCCAAATATTAGTTTTTAGTTATTCTTACACTCATTTTGTTTTAAAATGATGTCATGCTTTCAGTTATTAACTAACCGTTGTTTGAGTGACACGTGTACAGGTCCCTCTGAAATTCACGAAAAAATATGATCGTTGGAGTAGGGAGCCGACCGTTGGAACCGTGCCTATAAATAGGAGCTCATTTGAAAGAGCTCAGAACTTTTGGAATTTTTGAAGCTCAGAACTTTCAAAAGTGATTTCTAGAGAGAGAGGATCTTATAAACTCTCAGGATTCATGCAGAAAGTTTGAATGACTTGTTCAAACTTTTCTTCGTGCAGATTTTCTTAGTGCGACTCCGATTATTGCTGTGTACAATCGAGGGCTTCCGGGGATATGAAAACAGAGGTGCCGACTAATTGATAGTTGAGGGCTTTTGGGGATATCAAGATAGACTCCGATCTTCGTATCGAGGGCTTACCCTAGTGTGGGTAAGACATACTTTATTGAAAGTATAAATTAGGGGACCTTTATCCAAGGTTGTTGGATACCCTTCTCTTTGGGTTAAAAGATTTATCTTGTTACTTATTTTGTTACAAGTTTTCCGATGTCATTTGTATTGTTGAGGAAAGTATAACTTTATTATACTTCCATATACCTATACTCTGATTTAGTTAGATTATATACGCTTTAAGGTAGAATCTTATTTGCTGCAAAATTTTGTTAAGTTTCATTTTTGGAATCACTTTTCCGGAATCAAGAAAGTTATTAGAACTTAGAGGTGTTGTGAATTTTGGTTATTCAAAATTTCCTTAAGGTTTTTTTAAATAATAAAATTCACCCCCCTCTTATATTTTTAGCTCATTTTACATATTCAATCCTAAATTTGGTATTATAGAGTATATCATACTCAGACATACCATCTCAATAATTAGTATCAGAGGAGGTTACCTCTGAATTAATCTCACAATTAGATTCAGAAGAGAATTATTCTTTTTATTACTTTTCAAAATTGATTTTCCGGAATCATATTTTCTAGATTCATACTTTTTCAGAATCTTTTCTTCAGACTCATATAGTTCGGATTTAGTTTTACTTAGAGATATTCTTGTTCTATATTTTTTCTTGCTTAAGAATATTTTCCTTGTTTACGAACTTTTTCTATTAACAAGTTTTTATGGAAATAATTTTCTTAAAGATGATAGGAATCAATGTTGGTTCCATAGACAATCTCAATCCAACAAGACCACCTATCTTTGAGGAAAATGACTATGAGTATTGGAGAGATATAATGAAGACTTTCATTATCAATACTGGTGTTGATAATTTTGTTATGCTTACTGGAGGATATAAAATCCCTAACAAGGAAGTTAATACCTTTACCAATCAATAAAAGGATGAATATCAATTGAATTATAAGGTACACAATACTTTACTTTGTTCCATGACTAGAAATATATATAGCCAAATTTCATTATGTGAAGCAGCAAATTCTATATGGAATAAACTTGAAGTTACTCACTTTGGAACTTCCAAAGTCATTGAAACAAGAAGAGCCATGCTCATTATAAGGACCCAACCTTAAAACATTACATAATCATGAATTAAATGAATAATTCACATAAAGGATCTTTTCAGGTTTAGAGTTTTAGAGAATTAGGACATAACTATTACATCTCAAAAGATTACAAAGTAGACACTTCTACTAAGTTTCCATAAAATAAAAACTCTTAAAAAGAAACATGTCTAGTTCCATGATTTAGATAGCATGGCATTTCCTTGATCCCATACTTGACCCTATTCCACATTAATTCCTGTGAAAAACATTTCAAAAAAACTTGGAGTGAGCATAAAAATCTCAGTAAGGGATACACAAAGAAGGAAAACTGTTAGTTTTTCAAAACAACAAGTAAACCATGAATACTTTATCAAAGTAATACTTTTCACCTTTATGAAGTAGTAAAAACTCTTCACTGGATAAAAGATCATTACTTACCCTTTTGTAACCAAAATATTACCATAAAACCATCTAAAGAACACATAACATATAAAGGTAACTCGGGACATAAACATACTTAAATGGAATAACCATACGGTCAACTTCCACACATATCACTAAATGGAATAGCCATATGGCCGAATTCCATACCCAATGCATTGGAGGTTATAACATAACCACCCATCCTGGTATTCATGGCACCACCCATCATATGGTTTATCACGTAACCACCCGTCAAATATCCAAGTACCATTATTAAATCATAAGATATAAAACAAATATAATGGAAAGAAAACATTCCCACATTTCGGTCACAATATATCACTTAAATATATTGACATAAAAAAATACATTATAAAAAAAAATTTCAATACCAAAATACATAAAATAGTATATGGTATTTATTTCATTTTAAAAACACTATGGCTTGTTGAGGAAGCCAAAGACCAAATAATACTCGCAGCGGTGGAAAAGGTCGTTGTCACCGCGCACGTTAAAATCAACATTCCTTTTTGTCGTTTAGTAAAACGCTTCGTAGAAAAAGATTCCCTTTGAATGAAATGAAAAGTCAAAGATTTTTTATACAACGTATAAAAGAAATTCTTGTATTAGAACAAAATATTCCTCAATGAAAGGATATTGAGACGAAGTCCCGTTCAAAGACAGTATCCTTAGATTAAGGATAAATCAATTACATAATTTTGTGTGACAAATAAATACACCCAATATAAGTGGATATTAAGTGTAAAACAATCAGATTCATTCACACATATTCATAGAATGACATACTCAAGGAGTACAAGTTTAACCCAAAGAACTAAAATTGAGTTAAGAAGTTCCCTTGCAAAAATTCGACAGCCTAACGACGTCACTTTAAAATTCATAAAATGATTTTATGGGAGAGAAAATGGTATCTTATCACTTGGACATAAAATTTACATCAATAAGGATATATAAGAACATATCCCAACATAACAATATGTAAATTAAAAGACCCATAAAAAAGAAGTCTTTTAAAAAGAGGAGGGTGAAAGGTTCCCTTACCGATTTGGGTAACTTTTAAAACGTACACCCCATGAAAGAAGGACTATACAAAATTGATGTAAATAACCATAAATGAAAGTATATTACACAGAGAGTAGAATAATGGGAAGTACATATACCACTCAAAGGAAATGGTGGCAAATGTATCATAAATCTCACGGGAATAAAAGTGAGATGAAAAATCCCTTGCGAAAATTCGGCAGCTTAACGACGCCACTTAAAACTTCCAAAAAATGGATTTTTGAGATCAAATAGGGTCTCTAATAATATGAACATAAAATTACAGAATTAGGAATATAAAATAACATCCCCAAACATAAGAAAGATGATCTTAAAAGAAATGACATAAAAGAGAGTACTTAAAAAGAAAGAGAGAGGTAGGATCCCTTACATCAAGTTCGACTTGTCTTGTTCGTTTCTTTATATTCATGAATAATAAACTTTGGTCAATTTCTAATTGCTTAAGGAACTCCTTTAAATATTATTATTCAGTTCATATCACATATTATAATGTTATAATAATTGGTTTATAATGTGAGTTCATATCAGACGTTTTTGTTGATGTTTGGTACATGAGTCAAAAATGAACTTGTTTGAAAATGATTGTCCATGTAGTTATAAGTAAATCATTTCCAGAATAGTATTAATGATTTAAATATCATATATGTCCAGTACATATTCATTTTATACTATTCCATAACATTTTGAGATAAAAAGAAATGAAATGCACCGTTCATGGAGACGGTAGGTGTAACACCCGAGACTTTTATGAGAAATATTTTGTTTTTATGTTATATAAATCATCAAAGGAATCTTTCACTACACACAACACTAGCTTGGCTTGCTTTACACGCAACCGCGATCTTCCTTGATAGCTTGCGTCGTACGCAATACCGAGTTTCACTAAACAACGATATGATATTAAAATATTATTAAAACTAGCCGTTATGAATAGTATTAACTGAATTTTTAATTTTATAACATTTTAATTCAACTTATACATTTTCTAGAATGAGGTATAAAAGCAAAATCAGTTTTTTTTGGATAAAAGAAGTATTTTTCAAAAAATACAGTTTTGTCGCCTTTTGATGGCGCACCCACATTAAAGCTAGTTTTTGACATGTTTATAAGTTCAATTTGACAAAATAAAATTCTTCTTTTGAATTAGGGTATAAAAATTTACTTTGGATAAATTTTTGATATTTTTCTGATAACTTTCATATTTTGATGAACAGTAAAAATACGCTAATTTTTAATTAAAAACAACTTTTTTCATTGAGATAATTTATATGGATAAATTATAATATTGAATGGTTTTAAAGTATAAATAGAATATATTTTTACCATTTAATATAATGTATGTCATTATCATTAATTTCACATTGAATTCATAGGTAAAAACATTTCAATCTTTGGCAATGTTTTAACTTCTAAAACCCGTTTTCTTAACAACGGGATTTATTTTAAATTAATTACTGCAACTTATATGTTTTGAATTTTAAAAAATGGATTCCATATTCAGAATAAGTGGGTCCAAATTATGTTAATAGGCTACTTTTTATTTTTGGGCATTATGAATAGCAACTACGGTAAATTTTATTTACTATAGTTAAAGGTAAATCAGGTAATTAAGGGTAAATATAAGATTATAAAATTACCCTAACACCTTCCAAAATCCTATTGGATGACTAAAAGTCGACCCATATCACCTAAGGGTCAGATTATATTCATTTAATGGACTTTGGTCCATGAAAATAATTTAATTATTATTAAAACCAAGGAATGTGACAACATGTCACTTTCTTAAATCTTATAAGTATAATAATTTTAATTTAGTTATAAACTTCATGAAACTTAGAAAATGAATAGTCTACAGAAATATAATACAATTATCTACATCATAGGAATTTATTTATAATTTTTAGGGATTAAATAATTATCATTTATTATGACACAATAGTGATGTTGAAATTATTTTATTAATTAAAATATCAAATAAATGGTTTTAAAAATAATAAAATAAATATTATATGAACTATTTAATGTGCTCCAATAATTTTATAGATACATATGACATTTTATGGATCTATTAAAGCTTTTATTTCTAACATATCTTCTGTATATATTTTATTTAAATTCAAATAAATAAATAGTGTCAAAATTGACACTATTGTTATTTTATAAAAATAACATATTATAAAATTGTTTAAAAATAACAAAAATATTTAAAATTTATAAATTAAGATTTATATGGTCGAAAATGTCATAAAGTGTCAAATTATAGAAAATTCACAACACATATGTTATTATTTATAATAATTTAAAATTTAGAATATTATTACCACAAATAAAATTAAATTGATAAATAAGGATAAATCAAGTTGATAATGTTTAAAATAAATTAATAACATGTCTAAATTTTATTGGTTGATGATATTACAACCTCATCTCATCTAATATTCGGATATGAGTCATTTTGGAAGTTTTTAAGTGGGGTTGGGATTTAATATAAACTAATATTTCTTATATTTCCAAAGGTGCCCCTCTCCTCCCTTATAAAAGGGCACCTCCTCCCTCTCCTCCTCACACCAATTTGAGCCTTCAAGCTCGGCCAAACCCTGCCACTTTCTCCTCTCCACTTCCTTAGAGACATCCTAGAGGTCCTGGTCTTCTTCAAAGACCAATTTTAGTGCCCTAAAAGGAGGTCTCAAAGAAGCGCCTCAAAGAAGAGGTAATGCCCGTTACCGATTCTTTCATCTTTATTTCTTCTTCCACTTATTCTTAATTAGTTGTTTAATTATGAGGTAATAACATCAGTATCACTCATATACTGATATGTTATTATAAATATGAAACAACCCTATTTCACCTCTTATCCATCCTACGGAAAATGAAATCACCGCACGTGCGTACGTATGGAATACCGTCTCCACGCCGTGGTGTAATCTATTTTCCACCACCAACTTACTCGGATGGGTATAATGGTGTAAATAATAACTATATATGATTATTTTAAAGTGATATTGATTCTGAAATAGTATACATACACTCTAATACAATTCCACGATCATGGGAACGATATCCTCACTCGTGCGTACGTACGGAATACTATCTCCACGATGTGATGCGACTTGTTATACATGATCTTCATTGAATAATGATTATATAAATGAATTTAATGAATGAATATGATATATATTACACTAATACCATTCTAGAAATGAGTTATCTATAACCTAAAGAGAAGAATAAGAATTTATTCGACAAAACACGCATAAGAACAAAAAGTAATAAACACCCAAATAACAAGTAGTAATGAAATATTACTAATAAGAAGCTAAGAATATAACCATATATGATATCATAAAAATACCAATGATTCTGGAATAAGTCAATAACATTATTTAAATCATTATACAGGAGGTTCAAACACTTATGAAGCAAATCAGACCTAAGGTAAGGGAAATATCACAATCTCATTTTTATCCAAGATTGTTTATACTTTGAAATTTACTGGGGTGGATTTTATCATACTCATCCATTTTTCCTCAATATGTAATATTTAAATCATTCTACAATAGTTTATATCAAATTTTACCCTTCGGTGAGTTTTTATTAAAAGATATGAAAGGAATCTTTTGTTGTTTTTCGTACGAGGTACTTTTTGACTTTTCCGACAAAAGTACGAGAAGAATGTTTTCTTTTAACTTATACGACATGAATGGATTTTTAAAACATTATTTCCAAGAAGATTCCCTTACAAGTTTTCAAGTTTATTTTTAATCAAATTCTTTTAGTTTATAATTGTATGACATGTTAAGAAAGGAAAAGTGTTTTTGAAGGAGAAAGGATATTTTCCTCAAGAATGGAGTTCAAGTGTTTTATCAAAATTATTTTCCATATAAGATAATAAAGGGTTCTGTTTCTATCCCTATTATTACATTGATTTGATTATGTTGTGATGGAATTATTTTTATGAATTCCTTTATCTTATATGAGTTGTTTTATGATGTCACGATGTTTAAGATTCCCATTTTTATTACATGGGTTATGCTATGATGTATGGTTTATGATTTGGTGGCACACATAAGAATGGTATCATTATGAGATGGGTGGGACCTATATCTACCTCCAATTCATTGGGTAAAGATTTTATATCTCATGAGATAGACATGGCTGGAACGGCAGGTTATACCGGTTCAGTGAAACAGGACTGAAACGAGGAGTGAACTCGGTTCAGAAATGGACTTTGTCCACCAAGATAGTCTTGGAAATGAGTCTTGACTAATAAGAAACGATTCTCAATAATTATGTGTGTATGCCACAAAGTTTCATGTTTTAAGTTTTGATTATTGGGATTACATTTCACTACTATGATTTATCCCATGTTATGAAATTAAGATCTCTTTTGCAGGTTAAGATTTCCAAAAGTTATGTTCTTATGTATATGATGTGATTGATATTTCTTTTGTTTACCCTTAATGAGAATTTGAGATCACCCTTTTGTATGTTTTATTTCCCCAGGTTAGGAAGAAGGTTATTAAGTAGGATATGCCAAAAAGGGACTCTAGATATGATGAAATAAATGGGAGGCAAAGTAGATGCTTTATGAACCAGTTGTTTATGCTTTCCAGTTTCTAAAGACACTATACCTATACGGTCCTTTCATGGTTTTGTCATATGTTGTAATAAGTGTGCTTCAATTTTGAAGTAATAACAATGTATGTAAAGTATGGGTTGTTATAGTTGGTATCAAAGGAAAGGTATAGTCAACCTTTGGAAACTAGGATGTGAAAGCCTTAGTAAGAACCCTAAGGATAATTCTAAGCATAGAACACAATCTTAGTGTTTTAGAAATGACCATGAATAACCTAGTATAATACCTTAAGTGTGAAATTTTATTCTCGATTATGTGGTTTTCCTATTATAATTAGTGTTGCTCACACTATTCTTCTTGGTTTTAGTCAATGGCTGGAACCCGAAGGAACCGTGTTAATGCGGAATGCGACGGGCAATGCAATGATTGTCCCCCCTGAGCAACCAAACGTTATGGGAGATGGAATGAAAAATCTTGTATCTATGATCACACAACTTTCTCAAGCTATGAATCATGCTGGACTTCCAAACGAGAAAAGGAAGGAGCAACATTCCGTTGAATCCTTCATGAGGCAGCGTCCACCTTCATTCAGTGGGTCTACTGATCCATTAGTTGCTGAACAATGGATCAGTACTACTGAAAAGATATTTTCAGTTCTTCAATGTTCTGAACATGATTGAGTCATCCTAGCAGTGTATCGTTTGGAAGGAGATGCTGATCAATGGTGGAATCTTATTAAGAATACGAGGCAAAGAGATGAAATTGAGTCCATGGAATGGGATGAGTTCAAGAACTTATTTTTCAATAAGTAATTCCCTCATATTATCCGAACAAAGATGGAGAAAGAGTTTCTTGAACTGAAGCAAAAGGATGATGAATCTGTTGGTACCTGTGAAGCAAATTTTACAAGACTTTCAATGTACAATTTTGGTATTATTATCCAACCTGAGAGTAAGATCGATCGATTCTTTAGTGGCTTAAAACCAAGTCTTCGAAGGGCCTTAGCCATAAGGGACTTCAATAGCTACGAGGAAATCGTTCGATGTGCTCTCAAAGTTGAGATGGAGATTGGAGTAACCCATTAGTCATATGGGTTTGATAAGAAGAGGAAAATGGAATTCAAAGGAAAATCTAAAGAGCACACTGAAAAGAAGATAAGATTTCCCTTATGCTCAAAGTGTGGAAAGAAACATGTAGGGAGTTGTCTTAAAGGGACAAGTAAATGTTTCAAATGTGGAAAGGAAGGTTATCAGACATTTGAATGCCGCAATGATGGGAAGAAGATGTCTAATGATGCAAACAAAGGAAGGGACACACAGAATAAACCTACTACACTTCAATGTTTCAAGTGCAAGGAGATGGAGAATTATGCCAATAAATGCCCTAATCCAAGGGTTGTTGATGATGATCTACATCAACAAAATCTTAAGGCTAAAGACAAAGGAAAGTCACATGCAATTTCTATCAGTGATGTGGAGCACGATAACGATGTGGTGAAAGGTACACTTACCATCCACTCTAAAGTATCAAATGTTTTATTTGATTCTGGATCCAACCACTCTTTTATTTCTGAAGATTTTTCTAAGAGTATCACCGTATTACCTTAACAATTAGATGTTGAGTTAGCTGTGACAACTCCTAATGGCACAATGGTCGCATCAAAAGTTTATAATTCTTCCCCGATTGAAGTTTGTGGGAAATTGATTCCTGTAAATCTTGTGATCCTTCCTATAGTGGAATTTGATATGATTCTTGGCATGTATTGGCTTTCTTTATATGGATCTCATATCAATTGCCAAAGAAGGGAAGTCACATTTCATATTCCAGATCAATCTATGATCGTCTATCGATGCAAGGATGAACATAACCTTCCAGTGGAAATTTCTTCCATCTTATGGGTCTTGATTCCACTAAATGAGCGTTATTTATCTCAAATGGTTGGTGAGAAACTCACGATTAAGAATATGCCTGTTGTACGGGATTTTGAAGATGTATTTTCGGATGAATTGCTGAGTATTCCACCAAATCGTGAAGTTGAGTTTTCAATAGAAATCGTACCGGGTGCTTTGCCTATTTCAAAGACACCTTATAGAATGGACCCAATTGAGTTGCAGGAATTGAAGAAACAACTCCAAGAGAATCTTTATAAGGGATTTATACGCCCTAGTGCATCACCTTGGGGAGCACCTGTTCTATTTGTTAAGAAGAAAGATGGATCAATGAGACTCTGCATTGATTATTGAGAACTTGACAAGCTCACTATCAAGAACAAATATCCTCTCCCACACATTGATGACTTATTTGACCAACTATGCAAAGCTCAATACTTTTCCAAGATTGATCTTCGTTCAGGGTATCATCAATTAAGGGTCAAAAGGGAGGATACACCAAAGACATCTTTCCGTACAAGGTATGGACACTATGAATTTATAGTGATGCCATTTGGTCTTACTAATGCCCCTACTATCTTCATGGATATGATGAATAGAGTCTTTAGAGACTATCTTGATCAATTTTTGGTTGTCTTTATAGACGATATTCTTATCTATTCAAAGAGCAAGGAAGAACATGAAGATCACTTGAGAATTATATTAAAGACCTTGAGAAAGGAGAAGCTTTATTCCAAATTTACCAAGTGTGAATTTTGGCTTAAAAAAGTTGCATTTTTGGGTCACATAATCTCAAAAGAGGGGATATCTGTGGATCCAGCAAAAATAGAGGTTATCAAAAGATGGTCGAGACCAACAACAGTAACTGAGATCCGAAGTTTTCTTGGTTTGGCTGGATATTATCGATGTTTTGTGAAATATTTTTCACGATTATCTAATCCACTCACCAGGTTGACTCAGAAAGGAGTTAAGTTTGTTTGGATAGAGGAATGTGAAGAGAATTTCAAGGAGTTGAAAAGAAGGTTATCCAATGCACTTGTGCTCACACTGACTTGTAGTGGAGAAAGGTTTGTGATCTACAGTGATGCATCAAAGAAGGGGCTGGTGTGTGTTCTTATACAAAATAATATGGTGATAGCTTATGCCTCACAACAGTTGAAAATCCATGAGCAAAATTACCCAACACATGATTTGGAGTTAGCTGCGGTAATCTTTGCATTAAAGATTTGGAGGCATTATCTTTATGGAGAAAGGTGTGACATTTATACTGATCATAAAAGTTTAAAGTATATTTTCACACAAAAGGAGCTGAATATGCACCAAAGAAGATGGTTGGAACTGATTAAGGATTACGACTGCTCAATTCATTACCACCTTGGGAAAGAAAACAAGGTGGCAGATGCATTAAGTCGACAAGACCATGCTAGCTTATCCATGATGAGGATCACAAAAGATCCAATATTTATGGATTTAAAAAGGATGGATCTTGGAATTTTAATGGGAGGGGGAAAATCGTATCTTTCTCAAATGAATGTTCAACCATCTATACATGTGAAGATTATAGAGGCACAGAAAGAAGATGTAGAGTTACAAAAGAAGGCGAGAAATATTCCTGAATTCAACCTTGATTGTGATGGGATAATAAAGTTCAGGAATCGGGTTTGTGTTCCTCCCATCCCAGAATTAAAGAAGGAGCTACTGGATGAGGCTCATAGTTCTTCATTCTCTATTCATCCTAGAAGCACAAAGATGTATAGGGACCTAAAAGAGTACTTCTGGTGGGATGGCATGAAAAGAGATGTTGCTGAATATGTCTCTCGATGCTTGGTTTGTCAGCAAGTTAAAGATGAGAGATAGAAGTCTAAGGGGATGTTACAACCATTACCCATACCCGAATGGAAATAGGAAAACATCACTATGGACTTTGTCACAGGACTTCCTAAAACATCTAAAGGAAATAATGCTATCTAGGTCATAGTTGATCGTCTTACAAAGTCTGCACACTTCATTGATATTATAGAGGATTTATCTCTAGATCAGCTTGCCAGGATATATGTAAAGGAAGTGGTAAGATTGCATGGAGTACCACTTTCTATTATATCTGATCGGGATTCGAGATTTACCTCGAAGTTCTAGAGAAGTCTCCAGCATACTCTGGATACAGAGTTGAGTTTCAGCACTGCTTATCATCCTCAGACAGACGGTCAGTCTGAGAGAACAATTCAAACTCTAGAAGATATGTTGAGAGCTTGCTCTATGGATTTCAAAGGTTGGTTGGGATCAACACCTACCTTTAGTGGAATTTTATTATAATAATAGCTTTCACTCCAGTATTCAGATGGTTCCTTATGAATCTCTCTATGGAAAGAAATGCAGGACTCCAACTTGCTGGGATGAAGTTGGGGAAAGAAAGCTATTAGGATATGATCTTGTTGATGAGATAGCAGAAAAGGTCTGATCGATTCAACAACACATAAGAGTAGCTTAGAGTAGACAGAAAAGTTATGCCGATAACCGAAGAAAAGACCTAGAGTTTGAAGTGGGTGATAAAGCGTTCTTACGAATATCTCCCTGGAAGAGGGTCATGAGATTTGGAAAGAAAAGGAAGTTGAGCCCTAGATATATCGGTCCTTTCAAAATACTGGATCGTGTTGGAAAGGTAGCTTACCGATTGGAGCTTCCACCGAATATCTCTCAAGTTCACGATGTGTTCCATGTATCTCTCCTGAGAAAGTACATACCTGATCCTTCACATGTACTCAGCTCAGAAGTTGTACCGCTGGAGCAAGATCTTTCTTATGAAGAACAGCCGATAGAGATTCTAGATCGTAGTGAAAAAGTCCTACGAAACAATACCACTCTCTTAGTGAAAGTTTTATGGAGGAACCACCAACTAGAAGAAGCTACATGGGATCTTGAGGATATGATGAGGGAGAGGTATCCTCATCTGTTTGTTACAAAGTGACGAATTTCGAGGGAGAAATTCATTTTAAGGGGGGTAGAATGTAACACTCAAGACTTTTATGAGAAATATTTTGTTTTTATATTATATAAATCATCAAATGAATATTTCACTACACACAACACTAGCTTGGCTTGCTTTACACGCAACCGTAGCCTTCTTTGATAGCTTGCGTCGTACGCAATACCGAGTTTCACTAAAAAACGATATGCTATTAAAATATTATTAAAAATATCCATTATGAATAGTATTAACTGAATTTTTAATTTTATAACATTTTAATTCAACTTATACATTTTCTAGAATGAGGTATAAAAGAAAAATCAATTTTTTTTGGATAAAAGAAGTATTTTTCAAAAAATACAGTTTTGCCGCCTTTTAATGGCGCACCCACATTAAAGCTAGTTTTTGACATGTTTATAAGTTCAATTTGACAAAATAAAATTCTTCTTTTGAATCAGGGTATAAAAATTTACTTTGGATAAATTTTTGATATTTTTCTGATAACTTTCATATTTTGATGAATAGTAAAAATATGCTAATTTTTAATTAAAAACAACTTTTTTCATTGAGATAATTTATATGGATAAATTATAATATTTAATGGTTTTAAAGTATAAATAGAATATATTTTTACCATTTAATATAATTTATGTCATTAGCATTAATTTCACATTGAATTCATAGGTAAAAACATTTCAATCTTTGGCAATGTTTTAACTTCTAAAACCCGTTTTCTTAACAATGGGATTTATTTTAAATTAATTACTGCAACTTATATGTTTTGAATTTTGAAAAATTGATTCCATATTTAGAATCAGTGGGTCCAAATTATGTTAATAGGCTACTTTTTATTTTTGGGCATTATGAATAGTAAATACGGTAAATTTTATTTACTATAGTTAAAGGTAAATCGGGTAATTAAGGGTAAATATAAGATTATAAAATTACCCTAAAACCTGCCAAAATCCTATGGGATGACTAAAAGTAGACCCATATCACCTAAGGGTCATATTAGATTCATTTAATGGACTCTTTTCCATGAAAATAATTTAATTATTATTAAAACCAAGGAATGTGACAACATGTCACTTTCTTAAATCTTATAAGTATAATAATTTTAATTTAGTGATAAATTTCATGAAGATTCGAACATAAATAGTCTCCAGAACTCTAATACAATTATCTACATCATAGGAATTTATTTAGAATTTTTAGGGATTAAATAATTATCATTTATTATGACACAATAGTGATGTTGAAATTATTTTATTAATTAAAATATCAAATAAATGGTTTTACAAATAATAAAATAAATATTATATGAACTATTTAATGTGCTCCACTAATTTTCTAGATACATATGACATTTTATGGATCTATTAAATCTTTTAGTTCGAACATATCTTCTGTATATATTTTATTTAAATTCAAATAAATGAATAGTGTCAAAATTGACACTATTGTTATTTTATAAAAATAACATATTATAAAATTGTTTAAAAATAACAAAAATATTTAAAATTTATAAATTAAAATTTATATGGTCGAAAATTTCATAAAGTGTCAAATTATGGAAAATTCACAACACATATGTAATTATTTATAATAATTTAAAATTTAGAATATTATTACCACAAATAAAATTAAATTGATAAATAAGGATAAATCAAGTTGATAATATTTAAAATAAATTACTAACATGTCTAAATTTTATTGGTTGATGATATTACAACCCTATCTCATCTAATCTTTGGATATGAGTCATTTTGGAAGTTTTTAAGTGGGGTTGGGATTTAATATAAACTAATATTTCTTATATTTCTAAAGGCGCCCCTCTCCTCCCTTATAAAAGGGCACCTCCTCATCTCCTCCTCACACCAATTTTAGTCTTCAAGCTCGGCCAAACCCTACAAATTTATCCTCTCCACTTCCCTAGATACATCCTAGAGGTCCTGGTCTTCTTCAAAGACCAATTTTAGTGCCCTAAAAGGAGGTCTCAAAGAAGCGCCTCAAAGAAGAGGTAATGCCCGTTACTGATTCTTTCATCTTTATTTCTTCTTCCACTTCTTCTTCATTAGTTGTTTCATTATGAGGTAATAACATCAGTATCAATAATATACTGATATGTTATTATAAATATGAAACAACCCTATTTCACCTCTTATTCATCCTACGGAAAACGAAATCACCGCGCGTGCGTACGTACGGAATACAGTCTCCACGCCGTGGTGTAATCTATTTTCCACCACCACCTTACTAGGATGGGTATAATGGTGTAAATAATAACTATATATGATTATTTTAAAGTGATATTGATTCTGAAATAGTATAAATACACTCCAATACAATTCCATGATCATGGGAATGATATCCTCACTCGTGCGTACGTACGGAATACCGTCTCCACGATGTGATGCGACTCGTTATACATGATATTCATTGCATAATGATTATATAAATGAATTTAATGAATGAATATGATATATATTACACTAATAAAATTTTGGAAATGAGGTATCTATAACCTAAAGAGAAGAATAAGAATTTATTCGACAAAACACGCATAAGAACAAAAAGTAATAAACACCCGAATAACAAGTAGTAATGAAATATTACTAATAAGAAGCTAAGAATATAACCATATATGATATCATAAAAATACGTATGATTCTGTAATAAGTCAATAACATTATTTAAATCATTATACAGGAGGTTCAGACACTTACGAAGCAAATCAGACCTAAGGTAAGGGAAATATCACAATCTCATTTTTATCTGAGATTGTTTATACTTTGAAATTTACTAGGGTGCATTTTATCATCCACATCCATGTTTCCTCAATATGTAATATTTACATCATTCTACAATAGTTTATATCCAATTTTACCCTTTGGTGAGTTTTTAGTAAAAGATATGAAAGGAATCTTTTGTCGTTTTTCTTAAGAGGTACTTTTTGACTTTTCTGACAAAAGTACGAGAAGAATGTTTTCTTTTAACTTATACGACATGAATGGATTTTTAAAACATTATTTCCAAGAAGATTCCATTACAAGTTTTAAAGTTTATTTTTAATCAACTTCTTTTAGTTTATAATTGTATGACATGTTAAGAAAGGAAAAGTGTTTTTGAAGTAGAAAGGATATTTTCCTCAAGAATGGAGTTCAAGTGTTTTATCAAAATTATTTTCCATCTAAGATAATAAAGGGTTCTGTTTCTATCCCTATTATTACATTGATTTTATTATGTTGTGATGGAATTATTTTTATGAATTCCTTTATCTTATATGATTTGTTTTATGATGTCACGATGTTTAAGATTCCCATTTTTATTACATGGGTTATGCTATGATGTATGGTTTATGATTTGGTGGAACAAATAATAATGGTATCATTATGAGATGGGTGGGACCTATATCTCCCTCCAATTCATTGGGTAAAGATTTTATATCTCATGAGATAGACACGGCTGGAACGGCAGGTTATACCGGTTCAGTGAAACAGTACTGAAACGAGGAGTGAACTCGGTTCAGAAATGGACTTTGTCCACCAAGATAGTCTTGGAAATGAGTCTTGACTAATAAGAAACGATTCTCAATAATTATGTGTGTATGCCACAAAGTTTCATGTTTTAAGTTTTGATTATTGGGATTACATTTCACTACTATGATTTATCCCATGTTATGAAATTAAGATCTCTTTTGCAGGTTAAGATTTCCAAAAGTTATGTTCTTATGTATATGATGTGATTGATATTTCTTTTGTTTACCCTTACTGATCATTTGAGCTCACCCTTTTGTATGTTTCATTTCCCTAGGTCAGGAAGAAGGTTATTAAGTAGGATATGCCAAAAAGGGACTCTAGATATGATGAAATAAATGGGAGGCAAAGTAGATGCTTTATGAACTAGTTGTTTATGCTTTCCAGTTTCTAAAGACACTATACATATACGTTCCTTTCATGGTTTTTTCATATGTTTTAATAAGTGTGTTTCAATTTTGAAGTAATAACAATGTATGTAAAGTATGGGTCGTTATAGTAGGCCGTACGTACGCATGAACGCTACTTTCATTTCTTTGTCATATTAATGGAATTAAAAATAAATGAGAGATATATATATTATAATTACATTATAATATATATGTTATATAGGTCACATATGTTCATTAATTTCATTCTTTATACATTACATGTATTGCATGAACGAGTCATATCACTTGAGGGGGCGGTAGTCCACACTTCCTCGTATGAAATTATCGCATTTGCACAACATGCAAAGCATAAAGTTATGTTTTAAATATAAAATACAGAAGCATATAGAAAACATAAATACCATATATATCATATATAAAATACATTTACATCATAATGGCCACCATAATGGTGTTAAGAGAAGATTGAACAATCATCGTTTCGTGAGGCAGTAATTCACCATCCACAAAAACAGTATGTTATTTAACCATTAGACGGAGGTGTGTGTAAGTGTAGCTCGAATATTTCTCATAAAAACATCCTAGTATATTGAAGATACTGTTTTTGTTACAAAATAAAGGAATAAAAATAGTTTAGGGGGTTGGAGAAGCAAAATAAAACAAATGAACATAAGAGAAGACATTACCTTTAAATCGGGTAACTCTCCTTGGTTTGAACCAAAAGGGTTTCTTGAAGATCTTTTTGCTTAAGGGAAGGCTTCTAGGATGAATATAGGTATGTGGAGAGATAAAATTAGTAGATTTTGGTCGATCCAAAGGCTTGAGAGGTGTGGGTAAGGGGGTAGAGGTGGGGGCATTTTATAAGAGGGAGGAGGGGCACTCTTGGAAAGTAAAGAAATGTTACTTTATATTAAAATGAGTTTAAGATTTTAAAGATCCCACATTGATATATTTCAAGGATAAGGTGATAAGGGTTCAAAATATACTCATCCAATAGGTTTTATACAAGTGTAAGTCTTAGATTTTACATTATCTTTTCATTTTATTTAAATCGTTCATTAATGAGATAATCGCTGCATCATCATGGTGTCATAAATAAATTAATTTATTTAATTTATAAAAATTATAAAAAAAATACTACGATGTAGGAAATATTTTTATATTTCCAATGACTATTTATAGTAAAAAATATGACTTGTATAACCCCATTTAAAAATTGTTTTAGTAAAACAATACATGTTTGTGACATTTTTATTTTAACTTTAAATAAAAAAATATTAATGTCATTTTCTTACCCAAGTGGATCCATGGGGTCCCAAAGTTGACCCATGGATTTAATTGGTCAGCCATGACTCATCCAATAAGGTTAGTACATGTTTCAAGGTCATTTCATATTATTATAACATTATCTTTACCTTAAATTACACTAATTACCTTTAATCACGATTAATAAAACTTAAAAGTTACTATTCACCAAAAAATTATTTTAATCCCATTGAACCACATTTTAAATTCTAATGACAACCATGTATGTCATATTTTTGAAATTAAAATCACAGAAGTGGTAAAGTTTCATTTAAATGAAAAATCAGTTTTTTAACTACCACTTAGTGGTTTCACTATTCATCAAAAATTGAAGTTTTTTAGAAAAACACCAAAAATTCACCCTAAGATATATTTTATATTCCAAATTCAAAAATGATGTCTATTTTACAAAATTCAAAACATATAAGTTTCATTAATTAATTTAATAATTAATTATCGCTGTCAAAACAAATAGCGTGTTTTTAAGAAACAATACCTATTAAAAGATTGACACTAGTTTAAGTCCAATTTCAAAGTGAAATTAATTCCAATGACCACCATTGGATTAAATGGTAAAAATATATTCTAATTTCACTTTAAAACCAATTCAAAAGATGATCTAATCATATAAATAAATTAGATTAAAAAGAGGTTTTGAATTAAAATACAACATTTTTCACTTATTCATTAAAAATGGACTTTATCAAAAAAATAACAAAAACCTACACAAAGTAAATTTGGATATCCCGATTCTAAAGAAGGATTTTATTTGGTCCAATATAACATATAAAATTTTCAACAAGTGGACTTAAAAAGGGTTCGCCATCAAAAGGCGGTTAATTGACCTTTTAAAGAATATTAGAATATTTACACTTAAAATTGGATTCATTCACATTTTAAGCCTCTAAAATTTATTGGATAAAAGTAAAAATATTTGAAAAAAATATATTATAATTTTTTAGTTAGTTCTGTTCATTCCCTCCATTACAATGGCTAGGCGTTAACTACCATTTAAAATAATATTATTTTATTATTAGAGTGCAATATAAGATTTCAAAGAAACTTGTTGTTGCGTATTGGGTACGCCATCGAGCATAACGTTCCCTTTAAATTAAAATTTTATTCAAAAATATGGATAAATATAAAAATTTCATATTATTTATTTACCTGGGGTGTTACACTCAGAGCTGAATATCATGGTTTCTGATTTCCTTATGGAGAACCCATATGTAAGGTGCAACAAAGATTCATGACTATTGTAAATAGTTTACAATCAATGGGTGAGAAAGGATTAGATGATGAAACTCTTATTGATAAGATCATAGAGATTATGCCCAATGAGTGGGAAACAAAGAGAACTGCAATTGATGAGAACTAAAAGGTTACTCAGATTACTCTTGATGAACTCTTTGGAACTCTTCTTCAACATGAGACTAGAATGAAGAGAGATGCTGATAATGTAAAGAAGAAGAATGGAAATGGTAGTGTTGATTTTACTACAACTTATAATCATATGAAATCCAAGACTCCTAAGAGAGTTACCAGATCCAAATCTAAGAAAGTTATTATACAATCCGAATCTAGTGGATATGATTCCTCAGAGAATGAATTAGAAAATCTTGCTCGAAGAATGGACAATATAGCTAGACATAGGAACTTTCAATCCAGATATAAGAAAACAGAAAGGAAAGATAAGAAAGATTCAGAAGTCACATGTTATGAATGAAAGAGAGCTGGACACATAAGACCTAATCGTCCTATGCTTAAGAGAAAAGAAATAAAGGAAAAGCATTCTGAGAAGAACAAAAAGAAGTACTACAAGGCTAAAGCTAAGAAAGTCTTGAAAGTTAATGACACATGGAGTGCCAATGATGGAGACTCTTCAGATGAATTTTAAAGAACTGAAAATTTCAAGGAAATTTTATTCTTAAATACTTTGTAATTTTACGAGTCTGTAGCTTCTGATGGCACTTGATTCCGAGGCCCGGTGTGCCCAAAATCAATTTTCGAAGTTTTTCTTGGGTATGTTCAGGGAACGAACGAGCGAGTTTTTCTATCTTTTAAACCGGTGCTTGAAATTGAAATCCGAGGGCACCGATGACCTCGTAGTGCCAATAATTGCTTAATAGGACCTTTATCGTAGATGTGTTTTTTCGAGAGGAGAAGTTAAAAATTTGTGGATTAAATGAGAAGTGAATAAAATTTTGAAACAATTTTATTTTTATATCTAAAGTGGTTATATCCTACATAGGGGAGTTGGGATGGGACCCACAAGCTTCTAACTACCCATGTAGGGATATTTGTGAGGTGGGGCCCACATGAGCCCCAACCTTTCACATTCCCATAACTCTCTTATAACTCTCATAAACTTCCCCTTTAATCTTGATAAATCTCCTAAATTAATTAGGACTCTTCCTCTACCTCTCTCACTTCATTAAAACTTTCCAACCTATCACTTAATTAATTAAACAAATCTTGATTTAATTAATTAAGTGAAATGGTTTTTGAATTTTGAAATGCATGGAAAGTTAAATTAAAATAAGGGATGGCCTTATTTTAATGGTTTTTGGCTTGTTGTGTGGGGGGAATTTTTGGGAGAGAACGCTTGTGAAGAAGAGGAGGATTTCTCCTTTGTTGAAGAATTCCAACTCTCCGACAAAGAACATCAACTCGGTGACCTCGGTTCTTCATCCTCTTCTTCCTCCGTGGCAAGGGAGGAGACACTGACGCGGGAAATCGCTAGCGACGACGCATCTTCTATTCTTCTCTCTGTGAAAAAAGAGGAGACGTCACTTTCTCGGGTGCACACCGACGACGACGGTAACGACACCGTCATCCACGACGCTTGTCAACCGCGAACCTTATTCGAGGTAGGGTGTTTGTTCCAATTTTTATTTTGAATAAAAATTGTTTGTTGTGCTTCGTGGAACCTGTTCATCTTCGGCCTATTGTTACCGCCTAACGCAGAGGGCGCAGGCCGAACAAACATGGCCCGACGACCCTCCGTTGTTTCTTGGTCATTTTAGAATTGGTAACTAGAGGTGGGAAAAGAATGACGCCATCGCACCATTCCGGAAACGTGGAAAAGGAAACCGGCACCGACGTGTCGGTTGTGCGGGAGGAACCGCAACCCGCTACACGGGCCGCTTCGGCAGAAGAACCGGCCGGCCCGTTGGCCGGCCGGGCGAAGGCAAACCACGGTGCCAGGAGGGAGCCGCGTTGGAAGACCGGCGGCCTGCCTGTGTGGGCCGCGTGTGACAAAAGGCCGACCGGTTTGGGGAAGGGTGGCGCTGCCGGTGCGGACAGCCGGGGGGCCGCGCCCCACCAGGCCGGGCCAGGCCGCGCCACTTCAGACCGGGCCGCGCCCCTTCGGGCTGCGCTGCGTTTGCCTTCAGATCGGTCCGATACCCCTGCCGGGTCAGACCCGTAAAACTGGGTTAACCTGACCCGTCGACCCACTGGGCTAAACGGGCCGGGCCCATTATTCACTTAAACATGAATAACTTAAAGACCGCGCGTCCGATCGACGTGCCGTCTGCGGCATTAGGACCCTTTCGACAAGATGATTCTTTTGCTATACTCTAAGTAAGTTTTGGATGAATATGGATATTTGTCGGGGTTAGAAATGAGCGTATTTCTAACCGGGCCCCTGGAACGGAAAAGCCATTATCTCTCAAACCGGGCGTCCGATTGACACGCCGTCTGTCGCGTTGAGTTCCTATAGATGAGACGAAACTTTGGGATACATCAACTCTGGACTTTGTGATAGTTGATGTATCGACCCTCTTGGATCGTGGAGCGGACCCTCCCGGAATCAAGTGTGCTGTGTGTGGGAACCCTAGAGCTGGTTGCTACTGCGACGACGATGACGACTGTACTTGGATCCTACGTGGGTTCGGCAGCGAGGACGAATGTACTTGGATCCTCCGTGAGTTCGGCAACGATGAAAACTGTACTTGGATCCTACGTGGGTTCGATAGTGATGGTTACTGTACTTGGATCCTACGTGGATTCAGCAGTGATGACTTATGTACTTGGATCCTACGTGGGTTCGGCAGAGGAGATGATTCAGGGGCTACATCTAATCATCTCCACCCCTCTTCATGAGTAGTATACTTGTGTGAGATGAGTCTTGTCCTTCAATCATTAACATTGGTATGATTGACTTCTTTCCTATGTGGGCTGGTTGTGCTTGGGCTCGGAAGTTAGAGCCGTACTGAGATTGATGACTTAGGTATATGTATGGGCATATACCTAAGTAGAGTTGGTTGATACTTCGTGTTTGTATCTTTCCTTTGTGGGTTATCCTTTTTGATTCTGGGAGACCTTCGGGGGTCTCGGGGTCCTTACTGAGTATTGTATACTCACCCCTGCACGGGAATCACCCGCACCACGTTGTGTTGGTTGCAGACGACGGACAACACTGATCGTGGTCGAGGCTTGTGGAGCTGGACGGTATCTGAAGGTGGACCACCTGGCGGGACATACACAGAGTGGACGGACAGAACCGAGGTACCGACGAGACTATCTGTACCCACCATTTAGGTGGGATTTCCGGAGGACGACTTGGTGGTTGCTGCTTTACTTTACAGCTGTTGTACTTTCTTTCTCAGTTGCACTGTACTTTCAGTTGGGTTTGTATTTTGGCCCATTTACTTTCCAGCACTTACTTTTGTACTCAGATTACTTAGTGTTTACTTCAACTTGCATACTCTATTGTGTTGGTTTACTTATATAAAGGCAATGCTTTCCCTTTTATCGGGATTTATGCCTTTGGTTCTAGTCGCCAGCCCCTGGCCTATGGAAGGTGGGCTTGGGGTAGTCATGACACGGGCCCCGAGGACGAGTCGTGACAAATTGGTATCAGAGGAGTCGATTCTACTGCAGAACTCAGGACTATGATAATTTCTTCTCTATGAAGCAATAGTGTTAAGAATAATGAGTGTGGTTTTCAGTCCAGGGAGTACAGTGTTGGTGCGGCGGCCGACGTATCCATACACCAGGACCCTGACTTCTGATTTCCAACTTAGTGCTCGAAAACATTGATTGCATGTGTGTTTCAAAAGTTTTCTTTGTGATTACTTTGTGTTAGCTCACCAGGTATACTGTTTAACTGTGGAGCACCTGTTGCTTTTCAGGATGACCCCACGTAGGCAGCCGGCTAGGGTTCCGAGCTACGTGCGAGATGGAAACCCACCGAGCGATGAGGCCTCAGTGCAAGGCCCCATTACAGCGGAGGCACCAGCGGTACCACTACCCACTGGGCCACCGATACCATCATCCCCGACAGTGGAGAGTGAACGTCGCTTGAGTGCATTGCATGAGTTTCAGCGAAAGAGGCCGCCCAGTTTCCGTGGAGAGACGGATCCTCTGGCAGCCGAGGATTGGCTGGAGGCTATCGTTAGAGTCTTCAGATTAGTAGGGACACCAGCTGACCTTATGGTGATACTTGCGACGAGTCTCCTGCATGTAGTAGCAGGTAGATGGTGGAGCCTGATGCTCCAGGTGCACGATGAGGCATCACTACTTTGGACGGACTTCGAGAGCCTCTTCCACTCAGAGTTTGTTCCGGCCACCCTCCGTGCGGTGCGCATCCAGGAGTTACTACAGCTGCGACAGGGCAACATGACAGTAGCCCAGTATTCAGTGAGATTTACCGACCTCTCGCGCTACTCCACGGACATGGTACAGGACCCATTCTTCCGGGTCCAGACCTTCGAGCAGGGACTAAGGCATGAGATCAGGGTTTCGATGGTCTCCCTTAGCATTATGACATAGGAAGGAGTACTGGAGTGAGCCCTTCTTGTGGAGAGCTTCCTTGTTGAGCTGACGCCAGCAGCGAGGCCTACCGCAGGGCGACATGTAGCAGAGTCTTCTACAGCTGGCAGTAGACAGATGTTGCAGAGGTCCAAGCGGACCAAGCCATCAGGTTGGAGACCCCAGGATTCTGGTTCGGATGTGCGGGGCACACGCAGTAGAGCCAGTCATACGAGAGACAGGTAGTGCTATGCATGTAGTGGGTAGGACCACATGGCTCGTGACTGCCCGACTCGCCATGCAGAGAAGCAACATACAGTAGAGGGACCTCCCAGGCAAAGGCAGAGGTTCGACCATGGTGGTCCGCAGGGAGCAGGCAGACGAGGCAGATGAGCTGGCCGAGCAGTAGGTGGTGGATGACGCTTTGAGGCTCTACCACCACCACCACCAGGATGGCCACCCCGACCACAGATAGCTGGCAGACAGGGACAGGCTCAGATACAGGCAGTCAAGGCCTACGACCGCGGTGCACCTGAGATGATTTGAGGTACTATCTATGTCTACTCCACCCTTTCTGCAGTTCTTATAGACATAGGATCGAGTCATTATTTTATTTCCACTACCCTTGTTAGGAGCTCGGAGATTCCGATGGATCCGTTGGCTCGATCCTTACGGCTAGAGACTCCTACGGGAGTAGACTCGACGATTACACACTGGTGCCGGCAGTGTGAGCTTACTATAAGAGGTGAGACCTTTGGCTGGGATCTTCTTGTAGCGGCGTCGAGTCCTTATGATGTCATCCTGGGTATGGACTGGTTGTCTACAGTCCATGCTCAGATTGACTACATTAGGCGCAAATTGCAGTGTGTCCGCACAGATGGGAGCAGGTTCAACTTCACCGGCAAGAAGGGAGCCTTTGCAGTGTAGGATGGACTTACGCAGATGAGAGGGAAACCGATCACACATAAGTTGTCTAGTCTCATCCTCGGAGCGGTTGATGTGCGGAGTCTGAGTTTCCCTATTGTGGTGGATCAGTATGCGGACATTTTCCCTGATGACGTTCTAGGAATACCTCCTCATAGAGAGGTAGACTTCTATATTGATCTGTACCTCGGGACAACACCGATATCTACACCAGCATATCGGATGGTTCCCACTGAGCTTCGTGAGTTGCGGGTATAGCTGGAGGACTTGCAGGGCAAGGGATTCATCTGACCCAGTGTTTCATCCTGGGATTCTCCGATTTTATTCGCCAAGAAGGAAGATGGGAGCTTACTACTATGTGTTGACTACTGTCTCCTGAATCAGGTGACCATAAAGAAAAAGTACCCACTCCCAAGGATTGATGACCTCTTTGATCAGATCAAGGGAGCACGATGGTTCTCGAAGATAGACCTCAGGCCAGGCTATCATCAGCTCAGAGTTTGAGACGAGAATGTGCAGAAGATGGCCTTCAGGTGTCGGTATGGCCACTATGAGTTCTTGGTTATGCCCTTCGGTGTAACCAATGCACCAGCAGTGTTCATGAGTCTCATGAACAGGATCTTCCAGCCTTACCTTGATAATTTTGTCGTAGTCTTCATCGACGACATACTGATTTACTCGACTACTGAGGAGGAGCATGCCTACCACTTGCGGGTTGTACTGGACACACTCCGAGAGAACCAGCTTTATGGTAAGCTCTCGAAGTGCCATTTCTAGATTTGAGAGGTTCACTTCTTGGGGCATGTCATCTCAGAGGTAGGAGTTTTTGTGAATCTTGCGAAGATCAAGGCAGTACTAGCTTGGGAGACACCCAGGAGCGTGACAGAGGTTCGGAGTTTCCTAGGTCTGGCTGGGTACTATCGGAGATTTGTGCCAGACTTCTCCAGAGTTGCAGCACCGCTTTCATCTTTGATGAAGAAGGGGAAACCCTTTGTGTGGTCAGATAGATGTCATCAGAGCTTCCAGAAGCTAAGACAGAGATTGACTAGTGTGCCCATCTTGAGGCTTCCAGAGGAGGGCGTAGGGTACGTAGTTTACTGCGATACATCAGGGACCAGACTTGGGTGTGTCCTGATGCATGAGTGGGCAGTGATCGCCTATGGTTCACGATAGTTGAGGCAGCACGAGCAGAATTACACTACCCATGACCCGGAGTTAGCAGCAGTGGTCTTCGCCTTGAAGATGTGGCGACACTATCTGATGGGCGAGCACTTTATAGTCTACTCTGACCACCAGAGTCTCAGGTACATCTTCTCATAGAAGGACCTGAACCTGAGACAACGGCGATGGATTGAGTTCCTCCAGGACTATGACTTTGAGATAGTCTATACTCCTGGTAAGGAGAACGTAGTAGCTGATGCTCTCAACAGGAGATCGGGCATTCAACTACTTGGAGAGGTGACAGAGCAGTTAGCCGCTTTGCAGATATCCTTCATGGATAGAGATGGGGAAACCTTCCTATAGTCCCTCACAGTCACTCCTCCACTACTTCAGTGGGTCAGAGAAGCACAACGTGGGGACGTTGATTGTGAGACGCGATGTGCTCAGATTTCCACAGGGCAGGCGCCTGATGGATTTTCTGAAGTAGGAGGGAACATCATTCTCTTTAGGGGATATACCATGGTACCAGTTGCACTGCAGGAGGAAGTGCTGAGGGAGTTTCACACTTCCCTTCTTTCGGTACATCCAGGAGTTGCAAAGATGTACCAGGACCTCAGACGATAGCACTGGTGTCGGGTATGAAGAAGGCTATAGTAGAGTTCATTTCATGATGCCTCACTTGCCAGCAAGTGAAGGCGGAGCACCAGGTACCAGCAGGCTTGGTACAACCCTTAGAGGTCCCGGAGTGGAATTTGTATGGGATATCCATGGATTTTGTGATGGGGCTCCCACGTACTTCCAAAGGACACGACTCCATTTGGGTGATCGTGGATCGATTCACCAAGTCGTCCCACTTCCTACCGATCAGAGAGTAGGGCTCAGTAGAGAGATTGGGATGCCTCTACATTCAGGAGATCGTACAGATTCATGGTGTTCCATCGTCTATCATCTCCGATTGAGACACTCGCTTTACTTCCCGGCTTTGGAAGGGGTTGTAGGAGGCATTCGGGACACAGCTACGCCTGAGCACTACCTTTCATCCTCAGACGGATGGCCAGACGGAGAGGACCATTCAGACACTCAAGGACATGCTCCATGCATGTGTCCTTCACTTTGGTCATATCTGGGAGGATCACCTACCCTTGGTGGAGTTTGCGTACAACAACAGCTACCACTCCACCATCGGGATGGCACCATACGAGGCATTGTATGACCGACCTTGAAGATCACCTATATGCTGGACAGACCTTGGGGAGTCAGCACTTGTAGGACCAAAGATGGTCCAGGCTATGATGGAGAAGGTACAGATCATCCAGGAGTAGATGAGGATTGCACAGAGCAGACAGAATAACTATGCTGATAGGAGGCGAAGACCACTGAAGTTTGAGGATGGCGACCATGTTTTCTTACGGGTCTCACCTCGACGTGGATTACAGAGATTTGGATGGGACGACAAGTTATCTCCGTGCTTCATTGGACCTTTCCAGGTCCTCATTAGGGTAGGCGAGGTGGCTTACCGCCCGACCCTTCCACCTCAGTTGCACCGAGTGCATGACGTCTTCCACATATCTCAGCTAAGGAGATACGTGCATGACATGACCCACATCATTGATCATGGGGAGCTAGACATCGATGACAGAGTTACATTATCGGAGGTCCCGATGGAGATCGAGGATCGATAGGAGCGGGTCCTAAGTGAACGGTTTATTCCTCTAGTGCGCATTCCTTGGCAGCACGGGAACCTCCAGGAGAGCACATGGGAGCGGGAGGCTCAGATGCGTGCTCAATACCCTCATTTTTTCCCTAGTTTATGATATAGATTTATGGGGATGTAAAGCCCTTAGGTGGGAGTAATGTAAAGACCCAGAAATTTCAAGGAAATTTTTTTCTTAAATACGTTGGAATTTTACGAGTCTCTGGCTTCTGACGACACTTGATTCTGAGGCTCGGTGTGCCCGGAATCAATTTCCAAAGTTTAGCTCAGGTACATTCAGTGAAAGAACGAGCGAGTTTTTCTATCTTTTGAACCGGTGCTCAGAATTGAAATCTGAGGGCACCGATGAACTCACAGCACCGGTAATTGCTTAAGAGGATCTTTACCGTAGATGCATTTTCTCGGGAGGAGAAGTTAAAAATTTGTGGATTAAATGAGAAGTGAATAAAATTGTGAAACAATTTTATTTTTATATCTAAAGTGGTTATATCCTACATGGGGGAGTTGGTATGGGACCCAAAAGATTCTAACTACCCATGTAAGGATATTTTTGAGGTGGGTCCCACATGAGCCCCAACCTTACACATTCCCATAACTCTTTTATAACTCTCATAAACTTCCCCTTTAATCTTGATAACTCCCCTAAATTAATGAGGACTCTTCCTCTCCCTCTCTCACTTCATTAAAACTTGCCAACCTATCACTTAATTAATTAAACAACTCTTGATTTAATTAATTAAGTGAAATGGTTTTTGAATTTTGAAATGCATGGCAAGTTAAATTAAAATAAGGGGTGGCCTTATTTTAATGGTTTTTGTATTGTTGTGTGGGGGGAATTTTTGGGAGAGAACGCTTGTGAAGAAGAGGATGATTTATCTTTTGTTGAAGAACGCCAACTCTCCGATGAAGAACATCAACTCGGCGATCTCGGTTCTTCATCCTCTTCTTCCTCCGCGGCAAGGGAGGAGACACTGACGCGGGAACTCGCTAGCGATGGCGCGTCTTCTATTCTTCTCTCCATGACAAAAGAGGAGACGTCAATTTCTCGGGTGCACACCGACGACGACGGTAACAACACCGTCATCCACGATGCTTGTCAACCGCGAACCTTATTCAAGGTATAATGTTTATTCCAATTTTTATTTTGAAATAAAATTGTTTGTTGTGCTTAGTGGAACCTTGTTCATCTTCGACCTATTGTTACCGCCTAACGCGGAGGGTATGGGCTGAACAAACATGGATCGACGACCCTCCGTCATTTCTTGGTCATTTTGGAATTGGAAACTGGAGGCGGGAAAAGAACGGGGCCATCGCGCCGTGTCGGAAACATGGCAAAGTAAACCGGCACCGACGCACTGGTTGTGCGGGAGGAACCACGGCCCGCTACACGGGCCGCTTCGGTGGAAGAACCGGCCGGCCCATTGGCCGGTCGGGCGGAGGCAATCCACGACGCCAGGAGGGCGCCACGCTGAGGAACCGGTCGGCCCATCGGCTGACCGGGCGGAGCTGGACCGCGGAACCAGGAGGGCGCCGCACAGGAAGACCGGCGGCCCGCCCGTGCGGGCCATGTGCACCAGAAGGCCGGCCAGCCTAGCCGACCAATTTGGGGAAGGGCGGCACCGCTTGGCGCCACCGGTGCGGACAGCCGGGGGGCCGTGACCCCCGGACTGCTCGGCCTATGGGCTGAGCCACTCGGCCAGCCGACCGAGCCAGCCGGGCCGCACTGGGTCGCGCCCAGCCGGGCAGTGCCGGGCTGGGCCGCGTCGGGCCAGGCCGCGCCCCTTTGGGCCGGGCCGCGCCACTTCGGGTCGGGCCGCTTCCCTTCGGGTCAGACCGCGCCCTTCGGGCTGAGTTGCGTTTTCCTTTGGACCGGTCTGACACCCCTGCCAGGTCGGACCCATCAAACTGGGTTAACCCGACCCGTCAACCCACTGAGCTAAATGGGCCGGGCCCGTTATTCACTTAAACATGAATAACATAAAGATCGCGCGTCCGATCGACGCGCCGTCTGTGGAACTAGGACCCTTTCGACGAGACGGTTCTTTTGAGATACTCTAAATGAGTTTTGGATGACTATGGATATCATCCGGGTTATAAATGAGCGTATTCCTAACCGGGCCCCTGGAACAGAAAAGCCATTACCTCTCAGACCGGGCGTCTGATTGACGCGCCGTCTGTCACGTTGAGTTCCTATAGACGAGATGGAACTTTGGGATACATAAACTCTGGACTTGTGACAGTTGATGTGTCGACCCTCTTGGATTGTGGAGCGGACCCTCCCAGAATCGAGCATGCTGTGTGCGGGAACCCTAGAGCTGGCTGCGATTGCGACGACGATGACGACTGTACTTGGATCCTATGTGGGTTCGGCAATGAGGACGACTGTACTTGAATCCTCTATGGGTTTGGTAGCGATGAAGACTTTACTTGGATCCTACATGGGTTTGGAAGCGATGGTTACTGTACTTGGATCCTACGTGGGTTCGGTAGCGATGACTTCTGTACTTGGATCCTACGTGGGTTCGGCAGAGGAGATGATTCAGAGGCTACATCTAATCATCTCCACCCCTCTTCATGAGTAGTATACCTGTGTGAGCTGAGTCTTGTCTTTAAATCATTAAAATTGGTATGATTGACTTCTTTCCTATGTGGACTGGTTGTGCTTGGGCTCGAAAGTTGGAGCCATACTGAGATTGATGACTTAGATATATGTATGGGCATATACCTAAGTAGAGTTGGTTGATACTTCGTGTTTGTATCTTTCCTTTGTGGGTTATCCTTTGTGGATTCTGGGAGACCTTCGGGGGTCTCGGGGTCCTTACTGAGTATCGTATACTCACCCCTGCATGGGCATCGCCCGCACCACATTGTTTTGGTTGCAGACGACGGACAACACTGATCGTGGTTGAGGCTTGTGGAGCTGGATGGTATCCAGAGGTGGACCACCTGGCGGAACATACACAGAGCGGACAGACAGACCCGAGGTACTGACGAGACTATATGTACCCACCCTTCAGGTGGGATTTCTGGAGGACGACTCGGTGGTTGCTTCTTTACTTTACAGCTTTTGTACTTTCTTTCTCAGTTGTATTGTACTTTCAGTTGGGTTTGTATTCTGGCTCATTTACTTTCCAGAAATCACTTTTGTACTCAGTTTACTTAGTGTTTACTTCAGTTTGCATACTCTGTTGTGTTTTTTTACTTATATAAAGGTAATTCCTTCCCTTTTATCTGGATTTATGCCTTTGATGTTAGTCTCCAGCCCCTGGCCTATGGAAGGCGGGCTTAGGGTAGTCACGGCACGGGCCCCAAGGACGGGTCGTGACATGAATCTTCAGATTATGAATCTTATGGACAGAAGAATCTTGGTCTAATAGCCAGACTACCTATTGATAATCATTGTTTAATGGATAAGGTAGAAAATGGCGAATCATTGACCAATGTTTCTTTAAATTCTAATGATAGTAAATATTATAACTCTTCGGATGAAGAATCCTCTTCAGATGAAGATAATACTTTACCTACCTATGAAGAAGTTTCTTGGTTTTCCAAAATTCTTGAGATTGAGAATTCAAAACTCATGAAAAAACTTGATAAGGCAAATTCTAGTAATACTATTCTTACTAAGAAGATATCATATCTTTCTAAAGATCTTGATAAGAAAAATGCTGATTTTGAAAGTATTTAAAAAAATCTTGAGGAAGTAAATTCTGAGAAGAATAAACTTTCTAAAGATATAGAAAACATAATTTCTAAGAAAAATGTTTTCGAGCCTAGATCTAGTTCAAAATCAAATATTTTAGAAGACAAGAACTTGGTTATAAAACTCAAATCTGAAATTTTTTCCTTGAGGAAGTGTTTGTCAAACTTTACCTTAGGTAAGGAAAATTTTGATAAAATGTATTCACAAATCCAACCTCTAAGGAATAGTTCTGGTTTTGGTTATACTAGTTCTAAACCTGTTTTTAGTAACAATTATTTTGTTCCACAAAGTACTCCTTTATGCACAAAGTGTTAGTGTGGTGGACACTGGGCAAAAAATTGTTCTCTAAACAAAACCCAATATTTAGGATTTCATAAAGCCTATTTTTCTAAGAAGATGTGGGTGCTGAAAATTTTTCTTTCTAAGAATTCCAGATCCAAGAAAATTTGGATTCCGAAAACCTATTTTTTTCTTATTTTTAGGAAAATAAAGAAGGTACCAACAAAAATACATGGTACATGGATAGTGGATGTTTCCGACATATGACTGGTAATAAAAACTATTTTGAAAATATTATCAAGACGAAAGGAGGAAAAGTAACTTTCAGAGACAGTGCTCAGGGAGAAATTATTGGTATAGGTAACATTGTTCTTCTTGTAAAAACTTTGATTTCAAATGTTTTATTTTTTAAGGGTCTTAAGCACAACCTAATTAGCATAATAAAATTATGTGATGAAGGTTAACTTGTGAATTTTAGGAATGAAAAGTGCTTAGTACACAATTCCAAGGAAGAGTTTATTCTTTCTGCCCATAGACAAGAGAATGTTTACACACTAAACTTAGAAGACCTTAGGATCCAAGACTTACCTTGACTTAGTGCAATGGAAGATCATTCTTGGTTGTGGCATAGAATGTTAGGACACTGTAACCTTAGGAACTTATGCAAAATTTATAAGAAAAGATTAGTTAAGGATCTACCAGAGCTTAGATTTGATTATTCAAAAGTTTGTGACCCTTGTCAATATGGAAAGCAACATAAATTAAGTTTTAAATCATTCGGTGAATTAACAACTACTAATGCATTACAGCTAGTGCATATGGATCTTTTTGGTCCAACAGAAACTGGAAGCATTGGAGGCAAGTACTATGTATTTGTTTTGGTTGATGATTACACTAGATTTACATGGGTCTATTTTCTAACAAATAAGTCTGAAGATTTTTCTTATTTAAAAAGTTTTAGAGCCCAAGTTAAAAATGAGAAAAACCTTCCATTGAAAACTATTCATAGTGATCATGGAGGAGAATTTCAAAATTCTAATTTTGAAACTTTTTGTAGTAGAAAAGGCATTACTCATAACTTCACAGCACCCAGAACACCTCAAAAAAATGGTGTTTTTGAAAGAAGAAATAGAATTTTTCGAGAGATAACATGAATCATGTTGAGTGAGTATTCTGTAACCAAACATTTTTGGGCTGAAGCTGTAAGTACTTCTTGTTATACTATAAATCGTGTTTTGATTAGACATTTTCTTAATAAAACTCCTTATGAGTTATGGAATGGTAGAAAACCTAGACATTACTACTTTAAGGTTTTTGGTTTCAAGGTATTAATTATGAATACTAAAGATAATCTATATAAATTCGCACCAAAATATGATGAAGTAGTTTTCTTAGGCTACTCCACAACTTTTAAGGCTTATAGAGTTTTCAACAAAAACACTTGTACTGTTGAAGAGACAGTGCATGTCAAATTTGATGAAACTGATCCTTTTGTTTTTAAACAACCCCAACCTACATCCTTGGATGTGTTTTCAAAAACTGAGTATCAACCTTTGTTAGAAGATCCTTATGATAAGGAAAATGTTCAAGAAGATACTACTGAAACATTTACCCCAGAATATTTCCTACCCTATGTTGATGAACAGGTTTTACAAAACCCAAATCAGTCGTTTCTAAAGAATCATCCTAGTGATAGTATCATTGGTGATGTCAATCAACCTATAAGGACGAGAAGTTCCTTAAGAAATTAAGTAGAACATCTAGCATTTCTTTCCCAATTAGAACCAAAAAGCACTGATGAAGCTTTAGGTGATGATGATTGGATTAAAGCCATGCAAGATGAACTAAACGAATTCGAAAGGAATAAAGTCTGGACCTTGGTTGAAAGACCTAAGGAAACTTCTGTTATTGGAGTAAAATGGGTCTTTAGAAATAAGTGTGATAAAAATGGAATCATTGTAAGAAATAAAGCTATATTAGTTGCTAAAGGATATAATCAACAAGAAGGAATAGACTATGAAGAAACCTATGCTCCAGTAGCTAGACTTGAATCTATTTGTATTTTACTTGCCTTTGCAACATTCTTAAATTTCAAACTTTTTCAAATGGATGTGAAATGTTCTTTTCTTAATGGTTATGTTCAAGAGGAAGTTTTTGTTGAAAAACCTCCTGGATTTGAAGATACAAAACATCCTGATCATGTTTTTAGACTTACCAAAGCTTTGTATGGCCTTAAACAAGTCCCTCGAGCTTGGTATGATAGACTTACATGATTTTTTCTTCAAAATAACTATGTTAAGAGAAATGCAGATCCAACCCTTTTTATAAATAAAGATAAGAAAAATGTTTTGATTGTTCAAATTTATGTTGATGACATTATATTTGGTTCAACTCAGCAATCTTTAACTAATTCCTTTGTGGATCTAATGAAATCTGAGTTTGAAATGAGTATGATGGGTGAGTTAACATTTTTCCTTGGTTTTAAAATTTCTCAAAAACCAGAAGGAATATATATATCCCAACATAAGTATATTAAATATCTTCTTAAAAAGTGTGGATATGACAACACTAAAAGTATAAGTACTCCCATTGGTACCTCAAATTCACTTGATCTTGATGAAGCTGGGAAACCACTAGATCAAACATCTTTTAGAGGTATGATAGGAAGTCTACTCTACTTGATAGATAGTCGTCCAGAATTAATGTTTTCATTATACTTATGTGCAAGATATCAATCCAATCCTAAGGAATCTCATTTAAAGGCAGTGAAAAGAATTTTTTGTTACTTAAAGGGAACCATGGATTTAGGACTCTTTTATACTTTTTGGAAATGATTTTTTTTAAAAAGTTTTTCAGATGATGACTTTGGTGGATGTAGAATGGATAGAAAGAGTACATCTGGAACTTTTCATTTCTTAGGAGATTCATTAGTTTCTTGGTCTTGCAAGAAGAAACACTTAGTAACACTTTCCACTGCTGAAGCTGAATATGTAGCAGCTGGAAGTTGGTGTGCTCAAGTGTTGTGGATGTAACACACACTCACAGACTATGGCTTGAGTTTTACTAAAACTCAAATCTTGTGTGATAATACAAGTTCCATTTCCCTTAGTAAAAACCCTACACATCACTCTCATGCAAAGCACATAGATATTAGGCATCACTTTCTTAGGTATCACATACAAAAGGGAGATATAATTCTTCAATTTATCAGAATGCAAGATCAACTTGCTAATATTTTCACAAAATCTTTACCTTCAGATATATTTTAATACATTAAAAAAAAGTTAGGAATGATAACCATAAGGTAATATTCCTTGATTAACTTCCTGTTAAACCAATCTGCTTACAGTAATAAACTCCTTTTCATAGGGGGAGTAAATCTGTCATTGAATTTTTTTTTAAAATTTCCGTAGTTGGTTTTATAAATTTTTAGTAATGAAAATTTTCATAGGTGATTTTTCAAAATTTTTCGTAATGAAACTTTTCCTAGTCAATTTTTCAAAAATTTTTGTAATAATTTTTTTTGGTAGTCTGTCTCTGAAGTTTTCATAATGGAAATCTTTGGACCTGAAGTTTTCTTAATGAAAATATTCTAACCTGAAATTTTTGTAATGGAAATCTTCGGACCTGAAATTTTTGTAATGGAAATTTTTGGATTTGAAAATTTTCGTAGTGATTTTTTTTTATTGAAGTTTTTTTGGAATCCAAATTTCTTCAAGAAGAATATTCCTCAGTATAAATAATCTTCCTAGAAATCCAAAAGGTATGATTCTTTCTTGAGTTTTTTGTAATTTCCTTTTACTTGTTGTTAGTCTCTTTTGCTTTTAAAATTTCTCAGATTCTAGTTTCCTTAAATCTGAATGTTTTCCTTTTAAAACCTCAAAAGATCGGATTCAACCAATTTTTTCCTTGTGGCTATAATTTAAACCATCAGATCAGATCTGAAGTATTCTCAACCATTGGATTCAAATGAGAAGTTCAACCGTCGCTTCAACACCTATATAAAGGGGACCCCCGATGGTTGTCCCACATCGGTTTTCAAAGCTTGTGCGTGTCGAAGCTCTGTCCCTCTACAAAATCCCGTTCCAAACTTTTCAGAAGTGCTCAATTCCAAATGTCTGCAGAAGTTCCCTCTCAAGATATGTCTTTTGTAAAGCCGATTGTGGAGTGGAAAATTTATAGGGGGAGGTTAGTTCATTCGAAATTTTTCAATAAGTATGACTCTATTATCTCTAAGAATATCAAGCTCAATGGATGAGAAAGTGTATCCATTTCAAAGACAAGAGCTCAGGATGTTGTATATTCGGATCTTCTCATAGAATTTTATGAATCAGTTTGCTTCTTTAAGGAAGATGGTAGAGAAAAATCTCTTTCAAGAGTTAAGGGAAGACATATAAACTCTCTTACACCAAGGCTGTGAGCTTGGTGGGGCTGTCATATGAAGAAGAAGCCGAATTTTGCTCTCACAAGATGCCAGATGTACAAGGAAGTTTCATCAAGGTGAAGGATATGGAATTCCTTGGTCTTAATAATGTAAAGACAACAAAGATTTCCCATCTATCTACCAAAAACTGGATTCTAAAATTATGGGTTCAAGGCCTCATCGTACAGAGAAAGGGTGACAAGGACACTCTTAAGAAAAGTGACATATATATCTTATACTTTTTGGTAAACCTAAGGAAGGTCAACCTCATGAATCATATTCTCATTAATATTGAGAATATCAAGAATGGGAATCTGAGAGCTCAAATTATTATGTATACTACCTTAATTTCTAAGATGATAGTTCGGTGTCTAGAATCTTTCAAGTTCTCCTGCATCTCCAAGCCGAGGAATTTAAAGGTGATGCTGATTAGTGATGACACCCTCAAGAGAATGAAGGTTGCTTTATCCAAGGAGTCAGGAGAATTTTATGATCTGCCAGAGGATGAGGCAGAAGCCATTCCGAAGAATGATGAAGAAGCTTAACCCTCTAAGAAAGCTGGGAAGAAAAGGAATCTAAAGGAAGTGGAAGAAACAGAGAAAACCCCTAAGGCCAAATAAGCTCAATTCGTACCTCCAAAGCCCAAGAAACAGAAAGCATATCCGGATGAGGTAGTAGCAAAGTGGAGGGAGGATAAGAAGAATAGAAAAGCAGGGGAGCCACAGTTCGGTTTGGACCCTGCAGAGGCCAAAGCTTTGAAAGAAAAGGCAGTTGATGAACTAGAAAAGAAAGCCAAGGAAAAGAAGATGAAGAAGAAGATGTCTGATGTTGAAATTTTTCAATCCCTTATAAGGGACACTGAAGTTGCATCCGAACAAATTCCCGTACCGAAATCTTTCGTTGTAGAACCATTACCCGAGACACCGGGAAAGAAGTTCATGTCTCCACAAAAATCCAAAGAGAAGGATTTTGAAAAGAAAGTTGTGGAAGAAGTCTAACAAGCTCAAAGCACTTAAGAGACAACTGATGTGATTAAGAAAGTTGAAGAATATTAGGAAAAGGAAAGTGATTCCGAAAAGTTATCAATCCAGACTTCTCAAGCCGGATCCTGAAAACTTGCTACTCCTAGAGCTAATGAGAAGGGTGAAGATGAGAAAGTGAATAAGTTGTTAGAGGAAGAGATTCATAATAATAACTTCATTCTTCCTGAATATGTTGAATCTAGTACTGATAAAGAAAAATTTGATGAAGATAAGATTGTCTAATTATCTGAGTGTGAGCATGAGTCTCCAGATGAGGAAGCAGTACCGAAAACTGACAAGGGGAATCAAGTGGTTGTTGACACACCAACCAAATATATTTTGAGGAAGAAGGAAGCTGGAGGAACCTCTAAGAGGAAGTTGGTAGAGTTAGAGTAAGAACCATATCTAAGTAAAATGTCTGATTTGGATTCATCTGCCTTAGGACATGATTTTGTTATTCAGTCCCTGAAGAAGCTAGTGGATACCATTCTGATTTTTCCAGAAATTGATTCTAGATTCCAGATGCTTTAGCAAAGCATGAATCAAAAGTCAGACTCCATATCCATGGTTATGGATAGATGCGTTAAGATTGAGACTGATCACAAAAATTTCCTGATCAACTATAAAGCTCACAGAAAATCTTGCAAGAAAATGACCAGATGGTCTAAGAAAATCGTTGAATATTTGAAAGAGCTTGATCAATTTCAAGAAGATGTCAAGGAAGATTTTGATACTGAAGACACAAAAATCAAGGATCTTAGAAACAGATTTCAGGAAAAGCTAAATCTTGAACAAAATTCTCGGATTCAGGATGTCAAAGATCTGAATGGGAAGCTGAGTTATATTGTTTAAAGTTGGAAAACAGAAAAGGATCTCCGGATTGAGATCCAAGAAAATCTAGCGAAACAGGATGAATTGCTGAAGGCTCAAGAAGAGGCCATGAAAGATCAGGAATACAGGATCAAAGCTCTATAAAAGAAAGCATAGGAGGATCACAAAGAGCTGAAAAATCTAAATACCATTGTGAATAAGATAATTCCCAAGGAAAAAGAAACAAAATAAATCCCACTCCGATATTTTGTTGTATCTATTTTTCCTTGTAAAAATTCTTCCAACTTTAATGAAATTGTGGATGCATGTTTTGTTTGGATGTGTTTACTAATATTTTAGGTACCATTTTTTCCATTCCCTTAAACTCTTTTTGAAAATCACAAAGGGGGATAAGGAAAAAGAATTCTAAATGGGAGAAAGAAAAATATTTCTAAGTAAAGAGAGCTATCCCTAAGTAAGGGGGAGTTTATCTAAGGGGGAGTTCTCATTATGAATATTTCCACATTCAAATGAAAATTCTCATTCTGGAAATCTAGAATATGATCCTTAGTGTTCCAAAGCCTAAGGGGGAGTTAGTCATATTCACCATTGTCCATGAAAAAAGGGAGAGAAGTTTTATTTTCAAAGTTTAGTAAAATATTTTCTAAGTCCTTATATTCTTTTTTGTAAGGATATTTTTGCTTTCCAAAAATGGGAATATTGTTGAGTAAATAAGGCTTTCCTTTTGACTTTTCCATTCCTTCATACATGGGGGAGATTGTTAAGTAATTAAGGTTTTCCTTATGACTTCATCATTCCTTCTTGTTTTGAAAATCACAAACACCTTATCTCAAGGAAAAACTCTTTTTACCCCTTGTTTACTTCGCTAAATTTTTTTTCCTTCCCCAAGGAAATTTATCCTTACCATATTTTACTTAGTTATTTATCTTATCTAAGTATAAAATTAGGTGTCATATCTAAATCCTAAGAATCATATAATACTTAGATATGAATCATTTTGTTTAAGACTCTGAATTTTGGTTGCGAACTCTCATGAAGTTTAACTCCGAATTCTGTTTACGAACTCTCATGAAGTTCAACTCCGAATTCTGGACACGAACTCTCATGAATCTCAACTCCGAATACTGGTTACGAACTCTCATGAAGTTCAACTCCGAATTCTGGATAAAAACATTCATAAAGTTTGACTCCAAATTCTAATTATGAACTTATGTAAAGTTTGACTATGAATTCTGGTTATGAATTCAGATTAAGAATTCTGGATACGAACTCTTCTGAGTTCTGAATCCAAATTACGATTACAAATTCTGGTTACAAACTTCTCTAAGTTCTGACTCCAAATTATTTGAATACAGACTTCAAACTCTTATGAGTTCTGACTCCGAATTCTCATGAACTATGAATCCGAACTTTGTAAGTTCAGGTTCCGAATTCTTGTGAATCCAGACTCTAAATTTCCTTGAAATCCAGACTCCAGAATTCTATAGAATCCAGGTTCCAAATTCCTAGAAAACATAATCCGAATATCCTTGTATTGTAGACTCCTAATTTAATTTTGGTTAGACTCCGAACTTTCATTTGTTTTCATTCCGAATATCAGTTTTTGGTTATGCTTACACTCATTTTGTTATAAAACAATGTCATGATTTTAGTTATTAACTAACCGTTGTTTGAGTGACATGTGTACAGGTCCCTCCAAAATTCAAGGAAAAATATGACCATTGGAGGAGGGAGATGACCATTGGAACCATGCCTATAAATAGAAGCTCATTTGAAAGAGCTCAAAATTTTTGTAATTTTTTAAGTTTAGAACTTTCAGAAGTGATTTATAGAGAGAGAGGATCTTATAAACTCTCAGGATTCATGTAGAAAGTTTGAATGACTTGTTCAAAATTTTCTTCGTGCATATTTGCTTAGTGCGACTCCGATTGTTTCTATGTACAATCGAGGGCTTTCGGGTATAGGAAGACAGAGGTGCCGACTACCTGATAGTTAAGGGCTTGCGGGGATAGTAAGACAGACTCCGATCTTCGTATCGAGGGCTTACCCTGGTGTGGGTAAGACAGACTTTCTTGAAAGTATAAATCAAGGGACCTTTATCCAAGGTTGTTGGATACCCTTCTCTTTGGGTTAAAATATTTACCTTGTTACTTGTTTTGTTACAAGTTTTTTGCTGTCATTTGTATTGTTGAGGAAAGTATAACTTTCTTATACTTTCTTATACTTGTACTCTGATTTAGTTAGATTCTATACACTTTAAGGTAGAATCTTATTTGCTGTAAACTTTTATTAAGTTTCATTTTTGGAATCACTTTTCTGGAATCAAGAAAGTTATTAGAACTTAGAGGTGTTGTGAATTTTGGTTATTCAAAATTTCCTTAAGTTTTTTTAAAGAATACAATTCACCCCCCTCTTGTATTTGTATCTCATTTTACATATTCGATCCTATATTTTGTATTATAGAGTATATAATACTCTGACATACCATCTCAACAATTTCCAATGCATCAAGGTAGTTAAAAATTAATTAACGGAACTATCCAACTCGTGATCTTGAGTTAGCAGCTGTAATCTCTACTCTAAATATATGGTGACACTATCTCTATGGTGAAAGATGTGAGATATATAAAGATCATATAAGATTTAAATACATATTATCACAAAAAAAAACTCTACATGGGGCAAAGGCGATGAATCGAGCTACTCAAGGATTATAATTTTTCAATACACTACCACCCAAGGAAGAGGAATAAGGTAGTAGATGCACTGAGCAGGAAGGATCATGGAGTTCTAAACAAAATAAGTATTGAAAAGGATCCTATGTATATGGATATAGAAAATATGGATATAGGAATTATCAAGGAAGGTAAAACATCATTAATTTTTTAATTGGTTTCCCAACCATCTTTATTAGAGAGGATTAAAATTTCTCAGTCTGATCATGATAATATTCAAAAGAAAATTAAAGTTGTGAATGATGAGAAGTTGGAAGACTTCATGTATGAAGACGGAATTCTAAAATTTGGGAGGAGTTTGTGTGTTCACTCTATACCTGACCTAAAAAGGGAGTTCTTAGATGATTATCATAGCTCGAATTTCTCTATACAACCTGGTAGCATTAAGATGTATAGATATTTGAAGGAACATTTTTGGTGGGATAATATGAAGCGGAAGATTGCTGATTATGTATCAAAATGTTTAGTCTATCAAAAGGTAAAGGCTGAAAGACAACATCCTAGAGGATTCATGCAACCTATGCCTATTCGTACATGAAAATGGGATGACATTAATATGTATTTTTTTACTAGATTACCAAATACCCCAATAAATAATGATGTAATATGAGTAATTGTTGATCTACTTAACAAATATGAACATTTCCTAACTATAAGGGAAGAATTTACACTGGAGTTCATTGCATGACTCTATATTAATGAAGTTGTAAGACTTCATGGATAACCTATTTCAATTGTGTCTAATCATGATCCATGATTTACATCGAAATTCTGGAAAATTATTTAGAAATTTTTGGATACTAAGCTTCATTTGAGTACTGCTTATCACCCTCAAATTGATGAGCAGTCTGAAAGGACCATTCAAAAATTAGAAGACATGCTGAGATCAAACTCACTTGAATTTAAAGGTATGTGGGATTGGTATTTACCTTTGGTAGAGTTTTCCTACAATAATAGTTTCTATTCAAGTATTTGAAATGGAACCATATGAAGCATTGTATTAAAAGAGATGTAGTACACCAACTTGTTGGGATGAAGTTGGTGAAAGGAATATTGTAGGACCAGAGATTGTAGAGGAAACAATAGTGAAAGTAAAGACTATTCAAACATATATCAAAGTATCTCAAAGTAGGTAAAAAATATATGCCGATAACTAGAGTAAATATTTGGAGTTTCAAGTGAGAGATTATGTTTTTCTGAAAGTATCTCCATGGAAGGGTGTCATAAGGTTCGGTAAGAAAGGGAAACTGAGCCCTAGGCACATCAGACCTTTTTGAAATTCTAGAGAGAATTGGAGTTGTGGATTATTGTTTGGAAATGACACATATCCTTTCAAAATTTCATAATGTGTTTTATATATCTTTATTAAGGAAGTACATTCCAGACCCAATGCATGTTCTCACTTCTAAAGAAATAAAATTGAAACCTGATTTATCTTACTGTGAAAAGCCTATCTAGATTCTAGACACTAAAGAATAGGTGTTGAGGAATCAGATAACTCGACTGGTAAAGGTACTTTGGAAAAATCATAAAATTTAAGAGGTGATGTAAGAACCATAAAAAGTTATGATGAATAACTACCCAAATCTTTTTATGAGGTGACATTCTGGAAATTTTGAGAATGAAATTTTTGTGGGAGGGGAGAATGTAACAACTCAGAATTCTATCAATGAAATTTACCTTCTTATAGTTATTTCATATAGTATAAATCACATAAAACACTTATATAATACAATACAAACTTTATAAATGAATAATGAATTAAATAAGAGGTTCTCTAGAAGTTAAGGAACCTATACTAATGGAATAGTAACTTGACCTTTGGAATAGTAATGTGGCCATTAGAAGTAGTAATATAATCAATATAAAAATAACTTCGCCCATAAAAGTATAAATAAAATTTGGGTATTTTATAAATGAAACTATGATATATTTATATTTTGATATAAGTAACTAAATATTTTAAAAATAATAAATCAAGTGTTGTATTTTTGTAAGTCATAAATATTTAATTAAAATTTTATAATTAATATAATGATTTAAAAGAAAATTTATTTTCATAAAATATATTCATAAATTAATAATTTGTTTTCTTATGATTATAAGATAATTTTATGAGACCTTAATTAATTTTTCAAAGTGTTATAAAATCAGTTATAATTTTAAAATTGGTTTTTTAAAATAAATGATGATTTTATTTAAAAATTAAATTTATCATATTTAGAAAATTATTTTCAAAAAATGGAGTTAATTTTTGAATTATAATCATTGAAAAATGGTTATAGTGAATTTTTAGTGAATAGTGGAATACAATAATTTACAGTATATATACATTATAAGATAAATACACTATTCATTGAGTCATGAATGATGTAAGAACCATAATCTAAAATTTATATTAATTATTTTAATACATTTGGTGATAATTCTCAGAATATTTATATTCTTGATCCAAAATAATAAACTAATGAATAAAATAACGAGAAAACACCCCTCTCCTCCACTATAAATACCACCCCTCACCACCTCTTCTCTTCACACTTTCCTAGCTTTGATCCTTATCCAAATTCTACACAATACTATTACCAAGACACTCCCCTATGTTCAGGATCCTTTGATCTCAACAAAATACCAAAACCAATTCTTTTAAAGAGGTTATCAAGGAGGATACTTTAAGAGGTAAAAATCCTCTTTCTTTTCTTTTATTTTCTTTTCAATTTATTTTCTTTTCTTATCCTTCCCTAACCTCCCCTATCCAAAATGACATGATAACTACAATATCTTTTATATACTGTAATGATATTATGTCAATGAAAAATCCACCATCAAGTCTCTTCTCCTTTTCCTTTTATTTTATAGATGAAAACATCGTCCGTGAGGTGTCGATTTACAGCCTTTGTGGATGACGTGTTTTCATTTTTCAATTCCATCTTCAAGGATGGTCATAAAACCATTTTTATGGTTAAAACAGATTAAAATATATGTATCACATATTATCTAATATTCTAGAACTTGTATATAAACATAATACTAATTAATGAAATAAAACTAGTTTGTGATGATCGAAAAAACACCAAAATAATTCAAACGGTTATCACTAACATCTTATCTAATGAATCATCCCCATCCCAATTAACCAAATGAATTATATAAAAATTTAATATTATATATTCTCATTAATAAAATTTAAATTAAATTATGGATATTTATTTCCATTTCACATGATCTTTCGTACATGTATACAAGTGAACCAATCATGAAAACCAAGGAAACAAACACTTACGAATGATAAAATTGTATATTATAACTCATAAAAAAGATATAAATTAACTCAATAAAATTATACCAAATAAAGGTTCTAAATTAATTAATCAATGGATTTAATTTGATTACCCGGGACATTAAGTTCAAGTTGTGACATCCCGGACCCGGATACCACTTAGAAGGTGCCCTGAGCCTGGTGAGCCATATGGCCTCAAGCACATATCCCCAAATACCAGAGGCTACTAACTAGTAGTGAGAGCCTAGGATGTATCTATGGGGAGACTATTCCCTCATTACCATAGTGTATCATAATGTATAATTATAAACAGAGGTAAATAACAAAAGCAATAAGTAAACAAAATGCACAATAGAAAGAGAGAATAATATCAATAACTGAAATAACTAGAATAACATACAATAAACGATGACGATGATGATAAATGTAATGTAACTAAAAAACTATAAAACATGGATACAAAGTAGAAGGAATACATGAAAAACCCAATGTAACAAAGGATATACATAAACTATCCCAAGCATCCCGAGCTACAGCTCGGTCATCTATTACCAGATCCATCCTAGCATAGTAATAAATCAAGTGTATGAAGCATTACGCTTCTATTTATCAACAACTACATACATGTAATCTACCCTGGGTACCAATCAACACTTAGAGAGGGTGTGAGATAAATGTCAATGGGCCACCACCAACGATGTCTATAACATCCAGCTCGTGTAATGGAAATATAATAGTGTGCAGGCATGCATATATATAAAGTAAAGCAGTACAATGTAAATAAATACCAAAGTACCTGCTTCATCCCTCAGATGGTGTTTTAACATGTAACTAGTTCATCAATTAATTAATTACCAATTTATATTAATATTTCACATGAGGCATAACCAGCATTAACATCACCTCATGATAGTATAAATAGTGAAGGTTCCAAGATATAACAAGACAACCACAATTGATAATTAATATAAAGTGGTTCCATGATATTCACCAAGGAAAACTAGACCTCACGGGTTGCTAACTCAGTAGTAATTGGGTCTATATAAGGGGTAAGAGTGTAATCTAGAGAGTATCATCTAAGTCATTCCCACAATAATGTTTCTAACCAAGTCAAAGGAATTCATCCAAGGTAAAATGGGAGGTAAGCAGTGGTCGGGCCCAAGGATATAACCAAGGAACCTCAAGTCATGTTGGATCCAAGGATTGTATTCAAGTAATCCTATAATAATAATGAAGGGATCTTACAATGTTATACCAGGCATCCAAAGGTAGAAAAAGATCGGGTTCTCGGGTAGGTCTCACCTAAGGCAACCAACATCCTTAAAATTGGAATGATGTCCTTGAGTACCCAAGGCATTCCCTTGGGAATCTAAGAGATAACATGAGTCAAGACTTCTTATAAATATGTCAAGGTCCATGTGTATAAAGTTTCACCATATATTGAACTCACTATAATTAATTTGGTCATATGATAACTATGTCATTAACAAATTCACTTGGTTCAAGCCTTTCCTTTCATTAGTTTGATAAGGCCAAGTAGCAAGAAAGATTTTAATTAAAACCATGTAAGTAAATTTTAATTAATAAGGTTCACTCTGTTGTCTTCCATGAATATGGAAAGGTGTGTTATGGACATGCAACCAAATATTCGTTTATATTTAATAAGGCCAAGTCATATACTTAAGTATACTTTCTATAATATCATTTGAATGAATTACTTACATTTATGCACTTACCTTAGGTGGGTCAAGTGTAAGTGACAAGGCATAAGATATTCACAATTTTATGATTCAATAGTAAATTAATATAAGGATTCTTACCATTAGTGTGGTCAAGCTCAAACACACATGAACGGTGGCTCAAAAGTGTCAAAACACTAAAAACCCAATTATGGAATATTACCCTAAATGGGGTGTTGTGCATTATTAATATAACCACCAATAACTAATCACATTTATAGAAAGAGCATAACTATATGGTTCTAATGAATATAAGAATGGCATATAAATTCAATAAATAACACTTGATGAAATCGGCGAGCCTCACACATCAATTCCAAAATCAACTAACTTAAGGGATGAGTTATAAACCACCTACCTTAGGATTGTACAACTCTCCTCATCCAGTATTAGCCTCTAATTTGGCTTAGAATGGAGTAGATCTATGAAAAGAGTAAAAATGCTTACACCTCGATAACCAGGTCGAGAGAAAGAGAGATGAAGAACGACTAAAAAGGACTTGAGTACTTACCATTGAACATCCAACATGATGAATGGAAGATTGAATGAATCCCAGATGGAGGAGGTCTCTTGATCCCTAGGTTAGGCCATAAAAAATCTCTAAAATGGGAGAAAATGGAGTTAATACTGCTATAAAATCATATAGGAGGAAGGAGGGGTTAAAATTAGACCATTAAGGTTAAAAATGTAAAATTATCAAAAATTTAGCCTGGGCACAGTTTGTCAAACCGTGCGCAAACCCTGTACGAGTACTTGGAGAAAAGGGGTCACTTGCACAATTAGGCTGCACAGTTTGAGAAACCATGCACCAACCATGCAATATGACTTTTCCCAAAAATTCAGACCATCCATACGATTTAGACTAACCATGCATCCTCCCCACACTATTTACTTTAACCGTGTGATAGGACTATTTTTCTCAAAAAGTTTGGTTTTAGGCTCTAAACAGTCCCCAAACACCCCTGATACCTTTTTGAACTCATTAGGAGTCCGAAAAAGATCCATAAACAAGATTTAGAATGAAATTTAAAGGATCCATACCTGATTCAAAAATTAGGTTCTTACAGTCTTCCCCCCTTAAAGGAACTCGTCCCTGAGTTCACCTTCCAAGGGTGGTGAAACACTATATGATAATAACTATGTTCACTAGGAACATGCATCGGCCTCCCGCTCCTAATTCTTTTCATGTACACGACCGTGAAACACCTGTACTAAAGGGACATACCAGCCTTAGAGAGCCTTCATGCTCCTATCAACGATGTGCATAACATACTCCTCAAAATAATCATTAACATCAAGATCAACTTCCTCGAGATCAAAAGTATGAGATGGGTCGGCATGATAACAATGAAGCTATGAAACGTGGAGGATGCCATGCATAGCATGGTACCTATGAGGTAATAACAACCGATAGGTTACCAGATTGACTCTTTATAATATCTCAAATGAACCTATATAACGAGGTGAAAACTTTCCTTTATTTCATAACTATTTATGTCCTAACCTGGGTGATACTTACAGGAAAACATGATCCCCAAACTTGAACTCCAGAGGTCATCGACGACGATTGACATAAGGCTTTTTTCTAGACTGAATAGTAGAAACATGCTTCCTGATCAGCAGAACTTACTCTGAAGTCTCTTGTACGAGAAAAGGACCCAGTAGGGTTGTCTCACCTACCTCTATACCACATAGGGGTGATCAACACAACCTACCATACAAGACCTCAAAAAGAACAATTTGAATTATCGCCTAAAAGTTGTTATTATAGGTGAACTCGATGAGAGAGATATGTTTCTCCCAAGAATTGCTAAAACCAAGGACACATGTCTGGAGCATGTCCTCTAGAACCTGTATAATTCGTTCCGATTGAATATCAGTCTGAGGGTGAAAATTTGTGCTTAGACGCACCTGTGTACCCATAGCCTTCTTCAACCCCTTCCAGAACCGTGATGTGAAACGAGCGTCCCTATTTGAAATGATAGTGTGAGGGAGCCCATGTAGTCATATTGTCACGAACCAGATCTGGTCGCCACCAAAACTGGCACCAAAACCGGCCCAGAACATGGCCCTAAGGGCATTCCCAATCCCCACGGGTTGGAACAAGTGCTCGGGTATCATAAAATGAGAATTGGGAATGATTTACCTGAGTTTATAATCTTAAAACAACAAAAGAATCCAATAAAATGAATCTGATTTTTTAAAACCAAACAATATTTTACAAAAAATTAGAACTAAATGACATATTTTAAAACAACTCAAAAAGACTATAAAAAAGTTACAAAACTAAAAGAAAACAGCCCAATAACCCTCCTGGCAAGGGGCACCACCCTCATTCCATCTCCACAAGACTTCACCACCAAGGACCTGCTAGAAACCCGAACCACTGGAACTAAAAACTGCACCCAACCTGCGACAAAAAAAATAACCAAGTCTACTCACACCCAAGGGTGTAAGTAGAGTGTGAGACAATGCCCAATATAATACCACCACTAAGAGATTCCATGTGATAAACATTCAAAGACGAAAAGCATGCAAGTATTCCAAAGCATGTAATTTCTAGTTACAATTTCTAAAAGATGCAACTAAAAAAAATCAGTTTTCAAGTGAGCTAAATTAAAGAATCAAAACTTTTAAAATAAATTACATAGATACTGAATTTTCCAGAAAAATATACCATATGCTGACTGTAATTATAAAGGATCTAATGAGTACAAGCAATAGAAAATAATCCCTAGGCACTAGCTCGTTGTGGGTCCCAGGTACCTCGTATCTCGGTGAGAGTAACCATCACAAATATCCATTATCATGCACGATCCACCAGTAGGAAACATAACCATAACCTAGTGGTACCTAATCATCATAATAATAGTTTTTTTAGAGTTGTAAGCGTCAATATTTCTAAGTGAAACTGAGGCCGAACCCCATGGATTCACTAGCATACGAGTACACGTTCACCCACCTAGATTCTTGAGTTTTCCCTTTGTGATCAAACAAGTTCAACAAGTCAAGAAATATAATTTTCACATGAAAATATAATTTACTCATAAAAAATTCACCAAAAATCTCACATGTATACCACAAAAGTCACAAAAGTCTACTTTTCATTCAAATTGATTTGAAATCCAACTCACACTAAAATAGCCCACAACACTTTTCACATTTCTTTAACACTTCCACAAATCCATTAAAAAATTTATAAAACCATTAAAATATATTACAACTCACATAAAAGCTCACTCATGTGTTACATAATACCCTTTTCATAACCAAAATCCATTTTTCACATCACACTCATACAAAACATCCCACATCACTTTCACATCTCTGACACACTTCAGTAAATCCTTCAAACATTTTTATAAAACATTTACAAGATGGAAAACATCACAAAAAAACCCCTTTCACATTTAAAATGTACCATTTAAAAATACACACACTCTAAAAGAGTTTTCCAATATGGGTTCACCTCTTACATAAATCATTAAATCATTCAAATCTTTCGTAAAACAATTCTAAAGAGTATACCCAAACTTTTCTCATAAAACCCATTTCAAAACCATATTTCAAGGATAAAAACACACCAAAACACTACCAATGTAGAATTTTCATCCCTATAGACATTTATAAAACCAATTTAAAGTTTTATAAAATCACCTTGAATAATACCATGAAAGATACAAATGAAAACACCCATTTTCATAAAATTCTCTCAATTAGTATAACAAAGTTTTAAACACAAAAATTATTCCAATAACCCCCTTAAAAGGCCCACATGACACTAAGGAATTAAAAAAATATAATTTTCAGCCCCTTTCAACAACTAATAAATTAATTTCATATTTTATGAAACTACCACAAAAGATACCACATGTGTTACATTCGAAAAGTTCACAACTTCAACAAAAATGAAATTATAAAATTAAATGCTTAACCAAATACATCAAAAATGGTTTTTATCACCACACACAGCATATGGGGAACATGAAAAACTAGTAAAACAATAAGACTAACTCATCAAGGAATGTTTAACCATGGAATCACCTACCGAAAGTGTTGAATCCCTCAAAACTTGGTGCAAAACATCAACCGCACCACCGCCGCATCACAAGGAAGATAAATCCAACCCTAAACCAAAATATTTGACCAAAAATACACCAAATAAAACCCTAGGTTCGAACCCTAACTTCTTTACATTTTAGAACATAATGAAAGAGGGAGGAAACCCTAAGAAAAAAGGAAGAAACCAAGAGGGAATCACTTACCTTGAAGAATATTGAAGAAATCACCCCAAATACACCAATATCTGAATTTTTAAACAGACAACCATTCAAGTGAGATTATATAAAGGTTTAAGAGATCATTTAGGAACTAGAATTGGAGAAAAATAGTGATAAATAAAGGATTTATGAAATAATTAATTTACCTCTTCAAATTTGGGAGATTTGAGAAATTTAGATAAGTTTCATCCAAATTTGCGATGAAAATGAGCTCCAAAGAAGTGTAGGATAGCATGGGAAGCTCTCATTGGGTATGTGGTATTAGGGGAGAGTTTTAATCAACAAAAAAACGTAAATATTGAAGGAGATATTAAATAATTTAAAAATATTTTTAATACAGGAAATGGGCTTTCGGGCAGGCCCAATCCCTTAAATAAAAACCCATATCCACCATGATTATGGATTCCTAAATGGTAAAAATTAATATGGTAGTGTTAATAGGTCAGGTTATGACAATTATGAATTTTAATGGATGAAAAATGTTGAAAAATTAAGGATTTATAAATGAATAAAAATTTATTTTTAAATCTGGAATTGGGCTCACGGTTTGGCCCAATTCATGAAAACTCATCCATTCCTCCATAAAAGCTTAGGAAACCCCCAAAACAAATCATGAATGGAAATTAAATGCAATTTAGCTTTAAAATAAGTCATTTATGTGACAATTATCCCCACCATGAAAACTTTCCGTTCCCGGAAAACCACAGTAAGGCGAGATAAAAAAACCAAACCCAACCAATAAACCAAGATGTACTTCTTTGCCAAGCTTCGCCCCCAAGGGCCAAAACACCTCCAGTGATCAATTAAGGAAGGATTAATCTCACAACCCAAACTTACACCACTTTCCTAAAATGATCAATCACATTAATACTTTATCCCAAAAGAAAACTCCTCAAACACTATTCGAACAAGACTCAAGCAATTCCCCCAAACGAATAACAACTTCGAACAAGGTTACTCTTACCTTACTTTAACTAAACCATTGGGCACTATCCAATCCCAACGTTTACTCAAAGAATATTTTGGTAGCTATATAGTTCTGAATGAGACTACCTACCACCAAGACAAGAACATTTATAAATCCGAGCTATTAGTACGGGGGGACACAAATAGGCACCCCACCATAAGAGACAACCTATATTTTTCTAAGACAGAATCAGGACACTAACAGGGGGAGGCCTGAACGTACTCCCTAGTACAAAGGGTAGAATTAAATTTAAAATTTACAGAGGAATGTACATGAGAATCATAGTGGGTCTCCTCACCATAATAACCAACCATCTTAACCGGCCAGCATGGGCCGACACAGAAAGACCCAAAAAAATTTAAAGATTTGGGAAGAGCGCAGGGTTAGTCTGCATGGTTTGGGAAACCGTACAATAACTGTGCAGATCATTATTTATGCATGGATTCTTGGCACACGATCACTACTAATCGTGCACAATCTATTTCCTCAGCACGTCTATCCAAATTTCCAACCATTCTCTAATGACTCAAAGGAAACCAACGTGGGAGGGAATGACATTAGGCGATGACATGGGTACAAGACCCTCAACCTATTTCCACCGAATGGGAACAACAAAAGAAAGATGATGACACCAGAGGTTTTAAACTATTTATATCTTTTATACAGAGGATAGGACATTGTACAAGGGTTTAAATGACCCTGGGATTTCCCTTGACTATGAGCCAACTTCTCTCCGAGACCTATGGTTGAAGCTCAAATGATTGAAGCATCTTCAGCCTCACAGTTAGGCTTTGGAAACCCCCTAAATGAGAATTCTTCTTTTGGTGCCACCAATAACTATACTGAAATCCCCGATAATATTGCCAAGACAAAACACATTCCAAACTCACTTTACCCTAACCTGATATTTCACTGAAACAAGGGCTTAAAATATGTACACACATCACACCTTGTTTCTTTTGTTGAGAAATAATAGAAGTAAATAACACCTATACTCACCTTCCTTTAAAATGGAAGATTTTGAAGTTTTTACAAGGGATACATTCTCCCAACATAATAGGGACTCTCAGAGGATTACATGACTTTCACCTTTACGGTCAATCAAGCACATGGCATCACAAGGCGTCATCGAACATGACCATGGAGACTGATATAAACAATGCATGGAGAGGGACTTTATACAACATCCCAAAACAACACACAATTCTAGAAAGTGGAAACAATATCCTATTGTGACCAGATTTCCCACACTGGTAGTTTAACGTGAAATCCTTCTTCTAAGAGAATACGAAGGTCTGAGAGAACCTCTTAGACACCATCCAACTACTCATCCATGCTAACAACCCCAAACCACTTCCACCTTCAGCAAATCAAGAAACTTAAGAAGTTAAGGTCTCTTTCAACCTTCCATGATCACTCTCCCAATACAAGAGGATACAAAAAAAACCAATAAAGGAAAGGGTGTATACTCAATCTAAAAAGATCAAGAAAAAAATTCCTTACATTGATCAACTGGAGGATCTTCCCATGATGAAACAACCTGAGATGCACTTCAGTTGTGCACTAACCCTTAATGGGGGCGTACCTAATACAATGAGAGAACCCAAGGACCCAACCAACCTAGTCCATTGGTCAATAAATACCTCAAATAGATCCAAAAAGATGAGGGAAACACCATAAAGACTTCCCAAAATATTCTCCGAGGAGACCACTAACCAGCCCTTCAACCCAGCTTACCGACCAAACACAAAACCAAAACACTGTTCAAACAAGATGGGTACTTGGACAAAAAACATTCCACAAAATCAACATTTCCAAAAACACATAATAAACACCATCCCAAACCACTCATTAATACATCAATTTTTATTTTAAAAACATTTCTTTGAAAAAAAACGGTTCAACGGTTAGCGTATCCACCAATGGTACCCCATGGGCCTCACACATGCATGTTTTTGTGCCACACCGGGCACCCTCCTCATATCCATCCCAGAACTCATCCATACATGCCATAAAAAATCCATCATCCCATATAAACCCATACATGTGGTCTCTCATGGAAATACCAAAGGTTAAAATAAAAAATTATTTCCACTTTTCAAATCCAAAACAGTCAACCAATACCTCCTTTTTCTCAAAACCACTAACCATGAAATCAAACCCAAATTACATCGTACCAATATTTTTAGAATGGAACAATCATTTAAATGAAAAATAAATTTCAAGTCATACAAATTATTTTCAAAACATCTCATCCCATTAAAACATCTCTCAATAGTTTAGAAAACTCTATTGGAAACATTTTTTCAAAACCAACCTTGACATAGTTCATGCTTTCAAAAGAGGTGCAAACACACCATTTTCCATTCCAATAAAATTCTAAAAATTCTGTTCTCCATTTTCAAAAATCTAACCATTACCACTTTATTAGAAAATAATTTCACAAAAACTTTACACTTCTTAAAACCAAGTCACTTTAAAATCAAAGTTCCAAGATTTCAAAACTAAAGAACACAAGACAATGCGATAAGAAACTAGTTTTAGTGGGTGACTTGGAAATATGGTTAGCAGACATATTCCAATAACTTCACCATCAAAAAGAGTGTTATATTAAATATCCCCAGCTCTACATGGATTTTCAGGCCCTGTGAGATCACTGAGACTATTAACCCAACTCTCTTTTCATTTCCCCTGATCATCATCAATCCAAGAAATCCAAAGGACTCATATAAATCCCGACTTCCCCTAGTGACTCGAATCCCGTCATGAGGTGTGGTGATTATTCACACTACCAATAACCAAAATAAAAAGTCCCAATAATCCTAACTCTAGATTATCTTGACTGTTCCCCAAATAACGTGACCCAAAGAGTTAACCAGAACCTCCTTTGATACCATTTTGTCACGAACCAGATCTGGTCACCACCAAAATCGGCACCAAACCCGGCCCGAAACATGGATCTAAGGGAATTAATGATCCCCATGGGCTGGAAAAAGTGTTCGGGTATCATAAAATGAGAATTGGGAATGATTTACCCGAGTTTATAATCTTAAAACAACAAAAGAATCCAATAAAACGAATATTGATTTTTCAAACCAAACAATCTTTTACAAAAATTCAGAACTTAATTAAATATTTTAAAACAACTCAAAAATACTATAAAAAAGGTATAAAAAAAAGGAAGCAGCCCAAGAACCCTCCTGGAAAGGGGCACTACCCTCAAGCCATCTCCACAAGACTTCACCACCAAGGACCTGCTAGAAACCCGAACCACTGAAACTAAAAACTGTACCCAACCTGCGACAACAAAAATAACCAAGTCTAATTACACCCAAGGGTGTAAGTAGGGTGTAAGAAAATTCCTAGTATGATACCACCACTAATAGATTCCATACGATAAACATTCAAAGACAAAAAGCATGCAAGTTTTCAAAATCATGTAATTTCTAGTTACAATTTCTAAAAGATGCAACTAAAAAAATCAGTTTTCAAGTGGGCTAATTTAAAGAATAAAAAATTTTAAAATAAATTCCAAATCTACTGAATATTCCTGAAAAATATACCATATGATGATGATAAGTATACAGGATCTAATGAGCACAAGCAATAGAAAATAACCCCTAGGCACTAGCTCGTTGTGGGTCCCAGGTGCCTCGTATCTCGGTGAGAGTAACCATCACAAATATCCATTATTGTGAACGAGCCACTAGTAGGGAACATACCCATAACCTAGTGGTACCCAATCATCATCATCATAGTTTTTTTTATAGTTTTAAGCATCAATATTGCTAAGTTAAACTGAGGCTAAACCCCACAGATTCACTAGCATACTAGTACACGTCCACCCACCTAGATACCCGAGTTTTCCCTTTGTGATCAAACAAGTTCAACAAGTCAAGAAATATAAATTTCACATGAAAATATCATTTAATAATAAAAAATTCACCAAACAGCCCACATTTATACCACATAAGTCACAAAAGTACACTTTTCATTCAAATTGATTTGAAATCTAACTCACACCAAAATAGCCCACAAAAATTTTCACATTTCTTTAACACTTCCACAAATCCATTAAATTTTTTTATAAAACCATTAAAATATATTAAAACTCACATAAAAGTCCACTCATATGTTATATAATACCCTTTTCATAACCAAAATCCATTTTTCACATCACACTCACACAAAACATCCCACATCACTTTCACATCTCTTACACACTTCAGTAAATCCTTTAAACATTTTTATAAAACATTTCCAAGATGGAACACATCACAAAGAATACCCTTTCACATTTAAAATGTACCATTTCAAAATATACACACCCCAAAACATTTTTCCAATATGGTTTCACCTATTACATAAATCATTAAATCAATCAAATCTTTCGTAAAACAATTCTAAAGAGTATACCCAAACTTTTCTCATAAAACCCATTTCAAAACCATATTTCAAGGACAAAACCACACCAAAACACTACCAATGTAGAATTTTCATCCCTATAGATATTTATAAAACCACTTTAAAGTGTTATAAAATCACCTTGAATAATACCATGAAAGATACAAATGAAAACACCCATTTTCATAAAATGCTCTCAAGAAGTATAACAAAGTTTTACACACCAAAAGTATTCCAATAACCCCCTTACAAGGACCACATGAAACTAAGGCATTAAAAAAAATATAATTTTCATCCCCTTTAAACAACTAATAAATTAATTTTATATTTTATAAAACTACCACAAAAGATACCACATGTGTTACATTTGAAAAGTTCACAACTTCAACAAAAATGCAATTATAAAATTAAATGCTTAACCAAATACCTAAAAAATGGTTTTATCACCACACAGAACATATGGGGAACATGAAAAACCAGTAAAACAAGAAGACTAACTCATCAAGGAATGGTTAACCATGGAATCACCTATCGAAAGTGTCGAATCCCTCAAAACTTGGTGCAAAACATCAACTGCACCACCGCCACACTACAAAGAAGATAAATCCATCCCTAGACAAAAATATTCGACCAAAAAGACACAAAATCAAACCCTAGGATCTAACCCTAACTTCTTTACATTTTAGAAAATAATTAAAGAGGGAGGAAACCCTAAGGGAAAAGGAAGAAACCAAGAAGGAATCACTTACCTTGAAAAATATTGAAGAAATCACCCCAAATACACCAGTACCTGAATTTTTAAATAGCCATCCATTCAAGGGAGATTCTAAAAAGGTTGAATAGACAATTTAGGAACTATAATGGGGGAAAATAGTGATTAATGAAGGAGTTATGAAATAATCAATTTACCTCTTCAAATATGGGAGATTTGAGAAATTCAGAGAAGTTTCATCCAAATTTGCGATGAAACCGAGCTCCAAAGAGGGGGAGGAGAGCATGGGGGCTCTCCTTGGGTATGTGGGCTCTGTAGAGAGTTGTAATCACCTAAAAAACGTAAATATTGAAGGATATATTAAAGAATTTAAAAATATATTTAATACAAGAAATGGGCTTTCGGGCAGGCCCAATCTCTTAAATAAAAACCCATATCCGCCATGATTATGGATTCCTAAAAGGTCCAAATTAATATGGTAGTGTTAATAGGTCAGGGGATGAAAAGTTTTAATTGGAATGGATGAATTTTTTTGAAAAATGAATGATTTATAAAGGAATCAAAATTTATTTTTAAATCTGGAATTGGGCTCACGGTTTGGCCCAATTCATGAAAACTCACCCATTCCTCCATAAAAGCTTGGGAAACCCCCAAAACAAAGCATGAATGGAAATTAAATGAAATTTAATTTTAAAATAAGTCATTTATTTGACACATATGATCTCATAGACATAAAATATTCCCATATCATAAATTAAGAAAGTATTCTGAATAGGAATGAAGTGGGATTCTTTCATTATTCAGTCAATAACTACCCATACAACATCACTACCCCTCAACGAACTGAGTAAGCCGACTACAAAATCCATAACAATATATTTCCATTTACATTATGGGATTGGAAGCGGATGTAACAATCCTGCAGGTCTATGGTTCTCCGCCTTCACCTACTGACAGGTGGAACACTTAGTGATAATGCCTGTTGTTTATCATTTCATCTCAGGACACCGATACTAGCATCACATATCTCGATATATCTTGGAGATAACAGGATGAACTGCCCATTGAGAAGCATGGGATTCTTGCAACAACCCCTCTATCATATCTGTAGGAACCCAGACATGCCCATGAATACGTATGATGTCATCTCTATCCATATAGAAATTCAGAGGTGGTTCAACTTCTTAATTAATTAATTATTGGATTTAATTTTATTACCCAAGACATTAAGAATAAGTGAAGAATGCTTTAAAACATAAGGTAAGGGTTTCTTCTTGAACCTCCATTTTCATTCGGGTTGTGTTTTCTCCTGCATTAAACCAATGTAATTCATCATTATTTTTATATACTTCTTCTACATTCTGTTTATATATATTCCAAACTCATGAATTAAGATCAGTTCATCTTTATTTTATGGGGAAACACATATTTTATAAGTTTTACTTTTCAATTCCTCCCGATAAGTAAGCCTGATTAAAGTGAACTTCTCGATTTCTTACCTATTTTCAAGTACCATCCATAATCTATTTTAAGATAAAATTATTTATCTTAAATCAGTACTTTTTTATGAAAAACTATATTTGGTCATTTATAGTTTTATATAAACAATTATAATAAATAAAATGATTTTCCAAAATAACTCTTCTTTACAAAGTAAAAAGGTATTTCTATCAAGAATTACTCGATGATTTTATTAGAGTATTTTCATCTATTTAAACACCTCTGTTGAATCTTATGATTTATTGAGATTGGACTCTTATGATTATCATCTATGACGTTTTATTAAATGGTTTATGATCAGTTTGACTGTGGATGTGTTACTTTGATACCATTCACCATATTACTCAGAATGGTTAGTGATTATGTTTATTGATTAGGTAAATTTATTTACATTTTATATGTATATGTTATTTATGTTTAACCCCATTTATATGAGGAATGAATTGGACTTAGTAAGTGATGGTCAAGGCCCTAAATATCCCATCTATGCATTAGTAGGTCTCATTAGACAAGACAAAAATGGATTTTGGCCGAGGCCTTAACCATTTATCTTTAGATGTCTTAGCCAAGACCTTGATGGTATGTTTATGATGTATAACATTATAAATTCCCTCATTATGATATTAATAATTGATAATCCATGTGATTATTCAACTAGTAGAATATCTATGGTTAATATTCATTCTCATGTGATTATTTATATGACATTATCTATTCAGATTTTATTCTTGCCATATTATGCTTAGGATTATGTTCTAATGGAATGTGTTTTTAGTTATTAACCATGACATATTATTCATATTAGCTTATATTATATTACTTAACCTTACTAATAATCTTATCACACCCCTTTATTATGTTTTATTTTCCCCCAAGATGCGAATATGTATATTATGAATGATTCATGGAGATAATTTAGGAGTTATGGATTTTTTCCAATAGAGTTTATATGTGGTTTTTCTTTTTAAGTTGTAATGTAAAAACTTATGTATGTATTTTATTTTCCAAAAATACTAAATTATTAATTCCTTCAGGATGTGACTTCCTTGTTTATTATACCAATGTAATAAAGTAAGGTACTGTCTCCAAGTAACTGGGGTCGGGGTCTTTACAGTTCAAATGTTTAGTAAGAGCATAATCAAAGTAAAGCATAATGGTGAGTCTATTTATACATTCAAGAGGCATAACAAGATATTATAAAGAGTAAGGAATCAATACATGATAAATGATAGTATAAGAGTATGGAATAAACATGATCACATTATAAAAACATGACATCATAGGTTTGTGACAACAATATAAACATGATATCACAAACAAAATTCAAGGATACTTGTCGTGTTAACATAACATAGTTGGATATGCTAATTTCCCACTTGTAACATCCTGATATTTTAAAAGAACACTATATCTAATAGCGTATATGATATGCAACACCGAGCCTAAATGGACAACAAAATATTATTATTTAAATATGACTGTTATAACCTAGACAATGAATTTAAGAGTATGAATATTATTAACTGAATTATGAAATGCATATAAAGTACCCACTTAATACAAATTCATTGATTAATACTTATGGAATAAGTACTCAAATTTTCAGTAAAATTATTTATGTTTAGAAATACGTTTTCTTCAAAAATAATTTTCATTACTTTTTGTGAGTAAATATTATAATTAATTTTTGGAAATTATATAAGCTATGTTTTATAAAAATAATATACTTTTTTAAATTATAACATAAAAAAAAATTTAGGGTGAATTTTTTGTATTTTTTTGAAAAGATTGATTTTCTAGTGAATAATGAAAAATATCGATTTTTTATTAAAAACTATATTTTTGTTTTAAACATTTTAAAAGTTAAATTTTATTTTAAAATGATTTAAAAATAAAAATTAGTTATATTATATTATTAATAATCAAATTAAGTTCATTGGAATCAATTTTATGATTTAATTTAGTATAAAAACACTTTTATACATAGAAAGGCATTTTTCTGAAAAACTGTTTTTCAATGCGTTTTATGATTTTATTTTAAAATTAATTTTTGAAACTTATATAAAATGAATTTTATAAAATATATTCCATATTTTTAATCAGGATTTTCAAATTTGGTAAATAATCCCCTTTTATTTTTTATCAATAAGAATAGTAACATTGGTAAAATTTATCACACCGGTAAAGGGTAAATTAGGTTAATCTAGGTTAGAACTAAGTGAAAAGATTACAATATTACATATAAATTATTATTGGATGAAGGGAATTCGAACCTTATCACCTTATACACAAAAATTATTTGTTTAATGGACACTTTTCCATGAAAATAAATAATATAATATTTAAATCAATGAAAGTTACAAAATGTCACTCTCTTAGTTTTAAATATATTATGTGTTCATATAAAAAAACATCAACTTATGAATGAATATAAATGTTTATTTTTATCTTAATGAAATTATTTTCATTATAATTTTTTTCTAATTTTTAGGTATTATATAATTTACTTAAATGCTTGCACAATACCGATACTATATTTATTCAATTAATGAAAAAAATAAAATAGACAATTTTAAAAATATTAATAGTAATATAATTTGAGTTATTTATAGTGTTTTACAAATTTTATATATGAATATGACATATTATTATTGTTTTAAAGGATTATATTCTAATTTTAAGTTTTTATTTATGTATTTTAAGTCAAATTAAATGAATAGTGTTAAAATTGACATTAATGATATTTTATTAAAAAAATATTTTATAAAAATATTTAAAAATTATAAAAAACTTGAAAGAGGAAAATTTTTATAATATATGATTGAAAATGTCATGTAATTTCCATTTATGAGTCAACAATTACCGTATATATAAAATTATAACCCTTTAAGATTGAAAAATATGTGATTACAATTAATGTTATAATAAGTTAATTAAGAGGTTAAATCAAAATATAATATTTAAAACACCACTTAAACCATTAAAGATTTTATTAGTTGATGGTATTTCAATACCATACTATCTTATCTTATAATCCCTAGCATTTTTTAGTTATTTTAACTAGATAATTACTTTATTATAATTTACTCATTTAAGAAATTCCAAAAGTGCCCCTAGCCTCAATTATAAAATGGCACCTCATCTCTTACTTATTTACACCACTTTTAGAAACCTATATTAACCATTTAATAAAAATTCCTCTTATAAACATCTTTATCCAAGTTTTTACGGGTTTGGTATCCTCAAAATACCAACCTTATGTTCTATAAGAAAGGATCTAAAGAAGGTCTCCCGAAGAAGAGGTAATCGTTTTACCCGACGTCTTTCAATTTATTTCCTCTTTTACCTACACTAAATCTATGGTATTTATCAGAAAATAAAAAATTCAATATAAAAAATATACTAAAATGTTATTATGACTATGAAACCACAATTATCCACCCTCTTTTCCATCAAATAGAAATTAAACATATTGCTCGTGTGTATGTATGACTTACAATATCCACGCAACGATACGATTCATTTTTCATCACCATATTTTATAGATTGAAAGTATAATGGATTTAATTTTTATATATTATAATTATGATATAATTATACTTCTAGAATTATAATATTACATCCACCTTCTTTCCCCCCAATATATTGGAAAACAATAGCATTGCCCATGCGTACATGTGGACTACCACCTCCACGAAGTGATGTGATTTTTTTTCATTTATATTTTAATTGGATGATAATAATGATAGATTTAATGAATATATATGATATAATAATGATTTTTAAAGGTAAATTATTTTTTTATTTCTTTTTTTTGTCAAAAAATGAAAACAATGTTCGTGCATACGTACGGCCTACCGTCCACATGAATGATGTAATTCAATTTTCTATCTATAACTTTTATGTATGAATCTAAATATGTATATAATGAATATATATTATATTTATATCATGATTATAATTCTAAATATGAATAAATAATGATCAAAGTACAAGTACCAAAACTACCAAACCAAAACATATATGAAAAATGAAGTTATTATCATCCAGAATAACAATTTAATAAAGAATTGTTAATAAACTAGTGATAAAAGGTTATAATTAAATCATATATGGTATGATATATATGATTATGGTTATATAATAGATGAATAATAAACCTATATTTATTATATAGGAGGTCCAAACACCTAGTATAGAAATTAGACCTGAGGTAAGGGTTTAATTCACGATCTCATCATTATTCGAGATTATTTATGTATAAGTCTCACTTGAGAGAATTATTTGAAATTTTTATATTAAAACTAATATATTTTATTATAAATTATTCATTCATGAAATTTTTAGGTGATATTACAATTTTTATCTCTTTAATACTTAAAATGATTGAGAAGAATGTTTTTAAGAAAATTTGACTTTATTTCTCTCTTTGGTCGAAAATCCTTTCTCTTCTATGCCTATGTTTTATAAAAACATTTTCAAGAATTTTTTTAATATTATTAAATGATTTTTTAAATTTTTTTTCACTCATGTTTTAAATTTTTTAAAATGTTTTAAAAATAATCTTCTTATTATTTTCTAAACGAGGTACTTTTTGGCATTTTAAAAGTGAAAAATGAATATTTTTTAACTCATAAAACATGAATGAAATTTTATGCCATCACGAGAGCTCATTACTTTGAAGTATACCTTACAAATTTATAAGTTTATTTTAAAATAAAATTTTTCCTTAATATTTTGGAATTTTTTAGATCTTAAATAAGTTTTTTCAAATTGAAAAAAGGCATTTTCCTTAAGAAAATTTCCAGTGAACTTTTGAAAGTATTTTCTTCTATGTCAACATCCTTTGTTAAATATTAATATTTACTAAGGTTATGCTCTTATGATACCATCCATCATATTTATTTGGATGGTTTATGATCATATTTACTGGGTAAAGTATTGATATTCCATGTGGTAGTTATTCCAATATAAACAATTATTTATTTTTAAGGAATGTTGATTAAGTTGTATTGTTTATTAATATGATGAATGCATTGAACATAGTGAGTGATGGGTGAGCCCCATTATAGTCTGTCTATGCATTAGTAGTTTTGATGAGATAAACTAGATTTATTTTTGGTTGATACCTTACCCATTTATGTAGATTTGTTGGGAAAAGGCCTTGAAGGTATTTTTAGATGTCTTGCCATAAGGCCTTGATGGTACTTTTAAGATGTTTGACATTATAGATTCCATCATTATGAAATCAATTATTGATTTCCATGTGATTATTTATTTTTTTATGATATAAATGGATAAGTTTATAGCTCATGAGATTAATTATAAGAAATTATTTGATCATCATTTATTATTATCATATTATTCATGTCATATCTAGCTTCTGTTGTATGCATATCCTTACTGAGAATCTGAGCTCACCCATTTCTTATGTTTCCTTTCCTCAGGATTTCATGAAGTATTTTATGATTGATATGTAGGAAAATTCTAAAGGTAATAATGGTGTTATAAAATAAAATACTATTTTGTATTTTAAGTTTTTAAATGTAATGTGTAATTCAAGTATGTATCTAGTTTTCCAATACTACTAAACTATTTGGTCCTTTGTGATGAGATTACTTGTATCTAGTGCTAATGTGATAAAGTAACCACTGACTTTGGGATACTAGGGTCAGGGTATTTATTGTTTATATCAGATCAAGTTTAGTAGAAACCTTGGGCACTAGATTTAGGAAAACATATATCAGAGAACTTAACCCTATGATGGACTCTGAGAATATTCCCAAAGAAACCAAACTTATGATTTTGAGATTAATTATACATAAATTTTTAATTTATGTTAATTTTTTCACTAATTTTGAAATTTTAGATTATGGTTTATAATGTTATGATCTAATCTAGTGTATTCTATTGATTAGAAATAGTGCCTCGTTAAAGTAATGAAAACTATATCAATGCATGTAATCTATATATGGATTTACTTCCTAGGAAAGATAATGAAGTTGGATCTGGAGATATCGTTGGAGATGGAGCTACAACTGAAGTTGAAAAAATTATAACTATTTTGGGGAAATTGACTTAGGTTATGACCAATAACTTGGCTTATATATATCAACCTATTGATCCAAAATGTGGTGTAACAATGTTAGATCATTTCATGCATCGACAATATCTATCATTCAGTGAGACTAAAAAACTATTTGTAGATGATCAATGGATAAGTTCTTTTGTGAATATATTTATTTCTTTGAGAAGTAATGAAAGAGAGAAGGTTTTCATGATATTTTATCATCTCTTAAGGGGTATATATCAATGATGGTCATTGATTCAAAACACCAAGGATAAAGAAGAAATAAAAAACATGGAGTTGAAAGATTTTAAGGTACTTTTCTTGGAAAAATATTTTCCTCACTAGAAACAAGCAGATATAGAGAGATAATTCTCAAGTCTAAGAAAAAAGAAATAGGAAAATGTTTCTAAGTATGAATCCAACTTTATAAGGTTAGCAATACATGTTACAGATTACACATATAATCTAAAGAGTAATATTTTCCATTCCTTTGATGGTTCAAAACCAATCCTTTAAAGATAACTATTTTCCTAAACATTCTCATCATATGAGGATATAATATCATGTGTTATCAAGATAGAAAAATAATTCTCAAAGTATTATGGATTTAACATAAAGTATAAGAATAAAATGATGGAAGAACAAAAAATGGATAAGGGGAATAAGAGAAATAAGGATTTTCCCACATGTGATGATTATGGAAATAAACACCCTAGTAATTTCTGGAAGGGAATTAGAGTTTACTTTAAGTTTAGAGAGAAATTACATCAAACACATGAATTCAAGATTAATAAATAAACCTATAATATTTAGTGTTTCAACTGTAAGGAGACGAGGCACTACACAAAAATATACCCCAAGTATTAAGGGGACATACCTCAAAAGAAGCTAAAGAATCAAGGTCATGCTTATGATATTACTACTACTAAAGTGGAATGATTAAAGTTCTTTTCTATTTGGATTTAATAATTATGTTGTCAATGATATTATAGTCATAAGAATCATGAAATGAATAAGTATTGTACCACATTAGTTTTTGTTTTAGGATTTGAAAGCATATATTGAATGGTATCGATAACCAAGAAAATTGATTCAGTGGTAAGGTGATATTTTTGGAGAATAGATGAATTAGGGAAAGATAATTCTTAATATTTTTCTGGTGTTGAGTTATTAATATTTAGTTGGGATAAAGAAGATATTGACATTAAAGAAGTAAATAAGATAGTATTGGTGACCTTGAAATGGTTAGTGATTTGATGACAAAGTAATTTATAATGGAGTTTACAAAATATTTGGATTTATGAAATATACTTGATAATATGATATTTTATTTAAGGAATGAGGAGGGATCTAATTTCTGGAATCTTGTATTTTTTTATTGAGGATTTATGGTAATCACCATGTTTTTAGGAGAATATGTGATCAAGCTATTCACATATTTACATGATATGAAAAAAAATATTTCGTGGTGGTTTTTTATTGATGTTTTTTAAAAATACTTCTAAATGTGTTTTTTAATTTTTTTATTTGTTTTTTAAATTTATTTTTATTGGTAGTTTTTTAGAAACCACCGTGAAATAACAACAGTTTTTAAAAAACCACCCCTAAATTAAAGGAGAAAATATAAAATATAAAATTTTTAATTATAATTTATGATTTATGATTTATTATTTACTATCATATATTGTTTATTATTTATAATTTTAATTAATTATAATGTGTTAACTAATAAATAAAATAATTATTGGTTAATAATAAATTGAAACTCAAAATAATTCTTAAATAAGTTGAAAATCATACTTCAACATCAAATGACCATAACTTTTGATTCAAGAGTTAATTTTAGCTTCATAACCAGTCAAATCGAAGCTTATAAATAAACTAAAGCCAAATTAGATAAAATTTTTGTAATAATTGAAAGAATAAAATTTATTATAGTTTTAAGAAAAGTTGGAAATCTAAATTCAACTTCAAACGACCATAACTTTTGATCTGGGTGTTTGTTTAGGATCTACCATATATCAAATAAAAGCCTATGATGGTCTCTATAACATTTTGACTAGGGGACCTTGATCATAATTTTGAGGTCAAAAGAGGCCCAAAATGCCTCAAAAACTGAGATTTTTGTTCAGATATCATGACTTTTGAAAATTCGATGAGATTTCATCTTTGTTTAAGAGTATCTTTATATGTTTTTATGTCATTTATGATTTTATTCCATTGATTTACATTCCTATTGATTTGATAGTGTTGTAATTATTATGGTTTCTACTCTTTTGGTGATTTATTATCTATTATATATATCTTTTTATATATATTTATGAATATTTCTGTATATTTTTATATATTTGTAAATATTTATACATATTTATGTTTATATATTTTTATATATTATATTTGTAAATATATTTAGAGATATTTATATTTACTTGTGTTTATATATATATATATATCAATATATAATTATATATCTCTGTGTATTTATATATATTTATGTAACATAAATGCGTGTTTATATATATTTATGTAAATTTCATCATATGTATATATATTTATTGATATTTATATCCACTTATTATTTATTATTTATTATTTATTCAATTATTATTTATTATTCATTAATTTAATATTTATTTATTGCTGATTTATTATTTCTTGATTTATTTTTTATTATTAAATTATTGTTAAATTAATATTTAATATTTTTTAATATTTATTACTTATTACTTATTTATTATCTATTTATTTATAATTTATAATTTATTTATTTATAATTTATAATTTATTTATTATTTTTATTATTTTATTATTTATTTATTTGTTTAATATTTATTTATTATTTAGATATTATTTATACATTAATTATTAATTTATTATTAGAAAATTATTTATTATTTATTTATTTTTCATTATTATTTTATTATATATTTCTTATTTATTTAAATCTTATTTTTTATTGTTTTCACATTAATTATTAATTTATTATTGATGTATTATTTATTTCTTATTTATTATATATTTATTATTTATTTACTCATAATTTATTATTTATTATATGTTTTTTATTAATTTATTTTTTCATTAATTTATTATTTATTCATTACTTATATATTATCTATTTATTACTTACCAATTATTAATAATTATTTATTATTTATTATCTAGTATTTACTATTTATTATTTACTATTTATTACCATATTATTTATTTATTATTCATTTATTTGTTATTTATTAATTATCAACTATCAATTATTAACTATTAATAATTAATAATTAATAATTAATAATTGATAATTAACAATTAATAATTAATTTTTAGTTATTAATTATTAATCATTAATTATTAATTATTTAGTTTGTATCTATTTGTTATGCATTATTTAGTTTTTCTACCGGTGTATATATAAGTATATTAAATTATATTTACTTACCACATGAAGTGTCTGCTGAAGTGGTAAAGTCTTTATAGAAAAACCAAGAGGTAAGTGGTTCAAATCTCACACTATGAAGAATTTCTACATGGAATATATGGCCTATGCATGCATGACATGTGCATGTGAATGGTAATAAATAATAATAAAATAATAAAACAATAAAAAAAATTAATTAAGAAAATAAAAAAAATAAATAAATAAACCATCGTGAAACAATTTAGCAATGGTTTAAATCGGTGCTAAATGATTCTTCCAAATTTAAAAAACTACTGCTAAATCATTCTGCAGTGGTTTTGAAAAACCACCGCTAAATGCTCACTTTAGCATAGTGTTAGTTTGTGACAATTAAGATCTACTTTATGAATTAATGTTAAGTTTATTTTTCATTCGGCCAAACATATTTTAGAAGGGTATTAAGGTTAACCATTTAATTAAATTGAACTTTGGGTGTTATTGTTGAGGCATTAGAGATTAACAAAATATTGGATGACTTGTGTGAACCATTTTGATTTTGAAAAATATCTAGAGGTAGGAGGAATAACTTATTATCCTTTTGTGGAACATTTGATCCATTATAAATTGATTTTAGTGCTTTGGGCATAAAAAAATCATATCAGATAGTCATTTCTTGGAGTAAGAGATTAAATAAAAATTGATTGAAGTACAATAAAAAGATGAAATTGCACTTATGAAATAAAATGTTATCAAGTAAGAATATTTCATTATGTTCTTAGTCTTGATGGTAAATAAATTCCTCAACTTTAGGAAAGGGGTATTAAAACAAAAATAACATCCTATTGTAATCATTTCTAATGAATTTATGGTATTTTCATTCATCATAGAATTATGGTTTTGTGGCTGTTAACTTTCTCCTGTCCATGTTCTCTATCACTCTCTATTAGTCCTTAGACATTAGTTTTTTCTTCCATGTCTATATCTTTACTTCTCACTAATGTTCTCTTATCTGTAATCCTAGTTATGTGTTATTCCAGATGACCAACATATTTCCCTTTCCCTCTTTTTAAGAGGAATTTTTTTATTTACCCTTTTTATAATGTGAGTTTTCTACAAAAAAAAAATCAAATAAAAAAACCTTTATTATCAATCATAAGTTCAAATTATGAGGATGATTTGGGGGGGGGGACTTAACGCCAAAATATTTTAAAAGAACACTATGTTCGATAGCGTATACGACACGCATCACTAAGCCTAAACGAACCACAAAATATTATTATTTAAATATAACTATTATAACATAGTCGTTGAATTGGAGGATATGAAAAATATTAACCTAATTATGAAATATATATAAATAACCTACTCAATATAAATGCATTGATTAATTCTTAGGAAATAAGTACTCAAATTTTTAGTAAAGTTATTTGATGCTTCAGAAACATGTTTTCTTCAAAAATGATTTTCATTTATTTTTGTGAGAAAATATTATAATTAATTTATGAAACCTCTATAAATCTTATTTTATAAAAATAATATCATTTTTTAAATCATCATATCAAAACTATCATATGGTAAAATTCTCATATTTTTCTAAAAAGATTGATTTTCCAGTGAATAGTAAAAAATATAGATTTTTTATTGAAAACTGTATTTTCGTTACAAGAATTTACAAAGTTCAATTTTGTTTTAAAATAATTTAAAACTAAAAATTAGTTCTCTTATATTATTAACAATTCAATTAAGTTAATTGGAATTAATTTCATGATCAAATTAGTATAAAAACATTTTTATACATAAGACATTTTTTTTGAAAAACTATTTTTCGTCGCGTTTTACGTGTTTAATTTAAAATTAGTTTATGAAACTTATAAAAATTAAATTTGATAAAATGGATTAAATATTTGAAATTATAAGGTTAAAATTAGGTAAATAGGCTTCTTTTATTTTTGGTCAATATAAATAGTAACCTTGATAAAATTTATCACCTCGATAAAAGGTAAATCAGGTTAATCTATGATAAAACTAAGTGATAAGGTCATAAAATTTCATATTAATTTTTATTGGGTGAAGTAAATTCGACCCTTATCACTTTATCCTAGAAATTTATTTGTTTAATGGACTCTTGTCCATGAAAATGACCAATATAATATTCAAATCAAAGAAAGTTACAAAATGCTACTCTCTTAGCTTTAAATATATATTATGTGTTCATATAGAGAAAAAATCAAGTTATGAATGAATATAAATATATATTTTGAGATTAATGATTTTTTTTCACAATATTAATTTATTTCTAATTTTTAGGTATACATAATTTCCTTAAATTCTTACACAACACCACCACAATATTTATTCAATTAATGGAAAAATAAAATAAACGATTTTGGAAATATTAAAAGTGAAATAATTTGAGTGAGTTATATTGTTCCACAAATTCTATAGATGAATATAAAGTATTAATGTTTTTTAGACAATTAAATTATAATTTAAACTTTGTATTTATGTATTTTAAGTCAAATTAAATGAATAGTGTCAAAATTGACATTAATGGTATTTTATCAAAATAATATTTTATAAAATTATTTATAAAACATAAAAATATTAAAATAAGACAATGTGGATAATATATGGTCAAAAATTTCATCCGTTTTATATTTATGAATCAATATTTACCTTATATATACAATTATAACCCTTTAAGAGTGAGAAATTTGTTAAATAAGTTAATTAAGGGGTTAAACCAAAAGATATGGTTTAAAACACCACTTAAACCTGTCCAAATTTTATTGGTTCATGTGATCAACCCTATACCATATTATATTTGAACACTTATCCTTTTAGAGACATTTTAACTAGATAATTACTATTATAATTTAATATTTTAAGAAAGTCCAAAAAAGTGCCCCTTGCCTCAATTATAAAAGGACACCTCCATTACAGGAAAAAACTGATTTAGTGGCGGTTTTGAAAATCTCTGCTAAATTAAAGGAAAAAAATTTAAAACTAAAACATTTAATTATGATTTATTATTCACAATCATTTATTGTTGGTGCCTCTTTATGAGGAGAGTGTTTAACACTTTCTTATTTTAATGATCACAAACCATGATTATTTTAGTACTAATGATTTCCATGTTGTATGATAACATTTTATATGGAAAGATAGTTTTTATGATAATCTGATTAAGTATTGAGGCAAGTCATAGCTATCCAGGAACTACCACTAAGGTGAGTTACCGCTAGGAAGAAGTCACTGCTAAGGATGAGCTACCGCCAGCCTTGTCACTGCCAGCAGAGTTACCAACTAGCTTGTTATTGCTAGAGTTGTTACCATTAGCAGAGTTACTGCCAAGCTTATTAGTGCCAGAGTTGTTACTGCCAATGAAGTCACTGTTAAAATAGTTACCACTAGCAGAGTTACCATCTAGCTTGTCACCTCCAGGGAGCTACCTTTGAGACTTATCATTGTTGGACTCTAAGTCACCACTAGCCTAAGGTACCACCAGTCTGAGATACCACTAGATGCTGAGTCACCATATGCTTCATACTACCATTTCTATCTAAGTACTTTAACATGAATGTCTCAACGACTATTTCTATTCAAGGATAAATTGAATAAGTCTTAATGACATAGTCAAAGCCTATCTGAGGATTGTGGATCTCATTCAATTATTGCTACTATATCTATGTAAAGGATCATCTCTCTCTCTCTCTCGATATGTTTGGTACGATGATAACTATATTAAAAGTCTATTGGAAATTATGTGATTGAATATGTGAACATGTACAAGCTTACTGATTCATATGTTGTGAAGATCAATGACGCAGAAACACAAAATTCATTATAGATATTGATAAAGACCCTGACAGAGATCAATTGGAACATTCCTACAAATTCCTATGATCCTCTATTTTTCTACAACCTCCAAGAAGGATGCTATAACTCCTCACCAAAGCTGATATGAGGACACTACTAGAATTTTACCCTTTACCAATGGTTCGGAACTATTGGTAAAGGCTGGGAAACCGTTGGTATATTATATACCAATGGTTTCTCAAACCGTGGCCAAGTAAGCCGTGGGTATAGGCTTATACCAACGGTTCTGTGTAAATAATTGGTATATGTGTTAAAGTAAGATATATACCAACGGTTTCATGAACCAATGGTATATATTACACTTATACCAATGGTTTAAAACTGTTGGTATATAGTGTACACTATACATCAAAAGGATATTCGAACGATTTTCAAAACCGTTGGTAGAAGTTTATACCAACGGTTATAACAATAATGTTGGTATAATATACATCAAAATACTATACCAATGGTTTTGAAAACCATTAGTATACATATTTTTTAGCTCCACAGCAGCCAGCAACCACCTCCAACCTGCAGCTCTCCATGACCTACAAGAACACATACATCCAAAATTCAAAAGCCTACATGGGATGTTTAAAATTCATACAAAATTTAGAAATTTAGAAATTTAAAATTCATTCCTCACTCAAACCACAACATAAGAGAAAAATCTAAAATCCAATACATCCATGATCCAATACATCCAGAATTGAAATAACACCCATAAAACTAATACAAAATTAAAATCCAATACATCCAGAATCCAATACACATAATAGTATTCAAAATTTAGAATTCATTCCTCACCAATACAGCCATAATCCAATACATCCAGAATTCATAAATTTAGAAGTGAAAATCAATAAAAACCATAACAATATTCAAAATTTAGATTTCACTCCTCACTCAAACCACAACACCATTACACACAAGAGAAAAAGCCTACATGTTATAGGAATCACATGGGATGTTTACTCATGGTCTTGGGTTGACTAACTTAAAACCAATAGAAAAACATGGGTAGAGTGGAAAAGGATCATGATACCCATAAGATAGAAAATGGTAGTGGTCATGTTCTTAGACCTAGATGAGTTATAGGAATCACATGGGATGCTTATATTCCTTTAATGACTATGTATCCATGTATAAATGGTTCCTGATGTGTTAGTGGGAAACATTGGCTAATCTCGACATATGAGATGGGTTACCAGAATAGCCTACATGTTTTTCATAGACTTTTCAATTGGAATAAGGGGGTATGTAGATAATTTTAATTTGGTATTCTGGGTGTGATGTGATATGAATCCCCATATTGGGTAGTGGGTATGAATATTCAATTATGTCTTTGGTATTGGGTTCCCAAAGGGACTTTGGTTTGGTCTTAGAACCCACTATTTGAGTATGGGATTGGCGTATTAAATGTAATGCGTTTTAGAATAGGGCTAGGAGTTCCTCATATGAGAAGTGGATTTTATGAGGATGCACCATGGATCCTTGTGCTAAAGTATCAACACAATCTGAATATGTTTGGTCGGTTTTCCGTATGCAAGTTGTTGTTTTCACTTAAAATCCTGTCCATTTTAAATAAAAGTGAGATAGTTTGAGTGGTACCAGCCACACCGTGCTTTATATTGAGGCGGGGTTGACTATTACACATCACAAATGACCCATGGATCATTTTCATAAAGTATCAATAGAATACTAATGAGTTTGGTCAGTTTTTCATATGCCAGTTGTTGTTTTCACTTAAAATGTTGTCCATTTCAAATAAAAGTGAGACACTTTGAGTGGTACCGGCTACACCGTGCCTCGGATTAAGATGAGGTTGACTCATACACATCAAAAATGACCCGTGGATCATTGTTCTAAAGTATCAACACAATAAAAATACGTTTGGTCAGTTTTCCAAATGTGTGTTGTTTTTACTTAAAATAGTGTCCATTTTAAACAAAAGAGAGACACTTTGAGTGATATCAGCCACACTATGCCTCATATTGAGGCAGGGTTGACTCGTACATGTCACAAATGATCCATAGATCGTTTTCCTGAAGTATCAATACAATCAGAAAGCGTTTGGTCGGTTTTTTGTATGCAAGTTGTTGTTTTCACTTAAAATCCTGTCCATTTAAAATAAAAGTGAGACATTTTGAGTGGTACCAGCCACACCGTGCCTCAGATTGAGGCAGAGTTGACTCTTAAACATCAAAAATGACCCATGGATCGTTTTTCTAAATTATCAACATAATTTGAATGTGTTTGGTCGATTTTTCATATGCAAGTTGTTGTTTTCACTTAAAATCATGTCCATTTCAAATAAAAGTGAGACAGTTTGAGTGGTACTAGCCACACCGTGCCTCATATTGAGGTGGGTTTGACTATTATACATAAAAATGACCCATGTATTGATTTCCTAAAGTATAAATAGAATCTGAATGCGTTTGGTTGGTTTTCCATATGCCACTTGTTGTTTTCACTTAAAATGTAGTCCATTTCAAATAAAAGTGAGACAATTTGAGTGGTACTGGCCACACCGTGCCTCAGATTGAGGCAGGTTTGACTCATACACATCAAAAATTAACCATGGATCCTTGTTCTAAAGTATCGACACAATTTACGATTGGTCGGTTTTCCGTATGCCAATTGTTTTTACTTAAACGGGTGTCCATTTTAAACAAAAGAAAGACACTTCGAGTGATACTGGCTACACAATGCCTCAGATTGAGGCGGGGTTGACTCTTACATGTCAAAAATCACCCATGGATCGTTTTCATAAAGTATTAATAGAATCCTAATGCATTTGGTCGGTTTTCCGTATGCTAGTTGTTGTTTTCACTTAAAATGTTGTCCATTTCAAATAAAGGTGAGACACTTTGAGTGGTACCAACCACACCATGCCTTAGATTGAGGTGGGTTTGACTCTTACATGTCAAAAATTATCCATGGATCCTTGTTCTAAAGTATCAACACAATCATAATATGTTTGGTTAGTTTTCCGTATGTTTGTTGTTTTTTACTTAAAACAATGTCCATTTTAAACAAAAGAGAGACACTTTGAGTGATACTGGACACACCATGCCTCGGATTGAGGCAGGGTTGACTCGTACGCATCACAAATGACCCATGTATCGTTGTACTAAAGTATCAATACAATAAGAAATCATTTGGTCGGTTTTCTATATGTAAGTTTTTTTTTTCACTTAAAATCTTGTCCATTTCAAATAAAAGTGAGACAATTTGAGTGGTACCGGCCACACCGTGCCTTGAATTGAGGCAGGGTTGACTCTTACACATCAAAAATGACCCATGGATCATTTTAATAAAGTATCAATATAATCCAAATGCGTTTGGTCAGTTTTACGTATGCAAGTTGTTGTTTTCACTTAAAATCCTATCCATTTCAAATAAAAGTGAGACAGTTTGAGTGGTACTGGCCACACCGTGCCTCAGATTTAGGTGGGGTTGACTCTTACACATAAAAAATGACACATGGATCATTTTCCTAAAGTATCAATATAATCAAAAAGAGTTTGGTCAGTTTTACGAATGCAAGTTGTTGTTTTCACTTTAAATTCTGTCCATTTCAATAGTTTGAGTGGTACCGACCAAACCATGCCTCAGATTGAGGAAGAGTTGACTTGTAAAAGTCAAAAATGACTCATGGATAATTTTTCTAAAGTATCAATAGAATAAGAATACTTTTGGTCGGGGTTTCTGTATGCAAGTTGTTGTTTTCACTTAAAATCCTATCCATTTCAAATAAAAGTGAGACAGCTTGAGTGGTACCTGCCACACCGTGTCTTGGATTGAGGCAGGGTTGACTCATACACATAAAAAATGATCCATGGATCGTTGTCCTAAAATATCAATAAAATCTGAATGCATTTGGTCAGTTTTCCGTATGCCATTTGTTTTTACTTAAAAGGGTGTCCATTTTAAACAAAAGAAAGACACTACGAGTGATACCGGCCACACCGTGCCTCAGATTGAGGCAGGGTTGAATCGTACACGTCAAAAATGACCCATGGATCATTGTGCTAAAGTATCAACACAATCCAAATAATTTTGGTCGGTTTTCTGTATGCCAGTTTTTGTTTTCCCTTAAAATGTTGTCCATTTCAAATAAAAGTGAGACACTTTGAGTGGTACCGGCCACACTGTGCCTAAGATTGAGGCAGTGTTGACTCATACACGTCAAAAATAACCCATGGATCCTTTTACTAAAGTATCAACACAATTTAAATAGGTTTGGTTGGTTTTCCGTATGCCAGTTATTTTTACTTAAAAGGGTGTCCATTTAAAACAAAAGAAAGACACTACGAGTGATACCAGCCACAACGTGCCTCGGATTGAGGCACAATTGACTCGTACACATCAAAAATGACCCATGGATAGTTGTGATAAAGTATCAACACAATCCTAATACGTTTGGTCGGTTTTCCGTATGCCAGTTTTTGTTTTCACTTAAAATGTTGTCCATTTCAAATAAAAGTGAGACACTTTGAGTGGTACCGGACACACTGTGCCTCGGATTGAGGTGGGTTTGACTCATACATGTCAAAAATGACCCATGAATACTTGTACTAAAGTATCAACACAATCATAATATGTTTAGTCAGTTTTCCATATGCCAGTTATTGTTTTCACTTAAAAGGTTGTTCATTTCAAATAAAGGTGAGATACTTTGAGTGGTACCAGCCACACCATGCCTCAAATTGAGTCGGGGTTGACTCGTACACGTCAAAAATGACCCATGGATCCTTTTGATAAAGTATCAACACAATCCAAATCTACCAAGAGCTCTTAAGGGTGGATCTCCTTCGATCCTTGGGATCTGAGACGCCAAATTAAGAGTGTGATTGTCTCCAGAATCAAGGTAGGTGGTCGGTGCTTGGTACTGAAGTAATAGTAATGGAATGTTAATTAGATTGAGATTTAGGGTGAATATTGAAGAGAAATTAGATTGGAATTAGTGACCTTATGATGTAGTGATTGGTGTGATGATGTCGGTGATACACAGTTGTGTGAGGTACCCAGTGGAGGATGAGGATATATGTGGCAGGGGTTATGCATGGTAGGAGGAGGGTGGGGGGGGGGGGCTGTCCAGGGTCCAGGAAGGAGGGGGGTTGTCCAGGGTCTAGGGAGGAGGGTGGGGGGCTGTTCAGGGGGCTGTTTGGGGGGCTGTTTGGGGGGCTGTCCTGGGGGCTTCCTGGGGTCTAGGGAGGAGGGGGGGGGGGCTGTCTGGGGTCCAGGAACGAGGGTGGGGAGGCTGTTTGGGGGGCTGTCCAAGCTCCAGGGAGGAGGGTGGGGGGGCTGTCCGGGGGGGGGGGGATATCCGAGGTCTAGGAAGGAGGGTTGGGGGGGGTGTCCGGGGTCCAGGGAGGAGGGTGGGGGGCTGTCCGGGGTCCATAGAGGAGGGTGGGGGGCTGTTTGGGGTCTAGGGAGGAGGGTGTGGGGGGGATGTATGGGGTTTAGGGAGGAGGTTGGGGGGGGGGATATCCGGGGTCCAGGGAGGAGGGGGGGCTGTCCAGGGTCCAGGAAGGAGGGGGGGGGGGTGTTCGGGGTCCAGGGAGGAGGGTGGGGGCTATCCGGGAGGCTGTTCGGGGTCTAGGGAGGAGGGTGGGGGGGGGGGGCTGTCTGGGGGGCTATCTGGGGTCCAGGGAGGAGGGGGGGGGGCTGTCCGGGGTCCAGGGAGGAGGGTGGGGGGGCTATCCGGGGTCCAAGGAGGAGGGAGGGGGGGGGCTGTCTGGGTACAGGGAGGAGGGGGGGGGTGTCTGGGGTCCATGAAGGAGGGTGGGGGTGGGGGGGGGGGGTGTCCGGAGTCTGGGGAGGAGGGTGGGGGGGGGGGGGGGGCTGTCCGGGGTCCAGGGAGGAGGGTGGGGGGCTATCCAGGGGATGTCCAGGGGGATGCCATGCCACACAAGTCACAACCTGGTTTAGGTCAAATCAAAATAGAAACAAAGAATAATAGATTCAAAACATTAAAACTAAGTTAAGACTAAAGATTTGGAGTGTAGAACTAAAAAATTGATTGAATTCAGATGGATTTATAGGGAGGAAGGAGTTCCCAGCCTATTTAAAGATAGATGCCTCTAGTTTAGAATCCAAGGGGGACTTCCCCAAGGCTTCCTAAATCATAATCACTATGAATCCAAGGTAGATTTCCCCAAGGAATTATAAACCAACTCATCATGAATCTAAGGGGGGTTTCCAAATGGAATTAAAAGCTATGTTTTAAAGATGAATCCTTGGTTGGTTTCTTCAAGGAATTCCAAATCATTAATCAAATAACAAGTACTCAAAAATTAAATTAAAATTTATTTATATTCATTTTCAATAGGTCTCATATAAGAGGCACATGAATCATGTCCCATTATGTATTATAGGCATCCAAAATCATTCACTCATGTTCAATAACTAATTCTTGGCGCCCTTATGGTCATACCCTTCATCACCCAATTAGTTCCCCAAGTCAAGCGCACCCTCGGGTTAGGGTTCACCTGCGTGGGGGCTTCTGGGAATCGGGGGAAATGTAGAGTTATCTGGTTCTGTGTAATCAGGGGAGGGATGTCCACGAGGGTGGAGAGGATTTCCAAGGGGGTAAGGGGTGTCCAGGGGGGTGGGAGGCCTGTCCAAGAGGGTGGTGGGGCTATCCAAGGGGGAGGGGGTGTCCATGGGGGTGGGCGGGCTGTCCACGAGGGTGGGGGGGGGGGGGGGTCCAGGGGTACGAGGTGTCTAGGGGGTGGGGGTGTCCGGGGGTGGGGGGGAGTGTCCAGGGGGTGGGCGGGCTGTCCACAAGGTTGGGGGGCTGTCCAGGGGGGTAGGGGGTGTCCAGGGGGTTGACGGGCTGTCCACAGGGGTGACGGGGTTGTCCAGGGGGTACGAGGTTTCCAGGGGGGTGGGTGGACTGTCTACAAGGGTGGTGGGGCTTTCCAGGGGTAGGGGTGTCCAGGGGGTGGGCGGGTGGTCCACGGGGGTGTGACTGAGAGCTATGAGATTTAATTGGGTTTTCATTCATGTTATAAAAAACAAACGATGGGTGTTAAATATTAGAATAGTATTTTTTATTAAAATACAATTTGGTAGGATTAGTGACTTGATAACATGATGGTATCAAGTTTGAAATTGGGAAAATGCTGGATAATTGGATTCTAAAAGGCTCCCACAACCTTCCAAGGATATATTATTTCTAGAAAAATGTTTTGTGGAGAAGGAATTCATCTTATATAGTTGGTGTCACTTTTAGATCATGTGATGCCTTACTTATCAAGATGACTAGATAAGAGCCAAAACCAAAGTGGCCTCAAACCTATCCAAATCTCTAGAAGTGATGACTTCCCAGTTCTTATTGGTGAACTATGGAAGTGCTGATTTCCCACCTGCACAACCCCCTCCCCACCTCACCCTCGGCAGAATCCCACTACTGGAAAAATATCCTATACCAACGGTTAAGAATCTTTGGTATAGGCCTCCAAACTGTTGGTATACGCTATACCAACTGTTTAGAGAACCGTTTCCAAGTAAGCCGTGAGGATAGGTCTATTCCAACAGTTTTGGGGAAAACCATTGGTATAGACCTATACCAACAGTTTTAAAAATCATTGGTATAAGTAAAATGAAAATCTAGTACCAACGGTTTCATAAAACGTTGGTATATGTAATTCAAAAAATAATCACCCGATTGGTTTTGATCCAGCACCTCCCGTTTCTGATTGAACGACCTAACCACTAACCTAACTTACTTTTGTGAACATAATTTCATAAATATATATATGTATTATCATAAGTATTTTCAATTTGATTTATTTAATGTCCATTGTAATAAGATTCCATTAAAAATACATGTACCTATACCAATGGTTTTCAAAACCGTTGGTATAGAACAATACCAACGGTTTTGAGAACCGTTGGTATAACTGACTGAATGGCCTGAAGGCCGAAATTTTTATTGATTTTGGATAAGCCCCCATTTAAGGGTAAGGGGGGAACCAAGACTTCAAAACATCAAGACATTAACAAAATTAGAGAACACAGAAGGATGCAACCTAGAAAAAAACTACAAATAGATACTTCAACCCAACATCAACAACATTAAGGCACGACTCCACCAAAGCATGGCTACTTAGAAAACTGTCTCGTGCAATAATGCACAAGCTCGGTACCGATGGCTACACCATACCCTCTCAATAAACCAAATGAGAACCGTTGGTATAGGTTCTTTGATTTTGGTACCTATACCAACAGTTTTGGACAAACCGTTGGTATAGGGGGGACCTATACCAACGATTTGGACAAACCGTTGGTATAGGGTCTCTATAATGGACCTATACCAATGGTTTTGGACAAACCATTGGTATAGGTCCATATAAGTGACCTATACCAACGTTTTTGGCCAAACCGTTGGTATAAGTACAAATTAGTGAACTATACCAAAGGTTTGCCCAAAACTGTTGGTATAGATCATATTTCCAGTAGTGTCCCCCTGCACAACCCCCCTCCCATCCACTGACTGCACAACCCCCCCCACCCCCCCGCACCTACACCCCCCCATTTGCACATCCCCCCTCCCCCACCCCACCTGCACAGCCCCCTCCCATCCACCCACTATACACCCCCACCTACACCCCCCACTTGCACAGCCCCCTCCCCCCCACCCCCCACCCCACCTGTACACCCCCACCTCACCCTCTAATATACTCCCACCTGCCCAGCCCAGCCCCCCAACCTACACACTCCCCTCCCCCCACCCACTTGCACAACCACCCCCCCACCTACACCCCCACTTGCACAACCCCCCTCCCCCACCCCACCTGTACAACCCCCTCTCCCCACCGCCACCTGTACACCCCACCCCACCTCACCCCCCCAACAGACTCCCACCTGCCCAACCCACCCCCCAACCTGCACACGCCCCTCCCCCCCACCCACTTGCACAACACTGCCCCTCCACCTGTACCCCCAACTTGAACTGCCCCCCCTCCCCCCACCCCCAACTACACAACCCACCCCCACCTCCACCTGTACAACCCCCCACCTCACCCCCACCATACTCCCCCACTACACACCCCCACCTATAAATTCCCCTTAACTCCTTACACCCCCACCTAAACACTCCCACCAACACACCCCCTCCCCCCACCCACTACACCCCCACCCACTGCACCTCCCACCACATGAACCCCCTCACTTAAAATAAATTGATTCACACATGACAACCGAACAAAAAAAATCAAATTAAAATTGTTGGGTAGCATACTGCACGAACCTAAGGGTTAAGCCAAATCAAAATAGAAAACAAAAAAAATAGATGCAAAACATTAGACATAAGGTACTACTTATAGATTTTAAGTGTAGAACAAAACAACTTTGTGATTAAAGATGGATCTGGTGGGAATTTTTTGAGCGAGAGAGGTATTAGGTCTCGGCTTTATCACTCCAATCCTGTGGATGGGAGATCGGGTTCGCTGGAAATTTAGGGGAAACCTTACCTAATGGTTTTAAAAAACCATTGGGAAAGGTAAGCTTTACCAATGGTTTAGAAAAACCGTTGGGAAAGCCTTCCTAAGTCATGGACTTTACCAACGGTTTATACAAACCGTTGGTAAAGGGAGAATAATTTGTAGATTTCCCAACATTTTCTTCAAACCATTGGGAAATAATTCACTAACTCAACCTTTACCAATGGTTTGAAAAAACCGTTGGTAAAGTAACACTATACCAACGGTTCAACAGAACTGTTGGTATAAAAGTGTTGGGAAAACCCAGCTTCCCAGTAGTGGGACTTTGAACATTCTAAACATACTAGAATGATCATCACCATTCTCTTCATATTATTTTGATTTCTCTTTCTATTTTTTCAATCAGTGTGTTGTTACTTTGTTTTTCAAACACATACTATCTCCTACATCTAAACTATAGAATACTTGTTATTCTATCTTTCTCTTTACATATTTTTACCCACTTTTCTTGTGGAAGAGGTCATTGTGTGGCTTGTACTATTTTACTTCCCATGTATAATTGTGGAAGAGGCTCTTTAGCCTATAAAACTTGTTGATATTGTTTGTTTACCTGATCCAGGTTGTGGATTTTTTTGATTATTATTATAATATTATTTACAATAGGTGATTTATAAGTGGAGGGGATTAAGTCTTATCTTGAGACTGAACATCTTGTTTATTTTTCCGTGTTATTTTGTTTTGTTTTATTTCCAAAACCTAGATTGTTATTAATCTATAAACAAAAATATTACTTTGTTAGTTAATATTAACTAGTATTTATATATGTTTTTTTCTAAGTCAATTTATTTCAAAAGCTAAGATAATTCTAACATTATTTTAGCTGAGACATAATCACTCTTTGAGAAATATTTAAAAATGATAGATCTTATATAAATCATCTATTTTGATTAAGTGGTTAGTTTATTTTATTAATGGGATTTTAATTTTAACAGAAATTTTTATCAAGAACTCAATTCACCCCCTATTGATTAACTCACTCCGACCAACATTTGGTATCAGAGTATTTGAATTATCTTTTCAATTGCAATTTTAGTTTTATTCTAAAGATATAAAATTTCATTCAATTCTAAATTTTAGTTCTTTATGGATAATAGAAAATAAGGATCTTCTACCAAAAAACCTCCTTATTTAAATAGTAAAAATTATGCTCAAAGGAAAATCAAAATCAAAATTAATTTAGAAATTATGGGTTTTGACATTTGTACTATAATAGAAGATGATTGTGAAATACCACAAACTACTAGAGTTACTTGGAGTGATACTACAAAAACTGCATACAATAATAATTGTAAAGATATGAATGTCTTGTTTTGTTCCTTGGGTGATGATGAATTTAATAGAATACCTTCTTGCAAATATTCTTTTGAAATATGGGATACCTTATCTGTTTCACATGAAGGTACATAAAATGTTGAAGAAATGATACTAAATACATATACAATCATGTATGATAATTTTAAAATGAAAAATGATGAAATTATTTATAATATGCATCTCAGGTTCAATGAGACCATCAATAGCACGCAATCACTTGGAAAATAAGTGACAAACAAAGATCACATGATGATACTGCTTAGATGCTTACCAGACAGATGAAGAAGAATATCTGTGTTAATTAGAGAATCTCATGATGTAAGTAAACTACCTTTTAAGGAATTGATAGAAAAGATGATGATGTATGAAGAATAAGTTAAATTCAACAAGGAGATCGATGAATATGAACCAAAAATAAAATCAGTAGCCTTTAAGACTACTGCCTCAAAACAAAGAGAAAAGGTACAAACTAAAAATACCAGTGAAGAAGAATCTCCTAATGATAGTGATGAAGAGATGTCCCACATGTCCAAAAGATTTAATAAATTCTATAGAAAAAAGAAGTTATTCAAGAAGTCAAATTTTAGAGGAAATTATGACAACAAGGGAAAATGGAAAAGAATTGAAAAAAGAATAATATTCAAAATGAAATCACCTGTTATGAATGTAAGAGGAAAGGAAACATTAAATATGATTGTCCAAAATTTAAATATAAAAAGAAATATGAGGATAAGTATAAAAGATTCAAGAAATCCATGAAAGTATCCTGGAGTGACTTTAAAGATAGTTCTAGTTAATCAGACAATAATCAAGAAGATAATTATGACAGGGTAAATATGTGCTTTGTAGTAAGCACATCATAGGTAAAAATTATTCTTCCTGCTTCTCCTAATAACATTTCAAGTCATTTTGAAAATGAATATAATAATGATATTAAGTAAATAATGATCAATGAATATTTGTAATAATACTATAATATGCTATAAGATATATTTCATGAACTGAAAGATAAAAATAAGTTACTTAAAAAAAACATGCTTTGATAATAAATATTAAAAATAACATTACTATTAAAAAAGAGAAAAATGTTCAATTTTTGAAGGAGAAAAATGAACTAAAACTATCTAATGAACTATTAAAGAAAAACATAGAAATATTTACAAATGTAAATAAAACTCTAACATAGATTCTTGGAAATAAAATAGCTCCAAAGTGTAAAATTGGCATAGGTTATGAAGCTCGGTAGAGAAAAATTATAAAAACCAAATTTATGTCCAGTACCAGTTCTGAAAATTCATATAATTCTAGTACTTACTCAACTAGACCTAATAAAGTGTTTATTTATAGAAACTTACAATCTATTTATAAGAAACCCATTAAGAAATTATGGGTGCCAAAATATCTTATTAATAACATAACTGGGCCCAAAAAGAGTTGGGTACAAAAATCATTTTTTGTATAATTTTTTTTGCAGGAACCCTATTTTAAAACCTCTAGCAAAAGCCTATGGTATCGGGATAGTGGGTGTTCCAGAAATTTGACTAGTGAGTATTCAAATTTCAAAAATTTGATCAAAGTTGATGGTGGACATGTCACTTTTGGTGACAATGAAAAATGAAAAAATCATCAGCCTTATCCAAATTGGTAATTATTATTCAATGTTAATTTATAAAGTTTTATATGTAGAGGGTTTAAAATATAATTTTCTTAAAATTTATCAGTTATGTGATGATGGTTTTTATGTAAAATTTAAAAATAATGCATGTCATGTTTTTAATGATGAAAATGTTTTAATTTTTATAGCTTTGAGAATTGATAAAATTTATTCTATTGATTTAAATACTTTATCATTGAAAAATATTTCTTTCTTAAGTTCCTTTCACAAATAATATTGGTTTTGGAATAGGAGACCAGGATGTTGCTATATTCATTAACTTAGAAAGCTAACTATAAAAGGGTTAGTTAAAGATCTACCAAAACTTTAATTCTCAAATGATAAGGTTTGTGACCCCTATCAAAAAAGGAAACACCATAAGATTTATTTTAAATCTTAGAAAGTAGTTTCTACTTATTAACCCCTAGAGTTAGTTCATATGGAACTCTTTGGACCTTTTAGAGTTTCTAGTTCAAATGGGAAATATTATGTTTATGTTCTTGTAGATGAATTCTATAGATACAATTGAGTATTATTATTAGCTCACAAAAGTGATGCTTTTTCTTACTTTATTAAGTATTCCAAATTTTTAGAAAATCTAAGTGGACTTAGGATTATGACCTTAAGAAGTGATCATGGTTTAGAATTTAAAAATCAAGACTTTGAATCATTTTTTTCTCAAAATGGTTATAATCAAAAATTTTCTACTCCTAGGACACTATAATAAAATAGTGTGGTAGGAAGAAGAAATAAAACTCTTCAAGTGATAGCCCAGAATATGATAAATGAGTATGACTTACCTGTCTACTTGTGGTAAGAGGCTATTAACACAACCTGCTATACAATAAATAGAGTTTTAATTAGACTACTCTTAAAAAACACCTTATGAGTTATAAAATAATAGAAAACCAAAGTTTAATTACTTTAGAGTTTTTGGTTGAAAATCTTTATTCTAAATACAAAGTATAATCTGGAAAAATTTGATTCTAAGAGTGATGAAGAAAATTTTCTTGGTTATTAAAATTCTAAAAAATCTTATAGAGTGTTTAATAAAAGAACCAAAACAATAGAAGAGTTTTTTCACATTAAATTTTATGAAACCATCCTTAATTAACCTAAGACTATATTAAAGAACCTTGAGGATGATCTTTCAATTCTAAATCTTAATACTAAACCTTCTAAAAGTTCTGTTAAATAAGCAAAAAGTTCATCCAGTGAACTACCAGAACCCAAACTTTAAGAAGATCTTGAGACAACTAGCCCCTCTTTTCAAAGATCTATTAATACTCATAGAAACCATGCTTTATATGCTTCAATAAGAAACCTAGATATATGTACACAAACTAGAGCTTACCTTAAGAATAAAATTGAACATCAATCCTTCTTTTCATAGTTTGATCCTAAGAACATTAATGATGCTATAAATGATGAATTATGGGTAATATCTATGCAATAGGAACTTAATAAATTTGAAAGAAATAATGTTTTTTAACATTTTTATAGACCTAAATACACCTTAACTATTGGAACTAAGTGGATTTTTAGAAACAAGGTTGATGAGTCAAGCAATATAGTAAGAAATGAGGATAGATTAGTTGAACAAGAGTATAATCAGGTAGAAGATATTGATTATGAAGAAAACTTTGCACCTATATCCTTACTTGAAGTCATTATTATACCACTTTCCTATGATGCACATTTTAATTTCAAACTATATCAAATGGATGTTAAAAGTGTATTCTTAAATGGGTTTATAATTGAGGATGTTTTTGTTAAACAACCCCATGGATTTCAAAATCCAGATTTTCCAAATCATTTTTTTAGATTAACAAAAGATTTATATGGTTTAAAATAGGATCCTAGAGCTTAGTATGATAGTATTACCTCTTTTATTATTTCAAAAAGTATTTCAAAAGGTATAGATGATCTGACTATTTTTATAAAAATAATTTTAAAAGATTTTTTAATGGTACAAATATATATGGATGACATTATTTTTGGATCTAAAAAAGACTACTTATGTACTTATTTCTCAAAACTAATGCAAAATGAATTTGAAATGAGTTTTATGGGTGAACTTAAATATTTTTTTTTGGTTTTAAAAATTTTTTAAAATAAAAAAGGGATTATTTTAAATCAAAGTAAATATACTAAATATATTTTATAGCATTTTGGATCAGACAACACTAAAAGCAGTGATACTCCCTTGAGTACCACCTGTAAAATATATCTTAATGAAACTGAGAAATAATTAGATCAAACTAGTTATAGAGTTATGATTGGAAGTCTTCTGTATTTGATTGATAGTCTTCCTAATATTATGTTTAGTGTGTGTCTGTAGCGACCCGACCCCAGATATCCCAATGCTAGTGTCTGCTACAAAATACATTGGCATGATTACAAGGAATCAAGTACTAAAGTACTGATCAGTTTAGTAGTCTTGGTAAACCAGATACATAAATGAGTATTTCATTAAAAATGGATACACTAATTACAACATATATTTTTTTCTTCTAAAAAAATAAACTGCTTGAGGATAACTCTAATCCATCTAGTATATTCCTGAATTTCTTTCATAGTATTCTTCTTGGATTCCTGGGGAAAGAAACATAATAAGGATGATCTCAAATGATCAGTAAGGTAAAAATATAGCGGAAGCAATAATGAATCAATGAGAATAGTCATTATGACAAGGTAAATAACTAAACACACCTACCATGTAATCAATAAACCGAATGAAAGTAAACAAGAAATATGTAAATGTAATATATTGAAACACATTCCATTCAAATAAATAGCTAAGAAAAAATAAATATGGAAAGGTATGAAACTAAAACACATGCCATTAATCAATGAACTAAAATGAAATGTATCCATAGATATGTCGATGTGGAATCTCATGGATGAATAATAACTAAAACTACTATGAGGGAAATCACTTTCTTTATGGATGTCATGTCTTAGGCACATTAAAACCTATTACTATTAAGACCCTTCACAAGACAGTTTAAAAATAAGGGTAGAAACTGATTTACACAATTATTCATCTCATGAGAACCTATTGATGCATCGAGGAGCTATATAAAGTCTGGGATACACCTTTCATTGCCAGTCCAAATCATTCCTCATATTGAATAATAAAAATAACTAATATGCCTTATCAAATAATCGTATTGGATGAGAAATACAGATCTATTAATAATTCCCTAATTAATAAAATAACTCTCAAAGTTGGCATCGTATGTAAAATGGTATATGGTTTATGAAATAGTAATATCCCCGAAAAATGAAATGGATAATAAGGGGAAATTAAAAGTTCAATGATCATAGGAAATTTAATACTTCAAGATGAATAAAAAATAAATAAAGGAAGTTAATTTGAATATTATCCTTGTAAAAATCAATAATAAACCATCTAGAGTAAGAATAAGGATGATATCAATACAACAAATCCAAGTGGAGTAAAATAGAGGGTCTTTGTTGTTGATGAAGTAAAATATCAACTTTTAAAAAAATTATTTAGGAAAATATCATTTTATTTTGAAAAACCTTTTGAAAATATTTTTATTTTAAAAATAAACCTTTTTAAACTTGAAAAGGAGGCTTCAAAGAAATGATGGGGGATGAATCCATATATGCGTATGTGGTAAAAAGAATATTCCTTTTGTATGAAAAAGGTTATAAAACGACTCATTAGGAAAGAGACAAGAAGATTACTTTAAAACATTGGTAAAAGATAAAAAAGGGTAAAAATTTCTTTAACAAATCATTTTAAAAAGTTTTTTGAAAACCTTTTAATAAAACGTGGTTTTTAGAATAAAATAGGTTCTTTGACCAAAGAGATATATAAAGTTGGGGTTTTTTGAAAAACAATTTCTAAAAACATATTGGTACCAAAGAGTGGGAAAATGCTAATAACACTTAAAATGTTCATAAATAACCAAATAATAATGAAATTGTTTGTTGTAAAATGGTTATATAATTTCCTTGAATGGAAATTCCATTGAAATATCATCAAGATTAGTCTTAAGGAAAATAATCTTTAAACATTCCAAAGTTTCCCATACTACTTTGAAACATTTTTAAATCATAAACCTCATGAAAGTATAATATTAAATGAAAGTATTAAATAAAATTAAGGAAAATTAATTCATTATATAATATATCAAAATGTCCAGTAGGTACACCACACAAAAGAAGTAAGTGGTGAATATGACATTTATCTCCCAAATGTAAAAAGTGAGATGAAAATCCTTACTAATGTAGTAAAAAATGGATTGGAAAACCCAAAGGTAATAATACTTAAATAAAACATTTAAATGCCATGAAGATAATAAAATTAATGATATTATATGTCAATGTGGTATTAAGTGCACATATATAAGAAATTAGGTGTACAACAATTAAGTATGCCTCACATAATGAAAATGAGACAAGAATCCTTTACCTTGTGTTTACTTTTGAGTGATCATCCTTTAACTTCCTGTATAATAAACTTATGTTAATTTTATACTTGATTAATAAATTTTTTCATGTTTATAATTAATTTTATTTCACTTATTACCATATTTTGTACAACTACTTAAACAATTAAGTTTACGTTGGGTGTTTTTAACCAAATTCGGTTTATGTGTCAAAACAACTATTGTTGGTCAACTATGGTCAAAGGGGTAAATATATAACATATCCAGAATGATAAACATGAAAAAATTATCATATTTTTACATCAATTATAATTTTAAAATCAATAATTAAATGTGGTTATAAAAATGAGAATATGTTACAATCATGGAGATGGTAGGTCGTACGTACGCATGAGTAACATTCCCATTTTTAAATGATCATTGTGGAAAGAAGGTAAGTAGCTAAAATATTTCCATAATAATAATAATTATATAATAAATATCATATTATTTAATCATATATACTTATATATATAATTATATGATGTAAAAGGAATCACATCATGTCAAGGAGGTAGTAGTCCACACGTCCACGAATGTCGTTATCTCTTTTAAAGTGTATGAATGGGTAATAAAGAAAATGATATATATATATATATATATTTAAAGAAATTTAATTGTGTCATGAATATGATATTTTTTTTTATGTCTCATATTTTTAATTATAACTATAATTTATATATTCCATGTATCGTGTGAATGAATCTCATCACTTTGAGGGGGCAGTAGTCCACACTTCCTCAAACAATGTTATCGTATTAATGTAAAATGTAAAGTACTAAATTTATGTATTATAAAAGATTTAAAGAAGTATAAATACATAATAAATATCATATATAACATATATAAACAAATTTTAGATCATAATTGCCTCCATGAGAGGCGGTAATGGAAGAATGAATAATCATTGTTTCGTGAGTTAGTAATTCGCTGTCCACAGAAACATTATGTTCGCTACCCATTAGATGGTGGTATATGTAAGTATAGATTAAAAAATCAGAATAACAACATCCTAGTATATTTATGATACTTTTTTTATTATACAAGAACATAATAAAAAGATTTTAGGGGTTAGAGAATGGAAATTAAACTAGAGATATTGAGAAAAGACATTACCTTTTAATCGGGTAACTTATTTTGGTTTGAAGAAAAAGGATTTGTTGGAAGGGTTTCTGACCAAAAGGATGATTATAAGTAGAGTATAGGAATTATGTAAGACTATTTGGGTAGGTATTGGGTGAAATTAAGAGGTTTGAGAGCTGCGAGGAATGGGTAGAGGTGGTGGCCTTTTACAGGGAAGGAAAAGGACTCACTTGGTATTTTTGAAAAAAAGTTAGATGTGCACACGTTCTTACCTAATAAAAGTCGTACCAAACAACAAAAATTAATGAATGGAAAGTTTATGGTAGAAATATTTCCATCCAATTATTTTTGGACAAGTGGATAGGTCATTTGGGCCCTTAAACTTAGGGTTTTAGTCCATTTTTAAGTCTAATTACACCTTAATCACTCTAATTAATTTTAATCACTTTCACTAATAATTTTTGTCAAAAATTAATTTGATCTTATTAGAAAAATAATATTATCTTTATAAATTTTTTTATATCGGATTTTTAAAATTCAAATCACAGAAGCGACAAAATTAATATTAATGTTAATCTCGCAGACACACGGATTAACTGGTTTTAGTAAAAAAATGTTCAAAAGATTGTTATGTTTTTATATTCAATTTAAAAATTATATTGATTCAGATAAAATAATTTATATTAATAAATTTATAATTGATCGAATGTGACTTTAAAAAAATTATAATATAATTTAAAATTAATAATTATTTAAACGAAAAGATGGTTTTTAACTAAAACACAGTATTTTTAACTATTCTCTAAAAAATGAAGTTTTTCGGAAAAATATCAAAAAATCATACTAAGATAATTTTTACATTCTAAATTAAAAAATAAATTTTATATTATCAAATTAAATTCATAAAAGTTTTAAAATTAATATTTAAAATAGGTTCTCCATTAAAAGGCGGTAAAATGCCTTAATAGTTTTTTATGTGAAATATTGGGTTTGCTCTTATATTATGATTACCAAATCTATTGGATGAATATAAAAAATAATTGATTGAATATGTAACATATTTATTACATTAATATAACTCACTAATTGTAATTAATTTAATCTATTAGGGTAAAACAACTTTGTGAGAAAACAAAAATAGTTTTCTATAAAAATATGTTTTTAATATTCAATTGGTTCTTATATTCATTTATAATTTATTTGTAATCAATGATTTAGTTTTCTAAGACATATATTTTCATAATTTAGTTAATTATATTCATAACAGATAGTTTATATCTTATTATATTAAATAATAATGTTTTAATTATAGATTGTTTCTCGGTAAGACTCGGTATTGCGTATAGCGCAAGCCATCGAAGAATATCGCTTTTGCATATAACACAAGCTATAGAGGAAGGTAGTTATTGTGTATGATGTACGCTAATCTAATATCACATGAATTACAATCTAATTCAGTGTTTCATGCATTTAAATATATAGAATATATTTTAAATAGTAAATTTATTATAACGTATACGAATATTATATTACATTACACACTTGCTGTCGCGTGTCATACACGCTATCGAATACAAGGTTCTTACTTTAGTTTTTCAGGGCATCACATTATCCCCACCTTATTTAAATTGCATCCTCACAATTTAAAATCGATCATGGTGATAGATTGTTTGAGACTTCCTATGTTTGATATCCCACATCATGAGAATGGTTCATAAGTAATCTTCTATAAAAAAGATAATTGAAAGTACAAAGGTTACATGGAATACCATGTAACTTGGTCTCTAAATAAGAGAACATCAGTGGAAAGTATAGATACATAATTGGAGGAAAAAGGTAAATATTTATAGGGGTTGAATGAGTTCATCCATAACAAACAAGTGAATGATCAATTGAAAGTTGAGGGACTCAAAAATATAAATCTTTGATGATTTAGAAGGCCATCAGTTCAACAAAAATTTAGGTATTAGGAAAACATTTTATTTCTAAGTCATTTTACTAATGTTGGTTATTTCTTTTACTGACCAAGAATATAATGAAATATTCTTAAATGATAGGTTTCAATCTTATATGAACAATCCTAACTTTTGGTTGTGCTTTGATGAAATTATAATTCATCCCTTTACTCTAAAAATTAATTACCAACAATGATTTTTTATACTTGAAGCACTAAAAAAAACTTTTAAAGGATTGTAAGGACTATAAAAGAGTTACATGTCTTACTATTTGCCTTTAAATATCTCCCAAAATAAATACGGTCAATAGATTAATTTCTAATCCTCAAAAGTGTTACTACTGGTTCATCATTAATATTTATTCATTAAATTTTTTGACTAAAAACAATGAAAAATTAACCAGGACATTGCATAGGTTAGTGTTTGGAATGAAACCCTTATTGTCTTTTGGTCATGGGTTTAAGACCCACAACCTTGACATATTTGATCGGTTGTCACCTAAATTATGGGTTGTCCTTTTCTAAAACCATATTAATATAATTTCTAAAATATATATGATAGACATCCTTGAAATTAGGTTAATATCTAAATAGCATTTTAACTAAGGTTTTTACTACAACTGAAATACATAAATACCTCATTCATTTTATTTCAATATAGGTCCTTCCTTGGTCTAGGGTTTATCTATAATATCATTAGTTGTATTTCTAAATCATGACACCTTATCTTCAATCTAAAAATCCTTAGTTTTAACCTATGTTACTTGTTATGTAACCAAATCCTTCATAATGGTTTGTAACAAAAAAGTGGATTATCCTATGTATATCCCCTGAGAGTGTCAAAACAGGTGCACAGTAAGGCCCCTTTGCATGTACCAAGTTACCTCGAGTCAAGCCCAAAACACCTTATTGGATTTTTTACTCCTAGGTATATCTGTTCCAGAACCACATCAACTTTTAGTATCCAGATAGGGATATATTACTATGAAGACCCACATAATCTATACTTTAACAAAATTCTAAGGTTTTCATCTATACTTATTCTCAAATTTCAAATTAGGGTTATGTTCTATAACCTAATTTTTCCTAAATCTAATTCCCAAGGTTTCTACTAAACTTTCTATGATACCAACTGTAGCGAACCAGCCCCAGATAGCCTAGAGTCGGCGTTTGCTACTAAATACATTAACATGATTACACGGAATCAAGTCCCAAAGAACCGATCAATTTAGTAGTCTTAGTAAACCAGATACATAAATGAGTATTGCATTACAAATGGATACACTAATTAGAACATATTTTCTTTTATTCTAAACAAATAATAATCTTGAGGATAACTATAATCCATCTAGTTTATTCCTGCATTTATTTCATATTATGCTTCTTGGATTCTTGGGGAAAGAAACATAATAAGGGTGAGATCAAATTCTCAGTAAGGGAAAAACATTACGGAAGAAATAATGAATTAATGAGAATAATCATTATGGAAAGGTAAATAACTGAACACACCTACCATACAATCAATAAATTAAATGAAATTACATAATCAATATAGTAAGGTAATAACTAGAAACACATGCCATTCAAATAACTAGATAAGGAAAAATAAACATGGAAAGGTATAAAACTAAAACACATGCCATTAATCAATGAACTAAAATGAAATTTATCCATGGATATATTAATGAAAAATATCATGGACGAATAATAAATGAAACTATTATGAGGGAAATTTCTTTCTTTATGAACATCATGTCTCAGGAATATGAAAACCTATTACCATCAAGACCTTTCACAAGACATTTTAAAACTAAGGGTAAAAACCCATTTGCATAATTATTTGTCTCATGAGAACCTGTTGATGCATCAAGGAGCTATATAAAGTTCGGGCTCCACCCATAATTGTTAGTCTAAAGCATTCCTCATATTGAATAATCAAAATAAATAATACACCATATCAAATAACTATATTGGATGAGAAATGTAGATTTACCAATAATTCCCTAATTAATAAAATAACTATCAAAGTTGGCACTATATGTAAAATAGTATGTAGTTTAGGTAATAGTAATATCCATGAAAAATGAAATGGATAATAAAGGGAAATTAAAATTTCAATGATCATAGAAAATTGAATAATTCAAGGTGACTAACAAATAAATCAAGGGAGTGAATCTGAATACTATGATTGGAAAAATCAATAATAAACCTTCCAGAGGAAGAATAAGGATGGTATCAATACAAAAAACCTAAGGGGAGTAAAATAGAGGGTCATTTTAATTGATGAAGTAAAATATTAACTTTTAAAAATATTCTTGAGGATAATATCCTTTGATTTTGAAAAACCCTTTTAAAATATTTTTATTTTAAAAATAAACCTTTTTAAACTTGAATAGGTGACTTCAAAGAAATGACGACAGATGAATCCATACATGTAGTACGAGGTAAAAATCATATTCCTTTTGTACGATAAAAGGTTAGAAAATTTCTCATTAGGAAATAAATAAGAGGATTACTTTGAAACATTGGTAAAAGATAAAAAATGGTAAAAATGTCTTTACCAAATCATTTTAAAAACATTTTTGAAAACCTTTTAATAAAACATGTTTTTTAGAATAAAATATGTTCTCCGACTAAATATAGATATAATTTCAGATTTTCTAAAAACATATTGGTACCAAAGAGTGGAAAAATGGTACTAACACTTGAAATGGTCATGGATAACCATAGAATAATAAAAGTGTTTATTGGAAAATGGTTATATAATTTCCTCAAATGGAAATTCCATTAAAATATCATTAGGATTATTCTTGAGGAAAATAATCTTTAAACATTCCAAAGTGTTCCATGAAACTTTGAAACATTTTTAAATCATAAACCTCATTAAATAATAAAATATTTAAACTTATGTTAATAATCCTTAAATAAAAGTGAGATGGGAATCCTTACTAATATAGTAACAAATGGATTGGAAAACCCAAAGGTAATCATCCTTAAATAAAAAATTTAAATACCATGAAGATAATATAATTCATGATATTATATGTCAATGTTGAATTAATTATACCATATATAATAAATTAGGTGTACAATAATTAAGTATACCTCACGTAATAAAAATGAGACAATAATCCCTTACCTTGTGTTTCCTTTTGGGTGATCGTCCTCTAAATTCTTATATAATAAACTTATGTTAATTTTATACTTAATTTATAACCCTTTTCATGTTTATAATTACTTTTATTTAACTTATTACCATGTTTTTTACAACTACTTAAACAATAAAGTTTACATCGGGTGTTTTTGACCAAATTCAGTTTATATGTCAAAACAACTATTGTTGGTCAACTATGGTTAAAGTGGTCATTATATAATGTCTCTAGAATGATAAAAATGAAATAATTATCATATTTTTACATCAATTATAGTTTTAAAACCAACCATTAAATATGGTTATGAAAATGAGAATATGTTACAATCATGGAGACGGAAGGTTGTACGTACGTATGAGTAACATTCCCATTTTTAAATGATCATTACAGATAGAAGGTAAGTAACTAAAATCTTTACAAAATGATAATTATATAATAAATATAATATTATTTAATCATATATACTTATATATATAATTATGTTATGTGAATGTAATCACATCATGTCAAGGAGGCGGTAGTCCACACGTCCACGAATGACGTTATCTCTTTTAAAGTGTGTGAAGGGGTAATAAAGAAAATGATATATATATATATATATAATTGTAATTATGTCATGAATATCATATATATTTTTTTTATGTCTCATATTTTTAATTATAACCATAATTTATACATTCCATGTATCGTGTGAACGAATCACATTGCTTTGAGGGGGCGGTAGTCCACACTTCCACAAACGATGTTATCGTATTAATGTAACATGAAAAGTACTAAATTTATGTATTAAAAAATATTTTAAAAAGTAAAAATACATAATAAATATCATATATAATATATATAAATAAATTATACATCATAATTTCTACCATGAGAGGTGATAATGGAAGAATGATCAATCATTATTTCGTGAGGTAGTAATTCTCCATCCACAGAAACATTATGTTCATTACCCATTAGATGGTGGTGTGTGTAAGTGTAGGTTATGATCTCAGAATAAAAACATCCTAGTATATTTATTATACTTGTTTTGTTATACAATAACAGAATAAGGATATTTTAGGGGTTGTATAATGGAAATGAAACTAGAGAGATTTAGAAAAGACATTACCTTTTAATTGGGTAACTTCTTTTGGTTTGAACCAAAAGACTTTGTTGAAAGGGTTTATGCCCAAATGTATAATTCTAGGTCGAGGATAGGAATTATGGGAGACTATTTGGGCAGGTATTTTCCTAACTTAAGAGTTTTGAGAGGTGTGAGGAATGAGTAGTGGTGGCGGCCTTTTATAGGGAAGGAAAATGATTCACTTGGTATTTTTGAAAATAAGTTCGGTGTTCACATGTTATTACCAAATAAAAATCATAAAAAACCACCCAAACTAATTAATTGAAGGTTAATTAACGAAATATTTCCATAAAATTAGTTTTTAACAAGTTTTTAGGTCATTTGGGCCCTTAAACTTAGGGTTTTAGTTCATTTTTAAGCCTAATTACACCTTAACCACTATAATTAATTTTAATCACTTTCACTAATCATTTAAAAAAAAAATTAAGTTTATCTTATTAGAACAAAAATATTATCCTGATTAAAATTTTGTATGTCATATTTTCAAAATTCAAATCATAGAAGCGATAAAATTAAGATTAATGCTAACCTCATAGACAGATGGATTAACTGGTTTTAGTAGAAAAATATTCAAAAGATTGTTATGTTTTTCTAATAAATTTAAAAAATATATTGATTATGATGATATAAATTATATTAATATATTTATAAATGATCCAATTTTACTTTAAAACAAATCTATAATATAATTTAACATTAATAATTATTTAAACGAAAAGACAGTTTTTAACTAAAACGCGGTATTTTTTACTATTCACTAAAAAATGAAGTTTCTCAAAAAATACCAAAAATTCATCCTAATATAAATTTTAAATTACAAATTAAAAAATATAGTTTATTTTATAAAATTAAATTCATAAAAGTTTCAAAATTAAGATTTAAAATAGGTTCGCCATTAAAAGGGGGTAAAAATGCCTTAATAGGTTTTTATGTGAAATATTGGGTTTGATATTATCTTAAGATTACCAAATCCATTGGATGAATATCAAAAATAATTTATTTAATATGTAACATATTTATTACATTAATATTACTCACTAATTGTAATTAATTTTATCTATTATGGTAAAACAACTTTGTGAGCAAAAAAATAGGTTTCTATAAAAATTTGATTTTAATATTAAATTGGTTCTTATATTCATTTATAATTTATTTGTAACTAATGATTTAGTTGTATAAACCATATATTTTTATAATTTAGTTAATACTATTCATAAAGGCTAGTTTATATCTTATTATATTAAATAATAATGTTTTAATTATAGATTGTTTCTCAGTAAAACTCGGTATTGCGTATAGTGCAAGCCATCGAAGAAGGTTGCTTTTATGTGTAACAAAAGATATAGAGGAAGGTAGTTGTTGCATATGATGTACGCTAACCTAGTGTCGCATGCATTGTAAGCTGACTCAGTGTTTCATGTGTTGAAATATATAGAATATATTTTAAATAGTAAATATATTATAAAGTATATGAATATTATATTACATTATGCACTTACTGTCGCGTGTCGTACATGATATCAAATACAAGGTTCTTACTTTAGTTTTTTGAGGAGTCACATTCTACCCCATATTAAAATTGCATCTTCACAATTTAAAATTTATTATGGTGATAAATTGTTTGGTACTTCCTATGTTTGAAATCCCACATCATGAGAATGGTTCATAAGTTATCTTCTATAAAAAAGAGAATTGAACGTAAAATGGTCACATGGAATACCATGTAACTAGGTATCTAAGTAGGAGAACATCAGTGGAAATTATAGATATATACTTGGAAGAAAAACGTAAATATTTATAGGGATTGAATGAGGTCATAAATAAAAAAGAAGTGAATGATCAATGTAAAGTTGAGGGCCTCAAAGCTATAAATATTTGATGATTTAGAAGGCCATCAGTTCAACAGAAATTTAGGTATTAAGAAAATTTTTTATTTCTAAGTCATTTTACTAATGTTGATTATTTCTTTTACTGACCAAGAATATAAATAAATATTCTTACATGATAGGTTTCAAACTCATATGAACAATCCTAAATTTTAGTTGTGCTTTGATGAAATTATAATTATTCCCTTTACTCCCAAAAATTAATTACCAAAAATAATTTTTTATGACTGAAGCATTAAAAGAAACTTTTAAAGGATCATAAGGCCTATAAAAGAGTGAAATGTCTTACTATTTGTCTTTAAATAACTCCCAAAATAAATATGGTTAATATATTAATTTATAATCCTCAAAATTGTTACTACTAGTTCATAATTAATATTTATTTTTTAAATTGTTTAACTTAAAATGGTGAAAAATTATCCAGGACATTGCGTAGGTCAGTGGTTGGTGTGAAACCCTTATGGTTCTTTAGTCATGGGTTCAAGACCCGTGGCATTGCCAGATTTTATTAGTTTTCACTCGGCTTATAGGTTGTCCTTTTCTAAAACTACATTAATATAATTTTCAAAATATATATGATGGACATCTTGGAAATTAGGTAAATCTATAAATATAATTTTAACTAAGGTTTTCAATACAGCCTCAATACATAAATACCTCATCCATTTTATTTCCATATAGGTCCTTTCTTGGTCTAGAGTTTATCTATAATATCATTAGTTAGATTTATAAATCATAACACCTTATCTTCAATCTAAAACTCCTTAAGTTTAACCTAGGTTACTTGTTATGTATCCAAATCCTTCATAATGGTTTGTAATGAAAAAGTGGATTATCCTATGCATATCTCCCAGGAGTGTCAAACCAGGTGCGTAATAAGGCCCATTTTTGTGTACTAGGTTACCCCGAGTCAAGCCCAGAACACCTTGTTAGAGTTGTTACTCCTAGTTATATCTATGCTAGAACCACATCCACTTATAGTATCCAAACATGGATATATTGCTAGGAAGACCCACATAATCTATAATTTAACAAAATTTTATGGTTTTCATCTATAATTGTTCTCAAATTCTACCTTAGGGTTATGTTCTCTAACCTACTTTTCCCTAAATCTAGTTCCCAAGGTTACTACTAAACTTCCTATGATACTAACTACAGTGACCCAGCCCCAGATATCCCAGAGCTGGTATCTGCTACTACATACATTGGCATGATTAAAAGGAATCAATCCCCGAAGAACCAATCAGTTTAATAGTCTTGGTAAATTAGATACATAAATGATTATTTCAATACAAATGGATACACTAATTACAAAATATTTTTTTTCTTCTACACAAATAAACATCTTGAGGATAACTCTAATCCATCTAGTATATCCATGCATTTATTTCATAATATTCTTCTTAGATTCTTGGGGAAATAAACATAATAAGGGTGATATCAAATGCTCAGTAAGGTCAAAATATAGTAGAAACAATAATGAATCAATGAGAATAGTCATTATGGAAAGGTAAATAACTAAACACACCTTACATGTAATCAATAAACTGAATGAAATTACATAAGATATATGGAAAGGTAATAACTAGAAACACATGACTTTCAAATAACTAGATAAGACAAAATAAATATGGAAAGGTATGAAACTAAAACACATGCCATTAATCAATGAACTGAAATGAAATATATCCATATATTTTTTAATGAAAAATCTCATAGATGAATAATAACTGAAAATACTATGAGGTAAATTTCTTTCTTAATGGACGTCGTGTATCAGGCACATGAAAACCTATTACCATTAATAAATTTCACAATATGGTTTAAAACTAAGGGTATAAACCCATTTTTCCAATTATTTGTCTCATGAGAACCTATCAATGCATCGAGGAGCTATATAAAGTTCGGGTTCCACCTGTCATTGCCAGTCAAAAGCATTTATAATATTAAATAATCAAAATAACTAATATGCCTTATCAAATAACCATATTGGATGAGAAATACAGATCTATCAACAATTCACCAATTAATAAAATAACTATCAATGTTGGCACCATATGTAAAATGGTATACGGTTTAGGCAATAGTAATATCCATGAAAAATGAAATGGATAATAAGGGGAAATTCAAAGTTCAATGATCATAGGAAATTTAATACTTAAAGGTGAATAAAAAATAAATCAAGGAAGTGAATGTGAATACTATAATTGGAAAAATCAATACTAAACCATCCATAGGAAAAATAAGAATGGCATCAATACAAAAAACCCAAGTGGAGTAAAATAGAGGGTCATTGTCGTTGATGAAGTAAAAGATTAACTTTTAAAAATATTCTTGAGGAAAATATCATTTTCTTTTGAAAAACATTTTGAAAATATTTTTATTTTAAAAATAAACCTTTTTAAACTTGAAAAGTAGGATTCAAAGAAATCATGGTGGATGAATCCATACATGTCATATGAGGTAAAAAGAATATTCATTTTGTACGAAAAAAGGTTAGAAAATGCCTCATTAGGAAAGTGAGAAGAAGATTCCTTTGAAACATTGGTAAAAGATAAGAAAATGTAAAAATGTATCTAACAAATAATTTTAAAAACATTTTTTAATTTTTTTTAATAAAACATGGTTTTTAAAATAAAATAGGTTCTTCGAATAAAGAGTGATATAAAGTCAGGTTTTCTGAAAAATATTTTCTAAAATCATCTTGGTACCAAAGAGTAGAAAAATGGTAAAAAAACTTTAAATGGTCATGAATAAACATAGAAGAATGAAATTTTTTATTGTAAAATGGTTATATAATTTCCTCAAATATAAATTCCATTGAAATATCATTAGGATTAGTTTTTAGAAAAATAATCTTTAAACATTCTGAAGTGTCCCATTCCACTTTGAAAGATTTTTAAATCATAAACCTCATGAAAGAATAATATTAAATGAAATTATTAAATACCATAAATAAAAATGAATTCATGATATAATATATCAAAATGTCCAGTAGGTACTCCACACAAAAGAAGTAAGTGGTGAATATGACATTTATCTCACATATGTAAAAAGTGAGATGAAAATCCTTACTAATGTAGTAACAAATGGATTGGAAAAACCAAAGGTAATAATACTTAAATAAAACATTTAAATACCATGAATATAATATAATTAATGATATTATATGTCAATGTGGTAGTAAGTACACCATACATAATAAATTAGGTGTACAACAATTAAGCATGCCTCATGTAATGAAAATGAGACAAGAATCCCTTACCTTGTGTATCCTTTCAAGTGACCTTCATTTAAATTAATGTATAATAAACTTATGTTAATTTTCTACTTGATTGATAAAATTTTTTATGTTTATAATTACTTTTATTTCACTTATTACCATGTTGTGTGCAACTACTTAAACAATTAAGTTTATGTCGGGTGTTTTTGACAAAATTCGGTTTATGTGTCAAAACAACTGTTGTGGATCAACTATGGTCGAAGGGGTCATTATATAACTTCTCCAGAATGATAAAAAATGAATAATTAACATATTTTTACATCAATTATACTTTTAAAATTATTCATTAAATATGATTATGAAAATGATAATATGTTACAATCATGGAGACGGTAGACCGTACGCACGCATGAGTAACATTCCCATTTTTAAATGATCATTGCAGAAAGAAGGTAAGTAACTAAGATATTTCAAGAATTATCATTATATAATAAATATAATATTATTTATTCATATATACTAATATATATAATTATTTTATGTAAAAGGAATCACATCATGTTGAGTTGGCGGTAGTCCACACGTCCACAAACAACATTATCTCTTTTAAAGTGTGTGAATGGGTAATAAAGAAAATGATATATATATATATATTTCAAAAAAGGTAATTATGTCATTAATATCATATATATGTTTTTTATGTATCATATTTTTAATTATAACCATAATTTATACATTCTATGTATCTTGTGAATGAATCACATCGCTTTGAGGGGGTGGTAGTCCACACTTTCTCAAACGATGTTATCATATTAATGTAAAATGTAAAGTACTAAATTTATGTATTATAAAAGGTTTAAATAAGTATAAATAAATAATAAATATCATATATAACATATATAAACAAAGTTTACATCATAATAGCCACCATGATAGGCGGTAATGGAAAAATGAACAATCATCGTTTCGTGAGGCAGTAGTTCACCGTCTACAGAAACATTATGTTCATTGCCCATTATATGGTGGTGTATGTAAGTGTAGGTTACAATATTAGAATAAAAATGTCCTAGTATATTTATTATACTGTTTTTGTTATAAAATATCATAATAAGAATATTTTATGGGTTAGAGAATAGAAATGAAACTAGGGAGATTGAGAAAAGACATTACCTTTTAATCAGGTAACTTCATTTGGTTTGAACCAAAAGGATTTGTTGGAAGGGTTTATTTCCAAAGAGATGCTTCTAGGTTGAGGATAGGAATTATGGGAGACTATTTATATAGGTATTGGCCGAAATTAAGAGGTTTGAGAGGTGTGTGGAATGGGTAGATGTGGTGGCCTTTTATTGGGAAGGAAAAGGACTCACTTGGTATTTTTGAAAAGAAGTTAGATGTGCACATGTTATTACCTAATAAAGTCATAAAAAACCACAAAAACTAATTAATTAAAGGTTAATGGACTATATATTTCCATAAAATGAGTTTTGAAAAAGTTTTTAGTTCATTTGGGACCTTAAACTTAGGATTTTAGTCCATTTTTAAGCCTAATTACACCTTAATCACTGTAATTAATTTTAATCACTTCCACTAATAATTTTTGTAAAAAATTAAGTTGATATTATTAGAATAAAAATATTATATTTATTAAAATATTTTATGTCATATTTTCAAAATTAAAATCACAGAAGTAGAAAAATTAAGATCAATGCTAATCTCACAGACAAACAGATTAACTGGTTTTAATAGAAAAATGTTCAAAAGATTGTTATGTTTTTATATTCAATTTAAAATTTATTTTGATTATAATGAAATAAATTATTTTAATATATGTATAATTTATCCAATGTGACTTTAAAAAAAATTTATAATATAATTTATCATTAATAATTATTTAAATGAAAAAGGTAGTTTTTAATTAAAATGCAGTATTTTTCACTATTCACTAAAAAATAAAGTTTCTTGAAAAAATCAAAAAAAATAATCCTAATATAATTTTGAAATTTTGAATTAAAAAATAAAGTTTATTTTATCAAATGGAATTCATAAAATTTTCAAAATTAATATTTAAAATAGGTTTACCATTAAAAGGCGGTAAAAATGTTTTAATAGGTTTTTATGTGAAATATTGGGTTTTATCTTATCTTATACTTACCAAATATATTGGATGAATATGAAAAATAATTGATTGAATTTGTAACATATGTATTATATTAATATAACTCACTAATTTTAATTAATTTAATCTATCAGTGTAAAACAACTTTGTGAGCAAAAAAAATAGTTTTCTATAAAAATATACTTTTCATATTCAATTGGTTCTTATATTCATTTCTAATTTATTTTTAACGAATTATTTAGTTGTCTAAACCATATATTTTCATAATTTAGTTAGTACTATTCATAACAGGTAGTTTATATCTTATTATATTAAATAATAATGTTTTAATTATAGATTGTTTCTCGGTAAGACTCGATATTGCGTATAGCGTAAGCCATCAAAGAAGGTCACTTTTGTGTGTAAAACAAGCTATATAGCAAGGTTGTTATTGAATATGATGTATGCTAACCCAGTTTCACATGAATTTCAAGCTAACTTGGTGTTTCATGTGTTGAAATATATAGAATATATTTTAAATAGTTAATATATTATAAAGTATGCATATATTATATTACATTATGCGCTTACTATCGTGTGCCATACATGCTATCGAATAAATGGTTCTTTAGTTTTTCAGGGTGCCAGAGTGTATGTGCTCTCTTTGAATAAAATCCTATAGTCACACTTAATAATTGTTAAAAGAATTTTTAAATACCATAAATATACAACTAATTTAGGATTGTTCTATACAAGAGAACAATAGTTTGATTTAGTAAGTTATTCAGATGCTGATTTTGGTGGCTATAAGTTATATTGAAAAATAAAATCAAGAACATGTCATATTTTAGAAAAATATATGGTATCATTGTAAAGACCCGAATTTCCCGTGGATTTTTTTTAAATACATGGGAATTTTATGAGTCCGCAGTTTCTGACGACACTTGATTCCGAGGCCCGGTGTGCCTGGAAACAATTTCTAAAGTTTTGTCTAGGTATGTTCAGTAAACATATGAGCATGACTTTATATCTTTTGAACCGGTCCTTGGAACTGAAATCCAAGGGTACCGTTGAACTCACAGCGTCGGTGATTTCTTAGTGAGACCTTCACCGCAGTTGCGTTTTAGCGAGAGTGGAAGATAGTTTTTGGGAATTTTAAATAAAATGAAATAAAAAATAAGACTTAACTTATTTTTATTTTAGAGTGGATAAAACCTCTAAGTGGAGGTTTGTGGTAGGGGCCACCCGCACATAACCTCACTTGGGAGGGTTTTATTTAGTGGGGCCCACATGAGTTTCTTAACTCTTCTAACTCCCCATTAATTTTGGAACACCCGTAACCCCCATTTATGTGGGTTAAACTCTCCACCTTCCCCCATTATTTTAATGTGCCAACTCTCTCACAATTAATTAATTAAACACTTGTAATTAATTAATTAGCTCCTTTTTAATTCTTTTGAATTCAATCCAATGATTAAATAATAGACAAATCTATTATTTCATTTGGTTGGAAATTCATTTGGGTGGGAATTGAGAGAGAACTTCATCCTCTTAATGAAGAACGCGAAGAACGCTCCTTCCACCGAAGAACGGTAAGCACTGTCTTCTCCCTCTTCAACCGGAGCAAGTAGAGGAAACACCACCGTCCATGAAGAAAGCCGATGATGTCATCTTGACTCGTCTTCCCCAAATCCTTCTTCCTTGACTTTTTCGTCTTCTACCCGATGTCAACAGAACGACGTCTGCTTCCCGCGACTTCGTCAACAAGCGACAATCGAGGTAGGGGTTTGAATTGTTTTATACTCGTTCTTCATTGTAAAAATTTATGGTATGAGAACCGAATGATATCACCATAATGAGGGGGGTTCGGACAACACAAACATAGCCCAAAACTCCCATTTTTTGTTCTTGTTTGATGACAACGGAGGCGGTACACGCGGCGACCGACATCGAGTCGGCCATGAAGAAGCTGACGACGCAAGGTTGCCAGGTCGCCACAAGGGTGCGGCACAGCCGTGCCGCGCAAAGAACCAAGCCATGGCCAGGAGGGCTGCGGCGGTGCCGGAGGGGCGCGGTGCTGTCGCACCACGCCTTAAGGTAGGACCGTAACCAGGAGGGCCGCAGCGGTCGAACGAGGAGCGCGGCGCCAGCGCGTCGCGCCGTGGTGTGGAGCAGCTGGCCGCTTGTGCCAGCCGGGAGGTGCGGGACCCCGTCGGGTCCCGCGTGAGCTAGACTGGCACCAACCGATGCCAGTTCAATTCTACCTGAACGACTAAGTTGTTCGGGTGCCAGGGGGCGCATGGTTCCCCCCTGGCCGCGACTAAGGCGGACACCTGCTGGGCCGCCGGGTCGCCAGTCCGACCAGGCCGCCGGGCCACCCTAGGGCCGGACCGCTTCTTCGGTCCAGGATGCCCCTTCGGGATGGGCCGCCACCATGGTTCAGGCCACCCCCTTCGACCGAGTCAGACCCCGGTTCAGACTGGGTCGGGTCGGGTCGGTCCGACTGGGTCGGACGGGACCCGGACCCGCTATGGCCCGATTACACCTTTTCACCCGTATCTTAGGCTACAGGTGTCCTACCAACAAACCTTCTACGGCGATGGAAATATTAGAGCGAGAAGGTTCCTTTGGCATACCCCACTTGATTTTTGGACACAGTTGGAGTATGGTCGGGTTGGTTTGAACCTAAAAACCAACCGGGCCCTTGGGACGGAAATGCCAATAACTCACAGACCGGACGTCTGATTGACGCGCCGTATGTTGCGTTGAGACCCCTATGATGTGTAAATCCTTTGAGATACATCCACGTGAGACTTCGTGATATTTGGAGTATCGACCAGTAGCTCGTGGAGCGGATCCTCCCGGAGATGAGCATATAGAGTGTGAAGACCTAATAGCTAACAGACCTGACGACTGGTTGACCGATTCGACTTGGAGTGATTCGACTAGCCCAGTGGGGAGCGCTTGGTAGTTGGCGATAGACCCATGGAGGATGGAGTGCTTGGTAGTTGTCAGCAGAACCACAGTACTCAAAAGGAGGAGTACCTCTACAGGCTATTATGGGGAGCGCCTGGTATTTGGCGGCAGACCCACAGTGGACGGAGTGCCTGGTAGTTGGTAGTAGACCCACAATACTCTACAGAAGGAGTACCTTAGCAGTCTAAGGTTAGTGAGAAGCGCCTTGGTGTCGCGACATGCCCACTGTTCTCGACAGAGGAGGAGTTCTCCAGTAGCCGTGGTTTCAATAATGAAAAATCCTGGTTTGAGCTGAGTCAATGACCTTTGTGTTTTCCTCATGATTGAGATGGGTTACTAGATAACTTTGGTATATGTATGGTAATATACCTAAGTAATGGTTATCCATTGAAATAATACTTTTTGGTTTATCCTTGTTAGATTTTTTGAGACCTTGAGGGTCTCGGGGTCCCTACTGAGTATCTTTATACTCACCCCTGCATGGGATATACCCGCACCTCATTGTGTTGGATGTAGACGACGGACAGCGCTGACTGAGGCAGAGTGTGCGAGGACTGGAAAATACCCGGAGGTGGACCTCATGACGAGACGGTACCCAGAGGAGACAGATGGATGTGGAGCGTTGAGGAGGCTATCTGTACCTACCCTTTAGGTAGGATCCATAGTGGATGATCTAGGAGCTGTTAGACACCTTCCATCTATTTGTCCCTTTTTGTTGTACCTGTTTGGTCTTTTCCTTGTACTTTACTGTTGGTATTGTATTTCCGGACTCTTTTACTTTTAGTATACTTGTTATACAACTTTTACTTAGTGTTTGCTTCTGCTTTTTCTCTGGTTGTGTGTGTTTATGATTTATAAAGGCAATGCCTTCCCAGTTTTAGGGAATTACGCCTTTGGTGCTAGTCGCCATCCCCTGGCCTATGGAAGGTGGGCTTGTGGTAGTCACGATATGGGCCCCGGGGAATGGGTCGTGATAAATTGGTATCAGAGGAGTCAGTTCTACTACAGAACATAGGACTCAGATATTTATTTTCTATGAAGCAATCGTGTTAAGGGTACTAAGCGTGGTTTTCAGTTCAGGAAGTCCAGTGTTGGTGCGGCATCCGACGTATCCATATACCAGGACCCTGACTACTGATTTCCGACTTAGTACATGAAAACACTGATTGTGTGTGTGTTTTCAAAAGTTTTCTTTAAGTTGGCTCAAACCAGGCCAGCTCACCAGGTATAGTCTTTTGACCGAGTCACATCTGTTTCTTTCAGGATGCCTCCCCTCGGACGACCAGTTAGAGCCCTGAGAGTTGTACATACTGAAAGCCTACCGAGTGATGAGGCCTTAGTGTAGGGATCCTTTTCAGTTGAGGCATCAACGGAGGCACCAGCGGTACCACCACCCACTGGGCCACTGATTCCACCAAACCCAGTAGCAGACGATGCATACCGCTTGAGCGCACTACACGAGTTCTAGCACCAGAGTCCACCTAGGTTCCAGGGAGAGACGGACCCACAGGCGGGTGATGATTGGATGGAGGCTGTGGTGAGAGTCTTCAGACTGGTAGGTACACCAGCCGACTTCATGGTGATCCTTTCTGCCAGCCTCCTTTAGACAACAACAGGCAGATGGTGGCACTTGATGCTCCAGATGCATGACGAGGAGACACTTCTATGGGCAGACTTCAAGAGACTGTTCCGGGAAGAGTTTGTACCATCCACCCTTCGAGCAGTGCAAATATAGGAGCTAATTCATCTACAGCAGAGAAACATGAGTGTAGCTCAGTACTCAGTGAGGTTCACTAACCCCTTGTGCTACTCCACTGATATGGTACAGGACATGTTCTTCAAGGCCCAAACCTTTGAGCAGGGACTCAGGCGATAGATCAGAGCTTCAGTTATCTCCCACAACATCCCGACATAGATGGGGGTGTTGGAGCGAGCCCTCTTAGTAGAGAGTTTCCTTGCTGAGAAGTCTCCATTAGTGAGACCCACCACTAGTCGACTTGTAGCTGAGTCTTCTGCAACTAGAAATAGATAGATGAAGAAGAGGTCCAAGAGGACCAGACCCACAAGTGGTCAACTGCACGACTCAAGATCGGTTGTACGGGGCACCCAGAGTAGAGACAGAGCCAGTCATGCCAGGAGCAGACAATGTTACTCCTGCGGCGGGCTTGGTCACATGGCTCGTGACTGTCCGACCCACTGCTCTGATGATCAACAGACAGTTGAAGGACCTCTTAGGCAGAGGCAACAGTTCGATCGTGGCAGTCCATAGGGCAGAGACATATGTGGCAGAGGAGCTGGTCAAGCAGCTGGCGGTGGATGACGATATGAGGTGCTACCACCACCACCACCAGGAGGTCCACCCTAACCACAGGGAGTAGGTGGACATGGGAGAGCTCAGCTTCAGGCAGCTGAAGCATGCCACCATGGTGCTCCAGAGATGATACGAGGTACGATCTGTGTCTACTCCACCATAGCTGCAGTTCTTATAGATACAGGTTCCAGTCACTCTTTCATAACCACTACCCTCGTTCGGAGGTCAGAGATTCCGACAGATCCATTGGCTCGATCCTTATAGCTAGAGACTCCTACAGGAGAAGACTCGATGATTACGCACTGGTGCCGGCAATGTGAGCTTACTCTAGGAGGTGAGAGCTTCAGCTGGGATCTCCTCGTAGCGGCGTTGAGGCCTTACAACGTCATCTTGGGTATGGACTAATTATCTATAGTCCATGCTCAGATTGACTGTATTAGGTGAAAAGTGCTGTGTGTCCACATGGATGAGACCAAGTTTACCTTCATTAGTGAGAAGGTAGCCTTTGAAACACAAGATAGACTTACTCGGAGGAGGGTGAAACCAATCACTCACCAGTTGTCTTGCCTTACCCTCAGAGCAGTTGATGTGAAGAGTCCGAATTATCCTGTAGTGGTGGACCAGTATGCATATGTTTTCCCTGAAGATGTTCCAGGACTACCTCCTCACAGAGAGGTGGAATTTTACATTGACCTGTACCCAGGGACGACACTGATATCTACTCCAGCATATTGGATGGCTCCTGCTGAGCTTCGTGAGCTGTGGGTACAGCTAGAGGACTTGTAGGGGAAGGGATTAATCCAGCACAATGTTTCTCCCTGGGCAACTCCGATTCTGTTCGCCAAGAAGGCGGATGGGAGCTTGAGGATCTATGTCAACTACCGTCACCTGAACCAGGTGACTGTAAATAATAAGTACCCACTCCCGAGGATTGACGACCTCTTTGATCAGCTCAAGGGAGCATGATGGTTCTTGAAGATAGAACTTAGATTAGGATATCACCAGCTCAGAGTTCGAGAAGAGGATGTGTAGAATATGGCCTTCAGGTGTCTATACGGCCACTATCAGTTCTTGGTTATGCCCTTTGGCATAACCAACGCTCCAACAGTGTTCATGAGTCTCATGAACATGATCTTCCAGCCATACCTCGATCGCTTTGTCGTATTCTTCATCAACGACATACTGATCTACTCGACTACTGAGGAGGAGCATTCCTACCATTTGCAAGTAGTATTGGACACACTCTGAGAGCACCAACTTTATGGTAAGCTCTCGAAGTGATAGTTTTGGATTCGAGAGGTTCACTTTTTGGGACACGTCATCTCAGAGGCTAGAGTTGCAGTGGATCCAGCAAAGATTGAGGTGGTACTTGTGTGGGATCCACCCAGGAGTGTGACGGAGGTACGAAGTTTCCTAGGTTTGGATGGATACTACCGAAGATTCATTCCAGACTTCTCCAGAGTCGCAACACCACTTTCAGCCTTGACGAATAAGGGGAAACCCTTCGTGTGGTCGGAGAGATGCCAGCAGAGCTTTTAGGAGCTGAGGTAGAGGCTAACTAGTGCCCCCATCTTGAGGCTTCCAGAGGAAGGTATAGGGAACGTAGTCTACTGCGATGCATCAGGGACCAGACTCAGGTGTGTCCTGATTCAGGAGCGAGCAGTGATCACGTATGGTTCTCGGTAGTTGATACATCATGAGAAGAACTACGCTACCCATGACCTGGAGTTAGCAGCAGTGGTCTTCACCTTGAAGATGTGGCGACACTATCTGATGGGTGAACGTTTTACTGTGTACTCTGATCAAAAGAGTCTCAGGTATATCTTCTCTCATAAGGACCTAAACCTGAGACAACAATGATGGCTTGAGTTCCTCCAAGACTATGACTTCGAGATAGTCTATACTCTTGGAAAGGGGAACATTGTAGAAGATACTCTCAGTAGGAGATCTGACATTCAACTTCTAGGAGAGGTGACAGAGAATCTAGATGCCTTACAGATATCCTTTGTGGATAGGGATGGATCAGCCTATCTTTAGTATCTTACAGTCACTCCTCCACTTCTTCAGTGAGTCAGGGAGGCCCAGCATGGAGACACTGATTGTGAGGCACGACATGCTCAGATATCCACAGGTTAGGCACATGATGTATTTTATGAAGGTGGGGAGCACGTCATCCTCTTCAGAGGATGTACATTGGTACCAGTTACACTTTAGGAGGAAGTGTTGAGGGAGTTCCACACTTCCCCTCTAGTGGTACATCCAGGAGTGCTGAAGATGTACTAGGACCTTTGAAGACAGCATTGGTGGCCGGGTATGAAGAAGACGGTAGCAGAGTTTGTCTCACGGTTCCTCACTTGTCAGCAAGTGAAGGCAGAGCACCGATCACTAGCAGGCTTGGTAAAACCCTTAGAGGTCCCAGAGTGGAAGTGGGATGGGATATCCATGGAATTCGTGATGGGTCTTCCACGTACATCCAGGAGTCATGACTCGATTTGGGTGATCGTCGACTGACTCACCAAGTCGTCCCACTTCCTACCGATCAGGGAGAAGGGTTCAGTAGAGAGCTTGGGAGCCTCTATGTGCAGGAGATAGTGCGTTTTCATGGAGTACCTTCTTCTATTGTCTCCGACCGTGACGCACGATTTACTTTCCAGCTATGTAAGGGGTTGTAGGAAGCTTTCGGGACACAACTTCGCTTGAGCACCACCTTCCATCCTCAAACTGATGGTTAGACCGAGAGGACCATCTAGACCCTCGAGGACATGCTACGTGCATGCATCCTCAACTTCAGTCACAGTTAGGAGGACCACTTGCCTTTAGTGGAGTTTTCCAACAACAACAGCTATCACTCCACCATCGGTATGACACATTTTGAGGCCTTGTACGGACGACCTTGCAGATCGCCACTGTGCTGGACAGACCCAAGGGAGTCAGAACTAGTGGGGCCAGAGATGGTACGAGATACCATAGAGAAAGTGTAGATCATACAGGAGAGGATGAAGACTGCACAGAGTAGGAAGAAGTCGTATACTGACAGGAGACAGAGACCTCTTGAGTTTGAGGATAGCGACCACGTCTTCTTACAGGTCTCACCTCGACGAGGTCTATAGAGATTTGGTCGAGTTGATAAGCTATCTGCTTAGATTCATCAGACCATTCCAAGACCTTATCAGAGTAGGGGAGGTAGATTATCGCTTATCTCTTCCACCTCAGTTGCATCGGGTTCACGACGTCTTCCACGTATCTCAGCTGAGGAGATATGTGCATGACCCTTCTCACATCATAAATCAAGGAGAGCTGGACATCGATGATGAGGCGACTTTCACAAAGGTTCTAGTGGAGATTGAGGATCGACATGAGCGGTTCCTATGTGAATGGTTGATACCTCTAGTGCACATTCACAGGCAGCACAGGAACCTCCAGGAGAGCACATGGGAGCGGGAGGCTTAGATGCATGCTCAGTACCCCCTTTTGTTCCCTTAGTTCGAGTTATAGATTATGGGGATGTAAAGCCCTAAGGTGGGGAGAATGTAAAGACCCAGATTTACCATAGATTTTTTTTAAATACATGGGAATTTTACGAGTCCGCACTTTCTGACGACACTTGATTCCGAGGCCCGGTGTGCCTGAAATCAATTTCTCAAGTTTTGTTCAGGTAAGTTTAGTAAACGTATGAGCGGGATTTTATATCTTTTGAACCGGTGCTCGGAACTGAAATACGAGGGCACCGTTGAACTTGTAGTGTCAGTGATTTCTTAGTGAGACCTTCACCGCAGTTGCATTTTAGCGATAGTGGAAGATAGTTTTTGGGGATTTTAAATAAAATTAAATAAAAAATAAGACTTAACTTGTTTTTATTTTATGGTGGATAAAACCTCCAAGTGAACGATAGTGGTGGGGGCCACCCGCACATTACCTCTCTTGGGAGGATTTTATTTAGTGGGGCCCACACGAGTTTATTAACTCTTCTAACTACCCATTAATATTTGAACACTCCTAACCCCCACTTACGTGGGTTAAAATCTCCACCTTCCCCCATTATTTTAATGTGCCAACTCTCTCACAATTAATTAATTAAACCCTTGCAATTAATTAATTAGATCCTTTTGAATTCTTTTGATTCAAGCCAATGATTAAATAATAGACAAAGCTATTATTTCATTTGGTTGGAAATTCATTTGGGTGGGACTTGATAGAGAACTTCATCCTCTCAATGAAGAATGCAAAGAATGATCCTTCCACCGAAGAACGGCGAGCACCGTCTTCTCCCTCTTCAATCAGAGCAAGTAGAGGAAACACCACCATCCACGAAGAATGCCGACGATGTCATCTCGACTCATCTTCCACGAATCCTTCCTCCTCGACTTCTTCGTCTTCTACTCGGTGTCAACAGAACGACGTCCACTTCCCGTGACTTTGACAACAAGTGAAAATTGAGGTAGGGGGTTTGAATTGTTTTGTACTCGTTCTTCATTGTACAAATTTATGGTATGAGAACCGAATGATATCACCATAACGAGGGGGGTTCGGACTGCACAAACATGGTCTGACCCTCCCCTTTTGTTTTTTCTTGTTCGATGACAATGGAGGTGGTACATGTGGCGACCGGCATCAAACCGGCCGTGAAGAAGCTGACGATGCAAGGCTGCTGGGTCGCCACAAGGGAACGACACCACCGTGCCGCGCAAAGAACCAAGCCACGACCAGGTGGGCCGCGGCGGTGCCGGATGGGCGTGGTACCATCGCACCGTGCCAGAAGGGAGGGCCGTGACCAGGAGGGATATGACTGTCAGACGAGGAGCGCGGCGCCGTCACACTGCGTGAAGACCAGCAGGAGGCTGCGACCAGGCCGGGCCGCAGCAGAGCGGCGCGGTGCCATCGCGCCGCGCTGTGGTGTAGAGCGCCTGGATGCTCGGGCCATCTGGGAGGTGCGGGACCCCTTTGGGTCCCACGTGAGCTGGACCGGTGCCACCTAGTGCCGGTTCAATTCTACCCGAATGGCTAAGCCGTTCGGGTGCCAGGGGGGCGCCCGGTTCCCCCTTGGCCGCGGCTAAGGCGGACCCCTGCTAGGCCGTCGGGTCGCCAGGCTGGCCGGGCCGCCCGTGGGCCGGGCCGCCCTCGGGCTGGGCCGACCCTTCCGGATGGGCCACCCCCTTGGACTGGGTCAGACCCCAGTTCGGACCGGGTCGGTCCGACTGGGTCAGACCGGACCTGGACCCGCTATGGCCCGATTACACCTTTTCGCCTGTATCTTGGGATACGGGTGCCCTACCAACAAACCATCTGCGACGACAGAAATATTAGAGTGAGACGGTTCCTTTGGCATATCCCACTTGACTTTTGGACACAGTTGGAGTACGTTCGAGTTGGTTTGAACCTAAAAACCAACCGGACCCCTGGGACGGAAATGCCAATAACTCACAGACCGGGCGTCCTATTGACGTGCCATCTGTTGCATTGAGACCCCTATGATGTGGCGGTCCTTTCAGATACTTCCACCTGAGACTTCGTGACATTTAGAGTATCGAAAAGTAGCTCATGGAGTGGATCCTACCGGAGATGAGTATACAGAGTGCAGAGACCTAGTAGCTGACAGACCTGATGAATGCTTGACCGATTCGACTCGGAGTGATTTGACTAGTCTAGTGGGGAGCGCCTGGTAGTTGGTGGAAGAACCATGGAGGACGGAGCTCCTGGTAGTTGGTAGCAGATCCACGGTACTCGACAAGAGGAGTACCTCTGTAGGCTATGAGGGGGAGCGCTCGATATTTAGCGGCATACCCACTGCGGACGGAGCGCCTGGTAGTTGGCCATAGACCCACGGTACTCGACATGAGGAGCACCTCAACAGTCTAAGGTTAGTGAGAGGAGCGTTGGTGTCGCGACATGCCCACTTTTCTAGATAGAGGATGAGTTCTCTAGTAGCCGTGGTTTCGATAATGAAAAATCTTAGTTTGAGTTGAGTCAATGACCTTTGTGTTTTCCTCATGATTGAAATGAGTTACTAGATAACTTAGATATATGTATGGGAATATACCTAAGTAATGGTTATCCGTTAAAATAATACTTTTTGGTTTATCCTTGTTATATTTTGTGAGACCTTGAGGGTATCAGGGTCTCTACTAAGTATCGTTATACTCACCCCTACACGGGCTATGCCTGCACCTCATTGTGTTGGATACAGAAGACAGACAATGCTGACTGAGGTGGAGTGTGCGAGGACTGGACGGTACCCGGAGGTGGACCTCATGATGAGATGGTACTCGGAGGAGACAGACAGACGTGGAGCGCAAAGGAGTCTATCTGTACCTACCCTTCAGTTAGGATCCGTGGTGGACGATCCAGGAGCTTCTAGAAACCTTCCAGCTATTTGTCCCTTTTAGTTGTTCCTGTTTTGTCTTTTCCTTGTACTTTACTGTTAGACTTGTATTTTTGGCCTCTTTTACTTTCAGTACACTTTTTATACAGCTTTTACTTAGTGTTTTCTTCCGCTTGTTCTCTGGTCGTGTGTGTTTATGATTTATAAAGGCAATGCCTTCCTAGTTTTAGGGAATTACACCTTTGGTGCTAGTCGCCAGCCCCTGGCTTATGGAAGGCGGGCTTGGGGTAGTCACGATACGGGCCCCAGGGGACGGGTCGTAACAATCATGGTGTAGTAAGAAACAAAACTTTGTTGCATCGTCTACTGTTGAAGATAAATACACAACGGTAGGAAGTTTTTATGCAAAAATTCTATGGGTGAAACATACTTTACTAGACTTTGGATACCAATTTAGACATATTACCATAAATTATGATAACACAAGTGCGATAAAAATTTCAAAAATCCATTATATCACTCTAGAATAAATAAAATTGATATAAGACATCCATTTTTTAGATATTATTATAAAAAAGGTGATATAAATTTAGAATTTATTAGAGTTGAACATCAGCTTGCTGATATCTTCACAAAGCCTTTGAAACATGAAATATAAAACTACATCAAACATGAATTATGAATGATAAGTTTTGGTTGATAAGTCACTATTTATGAGTCATATTTGATGAGTCACCGTTGATGAGTCACCATTGACGAGTCACTATTGACAAGTCACTGTTGATGAGTCACTGTTGACAAGTCACTGTTGACAAGTCACCATTGATGAGTCACCATTACTTTTTTTCATTGTTGCTTTATCATCATTTCTATTATTTTCCTGATTAAATTTTTATTGTTTTATATTTATTTTTATTTATTATTTCAAATCCCTAAATGATAAAACTTACGACTAAGTCTAATCGATTCCATTTACCTTCAAACATTTGAACTCCCAAAACCTTCTCTCCCTCTCAGATCGATTTTATTTCCTTCCTCTCTTATTCCACCTAAAACTTCAACCGATCAGAATGGATTGTGTTAAGTGACCTGTAGAATCGAATCCAGAAGTGGTGAGACAATCCAAGAAATAAAAAGGATCTGCAAGTAGTTTAACTATTGTTTCACAATACTCACATTTAGATAAATGAGTTGTCAAAGAATAAAAGGAAATAGATTCACAATGAAATAAGAAGTCACATTAATAGGGAAGAGTTTTATTTCTCTTAAAGGGAATGGTAAAAGTTACTAAGAGTACCTCATAAAGGGGTATATAGGGATTTTCAAGGAATAATTCCCAATGACAGTGGGATTTTTAATTATAAAGAAATTCTCATATAGTTAACAGGTGATGGTACACTATGTAGACCTACAGATACTGAACTCAATAGTGAGTGTAAAATGTTATTCAAGTTTTCACAACATGTATTATGTTATAGAAAGGGATATTTAAATACTATGATATATCAAGATGTTTACTTCCTATTTATGATGAAACAAGGAAAAAGGATCAATATTTGTAGATTTATGATGATCCATATGTATGAAATGTACAAGAAAAGTTCAAGGTCTAACTATTTGATATACCGTAAGATGATATATTCCATCTTGGATGCTAAGGGAGTAGTCAATGAAGGAGAAGAAGATGAATATAATTATGGTTGATTCTATTTGTCAAAAACAATTTCCAAAAGAGTTAAAGTGAGTTTGAATCCATGGAAGAAGTTTTGGGTGTGAGATAATGATAAAATATATGATAAATTAAACCCTATTGATCATCCAACTAGACCTAAGGACATGTTAGATCCTAGTATTGAGCCTAATGAGTTAGTTGAATATTCTAATGATGATAATGACAGTGAAAAATTTGAAAAAATTATGGAAGAAAAAGAATTATCAGTTGAAGTGGGGAGTGATATAGAGATCCCTAAATCTCTTCCTAATGTTTCTTATGGATATGTCAGCCCACTAGGTTCTCTACCTACCTGAGATTCTCTTTTATATGAAAATGATGATGAGGAAACCAAAGTATCTAGAGTAGACCAATTCAATACATCTTCCTCTAAATCATCAAGAGACTAGATTACCAATTTTGATAATGGTAATGGTAGTGATGTTAATGCTTCTAAGGAATCTAATGATGAATATGACCATGAAAAATCATATGTAAATGAAATTAAGGATGATGATGATCATTATGATAAAGATAATGATGATCATAATGGTGGATATGATGATAATCATGGATATGATCTTGCATATGGTCATAATAATGAAAATGATAAGAATGGAGGTGATCATGGTGATCATGATCATGAAACAATTCAATCCCATCCTTCATCATTAGTGGTATCAATTTCTATCGAAGCTGAGGATGGATCTAAAAATGATAAGATGAATGTTACAACACCTATTATTATAGATAATAATCAAGAAACTAGTGAGGGGGATAAGTCTCCGAAACCCGTAGATAACTTAGAATTAGCAGATCTCACACAGATGGCTCATACAAATCCAACCCCTTCTATACCTGAACTTGGTGAATCTTCTCAAGTTCGCAGAGAATCTCCTATTATTTCATATACAAGACCAGAATTAAGTGATTTTTATAAATGAGAAAAGTTTCCTGGTTATGTTAGACTTGGAATTGACTACAGTGATTTAGATAGTGAAGCAAGTGATAATCCTGTCAGAGGATAAGAATCCATTGTGGATCAAATTGATCAAGCTAGTGAGTTGCAACCTTTTACTCCAATGGAGACTGATAGAATAGTTGAGGCTATTGTTCCAACTAAAAATAGATATCATCTACCTACTCCAATCATTATTACACTTTATTTTGTCACAAAATATGATTTATAATCTTTTCAAAGAAGTGTGAATTATGATTTATAATCCTTGATATGAAATTTGGTTTCGTATTTTAAAAATTACATGATATCTCATCCATCTACAGTTTCCAAAATCAGTGAATAAAGTACTATATATTTGGTTGAGATTTTTTATATATCATTTATAACCAAAATTTAGATTTCACATTCAAGAACTAGAAGTTGAAAATAGAATATTGTCAAAAGAAGTGGAAAGTTTAAAAGCCTTAGTAGAGGGAATGAAATACTATTTCTTAGAGAGTTTTAATTTTATTTATTAGAAGTTGAAAAACATGTTTGATACTACATATACATTCAATGCACCTCCTCCTTCTTCAATACCAATTGACAGAGAGATTCTTAGATAGATAATTTGGGAATAAATTAGTACTTCTTTGGGTGATGTGTCAACACATAAAGATAAATTAAGGAAAATTCATCATAATAGAGAGTACATATATGAGATGATAAAGGAGTATTCCATTGAAGTCAGAGTAGATAAAGACACCATCAAGAAATATATAAAGTATTATTTTTCAAGAATTTATACAAAGCATTAGATGTCTGATAACTTCAAATTCTTGGTAGAGAACTTGAGGTTTCCACTAGTCATTAGATCTTTCAAAGAACTGGTGAGTCAACCGAAGTTTCTCACACCGGTGTTGAAGAGATTCATGGAAGAGAAAATGGATTTATTTAGTGATATGGATAGGTGTGGTAATATTATTATAGATTTCATAAACTTCATGAAACCCTTTATTCGTGTTCATTGTACAACTATTATTTAAAGGGAGACAATTCTAGTGAAAATTGTTCTTTCCACCACATCCATAGAGCCAGTTTGATATAGACCTATAATGATTACTCAGTCAGATGGTTTTCTACCTCCACCATATCAACCTATGAGTTTATCACCAGTTTAATCTATTCGTCACCTCAGACAATTTCTTCTTCGTGAACCAATTCCCCCCACAAAAAAAATTCCTTCCATCAAAACCTATGCTCTTCAACTGTCACTACTACTTATTCATCCCCTCAAGACAAGGACAAAGAAAAAGACAAATAAAATCTCACAAAATGTCCTCAATTTACCTTTAACAGTGAATATGATTAAATGAAATCTTTGATAGGGATCTTGTTCATGTAATCTTTCTCTTTTTCTTGATGTACTCAACTCTTCTTAGCTAATATTAAATGTGATATATTAGTTTTCTTATTACTTAATTATAATTTTATTTTATCATTATTCTATTTTTTCTAATCTCAAAGGGAGATATATAATGAGAATTTATTTACTATAGGGGAGAAAATAAAAAATCTAAATATTCAGTGAAATATTATTTATATTTTTCTGGTATTTATTTCTTTTATCTATTTTAAGCTCTTAATATTATTTTATTGACTAATGTTTAATCACTTTTTAGATCTTAAATTTCCTATATATCATAAGTTATTTATATCACTCATATATCTTCTAAAATGATAAGCATATTTCTTTAACTTAAATACATCTCTGATTATTTATGTTTACTTATTTAGTACATGTCTTATAAAATTCCATGTTTTGTGACCATCAAAAAGGGGGATAATATTGACACCTCCTTATGAAGAGAGTGTTTATCACTTTATTATTTTAATGATCACAAAACATGATTTTTTTAGTACTAATGATTTACATGTTGTATGATAGAATTTTATATGGTAAGATAGTTTTTATGATAATTTGACTAAGTATTGAGGTGAGTCACCGCCATCTAGGAATTTCCACTAAGGCGAGTTACAACCAGACATGAGTCACCGCTAAGGATGAGCTACCATCAGCCTTGTCACTTCTAGTGCAGTTATCACTAAGCCTGTTACCACTATACTAGTTACAACTAGTGGAGTTATCACCAAGCTTGTTATCGCCAGTAGAGTCACCACCATACTAGTTACCACTAGTGGAGTTACTGTCAGGCTTGTCACCACAGGGGAGCTACAACCGAGACCTATCATCGTTGGAATCTAAGTCACCTCCATCCTGAGGTACTCTCAATCTAGGATACTTCCAGATATTGAGTCACCACCAGCTTTATTCTACCATAGTTGTATAATGAATTTGAGGTTAGTGGCTCAAAATCTATTTCTATTCAAGGATAAATTGACCAAGTCTTAAAGAAATAGTCAAAGTTTGTCTGAGGATTGTGGATATCCTTTAACCATTATTGTTATATCTAGGTAAAGGATCATCTCTCTCTCTTGGTGTGCATGGTATGATGATAAATATCTGAAAAGTATACTAAAAATACTACGATTGAATTTGTGAACATGTACAAGCTTACTGATTTATCTCCTGTGAAGATCAATGACACAGAAACACAAAATCCATTATAGAGATTGATTGAGACATGAACAGAGATCAACTAGAACATTCCTACAAATTCCTATAATCCTTTATTTTGCTACAACCTTCAAGAAGGAAGGTATAAATCCTCACCAAAGCTTATTTGAGAACTTCTAACATTCTGAGCATACTAGACTAAGCACCACTATTCTCTTCATATTCTTTTGATTGCTCTTTCTATTTTTCGAGCAGTGTGTTGTTACTTTTTTTTTTCAAACACATACTATCTCATGAACCTAAAATGGAGAATACTTGTAATTCTCTCTTTCTATTTACATCTGTTTACCTACTGTGTTTTTGGAAGAGGCCCTTGTGTGTCCTATAATATTTTACTTCCCATTTATAACTATAGAAGAGGCTCTTTATCTTGGACAACTTGTTGCTTTTTTTGTTTACCAGATCCAGGTTGAAAATTTGTTTGATTATTATTATAATATGCTTAGCAGTAGGTGATTTCCAACTGGTGGGGATTGAGTCTCATCTTGAAACTGGACCTCTTGTTTATTATACCATGTTATTTTGTTTTGTTTTATTTCCAAAACCTAGATTATTATTAATCTATAAACAAAAATATTAATTTATTAGTTAATCTTAACTTGTGTTTAAATATGTTTTTGTCTAAGTCAACTGATTTCAAAGTCTAAGATGATTTTAACATTATTTTAACCGATACATAATCAATCTTTAAGAAATATTTTAAAAGGATAGATCTTATATAGATCATATATTTTGATTAACTAGTCAGTTTATTTTATTAAGGGGATTTTAATTTTATCAGTTTTTTATTGGGATCTCAATTCACCCCCCTCTTGAGTTTCTCACTCCGAACAACATATATAGTATATTATTTATAATTTTTAATTAATTATAATGTGTTAATTAATAAAAATTTATAATTATTAGTTAATAATAATTTGAAACTTAAAATAAATCTTCAATAAGTTGAAAATCAGACTTCAACATCAATTGACCATAAATATTGATTTGAGAGTCCGTTTTAGCTCCACAACCAGTCAGATCAAAGATTATAAAATGAACTAAAACCAAATTAGATTTAAATTTTTTAATAATTAAAGGAATAAAATTTATTATAGTTTCATGAAAATTTATAATTCGAACTTGAACTTCAAACGACCATAACTTTTGATCCGGGAGTCTGTTTTGACTCCACAACCAGTTAAATCGAATATTATGAAATGAACTAAAACCACATTAGATTTAATTTTTGTAATAATTAATAGAATAAAATTTATTATAGTTTTAAGAAAATTTAGAATTCAAACTTGAACTTCAAATGACCATAACTTTTGATCCTGGTGTTTTTTTAGGCTTTACCACATATCAAACCGAAGCTTGTGACGAGCTCTATGACTTAGTGACAAAAAAACCCCAGTCATATGTTTAGAGGAAAAAAAGTCCCATAATGCCTAAAAAACTGTTTTTTTAGTCAGGGTATCCTAATTTTTTAACATTCAATGGAATTTTAGCCTTAAGGGGGTCTTATTATATTTTTTTGGCAGGGATTAAATTTATTCCCAAGTATTACATTCATATTGATATTATGGTTTTGAAGTTTTATCATTTTTCACAATATAGTTTTATTTATAATTAAATATATACATATTTTATTATATTTACTTATAATAAATCACTTTTATAAATACATATTTAAATAAAAATATATTTTTAAATATATAAACCTTATGGAAATAAATATTTTTTTTATTTTCATTTAAAATAAATAATTTTCGATTTTATTTTCCTTATAAAAATGCATTAATATGTATATATATACCTATACAAGTAATGTTTATATATAAACATGTGTGTGTCAATAAAAAAATCTATATTTAAGTGTATATTCTAATATATGTAAATAAATACATATATATGTAAATATTTGAATGTGTAATTGAGAAATATAAATATGTACTCGTGTGTTAATAATATTGCGTGTATATATCATATATAAATATATTTTTATATAAATATATTATATACACATATATTAATAATGTTTATATATACATATGCATGTGTATTGATGATAAAATATATACTTATATTTATATTCTAATATATGTAAATAAATTTTAATATATAATATATTTAAATAAATTCAAGCATATATATATATATATATCATACACATTTGATGAGATTTCATCTTCATTTAAAACTGTATTCATATACTTTTTATATCATTTATGAATTTATTCCATTGATTTACATTTCTATTGATTTGATGGTGTTACAATTATTATGTTTTCCCCTCTTTTGGTAATTTATTATTAATTATATATATCTGTTTATATGAATTTATGAATATTTGTGTATATTTATATACATTTGTGTATATTTATACATATTTATGTTTATATATTTTTATATAATATATGTGTAAATATATATATATATATATATTTACTAATGTTTATATATATATATATATATATATTAATATACAACTATATATCTGAGTGTGTTTATATATATTTATGTAACATAAATGTGTGTTTATATATATTTATTTAAAATTTATTATATGTATATATATTTATAGATATTTATATCCATTTATTATTTTAATATTTATTTATTATTGATTTATTTTTATTATTAAATTATTGTTAAATAATTATTTATTATTTACTTATTATTTATTATTTATTTATCATTCATTTTTTTTATTTATTATTTATTATTTTTTATCTATTTATTATTTATTTATTATTTATTAATTATTAATTATTTATATATTAATTAATTAATTAATATTTATTTATTTATTATATATTTATTATTGATGTATAATTTAGTTATCATTTATTATTTATTTATTTTTCATTATTATTGATATATTATTTATTTACTTTTCATTATTATTTTATTATTTATATATTATTTATTTATTTATTTATTATTTATTATTCATTATTCATTATTTATATATTATTTAGTTATTATCTATACCTTAATTACTAATTTATTATTTATTTATTATTATTTTATTATTAACTTACTATTATTTTATTATTAATTTGTTATTAATGTCTTATTTATTATTTATTTATTTTTCATTATTATTTTATTACTTATTTATTATTATTTTATTACTTATTTATTATTATTTTATTTATTTGTTTATTATTTATACATTAATTATTAATTAATTATTAATTTTTTATTAATTTATTAATTTTTTATTTTTTTATTAATGTATCATTAATTAATTATTTATTACATATTCATTATATATTTACTGTTTATTTATTAATAATTTATTAGTGATTATTTATTATCTATTATTTATTAATTTATTATTTATTTATCATATATTAATTTATTTTTTAATTAATTTATTACTTATAAACTGCTTATATATTATATATTAAATATTATATATCTATTATCTATTATTTATTATTTATTATATACTATTTACTATTTATTATTTATTATTTATTATTTATTATTTACCATTTATTACCATATTATATATATATATTTATTTATTATTCATTTATATTTTATTATTAATTATTAATTAGTAATTATTAAATATCACTAATTGCTTATTAATGATTAATGATTAATAATTAATAATTAATTATTAATTATTCAGTTTGTATCTATTTATTATGTATTATTTGTTTTTTCAATATATATATATAAGTATATTACATTCTATTTATTAATCATATAAAGAGCCTAATAGAGTGATAAAGTCTTTCGAGAATAAGTAAGAGGTAAGAGGTTCAAATCTTATCCAATGTAGAATTTTTATATATGGCATATACATGCATGTGCATGTGCATGGTAATAAATAAATAATAATAATTACAAAAAATTAAAAAAAATTTAAAAAAAATAATTACGAGAATTAAAAAATTAACAAAAACAAAAACAATAATAATAAAATAATAATAATAATAATAAAATACTAATAATAAATAATAATAATTAATTAATTACGGAAATAATAAAATAATAAATAAAACAATAAATTAATTAATTATAAAAATAAATAAATAAATAAATAAATAATAAACAAATAAATTAATTACCAGAATTATAAAATATTAAAATAATAATAATAATAAAAAAATTAATTACGAAAATTAAAAAAAAATTTAAAAAATTTAAACACTACTAGAAATTAGACCTATCCCAACGAACCTATACCAATGGTTTGGAAAAAACCATTGGTATATATACCTTAGAGAGACCCTATACCAATGGTTTCAGTAAAACCGTTGGCATAAGTACCATTAACACATCCTATACCAAAAGTTTTGGAAAAAACCATTGGTATATGTCCCTTGTAGAGACCCTATGCCAACGGTTTTTCCAAAACCATTGGTATAGGTTACTTATATGGGCCTATACCCACAGTTTTGGCCAAAACTGTTGAGATATGTCACTTATATAGACCTATACCAATAGTTTCGGCCAAAATCGTTGGTAGAGGTCTATTGTAGAGACTATATACCAATGATTTTTGGCAAAAACCATTGGTATAGGTCCACCCTATACCAATGATTTTTCCAAAACCATTGGTATAGCTCAAAAAATCAAGGAACCTACACCAACAATTTTCAAAATAGTTGGTATAGGTACCCATATTTTTATAGATTCTATTGTCAAATAACATTAAATACATCAAAAGTTAATATACTTGTAAATATACATATATATATTTATGAAATTATGTTCACAAACGTCATCTCAGGTTAGTGGTTAGGTTGTTCGATTATAAATGGGAGGTGCTGGGATCAAAACTGAGTTGGGTTTTATTTTTACATTACCTATACCAATGATTTTTCAAAACCGTTGGTATAGGTTTTTCATATGACCTATACCAACACCATAATATCCAACAAACCTAAAAACCATTAGTATAGGCTATACCAGAAGTTTGTATAGTTCTAAACCATTGGTATAGAGTTTTTTTTTTCTAGTAGTGAAAAAACCACCATTAAATGCCTATTTTGGCATAGTGCTACCCCTCACTTCTTTACACCATTTTGAGAAACCTAGCTTGAAAAATACCTAACCATTCCTCTTCTAAACATCCTTAGACAAATTTTTTTAGGTGTTGGTCTCCTCAAAAAGACCAACCATAGGTTCCATAAGAAAGGATATAAAGAATGTCTCCCGACGAGGAGGTAATCATCTTACCCTTCATCTTTCAATTTATTTCTTATTTTACCTCCTCTAAATCTATGATATTTATCATAAAATAAAAAATTCATTAACATAAATATACTTAAATATTATTATGATTATGAAACCACAATTATCCATCCTCTTTTCTATCAAATGGAAAATGAAAGTATTGCTCATGCATAAGTACGACTTACCGTCTCCATGTAGCGATACAATTCATTTTTCATCTTCATATTTTATGGATGGATATTATGATGAATTTAATGTTTATATATGTTACTTATTACATAATTATAATTATGGAATTATAATATAACATATACTTTCTTTCCTTCCAATCCTTTAGAAAATAATAATGTCGCTCTTGCATATGTGTGGACTACCACCTCCATAAAGCGAGGTGATTTTTTTTCATTTATGTTTAACTTGGATGGTAATAAGGATATATTTAATGAATATATATGATATATATGATATGATAATTATTCTTTAACGTTTAATTATTATTTACATTTCTTTCTTTCCATCAATCGAAAAATGAAAACATCATTCATGCGTACGTACATTCTACTGTCTCCATGAACATTGTAATTCATTTTTCAATATATAACTTTTATTAATGACTCTAAATATGTATATAATGAATATTTATGATGTTTATATCATGATTATAATTATTAATATTAATAAATCATGATAAAATTATAAGGTCTAAAACTATAAAACTAAAACATGCATGAAAAACATAGTTATCACCCGTAATAGTAATTTAATGAAGGATTGTTAATAAACATGTGATAAATGGTTATAATTAAATCATATATGGTATTATATATATGATTATTATTATATAATATATTTATAATAAATATATATTTATTATATAGAAGGTTTGAACACGTACGAAGGAAATCAGACATGAGGTAAGGGTTTATTTCTCAATCTTATCATTACTCGAGATTGTTTACGTTTAAGTCTCTCTTTGGATAATTTTTTGAAATTTATATCATAAACCCAATATATTTTCTTATCATATAGTTATTCATGAAATTTTCAAGTAATAGTTCCATTTTCCTCTCTTTAGTACTTAAAACGACTGAGAAAAATGTTTTTAAGAAAAGATGACCTTATTTCTCTCTTCAGTCTAAAATAATTTATCTTCCATGTTCATGTTTTATAAAAATGTTTTCAAGAATGTTTTTACTATTATTCAATTATTTTTTAAAGTTTTTTTTACCCATTTTTTACTTTTTAAAAAATATTTTAAAAGGAATATTCTTTTCATTTTTCAAACGAGGCACTTTTTGGAATTTTTACAAAAGTGTGAAAGGAATGTTTTTTAAATTACACGGCATGAAAAGAATTTCCTGCCATCATGAACACTCATTAATTTAAATATTCATTTACAATTTTATAATTTTATTTTCAAATATTTTATTTTCATTAATATTTGGGAAATTTTTAGATCTTAAATAATTGTTTTCAAAGTGAAAAAGGGTATTTTACTCAAGAAATTTTATAGTGAAATTTTGAAATTATTTTCATCTATGTCAACATAATTTGTTGAATATTATGATTTAATTATGTTATAATATTATGAAACCATCCACCATATTTATTTGGATGGTTTATGATCAGTTTGACTGGGGAAAGTATTGATATTCCGTGCTCTAGTTCTTATAATATAGACAATTATTTATTTTTAAAGCATATTGATTAAGTTATATTATTAATTATATGATAAATGAATTGGCTTGATATATCCCCTAAATGAATTGAAAAGTCTCATGAGATAAAATAGATTTTATTTTAGCTAAGTCTTAACCCATTTATATAGATTTCTTAGAAAAAGGCCTTGATAGTATTTTCAGTTGTCTTGGCACAAGGCCTTGATGATACATTTCAGATGTTTGACATTATGCATTCTATCATTATGAAATCAGTTATTGATGTTCATGTGATTATTTTATTTTTTATTATACCCATGGATACATTTCTATCTTATGATATTATTTATATGAAATTATTTAATCACAATTTATTATTATCATTGTATTCATGCCTTATTTAGATTCCATTGTATGCATACCCTTGCCAATCATCTGAGCTCAGTTTTTTCTTATGTTTCCTTTCACCATGATTTAGGAATTATTTTATGATTGATATGTAGGGATATGATTAAGATAATAATGGTGTTCTTGAAGAAAATAATATGTAGTATTTTAAGTTTTCAAATATAATGTGTAATTCAAGTATGTATCTAGTTTTCTAATACTACTAAACTATTTAGTCACATGGGATGAGATTGCTTGTATCTAATAAAAATGCAACAAAGTAACCACCATCTTTGGGATCTTAAGGTTGGGGTCTTTACTCCACTCCCATAGTTGGCTAGGGTCATTGCCCATGCACCATGATATATTATGAGATGGAAACATTAACAAATGCATTGGAGGGCTATATAATTATTTTTTTACCCACCACATAATGAAATTAATAAATATGTGTGCTATATGATTTTAATCAAAATATCATAAAAACCTAAGAAAAAAAAATGATTTTTATATCTTTTATAAGCGGTTCCTAAAAGGAAGTATTCATGATTTCATTAATAAATATGACATAATAAACCCATGGAAAATAAATGAGTATCCAATGAATTTAAGAATCATTCTAGGTTAATATTACTCAAAAAATATTATTACACATATAGTATTTACACCATATAAGAAATTTATATATAGTTCAAATAAGAATTTCCCCAATCAATCGATGTATTGGGAATATAGGTGAAAATTTTCAATCAAGTAATAGAACATAGGGAACTCACAAAGGAAAAACATTAGAAGTAAATCATGTCTATAAAAGTATATTATTAGTTAAGGAAAAATAAGTGATGGATCATACCATAGATGTTTAAGAGAATTTCATAATTAATCTAGATAAATAAGGTGGTTAGTATCATTTGAAGAATACCCTTGATCAAGCATATAAAATAGATGAAGAATGAACTTAGAAGTATTTGGAAAATTGCTTTAAAACCAATAAAATATTTTATCCCTAATTTTTTTTAAAATTAAGGTTTTATTAAACCATGATAATAAGAATTTTCTTTTTTAAAAATGTAGAAGTGTAGAGAGGAAGTCTCCTAGAAAATGAAAAAGGCGGTTAAATGACACGTTCATATGGAAATATGTAAAAGAGACTCCTTCTATTGAAAATAAAACATGTAGAAAACATTAAAAATATTTTCTTTTAATTTTTTTTATAGAAATTAAATGTAGTTGAAAATAAATTTAAAACAATATTTATGGAATAATTTTTAAAAAATTTATAACACTACTTGAAAGGAAAACCTTTTTTGAAAATTATCCACGAGAAAAACATTAAAATTCCTTTAAAAAACTTTTATGAAACCCACATCATAAAAAGGACAATAAAATTTTCATTTGAAAAGAGGTTAAATAAAAATTTAAGGTCACTTAATGTGGAATATATTTAGGTTATAATTCATACTTTTGATAAGTAAAACATGGACATAGAAGAAAAATTTCCATTAGAAATTATATGAATTATTCTTACCAACATCATAATTTTATTTGTGGAATCATTTAATAAAGGGAAGATATTAATGAAGAGAAGTAATATCCCCAAATAAAAACTAAATCTACCATTTGAAAATATAACGGTATGAAAAGATACTTAGAAGATCAAAACCAAAAATTTATTTCATGACTCACAGGAAAAAATTACTTGAGTCGATAAACCAATTATGACATGAGTAAAATTTTAATCAAAACCCTTAAAGGATAATGATATTGAAAATGAAACTCAAATACCATGAATAAAATATATTTCATGATAACATAATAATTTGGAAACATATGCACCATATAAAAGTAAATTGGTGTATAAAGTAAAACACGTCTCAACAAAGGGAGTTTAAGATAAAAATATCTTACCTTATTTCACTGCTTAGTTGATCACACTATAAATTCCTGTAAAACAGGCATAACTATCTTAATTATATATTTAAGAACCTTATTCATCTATATAACCCTTTTATATACATATTTTCTAATCATTTACTATGAATACAATGGTTAATTATAGCTTATTTTTAACATTGGGTGTTAATACTTTTAATTGTCTTAAACATGCTTTGTAATGTTAATATTGACCCTCGATCTTTGATACTAAGTTTTTTAGGTCAAAAAGGTGATAAAAGATGGTTTATATGTATGGGGGGTTAATATAAATTTATTAAATTTATTAAAGTTATTAAAACTGAACATGGAAAATGATGGATTATGAAAATTAATAATTCAATCATAAAAAGATAAGTGAAATGTGTAAAGAGTGTATGTAGAATAATAAAAGAGAAGAGCATAATGATTTTTTATAGTGGTTTGGACTAATAAATATAGTCCACTCTTCACACCCCAACTGATGAACTATGACACCATTTATGAGAAAGAGAGATACTTTTACAATGAGAGCAATCTAAACCCAAACTTTTACAATGGTATGAATCCCAATCTAGGACTTTGTGAGGAGTATCCCCATACCTAACTACACAACCTTTTGTATGAGCAGAAAAAATTCAAGATTTTCTAAAAGGAACAACCCTAATATAAGTGTATTACTTTTTGGTCAGGTAATCATAACCAATAAACACATTTTATAGGTAGTATATCCTGTGTGAGAAAAGATAAAGTGCAGTCCTCTACCTAGATAGAAAAAATATAAAAAATATTACAACTGGATACAAGAAGAAAGATTGTTTTTGATGAAATAGTTGATATATGCCCTTTTTAATGATGTAGATAGTGTACTCTGAGCATTCCAACAAAGGTGCAGATCACCTCCCCAAGGTTAATGAAGTCAAAGTTGATTTGTTACTCCTTTGAGAGTTCATCACAAATGATGAAAAAAATTGAGCACATGATAACATAAAAGTTCATAAAGTAAGACTGTTTTTAATTTCTTTGAGTCAAATGAGTATCATTTTATGTAATCATCTTTCATTTCATGCATCCTTTGAGTCCCTTAAATTGAAAAATATTTGGGTTATACACTCAAATAAACCGTTAGAACAATTAAAAAAAATAAAAATAGAGTCAACCAAAAATATCACAGAGATAAAACTATTTCCAAAATATCAAAGGAATTTAAAATAATTTAAATACAATGTTTGAATAAGTTTAAATGATTCAAAAAAATTAAATAAATCTTTCAAACTAATTCCTTAATATTTGGTAAAAAACTCCATGAATATCACAAGAAAATTGACCATGTAAAAAGACTTAAAAACAATTTCAGTATAAAAGTATGAAATATAAAAACACTTTTAACATGAATTTAATATATTAAGAACACATTAAAAACATTTAAGAATATTAATAAATAATATAGGAATAATTAAAACCAATAATATAAAATCTAATAAATAATTTTAAATTATGCTTATGTTTCTACAAACAAGAAGAATAAAATTAAAATAATATTTAAAACATGTTTAAAACATTTCAAAACTATTAACATATACTAAACATGGTTTAAAATTAAATATACAACAAATAAAATAATTAAAATAGTTATTATAAACATGCATCAAATAAAAAGTTAAAATTGTGAAAAACAAATCATAGTAAAATTTTAAAATATATTTTAAATTAAACTTAGGAACGATAGCATAAAAGATATAACCTAGTAAATAGGAACCATTAAAATTCATAGATGAATAATTCATAACTGATTATTAAAAAATTTATACTTGATAATCACACAATTTTTTTGACAAACAGTAACAATTTTTTTGAACTGATGGTAGCATATTTTTGAGCCAATGGTAGCATATTTTTAAACTAATGGTCAAAGAAATTTTTAACTATATGTAGTAGAAATTTATATCCAATGGTACATATTTTTTTGAATTTATGGTAGCATATTTTCAAAATTAAGGTAACATAGTTTTTGAACTAATGGTTGCATACATTTTAAACTAATGCTAGAAAAAAATTATAACTAACTCTAGTGGAAATCCCAAATTAATGGTGGAAGAAATTATGAATTAATGATGACATAAATTTATAGTTAATCGTAGCATAAATCTATAACTAACCCAACAAAAATTTATAACTAACAGTAACAAAACTTTATAACCAATAGTAACAAAAATTTACAGTATGTGTGGGGCATCAGTCATAGGGAAATGTTTTTCTTGTAGCGTTCATGTAATAATAGACCTCATTTAAAAATAAAAAAATTACAAATAACAGATTTTATTTAAAAATAAAACACTAAAATATTATTAAACATTAATAAAGAATTATTAAAAACATAAAATAAATAATTATTATATATTCACATTATATAAATAAATAAATTAAAAATAATGAATCACATAAACATTATTTATAATCAAACAAAACACAAATAAAAGTAACACAACACATGTATATTCACAATATCCCCCATTTTATTTGATTATAAAACCAATCAAGTAAAACAAAAAACATTTCCCTATTTTTATAATTAAAAAAAAGAAAAAAAGTAAACTTTATTGAAATAGATTATAACTAACTAATTATCCCCCTTTTTTACTTTAAACAGAAACAAGTAAATAACAAATTCATTCTAAGCATATAGAGATCAAGGTTAAAATATAAAATCCCCCTAAAAGCATATCATGATAAAAATATTAAGCATATTATAAAAATTAATTAAAAATTTCAAGGTAAATCTTCCCCTAAAAGATTAAAATAATAGACATAAGAAGATATCCCCTTTAACTTATGATTTAATTCAAAAAATTTCCACCTATATAAAATAGTTAGATTATATAAAACAAAATTTAAAAACCTTCTATATAGAACAATTTTTTCTTTAAGAAATGAAACTTTATTTATAGATCATCCATAAATTTATAAAATATTGAAGTATACATGGAAGATTCTTGTAAAAATAAAACCTAAACTCTTTTTTGGTACCCATGATATTTTGTGTCCAATTGGGTTAGTAACCTAATTTTTTGATACCTAAGTAGATTTACAACATTTATTATAAGGAACATGAAAAGATAAATCATTAGAGATAGAAACTCTAGTAATACCAAGAGATTGAGGGAACTTGATAGAACATTCATCAACACAATGCTAATTTCAATTAGTATTTGAAACAAGTAACTATTAAAACCTTCCCTATATAACTCTTGACAAAATAAGTCTCGTACATATTAGGAATCTAGTGATTATAACTAAAACTACTCTTATCTCTATTTGATTTCATTATAGTTACTATCTTATCACATTTCTCTTTACCTTGAACAAAGGTAGATAACATTTCTTTAAACTTTATAATTTCCTTCTTTAGATTTACATTCTCCTTCTGAACAATCTCAATATCATCAAAGACATTATCTTTTGTAAACGAAACAAAATTTCTCAAACTATGTGTTTAATTTTTGAGATTAGAAATGTTATTCTCTATAATATTTATCAAACTCAAGAATAGTTTTTTTCTCAATTGTTTATTTTTTAAAAATAATATTTTTATTTACTTTATAAACCTTCATATGATCCTTAGTCATATTTTCATACTTTTTAGTAATATTTTCAATTTACTCTTGAAATTTATCATAAAATTCAATTATCTCTTTAACTTTAGATTTATCACAATTATAACTAGAATAATATTCAAAATAAAAATCATAATTAGAAGTATTACTAAACTAATTTGATATAGTCATAAAACCAAAACTAGCATGATTTAAATATCATCAAAGGGATCTATTACCCAAGGACATTTTCCCATTAGATCAAGGTTATCAGTCTCCTTTTCACTTCTATTATCTTTTACTAGAGGTTTATTATTCAGTGTAACTCAAACTATAATGATAAGCATGTTTCACTTATTTCTTGTATTTATTATCTCACCATTCTTGTTTCAACTTTTTACCCTCATATTTGGTATGACAGGGTTTCTTATATTCATAAAAAATAATACTAGATTTACCTTTCACACATTTTCTTTTGAAATTATTATTTTTATCTCTTTATTTTCCCTTCATATTTTATGGTTGAATGAACTTTTCTTTATGAGTCCTTGAATTCATTTTGAAACTTGATTTAGATCATCATACTTATCTGAGATAGAAGAATATAAGGAAGCACTAGAAGAGTTAGCATAAACATATTTAGATTTAAAATAAAATCCCTTTATTTTTTCACATGAGCCAATCTAATTGTTCTTAAATTCAATATTGTATTGTAGTAGAGATCCGATTATCTGATCTAGAGAGTATTATACAAAATATTTACTTTCTTCAATAGTTAATTTATTTTAATGTCACTTATTTGGTAAGGATCAAAATATCCTTTCAGCCAGTACTTCATTTTTCATAGTTTCACCATGTGTAACTATGTTGTTGATAATCTTTGTGAATCTTTTGAACATATCAATTACAATTTAATGATCAATCATTCTAAATTCTTGAAATTTATCCCCATGAATACCGATCTTAGTTCTCTATAATTTTTTCAGTTCCTTGATGAGAGACTTTTAACATCCTCCAAATGTAAAAATAAGTTTTACAAGAAAATATACAACTATAAACACTTATAATAAGATAGAAATAAATACAATTTATCACTTTGTAATTCAAGACACATTTTCCAGCATCATTTCCATTTAATGATTCAGGTTCATCCTCGGGTATTTTATAAGTTCTATTCATGATAGTTCAATATTCAATACCTATAATTTCTCAATTTTATCTCTTTAATATTCAAAATCACTTCCATTGAAATGAGGTGGAATCACAAAATTCAATAATTAAATCTCTTGACTTTCCATCACTAAAAAATATATTTCCTTGGTCTTGTTAAGGAATAGGATACAAGTTAAATAAAAAACTATCATTTTAAGGTCAACCACTAATATTAATTGATGGTATCAGAAAAATAAAATATATCTAAACTAATAATACCTAAAATGGTCAACCTATTGATACATATTTTTGATATCAAGAAAAATAATAAAAGATCTAAGAAATCCTTAAGAAGGTTCACCCTTTGATACCAAGTGTTAGGTTATAAAGGTGGTGAAAAATGGTCTATGGGGGGGGGGGTGAATAGATGTTTATTAAATTTATCAAACTTATTAAAAATTAAACATGTAAAATAATTTATTAAGAAAATTAAGAAGTCAAACATAAAAGAATAAGTGTAATGTGTGAAGAGTGTATACAAAAAAATAAAAGAGAAGTGAAAAATGAATTTTTAGAGTTATTTGGTATAATCGATATAACCCACTCTTCACAACCTAACTGATGGAGTATGATATCCACTATGAGATATAGATAATTTTACAATAAGAGAAATCTAAACCCAAACTTTTACAATGGGATAAATCCCAACCTAGGACTTTGTGATGAGCAACCCTAAACCTAACTACATAACCTTTTTCCAGATTAGATAAAACATAGGATTTTCTAGAAGGAACATCCCTAACCTAAGTGTACTGATTTTTTTCCAAAAAAGAATAACCAAGGAATTCCATTTATAGATAGTACAACCCATGTGAGAAAAAAATTAAGTGAATATATCCACTTAGATAAAAAATATAGAACAAATATTACAACCAGATAGAAGTAGAAATATTGTTGTTGATGCAACAGTTTATGCATACCCTTTTGAATGATATAGACAGTGTAATCCAGGTATTTCAGAAAAGGTACTAATCAACTCCCCAAGGTGAATTAAGTCAAAGATGATTTGTTCCTCCCTTGAGAGTTCATTACAAATGATGAAAATAGTTGAGAATAGGATAACTTGAAAGTTTAGAGTAAGAACACTTTGAATTGTTTTGAGTCAAATGAGTATCATCATATGTAATTTTCTATCATTTCATTCATCTTTTAAGTCCCTTAAATAGAAAACTATTTGGGTTAAACACTCAAATAAACTATTAGAACAATTCAAAATAATAAAAATAGAGTAAACTAGAAATATCGTGGAGATAAAACTATTTCAAAAATATCAAGGGAATTTAATCTAATTTAAATAAAATATTTTAATAAGTTTAAACAAGTTAAAAAAATTAAGTAAATTATTCAAACTAATTCCATGATATTTAGTCAAATAGTTTCAAAAATATCACAAGTAAATTGAATATGTAAAAACACTTCAAAATAATTTTTTATAAATTCATAAAATATAAAAAAACTTTTAACATGAATTTAATATATTAAAAATACATTTAAAAAATTTAAAAATATTTTAAAATTATTTAGGAACAATTAAAACCAAGAATATAGGTACTAATAAATAATTTAAAATTATGCAGAAACAATATTATATGTTTCTACGAACAAGAAGAATAAAACTAAAATAATATTTAAACCATGTTTAAAATATTTCAAAACTATTCACATAGACTAAACATGATTTAAAATTAATTATAGAATAATGAAAATTATTAAAATATTTATTATAAACATGAAACAAATAAAAAGTTAAAATCATGAAAAATAGAGCATAATAAAATTTTGAAATAAAATTTAAATTAAACTCAGGAACAATAATATAAAAGATAAAACTTGGTAAAGAGGAACCGTTAGAAGTTATAGTTGAAGAATTCACTATTGACGGTAGCACAATTTATAGGTAAATGTTGAAAAAAAATTCTCTGGTGGTAAAAGATTTTTTGAATTTAAGTTAATGTATTTTTGAACTAATGCTAGAATATTTTTGAACTAATAGTATCATTGTTTTTAAACTAACTATAATATAAATTTAAAGAAAATGGTAGCAAAAATTTATAACTAATGGTGGCATATTTTTTTAACCAATAATATCATATTTTTGAACTGATGGTATCATAGTTTTTGAAATAATGGTAGCAGAAATTTTGAACTAATGGTAGTATAAATTTTTAACTAATGACAACATAAATTCTAAACTAATGGTAGTAGAAATTTTGAACTAATGGTAGAAAAAATTTATAACTAACAATGGTAAGAAATTATAACTAATGGTAGAAAAAATATGTAACTAAAAATGGTAAAAATTTATAAGTAATTGATTCTAATTAAAAATAAAACACTAAAATATTATAAAACATTAATAAATAATTATTTTAAACATGATATAAATAATTATTATATTATCACATTAAATAGATCAATAAGTTAAACAAATGAAGCACACGATCATTATTTATGATCAAACAAAACATAAAGTAGAGTAACACAATAAATGAACATGAAAAAAAAGTTAATAATTATAATATTACCTATGGTTATATAATACATATCCCATGTTTATTTATAATTTTCTACTTTCATCCCATGAGAGTTTTAATTACGAATCTTGAAGATAAAGCGAGAGACAAACTTGTTTCAACAGTTTTTAATAAATAAAGATCATATATTATCAATATGTTTAGATATTATTATTATAAATTTATAATATTTAAAAAATATTTAATATATTATTATTAAATGTAATTAATAATATATAACATTACTTAATCATTCACTATATAAATATTACAATATCGCTTAAGTAAGAAGTAAACTGACCAAAACAAAAGCGTGTCATAATGATTGAATGAATAAAAAAGTGCTATTACATAATGTTAATATAATATTTATATAAGCTTAGACATGTAATATCTATCATATATCTTCATAAAATACATTATTATAATCATTAATTATGTATGATGTTGATAAATGAAATCCTTCTTTTCTAGAGGTGATAGTCCACACATACACACAATGAACGAACCCATTTCCCAATGAATGAACTGAGTGAAAATATATAAAAATTTATCATTTAATAATTATAATAATGTTATAAACATAATATTAGTTCATTAATTACACTTTTTGTTCATACATGTTAGCTATTTAAGATAAATAAGACACATCATTCATGGAGGTGGTAGTCTACACACACACATGATTAATGATCTCATTCCTTAACCAATGAAAAGAATTGTGGTAAATGTAAAAGGAGATAATTTAAAAATTGTATAAGTGAAATAGAAAACATAATTATTCATTAAACGCAACCTTAATACCATTCATAAGATGTGATGATGAAAAACAAACTGCATCGTGTCGTAGAGGTGGTAGTTCGCACATACACACATACGTACAATCAATACATATTTTTTCTTAGAAGATGATACAAAATGAATGAATAATTGATGTTAAATTAATATAATTAAATTTAAGTATATATATGACAATTAATTAATTATATTAACAAATTTAGGGAATACTAGGAAGAGGAAAGTTACAAAGACTGAGAGAAGAGTAATACTCACATTAGGAACTTTGATTTTCCATGGAAATATCCTTAGAAATGAAGGGATTAGGATAAATAAAGAAGAAAAAAAGCTTAGTTACATGAGAGGGTGTTATAGGATGAGTATATGGGAAAATTTTTGGATATTATACTAAAGGAAAGTCTATACCTTAAAGGGATGGGAGTGATCTCTTTTATAAGTAAAGGAAACATCACTTTCCATGGAAATGAATGTTAAGTAAGGGGTAAGAATGGAATTAAATGAAAGTTGGGTAAGGTAAGGTTGTTAATATGTGTAATTAAGATTTTAAAACCTAAAAAATGACTTATATAATGTCTATATGTCATGTAAACTTAGGAAAAATCATGCCATAATAGATTACTCACTTAAACACTAATTATTCTTAATTAAATATTAATCATGGTAATCAATTTATTACTAAAAATATAAGTAGATTATTATTACCAAAATTTTACATGATGATTAAAAATTTGGAATCCATTCAAAATAATTCATTTTATAAATACTATAAAATATTATTTTAAATTAAACACACATAATACATAAAAAATTATTTTTAAATAAAAGAGTGTTTTCAAGATTTAAACTTATGTATAAGATAAATTTTTATTGAACTAATTTTAATGATATTAATTGATTTATTATAAATAAAATTAATTTTATGTGACATTAAAATAAATCCATAACCTAATTTTACCAAAATATTAATTAATTAAAATAAAAGATATAAAAAAAATTTCTTTATTAAAATAACCTATTACTTTAGTTCTAAAAGCATTGGCCATGGGTTTTATAAGATCAAATAATATTTTCAAAAGAATAATTTTATTACTTAATTTAATATTTGATCAATTAAATGGGTTTTTGACCTTATATTTCATTCTTATATATTGATAAATTCATGAAAATTTTAATTTTCATAAAAATGTATTTTCAACTAAAAATTGATATTTTCAAAAAATGCTCAAAAATTAATATTAAGTAAAGTTTTATATTATAAATTCAAAAATAAATTTAATTTTATCTAATTATATTTCAAAAAATTATATATATAACTTTTAATAGAAAATAGAAAATAGAAAATATAAAGATAAACTGCTTTTATTTTAAAAAACACAATCTTAAACATTAAGTGTTTCTAATACTATTTCATACAAATTATCCAATTTAAATAATTTAAATATTTTGTATCATATATATATATATCTTATATTTTATCTTAATTATATTTTAAAGATGATTAATTTAATTTACTAATGCATCACAATCTTCATTTTAGTGCATGCGAAGAAAGATATCACATTGAGAATCATTTAAAGGAAAATATATATACAAAAATCTAGGGATGTTACATTCTACCACTTAATTAAATTACATCCTCACAATTTTTTTAGATATGAATTAAGAGACAATTTCAAATGAAATTTCTACATTAATATCTTAAGTAAAACTAGAAGACAAATATTTTTCCTCTATCAAGTTAATTGAATGCTTTATTTTCCCACGATAACTATATGCTTTATGTCCTAATTTTTCACACATAAATCATTTTATAGTTCCTTTGAGACATTCCTCGGTGTGTTTCTTCCTAAATTTTTAGCATATAGGAAGTTTTAATTTTTTTTTCATCATCTTCATCCCTTTATCTTTCATGAGACCCCATCCTTCTTTTAATTTGTGTGTTTTGGATTTCAATTATATTCAAATTATTAATCATATATAATTATTGTTTATTTATCATAATATAAAGATTTATAACCCTAGTTCTTGTCACAATAGACTATACTTTTAGACAATCACTGCATTGTCCATTACATATATTGTTATCTTGGTTAATTCTTTCTCTATCAATTACTTTAAAAGAAATTTTAGGGGTGAGAATACTTAAATTAGTAAGTGTACAAAGGGAAAACTATGATATTAGAAGAAATAATTCACAAATTATGTTTATAACCTAACTTATGAGTCTTTAGCTTCAATTTAGGGAATATATGGTCATTTTACTCTTAGGTTCTCTAATATGGTTAACTTTCATGAAATCATATATTCAAATCCTAAATAATGGTTTGTAAATAGAATGTGAATTAACCCAATAATATCCCCCTAGAGTGTCTGAAATGGTATTCAGCTAGAGCCCATTCATCGTGCATCAGAATAATGACTAAGATATACCTGACCAACTCTTTTCAAGGTTGTTATGATGCATGTTTGTTAAAACTTCATCCACTTCATAGTATCCATACATGGATGTAATTTCTAGGAAAACCACACAATATTTACTTTACCGAAATTTTAGGAGGTTCTTATATACTTAGACTTTTACCTAGGGCTTCTACTAATATTCCTTATCTTAATCCCTAAACAACATAAAATATTAAACCCTCCCTATCTAAAGGTTAATCAATACCATTAAAACATAGATCATCCTTAGCTCATCGACCCTTGATTCATTCCTAAATCTTAAATAATCCTCAACCAATATCATCCTAACCTATAAGGTTATATGAAAACTGATCTGATATTAACTGTACTGCCCTCAGACCCATGCTCCTAGATCTGGTACCAAAAACACATAACTCACAACACTGGATTTGATACACATATATGATTACGATATATTTATCACATTTATAATATAAGGACCTTTAAGTTTATAGTTTTAGAGATTTAATAAAAAGAATAAACTTCTAAACCTCAAGTATTTTCAAAAAATGTACACTTCTACCATTGTATAAGAATCCAATTAATCCATAACGAGTCTTCAACATCATACATAAATTCTTTAAACAAGATAATATTTTATCCTTTACATACTTAATACTTTATTTCATAATATGGGGAAATGGAAGCATGATAAGGGGTGAGATTAGATGCTTAGTAAGGGAATAATAAAAGTAAATCATAATGGTAAGAATACTTACACATGTCAAGAGACAAAACATGATATCATAAAGAGAATGGAATCAAGGAATGGGAAATGATAACATAAGAGAATGGAATAAACATGATCATATTATAAGATCATGGCATTATAGTAATGTGGAAATAATATAAATATGATATCAAAAGCATAAGTTAAGGATCCCTACCTCATTAACATAATATAGTTCGCTATGCTAACTACCCACTCCCATAGTTAGCTAGGATCACTACCCACACACTTTGATATATCATGAGATAGAAACATTACCCAATGCATTGGAGAACTACAAAATTTTCCTCCCACCCATCAAATAATTAAAATAATAAATATATTTTTCACATGGTTTCAATCAACATATCATAAAAACCTATGAAAATAAAATGGGTTTTATATAATTTACAAATGGTTCTTATAAGGAATCATTCATTATTTCATCAATAAATACGAAATGATAACCCTATGAAAAATAAATGGGTATCCAATGAATTTAAGAATTATTATAGGTAAATACCACTCAACAAAGATGATTATACATATTTTATTTACACAATATAGGAAATAGATATACGGTTCATACAAAAATTTCCCCAATCAATCAATGTATTGAACATCTAGGTGAAACTCTTCAAATCATTAATAGAACATAGGAAATTCATAGAGGAAATACATTAAAAGTAAATCATGCCTATACAAGTGAATGATTAGGTAAGACAAAATTAGTGATGGATCTTACCATAGATGTAAAAGATAATTTCATAAATTTTCTTGATAAATAATGTGGTTGGTATCATTTAAATAATACCCTTGATCAATCATATTATATAGATCAAGGACACTGTTGAAATAATTATGAAAATTTATTTAAAAATAATAAATTCCATTATCCCTCGAAAAAATATAAAGAAAATATTTTATTAAACCACGAGGATAAGAATTTTCCTTTTTGAAAAATTGAAAACATAGAGATAAATTCTCTTAGAAAAAGGAAAATGTGATAGAAACATACATTCACATGAAAATGTGTAAAAGATATTCCTTAAGTTGAAAATGACCCATGTGGAAAATGTTAAAAATATTTTATTTTAATTTTTTTTACATAAAGTTAATGTATTTGAAGATAAATTTAAAACAATCTTTATGGAAGACTTTTTAAAACATTTATAACATTACTTAAAAGGAAAACCTTTTTTTGAAAACTATCCATGTAGAAAACATTAAAAGTTATTTAAAAACCTTTTATGAAACCCACATCATAAAAAGGAAAATAAAAACTTATTTTGAAAATAGGTAAAGTAAAACTTCAAGGCCAATTAAGGTGAAACATATTTGGGTTATATATTTCACTTTTAATAGGTAAAACATGGAAATAAAAGAAAAATATCAATCGGAAATTATATGAGTTATTCTTATCAATATCGTGCTTTTATTTGCGGAAGAGTTTTACAAAAGGGTAGGATATTAATGAAAATAATTAATATCCCTAGGGAAAAATTAAATCTACCATTTGAAAATATAATGGTAGGAAAATATACCTTTAAGATCAAAATCAAGAAGAGATTTCATGACTCACGGGAAAAAGGACTTGAGTAGAGAAAACATTTACGACACGAGTACAATTTTAATCAAAACCCTTGAAGGTGAGAGATCTTGAAAATGAACCTCAAATATCATGAATAAAATATATTTCAAGATTAAATAACAATTGGTCAGTATATACACCATATAAAAGTAAATGGTTCATAAAGTAAAACATTTCTCAATGAAGGGAGTTTGAGACAAAAATCCCTTACCTTATTTCCATGCTTAGTTAATCACACTATAAATTTCTATAAAAGAACCATAACTATATTAATCATTTATTCATAACCTTTTTCATCTATATAACCCATTTATATACTTTATTTATAATCATTTAATATGAATATAACGGTTCATTATTGCTTATTTTTAACATCAGGTGATAAAACTTTTAATTATATTGCACATATTTTTTAATGTTAATGTCGATCTTTGATATTCGATACCAAGTTCATAATTTTAAGAACCTATGGTTCTGTAATATATATCCCATTATTATTTATAATGTTTCACTTTTATCACAAGAGAGTTTTAATTACGACCCTTGAAGATGAATTCAAAGACTAACTTGTTTCGAAAACTTTTAATGAATGTAGATGATATATTATTAACATGTTTAAATATTAATATTATAACTCCATAATATTTAATTTTTCTTAATAACATATTATTAATTTTCATTAAAATTATATAATATTCCTTGATTATTCACTATATAAATATTACAACATCTCTTAAGTTGGTGGTAAACCGACAAAAACAAATCCCATCGTAATGATAAAATGAGTAAGAGTGATATTAAATAATGTTAATATAAAATTTAAAGAATACTAGAAATGTAATATATATCATATATATTCATAAAATCTATTATTAGATCCATTAAAGATGTGTGGTGTTGAAAAATGAAAATTTTCATTCACGGAGGTGGTAGTTTGCACGTACGCATGATTAATGAACCCATTTCCCAATGGATGGATGAAGTAATGTTATATGAAAATTTACCATTTAATAATTATAATAATTTTATAAAAATAATATTAGTTAATCAATTAAAATTTTAGGTACATTTATATTAGGTTGTTAAGATAAATAAAACACATTGTTCATGGTGGTGGTAGTCCGCACATACGCAAAATTATTGATCTCATTCCTTAATGAATGTATAAAATGAAGGAAAATGTAAAAGGTAATAAATTAAGAATTTTATAAGTGAAATAAAAAAACAATTATCCATTAAACACATACTTTATAAAATCCATAATAGGTGGTGATGATAAATGAACCACATCATGTTGTGGTGGTGGTAGTCTGTACATACGCACGATCAGAACATTTATTTTTTTAGAGAATGATATAGAATGAATGAATAATTTATGTTACATTAATATAATAAAATTTCAGTATATTTATTATATTTAATTAATTATATTAATAATTTTAGGGAATATTAGGAAGAGTAAAAATAAAAATTAAGACTAAGAGGAGAGTAATAATCACATTGGGAACTTTGATTTTCCTTTGAATTATCCTTAGAAATGAAGGACTTAGGATAACTAAAAAAGGAAAATATCTTAGGTTTGTGGGATATTATTCTATAAGGATTAAATCAGTAGTTTTTTGGAAATTAAATTTAAGGAAAGTGTATACCTTTAAGGGATGGGAGTGCTCTCTTTTATCAGTGAAGGAAAAAGCACTTTCCATGGAAAAAGAGTGTTAAGTAAGGGAAAAAATGGAATGGAATGATAGTTAGGTGAGGTAGGTGAGTGAAGGTTGGTAAGAAATTTAGGTAAGACTTTATAGCCTAAAAAATTAATTCTATAAGGTCTATAGTTCATGGAAACCTAGGAAAATTCATGCCACATTAGATATCTCACTTAAACATTAATTAGTCTTAACTAAATATTAATCATGGTAATTAAATTATTACTAAAATTATATTTAGGTCCTTATTTAAAAATTTATACATGTTGATTAAAATTTTTCCCCATTAAACCCAATTCATTTCATAAATATGAGAAAATATGATTTTAAATTAAACACATATAATACATAAAAAATGTTTTTAAATAAAAGAGTGTTTTAAAATTTAAACTTATGTATAAGATAATTTTTTTATGGTCACTGATTTTAATGATAATAATTGATTTATTATATATAAAATAAATGATATTTTACATTTATATCAATCCATAACCTAATTTTACCAAAATATTAATTAATTGAAAGAAAATATATAACACCATTTTCTTTATTAAAGTAACCTCTTATTTTAGTTCAAAAAATGTTGGCCATGAGTTTTCTAAGTTAAAATAATATTTTAAAATGTATAATTTTATTCCTTAATTTAATATTAGATCACTTAATTTTTTTAACCTTCTATTTCATTATTATATGTTGATAAATTCATGAAAATTATAATTTTTGTAAAAATCACAATTTTGACCAAAAATTGATATTTTCAGATTAAAACTCAAAAATTTATATTAATTAATTTTTATATTATAAATTTAAAAAAAAATTTAATTTTATCTAATTATATTTATAAAAATTATATATTTAACTCTTAATAAAAAATAAAAAATATAAATATAAACTGATTTTATTTAAAAAAACCTTTTTAAACATCAAGTGCTTATAATATTATTTCATACCAATTATATAATTTAAAGAATTTTAATATTTTATATCATATAAATATATCTTATATGTTTTTATAATTATATTTTAAGGATGATTAATTTAATTTAATAATATATAACGACCTTTATTTTAGTGTGTGTAAAGAAAGATATCACACTCAAAATTATTTAAAGGAAAATATAAATACTGAAATCTCAGGATATTACATTTCCCCATTTAAATAAATTATATCCTCACAAATTTTTTTATACAAGAATTAAGATAAAAATTCAAATGAAATGTCTACATTAACATCTTAAGTAAAACTAGAAGTCACGTCTTCTTCCTCTATCGAGTTAACTAAATGATTCATTTTCCCAAGGTAAATAGATGCTTTATATCCTCTTTATCTACACATAAAGAATTTACTAATTCCTTTGAGACATTACCCACTAAGTTTCTTCCTAAATTTTTGACATATATAAAGTTGTACATTTTTTCCTTTATCATATTCATCATTTGATCTTTCATGAGACTTCATCTTTCTTTTCTTTAGCGTGTTTTGGACTTTGACTATATTAACATTGTTAATGAAATTTCCCAATAGTTGATTTAGAATAATAGTAAGATTTCTAACCTCATTCCTTATCCCAATAGATTAAGGCTTTGGAAAATCACTATAATTTCTATTGCATCAATTATTATCTCGTTTCCTTCTTGATCTAGACATTAATTTAAAATAAAGTTTAGGGATAAAAATACCTAAATTAGTAAATATAAAAAGGTAAAATCATGATATTATAATAAAAAATTCATAAATTATGTTAATAACCTAACATATGAGTCTTAAACTTCAATGTAGGATATCCATGTTCATTTTACTATTAGATTCTCTAATATAGTTAACTTCCATAAAAGAATATGTTCAAATCCTTCATAATGGTTTGTAAAGTGAATGTAAATTAACCTAAACATATCCCCCTTGAGAGTCTGTATAGGTGTATAATTAGGGACCATTCACCGTGCACTATAATGATTACCGAGATATACCCGATTATCTCTTTTTGAGGTTGTTAACCCAGTTGAGTCAATAAAATTTTCCTTATGACTTTTCCATTCCTTCATACTTGGGGAGATTGTTGAGTCATTAAGGTTTCCTTATGAATTTAACATTCTTCTTGTTTTGAAAATCACAGACACCTTATCTCAAGGAAAATCTCTTTTTATCTTATGTTTTACTTCTATAAGGAAAAATTTCCTTCCCCAAGGAAATTTATCCTTACCATGTTCATTGTACATATCATAATTTTTCTAAGTGTAAAATTCGGTTTAAAACCAAAACCTCAGAATCCTATAATCACCTAGATATGGAGCATTCTGTTTAGGATCTGAATTCTCAGAATTCTGGTTACGAACTCTTCTGAGTTCTGAATCCGAATTCTGATTACAAATTCTAGATACAAATTTCTCTGAGTTCTAATTCTGAATTCCAAATTCAAATTATGGTTATGAAATTCTCTGAGTTCTAACTTTGAATTATGAATACGAATTTTGGTTACGAACTTCTCTGAGTTATGACTCTAAATTCTGAATATGAATTCTGGTTACAAACTTCTCTGAGTTTTGACTCCAAGTTCTCTGAATTCAGACTCTGAACTCTTATGAGTTCTGACTCGGAATTATCATGAACTCAGACTCTAAACTTTTTGAGTTCTAGTTCAGAATTCTTGTGAATCCAGATTCTGAATTTCCTTGGAATTCAGACTTCAGAATTCTATAGAGTTCAGGTTCCGAATTCCTAGAAAACAGAATCTGAATATCCTTGAATTATAAACTCTGAATTCAATTTTGGTTAGATTCCAAACTTTCATATTTCCTTACATTCCGAATATTATATTTTAGTTATGTAACCATATTTTTTCTTACACTTGTTTTGTTATAAAACGATGTCATGCATTCAGTTACTAATTAACCACTATTTGAGTGACACTTGTACAGGTCCCTATGAAATTCAAGGAAAAATATGATCGTTAGAGGAGGGAGCTGATCATTGAAGCCGTTCCTATAAATAGGATCTCATTTTAAAGATCTAAATACTGTTTTATGACTATAGAGATTACATTCTGTTGAAGTGATTTCTAGAGAGAGACTCTCATTTCTTAGTGCGTACTGAACTTATGGTTCAGATTTGCTTTGTGCAACTCCAAATGTTGCTGATTACATTCAAGGGATTCTGGGGATAGGAAGATAGAGGTGCCAACTACCTTGAAGTTGAGGGCTTCCTTGCTGAGGAAGACAGAGGTGCTGACTACCTTGAAGTTGAGGGCTTGCAGGGATTGTAAGACAGACTCCGATCTTCATATCAAAGGATTACCCTAGTGTAGGTAAGACAGACTTTCTTGAAAGTATAAATCAAGGGACCTTTATCCAAGGTTGTTGGATACCCTTATCTTTGGGTTAAAAGACTTACTACTTATTACTTGTTTTGTTACAAGTTTTCCGCTGCATTTTTATTATTGAGGAAAGTATAACTATCTTATACTTTCTTATACTTGTACAATGATTTAGTAAGATTCTATACGCTTTAAGGCAGAATCTTTGTTGTTGTAAACTTTCATTAAGTTTTAGTTTTTGGAACCATCTTTCTGAATCCAATTTCTTGGAATCATATTTCCAGACTCAAGAAAGTGTTTAAAACTTAGAGGTTTTGTGAATTTCCTTGTTTAACCTTGTTAAATATAACCATCATAACCTTGTTTCACACCCTCTCTTGTATTTTGATCATCTCTAGATACTTGATACATTATCTCTTTTATTTCGATCCTACATTTGGTATTATAGATTATATCATACTCACATACCATCTCAACAATTGGTATTAGAGCAGGTGACCATGTACCCTGAACCAATTCAATAATTGGTATCAGAGCATTGGTTCAATATGAATTAATCTCATGATTAGATTCGGAAGAGAATTCATACCATTCTTTTCTAGAATAAAATTTTCAGACTCATATAGTTCGGATTCATTTTTTCTTAGAGATACTATTATTCTATATTTTCCCTTGCTTAGGAATATTTTCCTTGTTTACGAACTTTTTCTATTAACAAGTTTTTTTGGAATTTCTTTTTAAATATGGCAGGAATCAATGTTGGTTCCATAGACAATCTCAACCCAACTAGACCACCTATCTTTTATGGAAATGATTATGAATATTAGAGAGATAGTATGAAGACTTTCATTATCAATAATGGAGTTGATAATTTTGTTATTCTTACTAGAGGATATAAAATCCTTGACAAGGAAGTTAGTACCTTCACCAATCAATAAAAGCATGAATATCAACTGAATTATAAGGTACGCAATACTTTTCTTTGATCCATGACTAGAAATATATATAGCCAAATTTCATCTTGTGATGAAACAACTTGTATATGGAAGAAACTTGAAGTTACACACTTTGGAACATCCAAAGTTATTGAAACTAGAAGATCCATGATCAAAGCTGAATATCATGGTTTTTGCTTTCCTTATGGAGAACCCATATGTAAGGTGCATCAAAGATTCATGACTATTGTGAATAGTTTAAAATCCATGGATGATAAAGGATTAGATGATGAAGATCTTGTTGATAAGATCATAAACATCTTGCCCAATGAGTGGGAATCCAAGAGGATAACTATTGATGAGAATAAAAAGGTTACTCAGATTACTCTTGATGAACTGTTTGGAACTCTTTTTCAACATGATACTAGAATGAAGAGAGATAATGATAATGTTAAGAAGAAGAATGGGAATGGAAATGTTGCTTTTACTACAACTTCAAATCATACAAAATCTAAGACTCTTGATAGAGTTACCAGGTCTAAGTCTAAGAAAGTTTTTATCCAATCCGAATATAGTGGAAGTGAATCCTTAGAGAAGGAATTAGCCAATATTTCTCAAAGGATGAATAAGATAGCTGGACAGAGGAACTTGCAATCAAAATATAAGAAGAAAGAAAGGAAATATAATAAATATTCAGAAGTTACATGTTATGAATGCAAGAGAGATGGACATATAAGACCTGATTGTCCTATTCTCAAGAAAAAAGAAATAAAGGAAAAACATTCTGAGAGAAACATAAAGAAGTATTACAAGGCTAAAGATAATAAAGTATTTAAAGCTAATGACACCTGGAGTGACAGTGGTGGTGACTCTTCAGATGAATCTTCAGATTACGAATCTTCTAGACAGAAGAATCTTGGTCTAATAGCCAGAATACCTATTAACAATCATTGCTTGATGGCTAAGGTACACAATGCTGAATCAATGAACAATGTTTCTTTAAATGAAAATTATAGTAATGATAAATATTATAACTCTTCTGATGAAGAAACTTCTTTTGATGAAGATAATACTTTACATTCCTATGAATAATTTTCTAGGTTTTCCAAACTCCTTGATATTGAGAATTCAAAACTCATGAAAAAGCTTGATAAGGAAAATTCTAGGAATACTATTCTTACTAAGGAAATATCAGATCTTTCTAAAGATCTTGATAAGAAAAATGTTGATTTCGAAATTATTTCAAAAAATCTTTTGGAAGTAAATTCTGAGAAGAATAAACTTTCTAAAGATCTAGAAAATGTAATTTCTAAGAAAAATGTTTTCAAGCCTAACTCTAGTTCAAAATCAAATGTTTTGGAAGACAAGAACTTGGTTATCAAATTGAAATATGTAATATTTTCCTTGAGGAAGTGTTTGTCAAACTTTACCTTATGTAAGGAAAATTTTGATAAAATGTATTCTCAAATCCGACCTTTAAGGAATAGTTCTGGTTTTGGTTATACTGTTTCTAAACCGATTTTTAGTAACAATTACTTTGTTCCTCAAAGTGCTCCATTCTGCACTAAGTTTCAGTGTGGCAGACACTGGGAAAAAAATTGTTCCTTAAACAAAACCCAGTCTTTAGGATTTCATAAAGCCTATTTTTCTAAAAATATGTGGGTGCCTAAAATTTTTCTTTCTTAGATTTACGGATCCAAGTAAGTTTGGATTCCGAAAACCTAACTTTTTCTTATTTTCAGGAAAATAGAGAAAGTACCAACAACAATACATGGTACATGGATAGTGAATGTTCTCGACATATGACTGGTAACAAAGACTATTTTAAAAAGATTATCAAGATGAAAGGAGGAAAAGTAACTTTCAGAGATAATGATCAGGGAGAAATTATTGGTATAGGTAACATTGTTCTTCTTGAAAAAACTTTGATTTCAAATGTTTTATTTGTTAAAGGTCTTAAGCACAACCTCATTAGCATAATACAATTACAAGGAAGGGTTTATTCTTTCTTCCCATAGGCAAGAGAATTTTTACACACTAAACTTAGAAGACCTTAGGAACCAAGATCTACCTTGACTTAGTGCAATGGAAGATCATTCTTGGTCATGCAAGAAGAAAAAATGAGTAGAAACTTCTACTACTGAAGCAGAATATGTAGCAGCTGGAAGTTGTTGTGCTCAAGTGTTGTGGATGCAACACACACTCACAGACTATGGTATGAGTTTTACCAAAACACAAATTTTGTGTGATAATATAAGTGCCATTACCCTTAGTAAAAACCCTGCACATTACTATTGTGAAAAGCACATATAAATTAGACATCACTTTCTTAGGGATCACACTCAAAAAAGAGATATCATTCTTCATTTTATCGGAATGAAAGATCAACTTGCTGATATTTTCACAAAATCTTTACCCTATGATAGGTTAGAATAAATTAAATAGAAGTTAGGAATGAAAACCATAAGGTAATCTTCCTTGTTAACTATTTTTTGAATCAATCTCCTTATAGTAATAAAATCCTTTTCATAGGGGGAGTACATTTCCATTGTTAGTTTTTCAAAAATTTTCGTAATGAAGTTTTCAAAAATTTTCGTAATGAAGTTTTCAAATTTTTTGTAATGGAGTTTTTCAAGTTTTTTCGTAATCAAGTTTTTCATGATTTTCGTAATAAAGTTTTTCATATTTTTCTTAATGTAGTTTTTTCATGATTTTTCGTAATGAAGTTTTTCATATTTTTCATAATTAAAATTTTCAAATTTTTCATAATGGAGTTTTTCAAGTTTTTTCGTAATGAAGTTTTAAATTATTTTCGTAATAAAGTTTTTCAAAATTTTTCATAATGTAGTTTTTCAAATTTTTTCGTAATGAATTTTTTCATATTTTTTGTAATGAAGTTTTTTATATTTTTTTAATGATTTTTTTCATATTTTTCATAATAGACTTTTTCAATTTTTTTGTAATAGAGTTTTTTGAGTTTTTTCGTAATGAAGTTTTTCATGATTTTATTAATTAATTTTTTCATATTTTTCATAATGAAATTTTTCAAATTTTTTATAATGATGTTTTTCAAGATTTTTTGTAATGAAGTTTTTCATGATTTTCATAATAAAGTTTTTCAAAATTTTCATAATGATGTCTTTCAAAATTTTTCGTAATGAAGTTTTTCATATTTTTTGTAATGAAGTTTTTCATATTTTTCATATTGAAGTTTTTCATATTTTTCTTAATGAAGTTTTAATTTTTTTTTGTAATGAAGTTTTTTTTTCCGTATTGGGTATTTTCGTAGTGTGTTATTTTTAGTCAGGTTTTTTGGAATCTAAATTCCTTCAGGAGAAAAAATTACCTATTATGAATAATCTTCCTGGAAATCTGAAAGGTATAATTCTTTCTTAAGTTTTTGTAATCACCCTTTAATTCCTGGTAGTTTTTTTTGTTTTTAAAATTTTGTCGGATTCTAGTTTCCTTAAATCCGAATGTTTTCTTTAAAAACCTCAAAAGATCAGATCCTAACAAATTTTCCTTACGGATATCATTTCAACCGTCAGATCTGATCAAAAGAATTCTCAACCATTGGATTGAGATAGGAAGATCAACTATCGCATCAACACCTATAAAAGGGGACCCCCGATGGTTTTCCCACATCTTTTTTTTTTCAAGATTTTGTGTATAGAAGATCTTCCCCACTTCAAAATCCCATTTCGGATTTTCAAATATTTCTCAATTCTGAATGTCTGGTGAAGTTCCTTTTCAAGATATGTATTCTGTTAGGCCGATTTCAGAGTGGCAAGTATACATGGAGAGGTTGGTGCATTCGAACTTCTTCAACAAGTACGATTCTATTATTTCAAAGAATATCAAGCTTAATGGATGGGAAAACATTTGTATATCAAATCTAGGAGCTCAAGATGTTGTGTATATGGATCTGCTAATAGAATTTTATGAACCAGTTTTCTTTTTCAAGGAAGATGGTAGAGAAAAATTTTCCTTCAAAAGCTATGGAAAAACATATGCACTTTCATACACCAAGGCTGCTAGCTTGGTAGGGTTATCCTATGAAGGAGAAGCAGAATTTTTTTCTCACAAGTTACTAGATGTTCAAGGAAGTTTTATAAAGGTAAAATCTATGAAGTGTCTTGGACCTACAGATTTCAAGACAAAAAATATTACTCACTTGTCTACCAAAAATCTGATCCTTGAGTTATGGGTTCAGGGTTTTATCATACCGAGAAAGGGTGACAAGGAAACACTGAAGAAAAGTGATATGTATATCTTGGATTTTTTTGGTAAATCTAAGGAAGATCAATCTGACGAAGCATATTCTCATTACAATAGAGAATATCAAGAATGGGAATTTGAGAGCACAGATAATCATGTATCCTTCCCTACTCTCCAATTTGATTGTTAGGTGTCTTGAGTCCTTCAAGATTCCTTGCAGTTCCAAGCTGAGGAATTGAAAAGTAATGTTAGTTAGTGATGAAAATTTGAAAAGAATGAATGTTTGTTTTTCTAAGGAGTCAGGAGAGTTTTATGATCTACCAATGGAAGAAGTAGAAGCCGTTCCGGAGAATGTAGAATAGGCTGAACCGTCGAAGAAGTATGGAAAGAAAAGAAAATTGAATGAATTAGAAGCCGAAGGTGAAACCCCTAAAGCTAAGGAAGCTCAAACCACACCTCCAAATCCCAAGAAGCAGAAAGCCTATCCAGATGAGGTCGTAGCCAAATAGAGGGAGGATAAAAATAATCGGAAGGAAGGAGAACCACAGTTTGGTATAGATCCTGCTGAGGCCAAGGCTCTAAAAGAAAAGACTACTAAAGAGATTGAGAAGCAATACAAAGAGAAGAAGCTTAAGAAGAAAATGTCTGAGACTGAAATTTTTCAATCCCTTCTAAGGGATACTGAAATAGCATCTGAGAACATCCCAGTTTCGAAAACCTTCTTAGTTGAACCATTACCTGAAACATCGGGGAAGAATTTCATGACTCCGGAAAAAGTACTAGAGAAGGTTGTTGAAGAAAATGAAGTTGTGGAAGAAGTATAAGAAGCTGAAAGCAGTTATGATATAGCTGATCTGATAAAGCAAGTTTAAGACTTTCATGAGAAGGAAATTCCATCTGAAAAATTATTAATCTGGACTTTTCAAGATGGATCTTCGAAACTTGTTACCCCTAGAATTGATGAGAAGGATAAAGAGGAAGTGAACAAATTATCTGAGGAAGATAGTTATAATCATCACTTCATATTACCTGAGGATATTGAGGTAGGAGCCAAGAAAGAAAAAATTTATGAAGATAAGATTGTTCAGTTGTCTGAAAGTGAGCATGAGTCTCCAGATGAAGAAGCTGTTCTGAAAACTGACAAGGAGAAACAAGTGGTTGTTGATACCCCAACAAAAGCAATTCTAAGAAATAAAAAAATTGGTACATATTCTAAAAGAAAGCTGGTCGAGATAGATAAAGAACCATCACCAAGTAAAGTGTTAGATTTAGAATCATCAGCTCTGAGACATGATTCTATCATTCAATCTCTGAAGAATCTTGTTGAAACCATTCCGATGTTTCCAACCATTGACTCTAGATGTCAAATGATCCAACATAGCTTGAATCAAAAATAAAATTCTATATCCATGGTGATGGATAGGTGTATAAATATTGATTCTGATTAAAAGAACTTCCTTATCAACTATGAATCCCACAAAAAATCTTGCAAGAAAATGGTTAGCTGGTCAAAGAATATAGTTGAATATTTGAGAGAGCTTGATGACTTTCAAGGTGATGTTAAGGAAACTTTTGATACTCAAGATAGACAAATCAAGGATCTCACAAATAGATTTTATAGAAAAATAAATCTTGAGAAGAATACTCAGATTCAGGATGTAAAAGATCTGAATGGGAATTTGAATTATGTTGTCCAAAGTTGGAAAAAAGAAAGGGATCTCCAGATCAAGATTGAAGAGAAGTTAGTGAAGCAAGATGACCTATTGAAGGTTCAGGAAGAGACTTTGAAGGCTCAGGATGATAGGATCAAAGTCTTAGAGAAGCAAGAAGAGGAATATCACAAGGAGCTAAAGAATCTGAAAACCAGAGTAAAGAAGTTAATACCCAAGGAGAAGGAAGGAAAATAGATCAAACCGATCTTTTGTTGTATTTTCTTTCCTTGTAAAAATTATTTCAATCTTAATGAAATTGTGGTTGCTTGTTTTTTTGGATGTTTGTACTAATTTTTTCAGGTATCACAATTTCTTTTCCATTCCCTAATTTCTTTTTGAAAATCACAAAGGGGGAGAAAGGAAAAAGAATTCTAAGTAAAGAAGAAATATCCTTAAGTAAGGGGGAGTTTATCTAAGGGGGAGTTTTCATTATAGAGATTTCTGTACTCAATATAATGAAAAATATCATTTCGAAAATCTAGAATACAATACTTAGTGTTCTAAAGCCTAAGGGGGAGTTAGTCATATTCACCATTGTCCATGTGTAAAGGGAGATAAGTTTTATTTCAAATTCTAGAAAATTTTTCTAAGTCCTTATACTCTTTTTCATAAGGATGTTTGTGCTTTCCAAAAAGGGGGAGATTATTGAGTCAATAAGGTTTTCCTTATGACTTTTCAATTCCTTCATACTTGGGGAAATTATTGAGTCATTAAGGCTTCCTTATGACTTTACCATTCTTATTGTTTTGAAAATCACAAACACCTTATCGCAAGGAAAATCTCTTTTTATCCTATGTTTTACTTCTATAAGGAAAAATTTCCTTCCCCAAGGAAATTTATCCTTACCATGTTCATTGTCCATATCATAATTTTTCTAGGTGTAAAATTCGGTTTGAAACCAAAACCTCGAAATCCTATAATTACCTAGATATGAAGCATTCTGTTTAGGATCTGAATTCTCAGAATTCTGATTATGAACTCTTCTGAGTCCTAACTACGAATTATGATTACAAATTCTAGATACGAACTTCTCTAAGTTCTGACTCCAAATTCCGAATACAAATTCTGGTTACGAACTTCTCTGAGTTCTAACTCTGAATTCCAAATATGAATTCTGGTTACGAACTTCTCTGAGTCCTGACTTCGAATTCCAAATAAGAATTCTGGTTACAAACTTCTCTAAGTTCTGACTTCGAGTTCTCTGAAATTAGACTCCGAACTCTTATGAGTTCTGACTCTGAATTCTTATGAGCTCTGACTCCGAACTTTGTAAGTTCTGGTTCTGAATTCTTGTGAATCCAGATTCTTAATTTTCTTGGAATTCAGACTCCAGAATTATATAGAGTTTAGGTTCCGAATTCCTAGAAAACAGAATCTGAATATCCTTAAATTATAGACTTCAAATTTAATTTTGGTTAGATTCTGAACTTTCATATTTCATCACATTATGAATATTGGATTTTATTTATGTAACCATATTTTTTCTTACACTTGTTTTGTTATAAAATGATGTCATGCATTCAGTTACTAACTAACTGTTGTTTGAGTGACACGTGTACAGGTCCCTCCGAAATTCAAGGAAAAATATAACCATTGGAGGAGGGAGCTGACCATTGAAGTTGTGCCTATAAATAGGAGCTCATTTGTAAGAGCTCAATACGGTTCTATGAATCTAGAGATTATATGCTGTTGAAGTTATTTTTAGAGAGAGACTCTCATTGCTTAGTGCGGTACTAAAATTCTAGTTCATATTTTCTTTGTGTGACTCCGAATATTGATGATTACATTTGAGGGCTTCTGGGGATAGGAAGACAGAGGTGCCGACTACCTTGAAGTTGAGGGATTCCTTGCTAAGGAAGACAGAGGTTCCAACTACCTTAAAGTTGAGGGCTTGTGGGGATAGCAAGATAGACTCCGATCTTCATATCGAGGGCTTACCCTGGTGTGGGTAAGACATACTTTCTTGAAAGTATAAATCAAGGGACCTTTATCCAAGGTTGTTGGATACCCTTCTCTTTGGGTTAAAAGACTTACTACTTGTTACTTGTTTTGTTACAAGTTTTATACTACATTTGTATTGTTGAGGAAAGTATAACTATCTTATAATTACTTATACTTGTACTATGATTTAGTAAGATTCTATATACTTTAAGGTAGAATCTTTTTTGTTGTAAACTTTCATTAAGTTTCAGTTTCCAGAACCATATTTCCAGATCCACTTTCTTGGAATCATATTTCTGGACTCAAGAAAGTGTTTAGAACTTAGAGGTTTTGTTAATTTTTTTATTTAACCTTGTTAAACATACCATCTTTAAAAGTTCCAAAGTAATTTTTAAAAGTATAAAATTCACCCCCTCTTGTATTTTGAGCATCTATAGATACTTGATATAGTATCTCTATTATTTTGATCCTATATTTGGTATTATAGAATATATCATAGTCACATACCATCTCAACAACCCCTAGATGCATCTGTGCTAAAACCGTACCCACTTTCTAGTACCCAGACAAGGATTTAATTGCTAGTAAAATAACAAAATATCAACTTTACCAAAATTTCATGAGGTTATCCTTTACATATAATTTTAACTAGGTATTTTACTAATTTTATCTTATCTTAATCCCTAAAAAACATAAAATATTCAATACATATAACCTAAAGTTTTATCTATTCCATTGAAATCAAGACCATCCTTAACTCATCAACCCCTAATTTCATTCCTAAATCTTAAATCATAATAAACCAATATCATCATAATATCTAAAGTTATATAAAAACTACTCATATACAAACAGTAGCTACCTCAGACCCATGCTCTCATATCTAATACTGAAGACACATAACTTATAGTACTAGTTTTTATACACATCTACGATTACAATATCTTTGTCACATCTACAATCCAAGGACCTTTAAGTTTAGATTTTTAGAGAGTTAGGATAAAGAATAAAATACTAAATCTCAAGTCTTATAAACAAATGGAATTTTTACCCACTATATAAGAATCGAATTAATCCATAATGAGTCTTCAACATCACCCATAAATTCTTCATATGATATACTCTTTTAGGATTAACATACTTAATACTTTCTTTCATAACCTGGTAAAATTGAAACATAAGAAGGGTTGAGCTCAGATTTTTAGTAAGGGAATAATAAAAGTAAATCATAATGGAAAATATACTCATACATGTCAAAAGTAATAACATATTATCATAAAGAGAATAGAATCAAGACATGGGAAATTATAACATCAGATCATGGAATAAACATGATCATATTATGAGATCATGACATCATATGAATGTGGAAAGAACATAAACATGATATCATAAGCACAAGTCAAGGATAACCACCTCATTAACATAACATAGTTGGTTAAGATGACTACCCAATCCCATAGTTGGCTAGGTTCACTACCCACACACCACGATATCTCATGTGATAGAAAAATTACCCAATCCATTAAAGGGCGATATAATTTCAGGCCCACCCATAACATAATGAAAATCATACATATGTGTGCCACATGGTTTCAATTAAAATATTATAAGAACCCAAGGAAATAGAATGAGTTTTATATCATTTAAAATTGGTTCTTATAAGGAAGTATTCATTATTTTATCAATAAATATAACAATATAAACCCATGGAAAATGAATGGGTATACAATGCCTTTTGAACATCATTATAGGTAAATACCACTAAAAATTTATGACCAGGAATATGATATTTACACCATATATAAAATGGTTATATTATTTAAACAATAATTTCCCCAATAAATTAATTTATTATGAATCTAGGTGAAACTATTCAATCATGTAATGGAACATAGAGAATTCATAGAGGAGATACATTGGAAGTAAATCATGCCTATACAAGTGGATGATTAGGAAAGAACAAATTAATGATGAATAATACCATATATGTAAATTAAAATTTGATAAGCCATCCCGATAAAGAAAGTGGTTGGTACATTTTAAGAATACCCTTTATCAAGCATACAACATAGATGAAACAAACTCTTAAAAGTATTCGGAAAATTGCATTAAAATAATAAATTCCCTTATCCCTTTAAAAAATTTAAAAATTAAGATTTTATTAAACTATGAGAATAATAATTTTCCTTTTTTAAAACTTTAAATCATATAGATAAAGTCTCTTAGAAAACAACAAAGGTGGTAGACAAATACATTCACACAGAAACATGTAAAAGAGATTCCTTCTATTGAAAATGGACCTTGTGGAAAATGTTAAAAATATTATCTTTTAATTTTTTTTACAAAAATTAAATTTATTTTAAAATAACTTTAAAATAATTTTTATGGAATATTTTTTAAAACATTTATAACATTACTTGAAAGGAAAACCTTTTTGAAAAACTATCAATGTGGAAAACATTAAAAGTCATTTGAAAACCATTTATGTAACCCACATCGTAAAAAGGATAATAAAATTTTCATTTGAAAAGAGGTGAAGTTATTCTTGAAGTTCACTTAAGGTGAAAAATATTTGGGTTATTTATCACACTTTAAATAGGTAAAACATGTAATGGAAGAAAAATATCCATTAGAAAGTATATGCGTTATTATTATCAACATCTTGAATTTATTTGTGGAATAATTTCATTAAAATGGAGGATATTAATGAATATAAGTAATATGACTAGATAAAAATTAAATCTATAATTTTATAAGATAATGGTATGAAAAGATACTTGGATGATCAAAATCAAGAATAGATTTCATGACTCACAATAAAAAGGACTCGAGTTGAGAAAACAATTACGATATGAGTAAAATTTTAATAAAAACTATTAAAGAAGAAATATCTTGAAAATGAACCTAAAATACCATTAATAAAATATATTTCATTATAATATAACAAATTTTGAACATATATACTACATAAAATTAAATTTATATATAAAGTAAAATGTGTCTCAATGAAGGGAGTTTGAGATAAAAATTCCTTACCTTATTTTAAAACTTAGTTGATCATAATAAAAATTCCTATAAAAAAATAAAAACCATATTAATCATATAATTAATAAAATTATGAATCTATATAAACCTTTTATGTAATTAATTTATAATTATTTACTATTAATATAGTAGTTCACTATAGCATATTTTTAATATCAGGTGTTAACACTTTTAATTGTCTTAGACATGCTTTGTAATGTTAATGTAGATCCTTGATCGTTGATACCAAGTTAATATTTCAAATATTATCTATGATTTTATAATATATATCCCATGATTATTTATAATCTTCCACTTTTATCCCATGATAGTTTTAATTATGACTCTTGAAGATGAAGTTGAAGACAAACTTGTTTATACAATTTTTAATGAACGAAATTGATATATTATTAACATGTTTAGATATTAATATTATAACTCAATAATATTTAAAACTTATTTAATAACTTATTATTACATTTCATTAACATTATATAACATCCCTTAATCATTAAATATATAATTATTAAAACATTGCTTAATTAGGAGGCAAACTGACCACAACAAAAGCATGTCGTAATGATCAAATTGGTAAGAAAATGATATTAAATAATGTTAATATAAAATTTAACAAATCTTATAAATTTATTATATATCATATATATTCATAAAATAAATTCTTATAACCATTAATTATGGGTGGTGTTGACAAATGAAATTTATCATTCATGGAGGTGGTAGACTGCATATACATGTGATTAATGAACCCATTCACCAATGGATGGATGGAGTGATGGTATATAAAAATTAATCATTTTATAATTACGATAATGTTATAAAAATAATATTAGTTCATTAATTTAAATTTTAGGTCCATCCATTTTAGGTGGCTAAGATAAATAAGAAACATCATTCATGGAGGTGGTAGTCTATACATACACATGATTAACAGTCTCATTCCTTAATGAATGGACAAAATGAAGGTAAATGTAAAAGGTGATAATTTAATAATTTTATAAGTGACATAAAAAAGATAATTATTTATAAACACATCCTTTATATCAACTATAGAAGGTAGTAATGAAAAATTAACCACATCGTGTCGCGGAGGTGGTAGTATGCACATACGGATGATCGACACATTTGTTTTTCTTAGAAGATATTACTCAATAAATGACTAAATCGATGTTAAATTAATATAATATTATTTAAGTATATGTATGATATTTAATTCATTATATTAAAAAATTTAGGGAAGATCAGGTAGAGGAAAAATAAAAATAATGACTAAGAGGAGAGTAATACTCATGCCAAGAGCTTTGATTTTCCTTGGAATTATCCCAAAAAATGAAGGAATTAGGATAAATGAATAAGTAAAAAGGATTAGGTTCATAGGAGAGTGTTCTAGTAGGAGTAAATGGGTTGTGTTTTGGCTAGGAAACTGAAGGAATGTGTACACTATGAAGGGATGGGAGTGATCTCTTTTATAAGTGAAATAAATGACACTTTCCATGGAAAAGAATGTTAAGTAAGGGGAAAGAATAGAATGACATGAAAGTTAGGTGAGGTAGGTGATAGATGGTTAGTAATAAATGTTTTTATGAATTTAAAACCTAAAATAAACATATAAGGTCTATAAGTCATGTAAAATTAGGAAAATTCATGCCACATTAGATTACTCTCTTAAACACTAATTAGTATTAATTAAATATTAATCATGATAATTAATTTATTACTAAAAATGTATATAGAGAATTATTACAAAATTTAAAAATTATAATTAATAATTTGGTCTATATTATAAATAATCTATTTCATAAATATAATAATATATTATTTTAAATTAAACAGACATAACATATAGAAAATTATTTTTAAATAAAAGAGTGTTTTTAAACTTTAAGCTTATGCATAAGATAAATTTTTGATGGTTACTGATTTTTATGATAGTAATTAATTTTTCATAAATAAAATTAAGGTTGTGTGATATTAAAATAAAGTCATAACTTATTTTTTTAAAAATATTAATTAATTGAAAGAAAATATATTAAACAATTTTCTTTATTAAAGTATCCTTTTACTTTAGTTCTAAAAATGTTGGACATGAATTTTTAAAGTTCAAATAATATTTTCAAATGCATAATTTTATTCCTTAATTTAATATTTTATCACTTAAATAGTTTTGTGACCTTATATGTCATTATTATATATTGATAAAGTCATGAAAATTATAATTTTTGTAAAAACCGTATTTTCGACTAAACATTGATATTTTCAGAAAATGATAAAAAATTCATATTAAGTAAATTTTGATATTATAAATTAAAAAATAAAGTTAATTTTATATAATTATATTTATAAAAAATATATATTTAAATTTTAATAAAAAAATATAAAATATAAAGATAAACTGTTTTTATTTAAAAAAAGACCTTTTTAAACATTAAATGTTTCTAATATTATTTTATATAAATTATCTAATATAAAGAATTTTAATATTTTATATCATATATATATATATCTTATATATTATCATAATGATATTTTAAATATGATTAATTTAATTCACTAATGTATCACGACCTTCGTTTTAGTGTGTCTGAAGAAAGATATCACACTCAAATTTTTTTAAAGGAAAATATATATATTGAAATCTTAGGATGTTATAGAACTGATGATAACAACATTTCATGTGATGTTCAGATTGATTTCTTCACCATTATAACCATTGGGTCATGATGTTTTTGGTTTGATACATGATCAACCTTAATATTATCATATGAGTAAGCCCACACCACACACTAATATAAAAAATCTTGTTATATCGCATATTTGGTCAACAAAGACTCATCAGGCTTGTGCCCATAGGGTAATTATCACTCTATTAATAGAATCCCTTATCATTATGGACCATTATTTACTTTTTTATTATCAATTATTCTCTCCTTTCACAATGATAATCAAGTTTCTCATTGTGATTTTCTTTGGTCATGACCTATATCTACAATGACCTAAAATTCTAGATCATGTAAAACTAATGTTATGTTAGATAAATTAACTTACACATTAAACCTAATGTAAGTGAACCAAACCATATTATAATAATGTTATTAATAAATCTATAATAAACACTAAGATGGTAAATCATTAAAAATCATTACCTTATAAAGATAAATAATTAATATGATTTAATATTGAAAAACAATTATTTTCTATTAAATACATTTTATTTATATTATGTATTATATTTTAAAAAATAAATTTAAAAATTTTAGAATTTAGACTTTATAAAAAAAATTTATTTTTTAATTCTTCACATTAAAATTTTCTTAGTATGTTTTTTTGAGTTTTTTTTGAAAAGGTTGATTTTTGGCCGAAAATAAAGTTTTTGAAAAAATTATAATTTTTATGGTTTTATCATTCCTAAGAATATCCTAGAATATTAAAAAACCTTTTAAATAAGAATTTTTTTTAATTTATAACATTATGCATTTTAAAATATTCTTTTAACTTATAAATCATATTATCAACTTTTTTAGAACTAAATTAAAATGTTACTCTAATAAAAACTATTTTCGATATTTTCTTATAATTAAGCGTTTTGATAGTAAAATCTAGTTTTTACTTGATTTTAATTCCATTTTTTTATTTTTTTATAATAAACCATTTTATATCAGAAAAATCAGTATCTATGATGATATTATCTTGTACATAATGTTTTAAACTTAAAAACACACTTTTTCTAAAAAACTGTTTTTACGCATTATGTTTTTTTATTTTGAAATTAACATTTCAAACCCTTGAGAATTTAATTTGGTAATATGATTTAAAAATTTTTAATCATAAGTTTCAAATTAGGTAAAATTAAAAATCTTAATTTTTATCATTAATATTAATTACTAGGGTTACACATTTATTACCATAGTAAAAGTAAATTAGGGTAAAAGTTAAAAAGTTAATTAAAAAATCCTAGATACACTATAGGATGTCTCTAAAATTATTTTATTAGGATAATATATACCCACACACACTTCACATCCACTTTTTTTTATTTTGGATTTATTTAAATTTGAATTGTATCATTACATTATTGAAAATGTAACTGTTTCTTCCAAAACAACCCTTCTCTTCACTTATAAAAATGAAAAACTTACACCAATTGAAGACTCACCTATCCTTGAATTTATTGTTAAAAATATGAAAATTTTCTAATTATATAACACTTTCTCACTTACATTAGCTTCTTTTCACCTTTAGTTTGCTTAAGATCTTCATTTCTAAGGAGTTTTCCAAGAGAAAACTCAAGCTTCTAGCGTGAGTATTACTTTCACCAAATCATTTCATTTACTAAAATTATTAATAAATCATATATAACCTTATTAATATAATTAAATTATTATAATTATTATATTTAAATTTAATTATATTAATTTAAAAGAAATTGTTCATTACTTTTCATCCACTAAGCGAGGCTAAAACATCTTTCTTGTGTATGTGCAGACTACTGCCTCCACGATGCGATGAGGTTTATTTTTTATAACCACCTATCAAGGTGAGTATCAAGGATATATTTGATGAATAAATAATTTTTCCATGTTACAAATACAATTATAAAATTATTATTTTCCACATAGCATCATTCTATCCATTCATTGAGAAATGAGATCGTTAATCACGTGTACCAAAAATTACTGCCTCTACGAACAAGGAATTCTGTTTTTCATCACCACCCATCTTGAATGGTTATAAAAATGGATTTAATGAGGATATATGATAATTATTAAATTTTTAATCTTATTAATACCTCATATTATCATTATCTAAAGATAATCCCTTACTCATGAAAACATTATAACACATCACCATTATGACTGTTTTAACCGTCTATGTAAACGATGTTATAATGATTCTGTTATAAATGATTATGGGATGTAATATGGTGGTAATGTAATTTGATAATGATATATTTAATATGTTTTAATTATTCTATAAAATTGTTGTTAATATTTAAAATAATTTTTAATATATTACCTTTTGATCTTTATACATGTCGAAAACCAATTCATCACGATTTTTATTTTCACAAGACATATTCATGTCTTTCGCCTAATAAAAATAGGACTTAAGTAATAATTGAAAAAATTATTATTATATATTTAATTATATGGTAATGAATACTTTGAAATTAATTAGTGATAATTGATTCTGTCTTCATTAAGTTTATACGAAACAAACAACCAAAAGTTCTAAGACTTGATAATGAAAACAGACTATAATAAGTTAATATATCTAAAATACATGGCTATAAAATAATTATAAAAATGGTTGTATGTTTATATTAAGGTTATAATATAAATTATTAATATGTTTATATTCATTATATATGAGGTGATAGCATGGTCGAGTAAGCATGAATACAAGGTAAGAGTTTTGCTTCAAAATTTCCTTCTTTGAGACACATTTTCTTTTATGAACCTAATTTCATTTAAATGGTGTGTATACTACCAATTTGATATATAATATCAATAATTATCTTTATTAATTATATATGAACTTCAAATTAAATATATATATATATATCTCTTTCAAGGTGTATTTATTAGAAATTTTCTTAATACATAAGAGTTTGTGCTCACTCAATTTTCTTACATTGAGTTACAAACTTTCTTATTGAATTCCATTACTAAAAGTTTGATTTATTATACCTAATGGATAATTTTATTTTTATTTAATACTTATTTTATAGGGTTTTAAAATTATTCCTTATAACCTCATTATCAAATGACTATTTCCTAAATGATTATACATCTTATAAGGGGTTTTCATGACTCAAATATTTTCCTGGGTCATAATCACTCCTATTTGATTGTTATATTTCAATATTGATCTAATATAACCTATGAAAATGTTATGTTGTATATACACATTATTTTATAGGGAATTAATATCTCACACTAAATTATTCTTCTATGATGAATCTACTATTTCATAAAAAAATATAATTATGTTAAGAATAATTCCCATCTCTTTTAATGGATTTTTTCTCCATGTACATAATTTTCATTAACGCCAATGTTAACCTTTATAATTGGAAACATAATTATGTTTTATCTCATGTGACTGTCATATTTCCATTATACATTATCAAAATTATGTTTTCATTACTCTTTTTATGATTTAGGTTTTCAATAAGGTTATTTCAAATATTCAAAAGGTTTTTTCCATCCTTTCAAAATCAAAAGTTATATCTTCCATTCCACATTCATTTTTGATAACATTTATGTATTTTTATAGATCTATTATTTAATATTGTTTCTAAAATTAAAAGTTTTCAAAGTTTTTTCGCTTCACTTTTTTTAAAAATGACTTTTCAAAGCAATTGCAACTTCTTCTTTTATGTTAATGATAAAAGCCTTTTCTAAAAAAATATTTTATGGTTTCACCAACATTTTACTCTTTATCTATAAATGATTTAATTATTTAGAAATTATTTTTAGTGAATTTAATTCTAAATTGTTTTATTAAATACTCTTTTGGGGTGATTGAATTTTTAGTATCAACTATTTATATCATTGAGGTCAATTTTGTTGATACCATATGGAAGTGTTATGAAACCCATTTTTCTTTACATGAGTTATTTTATGATTTCGTGAATGAAACCCATTTTATTTCCTATGTGTTTTCATGATATGAAGAATTATTGATGCCTTATGGAACACATATGTATGGATAATGATGGGTGGGTCTTATATTTCCCTATAATGGATTGGTTAATGTTTTATACCCCAAGAGGTAAAGATGTTGGGCGTGAATATGATGATGATTAACTATGTTAACAAGATTGAGTGTGAACATAATGAATATTAGCTATGTTTATAAGATTAAGAATGAACATGATGAATATTATCTATTTTCACATGATTGATCATAAACGTGATGCAGATTATCCATGTTCACAAGATTGAGCATGAACACGATAAGGATTAGATACAATCATAAGATTGAAAATGAAAATGATGTATCTTAGATTAGTTCAAAAGATTGAGAATGAACACAATGCAGATTCTACATTCACAATATTGAGGATGAACATGATGTAGATTAGATACATTCATAATAATGAGTGTGAAATTGATGCAGTTATCTATATTTATAATGTTATGAATACCTATGTTGATGCCTATGCTAACTGGGGTAATAAATTTTCACTATTTTTATGATTCATTATGAAAAAAATTAATTTTACCATATTAAATAATATTAATTATGATTATTCCAAATATGGAATCCAATTTTACAAATTCAGCTCACATTAGTAGAAATTTTTAATTTAAAATTAAACATATAAATGCATTAGAAAATGGTTTTCCAAAGGAAATGTTTTCTTAAGTATAAAAAGTTATTATATAAAATATCAATATAAAATTGATTTAAATAAACCTAATTAGATTATTTATAATATTATTGAACTAATTTTACTTTTAAAACAATTTAAAAACAAAATGTAACTTTGTAAATTCATTAATCAGAAATTATGTTTTCAATAAAAATTATTTTTTTACTATTCACAAAAAAATTAATATTTTCATTAAATTCTCAAAAATTCACACTGGCTTAATTTTTACATGATGATTTAATGAATGGAATTAATTTTCTCAATTTTTTTTCTAAAATTTGACAAAATTAATTAAAAAATAAGTGTGTGAAACATGATGAAATACCTTTTTGGAAAAGTACAAATTTTAAGCATAAAACTAGATTTATTCTTATCTCATGACTATAAAAATTAATAGATGAATTATAAAACATTTTATTGAATATATAATATATAAATTTCATTAAAATCATTCAAAAATAGTGATTAATTTTTTTATTTATAAAAAAACACATTTCACGCATAATTGTTTTCTTTAGAAAGAACATTTTTTTTATTTTCAAATGATTTCAATTTTAATTTCAAATAAATTAATACCAATAAATTTATTTATTCATGTTTAAACCATATGGTTTTAATAATTTAGATAATTCTATTCATAGCTTCCATTTTAATGGCTAGGTTATTATAATATACTATATTATGGTTCAATTAAACTTAGAGTAAAACCCTGAGATTTTATGAAATATATATATTTTAAAAAATTAATATTTTTGATATTTTTTATTAAAAAAAATAGAGTTTATCTTACGTTAAATGCAACAATGAGTTTGGATTTTGTTACACTCATCACTGAGTTTAAATGAATTGTGTCTTTTTTTTGAGAAGAAAGAAGGATAATATTAATGATGAAGATCAGCAGCTGTACATAAGCAGAGCCATGAAGGGAAATTGTCCAGCCATAGCTAGTTGACATCGAAGGGGCCTGAGGCTGCCAGATGATGGGCCACATTGTTTCCTTCCCTTTTATAATATGTGTTTTATATAAAATATATAATAATAAATCCAATTTTATACTTAAGAATTGTATGTTTTTAAAAAGCAGTATTGTTGCTTTTTTTAAACAATTATTTTTTAAAATATTTTTTGGAAACTTTTAGAATATTCATATGAAAAAATTTACTTCATTTTTTAAATTATTGTATTACAAATATATTATGGTGAATTTTGGAGAATTCTCTGAGATGAGTAATTTTTTGATGAATAATGAAAATACATAATTTTTATTGAAAAATGATTTTCATGAATTTTTTTTATAAAGTTAACTAATATTTTAAATTTATTTTAAAGTAAAATTAATTAAATTATATATCCATTAAACCAATTTAGTTCATTGGATTCAATTCATATTGAAATTGGATATAAATACTTTGTAAACTTATGATCATTTTATCTTTGAAAACTCACTTTCTCATCACGTCTTCGAGATTAATTATAAATTAAATATTTCTACTTTTGTCAATTTAATTTGAAAAAATAAATCACATAGTTGGAATCATAATAATTTATATTATCTAATAGCACCAACTTAATTTTTTACCATAATAAATAGTGAAAATAATAAAACATATTTCGCACAGTTATGGTAAAAATGGGTTTATTGGGGGTTAAACTAAAAAGATAATGGTTAAAATAACATAAAAGCTTGTATAAAATATATTTTATGGCTATATTTTGACCATATAATGTCTATGTATTGATAATACTGAATTTTTTACACTTTTGGAATGTGAAAAACATGGGTACACATTTTTCTTTTCTAAAATTACAAGTATGCCACCCACCTCACTTATAAAAGGCTAGTCCCTCTACTATCTTCTTCACACTTTCAAAACCTTATATGTTCAGCCAATACCTATAAAATTAAATTCCCAAATTCACTAATCTCATCCTATAATACTTATTTCATTCCAAAATTCATCATTGTAAGGGTATTGGCGCAAACCTATATAGGATACCCGAAGAAGAGGTAACGTTCTTCAACAAGCATTTTTATTTTATTTCTTCCTCCACATCCTTAAATTTTTGTTAAAACATGATGATATAATAGAATAAGTATATTAAATATTCTAATATTTTGTGATATTAATTTCATTACCTAAAAACATTTCCACTTCCATAAATTGGGTTACAGAATCATCATTCTTGTGTACAGAGGACTACCGCCTCGAGAACCGATGTCATTCATTTTTTCCATTACCACATCTCAAGGTTGGGTATGATGATGAAAATAAAGTATATATGTTATATTTATAACATAATTATACATATATTTTAATTATATCATATATAATTTTTTTAATTTTTATTCCGTAGGGGCTATTATAATGTCTCCTGTGCATACAGAGGACTAACACCTCATGAGCCGAAGTCTTTTATTTTAAATAAAACTTTATGTGGAATATAATTTGGATATATTTAATGAATATATGTGATATAAATGAAATATTTATGATATTAATGAAATATTTATCATTATTAGAGGATAAAAAATCATTTTCCTTTTACATTTTCACTCATTAAAAGAAGATAATATCGTTCGTGTACATGTGGACTACCACCTTGATGAAGCTACATGACTATATTTTCATCACCACATCACATGGATGATATATATAATTATATTTATACAAATAATAAGTTATTTATGATATTGTTATAATCATGGAAATATAATATATCAATTACCTCCTTTCCATAATGATCTTTGAAAAATTGAAACATTACTCATGCATACGTATGACCCACCATCTCTATGATCGTAACAAACTTCATTTCTCAAAACCATATCTCAAGATTATTTATAAAAGTATAAATGATGTATAAATTTTAAAATTATTTAATTATTATTATTCTGTTGATTCTATAACCATGATCAATGTAAGAGGACTAAAAAATAACAAATCAAAACATATTTGAAAAACAAAGCAGTTATTACACAAAACACGATTTAACATAATATTGTTAAAAAATGTCTAAAAAAGGACTTGGTAAAATAATAAATGGTATGATATATAAAAATATGATTCTATAATATATTCATAATGGAATTATATTTAATATAAAGTATTTTCAAACAATTACAAAGGAATTCGAGACTTACATTAAGGGATTTATAGTCTATATTTTACTTCTGAAAGACATATGAAAATTCACCAATTATTTTTTTGTAGTGTATATACTTACCCTTTTAAATTTTATATCATTAATATTCTTTTTTTAATGAAATTTAAGTTTTAATTTTATTTTATTATTTATTGGGGTTTACAATTCAAAATATTACTAAAGCAGTAAGGGATTTTAGTTTGAATTTTATTTTTCTATGAGACACATGCCATATTCACCACATGTTTATTTTATATGGTGTATATACTACCCATTAACTTATTTTATGTTTATTATCATGAAAATTATAGTGATTTACACATCTATTTTATGATTTCTCATTCATGGGGTTTATGGTTTGAAAGTTACCAAAGGGGTAACAGATTTTTATTTCAAATCACCTTCCTGGAGACCTAAGTTATGTTATGAACCTATATTATTATACGAGGTGTATATAATTCCCCTTTTATATGTTATTTCATAAATATAATATTTTCATGATAATCTACACTTCATTTAAGTTTATTCGTTCACGGGTATTATGATTCAAAGTTACCAATGTGGTAAGAGTTTTATGTTACAATCTAATTGTTTATCGGAATTGTTTATGATTATCCTTACAATAATGAAATATTATGATCAAAATATAAAGAAAATAATGAATTTTATCCTCCTATGATTATTTATATATAAATTTTCCCTTAATATTCTTCTATTTATGTATTCAAGAGTTAAAAATGATATTTTTATGAAAAATTATCTTCATTTCTCTCTTCGATCGAATAAACTTTTTCTTCCAAAACCATGTTTTATAAAAAGGTCTTAAAAAATAATTTTAAATTTTTTGAAATGATTTATTAATGAAATTTTTACCCATGTTCAACTTTTTTAAAAATTCTTTGAAATAAATATTCATTTAGTTTTCTAAACAGTTCATGCTTGGATTTTACCGACAATGTTAATGAAATATTTGTTTTAATGTGTACGACATGAATGGAATTTCCTCCATAATGACTATTATTTTCTTTGAATACTACCTTTTATGTTTTCATAGTTATTTCTAAAAAAATTATTTTGAAAATATTATATGTTTTAAGAGTGTTTTTTAAATCACAAAGGATATTTTCCTCAAGAAATGTTTTAAATTATTTTAAAAGATTCCTTTATATGTTTTTAAGATAATTTTAAAAGAAAAGGATTTTAAAAATGATTTATGTTTAAAAAAGTGTTTTGAAAATTGGAAATTATATTTTAATCAAGAAATGTTTTAAATGATATTTCAATATCATTTTCTATATTAGATGACATCTTTCGATGTAACTTATGCTTTACTAGGGATATGAACCAAGGATACCATTCTTATTCTTTCTATGAATCATTAATAATGAAAATATGTTTATGAAACTCATTTATCTTCCATGGGTTTTACCATGATAAAATATTTATGAAACCCACTTCTTTTTCCATGGGTTATGTTATGAAGAACTGGTAAAATGATTATAAAAACTACCAATTTTACATAGGTTATGATATGATGACATGTTTATGAAACAAATTTCATTTAAAGGGTTATGATATGATTAATGTTTTATGATCTTGTTCCACACATACATATTATTTTAATTATGTGATGGGTGGTACCTATATATCTCTCCAATGCATTGGGTGATGATTAATGTTATATGAGCTCAAAGAGTACATGGGAGGTTATCCCAAGTATGAAAGAGGGTACACGGGAGGCCATACTAAGACTGAAGTAGGTATAAGGGTGGTTACCTCAAGCCTAACATGTTATGAATATTGGTATATATATCACAACATGTCCAATTTGCAAATTTTTATAACCAACTGGTTACTGTAAAAGTGGAAAGCAGGGTCGAACTATAGAGAGCATGAAATCTAGTTCACCAAAAATTTCTCTTTGGATAATGTTCAGGTGGGAACACAGTTGAGGGAGTTATTATTATTATTAATTATTTTAATAAAACTAAAATTGAGAAAGTAAAATAAATAAAGTAAATTGAAATTAAAAATGATGATGAACTCTGAATCAATAAATTGTGCTTGGGATACTGACGTCTTAATGAAACTATTATGTGGCCATGAAAAAATATTTTTTAATGTGATGAAATATTTTTTCTTCTTAATTATCTCCAGTTTCAAATTTATAAATCATTTTTTGAGGCTTATTTTTTATCTCTTAATTTATTTAAAGTCTCATTCTCTAGTGTTATAAATAAATTAGGAGACGTGTTCAAGTACTGAACCAAATAAAAAAATGATGCAGCCCATTTCTCAAAAATATGCACCACATATTTTCACTATAGCAAGTCAAAATAATTAACTTTCTCAATATCATGGAATAAAATAAAAATTAAAATGGATAGTTTTAATTTTCAAATTTAATTTCTATGAAAATATAAATTAAGCAGACAAATATCCAGTTAAAATAAATTCAAATTGAAATTAATCAGAAAATAAAATATCAGTATGACATGCACAATGATTTAAATTATTCAATAAATATCTCAACGCATATAAATTTACCCTGATATCCCGACTAAAAAAATATGGGCAGTGATAAAATGATAAGTCATGAAAAATATTACTGCGTTATCTGAAAAAATAATTGTGTCGGTCTACACTCTCACTACACAGAACGTACCAGCCGTCGATCTCCAACTGAAAGGCGAATCTACACATGTGTTGATGTCGAGCATGAACAACAAATCTCAACAAATTTCACTCACCCAAAGTCATAGAAAACAAGTGAAGTCTGTAGTTGGTTTGTTGACACAAAGAATACATGTGGTTCTGCTACTAAAGGTGGATGAGGTTCCTTGCTACCTTCATGGTCATGCGGTGCACTAGTCATGCGGTCTAGTAGGCATGCGGTCTAGTAGAGGGGTGCACTTAACCTAGTTCCGAAGAGGAAGGGGGAAGGAAGAGGTGGATGGGTGGGTCAGGGGGGGGAGGTGGGGCGAGCTGGGGTGGGGATGGTGAGGGGAGGGTGGAGAGTGTGGGTAACAGTGGGGGAGGGGATAGGTAGTGGGATAGGAGGTGGAGGGGGTTGGGGAAGGTGGGGTAGCGTCTAGGAAGAAGAGGAGGAGGGAGATGGGGGGTGGGGTGAGCGGGTGAGGGAAAAGGGGAGGGGGAGGGGAATTCAAAACCAAACAATAAAAATAAAAACAATTCAAATTAAAAAAAAAATAAAATTCAAAACTTAAATTTAAAAATCATAATTAAAATTATCTAATTATCTAAAATAATAATAATAATAATAATATAATTAAATAGTAAAATTAGTAATAATAAAAATATTAATAAGTAGAATTATATAAAAATATATTACATTTACAAGTTAAATTAATATAATTAATTAAAAAAATAAACTAATAATACAAAAACTAATATTAATTAAACTACCAAATATAATAAAATATCAAACATTAATAAAGTAAAAATTAAGAAAATCTAAAAATAAAAACAAACAAATAATATTAATATAAAAGTAACTAAAACTATAAAAATAACTAAAATTTTAATAAAACTATAAAAAAGAACCTAAAAACACAAGTATTTAGAAAATTAATTAAAACTAAATTAAACATTTATAAAAATGTTAGAAAAATCCATGTACATAATATCCCCCACACTTAATCTTTTACAATTTTATAAAAAACAATAAAAAATAATACACAAGTGGACCCATAGAAAAATCAAATCATCAAAATTACAAGTTCAAAATTTTTCAATCTATTTACTTACAAAATATCAGGTTTCATTTATGATTTCAATTTTAAAAAACCATTTTCCTTCCACTCACATTCTTTCCAAAACAAGTACATGCACTCATGTATCATGTGAACTATCATGCTATCACTCCCATTTCTTAAAAAGTTTTACAAAGTTATGATCAATTCACATACACATTCATGATTACCATAAGATTTCCATGAATATCACATCTTCACTAGTGGAAATTAAAATAATCCACAAATATCAAAAGAGATTAAAATTAGGTTAAAATGTCTTTGAGGCTACAGGATTGTGGGTCATATAAAAAAATTGTGATAGTTTTTGGAAAAAAAGATGGTTGAATCTTGAAATAAATGCATGAAAAGTGTCAATCTAAATGGCTTCCTCAAAATTCTGCTTCCCCACACTTAAAACATTGCTTTTCCCTAAGAATATGAAAATCCAATGTTTTTTAGGGACACATCTCACTCAAATATGATGGATAGAAAAATTGATGAGTATCAACTCCAAAATCCCATAAAATAAATCTAATACAATACCCCAAGAAAGGTACACAAGTAGCACGTATGTTATAACATCTCAGTAAAAGTAGGTCATATAGAAAACTTTTTAGATCCTAGAGTAATGGTTCATCACTTTTATAGGTATCCCTAAAAGTGAGGGTTACGACGCAATGACCACTAATGTACTCATTGTTGGAACCAAAAATATTCTATATTCCCATCTCAAAATACATGTAATGAATGCAGCTACTATGAAATATAACACATATGATCTAGATGAAATAATGTCAATTCATGTGCATCAAATTGCTCACTATCCCTCAAATAAACCTCACCATGAATAAATCTCTCCCCCACACTTAGATTGAAAATTATCATGAAAATATTCAAGAATTGGGTAGGGAAGGGTATCAGTAGTGGTTCAACTTAAAATGATTCTTCATGGATTCTAAGGGATACACGATGGAGAAAATGAAATGGTGGATTAGTGGGTCAAATTGGCTTAATATTAAATATACACCTTTTTCATTTTAGTGAAACTTTCAAAATTATTATTGCTTTGAAAGAAAAACATGGAAAGTTATAGATGATAAAACATGGTCGATATTCCCTCAAGAAAAAGAAAAACCAAAGATGATGTAAAAATGGGCCATAATCCTCATGGGTATGAAAATAAAATGTTGGACAACACAGATGAGTATGAGTAAAAATACTTGTCTAAAAAATAAATGAGTTTTAGGAAAGAAATTAAAATCATGGAATAATATCAACAATCATTTAAATTAGGTCATGAATACTAAAATCATGTAAAGCAAGAATCATGTGCTCAGACTACCCAGGGAGACAAGTGGTATGCCTTTGACTGTGTTACAAAAAAAATAAAATAGCTTTCATGTGGGTTCAATAAATGTTAGAAATGCTATTATTTTATTTTATTATTATTTTTTTGTGTTTTTTTAGTTAGTTGTTTTACATGGTTTTTTTAGAAGCATAAAATATGAAAGAAAATAAAACACTTTCCTAAGTAAGGGAAGATAGACATGGAAAGTTTGTTTGTATCTGATGAAGCTCCAAAAATGACGTACCTATAAAATATACACATGTAAAGAACATATACGCATAATATCATAAAGATAACACCAAAGATCATACAAATAAAATTAGATAAGTGGGAGACTGAAAAGTGCACAAAAATGTCAAAAGAAGCTAAAAATATTCCACACATTCCTGGTTTATTTCCTAAAACAAACTATAATAAATAAATGAAAAAGAAGAAAAAGAGAAAAAATATGGGTTGCCTCCCAGGAAATTCTAAGTTTTACATATTCAGTTAGATGAATTGACAAAGGTTGATCAGCTTGGTCCATAATATTAAAACTCCCCTTCCTCTTACAAGAACTACTGGCCATGTCATCAAGCTCACATGGACTCTTGGTGGGATTAACCACCTCAAGAGTGTACTGAGATTAAATCTGGTGTGGAAGGAATGAAATCCATGCTCATAAAGGTGGTAAAGACTACTGAGAACACATCTCAAATAAAATATTCTCAAGATGGTGCTCGACATCATCTAGATGCTGATTCACCCATCGTACAAGGTCAGATGGTGATGAAACAGGTGCATCAATGACCATAGAAGAGGGAAAAGAGTTATAAATTTTTGTTTTAACTGTACCCACAAATAGAGATAGAGAGAGAGATAGAGAGAGTAAGAAAATAGAGAATAAGGAATGTATAAGCAGTTAGGTTGCCTCCTAATTAGCACTAAGCTTAACATCTTCAGCAAGATGCATAACCTCTCTCTATCCAAACATTTTTTTTTGTATTTTCAAATAAACCACTTTATAGCTAAGTGAGGACCTAAAAAAATCACTTTGAGGCTAAGTGAGAACCAAAAAAAGAAGAACCACAAGCAAAGTAGCCTGTCTAAGGGGATCCACCATTGAAGACATGTGACAGAACAAACCCAAAACACCAGATGTAGAGGACAACCAATGGAGAGGTTCATCGACGCCACTGCAAAGACACCATGCCAAAAGAGCACCCCAACATACCCATCTTCACCAAAGCCACCAACATAATTCAAAACATCATGGAATCCACTGCAACCAACCATGATGGGGTTGTGCGTGAAGGAGAATAAATAAATGGCAGAGGAAACAAGGAGAAGTGGAGACATCAGGGCATAAAGAAACAAAAAAAGCACTAGAGAACAAACTAGTAGGGAATTGTGAATCTATTTGGAGAAGAGAAGAATACCACCGACACCAAGCATTACTGCGATGACCATCCAAATCCGTATACAATACCAAGTTGTTGATGATGACCTTGACACAATAAGAATCCAACGAAACCAAACCAGTCCACTCACAACAAAAAGGAAACAACGAGAACTGCGACACTAGAAGAAGTTGTTCCAAGACAATGCAAGGAGCACTGGACAACACATCGGCCATACATGGCTACTTCAGGTTAGGGGACATCATTCGAGGTAGTGGATGAGCTAGTGAGAACAAGATCCGATGCTACCAACTGAATTTGGATGTCAAGTCCACATAAGGCCAGATCAGAACTTCCGAAAAACTAAGTCCATCGGTGGGAGTGCGGAACAACGAACAGTGTGGGATTATTAGGTTTCCTATGCTGCCATCGAGATAGAAAAGTGAAGTGCTGAAGGGGGAGAGTATTGAGCTATCGACGCATCAGGGAGGACGAAGATCAGCGGAGGGTTCTCTACTACGTCGAGAACACCAAGTTCATCAGAGGAAAGTCACTGACCGAAAGGAGTACTTGGAGCCGACGGGAACCAGAGCTGCTGCGTCATACGAGGAAGAGCCGAGCATGATCCAAAGCAGGGAAATATGGAAATGGGAAGTGGTATCTAGGGCACTGAGATGCGGGTTGTTGGACTTTATGTGAGGGGGAAGATGAAGAAGCACATAAACCTTAGGATGAGAAGAGAGGGCGATGTTAGTTGGTACTACAGAGAGAGGTCGGCCAGATCTGTGTCTTGTGAGAGGAAGGTGATATGAGAAGTAGGATGTGGTACTAGGGAAGGAGGGAGGTGAAACCCTAGGCTAGCGGGAGCTCCCGAGCGACTACATCACCTTCTAATCCAAATGGATAACCTATCATTGTAATTAGAATTCTTCAATGACGCTTATTTTAATTCCTCGACCTAGAAGCCCAAATCCAGTTGTATTATTTTAATACATTGGTATGATTACTAGGAATAAAATTCCAATGGACTGATCAGTTTAGTAGTCTTGGAAAATAGATTACATACATGGACATTAAATTATAGTTCAAAAAATAAAATACAACATAGATAATACTTTGATAATTCCATTATTCACCTAGATTAACCATGCATATCAATCATAATACACATATTGGAAACATAGGAAAGTAAAACATAAGAAAGGGGTGATCTCAGATACTCAGTAAGGGTAAACGATATAACAGAAGCTATCATAAATAAGCATAAACTTTAAAGTTAAGGTATAAAACTAAAAAAATATTCTTTTAAACAAAATATTTATCATAATATGAAAAGAATAAATAAAATAATTCTATTTAAACATTCACATGCATATTATACTAATTTAATAATCACATGTAATATCAATAACTAATCTCATAATGAGGGAATGCATAATTATTGACATTTAAAACATACCATCAAGGCTTCATGCCAAGAATCTAATATTGTCAAGGCTTCATGATAAGAATCTAATACTTTCAAGGCTTCATGCCAAGAATCTAATATTTTCAAGGCTTCATTCCAAGAATATAATAAATGGTTAAGGAATTTTCCAAAACCATATGTATTTTGTTTCATGAAACCTACTGATGCATTGAGGGGATATAACAAACCCCACCTGTCACTTACAAAGTATAATGAATTCCTCATATGAAAAGAGTGAAACGTAACCAACATAAACATTCGTATCAAAAATAGCATATGAAATGTTAATAATTTAACTATAAACCATGAATGGAATCAAAATATAACATCCACAGTAAAACCTATCATAAACCGTTCAATATAATATGAAAGATTGTATCATAATAAATCAACCTCAATTAAGCAGAAAATCCTACAAAGGATGTTTACATAGATGAAAATAATATAATAAAATCATTAAAACTCTTTAAGAGAAATATCCCTTTTTTACTCTAAAATAATTTAAAAGCCGCATAATTATAAAATAAAAAAATTTGTTTGAAAATAACATTATAATATTGTAAGTAAATCTTCAATACATTAAGGCTTCATGACAATGGAAATAGCCTCTCAAGCCTTATCAGTTAAAAAACATTCTTTCCTTAATTTTTTGAAAAGGTCATAAAGTTACTAGTTTGGAAAATGATGGAAATATTCCTTTAAAAATGTTTTATAAAAATTCACACATGGGTAAAAATGAATTCAATTTTTTTTATAATATTTTGAAATAAATTTTTAAGAAACATAGACATGAATGATAAAAGTGTCTCAGTAGCTACTTACGTATAAACAACCTTGGATAATAACAAGATTGAGAAATTAATCCTTACATAAAACCTTAAAATATTCATTTTGAAAAAATTTGAACGAACTTATAAATAGGCACAAAATTTCCTTTATTTTCCTTTTATATCCATATAAATAGTTATGTAGAATAAGATCAAGAATATTGAAATGGAGAAAGGATTAATTCTTTAAACATTCAAAGCATCCCATACCACTTTGAATATTTAAATCATAAGACTGATATCATCAAATGAATATTTAAATACCATGAAGATAAATGTATTCATGATATGAAATATAATAGGAGTAGTACATACACCACACACAAGAAATATGAAGTGAACATAGCTTATATCTCACGAAATTAAAAAGTGAGATTGAATTCCCCTTACCTTAGGTCCGATACTCCCTATATGTGTTAAAAATTCCTATATAATGGTTTTAAAAATATTATTAACTTATAAAAGAATAATAAAAATATTTATTATATCTATATAATTTGTTTATGACTTTATATTACCCATTTATTAACAATTTTAAGTTAAAATAATGTTTTGGGTAATAATCGCTTTGTTTATCGTACGTGTTTTGAATTGTTATTCTTGATAATATTACTTAGATCATGATTTAATTACTTAAAAAAATGTAAAACATGATTTATATATCATATATATTCAGTATATAAATATATATAATATATAGATAAATGAAATAGAACACACCGTTCATGGAGACGGTAGGCCGTACGTACACATGAATGCTGTTTCTGTTTTCTTATAATATTTAATAGAAGCAAGTAAATGACATATATGTATATATATTATTAAAGTAGAATTATTATGTCATATATTTTATAATTATTCATTATATATATGTTTATAATCATTATTTAATGGTTAACGTGGAAAATAAATCTCATTGCATCGTGGAGATGATAGGTCATATGTACGCACAAGTGACGATATAATTCTTTTAATGGTAAAGGGGTAAGGAAATGGATGGTATGTTAATAATAAAGAATCAATATATTTTTATATTATTTATTTATATCCATTATAATCATTATTATATCCATCCAAATAATGTAGTGCTGAATAACAAATTAAACCACGATGTGGAGACGGTAAACCGTACGTACGCACACATGGTGATATCATTATGAATAGGATGGATAAAAGAAAGAATATGGTTGTCCCATAATCATAATAAAATATAATAATATATATGATACTGTATTTATTAGTTTATTATGGAAATAACATAGTAATAGGAAGTAGAAGAAGAAAATAACTTTGAAAGAGTTGATAAAACAATTACCTCTTCTTCGGGTATCTTCTTTTGATTTTCACAAAAGGACTCCTTAGGTTGGATTTCTGCCCAAAGTATAGACTCTAGGATTGATTGAGAGAATTTTAGAGGAGAATTGGGTAGTTTTTTTCTGATAAAAATGACTTTAGATGAGTTAATAAAAGAGAAGGATAGGTTCCCATTTATAAGAGAGGGGAGGGGCACTTTTGGAAACTCCAAAACTATTAATTTAATATAAATTGATTTTTGATTTAAAATAGATAAAAAGTGATTTATTTATATAATAAGATGAGTATGGGTCTAAATAATCTCAAAAAATAATTTTTAGACAAGTTTAGGTCACAAAATTAACTTTATCTTTTGGATTTAGCCCTTAGTTAAACAGTTTAACTCCTACCGTGTCTACTTTTATTTTTACACTATAGGGTTATTATAGTTACTATAAAAAGTAAAAATAACCCCAATTTAATAATTTATGACATATTTAACATTATCATAGTAATTTTAACGAAATATATATTCTTATGAATTTTATATCATTTAATAACATATTAGTTATTTTAAAATCTCATTTATATCAATTTTGAGACTATTTATTACTTGACTTTTTAAAATATCATAAAAACTTGATTTCTTCTAAAAAACTACATTAAATAATCCCTAACATGTCAATTTCTTCCAAAAAATTCTTTTATGTAATCAAATATTTAAAATTATATTTATTTTAATATTATTAATATCATTTAATAGATTCTTCCTTTAATAAATCAATTACTACATCATCATTATGTCACTGTTTAATTTAAATATTTATTTCTTAAAATTATAAATAAATTAAAATTATGTAGATAGAAATTTTATCCTTATAATTACTATTTATGGTAGAACATATCACTTATAAAACCTTATATTAAAAATGATATAGTTATTAATATTTGAATATGACATTTTTAACTCTTCTTTAAATAAAATATAAATAATGTCCTAATCTAAGAGAAGTGGCTTAAAAGGATCATATTTTCAACCTAAGTTTGATTTTGGTCTAAAAAAACTTATCTAATTAAATTAGGATAAGTTTAGGATAACTTTTAAATATTATAATATTATTTTTACCTTTAATTACCCTATTTACCCTTAACTGTGCCAAATAAATAAAAAATTACTAAAGTTACTATTCACCAAAAAATTAAGTCAATTTTATTAGAGACGTTCAAAAGTTCAATAAATTTTTATATCTAATTATATTATAAAAATGATTATAATAAACTAAATTGGGTTAATATATGTATTTTTTATCTATTTTGATTTTAAAATTAATTTAAAGTAAAATAATTATTTAAATGAAAAAGTCGGTTTTTAATAACAATATAGTATTTTTCACTATTCATCAAAAATTGATATTTTTCAGAAAAATACCAAAAAATCAAACTAAGATAATTTTAATATTATGAATTAAAAAGTGAAGTCTATTTTGAAAAATTAAATTTATAAATTTTAAAATGCGGTTAATACTATTCATAACCATTTTTTTAAACGACTAGTTTGATAGATCATAGCACGCTCAAACTCGGTGTTGTGTGCAACAAAATCTATTAAATTTATTTAAAAAGAAACATACCATAAAATATTGGGGTGTTACATTATCCCATACTTCAATAAATTGCATCCTCAATTTTTTTGAATTCGGGTTCGGTAACTAAGGTTTGACCATTCAAAATTCCTTTATTTCAATCCCACATCGAAACAAGGGTTGATAAAAATTTCACTTTAAAATAAAAAAGGGAAGTATGAAAGTTACCAAAGATAACACATATAAGGGTTCCATGTAGGAAACACATGTATGTGAAAGAAAAATTTAACCATCATGTTCTGATGGAGAGTGATAGAGAACATGATGATGAAAAAGTTAACAATCACAAATCTCTAAATATGCAATAATCTAAGGGATTGTTTGATTCATCAGAAAAAGTACTAGGAAAACATTTTTGTTTTCAAGATACTTTCCCTATATCTAAAGAATTAATTTACTCCATATAATAATAACACAAGGAATCATATTTACTTTACAAGTAGAGTTTCATACTTTAACTAATTTCTACCACAAACTCATCTTTCTCTCAAAATGATAATAAAATTTAAAAATATTCTATTTATCTTAATAATATAAGGTTATAAAAATGAACTTATACTTTATCTTACATACCTTTTAAATAAGAAAACTATGTTATGATAACTAGGAAATCATGTAGGTCAGTGGTAGGTGATACAGCCTTATCACCCTTCGGTTGCAAGTTTAAGTATCGCGGCCTTACAAGATGCAATAGGTTATCTCCTGACCTATGAGTTGTCCTTTTTATAAAACTATATTATTATAAAATTGAAAAAATAACCTTAATAAATAATATCCAATCCATTTCAACCTTTAGACTCATCTAAAATATTTATATCCAAATTAATAGTCCAAAAAGGTCTCTAAATTTCTAAAATCATTTTTAATATCATATTTTCCTAAAACAACATAATTTTTATCTTATTATCACATACCAAATACATAAATACCACAATCATATTAAAACCTTAATGAAAACATTCATGCTTACAAATCCTTAAAGAAGAAGCACTGAAGTACAATCCTTATATATCTCTATTCATATAACCAGAATTTCATAACATAATTATTGAATCCAAAAACACAAATACATTAATTATTCCACTTCAAATGTAGTAACAACATAATATTGATCTTGATAACTTTTTTTGAGATATATTTCCTTGATTCTTGGGGCATTCATTTACATAGTGCCCCATATCTTTACAGTGGAAACATTCCACATTAGAAAATTATTTCTTTTCCTTACAATTATGAGAATGGTGGATTTTTTCTCCACACTTGAAACAAACTCTTTCTCCATTTACACAGGCACCAGGGTGTTTCATTTCAAAATTATCACATGCAAGAAAATAATTCTTTTCCCTTCCCATTATCTATCTCTTGCTCCACCATTATTTTCTTCTCTTTCTTTCCCTTCAAGTCATAAGACTTAGAAAATTCTTTCTATATCTTGATATCACATGAGACTATATCTTCGTATGATGAGAAAGTTTGGGTTACCAATACCTTTTGGAGAAATGAACTTAACCCATCAAAGAAATGATTAATCTTACTCTTTGGGTTATATATATAGTCTGCAGCAGGCCTTGATAATCTTGTGAAGTTGTCTTCATATTTAGCAACATTATCATCCTCTTTTTGTCTCAGATTTAAAAATTGTCTCTCTATATCCACTCTCTATTCACGAAGGAAATAATTTTTCATGAAAATTTACTTAAAATAATTCCATTATATACTTGAAATTTCATCCTCCTCTTTCTTGTTTTGAATCAGTAACCACCATTGATCCACATCTACCGAGATACGATAAACTACCATGATAACCTTCTCCTTTTCATTACTTACTAAAGAAATAAATATATTCTCTAAATAAATTATCCATTGTTCAGCTATAAATGGATTTTTAGTTCCATTGAATATCGGAGGTTGTTGTCTCATGAAGCGATCTAAAATTTCTCCTCAATATTGTGGATCAGGATGCTCTATACGAGTAAGGTTATTATTCATAACCTAAGTTAGCTATCCCGATATAGTTATAAGATGCTCAACACTGGTTGCGGCTCCAGTTACAACATCATTATCTTTAATAGAAGGGAAACACATACATGGATTACATGAACTGATATGGTTTTCATTCCTTATACTAGGTACCATTTTTAAACAATGACATACATTAGATTATGAATCATAATGTATAATATAAAACTAGTAAAACACTTAACATAAGTCAAAAAATTTATGCATAACTAATATCATAATCATAAATATGGTTTCTTTGGGGGCATATTTACTCATAAATAATTCATAATGGTTTGTAAAGAAAATGTGAATTATCCTAAGCATATCCCCCATGAGTGTCAAACCAGGTGCGCAGTAAGGCCCACTGTCGTGTACTAGGTTATGCCGAGTCTAGTCCGACACACCTTGTTAGAGTTGTTACTCCTAGGTATATCTGTGCCAGAACCACATCCACTTGTATTATCTTGAAAAGGATGTATTTATAGGAATACCCACATAATCTTGACCTTACTAAAATTCTACAATGTTCTTCTACAATTATCCTCAATGTCTTACTCAGGGTTATGTTCCCTAATCTATGTTTTATAAATCTAGTTTCTAAGGTCGTTTTGAACCTTTCTTTGATACCAACTATAACGCCTTGACCCCAAAAGCCCGAAACTAGTTTCATTATTTTAATACATTAGTATGATTACAAGGAATCAAATCCTGAAGGACCAGTTAGTTTAGCTGTCTTGGAAAATAGATTACATACATGAAGCTTACATTACAGTTCAAAATATAAAATAAAACATATATAATCTTTTGATAATTACATTATTATCCTAGCTTAACCCTTCATATCAATCATAATACACATCTTGGAAACTTGGTAAAGTAAAACATAAGAAAGGGGTGAGCTCAGATGCTCAGTAAGGGTAAACAATATTGCAAAAGCTTTCATTAATAAGAATAAACTTTTAAGGCAGGGTATAAAACTGAAAGAAAAGCCTTTTAAACATAATATTCATTATAATATGGCAAGAATAAATAAAATAATTTCATTTAAATGTTCAAATGGATATTAAACTAGTCGAATAATCACATGTAATATCAATAACTAATCTCATAATGAAGAAATATATAATGATTGACATATGAAACATACCATTGAGGTTTCGTGCCAAGAATTTAATATTGACAAGGTTTTATACCAATAATAAAATACTTTCAAGGCTTCATGCTATGAATCTAATAATTTCAAGGCATAATGCCAATAATATAATAAATGGGAAATGCCTCATCAAAAACCATATCTATTTTGTTTCATGAAACATATCGATGCATTGACGAGCTATAGTGAGCCCTACCCATCACTTACAAAGTCCAATACATTCCTCATATGAAAAGGGTGAAACATAACCAACATAAACATTAGTATTAAAACTATCATACGAAATTTTAATAATTTAACCATAAAATTTGAATGGTATCAAAATAATACATCCACATTCAAACATATCATAAACCATTAAATATAATATAGAATATTGTATCATAATAAGTCAACCTAAATTAATCATAAAATCGAATAAAGGATGTTGACATAGATGAAAATAATCTCATAAAATCATTAAAACTCTTTGAGAGAAATATCCTTTTTTTACTTTGAAATCATTTAAAATCTAAGCAATTATAAAAGAAAACATGTCTTTTGAAAATAACCATGTAATATTATAAGGGAAGCTTCAAAACATTAAGGTGTCATGATGACATAAATAGATTCTCATGCCATATAAGTTAAAAAACATTCTTTCCTTAATTTTTCGAAAAGGTCATAAAGTACCTAATTTAGAAAATGACAAAAATATTTCTTTCAAAATGTTTTATAAAAATCCAAACATGGGTAAAAATGACTTTAAACAATTATTGATAATATTTTGAAATAAGTTTTTAAGAAACATGGATATGGATGATAAATGTGTCCTAGTAGATACTTACATATAAACAACCTCAGATAATAATGAAATTGTGAAATTAATCCTTACATAAAACCTTACAAGATTAATTTTGAAAAAATTTGAATGAACTTTAAAATAGACAAAAAATATACTTTATTGTTCTTTTATATCCATATAAATAGTTATGTAGAATAAGATTAAGAATATTGAAATGGATAAAGGATTAATTCTTTAAACATTCAAAGCGTCCCATACCATTTTAAATATTTAAATCATAAGCCTGATATATTCAAATGAATCTTTAAATAACATGAAGATAAATGTATTCATGATATGAAATATAATAGGATTATTACATACACCACACACGATAAATAGTTCATGAAAATGGATTATATCTCATGAAAATTAAAAGTGAGACTTAATTCCCCTTACCTTAGGTTTGATTCTCTCCATACATATACGAAACTCTTGTATAATGGTTTTAATAATATTACTAACTTATACCAAAATCATAATAATATTTATGATATCATATATGATTATTTTATGACTTTATATTACCTATTTATTAACAATTCCATGTTAAAGTAATGTTTTGGGTAATAATCACTTTATTTAGCGTATGTGTTTCGACTTGTTATTCTTGATCATATTACTTATATAATTATTTAATTACTTCAAGAATATAAAATATTATTTTTATATCATATATATTTATTATATAAATATATATAATAGATAGATAAATGAAATGGAACACACCGTTCATGGAGACAGTAGGTTGTACGTATGCATGAACACTGTTTTTTTTTTTCTTATCGTATTGAATGGAAGCAAGTAAAAGAAATATATATATATATATATATAATTACAGTAGAATTATTATGTCATATATTTCATACTTATTGATTATATATATTTTTATAATCATTATTGAATAGTTAATGTGGAAAATGAATCTCATCACGTCGTGAAGATGGTAGGCCGTACGTACGCACAAGTGATAATATAATTCCCTTAATGGTAAAGGGGTAAGAAAACTGATGGTAAGTTAATTATAAAGAATAAATATATTGTCATATTATTTATTTATATCCATTATAATCATCATTATACCCATCCAAATAATGTAGTTTTGAATAATAATTTACACCATGATGTGGAGATGGTAAGCCGTACACAAACACGCATAGTGATATCGTTATTCGTAGGATGGATAAAAAGAGAAATATGGTTGTCCCATAATCATAATAAAAAATAAGAATATATATTATACTGGATTTATTCCTTTAGTATGTAAACACCATAGTAAGACAAAGTAGAAGAAGAAAATAATTTTGAAAGAGTTGATAAAACAATTACCTCTTCTTTAGGTATCTCATTTTGATTTGCACAAAAGGACTTCTTAGGTTATCTTTAGGCCCAAATTATGGCCTCTAGGATGAATTGAAAAAATTTGGGAGGAGAATTGGGCAGATTTTTTAAGATCCGAATAGCTTTAGAGGTGTGAATAAAAGAGAAGGAGATGTTCCCTTTTATAAGAGGGGGGGGGGGGGGGCAGTTTTGGAAACTCTAAAACTATTAATTTAATATAAATTTATTTTTCGATTTAAAATATCTAAAAATTGATTTAATTCTAGTATAATATGATTATGGGTCTAAATTATATCAACCAATGATTTTTGGACAAGTTTAGGGCACAAAATTAACTTTATCTTTTGGATTTAACCCTTAGTTAAATAGTTTAACTCTTACTGTGTCTACTTGTCTTTTTACACTATAGGGTTATTATAGTTACTATAAAAATCCAAAAAAACCAAAATTTGATAACTTATGACATATTTAACATTAACATAGTTATTTTTCCAAAATATATATTTTTATTAATTCTATATGATTTAATAACATATTACTTATTTTAAAATTTCATTTATGTCAATTTTGGCACAATTTATTACTTAACTTTTTAAAATATCATAAAAACTTGATTACTTATAAAATACTACATTAACTCATCCCAAAAATGTTAATTTAATCAAAAAAAGTCGTGTATGAAATTAAATATTTAAAATTATATTTATTTTAATATTATTAATATCATTTAATTGATTCTTCATTTAATAAATCAATTACTGCATCATCATTTTGTCAATATTTAATTTAATTATTTATTTTATAAAATTATAAATAAATTACCATTATATAGATAAAAATTTTATCTTTATAAATACTATTTATATTCAAATATATAACTTATATAACCTTATATTAAAAATGATGTAGTTATTAAAATTTGAATATGACATTTTTAACACTTCTTTAAATAAAATAAAATAAATGTACTAATATAACATAAGTGTCTTAAAAATGATCATATTTTCAAACTAAGGTTTATTTAGGTCAAAATACACTTATCCAATGAAATTAGGACAAGTTTTAGGGTAAATTTTAAATATTATAATATTATTTTTACCTTTAATTACCAGATTTACCCTTAACTGTGGTAAATAAATAAAAATTTACTAAAGTTACTATTAAAAAAATTAATTTGATTATATTAGATCAAAAATTTCATACTAATTACAACTATGTATATTTATTTTTTAAAATTAAATTCACAAAAGTGGTAAAATTACATTTAATGCTAATCCCGCAAATGTTGCTAGAAGGTGGGTAAAAGCGATGTTCAAAAGTTTAATAAATTTTTATATATAATTCAATTATAAAAATGATTCAAATAACATACGTTGGGTTAATATATGTATTATTTATCTATTTTTATTTTAAAATTAATTTAAAGTAAAATAATTATTTAAATAAAGAAATCGGTTTTTAACAACAATGCATTATTTTTCACTATTCATTAAAAATTTAAAGTTTTCAAAAAAATAACAAAAATTACCCATAAGATAATTTTAATATAATGAATTCAAAAATGAAGTCTATTTTGAAAAATAAGATTTTTTGAATTCATAATGTGGTTAATACTGTAACATCCCAAGTAAGTAATGAATAATAGATATTCTTATCAATGTCTATTTATGAATTAGAAAGTGTTTTAGAGGCTTAAAATGAGAATAAATCCAATCTTAAGCATGGAATACGCTAATATTTTTAAAAGATTATTTTACTGCCTTTTGATGGTAAACCATTTTTAAATTTATCTTTTGACAATTTTATAAGCTATTTTTGTCAAAATAAACTTATTCTTTATGATTGGGACATCAAAATTTACTTTGTGTGAATTTTTGGTATTTTTCCGATAAAGTTCATTTTTTTAATAAATAGTGAAAAATGTTGTATTTAAATTCAAAACCACTTTTTAATCTAATTTATTTATATGATTAGATTATATTTTGAATTGGTTTTAAAGTGCAATTAGAATATATTTTTACCATTTAATCCAATAGTGGTCGTTGGAATTAATTTCACTTTGAAATTGGACTTAAACTAGTGTCAATCTTTTGATATATATTGTTTCATAAAAACACGCTATTTGCTCTGACAGTGGGAATTAATTATTAAATTAATTAATGTAACTTATATGTTTCAAATTTTTTAAAATATACATCATTTTTGAATTCGGAATATCAAATATAGCTTAGGGTGAAGTTTTGGTATTTTTCTGGAAAACTTCAATTTTTGATGAATAGTGAAACCACTAAGTGGTACTTATAAAAACTGATTTTTCGTTTAAATGAAATTTTACCACCTCTTTGTTTTGAATTTCAAAAATCATACATACATGGTTTTCATTAAGTAGTAAAATGTGGTTCAATGGGATTAAAATAATTTTTTGGTGAATAGTAACTTTTAAGTTTTTAATCGCGATTAGAGGTAATTAGTGTAATTTAAGGTAAAAATAATGTTTTAATAATATGAAATGACCTAGAAAAATGTCCTACCCTTATTGGATGTGTCATGGCCGACCACGACAACCCATGGGTCAATTTTTGGGACCCCATGGAGCCACTTGGGTAAGATAAAGACATTAATGCCTTTTATTTATTGTAAAAGTAAAAATGACACAAACAAGAGTTGTTTTACTAAAACAATTTTTCAATGGGGTTATACAAGTCAGATATTTTACTATAAATAGTAATTGGAAATCTAAAAAGATTTCCTACATAATAGTATTTTTTTTATAATTTTTAGACTTTAAATAAATTAAATTATTTATGACATCATGATGATGCATCGATTACCTCATTAATAATGGATTTAAATAAAATGAAAAGATAATGTATAATCTAAGACCTACACTAGTCAAAAACCTATTTATTGGGTATATTTAGAACCCTTATCACTTTATACTCGAATTATATCAATTTGGGACCTTTTAAATCTGAAAATCATTTTTAAAATAAATAACATTTCTTTACTTTCCAAGGGTGCCCCTCCTCTCCTCTTATAAAAGGCCCCCACCTCTACCACCTTACCCACACTTCCAAAGCCTTTGGCTCGGCCAAAACCTGGCCATTTTGTCTCTCCACATCCCTTTCTTACTCTTATAAGCCTCACTTTGGGCAGAAGTCATCCCAAGGAAGCCTTTGAGCTCAAATCAAAAAGAGTTACCCGTTTTAAAGGTAGTGTCTTCTCTTGTGTTCTTATGTTTTATTTTGCTTCTCCAACCCCCTAAACTATTTTTATTAATTTCTTTTGTAACAACACCAGTATCTTCCATATACTAGGATGTTTTTATAATAAGGATTCGAGATACACTTACACACACCTACATGTAATAGTTAAAGAACATACTGTTTCTGTGGATAGCGAATTTCTGCCTCACGAAACGATGATTGTTCAATATTCTTCTAACACCTTCAAAGGTGGACATTAATATGTCAATATATTTATATATTATATATAATATGTTTATTTTTTACTTAAGATTCTGTATTTTTCATTTATGGCATACCTTTATGGTTACCATTATGGGTAAACGCGATATCTTCATTTTAGGAAGTGCGGACTACCGCCCCCTCAAAGTGATTTGATTCGTCAATGCCATATGTGGGATGTATAAAGGATTTAATTAATGATATTATGTATGATATTATACTGGAATTATAATATAACTTTATATCATTATGATTCCATTCCATAAAATACGAAAGATAAATGAAAGTAGCGTTCATGCGTACGTATGACTTACCGTCTCCATGAATGGTGCATTTCATTTCTTACCTCTAAACGTTGTGTAATATTATAAATGCATGTATATAATGGATATATATGATATATATGATATATAAATCATGAGTATAACTCTGGATATAATGGATAAATGAACAACTTGTAATTATAAAGAGCATATTTTGACTCAAGTACCAATGATCGTTAAAACGACCGTTATTAACTTAAATAATTGCATAGTGTTCATGACATGGTAATAAGTGATATAAAAGGAATAATGAACTTGAAAAAGGTTCTTAAGAAAGTACAAATTAACTCAAGTTTATTATTCAAGAGGTTAAAGAACGATCGAGTCAAGTCGGACCCGAGGTATGGGACTTCGTCTCAATCTCCTTTCATTGAGGCATATTTTGTTTTATACACAACCTTCTTTTATAAAGTGTATAAACCCCTTTGACTTTTATGTTTATCCAAAAGGAATATTTTTTTATACGAAGCTTTTTACTAAACGAAAAAGGGAATGTTTTTGTCGTACGTATGCGGCGACAACGACTTCTCCGCCGTTGTGACCATTATTTGAGTTTTGGCTTCCTCTACAAGCCATACATTTTTTAAAAGAAAATTAAATACCATGTTTTACTTTTATTTTATTTTGTTATTTAAAATGGTTTTCATAATGTTTCTATTATATCAATGTGTTGTATTGATATCTTGTGATTGAAATGTGGAAATGTTATGTTTCCTTTATGTATGTTTTATGTGATATGATTATGTTATGGTTCTTGGGAATTATTATGAAGACGGGTGGTTCCGTGATAAACTAAGGGCGGGTGAGCTCGATATAGCTCTCCAATGCATTGGGAAACTCGAAGGAGTTAAACTTTGAGGTTTCTCTGAAGAGATTTAGTGAATATACTGTGATGGGTATCCCAAACGTAACCAAGAGGGTTACCCCCGACATAAGAATATTATCAATGCCTCAAGTTACCTTTATGTATTATGATTACTATGATTTATTTATGATTTGATGAGGTATGTTAAAGTGCTTATGTTTTATGAGTAAAGTATGATTTCATTGATTCTTATGTATACATGTACTCATGTTTCCTTTCCATATTTTTATATCCATTACTTAGTTTTTTATGCTCATCCCATGTTTTTGAAATGTTTTTCACAGGTCAAGGGAAAGGTACATGATATGATGATAGTGTCAAGGAAGTGTCAAGAAATAATCTGAATACTATCTTTTATTGTAACCACTTTGTTTAAATGTGGTATGTAATTCATGTTTTATGATCTAATTCTCTAAAACTCTAAACTTGAAAAGATCCTCAAGGTGTATTCTTGAAATATCTCAAGATTAAGTAATGTTTAAGGCTGGGGCCTTATAGTTGGTATCAAAGGTCGGTTTAGATAACTTTAGGAGTTAGAATTATATTAAATGATTATCCAAAAATATTTTTTTTGGTCAAATTGAAATGATATAGCACTTGAAGATTACCATGTTTCTTCATCTAAGACATGTTTTTTCAGAATGGTTTTCCGCAGAGGAAACAAGGAAGCAGTGCTAGGAAGGCATACAGAAGGAAATAACCTTCCGAATCAGCATCCTGAGATGGCCAGAATTGGAACTGAACAATTTGTTGCAGTAATGGCGCAGTTGACTTATGTGATAAATGATGGTGGTATCCATGCACGAGATCAGCCATATCAACCATAGAGTAACATGTCAGTGGTGGAACATTTCATGAGGCAACATCCCCCATCATTTAGAGGATCATCTGACCTTGTGCTAGCTGAAGGGTGGATTAAAGAACTGGATAATATTTTCGATGTCATGGGGTGTTCAGACAATCAAAAGGTTAGTCTTGCTATTTACCGTTTGGAGGGTGAAGCAGATCAGTGGTGGTCGATGGTTAAAAATATCAGGGACGCTGATGAGATTGATGCTCTCGACTGAGATGAATTCAAAGGTATGTTTCTTGAGAATTATTTTCCTAAGGCTGTTCGACTTAGGATAGAAAAGAAATTCTTGGAATTGAGGCAAGAGGAAGAATCAGTGGCTACCTATGAAGAAAGGTTCACTCGGTTGGCAAGGTGTGCTCCAAATTTTATCCGAGACCTTGATAGTAAAATCAATCGTTTTTACTCAGGATTAAAGCCAAAATATCGAAGGGAATTAGCTTATCGTGAGTTCAAAAGTTATGAAAAGCTTTTTTGATGTGCTGATAAGGGGGAAATGGAGTTTTCCGATGATCAAGTGTTCTATAACAACCAACAGAAGAAGAGACCGAGGTGGCAGGAGAAAGAAAAGAATTATTCAAAAAATTCTGATGGTAAGAAAACTAAGTTTCCAGTTTGTGATAAATGTGGTAAAAGGCATGCTGGGGAATGTCTTCTGAATTCTGGAAAGTGATACCGATGTGGTAAGATGGGACATAAGGCTCGTGATTGCACTAAAAAAGATCAAGGTTATGGTAAGTCCAAATTTGATTTACAGTTAGTGAAATGTTTTAAGTGAAATGAGATGGGTCACTATGAAAACGAGTGTCCGACAAAGAGCTTGAGTGATGGGAAGCAGTTAGAATACAAGCAGAAAGGGGTGGTGAAATCCTTTGCAACTACTTCAGCAGATGTCGGGCCATCAAATGAAGTTGAATCAAGTACTTTTTTTTGTTTTTTCAGATTATGCCAGTGTGTTGTTTGATTCGGGGTCTACACATTCTTTCATATCTGAAACCTTTTCTAGTAAAATGGGAATACCATCTCAAGAAATGACTCCTGAACTTGTGGTAAAAAAACCTAGGGGAAATGTTGAGGAAAAAATAATTTATAAGAATCTTCCTATCCTTATCCGTGGAAAGAACCTACTTTTGAACCTTATTGTTTTACCTCTAGTAGAGTTTGATGTTATCCTGGGTATGGATTGGCTCTCTATTTACCATGCTAAGATTGACTGTAGAGCTAAAGAAGTTTCTTTTCAGAAAGACTTTCAGTTTGTGTACAAGAATGAACCCTTACTGTTGATAACTTATCAAGAGGCCGAGAAACTTGTAAAAGATGGAAATGAATGTTACCTTACACACATCGTTGAAAACAAAGGAACTGTTCAGATTAATGATGTGCTAATGGTAAATGAGTATCCTGATGTTTTTCCTAATGAGTTTCCTGGAATAATACCAGATCGAGAAGTTGAATTTACTATTGACTTAGTTCCTGATGCTAAGCCAATTTCGAAAACCCCCTTATCGAATGGCTCAAATTGAACTTTTAGAGTTGAAGGAGCAATTGCAAGATTTATTAGAGAAAGGTTTCATTCAACCAAGCACATCACCATGGGGTGCTCCTGTATTATTTTTTAAAAAGAAAGATAGTTCTATGAGACTTTGCATTGATTATAGAGCCTTGAATAACATCACTATTAAGAACAAATATCCTTTCCCTCATATCGATGATTTTTTTGATCAGCTCCAGGGAGCTCAGTATTTTTCAAAGATTGACCTAAGATCAGGGTACCATCAGCTGAAGGTAAAGGAAGCAGATGTTCCAAAGACTGCGTTTCGTACAAGATATGGCCACTATGAATTTGTAGTAATGCCTTTTGGGCTAACCAATGCACCTGCTGTATTCATGGACTTAATGAATAGAATTTTCCATGAGTTCTTGGATAAGTTTGTGGTTGTTTTCATTGATGATATTTTGGTGTTTTCTAAAAGTAAAGAGGAGCATGAAAGACATTTAAGGGTTATTTTTCAAACCTTAAAAGAAAAGAAATTGTATGGGAAATTCATCAAGTGTGAGTTTTGGTTGCAACAAATTTCTTTCCTTGGTCATATTGTTTCTAAATATGGGATAACTATTGATCCGGAAAAAACAAAGTTTGTTGAAGAATGGCCAAGACCCACAAATGTAACTGAGATTCGTAGCTTCCTTGGTTTGGCAGGCTATTACCGAAGGTTTGTTAGAAATTTTCCACATTTATCTAGTCCAATGATGAAGCTAACTCGGAAGGGTGTTATGTTTATCTGGACAAAATAATGTGATGATTGTTTTCAGGAATTGAAAAGAAGATTGGTGAATGCTCTAGTTTTGGCACTACCTTCCAGGAATGGTGAGTTTGTTATCTACAGTGATTCTTCATTGAAAGGACTTGGTTGTGTCCTAATGCAGAATGATCAGGTAATTGATTATGCTTCATGACAGTTGAAAACTCATGAGGTAAATTACCCTACACATGATTTAGAATTTGATGCTGTTGTTTTCACTTTAAAAATTTGGAGGCATCATTTGTATGGAGTAAAGTGTGAAATATATACCAATCACAAAAGTTTAAAGTATATATTCACTCAGAAATAATTGAACATGATACCGAGGAGATGGCTAGAATTAATCAAGGATTATGATTGTACAATTCATTACCATCTGGGAAAAGAAAATAAAGTGGATGATGCTTTTAGTTGAAAAAGTAATGCTTCATTAACAATGTTGCGTTTGGAACGTGATCCTTTGGTTAAGGATTTGATGAACTTTGGCATAGAAGTTTTTGGTGTAGGATGTTCTTCTGTTTTGTTTCAGGTATTAGTGATATCTTCTCTATCAGACAGAATCAAGCAAGCATAGAAGCAAGACAGTGAGTTGCAGAAAAAGGTAGAGCTGGTTCAGAAAGGTAAGTTGCCTGAATTCAACATTGATAATGATTGTGTTTTGAGATTTGGGAAGAGATTGTGTGTGCCTTGTGATTCACAGTTGAAGAGAGAGTTGTTATGTGAAGCTCATAGTTCTCTGTTTTCAGTTCATCCTAGAAGTACTAAGATGTACAGAGATCTCCAGGAGTATTACTGGTGGGATGGAATGAAAAGAGATATTGCTGATTTTACTGTGAAGTGTTTGACATGTCAACAGGTTAAAGCAGAGTGGAAGTTACCGAAAGGGATGCTTCAGCCTTTACCAGTGCCAGAGTGGAAATGGGAAAATATATCCATGGACTTCTTTGTGGGATTGCCGAAGACACCTCGAGGTAATAATGCAATCTGGGTTATTGTTGATCGCTTGACTAAATCTGCTCATTTCCTTGCTATACGAGATACTTTTTACCTAGATCAAATTTCCCGTTTGTATCTTAAAGAGATAGTCAAGTTACATGGAGTTTTTCTCTCAATTGTATCTGACCGTGATCCCAGGTTCACTTCTAACTTTTGGAAAGGCCTTCAGAAGTCGTTGGGTACTGAATTAAATTTTAGTACAGCTTTTCATCCTCAATCGGATGGGCAATCAGAACGAAAAATTCAGACTTTGGAAGATATTCTACGTGCTTGTTCGATGGATTATCAGGGGAGTTGGGACCAACATCTTTCTTTGGTTGAATTTTCATATAATAATAGTTTTCATTCTAGTATACAGATGGCACCGTTTGAGGCATTATATGGGAAGCAGTGTCGAACTCCAGCTTTTTGGGATGAAGTGGGTGAAAGGAAGCTGATGGGACCATAATTTGTGGAAGATTTGGTAGAAAAGGTTCAGTTGATACAGAAACACATGAGAACAGCTCAGAGCAGGCAGAAGAGTTATGCGGACAACAGGAGGAAGGATCTCTCTTTTGAGGTAGGTGATCATGTTTTTCTCAAAGTATCACCATGGAAAAGTGTGATGCAATTTGGTAAGAAAGGAAAGCTGAGTCCAAGGTTCATTGGACCCTATGAAATTCTGGAGAGAGTTGGATCAGTTTCTTACCGAGTGGCTTTACCTCCGAGTTTATCTCAGGTACACAATGTTTTTCATGTTTCGATGCTGAGAAAGTATATGCCAGATCTATCTCATGTTTTGAGTCCAGAGGTAGTTCAGCTGGAAGAGAACCTATCTTATGAGGAACAACTGGTACAGATTCTTGACCATAGGGAGCAAGTGTTACAGAATAAAGTGATTCATCAGGTAAAGGTTTTGTGGAAAAACCACATGATTGAAGAGGCAACATGGGAATCTGAAAATGCAATGAGGGCTAAATACCCACACTTATTTGATAAGTAAATAAATTGTGGGGACACAATTTTCTAAAGGGGGAAGGATGTAACATCCCAAGTAAGTAATTAATAATAGATATTCTTATCAATGTCTATTTATGAATTAGAAAGTGTTTTAGAGGCTTAAAATGAGAATAAATCCAATCTTAAGCATGGAATACACTAATATTTTTAAAAGATTGTTTTACTGCCTTTTGATGGAAAACCATTTTTAAATCTATATTTTGACAATTTTATAAGCTATGTTTGTCAAAATAAACTTATTCTTTATGATTGGGACATCAAAATTTACTTTGTGTGAATTTTTGGTATTTTTCCAATAAAGTTCATTTTTTAATGAATAGTGAAAAATGTTGTATTTTAATTCAAAATCTCTTTTTAATATAATTTATTTATAGGATTAGATTATATTTTGAATTGGTTTTAAAGTGAAATTAGAATATATTTTTAACATTTAATCCAATAGTGGTCGTTAGAATTAATTTCACTCTGAAATTGGACTTAAACTAGTGTCAATCTTTTGATACTTATTGTTTCATAAAAACACGCTATTTGCTCTGACAGCGGGAATTAATTATTAAATTAATTAATGTAACTTATATGTTTTGAATTTTTTAAAATATACATCATTTTTTAATTCATAATATCAAATATATCTTAGGGTGAAGTTTTGGTATTTTTCTGGAAAACTTCATTTTTTGATGAATAGTGAAACCACTAAGTGGTACTTAAAAAAACTGATTTTTCGTTTAAATGAAATTTTACCACCTCTTTGTTTTGAATTTCAAAAATACGAAATACATGGTTGTCATTAAGAAGTAAAATGTGGTTCAATGGGATTAAAATAATTTTTTGGTGAATAGTAACTTTTAAGTTTTTAATCGCGATTAAAGGTAATTAGTGTAATTTAAGGTAAAAATAATATTTTAATAATATGAAATGACCTAGACACATGTCCTACCCTTATTGGATGTGTCATGGCAGACCAAGACAACCCATGGGTCTATTTTTGGGACCCCATGGAGCCACTTGGGTAAGATAAAGACATTAATGCTTTTTATTTAATGTAAAAGTAAAAATTACACAAACATGAGTTGTTTTACTAAAACAATTTTTCAATGGGGTTATACAAGTCAGATATTTTACTATAAATAGTAATTGGAAATATAAAAATATTTCCTACATCATAGTATTTTTTTTATAATTTTTAGACTTTCAATAAATTAAATTATTTATGACATCATGATGATGCAGCGATTACCTCATTAATAAAGGATTTAAATAAAATGAAAAGATAATGTAAAATCTAAGACCTACAATTGTCAAAAACCTATTGGTTGGGTATATTTAGAACCCTTATCACCTTATACTCGAATTATATCAATGTGGGACCTTTTAAATCCGAAACTCATTTTTAAAATAAATAACATTTCTTTACTTTCCAAGAGTGCCCCTCCTCTCCTCTTATAAAAGGCCCCCACCTCTACCACCTTACCCACACTTCCAAAGCCTTTGTCTTGGCCAAAACCTGCCCATTTTTTCTCTCCACATCCCTCTCTTACTCTTATAATCCTCACTTTGGGCAGAAGTCTTCCCAAGTAAGTATTTGAGCTCAAATCAAAAAGAGTTACCCGTTTTAAAGGTAGTGTATTCTCTTGTGTTCTTATGTTTTATTTTGCTTCTACGACCCCCTAAACTCTTTTTATTCATTTCTTTTGTAACAGCACCAGTATCTTCCATATACTAGGATGTTTTTATAAGAAGTATTCGAGATACACTTACACACACCTACATCTAATAGTTAAAGAACATACTGTTTCTGTGGATGGAGAATTTCTGCCTCACGAAACGATGATTGTTCAATATTCTTCTAACACCTTCAAAGGTGGCCATTAATATGTCAATATATTTATATATTATATATAATATGTTTATTTTTTACTTAAGCTTCTGTATTTTTTATTTATGGAATACCTTTATGGTTACCATTATGGGTAAACGCGATATCTTCATTTTAGGAAGTGCGGACTACCGCCCCCTCAAAGTGATTTGATTTGTTAATGACATATGTGGAACGTATAAAGGATTTAATTAATGATATTATGTATGATATTATACTGGAATTATAATATACCTTTATATCATTATGATTCCATTCCATAAAATACGAAATAGAAATGAAAGTAGCGTTCATGCGTACGTACGGCTTACCGTCTCCATGAACGGTGCATTTCATTTCTTACCTCTAAACATTGTGTAATATTATAAATGCATGTATATACTGGATATATATGATATATATGATATATAAATCATGAGTATAACTCTGGATATAATGGATACATGAACAACTTGTAATTATAAAGATCATATTTTGACTCAAGTACCAATGATCATTAAAACGACCGTTATTAACTTAAATAATTGCATAGTGTTCATGACATGGTAATAAGTGATATAAAAGGAATAATGAACTTGAAAAAGGTTCTTAATCAAGTAGAAATTAACTCAAGTTTATTATTCAGGAGGTTAAAGAACGATCGATTCAAGTCGGACCCGAGGTATAGGACTTCGTCTCAATCTCCTTTCATTGAGGCATATTTTGTTTTATACACAACCCTCTTTTATACGATGTATAAAAACTTTTGTCTTTTATGTTTATCCAAAAGGAATATTTTTTTTATATGAAGCTTTTTACTAAAAGACAAAAGGGAATGTTTTTGTCGTACGTATGTGGCGACAACGACTTCTCCGCCGCCGTGACCATTATTTGAGTTTCAGCTTCCTCTACAGGCCATACCTTTTTTAAAAGAAAAATAAATACCATATTTTACTTTTCTTTTATTTTGGTATTGAAAATGGTTTTCATAATGTTTTTATTATATCAATGTGTTGTATTGATATCTTTTGATTGAAATATGGAAATGTTATGTTTCCTTTATGTATGTTTTATGTGATATGATTATGTTATGGTTCTTGGGAATTATTATGAAGACGGGTGGTTCCGTGATAAACTAAGGGCGGGTGAGCCCGATATAGCTCTCCAATGCATTGGGTAACGTGAAGGAGTTAAAAATTGAGGTTTCTCTGAAGAGATTTAGGGAATATACTATGATGGGTATTCCAAACATAACCAAGAGGGTTACTACCTACGTAAGAATGTTATGAATTCCTCAAGTTACCTTTATGTCTTATGATTTCTTTGATTTATTCATGATTTGATGAGGTATGTTAAAGTGCTTATGTTTTATGAGTAAAGTATGATTTCATTGATTCTTATGTATACATGTACTCATGTTTCCTTTCCATATTTTTATATCCCTTACTGAGTTTTTTATGCTCATCTCAAGTTTTTGAAATGTTTTTCATAGGTCAAGGGAAAGGTACATGATATGATGATAGTGTCAAGGAAGTGTCAAGAAAGAATCTGAATACTATCTTTTATTGTAACCAATTTTTTTAAATGTGGGATGTAATGCATGTTTTATGATCTAATTCTCTAAAACTCTAAACCAGAAAAGATTCTCAAGGTGTATTCTTGAAATATCTCAAGATTAAGTAATGTTTAAGGCTGGGGCCTTATAAATACTATTCATAACAGCTTTTCAAATGGCTAATTTGATAGAGCATAGTGCGTTCGAACTAGGTGTTGCGTGAAACACAAGATATTGAATTTATTTAAAAAGAAAAATATCATGAAATATTTGGGTGTTACACCTATTGTATTGGAAGTGTGATAGAGTATGAGGTGTTGACCATTAACCTTAAATGGACGCATCTTCCCATCATAAATTTCGACAACACCATGTGGATAAACAATTGTGATAGTGTAAGGACCCGACCACTTTGATTTGAGATTTCTTGCCATGATCTGAAGTCTTGATTTTAAGAGTATAACTTTTTCACCTAGTGAAAAATTTCTTTGTTGGATCCTTTTATCATTATGGGCTCGAGTTTTCTCTTTATAGATCAAATCATTGTCATATGCTTCTCTCCTTATCTCGTTTAATTCATTTATCTTCAAAAAACGCTTCTCTTGGAAAGTTTTGAAATCAAAATTTTTCTTCTTCACAACCCAATAAGATTTGTGTTCCATTTCTATAGGGAGGTGGTGTTTTTTCTTAAGACCAAGTGATATGAGGATATTCCAATTGGTGTCTTGTATCTAGTCCTGTAAGCCCAAAGTATGTCATCAAGTTTGGAAGCCCAATCTTCCCAATATGTAGTCATTATTTTATCTAAAATTCCCTTAATATCTAGATTTGAAAACTTAGATTTTCCATTGGTATGTGGGTGGTATGGGGTGATCATGAAGTGGTGAAATATATGGAGATTCATTAGCTTATGAAACAATGAATTATTAAAGTGGGTACCATGATCACTAATGATGAGCCTTTGAATTCCGAACCGGGTAAAAATGCATTGCTTTAAAGATTTAATGAAAACTCAAGTATTATTTTCTGAAAACGCTTCATCTTCCACCCACTTTGACACATAGTTCACATAGATAAGGATGTATGATTTTCGAAAAGATTTAATAAAAGGACCTATGAATTCGATTCCCCATATGTCAAAAATTTCAGTGCCTATGATTGAATGTTGTGACATTTCATGATTCTAGCTTATACCCCTAGTTCTTTGGCATTTATCACAATTCATGACAAAATAAAAAATATCATGTATATTGGTAGGCCAATACAAACCACATTTTAACACTTTGCTGACTTTTTGATGAATTCCATGGTGTCCTCCAGCTTCTCTATCATAGCACAAGTTCAAAACACTATCAAATTCTTCTTATGGGATGCATCTTTTGATCATTCCATACACACAATCCTTGAAAAGTAATGGATCATCCCAATAGTAATGGAATGTTTCATTCAAGAATATTTTTCTATGCTCCTTTGATAAATCTAGGTGTACCACACCAAAAGCTAAGTAATTCACAAAATCGGCCTACCAAGGTGTGATTGTCTCAGTGGAATAGAGTTATTCATCAAGAAATGTTTTATTTATTAATTCCACATTGATTTCAATTGCGTTATGGTCGAGGTGTGACAAATAATCAACAACGACATTCTTAGTGCCCTTTTTGTCCTCAACTTCAATGTAAAATTCCTAAAGTAACAATATCAATCAAATGAGTCTGAGTTTCACATATTTATTTGTCATTATATATCGTAGGGTAGAGTGATCCTTGTAGATAGTGACTTTGGAGAACAATATATTAGTTCTAAATTTATCAAAAGCAAAGACAACTGGTAGCTGATATTTTTTTCCAGTTTTTTCTTAATTATTTTCAGCCTCATTCAAAGTGAAACTAACATAATATATTGGTCTAAAGATCCATTTTTCCTTTTTACTAATGTAGCACCAACTTCTCAATCAGTAACATCACACATTGACCCAAATGACTACTCCCAATTTAGTGAAATAATTATTGGTGCTTCAACCAAACTTTGCCTTCATAATTTAAATGATTCCTGAAATTCAATCCCAAAGTGGAATGTGACATATTTTCCCAACAAGGTGGTAAGGGGGTGGGTAATAACAGAGAAATCCTTAATGAAATGTCAGTAAAATCCAACATGCCCAAGAAAATCTCAAATTGAATGAACTGAAGTAGGCATGGCTAGTTCATAGATTTCACTAATCTTGGTTGTGTCAACTTCAATGACTTTCTTTGAAATTGATTACCTAAAACTATTCCAATTTTTACCATGAAGTGCGATTTTTCTCAATTGAGCACCATATTATTTCCTTCACATATTTCCAAAACCTTATCCTAATATTCCAGACATTCATCAAAAGAATCCCCATATATAGAGAAGTCATCCATGAATATTTCCAAGAAATATTCAATCATGTAATAGAATATTTCCATCATGCATCGTTGAGATGTGGCTGGAACATTGTACACCCCAAGTGGAATTCACTGATAAGATAATGTACCATATAGACAAGTGAATGTGATTTTCTCTTGATCTTCTAGTGTCACCACTATTTTATTATAGCCTAAGTACCCATCCAGAAAATAATAGTAATATCTTTATTCTAATAATTGAAGGATTTGATAAATAAAGGGTAATAGAAAGTGATCCTTTATGGTGTAATCATTTAATTTTCTATAATCAACACAAAATCTCAATCTAGTCACTGTTCTTGTGGTTATAAATTATCCTTTCTCATTCTCAATGACTGTGGTCCCACCCTTTTTAGGAACCACTTGTAGTGGGCTGACCCACTGAATATCAAAGATCAGAAATATTAAACCAACATAAAGAAGTTTATTGACTTATTTCTTGACTACTTATTTCATTAGAGGTGTTAAGAATATTTGTGGTTGGCTACAAGGTTTTGAATTATCTTCCATATGTATTCTATGAGTGCAGATGGTAGGACTTATACCTTTTAAATCAGCAAATTTCCAACCTATTTCTAACTTCCTTTGTTATAAGACATTAAGAAATTTAATTTCTTATTCTCTTGAAATATTATAATTTATGATGATTAACAAGGTTTTTAAATCTCCCAAGTAGCCATATCTCAAATTTGGTGGAAGAGGTTTAAGCTCAAGTGTTGGAGGTTTTTCAAGTGATGGAGTCAATGAGGTGAACTCTTGTATATCCAAAGGCCCAACTATGTTTCTGATAAATTCTACTTCCATTATTGATTCAGTTAAATACTCAACTTCATTGTGTAAACCATAAGATTCAGTTCATCCCTTGCTAACTCATCCCATTTTTCAATCATATCCATGAAATTATAGTCAATTGTAGAGGATTTTTCTATAGCCTTTAGGACATCAAATATTATGTTCTCATCCCAAATTCAAAAAATTTATTTTCCCTCTTGGAAATCAACCAGATCTCTGTATGTTACTAAGAAAGGTATCCCAAGAATGAGCAGGATGTCCTTATCTTCTTCCATATCAAGGACAATGAAATCAGCAGGGAAGTAATATTTATCAACCTTGATGAGTATCTACTCTAGAATTACTTGAGGATGCTTCACTGATCAGTCTTCCATTTTCAAGGTAACCCTCATTGTCTTTAATTATGTAATTCCCATTTCTTCAAGGAATCCAGATGGAATTAGGTTTACACTAGCTCCGAGGTCTCACAAAGCTCTTCCAAATTGACATCCTCCAATATTTTAAGGAATAATGAAACTTACAGGGTCTCTTAGTTTAGGAGGTATGGATTTGGTTATGAATGTAGAACATTCCTCATGCATTAAGAATGTTCCCACATCATTTAATTTTATTATTTTCAATATAAGATCCTCAAGAAATTTAGTATAGTGAGGAATTTATGTAATGTATTTCGCAAAAAGAATATTTATGTGATGTTTTTTGAACATCTCTATGAATTTTAAAAATTAAGCATCTAACTTCCTTTGCTTTAGTATTTGTGGAAATGAAGGAGATGGTATGTGTTCTTTCACTCTTCCATTAAATGCCTCATTTTCCTTTTCTTTTCTTTCATTTTCAATATTTACAAGTTTATTTTGATCTTTATCCAATTTATCTTCAAGTTGGATTTCTTTGTCTATAGTAGCTGAAACTATTCAATTTGGGCTACCGGTTTGGGCTTGGAGTCCTTAAGGCCTTTGGGCCACCCAAGGCCTTCAAGTCAGTAAGGCTTTCGGGCCACCTCATGGCCTTTGTGCCAACTCAAAGCCTTCAAGGCCACCTAATTTGAAGTTGCACAGATAGATTCTACAAGGAACCGCTCCAGAGGAGGAAATAGTAGGGCCCATTCACTAGAGTAGGGCTAAATGGACTTTAGAAGAATGAGAGTGTATGAAATTTACCATCGGTATCACGCCTGTGCACCTATTCACATGGACATGCTAGCCGAATAGTCATGCAAAGGTGGAGAGCTGATCACGATGCAGATGTTGGGGAGGATCAGTTTCAAGTAGTCAAAGTTTGTATGATTCCCTTAAGACCTACATGTCATGTAATGTGTCCAAGCCTACGAGAAATGTAATTCCTAAGCCTACACACCTTTTAAGGGTTCCCACTCATCCTTTTAAAGGGGGGTTATCAGAAAATAAATAAAAAAGAAGTCCTTCGGGCCATTCAGTCTACTACCCAATCTTGTTAACCTTGCATTACAAGAGGGGTCAAGTCTGTTGTTTGATTTTGCTACTTATATTTTTTTATTGATGAAATGGTGGTCAGTATTTCTGTTGATATCTTTTCTCCTGTGATTTCATGGTGGGTCTAAAAGAAGATTGAGCAGAGAACCCACATGAACCCATGTTCTGGTTCATTGGGTGAGTAGATGCTGGTTCCTTCTAACCTTGATTTTGGTTATCACTTTACTAGTTTGTGTTGTAATTGTTTCCATAATTTCCTTTGTTTTATCTGAAAAAGTTAGCTTCCGAAATATTGTTATAATATGTATTAAATGGACACATGGGATAATCAAGAGGACCATCACAGTGTGAGTAGTGTTCAACTTGAACTACATGGACTGTCTTAGGTGGGACTACTGAAAAGTTTAAAATTCTATCATTGAGAGATTCAAATTGTGTATCCATGAATGTGTTAGAATCAACTTGATTCAATCCTTATTCTCTTCTTGAAAAATCTTATGTCCACTAGTAACCGTGTTCTTCCATGTTTTGAATTAATGTGTAAATATATTTAGGACCCATTTCCATGATTGCATTGCCATTAGCTATGTTTATTATAGACTTACTCTCAGGTTGAAGTACACAGTAGAAAGTTTTCAACTGGTTCACCAACTTTATCCCATTATGAGGATAACATCTTAACATGGAATTAAATATTTCCCAAACTTCTTCTAGCGATTTGTAATCATTTTGGAAAAAATATTTTAGGTCTCTCTTGTTTTTCAAATATTGTGAAGTTGTGTAATATTGATGAAATTTTTTTTCTCAATAATTCCTAGGTTAAAACTATTTATGGGTCAAGAATTTCCAACCAGTCCTTATCTTTCCCTTAAAATGAGAATAGAAACAATTGTAGGATCAATGTATCATCAGTCACCCCATTATATTTAAATGTGTCATAGACTTTGAGAAATCTGTTCACATGCCTATAAGGGTCTTCACTTCTCAATCCATGAAATTGTGCATGTTTTTGGAGTAGGTTGATCATGGAAGGATTCAATTCAAAGTGTGTCTCTTGAATTCTAGGTCTTTTTATGCTAGAGATGACTCAGACTGTGTTGGGTCACAACTCCTATCTCATAGTAGTATGAAGTCTTTGATTATCAGTGCATTTTTGGAAGAGGGGGTGTAATTTTCCACTAGGAAGAGTTGGAATGTGAGTTTCAATTTTTTCCTCTCATTGATTCATTTTTTTTGGTAGAGGTTCCAATTACACATTTCCCTTTTCTTTGGTGTTCTTATTCTTGATCAAGAGGTGGGTAATTTCTTGATAGAGATAAATTATAAGTGTTCAACATATAGGAAAACAATTCCTAAAGAAAGGTCTACTTGATAATTTTATTAATGTTAGATATGCGCATGATCCCCATCAATGATGCCATAAATTTGTAATGTGCATCACAACACGTCCAATTTTACAATTTTTTATGACAAACTAACTACTATAAAAGTGGTGAGTAGGGTCAAACCATAGAGAGCATGAAATCTAGTTCACTAAAACTTTCTCTTTGGAAAATGTTCAGAATGGAACACAGTTGTGGGAATTCCCATTTTTTTAATTATTTTAATAAAATTAAATTGATAAAGTGAAAGAAATAAATTAAATTTCAATTAAAAATGATTATAGACTCTGAATCAAAAAATTGTGTTCGGGATGATGACGTCTTAATCAAACTACTAAATAGCCATGAAAAAAAATTCTTTAATGTGATTAAATATTTATTCTTCCTAATTATCATAAGTTATGAATTTATAAATTTTTTTAGAGGCTTATTTTTTATCTCCTAATTTATTTAAAGTCCCATTATATAGTGTTATAAATAAATTAGGAGACACGTTCAAGTACCAAACCAAATGGTGAAATGATATAGCCCATTTCTCATAAATATGCAACACCTATTTACACTATAGTCGGTCCAAACAATTAAATTTCTTAGTATCATGAAATATATTATGAATTAAAATGACCAGTTTTAATTTTCCTAATTAATTTTAGTGAAAATATAAATTAAGTAGAAAAATATACAATAAAAATAAATTCAACCGACAATTAATCACAAAATAAAATATCAGTTTGGCATGCACAAAAATTTAAATTATTTAATCAACATCTCGACACATAGAAACTTACCCCGACATTTCGACTAAAAAAATACACACAGTGAAAAAATGATAAGTCATGAAAAATATACCCACGTTATCTAAAAAATAATGGTGTCTGTCTACACTCTCACCGTACAATCCTTTTGACGTCGATCGATCTTTGAATGAAAGGTAAACCTCCATGCATGTTGATGTCGAGCAACAATAACAAATCTCAACAAATATCACCCGCCTGAACTCATAGAAAATAAGATGAGTGTGTGGATAGTTCAATTCAACAAAGAATATGTGTGGGTCTACTACTGAAGGTGGAGGAGGTGCCTTACTGCCTTCGTGGTCATGCGGAGCAGAAGGTGTGTAGTCCAGTAGATGGGTGTGTTCGGCCTATTGCAGAAGAGGAAGGGGGGAAGGAAGAGGGGGAGTGGTGGGTCAGGGGGAGGGGAGGTGGGGAGAGCTGGTGTGGGGAGGGGGAGAGGAGGGGGTGGGCAGGGGTAGCAGGGGGAGAGGGGAGTGGTAGGGGAAGAGGAGGGGGAGGGGGATGGGGGTAGGTGGGGTGGTAGTTGGGAAGAAGGGGGATAGGGAGATGAGGGGTGGGGTGAGCGGGTGAGGAAAAAGGGGAGGGGGAATTTGAAACCAAAAAATAAAAATAAAAATAATTCAAATTAAAAAAAAATTTAAAACTTAAATTTAAAAATCATAATTAAAATTAGATAATTATCTAAAATAATAATAAAAAATAAAAATAAAAACAATAGAATTAAATAATAAAATTAGTAATAATAAAAATATTAATAAGTATAATTATATAAAAATATATTACATTCATAAGTTAAATTAATATAATTAATTACTAAAATAAACTAATAATAATAACAACTAATATTAATTAAACTACTAAATATAATAAAATATTAAATGTTAATAAAGTAAAAATTAATAAAATATAAAATAATAATAATTAATATTAATATAGAATTACCTAAAAACTATAAAAATAACTAAAATATTAAGAAAACTACAAGAAGAACCTAAAAATACAAGAAGTAATTAAAAAATTAATTAAAAATAAAAAATTTATAAAAATGTTAGAAAAATACACGTACATAAAATTTCTTTGTGGATAGCATTGAAATAAGATTTTATATGCTTATGTGTATGCCAAAATTCCATGTATGATTCTAGTGTTATACTCTCATGACTGATATTCTTTGATTCCTTTATGAACTGCCAAAAATTATGTCACATATCATGATTATGATATTTTATGTGCAGGGTATATTTTTCAAATATTATTATCATGTTATAATACCCTTATATTAATGTAATGATTATTTCATCATTGATATATCACTTTCATACCCTTATTATTCATTTTAGCTCACCATTTCTTATGTTTCCTTGCCCTAGGTTATGGAGAATGGTTTTAAATAAGATATGTTTATGAAGAGTACTAAATGGGAAGATCCTTATGAGATATGTTGATGATATTTCACCCAATTAAAAGATTATTTACCTAGTCTCTAAAGACACTAAACTATTATGATCCTCAGGTATGTGTCTGTGTATTTTAATGAATGTTCATCTTAAAGATGTAATACCTATTTATAAAAATCCTAGGTCGATATAGTTGGTATCAGAGGTCTAATGAACCTAGATTGACGTATATGGAAATTACATCACTTTTGAAAAAAACTTAATACATTACATAAATAGATTCCCAAAGACCATATTAGTTTAGTGTCTTTGGAAACTTGGAACACATTATTCCAACTTGGTGATAGATCTTAAACATATCTTATAAAGATCTTCCCCTTTAGTTTTCCTACCTAAAACCTTTATTTATATCCTGGGGAAAAGAAAACATAAAAAAGGAAAGATCAAATGCTCAATAAGGGTAAATATGGATAAATTAAAATAAATCATAAACATAAGAATGAACGTAAATTCTGAATATCAAAATATTGAGTCATTAAATAAATCTTGGCAGTTCATAAGACATAAATCACAAAGGAACATGAACCATGATAAAATAAAATTAGCATAAAACATGGAACTGTGACAAACACATAAGAATAAAAAATAATTTCCATATTATCCAAGGCTCATTTATAATACCACCATAGCAGACAAAGTCCATTACTGAACTAGATTTACTTACCATTCCAGCCATATATCACCGAACCATATTTACTTTCCATTCCAACCCTATATTACTGAACTAGATTTACTTTCCATTCCATTCTTGTCTATATAATGAGGTATAAATCTTTACCCAATTAATTGGAAGGAGATATAGGTCCCAATAATCTCATAATTAAATCATTATTACATATTCTACAAAAACATACAACATTTATCATAAACATAACCCAAGGAATAAATTTTTTTTCTTAAACATCACTCCATCATAAAATAATCCATGTAAAACAAATGGATTTCATAAATAGAATCCCATAATAAACATAATAAAACATAATAAAACATAATAAAACATAATAAAACATAATAATAATAGGGATAATATAATTTAAACATATTCTTAATCTTAGATGGAAAATAATTTTGATAATACACTTGAAATTAATTCTTGAGGAAAATATCATTTCTTCTTCAAAAACGTTTTATTTTCTTAAAACACCACATAATTTTAAAATAAAATAATTTATTTTAAAATAAACTTGAAAACTTATATGATAATCTTAATTAAAATAAGGCTTTATGAAATCATAAAAATCCATTCATTCTGTATATGTTAAAAAAACATTCTTTATGTACTTTTTTCTGGAAAAGTAAAAAAGTACCTCGTATGGAAATCGAAAGAAATATTCCTTCCAAATCATGTAGTAAAAAGTAAAAAATGGGTAAAAATGACTTTAAAAATACATAGAATAATAAAAAAACATTTTATGATATTATTTTTAGGAAGCATAGGCATAGATGATAAATAAATCCTAGTAAATACTTATATATAAACAATCTCGAATAATAATGAGATTGCGAAATTATCCCTTACCTTGTGTCTTGAATCACTTCGTACTCATACAAGATTACTATATAATAAATATAAGTTTATTATAAATATTTTAAAAAAGTATATTTTTATACATAATACTATATATGGTTTTATTATGACCTTATATTACCCACTTGTTAATGATCCCATGTTAAGGTTTTACTTCGGGTAATATTCACTTTGTTCTTCATATGTGTGTTAATTTGTTATATCATTGGTCCTTATACTTATATAATGATTACAGAATATATATAATGATATAAATATCATGTATATATAGTATATTTATATTTTAATAATCTATAGTATAAATAATTATGAAATGGAATACACTATTAATGGAAATGGTAAGACGTACATACGCATGAATGCTGTTTCCATTTTAATTTTCATGTTGAAAGAAAGTGTATAAATTATATGTATGTATATATATATATATAATTATTCAATTATCATTTTTATATCATATAATCTCACTAAACCCATCATTAAAACATTTCATGTGGTGTGTGAACGAATCACATCATTTTGAGGGGGCGGTAGTCCACACTTCCTCAGACGAGATTATCGTGTTAACACCAAAGAGAAAGTAAAATTGTATGAGTTGTAAAAAGGAATAAGGAAGATTAAATACATGATAAATATAATATAATACATATATAAATATATTTTCCACCATAATTACCATTGTGATTAGTGGTAAAGGAAAAATGAACAATCATCGTTTGATGACGCTGTAGTTCGCCGTACACAGAAACAATATGTTCAATATCATTAGATGGAGTGGTGTGTAAGTGTTGGTTTAACCATTAGAATAAAAAAATCCTGGTATATTTATGATACTGGTTTTTTCATACCATAATGAAATAAAGAGAGTGGAGGGGGTGGAGAAGAAAAATAAATAAAAAGAGCTTGTGAGAAGACGTTACCTCTTAATCGGGTAACTCCTTTTGGTTTCTGCCAAAAGGATTCCTTGAGTTTCATTCTTCCCAAGTTAAAGCTTATAGGATTAAGTTAGGAAATGTTTTCGCTTATTTTATCAGATGTTTTACGAACCAAGGGGCTTTAGAGGTGTGAAGAAGTGGGTAAGGGTGGTGGCCTTTTATAAGAGGGAGGAGGGTCATTTTAGGAAACTCAAAAACTATTAATTTATTATAAACTCAAAACACATCCAAAAACCTAAAAAATGTCATAGTTTTAAATATTATATTATATAATATTTTAATATCATAAAAAAATAAATTTTGGACAAGTTTTTATATCAATTTAAACCTTATCATTTTAATTTAACACTTACTTATTCAATTTCATTTTAACTAGGGTAACAATTATTTTAATATTAAAAGGGTAAAATATTTAATTATATGATGTAAATAAATCATAAATAAATAATTTATATCATTTTATACCATATAATAATTATTATATATTTTTAAAAATGTTTTATGATTTTTAAATAATTTAATAAAACATTGTTTTGACAAAACAACAATAGTGTCAATTTTGATACTATTAAATTCATGGATTTTTAAAAATATAAAGATAAGATTTTATAATCAAAAATATTATTTTATCATATCCTTATGTAGTATAGGTAATCTATAAAAATCATTTTACACATTAATTATCTAAAATTATATTTATTTTGATATTTTAATAACATTAATTTGATATTTCCATTAATAAAATAATTACTACATCAGTTTTGTGTAATTATTTAATATACTTTTTGTTAGTTAAAAATTAAAAATAAAATAATATGGTTAATATAAATCTACTATATTTAATAATAAAAGTTTTAGTTTAATTTATATTCTGGAAAATCTAACATTAAAAATTTTATACTTATTAAATTATGAATGTGACAACTTTAACCTCACTTTAAATAAAATAATATAAGTGTCACAATCTCTTTAATATGGCTCCAAATGGTCAATTAATAGACCCTACGGTTGCAAGTTTAAGTATCACAGCCTTACAAGATGCAATAGGTTATCTCCTGACCTATGAGTTGTCCTTTTTATAAAACTATATTATTATAAAATTGAAAAAATAACCTTAATAAATAATATCCAATCCATTTCAACCTTTAGACTCATCCAAAATATTTATATCCAAATTAATAGTCCAAAAAGGTCTCTAAATTTCTAAAATCAATTTTAACATCATATTTTCCTAAAACAACATAATTTTTATCTTATTATCACATACCAAATACATAAATACCACAATCATATTAAAACCTTAATGAAAACATTCATGCTTACAAATCCTTAAAGAAGAAGCACTGAAGTACAATCCTTATATATCTCTATTCATATAACCAGAATTTCATAACATAGTTATTGAATCCAAAAACACAAATACATTAATTATTCCACTTCAAATGTAGTAACAACATAATATTGATCTTGATAACTTTTTTTGAGATATATTTCCTTGATTCTTGGGGCATTCATTTACATAGTGCCCCATATCTTTACAGTGGAAACATTCCACATTAGAAAATAATTTCTTTTCCTTACAATTATGAGAATGGTGGATTTTTTCTCCACACTTGAAACAAACTCTTTCTCCATTTACGCAGGCACCAGGGTGTTTCATTTCAAAATTATCACATGCAAGAAAATAATTCTTTTCCCTTCCCATTATCTATCTCTTGCTCCACCATTATTTTCTTCTCTTGCTTTCCCTTCAAGTCATAAGACTTAGAAAATTCTTTCTATATCTTGATATCACATGAGACTATATCTTCGTATGATGAGAAAGTTTGGGTTACCAATACCTTTTGGAGAAATGAACTTAACCCATCAAAGAAATGATCAATCTTACTCTTTGGGTTATATATATAGTCTGCAGCAGGCCTTGATAATCTTGTGAAGTTGTCTTCATATTTAGCAACATTATCATCCTCTTTTTGTCTCAGATTTAAAAATTGTCTCTCTATATCCACTCTCTATTCACGAAGGAAATAATTTTTCATGAAAATTTACTTAAAATAATTCCATTATATACTTGAAATTTCATCCTCCTCTTTCTTGTTTTGAATCAGTAACCACCATTGATCCACATCTACCGAGATACGATAAACTACCATGATAACCTTCTCCTTTTCATTACTTACTAAAGAAATAAATATATTCTCTAAATAAATTATCCATTGTTCAGCTATAAATGGATTTTTAGTTCCATTGAATATCGGAGGTTGTTGTCTCATGAAGCGATCTAAAATTTCTCCTCAATATTGTGGATCAGGATGCTCTATACGAGTAAGGTTATTATTCATAACCTAAGTTAGCTATCCCGATATAGTTATAAGATGCTCAACACTGGTTGCGGCTCCAGTTACAACATCATTATCTTTAATAGAAGGGAAACACATACATGGATTACATGAACTGATATGGTTTTCATTCCTTATACTAGGTACCATTTTTAAACAATGACATACATTAGATTATGAATCATAATGTATAATATAAAACTAGTAAAACACTTAACATAAATCAAAAAATTTATGCATAACTAATATCATAATCATAAACATGGTTTCTTTGGGGGCATATTTACTCATAAATAATTCATAATGGTTTGTAAAGAAAATGTGAATTATCCTAAGCATATCCCCCATGAGTGTCAAACCAGGTGCGCAGTAAGGCCCGCTGTCGTGTACTAGGTTATGCCGAGTCTAGTCCGACACACCTTGTTAGAGTTGTTACTCCTAGGTATATCTGTGCCAGAACCACATCCACTTGTAGTATCTTGAAAAGGATGTATTTATAGGAATACCCACATAATCTTGACCTTACTAAAATTCTACAATGTTCTTCTACAATTATCCTCAATGTCTTACTCAGGGTTATGTTCCCTAATCTATGTTTTATAAATCTAGTTTCTAAGGTCGTTTTGAACCTTTCTTTGATACCAACTATAACGCCTTGACCCCAAAAGCCCGAAACCAGTTTCATTATTTTAATACATTAGTATGATTACAAGGAATCAAATCCTGAAGGACCAGTTAGTTTAGCTGTCTTGGAAAATAGATTACATACATGAAGCTTACATTATAGTTCAAAATATAAAATAAAACATATATAATCTTTTTATAATTACATTATTATCCTAGCTTAACCCTTCATATCAATCATAATACACATCTTGGAAACTTGGTAAAGTAAAACATAAGAAAGGGGTGAGCTCAGATGCTCAGTAAGGGTAAACAATATTGCAAAAGCTTTCATTAATAAGAATAAACTTTTAAGGCAGGGTATAAAACTGAAAGAAAAGCCTTTTAAACATAATATTCATTATAATATGGCAAGAATAAATAAAATAATTTCATTTAAATGTTCAAATGGATATTAAACTAGTCGAATAATCACATGTAATATCAATAACTAATCTCATAATGAAGAAATATATAATGATTGACATATGAAACATACCATTGAGGTTTCGTGCCAAGAATTTAATATTGACAAGGTTTTATACCAATAATAAAATACTTTCAAGGCTTCATGCTATGAATCTAATAATTTCAAGGCATAATGCCAATAATATAATAAATGGGAAATGCCTCATCAAAAACCATATATATTTTGTTTCATGAAACATATCGATGCATTGACGAGCTATAGTGAGCCCTACCCATCACTTACAAAGTCCAATACATTCCTCATATGAAAAGGGTGAAACATAACCAACATAAACATTAGTATTAAAACTATCATACGAAATTTTAATAATTTAACCATAAAATTTGAATGGTATCAAAATAATACATCCACATTCAAACATATCATAAACCATTAAATATAATATAGAATATTGTATCATAATAAGTCAACCTAAATTAATCATAAAATCCAATAAAGGATGTTGACATAGATGAAAATAATCTCATAAAATCATTAAAACTCTTTGAGAGAAATATCCTTTTTTTACTTTGAAATCATTTAAAATCTAAGCAATTATAAAAGAAAACATGTCTTTTGAAAATAACCATGTAAGATTATAAGGGAAGCTTCAAAACATTAAGGTGTCATGATGACATAAATAGATTCTCATGCCATATAAGTTAAAAAACATTCTTTCCTTAATTTTTCGAAAAGGTCATAAAGTACCTAATTTAGAAAATGACAAAAATATTTCTTTCAAAATGTTTTATAAAAATCCAAACATGGGTAAAAATGACTTTAAACAATTATTGATAATATTTTGAAATAAGTTTTTAAGAAACATGGATATGGATGATAAATGTGTCCTAGTAGATACTTACATATAAACAACCTCAGATAATAATGAAATTGTGAAATTAATCCTTACATAAAACCTTACAAGATTAATTTTGAAAAAATTTGAATGAACTTTAAAATAGACAAAAAATATACTTTATTGTTCTTTTATATCCATATAAATAGTTATGTAGAATAAGATTAAGAATATTGAAATGGATAAAGGATTAATTCTTTAAACATTCAAAGCGTCCCATACCATTTTAAATATTTAAATCATAAGCCTGATATATTCAAATGAATCTTTAAATAACATGAAGATAAATGTATTCATGATATGAAATATAATAGGATTATTACATACACCACACACGATAAATAGTTCATGAAAATGGATTATATCTCATGAAAATTAAAAGTGAGACTGAATTCCCCTTACCTTAGGTTTGATTCTCTCCATACATATACGAAACTCTTGTATAATGGTTTTAATAATATTACTAACTTATACCAAAATCATAATAATATTTATGATATCATATATGATTATTTTATGACTTTATATTACCTATTTATTAACAATTCCATGTTAAAGTAATGTTTTGGGTAATAATCACTTTATTTAGCGTATGTGTTTCGACTTGTTATTCTTGATCATATTACTTATATAATTATTTAATTACTTCAAGAATATAAAATATTATTTTTATATCATATATATTTATTATATAAATATATATAATAGATAGATAAATGAAATGGAACACACCGTTCATGGAGACAATAGGTTGTACGTATGCATGAACACTGTTTTTGTTTTCTTATCGTATTGAATGGAAGCAAGTAAAAGAAATATATATATATATATATAATTACAGTAGAATTATTATGTCATATATTTCATACTTATTGATTATATATATTTTTATAATCATTATTGAATAGTTAATGTGGAAAATGAATCTCATCACGTCGTGAAGATGGTAGGCCGTACGTACGCACGAGTGATAATATAATTCCCTTAATGGTAAAGGGGTAAGAAAACTGATGGTAAGTTAATTATAAAGAATAAATATATTGTCATATTATTTATTTATATCCATTATAATCATCATTATACCCATCCAAATAATGTAGTTTTGAATAATAATTTACACCATGATGTGGAGATGGTAAGCCGTACACAAACACGCATAGTGATATCGTTATTCGTAGGATGGATAAAAAGAGAAATATGGTTGTCCCATAATCATAATAAAAAATAAGAATATATATTATACTGGATTTATTCCTTTAGTATGTAAACACCATAGTAAGACAAAGTAGAAGAAGAAAATAATTTTGAAAGAGTTGATAAAACAATTACCTCTTCTTTAGGTATCTCATTTTGATTTGCACAAAAGGACTTCTTAGGTTATCTTTAGGCCCAAATTATGGCCTCTAGGATGAATTGAAAAAATTTGGGAGGAGAATTGGGCAGGTTTTTTAAGATCCGAATAGCTTTAGAGGTGTGAATAAAAGAGAAGGAGATGTTCCCTTTTATAAGAGGGGGGGGGGGGCAGTTTTGGAAACTCTAAAACTATTAATTTAATATAAATTTATTTTTAGATTTAAAATATCTAAAAATTGATTTAATTCTAGTATAATATGATTATGGGTCTAAATTATATCAACCAATGATTTTTGGACAAGTTTAGGGCACAAAATTAACTTTATCTTTTGGATTTAACCCTTAGTTAAATAGTTTAACTCTTACTGTGTCTACTTGTCTTTTTACACTATAGGGTTATTATAGTTACTATAAAAATCCAAAAAAACCAAAATTTGATAACTTATGACATATTTAACATTAACATAGTTATTTTTCCAAAATATATATTTTTATTAATTCTATATGATTTAATAACATATTACTTATTTTAAAATCTCATTTATGTCAATTTTGGCACAATTTATTACTTAACTTTTTAAAATATCATAAAAACTTGATTACTTATAAAAAACTACATTAACTCATCCCAAAAATGTTAATTTAATCAAAAAAAGTCATGTATGAAATTAAATATTTAAAATTATATTTATTTTAATATTATTAATATCATTTAATTGATTCTTCATTTAATAAATCAATTACTGCATCATCATTTTGTCAATATTTAATTTAATTATTTATTTTATAAAATTATAAATAAATTACCATTATATAGATAAAAATTTTATCTTTATAAATACTATTTATATTCAAATATATAACTTATATAACCTTATATTAAAAATGATGTAGTTATTAAAATTTGAATATGACATTTTTAACACTTCTTTAAATAAAATAAAATAAATGTACTAATATAACATAAGTGTCTTAAAAATGATCATATTTTCAAACTAAGGTTTATTTAGGTCAAAATACACTTATCCAATGAAATTAGGACAAGTTTTAGGGTAAATTTTAAATATTATAATATTATTTTTACCTTTAATTACCAGATTTACCCTTAACTGTGGTTTATAAATAAAAATTTACTAAAGTTACTATTAAAAAAATTAATTTGATTATATTAGATCAAAAATTTCATACTAATTACAAATATGTATATTTATTTTTTAAAATTAAATTCACAAAAGTGGTAAAATTACATTTAATGCTAATCCCGCAAATGTTGCTAGAAGGTGGGTAAAAGCGATGTTCAAAAGTTTAATAAATTTTTATATATAATTCAATTATAAAAATGATTCAAATAACATACGTTGGGTTAATATATGTATTATTTATCTATTTTTATTTTAAAATTAATTTAAAGTAAAATAATTATTTAAATAAAGAAATCGGTTTTTAACAACAATGCATTATTTTTCACTATTCATCAAAAATTTAAAGTTTTCAAAAAAATAACAAAAATTACCCATAAGATAATTTTAATATAATGAATTCAAAAATGAAGTCTATTTTGAAAAATAAGATTTTTTGAATTCATAATGTGGTTAATACTGTAACATCCCAAGTAAGTAATGAATAATAGATATTCTTATCAATGTCTATTTATGAATTAGAAAGTGTTTTAGAGGCTTAAAATGAGAATAAATCCAATCTTAAGCATGGAATACGCTAATATTTTTAAAAGATTATTTTACTGCCTTTTGATGGTAAACCATTTTTAAATTTATCTTTTGACAATTTTATAAGCTATTTTTGTCAAAATAAACTTATTCTTTATGATTGGGACATCAAAATTTACTTTGTGTGAATTTTTGGTATTTTTCCGATAAAGTTCATTTTTTTAATAAATAGTGAAAAATGTTGTATTTTAATTCAAAACCTCTTTTTAATCTAATTTATTTATATGATTAGATTATATTTTGAATTGGTTTTAAAGTGCAATTAGAATATATTTTTACCATTTAATCCAATAGTGGTCGTTGGAATTAATTTCACTTTGAAATTGGACTTAAACTAATGTCAATCTTTTGATATATATTGTTTCATAAAAACACGCTATTTGCTCTGACAGTGGGAATTAATTATTAAATTAATTAATGTAACTTATATGTTTCAAATTTTTTAAAATATACATCATTTTTGAATTCGGAATATCAAATATAGCTTAGGGTGAAGTTTTGGTATTTTTCTGGAAAACTTCAATTTTTGATGAATAGTGAAACCACTAAGTGGTACTTATAAAAACTGATTTTTCGTTTAAATGAAATTTTACCACCTCTTTGTTTTGAATTTCAAAAATCATACATACATGGTTTTCATTAAGTAGTAAAATGTGGTTCAATGGGATTAAAATAATTTTTTGGTGAATAGTAACTTTTAAGTTTTTAATCGCGATTAGAGGTAATTAGTGTAATTTAAGGTAAAAATAATGTTTTAATAATATGAAATGACCTAGAAACATGTCCTACCCTTATTGGATGTGTCATGGCCGACCAAGACAACCCATGGGTCAATTTTTGGGACCCCATGGAGCCACTTGGGTAAGATAAAGACATTAATGCCTTTTATTTATTGTAAAAGTAAAAATGACACAAACAAGAGTTGTTTTACTAAAACAATTTTTTAATGGGGTTATACAAGTCAGATATTTTACTATAAATAGTAATTGGAAATCTAAAAAGATTTCCTACATAATAGTATTTTTTTTATAATTTTTAGACTTTAAATAAATTAAATTATTTATGACATCATGATGATGCATCGATTACCTCATTAATAATGGATTTAAATAAAATGAAAAGATAATGTATAATCTAAGACCTACACTAGTCAAAAACCTATTGATTGGGTATATTTAGAACCCTTATCACTTTATACTCGAATTATATCAATGTGGGACCTTTTAAATCTGAAAATCATTTTTAAAATAAATAACATTTCTTTACTTTCCAAGGGTGCCCCTCCTCTCCTCTTATAAAAGGCCCCCACCTCTACCACCTTACCCACACTTCCAAAGCCTTTGGCTCGGCCAAACCCTGGCCATTTTGTCTCTCCACATCCCTCTCTTACTATTATAAGCCTCACTTTGGGCAGAATTCATCCCAAGCAAGCCTTTGAGCTCAAATCAAAAAGAGTTACCCGTTTTAAAGGTAGTGTCTTCTCTTGTGTTCTTATGTTTTATTTTGTTTCTCCAACCCCCTAAACTATTTTTATTCATTTCTTTTGTAACAACACCAGTATCTTCCATATACTAGGATGTTTTTATAAGAAGGATTCGAGATACACTTACACACACCTACATGTAATAGTTAAAGAACATACTGTTTCCGTGGATAGCGAATTTCTGCCTCACGAAACGATGATTGTTCAATATTCTTCTAACACCTTCAAAGGTGGACATTAATATGTCAATATATTTATATATTATATATAATATGTTTATTTTTTACTTAAGCTTCTGTATTTTTCATTTATGGCATACCTTTATGGTTACCATTATGGGTAAACGCGATATCTTCATTTTAGGAAGTGCGGACTACCGCCCCCTCAAAGTGATTTGATTCGTCAATGCCATATGTGGGACGTATAAAGGATTTAATTAATGATATTATGTATGATATTATACTGGAATTATAATATAACTTTATATCATTATGATTCCATTCCATAAAATACGAAAGATAAATGAAAGTAGCGTTCATGCGTACGTACGACTTACCGTCTCCATGAATGGTGCATTTCATTTCTTACCTCTAAACGTTGTGTAATATTATAAATGCATGTATATAATGGATATATCTGATATATATGATATATAAATCATGAGTATAACTTTGGATATAATGGATAAATGAACAACTTGTAATTATAAAGAGCATATTTTGACTCAAGTACCAATGATCGTTAAAACGACCGTTATTAACTTAAATAATTGCATAGTGTTCATGACATGGTAATAAGTGATATAAAAGGAATAATGAACTTGAAAAAGGTTCTTAAGAAATTACAAATTAACTCAAGTTTATTATTCAAGAGGTTAAAGAACGATCGAGTCAAGTCGGACCCGAGGTATGGGACTTCGTCTCAATCTCCTTTCATTGAGGCATATTTTGTTTTATACACAACCTTCTTTTATACAGTGTATAAACCCCTTTGACTTTTATGTTTATCCAAAAGGAATATTTTTTTATACGAAGCTTTTTACTAAACGAAAAAGGGAATGTTTTTGTCGTACGTATGCGGCAACAACGACTTCTCCGTCGTCGTGACCATTATTTGAGTTTTGGCTTCCTCTACAAGCCATACATTTTTTAAAAGAAAATTAAATACCATGTTTTACTTTTATTTTATTTTGTTATTTAAAATGGTTTTCATAATGTTTCTATTATATCAATGTGTTGTATTGATATCTTGTGATTGAAATGTGGAAATGTTATGTTTCCTTTATGTATGTTTTATGTGATATGATTATGTTATGGTTCTTGGGAATTATTATGAAGACGGGTGGTTCCGTGATAAACTAAGGGCGGGTGAGCTCGATATAGCTCTCCAATGCATTGGGAAACTCGAAGGAGTTAAACTTTGAGGTTTCTCTAAAGAGATTTAGTGAATATACTATGATGGGTATCCCAAACGTAACCAAGAGGGTTACCCCCGACATAAGAATATTATGAATGCCTCAAGTTACCTTTATGTATTATGATTACTATGATTTATTTATGATTTGATGAGGTATGTTAAAGTGCTTATGTTTTATGAGTAAAGTATGATTTCATTGATTCTTATATATACATGTACTCATGTTTCCTTTCCATATTTTTATATCCATTACTGAGTTTTTTATGCTCATCCCATGTTTTTGAAATGTTTTTCACAGGTCAAGGGAAAGGTACATGATATGATGATAGTGTCAAGGAAGTGTCAAGAAATAATCTGAATACTATCTTTTATTGTAACCACTTTGTTTAAATGTGGTATGTAATTCATGTTTTATGATCTAATTCTCTAAAACTCTAAACTTGAAAAGATCCTCAAGGTGTATTCTTGAAATATCTCAAGATTAAGTAATGTTTAAGGCTGGGGCCTTATAGTTGGTATCAAAGGTCGGTTTAGATAACTTTAGGAGTTAGAATTATATTAAATGATTATCCAAAAATATTTTTTTTGGTCAAATTGAAATGATATAGCACTTGAATATTACCATGTTTCTTCATCTAAGACATGTTTTTTCAGAATGGTTTTCTGCAGAGGAAACAAGGAAGCAGTGCTAGGAAGGCATACAGAAGGAAATAACCTTCCGAATCAGCATCCTGAGATGGCCAGAATTGGAACTGAACAATTTGTTGCAGTAATGGCGCAGTTGACTTATGTGATAAATGATGGTGGTATCCATGCACGAGATCAGCCATATCAACCATAGAGGAACATGTCAGTGGTGGAACATTTCATGAGGCAACATCCCCCATCATTTAGAGGATCATCTGACCTTGTGCTAGCTGAAGGGTGGATTAAAGAACTGGATAATATTTTCGATGTCATGGGATGTTCAGACAATCAAAAGGTTAGTCTTGTTATTTACCGTTTGGAGGGTGAAGCAGATCAGTGGTGGTCGATGGTTAAAAATATTAGGGACGCTGATGAGATTGATGCTCTCGACTGGGATGAATTCAAAGGTATGTTTCTTGAGAATTATTTTCCTAAGGCTGTTCGACTTAGGATAGAAAAGAAATTCTTGGAATTGAGGCAAGAGGAAGACTCAGTGGCTACCTATGAAGAAAGGTTCACTCGGTTGGCAAGGTGTGCTCCAAATTTTATCCGAGACCTTGATAGTAAAATCAATCGTTTTTACTCAGGATTAATGCCAAAATATTGAAGGGAATTAGCTTCTCGTGAGTTCAAAAGTTATGAAAAGCTTTTTCGATGTGCTGATAAGGGGGAAATGGAGTTTTCCGATGATCAAGTGTTCTATAACAATCAACAGAAGAAGAGACCGAGGTGGCAGGAGAAAGAAAAGAATTATTCAAAAAATTCTGATGGTAAGAAAACTAAGTTTCCAGTTTGTGATAAATGTGGTAAAAGGCATGCTGGGGAATGTCTTCTGAATTCTGGAAAGTGCTACCGATGTGGTAAGATGGGACATAAGGCTCGTGATTGCACTAAAAAAGATCAAGGTTATGGTAAGTCCAAATTTGATTTACAGTTAGTGAAATGTTTTAAGTGAAATGAGATGGGTCACTATGAAAACGAGTGTCCGACAAAGAGCTTGAGTGATGGGAAGCAGTTAGACTACAAGCAGAAAGGGGTGGTGAAATCCTTTGCAACTACTTCAGCAGATGTCGGGCCATCAAATGAAGTTGAATCAAGTACTTTTTTTTTTGTTTTTTCAGATTATGCCAGTGTGTTGTTTGATTCGGGGTCTACACATTCTTTCATATCTGAAACCTTTTCTAGTAAAATGGGAATACCATCTCAAGAAATGACTCCTGAACTTGTGGTAAAAAAACCTAGGGGAAATGTTGAGGAAAAAATAATTTATAAGAATCTTCCTATCCTTATCCGTGAAAAGAACCTACTTTCGAACCTTATTGTTTTACCTCTAGTAGAGTTTGATGTTATCCTGGGTATGGATTGGCCCTCTATTTACCATGCTAAGATTGACTGTAGAGCTAAAGAAGTTTCTTTTCAGAAAGACTTTCAGTTTGTGTACAAGAATGAACCCTTACTGTTGATAACTTATCAAGAGGCCGAGAAACTTGTAAAAGATGGAAATGAATGTTACCTTACACACATCGTTGAAAACAAAGGAACTGTTCAGATTAATGATGTGCTAATGGTAAATGAGTATCCTGATGTTTTTCCTAATGAGTTTCCTGGAATAATACCAGATCGAGAAGTTGAATTTACTATTGACTTAGTTCCTGATGCTAAGCCAATTTCGAAAACCCCCTTATCGAATGGCTCAAATTGAACTTTTAGAGTTGAAGGAGCAATTGCAAGATTTATTAGAGAAAGGTTTCATTCAACCAAGCACATCACCATGGGGTGCTCCTGTATTATTTTTTAAAAAGAAAGATAGTTCTATGAGACTTTGCATTGATTATAGAGCCTTGAATAACATCACTATTAAGAACAAATATCCTTTCCCTCATATCGATGATTTTTTTGATCAGCTCCAGGGAGCTCAGTATTTTTCAAAGATTGACCTAAGATCAGGGTACCATCAGCTGAAGGTAAAGGAAGCAGATGTTCCAAAGACTGCGTTTCGTACAAGATATGGCCACTATGAATTTGTAGTAATGCCTTTTGGGCTAACCAATGCACCTGCTGTATTCATGGACTTAATGAATAGAATTTTCCATGAGTTCTTGGATAAGTTTGTGGTTGTTTTCATTGATGATATTTTGGTGTTTTCTAAAAGTAAAGAGGAGCATGAAAGACATTTAAGGGTTATTTTTCAAACCTTAAAAGAAAAGAAATTGTATGGGAAATTCAGCAAGTGTGAGTTTTGGTTGCAACAAATTTCTTTCCTTGGTCATATTGTTTCTAAATATGGGATAACTATTGATCCGGAAAAAACAAAGTTTGTTGAAGAATGGCCAAGACCCACAAATGTAACTGAGATTCGTAGCTTCCTTGGTTTGGCAGGCTATTACCGAAGGTTTGTTAGAAATTTTCCACATTTATCTAGTCCAATGATGAAGCTAACTCGGAAGGGTGTTATGTTTATCTGGACAAAATAATGTGATGATTGTTTTCAGGAATTGAAAAGAAGATTGGTGAATGCTCTAGTTTTGGCACTACCTTCCAGGAATGGTGAGTTTGTTATCTACAGTGATTCTTCATTGAAAGGACTTGGTTGTGTCCTAATGCAGAATGATCAGGTAATTGCTTATGCTTCATGACAGTTGAAAACTCATGAGGTAAATTACCCTACACATGATTTAGAATTTGATGCTGTTGTTTTCACTTTAAAAATTTGGAGGCATCATTTGTATGGAGTAAAGTGTGAAATATATACCAATCACAAAAGTTTAAAGTATATATTCACTCAGAAATAATTGAACATGATACCGAGGAGATGGCTAGAATTAATCAAGGATTATGATTGTACAATTCATTACCATCTGGGAAAAGCAAATAAAGTGGATGATGCTTTTAGTTGAAAAAGTAATGCTTCATTAACAATGTTGCGTTTGGAACGTGATCCTTTGGTTAAGGATTTGATGAACTTTGGCATAGAAGTTTTTGGTGTAGGATGTTCTTCTGTTTTGTTTCAGGTATTAGTGATATCTTCTCTATCAGACAGAATCAAGCAAGCATAGAAGCAAGACAGTGAGTTGCAGAAAAAGGTAGAGCTGGTTCAGAAAGGTAAGTTGCCTGAATTCAACATTGATAATGATTGTGTTTTGAGATTTGGGAAGAGATTGTGTGTGCCTTGTGATTCACAGTTGAAGAGAGAGTTGTTATGTGAAGCCCATAGTTCTCTGTTTTCAGTTCATCCTAGAAGTACTAAGATGTACAGAGATCTCCAGGAGTATTACTGGTGGGATGGAATGAAAAGAGATATTGCTGATTTTACTGTGAAGTGTTTGACATGTCAACAGGTTAAAGCAGAGTGGAAGTTACCGAAAGGGATGCTTCAGCCTTTACCAGTGCCAGAGTGGAAATGGGAAAATATATCCATGGACTTCTTTGTGGGATTGCCGAAGACACCTCGAGGTAATAATGCAATCTGGGTTATTGTTGATCGCTTGACTAAATCTGCTCATTTCCTTGCTATACGAGATACTTTTTCCCTAGATCAAATTTCCCGTTTGTATCTTAAAGAGATAGTCAAGTTACATGGCGTTTTTCTCTCAATTGTATCTGACCGTGATCCCAGGTTCACTTCTAACTTTTGGAAAGGCCTTCAGAAGTCGTTGGGTACTGAATTAAATTTTAGTACAGCTTTTCATCCTCAATCGGATGGGCAATCAGAACGAAAAATTCAGACTTTGGAAGATATTCTACGTGCTTGTTCGATGGATTATCAGGGGAGTTGGGACCAACATCTTTCTTTGGTTGAATTTTCATATAATAATAGTTTTCATTCTAGTATACAGATGGCACCGTTTGAGGCATTATATGGGAAGCAGTGTCGAACTCCAGCTTTTTGGGATGAAGTGGGTGAAAGGAAGCTGATGGGACCAGAATTTGTGGAAGATTTGGTAGAAAAGGTTCAGTTGATACAGAAACACATGAGAACAGCTCAGAGCAGGCAGAAGAGTTATGCGGACAACAGGAGGAAGGATCTCTCTTTTGAGGTAGGTGATCATGTTTTTCTCAAAGTATCACCATGGAAAAGTGTGATGCAATTTGGTAAGAAAGGAAAGCTGAGTCCAAGGTTCATTGGACCCTATGAAATTCTGGAGAGAGTTGGATCAGTTTCTTACCGAGTGGCTTTACCTCCGAGTTTATCTCAGGTACACAATGTTTTTCATGTTTCGATGCTGAGAAAGTATATTCCAGATCTATCTCATGTTTTGAGTCCAGAGGTAGTTCAGCTGGAAGAGAACCTATCTTATGAGGAACAACTGGTACAGATTCTTGACCATAGGGATCAAGTGTTACAGAATAAAGTGATTCATCAGGTAAAGGTTTTGTGAAAAAACCACATGATTGAAGAGGCAACATGGGAATCTGAAAATGCAATGAGGGCTAAATACCCACACTTATTTGATAAGTAAATAAATTGTGGGGACACAATTTTCTAAAGGGGGAAGGATGTAACATCCCAAGTAAGTAATTAATAATATATATTCTTATCAATGTCTATTTATGAATTAGAAAGTGTTTTAGAGGCTTAAAATGAGAATAAATCCAATCTTAAGCATGGAATACACTAATATTTTTAAAAGATTGTTTTACTGCCTTTTGATGGAAAACCATTTTTAAATCTATATTTTGACAATTTTATAAGCTATGTTTGTCAAAATAAACTTATTCTTTATGATTGGGACATCAAAATTTACTTTGTGTGAATTTTTGGTATTTTTCCAATAAAGTTCATTTTTTAATGAATAGTGAAAAATGTTGTATTTTAATTCAAAATCTCTTTTTAATATAATTTATTTATAGGATTAGATTATATTTTGAATTGGTTTTAAAGTGCAATTAGAATATATTTTTAACATTTAATCCAATAGTGGTCGTTAGAATTAATTTCACTCTGAAATTGGACTTAAACTAGTGTCAATCTTTTGATACTTATTGTTTCATAAAAACACGCTATTTGCTCTGACAGCGGGAATTAATTATTAAATTAATTAATGTAAATTATATGTTTTGAATTTTTTAAAATATACATCATTTTTTAATTCATAATATCAAATATATCTTAGGGTGAAGTTTTGGTATTTTTCTGGAAAACTTCATTTTTTGATGAATAGTGAAACCACTAAGTGGTACTTAAAAAAACTGATTTTTCGTTTAAATGAAATTTTACCACCTCTTTGTTTTGAATTTCAAAAATACGACATACATGGTTGTCATTAAGAAGTAAAATGTGGTTCAATGGGATTAAAATAATTTTTTGGTGAATAGTAACTTTTAAGTTTTTAATCGCGATTAAAGGTAATTAGTGTAATTTAAGGTAAAAATAATATTTTAATAATATGAAATGACCTAGACACATGTCCTACCATTATTGGATGTGTCATGGCAGACCAAGACAACCCATGGGTCTATTTTTGGGACCCCATGGAGCCACTTGGGTAAGATAAAGACATTAATGCTTTTTATTTAATGTAAAAGTAAAAATGACACAAACATGAGTTGTTTTACTAAAACAATTTTTCAATGGGGTTATACAAGTCAGATATTTTACTATAAATAGTAATTGGAAATATAAAAATATTTCCTACATCATAGTATTTTTTTTATAATTTTTAGACTTTCAATAAATTAAATTATTTATGACATCATGATGATGCAGCGATTACCTCATTAATAAAGGATTTAAATAAAATGAAAAGATAATGTAAAATCTAAGACCTACAATTGTCAAAAACCTATTGGTTGGGTATATTTAGAACCCTTATCACCTTATACTCGAATTATATCAATGTGGGACCTTTTAAATCCGAAACTCATTTTTAAAATAAATAACATTTCTTTACTTTCCAAGAGTGCCCCTCCTCTCCTCTTATAAAAGGCCCCCACCTCTACCACCTTACCCACACTTCCAAAGCCTTTGGCTTGGCCAAACCCTGCCCATTTTTTCTCTCCACATCCCTCTCTTACTCTTATAAGCCTCACTTTGGGCAGAAGTCTTCCCAAGGAAGTATTTGAGCTCAAATCAAAAAGAGTTACCCGTTTTAAAGGTAGTGTATTCTCTTGTGTTCTTATGTTTTATTTTGCTTCTACGACCCCCTAAACTCTTTTTATTCATTTATTTTGTAAAAACACCAGTATCTTCCATATACTAGGATGTTTTTATAAGAAGTATTCGAGATACACTTACACACACCTACATCTAATAGTTAAAGAACATACTGTTTCTGTGGATGGAGAATTTCTGCCTCACGAAACGATGATTGTTCAATATTCTTCTAACACCTTCAAAGGTGGCCATTAATATGTCAATATATTTATATATTATATATAATATGTTTATTTTTTACTTAAGCTTCTGTATTTTTTATTTATGGAATACCTTTATGGTTACCATTATGGGTAAACGCGATATCTTCATTTTAGGAAGTGCAGACTACCGCCCCCTCAAAGTGATTTGATTCGTTAATGCCATATGTGGAACGTATAAAGGATTTAATTAATGATATTATGTATGATATTATACTGGAATTATAATATACCTTTATATCATTATGATTCCATTCCATAAAATATGAAATAGAAATGAAAGTAGCGTTCATGCGTACGTACGACTTACCGTCTCCATGAACGGTGCATTTCATTTCTTACCTCTAAACATTGTGTAATATTATAAATGCATGTATATACTGGATATATATGATATATATGATATATAAATCATGAGTATAACTCTGGATATAATGGATACATGAACAACTTGTAATTATAAAGATCATATTTTGACTCAAGTACCAATGATCATTAAAACGACCGTTATTAACTTAAATAATTGCATAGTGTTCATGACATGGTAATAAGTGATATAAAAGGAATAATGAACTTGAAAAAGGTTCTTAATCAAGTAGAAATTAACTCAAGTTTATTATTCAGGAGGTTAAAGAACGATCGATTCAAGTCGGACCCGAGGTATAGGACTTCGTCTCAATCTCCTTTCATTGAGGCATATTTTGTTTTATACACAAACCTCTTTTATACGATGTATAAAAACTTTTGTCTTTTATGTTTATCCAAAAGGAATATTTTTTTTATATGAAGCTTTTTACTAAATGACAAAAGGGAATGTTTTTGTCGTACGTATGTGGCGACAACGACTTCTCCGCCGCCGTGACCATTATTTGAGTTTCAGCTTCCTCTACAGGCCATACCTTTTTTAAAAGAAAAATAAATACCATATTTCACTTTTCTTTTATTTTGGTATTGAAAATGGTTTTCATAATGTTTCTATTATATCAATGTGTTGTATTGATATCTTTTGATTTAAATATGGAAATTTTATGTTTCCTTTATGTATGTTTTATGTGATATGATTATGTTATGGTTCTTGGGAATTATTATGAAGATGGGTGGTTCCGTGATAAACTATGGGCGGGTGAGCCCGATATAGCTCTCCAATGCATTGGGTAACGTGAAGGAGTTAAACATTGAGGTTTCTCTGAAGAGATTTAGGGAATATACTATGATGGGTATTCCAAACATAACCAAGAGGGTTACTACCTACGTAAGAATGTTATGAATTCCTCAAGTTACCTTTATGTCTTATGATTTCTTTGATTTATTCATGATTTGATGAGGTATGTTAAAGTGCTTATGTTTTATGAGTAAAGTATGATTTCATTGATTCTTATGTATACATGTACTCATGTTTCCTTTCCATATTTTTATATCCCTTACTGAGTTTTTTATGCTCATCTCAAGTTTTTGAAATGTTTTTCATAGGTCAAGGGAAAGGTACATGATATGATGATAGTGTCAAGGAAGTGTCAAGAAAGAATCTGAATACTATCTTTTATTGTAACCACTTTTTTTAAATGTGGGATGTAATGCATGTTTTATGATCTAATTCTCTAAAACTCTAAACCTGAAAAGATTCTCAAGGTGTATTCTTGAAATATCTCAAGATTAAGTAATGTTTAAGGCTGGGGCCTTATAAATACTATTCATAACAGCTTTTCAAATGGCTAATTTGATAGAGCATAGTGCGTTCGAACTAGGTGTTGCGTGAAACACAAGATATTGAATTTATTTAAAAAGAAAAATATCATGAAATATTTGGGTGTTACACCTATTGTATTGGAAGTGTGATAGAGTATGAGGTGTTGACCATTAACCTTAAATGGATGCATCTTCCCATCATAAATTTCGACAACACCATGTGGATAAACAATTGTGATAGTGTAAGGACCCGACCACTTTGATTTGAGATTTCTTGCCATGATCTGAAGTCTTGATTTTAAGAGTATAACTTTTTCACCTAGTGAAAAATTTCTTTGTTGGATCCTTTTATCATTATGGGCTCGAGTTTTCTCTTTATAGATCAAATCATTGTCATATGCTTCTCTCCTTATCTCGTTTAATTCATTTATCTTCAAAAAACGCTTCTCTTGGAAAGTTTTGAAATCAAAATTTTTCTTCTTCACAACCCAATAAGATTTGTGTTCCATTTCTATAGGGAGGTGGTGTTTTTTCTTAAGACCAAGTGATATGAGGATATTCCAATTGGTGTCTTGTATCTAGTCCTGTAAGCCCAAAGTATGTCATCAAGTTTGGAAGCCCAATCTTCCCAATATGTAGTCATTATTTTATCTAAAATTCCCTTAATATCTAGATTTTAAAACTTAGATTTTCCATTGGTATGTGGGTGGTATGGGGTGATCATGAAGTGGTGAAATATATGGAGATTCATTAGCTTATGAAACAATGAATTATTAAAGTGGGTACCATGATCACTAATGACGAGCCTTTGAATTCCGAACCGGGTAAAAATGCATTGCTTTAAAGATTTAATGAAAACTCAAGTATTATTTTCTGAAAACGCTTCATCTTCCACCCACTTTGACACATAGTTCACATAGATAAGGATGTATGATTTTCGAAAAGATTTAATAAAAGGACCCATGAATTCGATTCCCCATATGTCAAAAATTTCAGTGCCTATGATTGAATGTTGTGACATTTCATGATTCTAGCTTATACCCCTAGTTCTTTGGCATTTATCACAATTCATGACAAAATAAAAAATATCATGTATATTGGTAGGCCAATACAAACCACATTTTAACACTTTGCTGACTTTTTGATGAATTCCATGGTGTCCTCCAGCTTCTCTATCATAGCACAAGTTCAAAACACTATCAAATTCTTCTTATGGGATGCATCTTTTGATCATTCCATACACACAATCCTTGAAAAGTAATGGATCATCCCAATAGTAATGGAATGTTTCATTCAAGAATATTTTTCTATGCTCCTTTGATAAATCTAGGTGTACCACACCAAAAGCTAAGTAATTCACAAAATCGGCCTACCAAGGTGTGATTGTCTCAGTGGAATAGAGTTATTCATCAAGAAATGTTTTATTTATTAATTCCACATTGATTTCAATTGCGTTATGGTCGAGGTGTGACAAATAATCAACAACGACATTCTTAGTGCCCTTTTTGTCCTCAAATTCAATGTAAAATTCCTAAAGTTACAATATCAATCAAATGAGTCTGAGTTTCACATATTTATTTGTCATTATATATCGTAGGGCAGAGTGATCCTTGTAGATAGTGACTTTGGAGAACAATATATTAGTTCTAAATTTATCAAAAGCAAAGACAACTGGTAGCTGATATTTTTTTCCAGTTTTTTCTTAATTATTTTCAGCCTCATTCAAAGTGAAACTAACATAATATATTGGTCTAAAGATCCATTTTTCCTTTTTACTAATGTAGCACCAACTTCTCAATCAGTAACATCACACATTGACCCAAATGACTACTCCCAATTTAGTGAAATAATTATTGGTGCTTCAACCAAACTTTGCCTTCATAATTTAAATGATTCCTGAAATTCAATCCCAAAGTGGAATGTGACATATTTTCCCAACAAGGTGGTAAGGGGGTGGGTAATAACAGAGAAATCCTTAATGAAATGTCAGTAAAATCCAACATGCCCAAGAAAATCTCAAATTGAATGAACTGAAGTAGGCATGGCTAGTTCATAGATTTCACTAATCTTGGTTGTGTCAACTTCAATGACTTTCTTTGAAATTGATTACCTAAAACTATTCCAATTTTTACCATGAAGTGCGATTTTTCTCAATTGAGCACCATATTATTTCCTTCACATATTTCCAAAACCTTATCCTAATATTCCAGACATTCATCAAAAGAATCCCCATATATAGAGAAGTCATCCATGAATATTTCCAAGAAATATTCAATCATGTAATAGAATATTTCCATCATGCATCGTTGAGATGTGGCTGGAACATTGTACACCCCAAGTGGAATTCACTGATAAGATAATGTACCATATAGACAAGTGAATGTGATTTTCTCTTGATCTTCTAGTGTCACCACTATTTTATTATAGCCTAAGTACCCATCCAGAAAATAATAGTAATATCTTTATTCTAATAATTGAAGGATTTGATAAATAAAGGGTAATAGAAAGTGATCCTTTATGGTGTAATCATTTAATTTTCTATAATCAACACAAAATCTCAATCTAGTCACTGTTCTTGTGGTTATAAATTATCCTTTCTCATTCTCAATGACTGTGGTCCCACCCTTTTTAGGAACCACTTGTAGTGGGCTGACCCACTGAATATCAAAGATCAGAAATATTAAACCAACATAAAGAAGTTTATTGACTTATTTCTTGACTACTTATTTCATTAGAGGTGTTAAGAATATTTGTGGTTGGCTACAAGGTTTTGAATTATCTTCCATATGTATTCTATGAGTGCAGATGGTAGGACTTATACCTTTTAAATCAGCAAATTTCCAACCTATTTCTAACTTCCTTTGTTATAAGACATTAAGAAATTTAATTTCTTATTCTCTTGAAATATTATAATTTATGATGATTAACAAGGTTTTTAAATCTCCCAAGTAGCCATATCTCAAATTTGGTGGAAGAGGTTTAAGCTCAAGTGTTGGAGGTTTTTCAAGTGATGGAGTCAATGAGGTGAACTCTTGTATATCCAAAGGCCCAACTATGTTTCTGATAAATTCTACTTCCATTATTGATTCAGTTAAATCCTCAACTTCATTGTGTAAACCATAAGATTCAGTTCATCCCTTTCTAACTCATCTCATTTTTCAATCATATCCATGAAATTATAGTCAATTGTAGAGGATATTTCTATAGCCTTTAGGACATCAAATATTATGTTCTCATCCCAAATTCAAAAAATTTATTTTCCCTCTTGGACATCAACCAGATCTCTGTATGTTACTAAGAAAGGTATCCCAAGAATGAGCAGGATTTCCTTATCTTCTTCCATATCAAGGACAATGAAATCAGCAGGGAAGTAATATTTATCAACCTTGATGAGTATCTACTCTAGAATTACTTGAGGATGCTTCACTGATCAGTCTTCCATTTTCAAGGTAACCCTCATTGTCTTTAATTATGTAATTCCCATTTCTTCAAGGAATCCAGATGGAATGAGGTTTACACTAGCTCCGAGGTCTCACAAAGCTCTTCCAAATTGACATCCTCCAATATTTTAAGGAATAATGAAACTTACAGGGTCTCTTAGTTTAGGAGGTATGGATTTGGTTATGAATGTAGAACATTCCTCATGCATTAAGAATGTTCCCACATCATTTAATTTTATTATTTTCAATATAAGATCCTCAAGAAATTTAGTATAGTGAGGAATTTATGTAATGGATTTCGCAAAAAGAATATTTATGTGATGTTTTTTGAACATCTCTATGAATTTTAAAAATTAAGCATCTAACTTCCTTTGCTTTAGTATTTGTGGAAATGAAGGAGATGGTATGTGTTCTTTCACTCTTCCATTAAATGCCTCATTTTCCTTTTCTTTTCTTTCATTTTCAATATTTACAAGTTTATTTTGATCTTTATCCAATTTATCTTCAAGTTGGATTTCTTTGTCTATAGTAGCTGAAACTATTCAATTTGGGCTACCGGTTTGGGCTTGGAGTCCTTAAGGCCTTTGGGCCACCCAAGGCCTTCAAGTCAGTAAGGCTTTCGGGCCACCTCATGGCCTTTGTGCCAACTCAAAGCCTTCAAGCCCACCTAATTTGAAGTTGCACAGATAGATTCTACAAGGAACCGCTCCAGAGGAGGAAATAGTAGGGCCCATTCACCAGAGTAGGGCTGAATGGACTTTAGAAGAATGAGAGTGTATGAAATTTACCATCGGTATCACGCCTGTGCACCTATTCACATGGACATGCTAGCCGAATAGTCATGCAAAGGTGGAGAGCTGATCACGATGCAGATGTTGGGGAGGATCAGTTTCAAGTAGTCAAAGTTTGTATGATTCCCTTAAGACCTACATGTCATGTAATGTGTCCAAGCCTACGAGAAATGTAATTCCTAAGCCTACACACCGTTTAAGGGTTCCCACTCATCCTTTTAAAGGGGGGTTATCAGAAAATAAATAAAAAAGAAGTCCTTCGGGCCATTCAGTCTACTACCCAATCTTGTTAACCTTGCATTACAAGAGGGGTCAAGTCTGTTGTTTGATTTTGCTACTTATATTTTTTTATTGATGAAATGGTGGTCAGTATTTCTGTTGATATCTTTTCTCCTATGATTTCATGGTGGGTCTAAAAGAAGATTGAGCAGAGAACCCACATGAACCCATGTTCTGGTTCATTGGGTGAGTAGATGCTGGTTCCTTCTAACCTTGATTTTGGTTATCACTTTACTAGTTTGTGTTGTAATTGTTTCCATAATTTCCTTTGTTTTATCTGAAAAAGTTAGCTTCCGAAATATTGTTATAATATGTATTAAATGGACACATGGGATAATCAAGAGGACCATCACAGTGTGAGTAGTGTTCAACTTGAACTACATGGACTGTCTTAGGTGGGACTACTGAAAAGTTTAAAATTCTATCATTGAGAGATTCAAATTGTGTATCCATGAATGTGTTAGAATCAACTTGATCCAATCCTTATTCTCTTCTTGAAAAATCTTATGTCCACTAGAAACCGTGTTCTTCCATGTTTTGAATTAATGTGTAAATATATTTAGGACCCATTTCCATGATTGCATTGCCATTAGCTATGTTTATTATAGACTTACTCTCAGGTTGAAGTACACAGTAGAAAGTTTTCAACTGGTTCACCAACTTTATCCCATTATGAGGATAACATCTTAACATGGAATTAAATATTTCCCAAACTTCTTCTAGCGATTTGTAATCATTTTGGAAAAAATATTTTAGGTCTCTCTTGTTTTTCAAATATTGTGAAGTTGTGTAATATTGATGAAATTTTTTTTCTCAATAATTCCTAGGTTAAAACTATTTATGGGTCAATAATTTCCAACCAGTCCTTATCTTTCCCTTAAAATGAGAATAGAAACAATTGTAGGATCAATGTATCATCAGTCACCCCATTATATTTAAATGTGTCATAGACTTTTAGAAATCTGTTCACATGCCTATAAGGGTCTTCACTTCTCAATCCATGAAATTGTGCATGTTTTTGGAGTAGGTTGATCATGGAAGGATTCAATTCAAAGTGTGTCTCTTGAATTCTAGGTCTTTTTATGCTAGAGATGACTCAGACTGTGTTGGGTCACAACTCCTATCTCATAGTAGTATGAAGTCTTTGATTATCAGTGCATTTTTGGAAGAGGGGGTGTAATTTTCCACTAGGAAGAGTTGGAATGTGAGTTTCAATTTTTTCCTCTCATTGATTCATTTTTTTTAGAGGTTCCAATTACACATTTCCCTTTTCTTTTGTGTTCTTATTCTTGATCAAGAGGTGGGTAATTTCTTGATAGAGATAAATTATAAGTGTTCAACATATAGGAAAACAATTCCTAAAGAAAGGTCTACTTGATAATTTTATTAATGTTAGATATGCGCATGATCCCCATCAATGATGCCATAAATTTGTAATGTGCATCACAACACGTCCAATTTTACAATTTTTTATGACAAACTAACTACTATAAAAGTGGTGAGTAGGGTCAAACCATAGAGAGCATGAAATCTAGTTCACTAAAACTTTCTCTTTGGAAAATGTTCAGAATGGAACACAGTTGTGGGAATTCCCATTTTTTTAATTATTTTAATAAAATTAAATTGATAAAGTGAAAGAAATAAATTAAATTTCAATTAAAAATGATTATAGACTCTGAATCAAAAAATTGTGTTCGGGATGATGACGTCTTAATCAAACTACTAAATAGCCATGAAAAAAATTCTTTAATGTGATTAAATATTTATTCTTCCTAATTATCATAAGTTATGAATTTATAAATTTTTTTAGAGGCTTATTTTTTATCTCCTAATTTATTTAAAGTCCCATTATATAGTGTTATAAATAAATTAGGAGACGCGTTCAAGTACCAAACCAAATGGTGAAATGATGTAGCCCATTTCTCATAAATATGCAACACCTATTTACACTATAGTCGGTCCAAACAATTAAATTTCTTAGTATCATGAAATATATTATGAATTAAAATGACCAGTTTTAATTTTCCTAATTAATTTTAGTGAAAATATAAATTAAGTAGAAAAATATACAATAAAAATAAATTCAACCGATAATTAATCACAAAATAAAATATCAGTTTGGCATGCACAAAAATTTAAATTATTTAATCAACATCTCGACACATAGAAACTTACCCCGACATTTCGACTAAAAAAATACACACAGTGAAAAAATGATAAGTCATGAAAAATATACCCACATTATCTAAAAAATAATGGTGTCTGTCTACACTCTCACCGTACAAACCTTTTGACGTCGATCGATCTTTGAATGAAAGGTAAACCTCCATGCATGTTGATGTCGAGCAACAATAACAAATCTCAACAAATATCACCCGCCTGAAGTCATAGAAAATAAGATGAGTGTGTGGATAGTTCAATTCAACAAAGAATATGTGTGGGTCTACTACTGAAGGTGGAGGAGGTGCCTTACTGCCTTCGTGGTCATGCGGACCAGAAGGTGTGTAGTCCAGTAGATGGGTGTGTTCGGCCTATTGCAGAAGAGGAAGGGGGGAAGGAAGAGGGGGAGTGGTGGGTCAGGGGGAGGGGAGGTGGGGAGAGCTGGTGTGGGGAGGGGGAGAGGAGGGGGTGGGCAGGGGTAGCAGGGGGAGAGGGGAGTGGTAGGGGAAGAGGAGGGGGAGGGGGATGGGGGTAGGTGGGGTGGTAGTTGGGAAGAAGGGGGATAGGGAGATGAGGGGTGGGGTGAGCGGGTGAGGAAAAAGGGGAGGGGGAATTTGAAACCAAAAAATAAAAATAAAAATAATTCAAATTAAAAAAAAATTTAAAACTTAAATTTAAAAATCATAATTAAAATTAGATAATTATCTAAAATAATAATAAAAAATAAAAATAAAAACAATAGAATTAAATAATAAAATTAGTAATAATAAAAATATTAATAAGTATAATTATATAAAAATATATTACATTCACAAGTTAAATTAATATAATTAATTACTAAAATAAACTAATAATAATAACAACTAATATTAATTAAACTACTAAATATAATAAAATATTAAATGTTAATAAAGTAAAAATTAATAAAATATAAAATAATAATAATTAATATTAATATAGAATTACCTAAAAACTATAAAAATAACTAAAATATTAAGAAAACTACAAGAAGAACCTAAAAATCCAAGAAGTAATTAAAAAATTAATTAAAAATAAAAAATTTATAAAAATGTTAGAAAAATACACGTACATAAAATTTCTTTGTGGATAGCATTTAAATAAGATTTTATATGCTTATGTGTATGCCAAAATTCCATGTATGATTCTAGTGTTATACTCTCATGACTGATATTCTTTGATTCCTTTATGAACTGCCAAAAATTATGTCACATATCATGATTATGATATTTTATGTGCAGGGTATATTTTTCAAATATTATTATCATGTTATAATACCCTTATATTAATGTAATGATTATTTCATCATTGATATATCACTTTCATACCCTTATTATTCATTTTAGCTCACCATTTCTTATGTTTCCTTGCCCTAGGTTATGGAGAATGGTTTTAAATAAGATATGTTTATGAAGAGTACTAAATGGGAAGATCCTTATGAGATATGTTGATGATATTTCACCCAATTAAAAGATTATTTACCTAGTCTCTAAAGACACTAAACTATTATTATCCTCAGGTATGTGTCTGTGTATTTTAATGAATGTTCATCTTAAAGATGTAATACCAATTTATAAAAATCCTAGGTCGATATAGTTAGTATCAGAGGTCTAATGAACCTAGATTGACGTATATGGAAATTACATCACTTTTGAAAAAAACTTAATACATTACATAAATAGATTCCCAAAGACCATATTAGTTTAGTGTCTTTGGAAACTTGGAACACATTATTCCAACTTGGTGATAGATCTTAAACATATCTTATAAAGATCTTCCCCTTTAGTTTTCCTACCTAAAACCTTTATTTATATCCTGGGGAAAAGAAAACATAAAAAAGGAAAGATCAAATGCTCAATAAGGGTAAATATGGATAAATTAAAATAAATCATAAACATAAGAATGAACGTAAATTCTGAATATCAAAATATTGAGTCATTAAATAAATCTTGGCAGTTCATAAGACATAAATCACAAAGGAACATGAACCATGATAAAATAAAATTAGCATAAAACATGGAACTGTGACAAACACATAAGAATAAAAAATAATTTCCATATTATCCAAGGCTCATTTATAATACCACCATAGCAGAAAAATTCCATTACTGAACTAGATTTACTTACCATTCCAGCCATATATCACCGAACCATATTTACTTTCCATTCCAACCCTATATTACTGAACTAGATTTACTTTCCATTCCATTCTTGTCTATATAATGAGGTATAAATCTTTACCCAATTAATTGGAAGGAGATATAGGTCCCAATAATCTCATAATTAAATCATTATTACATATTCTACAAAAACATACAACATTTATCATAAACATAACCCAAGGAATAAATTTTTTTTCTTAAACATCACTCCATCATAAAATAATCCATGTAAAACAAATGGATTTCATAAATAGAATCCCATAATAAACATAATAAAACATAATAAAACATAATAAAACATAATAAAACATAATAATAATAGGGATAATATAATTTAAACATATTCTTAATCTTAGATGGAAAATAATTTTGATAATACACTTGAAATTAATTCTTGAGGAAAATATCATTTCTTCTTCAAAAACGTTTTATTTTCTTAAAACACCACATAATTTTAAAATAAAATAATTTATTTTAAAATAAACTTGAAAACTTATATGATAATCTTAATTAAAATAAGGCTTTATGAAATCATAAAAATCCATTCATTTTGTATATGTTAAAAAAACATTCTTTATGTACTTTTTTCTGGAAAAGTAAAAAAGTACCTCGTATGGAAATCGAAAGAAATATTCCTTCCAAATCGTGTAGTAAAAAGTAAAAAATGGGTAAAAATGACTTTAAAAATACATAGAATAATAAAAAAACATTTTATGATATTATTTTTAGGAAGCATAGGCATAGATGATAAATAAATCCTAGTAAATACTTATATATAAACAATCTCGAATAATAATGAGATTGCGAAATTATCCCTTACCTTGTGTCTTGAATCACTTCGTACTCATACAAGATTACTATATAATAAATATAAGTTTATTATAAATATTTTAAAAAAGTATATTTTTATACATAATACTATATATGGTTTTATTATGACCTTATATTACCCACTTGTTAATGATCCCATGTTAAGGTTTTACTTCGGGTAATATTCACTTTGTTCTTCATATGTGTGTTAATTTGTTATATCATTGGTCCTTATACTTATATAATGATTAAAGAATATATATAATGATATAAATATCATGTATATATAGTATATTTATATTTTAATAATCTATAGTATAAATAATTATGAAATGGAATACACTATTAATGGAGATGGTAAGACGTACATACGCATGAATGCTGTTTCCATTTTAATTTTCATGTTGAAAGAAAGTGTATAAATTATATGTATGTATATATATATATAATTATTCAATTATCATTTTTATATCATATAATCTCACTAAACCCATCATTAAAACATTTCATGTGGTGTGTGAACGAATCACATCATTTTGAGGGGGCGGTAGTCCACACTTCCTCAGACGAGATTATCGTGTTAACACCAAATAGAAATTAAAATTGTATGAGTTGTAAAAAGGAATAAGGAAGATTAAATATATGATAAATATAATATAATACATATATAAATATATTTTCCACCATAATTACCATTGTGATTAGTGGTAAAGGAAAAATGAACAATCATCGTTTGATGACGCTGTAGTTCGCCGTACACAGAAACAATATGTTCAATATCATTAGATGGAGGTGTGTGTAAGTGTTGGTTTAACCATTAGAATAAAAAAATCATGGTATATTTATGATACTGGTTTTTTCATACCATAATGAAATAAAGAGAGTGGAGGGGGTGGAGAAGAAAAATAAATAAAAAGAGCTTGTGAGAAGACGTTACCTCTTAATCGGGTAACTCCTTTTGGTTTGTGCCAAAAGGATTCCTTGAGTTTCATTCTTCCCAAGTTAAATCTTATAGGATTAAGTTAGGAAATGTTTTGTCTTATTTTATCAGATGTTTTACGAACCAAGGGGCTTTAGAGGTGTGAAGAAGTGGGTAAGGGTGGTGGCCTTTTATAAGAGGGAGGAGGGTCACTTTAGGAAACTCAAAAACTATTAATTTATTATAAACTCAAAACACATCCAAAAACCTAAAAAATGTCATAGTTTTAAATATTATATTATATAATATTTTAATATCACAAAAAAATAAATTTTGGACAAGTTTTTATATCAATTTAAACCTTATCATTTTAATTTAACACTTACTTATTCAATTTCATTTTAACTAGGGTAACAATTATTTTAATATTAAAAGGGTAAAATATTTAATTATATGATGTAAATAAATCATAAATAAATAATTTATTTCATTTTATACCATATAATAATTATTATATATTTTTAAAAATGTTTTATGATTTTTAAATAATTTAATAAAACATTGTTTTGACAAAACAACAATAGTGTCAATTTTGATACTATTAAATTCATGGATTTTTAAAAATATAAAGATAAGATTTTATAATCAAAAATATTATTTTATCATATCCTTATGTAGTATAGGTAATCTATAAAAATCATTTTACACATTAATTATCTAAAATTATATTTATTTTGATATTTTAATAACATTAATTTGATATTTCCATTAATAAAATAATTACTACATCAGTTTTGTGTAATTATTTAATATACTTTTTGTTAGTTAAAAATTAAAAATAAAATAATATGGTTAATATAAATCTACTATATTTAATAATAAAAGTTTTAGTTTAATTTATATTCTGGAAAATCTAACATTAAAAATTTTATACTTATTAAATTATGAATGTGACAACTTTAACCTCACTTTAAATAAAATAATATAAGTGTCACAATCTCTTTAATATGGCTCCAAATGGTCAATTAATAGACCCTTGGATGATTATAGTCTATATATACTTGACCAATAAGAATTGGGCAAGTTTTTGGGTCTTTTGATGGTTATTATAATTTTAATAACAATTGTTTTATTGATTTCTCATCAATTAATTAATTTGTACATCATCAAAGTAGAAGTCTTTAAGGTAATTATATATTTACTAAAAATTAAAAATAAATTACCATGATAAATAAAAAAATTTATATTTTAAATAATTATTTATAATATAATTTATGTTATGTATAACCTTATATAAAAAATGGTTTAGTTATTAAAATTTGAGTGAGACATATTTAACTTTTCTTTAAATAATATATATTAAATGTCCTAATCTCATCCAAGCAGCTTCCAAAGGGTAAATTTTTTTAACCCAATGATGTTTTAGATCTAAAATCACTCATAAAATTATATTTTGAAAAGTCTTAAGATAATTTTATAATATTATATTTATCCTTAATTACCCGATTTACTTTTTTATCGTATTAATAAAAATTATTGAAGTTAATATTCATAATTCCCAAAAATAAAATAATTCTATTAAAATAATTTGGAACTAATTATTAAAAATACGGAATCAATTTTTAAAAATTTAAAACACATAATTTTTAGTAATTAATTTAAAATTAATCCCATTGACGGGATAAAAAATAGATTTTTAAAAGTTAAAACATTGCAAAAGATTGATTTTTTTTACTTCTAAATTTAATGTAGAATTAATGCCAGTGAGATAAATTATATTAAATGTTAAAAATATATTCTATTTATACATTAAAACCATTCAATACTACAATTCAACTATATAAATTATCTTGATGAAAAAATTTGATTTCAATTAAAATTTAGTGTATTTTTACTATTCATCAAAATATTAAAGTTATCAGAAAAATATAAAAATTTCATCCAAAGTAAATTTTTATATCATTATTTTAAATAAAATGTTTATTTTGTTAAATATAATATATATAAGTGTCAAAAACTAGATTTAAGATGGGTGTACCATCAAACACTAACAAAATTGAATTTTTTGTAAAATACTTCTTTTATCCAAAAAATTAAATTTGTTCTTATATCATGTATAGAAATCATATAAGATTATTGTTAAGAATTATATTGAATATATTATATATATATATTATATTAATAAAATCCATAAAAAGTGATTTCATTATTTTATTTTTATTTAAATAGCTTTTCTGAAGAAAGTTAATACTATTCACACCTTCCATTATAATGAATAGGTTCTAAGGTAACATAATAATATTTAGTTGTTCAATTAAAATCAGTCTTGAATGAAACAAATTATATCAAAAGAACTCAAAATTGTGTGTAACAAAATCCAAGTATAGAGTTTTGTATACCACAATCTAATATGGTGTTGCGTATAGCGCAAGCTAATCTTGGTGTAACGTACAACATACGACATCAAAGAAATTAAAAAGAATCCATCTCATAAAATCTAAAGGTGTTACAAGAGGAAAGGTTTATGTAATCTTTGGAAACTAGGATGATAAAAAATTAGTGAGATACCTAGGGATATTTCTAAGAATATGTCTTGGGATGTCTCTAAGGATAAGTCTAAGTATGAATAAAAGTACAAGAAAATATCCTAAAAGTTCGATAAAGTATAGATCAAGTGATTTACAAGAAACTACATCTATGTATGGATACTAATAGTGGACTTGGATCTAGTACATAGGTACCTAGTATTAATAACTCTAAAAAGGGTACATTTAGATTGATTTGATCGTCACTTGGTGCACCAAAATAGGCCTTATTTCACACATGGTTTGACACTCCTAGGGGATATGCTATGGAAATTTACATACTCTTTATGAACCATCATTAAGGATTCAAATATATGATGACTATGAATGAAAATGAATAAACCTAGGGTGTCATATATTTAAAATAAGGTTCCATGATTTAAACATCTTATATGTGAACTTTCATGATTATGTTTTTTTCTACTATGAATAGAATTTCTCACACTATGCTTTTTGGTTCTAGTAAATGGAGGGAACTAGAAGGAATTGGGTTAACATTGAATCTGACAGACAATTTTCCAATGAGAAACTAAAAGATATGATTACTAGAGTGAATTATGTTGTGACTATTCTTAATTAGTTATAAAGGAACATGAATAACCACACAAACTTTAACAAACTCTCAACTCCCTAAAGAAGATAATGATATTGTTCCTTGAGTGTTTGGGTAGTAGATACCATGGAGGAAAGATGATTCAGTTTCTTATATATCAATAATGTGGGAAAGATCTCTTATATGACTGTCTAAAAGGTATATGAAGGTGTTTCAAGCGTGGGAAGCCTAAACATCAAGAAAAAAAATTTATAAGTAGTGTGAAGAGGATAATCAATGAAATTAATAGAAAGAGAGATCAAAAAAATTCACCACCCACACTCTAGTGTTTCAAGTTCACATAATTTGAGAATTATTAAAATTAATACACTAATCTAAGGGCTAATGAGGATGATAAGCAACAAAAAACCTCTAAAGAAAAATTATAAAGGGAAATATTATATAATCACTATGATTGAGATAAATCATGATAATTAGGTCACACTAATTATCCCCTACCTAGTTGGGAATTTCATGTTTGATATTATATGAATGAGCCCTAGGAAAATATTATGATTCATCATTTATTAAAATTTCATGTGATTATCTCCCTCCACATGGATTCTAGAATAATGAAACCACATTTTATAGTCTATCAGTACAAGGTTAAACCCAAGATTCCAATGAAAATGTTTGTGTATAATATAATATATTATTTAATAAATAAAGGGTGAATTATATTTTTGAAGCATATATGTCTCCATGTATTATTAACTTAATAGTTATGGGTACCATCATGGGTTTTTGAGTTTAAGGATAATCATAAGTTCAAAGTTATTAACACCCTTTTTTGTGGTTTTATGTAATGGGAGTTTATCAAGATTAAGGATATTTTAATAGAAATTTATTGAAATGAGAACCTTTAGTTTAGTATATAGTGAAAATGTTATTTTAGGAGTAATGACCTTACACTTTTTGGACATAAGATTAAAGGTACTGGTAAACATTAGGGTTTATCTTATCTTTTATTTTGAGATAATTATGGCTTTTAGTCAATCACCATACTAATACAACACACTTAATTTATACTAGAGAATATTTATCTCAAGATCCTATTTCTATAATATATTTTAAGGAAGTGGTAAGTTTTCATAGAGTACAATATTCAATTACATTTGACCACGATCCGAAGTTTACCTCGATGTGTAGCGTTCCATATTTTTAGCCCGAATGAAATTTCAAAAGGAACTTGAATTTTCAGTTTGGTGGATGAGATGAATTATAATCCAAATTTTGGAATGAAATTGAAATAGTTAGAACCCTTAAATGTGTTGTTTTCATACTTGGTTTAAGTCTTGAGAGGTGTCTCAGGTGTTCTATGAAGTTTCAGGAGTGCTGAACCTCGAAACCTCAAAATCTAAGAAGGATGGTAGGGTCACATGGTTTGTATGAAACCATGCATCACCTAAGAGAAAATATGAGGATAATTAAGTGGACCTGTAGGTCTTGCATATTTTTTTCTAACCATATGAGAGGATCCACATAACTGTGTGCCTAATTGCAGGTTCTTGATAGAAGGTAAATTCATGGTTTTTGTACGGTTTCCCAAATAGTGCACATGAACTGTATAAGCCCACAACTTGGGATGGGTCTAAAGATATATTGGTGCATGGTTTGTCCAACCATATGGAAAAAATGTTCACATAATTTATAAGGTGTAAAATTACACTTTTTCCCCTACCTACTTATTTCTTTTCTCATTCTCTGTATGTAGAAACCCACTGAGAGCTCCTCGTCTTCTCTCCTTAGAATGGAGAGATCTCCTCCATCCGGTTTCGAAATCAAGTTCCGTCAGGTGAATTGGATAGAACTCAATATGTCTTCAACTCATCCTCTAACCTTTATTAATTCCTATTCTTTTCTTCTATTCTATTTTGTTGTGAGATAATTCTACCTATTTTCAGGGAATTTTTCAGTTTCTTCGATTTCTCTCGAACCAAATCATTTCAAGACTCAGTACTGGATGAGTAGAGAATCCTAAGTATGAGGTAGGTGGTCTATGGAATTTGACTTAAATTTTAGTGATTTATAAATTATGTTATTATTCCATGTGTTGTTATATCCATGCGATGCCTCTTCAATATGAAATTAATTATGTTGAACCTAATGCCCTAAATCTTGCATCCCTTGTATATTAAATTGGAATCATTGAGGGTCATTGAACTCTAGTTTTAACCACACTTAAGGGTGTGTTCCATGAATTCTTATAACTAATCATTTTTTTATTATAAAACCCCTCATTGAGTTTCACTATCTTATAAAATTAAAATGGGTAGATTAATTGGAATGTGGTAGGATGAGAAACTCCACAAAGTTATTTCTTAGAGAGAAAACAATCTTCTATGTGGGTAGGACATGATTCTCATGGAATGAACCTGATTATTATGTATAGAATTCATGTTAGCATGGAATATATTATACCATTGAATTTATGGTGTTATCTTTCATGGGAATTTCACCCAGTCTTCATACATTTATTGAATTCTTAGTATTCCTTAATAATTGAATGTGATTCTCAATAAAGTAATTGATATGTTAGTGAATTTCCTTTATTATTATTCAAATTAACATGGTGAATAGGAATGACCCTCTATAAGTATACTTTCATTATGTTGTGGATTACTTAGGTACATAGCCCACTTTCTTACATTATACTTGAATTATGATGAGGCATTATTAAGGATATGATGTTTATTTTGAAATTGAACTTAAATGATTAAATGAATAGTGATACACCTTGAGTGATACTCATGTTTCTTTTTATGGAATTCCTAGTATGGGATCATAGGTTACTTGAGTTGTATTATTTTGGGAGTGATAATTGGTATTCCTTGGACCAACTTACCATGCATATTCTCCACCTCCTTATGCGTTATACTAGTTCAAAAGGGGAGAACCCATTAATGGTCTCAGTGGAAATATGGTTACACCATTCCATGGGTAATACTCAGTCCCCCATGTGAGATACCAAGTATGAGATCAAAGGATTATTCTTATCTTCATGCCATGCCAAGAGTGATACCTGTGATTCCATTTATGTGTCTCCTTGGATAGACTCTAATGGTATTAGGTATTTATAGTTCCCCTGGAGTGATACTTTGGATTTTTTTTTTCTGATTACCTTGGACGGGCTCAGAGTGCCTCCTATAAAATTATAAATATGACCTTTATATTAAAGACTGAGAATAAATAACTATTTCACAGGGATGTGTCCCCAAGCCAAATAACATGCTCAGGTTTAGTCCCTTCTTGATGAATTTTTTATGATGACCCATTATTACACCTGAATCATATCTATACAGGTTTAACTTTTTCTAAAGTCATTCCATATTAGGCTAAAGTAGGTATGGTTGGCTAGGTGTTCTTTAGAAACCTAAGTCGACCTGTTTTATTTTATTTATTTATGAATTTACCTGTTATACTCCCACAATGATCTATTTTATATCAACAGGTTGGATTATGCATTTGACACCATTAGTGGTTCTCTAATGATTACATCTTACACCATGCTTGGGCCACCATTACACTGGGGCACCCAAGCAGACCTCATGTTCTTAGGTTTATGGACGATTTTTTATATTGTGAATTGTACATGGGAGCTTAGGATAACATTATTGAGCTAGCACTTATGATTCTTATGAAGATATCCCTTGGAGATTTTTATTAATTTCTTAGTCCATATATTGTATTTTCTTACCTACAGTATGTTTCTGGCTTTGGATATTGTAGAATATCATGGACATGCATGCATGATTTTATTTAGATTTGGCCAAGTGTATTCAGTTATTATATTTATCTTCTAATATTGATTGACTAATTATTATTATAATTATTATACTATTGTGATACTCTGATCATGAGGGTATAGTCTCCCCACCGTACCATCATTGGACTCTTAATGCAAGTCAACAGCCTTTGACATACGAGGAGGCGTTCTTGAGGCCATGCAGTGACTGGACCAGCTACCCGTTTCATATAAAGTCAGTCTAGGATATTACAAAGTGGTATCACAATCTCTCATTTCATTTGTCTTACTATTTAGGGTTGGTAGATAAGAGACTAGGAATGTGTCGAAACTTGGTAAACAAACATATTTGGGAGTGATCATCCCACACATATGAAAAATTACAAGTGGATAGGGATGTGATTTTTCTTCATGATGTTAACTGTTATAATTGATTCTGATTTCACCTTGAGTGATTGACATACATTCTACTGCTTACTGATTTATGAGATTTATGGTATTTTCCCTTGGCCTGACATTATAAGGTCGTATAATTACATACATCATTATAGGCATGTCAAGATTTACATTCCATACATATTTCATGCTATGTAGATTACATTTCTAGGCTGTCTGAGATTTATTGATGTGCCTTTTAAGTTTGGTAACATTCTTAGTTTTATACATGTATAAGAAATTTATTAGCATGCTTATTTATATTACATTATGTGTGATTTCTTTAGTATGTTTTCCCATACATAATTGTTCTATTATTTTAGTGTTATGATTATCATTTTTATATATATACCATGCTTGGGGGTTTCCCCTCATTCTTAGTAGCATATCGTGTTTATTTATCATGCTTTTGTGCTTATTTAGCAGGTTTACATGTATTTATTTCATGTGATAATATTCCTAGTTTTGATTTTTAAATATAAATTTGGTTATTAAAGTTACATTATCAACATAATTTTTTTTTTCCCTTATAGATTGATGGTGACACCTTTACTAACCAATCATGACATGTTTTAACCATGAACCATGGGTTTCATGGGATGGAACATCCTATTTTTAATTAAATGGGAGAAAATTTTCATTTTATAAAGTGTATGGGAGCTTTATAAATTGGGAAATGGTAACCCATATAATCAAACCATTATTAATGATTTTTATATACCTATAAGTAGTGGAATAAATATAAAAGTTATTTAATTTTGACTTTCAAATGAATTGGTTTCCTTTATAATGGCCTGTAATTTTATTCCTTGGGCATAATGACCAATGTGACTAAATTCTTAAATGTACAACTGGAACCAAGTAGGTTAGGTGGAACATTTTTCTAATGAGATAATATTGACTCGAACCAAGTAGGTCAGTCATAGGTTGTGAGTAATTTCTTAATTATGGCAAGATTTTAGTTAAATACCAATGTTTAAAAGGAAGTTAATAAAACTTTCATGTGTGAATTGTGGATTTATCTAAATAAAGTATCATGTATTTTTCTAGGAATGGTGCTTGATAATCTTAAATTAATCCTTTAAAATGTTTAAATATCAAATTTAAATAAATGAATCATCTTAAATAACATTTATATAGGTGTTCTTAGCTTTAACCCTTATGTAAGGGTAGTTTAAGTGTTTCTTTATGCTTTCCATAGAACTAGAATGTGAGCATTACCCATAATATTCTGTGAATTTTATTAGGTTGCATTAAATCTAAGTGATAGGTGGTAGATTTTAGTGACATATTTAGTGTGATGTATTTATTGGGTCAATTATTTCTATTTTGTGATGGGATAACATAAGTTTGGTAATTCCCTTAGAACATTAAAACCCTACTAAATTCTTGTGAATATTTTAAGGCATGTGGTTCCGTTCGAGTGTCATTGTCCTCTCTATGAATCTTAGTTTCTAGAATGACACTTGGGATCGATGGGTGGTCTTTTTATAAGTTTATCTTTGTTAAATTCATGAGAATCATGTAATGCTCAGTTTCAGTGAGTTAAATATGCTAAGATAATGACCAGCCTCTAGGTAGGTCATGTGGACCTAATTTCTCTTTCTATTATTTAGTGATGAATGAATCGATATTTTGGCTGCTGAAATAAATTTTTATGGGATAATATGAATATAAGATATATCTTTAGTGTGGTCTATTAGATACTCGACTGCATAAGGCAGTTGTAACGACCCAAAGTTTTTTCAATGAAATTTCGTTATTATAATTATGACTTATAGTATAATCACATTGGGAATCACAATGACATATCATGATACTAAATACTATGTGACCATTAAACATAATTTTCCCCACTTTTGTGTTTTGAATTTCAAAAATCGTACATATAGAGTTGTGTTCAGGGTGATTTTTTGAGTCTAATAGAACAAACTTAATTTTTGGTGAATAGTAACATACCCTTATTAATAGTAATACTACCCTTATGAATAGTGACATAACCTAATGAATATTAAAATTACCTATGATAATATATATATATATATATATATATAATATTTTAGTGAAAGTTTGATGTACCTATATATTGGAATAAGAAAATAAATGTTTTAAAATTGTTATTTTTTGAATAAAAAATTATTTTATTTAAGAATTAAATTTATTACATTTAGAAAATTATTTTTGAAAAATAGAATTCATTTTTTATTCTACATGTCAAAAAATGGTTGGGGGAAATTTTTGGTATTTTTCTGAAATATTTGATGAATAGTGAAATACGGTAAATTACAAAATAAGTTAAATTCATGAATTATAGAGTCATGGGTGATTTTATGCTGATTTAAGCACATATGATTGGATTAACATGATAAAATTATTGTATTTAGTCATGAAATACTCACAATTCCTTGTCTTGTGGAGAAATAATAAATTAATGAATATAATATTGAGAAAACCCCTCTCTCTTCCACTATAAATACCACCCTTCACACCCTCATTTCCTCACACCTCTCAAGATTCAACACTTGTCTAAAATCTGCCCAAACATCCTTACTAGACCCTACCCCACTTCTTAGAGATTCTGGTCTCATCAAAAGGCCAATCCAAGGTGCCTTGAAGAGGATCACAAGAGGATAACTCAAGAGGTAATTCCCCTCTCTTTTCCTTTAATTTTCTTTCAATTTCAATTTCTTTTCTTATTCTCTCCCACCTATATTCATACACATGGTATGGTAACTACAGTATAATACATATAATATAATTTTATGATACTAATGGTATATTATATCATCTAACCCCCTTCTCCTCTTCTTTTTATTTTAGAAAGGAAAATGTTGTTTGTGAGGTGTTAATTTATCACCTTCAAGAACAACATGTTTTCAATTTCCTTACCGCCTTTAGATATTGTCATGAAAACATTTTTATGGTTTAAAAAGATTATTTTATATGTATTATATCTTATTTGATGTTCTATAACAAACTTATGTACATATTACTAAATGATATATCTAAACATGTTCTTTGTGATCCAAAAACCGCCCAAATTAACATAAAACGATCATAATTAAATCTTAAATAATGATTCATCCACATGGTATATAAAATAATTCATTATAAGATCATTTAAAATCTTTTAATATCATTAATAACATGTAATATCAGTTCTGGATGTTTATCCATGTTCTACACAAACTTTCATTCATAAATACAAGTGAACCGTTCAAGAAAAACATAAAAAACAAACATTCCCGAACAATGGATTTAAACTATACAACTCATCCAAAAGCCTATAAATGAACTTAATAAAACCTTAATGAATATTATTAATGTATAAAAGGTTTTTAAATTTTTAATTAATTAATCTAATGTGGTTATACATGAATTTAAAGTAAATAAAGCGTTCGGATACAAGGTAAGGGGAAATTCTCGAACCCAACTTTCTTTCTTCGAGTTATCCCTATTTCACACTATTTTTGGTATGGTTACTCCTTAAAAATAATTTTTTCATCATTATCTTAAATATTCTGGGATATAAATGTTCTCCACGGGATTTTATGTCAAACACAATGTTTTCCAAAAGAAATCTTATTTCAAGAACACACCTTTTACTTCTCACTCAAGATTGATGGTTCTTGTATCAAGTATGTTATTCCCTCTTTATTTTGGGAACCCAAAGTTTATGAATATATTCTAATGAATTGAATCCAATTTATTTCCATGTTTATGATTGATATATATTCTATTTGGCATTCATGATAATGAAAATGTTATGATGTGATGGGTGCACTTGGAATTATATAGCGCAATATGAATGTTTGAATGTGGCGGGTGCACCCATAATTATACAGTGCTCCAATGCACTAGGTAAAGTGATGAACCTCATGAGTTAAAGTGAAATGATATCTAAAAATGATTCTATATTTGTTTACAACTATGTATGGTAGATGACCACTAATACACGATGTTTCATTTTTATGCATTGCCACATTTCAAGTCTTTTATTAATGTTTTCTCTCATGATTTTGATGATGATGTTATGATTATGCTCACCCTATGATATATTGTTATTATCTATCCTATTACTGGGATTTTACCTCACCCATTTTTGATGTACATCTTCAGGTGACTACATGTACTAAGGAGAGGTCAAGTGCCAATAATAATCTAGAGAATAAGGAATTAAATAAATGTTTTTTCTTGATGTTGTAAATGTTATGTTTGATCCTAGTTTTCCCAATACACTAAAACTATGGATCGTCATGGTGTAATACTATTATGTTTTTTATCTTTATAATGATTTAATAGTAATGTAATAAAAGGCAAGGTCACTATAGTTGGTATCAGAAGCAAGGTTTAGTTAATTTGGGAATTAGGATTAGTAAATCCTAGAGAAAACCTCTATCACGAGACTAAGTACAAATATGCACACAAGAAGATTTACATAGGGATCCCATAAGTTATGATTTTAGTGTAAATCTTACAAATGAATAAGTTATTCATGGATTTTTGAATTATGTTTTGTTCTAACCTAATCTATTTTATAAAATGGCGGGAACTAGGAGAAACGAGGCCAACAACTCATGTGAGGGCCAATGCACAATTGCCCAAATGACATCCCCAATACTTTGGGAGGAAGAGTTAAAAACACAATAGTGATTCTTACCCAAATATATCAAGTTATGAACAATAACCAAAATAACGGGGAACATACTCCTTCACCAAAGAGGGAACAACTGGCTATCGAGTGTTTTATGCTGCAACGACCACCGTCGTTTAGTGGATATTTTGATCCACTAGTTGTGGAACAGTGGGTCAACTCCATGGAGAAAATCTTTTATGTGCTTCACTATTTTGAGACAGAGAAAGCAACTTTAACCATTTATTGACTAGATGGAGAGGCCGATCAATGGTGGTATTTGATTAAGAACACCATGCCAAGTGACAAAATTGAAGTGATAGAATGGGAAGACTTTAATATCATGTTTCTTAACAAGTATTTCCCATGAAATATTCATACAAATATAGAGAGAGAATTCATAGAGATCAAGAAAAAGGAAGGATAATCTGTCACAACCTATGAAGCGAATTTCACAAGGCTTTCAAGGTACGCTTCGTGTTTTTTTATCAACAATGATTGAAAATTTGATTGATTCTTTAGTGGATTAAAACAAAACCTTAGAAAGGCTCTTGAAATTAGAGACTTTGGGAGTTATGAATAAGTTGTTCTATGTTCTATCAAAGTGGAGATGGAGTTTGGAGAATGGTCCCATGGATATAGTGATAAGAAATGGAATATGGAGTTTCAAGACGAAGGATATAATGATAAAGGTGGGAAGAAAAATCAATGACCCACATGACAAAAATGTGGGAAGTTGCATCATGGGAACCGCAACAAAGGGTCATGGAAATTCTTTAAGTGTGGGAAATAAGGCCACCATACTCAAGAGTTTCAAAAAGACATGAAAAATAAGGATAATGTAGTGGAAGAAAGGAGAGAACCACCCATGGTTCAATGCTACAACTATAGGGAGCAAGGGCACTATGCAATCCAGTGCACTAAACCTCTATTTCTCAAGGGTAATCAGATCAACATCCACTGATTCCAAAGGAAAAAGGAAAGGATTATTCCATCATTACTAAATAAGTGGAGTAAGATAATGAAGTCATACAAGGTACACTTCCTATTCACTCAAGAATGGAAAAAGTATTATTTGATTCTAGTTATACGCATTACTTTATATCTTTCAAGTTTTATAGAACTATATAATCAAAACCCTGAATAATTGAAGTATAAATATCTATAAAAACAAAAATTGTTGCAATAATTGCAACCCAAGTGTTTGAATCTTCTCCTGTTGGCATATGTGGGAAGATTCTTCCAGCGAATCTCATAATACTTCCCTTGGTAAAATTTGACACAATAATGGGAATGAATTGGATCTCGTTATATAGATAACATATCAAATATCGAGAAAAAAATATATTTTCATATTCTGATCCATCCCATGCTCCTCTAAAAATGAAAGGAAGATCATGAATCTCCTTTTATAAATCATTTAATAGTGTGGGTGTTGATACCCTATGAAGAATCATACATTTCCCAAATGGTTGAGTCAAAGGAAATTGCCAACCTTGCTGAAATTCCCATCATGAGGGAATACAATGATGTATTTCTATAAGAGTTACCCAGAATTCCCCCAGATCGTGTGATAGAGTTCTCAATAGAACTCATACCCAGAGATACTTTTATCTCAAAGTGTCCTTATTGGATGTCTCCTATCGAACTGTAAAAGTTAAAGAAGCTGTTGCAAGATCATCTGGACAAAGGGTTCATATGCCCTAGTGCATCACCTTGGGGTGCGTTAGTGCTCTTTGTGAAGAAGAAGGATAGAACAATGCGGCTGTGTATCGACTATCGGGAACTCAAAAAGATCACTATAAATAAAAAGTATCCTCTTCCAAGGATTTATTACTCGATCGATTAGTTAAGAGGAGATCGATAATTCTCAAAGGTAGGTCTTTGTTCTATATATCATCAGCTTAAGGTGAAGAGGGAAGATATTCAGAAGACTACCTTCCGTACAAGGTATGAACACTATGAGTTTCTGGTGATTCCCTTCGCACTTACTAATTCTTCTAAAATATTCATTGATTTCATGAATATAGTCTTTAGACATTACCTCGACAAATTTGTGGTAGTGTTTATTGATGATATTCTCATATACTCTAAGAGCAAGGAGGAACATGAAGAATATATAAGACTTGTGTTGGAGACATTGAGAAAGGAGAATTTGTATGACAAGTTCATAAAGTGTGACTTTTTGATGAAGCAAGTCAAGTTCTTGGGACATGTGATCATAAGTGAGGATATTTCTATGGAACCTTCAAAAACAAAGGCGATTGAGCAATGGCCTAGACCCTCTAGTGTCACAGAAATCCGTATTTTTCTTGGATTAGTTGGGTACTACCGAATTTTTTTTGAGAAATTTCCCATGATTGTTAAGCCCTCTAACTAAGTTAAAAAGGAAAGGGGTAAATTATGTCTGGATGGAAGAATGTGAGGGACGATTCAAGGAGCTAAAGATAAGGATGACCACTGCACCTGTACTCACATTACTGAAAAGTGGAGAAAGTTTTTTGATATATAGAAATGATTTAAAGAACAGCTTGGGTTGCGTACTCATGAAAAATGATAATGTGATAGCCTTATCCTCACGACAGTTGAAGTTCTATGAGCTGAACTACCCGATGTATGATCTAGAGCTGGCAGACATGATTTTTGCCTTGAAAATATGGCAGCACTACCTTTATGGCGAGAAGTGTGACATATACACCGACCACAGGAGCTTAAAGTATATATTCACACAAAAGGAGATCAACATGCATCAAAGGAGATAGTTAGATCTAATCAAGGAATACGATTTCTCTATTTAGTATTATCCTGGAAAGGTGAACAAGGCATCTAATGATCTAAGTAGAAAAGAACCTACTACTCTATCCATGTTATGGATTGAGAAAGACCCTATCTTCTTGGATATGAAAAGGATGAATTTATAAATCATAAGGGTAGGGGATACATCCTACCTTTCCCAAATGATTACACAACCATCTATCTAGGATAAGATTAAGGAGGCACAAAGGGATGATCTGGAGTTACAAAAGAAGGTGGATACAGTAAAGGAATAAAAGTTTCACAAGTTACATATCAATGATAATGGTGTGATTTGGTTTGGAATGCGGCGTTATGTGCCTTTATCACCCGAGATAAGGAAAGATCTATTGGAAAATGCACATAGTTTAACATTATCTATCCATCCTGGGAGTACCAAGTTGTACTGAGATCTCTAAGAACAATTCTGGTGGGATAACATGAAAAAGGAAATCGCGGAATATTTCTCAAGGTGCTTGGTATGTCAGCAAGTTAAATCAGAGTGATAAAAGTCCAAAGGTTTGATGCAACCATTGCCTATAACCATGTAGAAATGAGAGAATGTTACTATGAACTTTGTCATGGGTCTCCCTAAGACATCTAAGGGAAATAATATGATATGGTTTGTAGTTTACTGACTCACCAAGACTTCCCATTTTATAGCTATTTGGGAAGATCTATCGCTTGAACAACTTGCCATGATATACATGAAAGAAGTGGTGAGACTGTATAATGTTCCACTCTCGATTGTCTCTGATTGTGATCCAAGGTTCACATATAAATTCTAGAGGAGCCTTCAACATGATTTGAGTACTGAATTGAATTTTAGCACGACCTATCACCCCCAAACTAATGACCAATATAAAAGGACTATTCAGATGCTTGAATACATGCTAAGAGCCTGCTCTTTAAAATTCAAATGTGGATGGGATCAACATATCCCATTGGTTGAATTATCATACAACAATAGCTTTCACCTAATTATTTATATGGATCCATATGAATCTATGTATAGAAAGTGATGTAGAACTCCAACCTGTTGGGATGAAGTTAGAGAAAGAAAACTACTTGGACCTGATCTTGTGAAAGAGATGACAGAGAAGGTTCAAGTCATCCAGAAACACATCAAAGCTGCTCAGAGTCAGCAAAAGAGCTATGCTAACAACTGTTGAAGGTACTTAGAGTTTGACATTGGAGATAAATTCATCCTTTAAATATCACCATGGAAGAGATTCATGCGGTTTGGAAAGAAAGGGAAGCTAAGACCAAGGTACATTTCCCCCGTTGAGATCCTTGACCACATAGAAGACGTGGCCTATCAGCTTTCACTTCTACCAAATATGGATCAGGTTTATGATGTGTTTCATGTATCAATCCTAAGTAATTATATACCAGATCCCTCACATGTACTGAACAAAGAGGTGGTATAGCTGGAAGATGATCTATCTTATGAGGAGAAACTAGTAAAGATTCTGGATTGGAGAGATAAGGTTTTATGAAACAATGAAACCCACCTTGTCAAAGTGTTTTGGAGGAACCATAAGTTTAAAGAACATACTTGGGAACTGGAATAAGTGATGAATGATAACGACCCAAAGTTTTATCAATGGGATTCCCTTCTTATAATTATGCCTTATAGTATAATCACATTGGGAATCACAACGACATATCATGATACTAAATACTATGTGACCATTAAACATAATTTTTCCAACTTTTGTGTTTTGAATTTCAAAAATCTGACATACACGGTTGTGTTCAAGGTGCTTTTTAGAGTCTAATAGAACAAACTAAATTTTTAGTGAATAGTAACATACCCTCATGAATAGTAATTATACCCTTATGAATAGTGAAATACCCTAATGAATAGTAACATTACCTATGATAGTATATATATATAAGATTTTAGTGAAAGTACGATGTACCTAAATCTTGGAATAAGAAAATAAATGTTTCAAAATTTTTATTTTTCAAATAAATTATTATTTTATTTAAGAATTAAATTACTCATATTTAGAAAATTATTTTTGAAAAATGGAATTCATTTTTGGATTTTATAAGTTGAAAAATGGTTGGGGTGAATTTTTGGGATTTTTCTGAAATACTTGAATTTTTGATGAATAGTGAAATACTGTAAATTACAAAATAAGTTAAATTCATGAATTATAGAGTCATGGGTGATGTTCTACTGATGTAAGAACATATGATTCGGATTCACATGATATAATTACTTTATTTAGTCATGTAATACTCACTATTTCTTCTCTTGTGGAGAAATAATAAATTAATGAATATAATATTGAGAAAACCCCTCTCCCATCCACTATAAATACCACCCTTCACACCCTCATTTACTCACACCTCTAAAGATTCAAGACTTGTATAAAATCTGCCAAAAAAATATTCCCTAGCCCCTCCCACAAGTACAAGAGCTTATGGTCACATTAAAAGACCAATCCAAGGTTCCTTGAGGAGGATCTCAAGAGGATAACTCAAGAGGTAATTCCCCTCTCTCTTTTCCTTTAATTTCTTTTCAATTTCAAGTTCTTTTCTTATTCTCTCCCCACATATATTCATCTAAATGGTATGGTAACTCCATTATCATACATATACTATAATTTTATGATACTAATGGGATATTATATCATCCAACCCCCTTCTCCTTTCTTTTTATTTTATAAAGGAAAACGTTTTTTGTGACGTGTTAATTTATCACCTTTAAGAATGACATGTTTTCAATTTCCTTACCACCTTCATATCTGGTCATGAAACCATTTTTATGGTTGAAAAAGATTATTTTATATGTATTATATCCTATTTAATGTTATGGAACTAAATTATGTACATATTACTAAATGATAAATCTAAACATGTTCGTTGTGATCCATAAACCGCCAAAATTAACCTAAAGCAACCATCATTAAATATTAACTAATGAATAATCCACATGATATATAAAATAATTCATTATAAGATCATTTAAACTCCTTTAATATCATTAATAACATGTAATATCAGTTTTTTATGTTTATCCATGTTCTACACGAAGTTCCATTCATAAATACAAGTGAACCGTTCAAGAAAACCATAAAAATGAACATTCCCGAACAATAGATTTAAACTATATAACTCATTAAAAATCCCACAAATGAACTTAATAAAACCTTAATGAATATTATTAATGTATAAAATGTTCTTTAATTTTTAATTAATGAATCTAATGTGGTTATACATGACTTTAAAGTGAATAAAGTGTTCAGATATAAGGTAAGCGGAAATTATAAAACCCAACTTTCTGTCTTTAGGTTCTCCCTATTTCACTCTATTTTTGGTATGGTTACTCCTTAAAAATCATTTTTTCATCATTATTTTACGTATTATAGGATATAAATGTTATTATTTGTATTTTATTTCAAACAAAATGTTTTCCAAAAGAAATATTCTTTCAAGAATACACCTTTTACTTATCACTCAAGGTTGATGGTTCTTATATCGAGTATGTTATTGCCTCTTTCTTTTGGGAACCCAAAGTTTATGAATGTGTTATTATGATTTTAAACCCATTACTTTACATGTTTATTATTGGTATATGTTCTATGTGGCATGCACGATAATGAAAATGTTATGATGTGACGGGTGCACCCGGAATTATATAGCGCAATATAAATGTTTGAATGTGATGGGTGCGCCCGGAATTATACAACACTCTAATGCATTGGGTAAAGAGATAAACCTCATGAGTTAAAGGGAATTTATGTGTGAAAAAGATAATATCTTTGTTCACAACTATGTGTGGTAGATGACCACTAAGACATGATGTTTCATTTTTATGTATTGCCACATTTCAAGTCTTTTATTAAAGTTTACTCTCATGATTTTGATGATGATGTTATGATTATGATCACCCCATGATATATTGTTATTTTATATCATATTACTGGTATTTTATCTCACCCCTTTTTTATGTACATACTCAGGTGACTACATGTACTAAGGATAGGTCAAGTGCCAATAAGAAGCTAGAGAAGAAGGAATTAAATAAATGTTTATGGTTGATGTTGTAAATGTTATGTTTGGTCCTAGTTTTCCCAAGACACTAAAACTATATATCCTCATGGTGTAATAATATTAGGATGTTTATATTTATAATGATGTAATAGTGATGTAATAAAATGCAGGGTTTCTATAGCAAACAAGCCTATGGATAGTGTCAAATGTTTCTCTATTATAAAAATGGATCTCAGGGTAGCATGCATTGCCATACGTGGTACCTGAAGAGTAGTTAAAAATCACAACAAACCGTATGAGTTTGGTGGAATCTATTTAACCCTTGAACTGTTACACTCTAATAACATGTCATCTATGAGGTAGAGTGACATGGGAATGAAAGAAAATATAAATTTTCCCAATACTTAGGATGATGTTCCATAGAGGATCAAGTGTTTTGACATGCCAATCAGTTTCTTTTAGATTTTATTCTAGAGGTTATGGTGTATGTGGATGTAACTTAGGTGGAGTGTCACATGCACATATAAATGAAAATCTAATCTAGAACATCTTATAGAAGCTAGTTTTTATCTTCTTCACGTTAACACTGGATAAAATCATGTTGGACACATCTAAGACTTCCAGTTAGTGATAGATGGAGCATGTTCTATGGGATGAGTTCCCTTTTTAGTAAAACCTATGACAAGGAAACTCTATGGTAGGGAGAATCACTTATATTATGGTTAAATGTATCCTCACAAGTAGGTGGAACCAAACCAAGGAATACCTTTTGGAAATGGCCAGTTCCACATTTAAATTCCCTTGAGGCTGGTGAGTTTTGATTTAAGTTGGTGCTTGTGAGGTATCATGATGAGGATATGGTTTTCTGTTTACACAACCCTTGAAAATGTTAATAGTTGGGTAAGAATTTACTAGTTATTCTTGTAAGATTGTGGGATTCCTTAGATGGTAGAGGCATCATAGTAGGGTAATGATGAAGCATGAGAAGGTAAAGTCGAGCTCTATTAAAAAAGAAATTTACTAGTAGTGGTTCAGATGCTCTTCCTTTCAGTAATTGGTTATGATTGGTTAGAAAACAAACCAAACACTTCATACTTATAAAGAAAGTGTCTTGTGTCTTCCTAGTAATTTCTGATATCCCCTTGGTGTATCTTTATCTTAGTGACAATCATTTCCCCTATATTGAAATCATCCAGGGTATGCTGGGAGAGGGTCAGTTATACACTGATCTAAATCTTAAAATTCTCTTATGTTTTGGTAAATAGGCTCTATTAGAGTTGTGTACTAGAAGCATGGTTTTTATCGAGGCATGGTTAGTCATGAGTGATACTTGGGTTCCCATGTAGGAATGAATTAGATGGACTCACAAACACAAGTTGTTTCCTTTAGATTTGATAACTAGGCAGATGTCGTTGTTCGCTCAATATATATTTTTTGATATGCATAAATTCAGCTATCAATACTACAAAACCCGCATTTAACAACACCAGTATTTATCAACCCTATAAAAAATTCTGATAAATGGAATATTTATCAGCACTAAGGAAAGCGTTGATAAATTTAACCTTTTAGAAACACTTTATTTTTAGCACTGATAAATATTTCTTTCATCATCACTTTTTTAGCACTGATAAAGGTTCGAATAAATAAAATGAAATAATGAAATAAATAAAAAATAAAAAATGAGTTTATTAAAAAAATATTAAAAATTTTATTAATTAAATAATTATTTATAAAAATGAATAAATTGATTATACATTATTTAATATTAAAATTTTATTAATTAGATAATTATGATAATTAATGTTATTAAATTATATATATTAAATATATTGATATATATTAATGTATATAAATATGATTTATATATTAAAAATTATTTATGCACTTTATATTAAATAGTCATATATTTATTGAATAATGGTTTATAATTAAAAAATAATATGAATTAAAAATATTGATTAATTGTATAGTACTCGACATATTACAATAGTTTGGGGAGGGAGATTACAAATAAACAAAGAAACTATTCCACCTACAAGTACCCAGGGAGACTTGATCATGAGACCTCCCACAACACCCCTCAAAGATGTAACCACTAGGCTAAACCCCTAGGGGCACATAGTACTCGACATATAATTGAATGTCATTTGATTTTTCAAATAAACATATATAGATAAAATATATGTTATATTGATTTCAAATATACATAATTAATTCATTTTTTATATACAATGCACACACATAAAACTTATGCATTTTTTCAATATTGTTAAAGTGTACTTATTCTTAATTTATTCAGTTTCACTAATTTTTAATATATATGCATGCACTTAAAATTATATATTCGTTAATAATGTTAAAAAAATATTTGTAAAAAAATATTAATAAAAAAATATATTTATAAATGTACATTTACTATATTTATACAATTATATATTTATAAATATAAATAAATAAATAATTTTTTAAAAGTATTTATATAATTATAAATAAATAAATATATATTTAAATAATTATTAAAATTATTATAAATTTACTTAAATAATGAATATATTTAATATATTTATATATATTTATTAAATATATATATTTATAATTATATAAATATATATAATGATGTAAATATTATTTTTTAAAAAAGTTTCTATAATTATAAATAAATTATTATAAAATTATAATAAATATATTTTAAAAAGAATATGTTTACTATATTTATATTTATATATATTTATTAAGTATATATAAATATTTAATTTTTTTTATAATTATAATTATAAATCCTTTATCAATGCTTAAGTAATAAGCGCTGATAAAAGCATCTTTATCAGTACTTTTTTCGCACTGATAAAGATGATGCTTTATCAGTACTAAAAAGATTACTAAAAAAATTAACATTTATCAGTGCTGTAATTTTTGTACTGATGAATATTGATTTTATCAGTTCTTTTTTAGCATTGATAAAGACATACCTTTATCAGTGCTAAAAAAGCGTTGATAAAGAGTCCTTTTATCGGCGCTTAAATAATAAGTGCTGATAAAAGGAATCTATCAAAACATATTTGTAAGTGCTGATAAAAGTGTCCCAATCTAATTAAAAAACCCCAACCATATGTGAACCCATCTGGATATAAGAAGATTTCCACGGAATCTACCCACTGCCGGTGCTCCTCCTTGGTGAATTGAACCTTAAATCACACCACTCGACTGCCTCTCAAACATCTTGTCTGATATCCAGTGTTTGATTAATGTTTGGGTTTTCGTAGAGGGTTTTTTATTTTCTTCAACCTAGTGAGGTATGCCTTCCTATATTCTTTGTGTTTTTTTTTGTTTTTAATTTCTTCTTAGACGATGTCATTATTTGTGGTCCGGTGATTGTATACTAGCAAGGTAGGCCTTCCAATTTTCTTATTTTTCAATTTTGATTCAATTATTGAATTCTCATGGAGAGTTTATTGTCTCTGGACTCAATGGTGACACATGGAATCACATGGAGTTTAGTTGGTTGTTTTATTTTGTTTACATTTCCCAAATCTATTGGCCAAATCCATCATACATATTTTTCATTATTGATTTTATCAATTTTATTCCATACATGTGAAATTTTAAAAATTGAAACTGGGTTTTTTGTGTGCGAGGGAGTTAAAGGCAGGCTTAGAGATTTTTTTTATATTATACTGATTCATATATTCTTTTTTCTACTTATATGGGTTCGCATGGGAATCCAATGTATTGATGCATCATGTCAGTTTTTATTTAAATTTTATTTCTACTAGTTTAATTTATTTTTTGAGTCAAATCATTCCCATTGTGTTGTTTTTCATGCATTGGTGCTTATTGCCAGCTTGAGGGGGATCGAGAATGTCCCTTGGACACTATCATGGACCGACTCGGGTGTTTGATATATGGTTATCTTGGGTTTTTTGGAAACTATATCTATTGTTAAATGTGTTGTACCTTTTCTCAATAATCCAACTTCCTATGTCTCTACACTTTAAAAAAACCTATTTTATTTTTCTCCCTCTTTAGATTAATCCAACATTATTTATAAATCCTTTTAATAATAATATATGAAATATTATACCTTGATGCTAGGTACTATTTTCCAACTACATTATAATTTTTCATCATCATCTTACTACTCCTCTCTCAATAATTTACAAAAAATATCCTTTTTAAGATTACCCCTTTCCAGTTATACCACTTTTTTTGAGAACTATAAACTACTATAAGACATTATAATTTCTTTCTAAAAATGTAGATTTTCAAGAATTTCACCGCCTTTTGAGTATTTATTTAACTAATGACAAGCGGATTTTCATGGAATCACTTTGATACCTGGCTATATGACATGCAGAAAAATATTATGCCATATATAATGAATATCCCACACTCTATGATATAGATTGACATTCCATCCACAACATTTGAAAATTTTATATATTTTTCAATGGGTTTCAATATTCCTTTTGAAATATATAAAATACTTCCCTCATATACATGGATTAGGAAATAAACATCTCATGAATTCCATGAGTCACCTATAAACTAAGGAAAATGTCAACTCACTAATCATGAACATTTAAACATTGGTCATTATTAATGTAGAAAATTATTATCATCATTCATCTCTTAGACCTCTAAATATTATTCCATCCACATTGATAAACACATTTAATCTATCCATAAAAATATATTTTATGTAATTATTATGATAAATTCATTATTTTTTAAATTAAAGTTTCTTTAATAATTCATATAACCTTCAATACCAATATCTTAGTTCTTGTTTCAATTCATACATCACCTTTGTCAGTTTATAAACATTATTCTCATATTATAGAATGCGAAAAATATCTGTTTGTTTGATGTAAACTTCCTATCCATGTAATCCATTAGTAAATGCTAATTTTACATTCAGTTGAAGTACCTTAAATTTCTTTGGGATGGGTCGGTGTGGTGATATGAAATCCTAAGATTCTTGAGATGTTTTCAAATATCAATATACCATTAATTTTAAATGTAATAATTCCTTAAGTTTCTACATAACTTGTTCTAACATAGTTTTATATCTTCTAGTTTATTGAATTAGAGTTTATTATTCTTGTTTATCATATTTGGGTTTCTTATTACTCCTTAGTTTCCTATATTATATTTTCATTTTTTTAGGGGATTTAATAAAGATTTAATGTGGAGTAATTATTTTCTTAATTTCAATTATCCATTTCTTCAACATACTAAAATTCTTTGAAACAATAAAATGTTGAGTTTCCATAATTATAATTGTCTATAACTTTCACTTTTGATACTGAATATCTTATGCGTATTTATTTTTATATTGTATAAAATTAATATTTTATGAACCCAATAGGATGGATATGAACCAAAAATGGATGAATTATGATCATTTAACAGAAAAATATGAATATAGATTTAAATATTTCATCAATTTTGCAAGAGAGAATGCAGAAGAACCTTCTAAAATCCTATGTCCATGTTTATGTTGTTGTTATTCAAGATAAATTAGCCTGTAAGAGTTGGAAGAACATTTGATTTGTCATGGAATATATCAAATCTATAAATATTAGACAAAACATATAGAAAAATTGAATGTGTACATCGATTGGGATGATACTATGGTTTATGAATCATTTGATATGAATACCTTTGTAAAAGATTATAGAGATCACATGGAATAAATGACAATGGAAATTGAAGATGGATTTTGTGATTGTCCAAAGTTGTTTGAGGAGTTAAATATATGTTCCAAGAAACCATTATATACCGGTTGTACTAAATACACAACATTGTCAGCTATATTGAAGTTATATAATTTGAAAGCTAGAAGAAGATGGAGTGACACCAGCTTTATAGAACTACTTGGACTTCTAAATGATACATTACTAGAAGAAAATGAACTACCATATCGAACACATGATTCTGAATGAATGTTATGTTCAATGAGAATGATCTATACAAAACTACATGCTTTTCCAAATGATTCCATATTGTTTCACAAGGACCATTAATCACTCATAAAATGACCTAAGTGTGGCAAAGATCAATAAAAGAAAAATGAATCAAGTCCTTCAAAAAATGTATGGTAATTCTTTATCATTCCATGGTTTATAAAACTATATGGATGTCCGGAAATTATAAAACAATTAACATGGAATATAGATAAAAAAATTAAATATGGGAACCTATATCATCTAGAAGATTCTCCTTAGTAGAAGAAAATTGATTACGAGTTTCCTAAATTTAAAGATGAGCCGAGAAACATTTGTATTACATTATCTAAAAATGGAATAAATAATTTTAGTGTACATAGTAGTACTCACAGTACATGGACCATCATGTTGGTAAATTATAACTTTCCACCATGATTATGCATGAAACAAAAATACATTATTGTTTCTCTGCTTATATATGGGCCAAAACATCCCGATAATGATATTGATGTCTATTTGGATCCATTGATCGAAGATCTGGAATTGATGAGGTATACAAGTATTACAATGTATTATGCTCATAGAAGTTAATAATTCACATTAAGGGCCATGTTCTATGAAATGATAAATGACTTACCTGATTTTGGAAATTTATTAGGCTATAGAATTAAAAGAATGTTGGGGTGTCCCATTTGTGAAAAAAACACATACTAAGTTCGGTTGAAACATTCCTCAAAGACTATGTTTTTAGAACATAAAATATTTTTACCTCGATGACATCAATACCAATCCGATATGATAGCATTAGATGGGAATATCAAACAAGGTACAACACAGTCTCCAACAAAGGGTGATCAACTGTACAAAAAATAAAAAAATATTGATATTTTTTTTCGATAAACCATTTTTAAAAAACCTTAAAAAATCAAGTTGGAAGAATAGATTCTTTGAATTACCATATTGGAATTGTTTGTATTTCAGAAATTTTATTGATGTCATGCATGTAGAAAAAATATATTTGATAGTGTTATTGGAACATTAATAAATATTCCTGAAAAAATGAAATATGGAATCAAGTCTAGTTTAGACTTGATTGAAAAGGGGGTAAGGGAAGAATTGGAACCACTGAAGGGTAAAAGATATATTTTTCTTCCCCTAGTAGCATACACTCTATCCAGACAGGAAAAATTGTAGTTTTTCCTTTTCCTTACTAGTGTAAAAGTTCCACGAGGGTATTTATCAAATATCAATAATGTCGTGTAAATGAATAATTTGAAGTTACAAGGACTAAAATCACATTAATATCATGTTTTGATGCAATATTTAACACCTATTTCTTTCTGCTGCATCTTGCCTCAAAATTTACGACATACATTAATGATACTCTACTTTTTTCTTCAAATCCATATGAAATAAAGTTGTATACTCGGTGAAGTTTCCCATCATGAACAAGGATATTGAAGTCATATTATGTGAATTAGATATGTTCTTCCTACCATTATTCTTTGATATAATGGTCTAATTGATGGTTCACTTGTTTAGAGTGGTTCAACTATGTGGTCCTATCCATTATAGATGGATGTAATCCATTGAATGGCATATAAATATTTTGATAGGGAATGTCAATAATCAAATTCGTCTAGAAGGTTTATTGCATATTGATATATTGTTGAAGAAAATATTGAATTTTGTACCGATTACCTATCAAATGTTGAAATTACTAGTCTCTCAAAGTCTTGTCACAGTGAACACCTTATGGGAAAAGGGATTTTTGGAAGAGATGTTGTTAAAATTTCCTTGACAGAGTGGGAGTAAGAACATATTTATATATTACATAATAGTGATGGTCTTGATTCATACATTGAATCCCAAAAATAAATTCTTAGATATTTGAATCTATAATGTGCTAAAGGATGGATATCAAATACTCATAATCAATAGTTTATAGTATGGTTTAGAGATCAAATTTATAAGGACTTATATGAAAATACAAATTCAATTACTGAATGACTTAAATGGATAGCCAAAGGACTGAATTCAAATGTTATACATTACATTGGTTTTAAAATCAATGGTTATACATTCTATAAAAAATAACACGATGACTTAAGTACAATGCAAAATAGTGGTGTTATGATTATGGATGAAGCGATGCACATATCTAGTTACAATGATAGAAATCCAATTTATGAAAATATGTCATATTTTAGAATTATCTAATAGATATACAAGTTGGATTATACAACATTTCAAGTGATTATTTTCCATTGCAAATGGGTTGACAATATCAATGTTGTGAAAGTTGATGAAATGGGATTTGTGAAGGTGAATTTCAGTGAATAAGGAAAAAAATATGATCCATTCATAATGGCATCACAAGTAGTAAAAGTATTTTATGTCTCTAATACAACAAACATGAATTGATCGATTGTCTTGCTCGCAACTAAAACAATTGTTGGGTCAGATGAAAATTAAATTGGGGATGACCCTTTCACTGGTACATCATAATTAATTCATATTGGTCCCAATGTAGACATTGTCTTGTATGTTATAGGGGACCACAAAGAGAGGATTATGATTCTCGACAGAAGAACCAAATCCTTGAAACCTTTAAAAAAAATAAAGAGGGTCCAATGAGAAGGTAAAAATGTTTTTTAATATATTATGTTTTCCCTCATAATATTATATGTTCTCTACTGCATTAACATAATTTAATTAAACGTTTGACTGCTCATACATACAATGTATTCCTCACATGATGGAAGAACAAACTATAATTAAGAAAACCCTATAGAAAGATGTAAAGGTAATGTTATAATATATTTTCTCTATTTTATCGAAAAATTAAATAATGGAATGTTGATTTATTTTTCATTATTATTTGCAGAGTTCATTTATTTTAGAATATTTCTATCCATGTGTCAAGCCTTTATAGGAAGAAAAATGATGCTACATATGCTCAATTATATATGTAATAGTGATTTTTACACAGTAAATTCATTTCCCATAAAATTAATGTATTGTTTCATATTTATGTTTAATTTATTTTCTTTATAATTACTCACAAAGTAATTTTTTTATTATACAAGTGGATTATTTTGTTCGAGTTGGGGTGCTCTGTCCAACTTTCATGCTCTTTATCCCTTAAAACTTTTTCACCCATACAGTGGTGCATTTATCACTTTATTTCAAGTTACCTCCACTTCATTTTCAAGAAGAGAAACAACACTACCTATGCTCAATTAGAGAGGAAATCTTGATGTTTTCACAGTAAAATAATTATCCATAGAATTAATGTATTATTTCATATTAATATTTAATTAATTTATTTTTATTATTTCTCACAAAAAATTGTTTTCTTATGATTCTTTTATTCAAGTTGGGGTGCTCTGTCCATCTTTTATACTTCTTCTCCCTTAAAACCATTTCACCCCTATAGTGGTGCATTTATCACTTTCTTTCAAGTTACACCTAATGAATTTGAAAGAATAGAAACTACGATGCCTCTACTAAATTATAGAGGTAATCTTGATGTTTTCATAGTAAAATCATTGTCCATAGAATTATTTTATTATTTCATATTTATGTTTTATTTATTTATTTTTAGTATTACTCATATAATAATTGTCTTCTTATATAGGTGGATTCTTTATTTTGAGTTGATGTGGTTTTTTCGAAGCTACTCCTATAGTTTTGGAAGTTCGATAAATAAAGTCAATAGAAATCATGGTAACATTGATAGTTAGGATTGTTTTGAGAATTTGGGATGTGTAGGAATCAGACGCACCTCAACTCGACACACGATGTGACCAGTATGACTCTAAGTACTTATTTCCATTTTAAATTGAAATTAATTTTAGTAAAAAAGAAAAATGACTCAATGTGTCCATTATGAGTTTAAAATCAATATTTGACTTTAAAAAGTTTCACTCACTAAAAACCAAGAAAAAAAACTCAGATTTTCATGATAATTTATGGGATTGATTCATAAATTATTTGTGACATATAGGAATCAGTCTCACATCAAACCGATACACGATGTGATACCTATGAGTCAAAATGAACATTTCAAGTTTAAAATGGCATTTTTATTAAATAAACAAGTTATGTACTCAAAATCAATCAAACACATTTAGATTGTTTTGATACTTTAGGAAAATAATCCATAAGTGATTTGAAATGTGTAAGAATTAGCAACACCTCAATCCAATGCACGGTGTGACTGATATGACTCTAAGTACATCTTTATTTAACATTGACATCAATTTTTGTAAAAAAATAAGATGACCTACTCCAAATTGAACAAACACATTTAGATTGTTTTGATACTTTTTGAAAATGATCCATAAGTGATTTGAGAAATTCATGAATTAGCTTCACCTCAATCCGACGCACGATGTGACCAATATGACCCCAATTGAATGCTTTTATTTATAATTGACATCGATTTTAGTAAAAAGGCCAACTGACCTACTCCAAACTGAGAAAATAAATTAAAATTGTCTAAATACTTTAGGAAAATGATCCATAAGTCATTTGTGATGTGTAAGAATTTGAATCACCTCAATCCAATGCACGATGTGATTGATATGACTCCAAGTGTGTATTTTTATTTAAAATTGACATCAATTTTAGTAAAATTAACACTTTTTGTTAATTTATTTCTGTATATTATTTCTAACATAATAAATTTTTTCTTATACAGGTGCATTATTTTTCTCGATCATGGGTGGTTTGTTCAGAAATAATATGAGTCGGGTTAGGATTAAAAAGAACATTAATGTTTTTGAATGTATGTAATAATTTTTATTTATGTAATTTTATGAACAAATGTTTGAAATATCTATAATATAGTGTATTTTCTTATGTTTGTGTTCTAAATTTAATTTTATTTAAATCCAGTATTAGGACTTGTTTTTGTTGATATATGGTGTGTCTAGTGCTGTGGTGTGCTGTTACAGCACACTATAGTATGATCCTTTATCAATACTTTTAAAAGCACTGATAAAAAACACATTTATCAATGATTTTAAAATAACTGATAAAGGTTTACTTTATCAGTGCTTCTATAAGAACTGATAAAAGTCTATTTTATCAATGCTCAGAAAAGATCTGATAAATGACCCGTTATTAGAACTTTTAAACGTTCTAATAAATGGTTCAGTTAGAGGTGCTAAATTAAATTTCTGATGAAGGTCCCATTTATCAGTGCTTTTTTAGTGCTGATAAAGGACCCCTTTATCATATTTTTTATCACTAATAAAAGATGAGGGCTTTTAACCTCTCTAATGTAGTCAAAACTTTTCTAGCATTGATAAAGTCAATTTATAACGCTGTTAAAGGCCAGTTGTGCAGTAGTGTATGTATTGATATCTCATTTGTAAATTCTAGATTGTGGATTTCCTTGGACAATCTCCTAAGAGTCCAGTTCATGATTCCAAGGTTACCCCATACATTAGATGGGCCTAGATGAGAAGTTTTGGATATGATAATCCAAGTGTGTTGGATTATGTATACATCATGTTCATACTGGGGAATGATAATATAAAGGAACATTTTGGATAAAGATGTCTCCAGAAGCCAGTTATTGGCTTTGGTGAGAATTATGGGAGAAAATCTTAAGGTGAATTAATTTAAAGGAACTATTTTTGGATTTTTAAATGCACTGGTCATCTAAGATGAGTGTTTTTAATGTTGTTGACTAGATATAGTTTGACTTGATATATATACACACACACACACACACACACATATATATATCTTGTCGTATATGGTCGGTGAGGAACCGATTCAGGAACATCGTCAGGACGAGGAAAGTGCAGTGTAGTTGTCCAAGGAATTTCATGGAAACCTGGATCAATCATCTATTAAGCTAATGACCATTCCAAGAGTATCATTAGAACTCTAAGGGCATGTTTTTAGGCAATTTTTATGGTGAAGATAATGTGACTTGAATTTTGATGTTAAATGTTAGAACCATGGTGGTAAGTGACATGGGATTGTAAATGATAAGTGATGATGGGATAATCATATCTCAGGTTAGATGGTATTGGGTAAGCCCTATAACAATGCTTTCGTTTTGCAATGTGAGTGTCGACTTGAGTTTTAAGGGCTCTTATAGTATATGCTTTATGTGATGCTTGAAGGTGCATTGAGAATTAGAAATTAAACATAACCATTAGAATGGAACAACCCAACTTGAGTCGGTCAAGATTTTCTTCCCCCCATAGATTCTTGGGGATGTGAATTTTTAAGGTGGGGAGATTGTAGCATTCACCTTTTTTTGACTAGATGTTTTTTTAAGGAACATGAATTTTCATTTTGGTGGACAATCTGAATTCTAAACTGATCATCAAAATGAAATTCTAAGATATGTAACACTTAAATGTTTTTTTGGACATGGTTTAACAACTGAGTCATGTCTTGAGCATTCTATTGAGTTTTTGGAGCATCAGACCCCGAAACTTAAAAATTTGGGAAGGCTGACAGGGGCACACAGTTTGTATGAAACCATGAGACCCCCAGGAGAAACCATGTGGGGGATCTTGTGGACCCAGAGGACTCACACAGTTTGGTCTAACCATGTGAGAGGATACGCATGGCCCTGCACCTAATTATAGGTTCTTGATAGAGGGGAAATGAATGGTTTGTTCATAGTTTCCCAAAATATGTGCATGAATCATGTGAGCCCCCAACTTGGGAATAGTCTCATGCATAGTAGATGCATGGTTTTTCCAAATGTGCGGCCAAAAAGTGTTCTGAATTTAGAGGGATAGAATTACCCTTTTTCTTATTACTCTGTATTTCTATTCTACCCACTTTTGTCCCTCCTCCTCTATGTGAAATATCCCACCAAGAGCTCCTCCTCTCCTCTCCTAGGATTGGAGATATATACTCCACACAGTTTCAGAATCAAGTACTGTTAAGTGCATTAGATATCCCTCAGTATGTATTTAACTCATCTATCCTCCTTCCTTCATTTCTATTCTCATATTCTGCACTATTTTGGTGTAAGATAATTCACCCTATTTTCAAGGAGTTTGTTTTTTTCTTTAATTTATATCAAACTAGATCAATTAAAGCCTCAGTATTGGATGAGTATAGAGTCTTAAGTATGAGGTAGGTGGTCTAGGGATTTCAACCGTAAAATATAGTGATTAATAAATTTTATTATTGTTCCATGCACTGATATTTTTGTGCGATTCCTCTTTAATTTAAAATTAATTTAGTATAATCTAATGCCTTAAATATTTTAGCTCTTGTATATTAAATTAGAATCATTGTAGGTCATAGAACACTAGTTTTAACCACCCTTAATGGTGTGTTCCTATAATTCCTTTAACTAATAATTTTTTTTCTAATAAAAATCCTCATTGATGTGAACTGTATTATAAAATAAAAATATGTTGATTAATCAGAATGTGGTAGGATATGAAACTACACTAAGTTATTCCTCAGTGACCAAACCATATCCCAAGTGGCTAAGGCCTAATTCTTATGGAGAAAACTTGATGATTCTATATTTCATGCATGTTAGAATGACCTATCTTATACCATTTCATGTTTGGTGTTATCATCCATGGGCAGTCCACCTTTCCTTCATATATTTATCCAATTATTAGTATTATTTAATAATGTAAAGGAACACTCAAAGAAGTAAATGAAATTTTAGTTCCTAGAATTTATTATTTTTCAAATTAAAATAGTGAATGTGTATATACCTCTATAAGTATACTTACAATGTGGTGTGGTGTTATTAAGTACATGGCCCGATTTATTCATTTATAATTGAATTATGATGAGGTATGTTTAAGAAAATGGACATTATTTTTAAATTAACCATAAATGATTAAATAAATTGTGACATACCTTAAGAGGGACTCGAGTTACTTTTTTACAGAATACCTAAGATGATCTCATAGGTTACTTGAGTTGTATTATGTTGAGAGTGATACATGTTATGACATGAATGGAACTAACATGTGGATTATCTACCTACTTATGAGTGATATCAGTTCCATTGGGGAGAACAGTGGAAAATATTGGTGGAAATATGGTTACACCATGCCACAAGTGATACTCATACCCCTATGTAAGATAATAGGGACATGCTTGGAGGATTGTTCTTATCTTTATATGATGTCGAGAGTGATACTTGGGATTCCATTTACGGGTCACCTTAGAAGGAATATTATAGAACTGGGTATTTATAGTTCCCTTAGAGTGATACCTAGGATTTCTTTTTAGATCACCTTGGACAAGATTAGGGTGCCTCCTATCAAATTCTAAATATGACCTTTATTTTAAGGACTAAGAAAGAATAACTATTTCTAGGGATGTGTACTCTAAGAAAAATAACATAATTGGGTTCGGTCCATTCTTGATGATTGATTTATGATGAAACATTATTACACTAGAATCATATCTTTATAGGTTCACCTATTTCAAGAGGCATCCCGACTTAGGCCAAATCAGGTATGGTCGACCAAGTGTCCCTTAAGAACCAAAGCTGACTTGTTTTCTTTTATTTATTTATAACTTTACATATCAAACCTTCACACTACTATATTTTATATTCAATTACTATATTCTTGTTTAAACACAATTTATGGTATCCTACTGAGTATATCTCACACTCTACTAAGGACACCATTGCACTGGGGTACCCAAGTAAACCTCATGTTCACTGGTCCATGGGTGATTTCTTATATTGTTCATTGTACATGAGAGATCAGGAGTATAGGATTGATATAGTGATTAGGATTCTCATGGAGATCTCCCTCAATGATTTTTATTCTTTTCTTAGTTTATGTATTGTATTTTACCGCCTTCTGTATGTTTCTTGCTTTAGATTTTGTAGCATTATATGGACATGCATGCATGATTGTATTTGGAATTGGAAAATTTTATTCAATTATTCTTTTTTATCTTCTACTATTGATTGATTTATTATCATTATAATCATTATTATACCACTATTCTACTATCATCATGAGGGTATAGTCTCCCCACCACATAATCATTGGACCCTTTATACTAGTCGGTATCCTCTGGTGTATATGGAGGCACACTTGAGGCCATGTAGAGACTGATCCAGCTATTAGTTTCATAACCAGTCTGGTTGGGACATTACACGATGTTATAGAGAAGTATTCAAAAATAAATTAATATAGAGTTGAGTTTTATCACTACAAGAACAATAAAATCCCTAGAAAATAGGATATGATATTGTTAATGTATTTCAAAGGTTGTTGGGATCACACCTCTAGTCGAGTTTCCTTACAACAATATGTTTCTGTTGACAATTTAAAAAAATTATTATGATTACATTTATATGTATTGGAATAAAGTTTGAGAAAGAAAGCTATTAGGACTTGAGATAGCTGATGAGATGGAGGAGAATTTTAAACTCATTCATTAACATGTAAGGACTAAAAAAATTTAATATAAATGTTATGCTAATAATCATTAATGTGATCCATAATTTGATGTTGGTGAGAAGATGGTTCTATGAATTTTCTATAGAGGAAAGGAGGGAAAAATAAACCCTAGGTATGTCTATTTAATTAAAATACTTAATCATTTGGGTACAATATCTTATTATTTGGTTCTTCCACCAAACCTCCCCTAGGTTCATGATGTGTTCTATGCATCACTCATGAGGAAGTACATACCTGATCCATAACATGTACTAAACTCAGAGATCATACCAATGGGGAAAGATAGTCCTTATGGGGAAAAACCGACATAGATTTTGGATAGAATAGAGAAAGTTTATGAAACAAGACCACTTACCTAGTAAATGTTTTATGGTGAAACCACCATATTACGGCAGTTATGTAGGAACTTGATGATGTAATGAGGAAGAATTATCCTCAGTTTTTGGCACCAAAGTGATGAATTTCAAGGGATAAATTTAACGAGGTTAGAATATAACACCCTAAGATTTTTTGAAATATATTTTTTAAATAAATTTATTCATTTTAATATTTTATATTACACACAACACTAAGTTTTTCTTGTGTTACACACAAAACTTATTTTTACTTTCATTACATGCAGCACTGAGTTTAAATAAAACATGACTTATTATGATAATATTATTTAATATTATAGTTATCACCTAGCCATTGGAATGGAGGGTAAAAATATGATTATGTGTATTATGAAAATATATGGTTTACACATGTATATATAATGAATTATTTAGTAACCAATTAATTAAAAATGGAAATAAAAACTGTTTTAAAATAAAGGAGACCCTTTTTGGAAAAACTATTTTTATGGAAACAAACACATTTTACCTCAATAAATTAAACAAACCACTTTTAGAGAACAATTTTAATAAAATGTATATTTTATATATTTAATTAAAAAATTAAAATTAATCTAACATTTTTTCTAGATAATAGATAAGAATAAATCCAATTTTACACTTAAAAACTATATTTTTTTTAAAAGTAGTTTTGTCGCCTTTTTTGAGGACTAATTTTTAAAACTATTTTTTTTGAAACTTCTAGAAAATTTATGTTAAAAAAATAATTTCATTTTTTGAATCAAAATAAAAAAAATATCTGAGGGGGATTTTTTCAAAAATTTCAAAAAAGGTTAATTTTTTCTATGAATAGTGAAAAATACTGAATATTAATTGAAAACTGCCTTTTTTAAGTTATTTATAAAGATAAATTATATTTTAAAATATTTTTCAAGTAAAATTATTTAAATTATATATCTATTAATCCAATTTAGGTCATTGTAATAAATTTCATATTGAACATGGATATAAAAACTTTGTAAAATTTTAAACATTTTCTCCCCACTACAAAATGGCTCTATTTCCACACACCTATTGCCGTAGTTTATTTAAATTGTGTAAGTAGGATATATAATGAAACTATTAAATAAAATTATGTCTATAAATCTCATTGCAATTGAGCCCCCAAACTACCCTTGTTCCATTGAACACCCCCATCCCCTTCCCCTTATTGAGAACCACCTTCCCATTTCACAATCGAGCTCCCCCAGATCCTCTAAAAATCTTGCATAGCCAACACTCATGATCAAGCTCCACATCCTCTATAGATATCTCCCATCTAGTTATCATGATTAATCCACCATCCTCTATAGATATGGTCATGTTCGGTGCTTCCACTCTTCACAATTGAGCCCCCTGTCCTCTATATGATTGAACTGCCCTTCCCTACCCCATGATCTCATGAAGAACGCAATCGAGTACCTATTTTGAAAACACCTTCTCACACAATGGCACCCTACCTGCTCCCTACTATCATGATATTGGTTCACACAAAGGAATCATACCCTCTTTATATCTATCAAAGGAACCCTACCCACTCAATGCTCTCACGGACAAACCCTACCGACTAATGTAACAAACCTTCTGGATCCCTACTATCATGATTCACCAATTCCCATAGGTAAGAAAAATTATTCTTTACCTTTGAATAAAACTATTTTTTATTTCACATCTCATTAGTGGCCTTATATTTAGTGATACCTAAAATTAGAATCCCTATACAGATACTAAGTAGATCTGTCTTCATCATTGCTCACATTTCCCTTCTTTACATATACCAACTTCACCAACTATGAAACTTTAAGGCTAATTTGGTCTTCATTGCATGAATTTTTGAAACATAGTAGCTTTCTTAATGTAGGTAAGTTCCCATTTTTTATCCCCTTTTACCCCTATTTAATTTTTCATATCATAAAAAAATTTATATTCTTATTCCAAATTCATATTGTATATTTGGGTTTTTCATATTTGGTATAATCGGTATATGAAAACTTTATATGTCTTATATGAATTTTCATATGTTTTATATCAATCATGAATATCCACTATAGGAATATTACATATTCATCACTAAAATTATCTATTTTTTAATAGATATACATATTATAATGCATCATCATCTACCATTCATTTATTTTTTAAAAAATTAAACTAATACTAAGATATTTTTTAATATCAATTTTCAATTACTCATACTGGTTAAATTTTTACTAACATGTTATATGTTAACTAATTTTAAAATCATGATCATGTTATGTTCCTTATCACACTACAAGTACTGCCCAAATTATATATTTATATATATAATTTTTAAATTCTTACTTACCATAATTTTTTTGGAAAATCAAAAAAATTGGGATTATTTAAAATGAATCCAAACAATCAGTTAATCTAAAATATATAAACTATTTTATTCAGGTTAAACTCTTTTGTATAATGAGAGTCTTACTTCAACTGCTTATATTGGAGTTTCACCTATATCATATGATAATTTTCATTCCAATTAAACATTAAAAAATAATTCATCACATCCCTATAATACAATAGTAGGTTTGTAAAAATTTTATAATATCTCTTAAATATCTATAAATTTATAATCATAAATTTCCTATTTCCACCAATTTTGTATAAAGGATCCCCATATTTTTATGGGGAATTTATTTATAGTACCTGATGCCTTAGTTCCTCCTATGATAGTTAATGAGGTATGCACTATTGTCACACTTTAGTGAAGTTATAGTGCATCACTAATGGCGAGGATCTCCAGGTGTTCCTCGTAGTGCCTCTCACCAAGGCGTGCACCTTAGTGAGCATTTAATGAATCTAGATGACTTACAAGAACATGGAGGTAGATGAAGAGATTTATATTTATGATGAGTTATTAAATTATTATCAATTTTATGATAATATAAAATCTCATGCATGGTTTGGTGACACAATGAATTATTTTTTAAAATGGAACCATTTATCCTCTATTTACATATCAACAAATGAAAAAATATAGTTGAGGTAACTCATTATTATTGTGATAAAATTTTAAATTTTATTAAATACATAGATGTAATAATTCAATTATGTGTACCAACAACTTAGTTAAAGAGTATTATAGAATTATTTCATTTATTTCCAACTAGGGGAAAACATGGTCCCCATAGACTAGTGGACAAGATAATGTAATGTTGTTTTTCTAGGCCACTCTTTACAAGGATTCAAGAGAATATGTTTGATATTGTGATAAATTCCAAATAATGAGAAACAAAATAAAAATATATACCATGCATCAAAACACAAATGGGAATTGAATTCAATAGACCCCTTCTATGATCCATAAAAAATAAAAAATTCTTTTTTGTCTAGATATTTTTTAAATTGGTAAAAGTGAAGTTGATATCAATGAACATAACAAGGAACAAGATATATATTTTGATGTAGAACATTTTTTATTGGTTTAGAATTCCTTAATTACCTATGGTGTCTTAACCCCTAATTATCTATTTGGGAATTGTTAATCCATGTTATAGGTTGTGTGTTTATTCTAATGTGTTTTATTTTTGAAAGTTTTATTAACATTATTTTAAAAATAATGTATTTTTGAATATTTTATTTCCATAATTATATTAAAAACGAAAATATAAGTGTTTTTGGTTTGAATTTATTTTTTTACTTGTTTGGGATAAGTGAATTAATTTAAATAGGGGAATTTATGAATTTTATTTTCAATTATCTTGCTTTTATAAAGGAAAATATAATGATGGTGGTATTGGTAAAACCCATGAGATTGATTCCATTTATATGAGATGATTATTTTTTTATAAGTATTTTTATAATATTTAAATGAATTAAAATAACTCTAAATTGATAAATAAGGAAATGAAAATAATTGTATCTATTATATAATGACCGTGTCATACGCTTGAATCTATTAATAATTACGATAATAAATTAATGTGTAATGTCCCCGACCTAGTAGAAACTATAATTGGAGCCCCGAGCTGGGTCACCAAATGACCTTAGGGGAACCTCCCCATATTCTAGATGTTATCAACTATCATCATAGGTTTAAAGAAAAATAAAGGGGGACTATATCCACATATCAAAATCAATCCACAATAGAAGTAACACCAATAGATGAAATAACAAATAAGAACAATAAATAGACAACATATGGAAAGTTCCAATAATAACCAAAGGGAACATGATAAAACAATGATATGTATAATTTATATGTCAGTTAGTCATACAAGTAAAGTCCCAAACCAAAATTACTAAAAGATCCTGCACACAGACACAAGCCCCAACCTGATCCTGAACTCCCATGCTCCAACCAAACAACCCATTCATAAACTATACACCAGGTCCCTATCTTGAACCTATACCTAGAAACAAGTATCATATACTCGGGTACCCAAGTTCCATGGCATCCCAAGAAAGTTGTGAGTATAAATTAGTAGGCCACCACCAATAGTGTCTAAAGAAATAACCAATCAGTACAATAGTGTATACATATATAACAAGGTGCAATAAATAAATACACATGGAACAGAGGGAAAAATTCCACATTTACATAATTTTTAACTAACCATTATATCCTTTATTTTCCATCATGTAATCCAAACAACATATCCTACACCGACCATGCTGAGAGCCTAATCTATAGCATAAGGGGGTTACATACTTTTATTCACATGGGGAATTCATTAATTAGTTCTATTTAACTGTGCACCTTAGAGAATCAGTCCAAGAAACCATATCATATCCATAAATTGAGAGTATATAGTCTCAGTTTGATATCCAAAACCATGCCATACATTTTTGGGGCCTATTTCATCAGTCTAGAAAAACCCAAGGAGAGGAGCTTCAGTCCAACCTCCTAGTCATACCATACATCGATGGGCCTAGGGCATCAGTCTAGCCCATAACAAGGAGAGGAGGATCAGTCCAACATCCTAATAATATAATATATTAGTGAGTAATAGAGAATCAATCTAGCCTAACCTATGCATTGGATCCTCAATCCAATCCTCCACACATACCACTTGATCATGTGCACATTCCTCATTAACTGTTTAACACAATTACCATTATTTCATTTTATTTACCAAGGCCCCAATGGAACCTTAAACCAAATAATGGAATAAAATATAAATCAAATTAATTATTTAAAATCATATTGAAGCGACCCTTTAAAATATGGGTCTTCATCTTCTAAAAACTCAACCAATCCCCAAGACTATCATTTCCAATTCCAACCATTTCAAATAATCATTAACACACTTTCACCAAATGGGATTCATGAAATAATTTCTAATCTTCATTTGAAATATTATCAAGAAAATACCTTTTTCAATTCACAATGAGTTAAACAACTCCTTTCAAAACATTTCCCACTTTCAAAAAATCATTTACCTTCTTTGAAACCTATAACCGAGTAAAAATACAAAACACATCATTTAAACAATTTCAAAATCCTCTTAGGAATTTCCAAAAAATACAACATATAATCAATTCAATTATCACTTTAATAATTAACACATACCAATTTACTATCCACATCACACTCAATTTCACGATATCCCTATCTCAATGTTCATTGACTCATTTCACCACTTTTCATGGTTTTGGGATACCCCATGGGTAGCCCTAGGTTCAGTCTCACATCGTCAATGAACCCAATGAGGTATGTAAAGGGTCTTTCACCTCAATATAATTCCCAAATAAAATTCCTTAGTTAATTCATTAAAAAAAATAAGGTAGTGAATTATCCCAGCCATATACACATATAAAACATCAAGACTATGAGAAAAATATTTAAGACCACCTAACTCATTCTTGTGGATGATTACTTGTACAACTGAAACCATTCTTTCAAATTAATCTAGCCTAAAACACTAAGAAAAATAATACCCTAGAAAAATAAAGTTTTAGAGAATGATAAGGAGATGATATAATACACCAATACTATTCAATTAAATGGGAGGAAACAAAGTTGAAGATATACCCAGAGCATCAATTCACACTAAACAACACTCCAAATTCCTAAGAATCAAAGGATATTTAGCCACGGAAGAGGAGGTAGATTCTGGTTCATCACCTAATATGGAGGGGGTTAAATGGTGGAAAAATCCGGGGAATAATCATTTAAGGTCAAGAGGGAAAAAATAATAAATTCATACTTTTTGAGGGCCACATGGTTCGGCCGCACGGTTAGAAAAACCATGCTCCAACCACATGGTTCCTTTTTTCCAAGAGAGACCTAGTCTCACAATCTCCTAGGAGAACCCACACGGTTTGGAAAACCATGTGGTGCTTATGAGCCATCCTTTATCTAAGAGGAGGCCCCGACCGCATGGTTTCCCTGGGGAGTCGCACGTTTAGTAATAACCATGTGCCAACCGTGCACTACACACTATTTTTACTATTTTATTATTCTTTCATGTACCAAAAACTTGGGACATCTATGAAACTTCCCATACATCCAAGATCCACTTAATTAGACAAAAAAAGGTAGTTTAACCAAAATTTAAACAATGAAGTACCACCATAAAGGGTTGGCATTTTATAACCTCCCCTCCTTATAACGACTTGTCCTCGATCCATACTATCCCAAAATCACCAAGCCTCCAAGGAAAAAAGTCAGGACATGAGGCCCACCCATCAACTTTTATCTCTTAAGTTTTCTCCTGAATAGGGCCATACAATAACCATACTTAGACCTAGAAATAGTCCTACCATGATGAAAATTTATCCACTGTGATCCACAATCATGAACTTGATGCTCCTAAAAGGATGCATCAACCTACAACTCATCTTTACCAACATCAAACATAATAGAAATGTCTGGGAAATATTACTAAACCACTATACAAAAAGGTACCAATAAGAACTACACTATCATGGGAGAGCCAATTAGACCTCCTTTGGGACAATTCTATCTAAAAATCATGGCCCAAATCGTTTGGATCCATATCACTCAATTTATAAAACTTTAATGGTAACTCAAGATCGACATCATAGAAGGGCAGACACATGTTCCAACCACATTTCCATACCTACATCAATCCGCAAATAAAGTCCCAACAACCTCACTCTATATTTGAACATATAAAGCCCAACCCAAGCATAAAATTTATCTCAATGTACTCAACCAGTTGAAACCCGATCCAACACTCATCACCAAAACCAAAATAGTAAGATTGTGCTCACCTAATATCATCCAACCCATACCACCACCCATGTCATAAACCAACCACTTTCCCTAGGGGTGTCCATGGGTCAGGTTGGGTCGGGTTGAGGGCTATTTTGGACCCAACCTAAGAAAAATAGGTTGGGTCGGGTCAAAGATGTTTATGGATTCAGACCCGACCAGACCCAAACCATCTCAAATCGTTTTGGGTCGGGTCAGGTTAATCGGGTTAAGGAAAAAAAATAGTTTGGTATTTTTTATGATCCCAACTTGCAGGTTGACTGAGTTACGACATAAAAAATTGTTCAGTTCTTTTTTTGGCTATCACCCTGTGGGTTGACCGGGTTATGTATTCCTCTGATTCATCTTCTTCGCCACACTAGGGAACGCCCGCGTCCTCTGCCCTGTAATAAATCGACCCAAAAAAACGTTAGTCTGTGACTCAATGGTGTGATGTGATTAGCTTTCCTGCAAGTAGTTATCAAGGTTTGAGGAGATTCAAGGTTAGGCTAGGAGGGTGATGAGAATGGGGTAGTGCCTGACACCAATAGATTTGGCACTGCACATAGTCACAATGGAGATGGAAGTGGTGACAGAGGTAGGGGTACATGTAGGTGCGGCAGGGTGGTTACATTGGACTGGTGAGGGCGAATGAGATGTTCAACGATCATTTTCTTAGTCGATGCTCTACCGTGGGATCTACAAATCATTAAAATTGTTCTATCTTCCTTTGTTTTTTTGCTTGTTTTTTAGTTTTCGTAGCAAAATCAAATGAAATCCAGTTATCTTCATGTTTTTGTTTGTTGATCGGACATTGTTTTTCCACTGATTTTACATGTCTCGATTCCTTTGAATTTATTTTATGTTTGTCTTAGAAATTTCATGGAAGATTCAATCATCTATGCGATTAATAGAGTATTCATGTAATGGTGGGTGATGTCATGGACTCAATGGATGGTGTAGGAAAGGATAAAGACAACGGTGTGGGGAGAGGGTGAGGGGGCATTGGGTCGAGAGGTAGGGGAAGAGGGCGAAGTCTGAAGAGGCGACTCATAGTAGTCGGGTTGGTTGGGTCGGGTTGGGTCAATTTTTTCCCAACCCATGACTCGACCCAACCCGACCATGATATAACCCAACCCGACCCAACCCGTGGTATAAATTTTTTAACCCGACCCAACCCGACCCGACCTGATCGGGTCGAGTCGGGTTGGTTGGGTTGGGTCGGGTCTGGACACCCCTAACTTTCCCAACATAGTGCTCCCTAGTATACACTTTATCTCACCACCAGTACCTCCTGATGTTAGGAAACTCCACCATTGAAAAATAGACCAATGAATCCTCAAATCAACTTTCACAACTTATCCTATGTGTTTTCAAAATCACTACACCAAAAAATTAATGAGATATCCACCCAACAATGGAATCCAACCTTGTCATAGAAACCACCCAAAAAGGACCCACATCCACCCCCTCCATGTTACCACTATGTTCTTAAACACCCATCAATATTCTGAACACAAGAACCTATGCCATACCTTCATCGACCAAATTCATCAGGTTCCTTCTAAACCCATTAACTTTTCGAACACACTTAACATTCTAAAAAACCCACCAAAGACATTTTTCCAATCACCACCTTTGCTCCCCCATTCTATATCCTAGTCAAGATGTCCCCGACAAAATCCACCTAGAAAGGTGGTGCTTCACTGTTGGAAGGCCACTGCTTCACATGAATGTGATGACTTCACACTTAAGGGAATTCAAGGCCATCCAAAAAACCTATCTGAGTCTATAATCAACTTCTGATGATGTTCTAACACCCAAACTCCATTTACATCATCCATTTTCATGGATTATCACACCCATCAATGAATCTAACATAGGAATCTCTTATTTCTTTAAAAACCACCTTGAACCTGAAACCAACACTTGTCTTGATCAACCGCCACATCCAAGGCCAACTTGGCCCTCCCCAAGGAACCCAAAAATGTTCTTCATTGGTCTCTTTTTGGCATTCTGATTCCACCACATCCACCCTATACTTTTCTCCCCACATCCATAACTCACATACCACTCCCAACCTTAAGAGTTTCATTGTCACCTCATTCCTCAAGAAATTTCAACCACCACGGCTGGCGCTTAGACCATAAGAAAACCCCAAAAACTTGGATACGATCATCTAGATTTTCTCAGAGCAACAAAACATCACTAACCAATACCCATTCCTAACTCTCAAGAATGGAACTCATTGAATTCTGTTACATTAAATCCATCATGAGGACCTCTCCTGTAACTATTTAATGGTGTACTACCCACCACAAGGCTTTATATATACCGCTCCATGAGCATATCCTTCAAGAGGATCTATATCGGACTAATAAAATTTTAGGTATATAGGTGTAAATCCATATCTCTCTAAGTATAACTAGGATTATGTAAAGATATTGATCATGATCATCACTAGTTAAAAGCATTCTATGAATTCATCAATGAATGCCACCCTAATATATCTATCACTGATGTCACCTCCCACCACGGGGACACATTATCCTACCGAAAGTCATGGGATTCATTTCCCATAAATGTGTCATCAAAACTCACTCACCCCAACTCAAATGGTATTTCCTACCAAAACTCACAACCACTTCACAACCCTCTACCAAACAGTCATGACCCAATATTCCCTTTAGCACCCTATCCATTTCCCCACTCAAGTTATTCAAGCACAACCCTAGTGATTTACATCAAAACACAACAACCACAACACCGATCCCAAAACCAATCAGTATCTCTCATGATAAGTGCTTCCCACTAATTTCATGAAAAATGATAGGTGCTTACTCCTGATCTAGTTTCTTACATATCCAAAATGGAATCATGCATTTCTATAATGTGACCAACTCCTAGTCCTTAATAGAACCCTTGAGATCACACACTTACCTGTGGTTACCCACTGATCTCAAATCAACGTCACCCAATCCACCCATCATTGGAGATAGGCCCAAATTTTTACTCACACAAGTAACCATGCCCCCTAGTCCATTAGACTCATCAGCCTTAAGTAATTCTCAACATCCCACCCAACAACCAAACCATTCATACAAACCAGCCCAACCATGTGACCACCCTCACCTCGGGTGTCACCTCCATAATAAAGCTTCCATCCATGCTTGATCACCCTTTTCTTATCCACCCAAAATCAACATCAAGGAATCCATTAATCATCATCAAAACAAAAGGTTCATACACCCAATGATCCAACCTTATGAAACCAACCTTAAAACTAGCTAAAAGAACTCAGGTTCCTCCCTAACAAATAAACCCAGGCATAACCATGAATTTTTACCAAAATTATCGATGGCCCCAACCATACACTGATTCCACCTCTGAAGCAACCACCCATACTTTTCATTCCAAGGAACCTAAAATGATGGGCTAACCTCCCCTAAGGCTACCCTCAATTTCCCAAGACTGTAGAGTCCTCACTATAACCCGAGTCACATACCCAAAACCATTAACCTTTTTCACTTAGCCCACTAGGCTAAACCCATAGTAGGAAACACTCTCTTTGTGTCACTGCCAAATCCCAAAATGTCTACCTGTGACATACACACCAAAAGACACTAGAAACCCCGAATGACCTCTCTCACAGGTCACCTCGAGATTCAAACAATACAATCTCCATAAACTAGAGTCACATCAAGAAAAGGTCACCAGATCTCTCTCTCTAATCCATACACATAAATCCTCAAACATGTTACTGCTCATGGGTAGAACTCCTTCCCCTAATCAAAAACACACTTCATCTAAATCAACACAATAAACATTTACTCTAGGATTCACACCAAGGATACCCATATGTACACATTAGAACTATGAGACAAACACCCACTCTAGGGTCTAAAACATAACTCGCACAATCATAAATCACAAGGGTTACCACAATCACAATACTAGATAACATATCACCACACAAAGGCCACATCCCTACCAAGGGCACCCAAAGAACATATCTTTGACCACACATCAAAACCCATAAAATCCTCATAACCCATAACCAAGGTCTCAAATAAGGGCACTATCACTTCCCAAAACACCCATACATAGGGTTAATGACCAATAAAAGGGATAATCACCACCAATTTCCCTAAAATTCCCCCATTTCACATTATTATTTAACCAAATTTACCATTCTAAAGACATAAGAATTCATATCTCAAAATTTTCCATTTAAAACCCCCAAAGATTCACAATTTCCAAAACCTTTTTATTTTCACACATTTTGAAAATCTATTCTTTATTAAAATTCACATTTCAAAACATTTTCATTAATAAACATTTACAAAAGGATTAACATGCATAGTCCACAGGCAGAAAGTAAACTACCAGTATATGAATTTCAAAGAACTATAAATCACATGAAATATATAGATGGCCTATCACTCTTATGTTCCTAGCATGATGTATGGACTCACACACCCTCTATTTACATGCCGATCCAAGATATGAAACCTCATAATCCAATAGCGTTACATTCAAGTGCATCACTCGAGGAGGAAATATCAACCAACCATAAAATCACAAAACATAACATCATTTACCACCTCCAGAAACTTGGGTTTTTTTCTAATACGTGGGGTTGAAGGAACCCAATTATGAGATCATTAACAATCCCAAAAATATCCTAGTGTCCTACCTACCATGCACTAAATAGTAAGACAAAATACACTAGATTTGATACCATATTGTAATGTCCCTAACTCGATAGCCACTATAACCAGTTCCCTGATCTTGGTCACCACATGAACTTAGGAACACCTCCCAATATTCCAGAGTTTTCCTAATAGAAGCACAAGTCTAAGGAAAAAACATGGGATAACTATACCTACATATCAGAGTCAAGCCACAACAGAAGTAACACCAACATATGAAATAACCAACAGAAACAATAAATGGCCAACATACAACAAGTTATAATAATAACCAAAGGGAACATGATACAACAAGGATATGTATACTCTACATGTTAGGTAGTCATACAAATAAAGTCCAAAACCAAAAATAATAAAATATCCCATACATGAACCCAAGCCCCAACCTAGTCCTAAACTCCCATGCTCCAACCAAAGATCCAATTCTTGAACCCTAAACCAAGTCTTTATTCTGAAAATATACCTGGAAACAAGTTGCATCTACTTGGGTACCTAAGTTCCATGGAGTCCCAAGTAGAGTATGAGGAAAACTCATTAGGCCACCAATAATGGTGTCTAAAGAAATAAACAGTCAGTATAATAGTGTATGAATATATAACAAGATGAAATATATAAATACATAGGGCATAAGGGGACATGTTTCAAATTCATACAATTTTTAATTAACCATTATAAACTTTAAGTTACATCATGTAAACCAAACAATCTATCCCATACTGACCATGATGAGAGCCTAATCCATAACATAATAGGGTTACATAATTTTAGTCACATGGGTCATTCATTAATCATTTTGATTTAACCGTGCACCTTAGAGAATAAATCCATGAAACCATATCATATCCATTCATTGGGAGAATAGAGACTCATTCTGACATCCCAAACCATGCCATAAATTTTTGGGGACTAGAGCATCAGTCTAGACCAACCCAAGGAGAGGATCCTCAGTCTAACCTTTTAGTTATTCCATACATTGATGGGCCTAAAGCATCATTCTAGACCATTCCAAGGAGATGAGCCTTATTAAAACCTCCAAATCATACAATATATTAGTGGAGCCTAGAGAATTAGTCTAGACTGACCCGTGGAGTGGAGCCTCAATCCAATCCCCCACACATACCACTTTTTCATGTGCACATGCCTCATTAACCATTTAACACAATTAATATTATTTAATTTCATTTAACAAGGTCCCAATAGACCCCTAAACCAAATCATGTCCTAAAAAATAAACCAAATTACTCATTTATAATCATCTTGAAGCCACCCTTAAAAACATTGGTCTTCATCTTTTAAAAACTCAACTAATCCCCAAGACTTTAATTTCCAATTCCAATAATTTCAAATAATCATTAACACACTTTCACCAAAAGGGAGTCACAACCTCATTTCAAATAATAATTTAAAATATTATTAAGAAAACCCCTTTTTCAATTTAAAACAAGTTCAAAACCTCCATTCAAAACATTTCCCACTTTCATAACATCATTTAACTTCTTTGAAAACCATAACCGGATCAAAATACAAAACACATCATTTAAACAATTTCAAAAGCCTCTTAGGAATTTCGAAAAACCCAATATATAATCAATTCAATTATACCTTTAACCATGACCACATACCAATTTACTATTAATATCCTATTCACTTTCACAATCTCCCTATCTCAACGTTCATAAGTTTATTTAACCACTTTTTCAACTTTTCAGCATACCCCATGGGTAGCCCTAGGTTCGGTCTCACAATGTCAATGAACCATATGGGGTATATAAAGGATATCACACCTCAATATATGGCCCAAATTACTTTCTGTAGTCAAGAAATTAAAACATAACAAGTCTATGAATTATCCCAACCACATACACATATAAAACTTCAAGACTATGAGAAAAAGCTTTAAGACCACCTACCTCATGTGCGTGGATGATTACTAGACCAACCACAAACCTTGATTTGAAATAACCCAACCTCAAACACTAATATGAAGAAAACCCTATAAAAAATGTTTTAGAGATTAAGAATGAGAAAAAACAATACACTAATCCTCTTCTAGAAAATGGTAGGAAATATAGTTGAAGACATACCCGAAGATTTGATTTACAAAAAAACACCCTGAATGCCTAAGAATTGAAGAAGAATCACACATGGAGGAAGATGGGGATGATTGTTTATCATTTAATATGGAGGGGATAGAATAGGGAAAAATTTGGGGAATAAGAATTTAATATTGAGATGGAAAAACAAAAAATTACCACTTTTTAAGGGTTGCATGTTTTGGCCACACAGTTGGACAAACATTATGCCAATCGTATGGTTCCGTATATCCAAGATGAGAATAGTTGCATAGTATCCTAGGATAACCCAAAAGGTTTAGAAACTATGTGGTTACCATGCACCAACCTTTATTTAATAGGAGGCCTTGGCCGCATAGTTTCCCTGGCCAGGAACACAGTTAGTACTAACCATGCACCAACTATGTGCTGCACACTATTTGACCTATTTTCTTCTCCTTTCATGTCTCGAGCCCCCGAGACACCCCAAAAACTTTCCATACACTAAGAAACACTTAATTTTCCAAAATAATGGAAGTTTAACCAAAATTTAAATAAGGAAGTACCTCTATGAAGGGTTAAGATCTTACATAATGAGTATATATACAACTTTTCTTAAGAATGAATGAGTTGAAATGTTTTTATTAACAATTATAAAATTTAATAAGTATTTGTTTATTAATATTATAATGGATAGAAGCTAGATGTAGGACATTTACTAGATCATTTATGAGTTTCATAAGGAGTTGGAATATTTTTTGGAATTTTCATTCAGTAATGGTTTTGATGGAAGATTGATTCAATGCTCATGTTTTGATTGCATTGGAAGAACATGAATAAAAAATTATGAAGTGAGTTAACATATCAATAAAAAATGTTTTCAAAAATAATATTATTTTTCATATCACAATGGATAAAAATTTCATATGGAGAATTACATTAATTCAAATGAAAGGATCATAATGGAAAATTTTATTTCTGATCAGTTTTCATTTGTTCTCAAGCCAACAATTCAGGTAGAGTAGTGGAATAAGAAATGAATATGGGAACCCAGTTTTCATCTAATGATCATAATGATGATTTTGAGCTTGTTAGAATTTTTTTTAAGATGCAAATACCACATTATACCCTCCATGTGGAAAAATGACTAAACAAAAGTTTTTAATGCGATTTTATCATGAAAAAGATATGGATATAGTAATAATGATATTGACTATCTACTTAACTTTTTTAAGGACTTACTACCTGATGATGCATGTATTTCTGAAAATGATTATATGGCATCAAAGTTGGTTGAAAAATTTGGATTTTCATCTAATAAAATCCATGCATGTCTTAAAGATTTTTTTTGTTATGGAAGGGTAATGCTGAGTTAAATGAGTGAAAAAATATTTTAAATCAATATGGAAGAATAATAAAGATGGAACTCAATGTCATGTAATAGATAGAGTGATGTGGAAATTTATATTGATTCCCATACTTTAGAAACTTTTTTATTTTATAACAAATGTCTATGAATATGTGATGTAATGAAGATAAATGAAATAAAAGTAATGATGATATAGTTCATCCTACCAATGAGTTAGCATGGTAAAAATCTGATAGTCTATATCTTAATTTTTTAACCAACCAATAGAATGTTAGATTAGTATTATCATGTGATGGTTTCAACCCATTTCAATAGATGCATACTGTACGTAGTACATGGGCTATTTTAATTCATATTTATAATTTTCTATCGTGGATGTGTGAAAAATCTAGTTACTTTAATGATTATAATGATTTATAGACCCAATGATCCTAGAAATGATATTTAAATATACTTACAACCATTAATAGATGAGTTGAAGGAGAGTTGGACAATTGGTGTGTAGATATATGATACATTTAAAAAGGATTAATATATTTTTCATGTATCATTATTATGGAAAATAAATGATTTAACTTCTTATGGTATGGTGTCTAGTTGGAGTAATAAGGGAATATTATCCTATCCTATTTTTATACAAAATATACATTGTAGGAGATTAATGTTTTGGTGAACTTTCAGTTTCACAGGACATCAAAGATTTATATAAATGGATCATCCATACAAGAAAAAATGATGACAAATTGATAATTCCATAGAGACATATGATGTACCTTAATGAATTTTGGAGGGGGGTGATATTCTTAAAGAACTTTACAGTTTAAATTATGTTATTGGAAACGGTCAGCCAAATTTTAGAAAGTGGAAGAATGTTTCTTTGAATTCCAACAACAATTTAAGAAAGAAAAGTATATTATTTGAGATTCCATATCGGTCATCAAATTTGTGTTGTTACTACATGAACGTAATGAATATTGAAAAAAAAATATTTGAAATGTTACTTATAACACTTTTAAATGTAATGGAAAAAAAGATGATTTGTGCTCACATCATGATTTAATGGATCAGGGTATAAAACCAAGACTTCATCCAAAGTTAATTAGTCAGAATTAGTGGAAAGTTCCTTTTTATTATTTTTCAATGAAAAATGAAATGAAACAAAAATCTTTGAGACTTGGAAAGTTTAAAGGTTATAAATGGTTATTTGAGTAATAATTCAAAATAGGTGAATACACAAGATATGAAACTAAAATCTCTGAAAACCCATGACTACCACATTTTCTTGTATTAATTGATTCTTATTTCCATTCAAAATTTATTGTCATATAATTTCAGGGTCACTGTGATTAGATTATGTCACTTTTATTGATACTTTGTTCTAAAATATTGAACAAAAAAGCATTTTGAAAAAACTACAGAAATATACACTGATCATTCTTTGCAACTTGGATAAAATTTCCCTCCATCGCTTTTCACATGTATGTTACACCTGAGTGTGCATGTTCAATTTTTTTTAGTGGTCACATTTCTAGTCACTAGATGTATCCAGTAGAAATAATTATGTTTATATTGAAATCTTATGTGAGAAATAAGAATCATCCTAAAGGATCTATTGTGAAAGTTTATTTAGTGCATGAATAAATGGATTTTTGTTCAATGTATTTGTCTAATGTCACCATGAGATACAATAGGATAATGAGAACTAAAGATGATCCATATGACCCCATTGAGCCAAAATGTCTGTAATTTCCCAGAACAGGGGGTATCTGGACCATACTGGTTGTGTAATTTAAATAGGAATGAGTAGAAAATGGCTCATTATACTGTATTATTCAACTGTGTCATGGTTGATGATTTCATAAAGTATGTAAAATTATAAAAATATATATTTTAATTATGTATTTTTTCATAGTTTTTTTCACCATTAAATTATCATATTTTCAAAGAATATAATGAAATTATAAAAAGAGCACATCATTCTTTATCTATTAATATGCAGAAGTAATTACAAAAAAATATTTCCTAGATTGTTTGAGGTCAAAGTTAACAAATTCCTTTTTTTACATGAAGAAATCACAATTAGTTATTAAATATTCAATATTGATATATTTTAGGTCCAAATTTTACAAATTGATGATGTATCTTCTAAAATAAGGGCATTTTCATTGGGTCTGAACAATGTAGTCCCTAATTGTAAAGTAATGGGTTTTAATGTTTTTAAATTAAATAAAAATTGTTGTGTGACAAACATGTCAACCCAACATGATAGTGCGATGATAAGCACAATAATAGATTGATATTCTAGTGAATAAAACATATAATCTCAATAAGAAAATATGTCATATTATGATGCTGTCGAGAGAATATTTTTATTATATTACTATGAACATAGTCGTGTTGCTATGATGAAATTTAAATGGTTTGATTTAATGACATGATAAGGATTGTACATAGATAGTTTTGGATTAAGAGTGATTTATATGAACTGTCAGCTGCAAACAGATGAGACACACATTATTACATCATAATCCAGACAATTTTTTTATATATAAATGACCCTTTAAAACCATAATTTGGTATTATTGTTGATGTTATTTCAAGACATATTTTTGATGAAGGAATGGATGATAGTGATGTTTTGGATCAACCAGTTGGTATTCACTAAATTATATCATTCGACAAAATAGATTATTCAATTGTTAGAATGGATTATGAACCAGAAATTATAATAAATAATTAATAGCATTGGCATGTTTGGAAGTATTTCGTTTATATTATTCTGACATGGTATATATTTTTTAAAACTTTTAAAAATGGTACATAATTAATTTTATTAAGTATATTATACTAGTCATCTAGTTTCATATTGTTTGTATGTTTCATTCATCATTGTGAAATATTTTAATTCCCACCTTAAATAAATCGCATCCTCACAATTTAAAATTGATCTCGATAACTGAGGGTTTGATATTTTACAATTAACTATTTTTGAAAAAACCACATCATAAATACATTTAATAATATACATTCTTAATAAGAGGGAAAAATAAATACGAAGGTCACAACAAAACTAGGCTTTCAAATAGAAGAAAATTAGTGAAAACATGGACATAAAAGAGAAATATAACTATCAAGTTCTGATAGAGAGTAATAGAGAACATATTCTGTTGAAAGTTGATGGCCATAAATCCATAAACTAAAGGTGTAAAAAAGGTCATTGATATCATAAAAAATGATGATAATAGGAAAATATTTGTTTTCAAAACCCTTTTATAAGAGTTGATGAATTATTTCGCTCTAAAATAATGTAAGGAAATATAATTAATTGATATGTTTCTATTTCATAAGCACAATATTATCATTTGGTTGTGCCTTGAACTATTTCTAATTCATTGCTTATTATAGGTTGAAATAATACATCAATATTTAAAACTGCATCCAAATTTCAAATTAATCCATTTCATAAATGGTTAACCTTTCCAAAAGATTATGATCCAAAACTTTAGAATCACTTCAATGGTAGTTAGTAGTACTCAATTTACTTTTTTCCATATCAATCATCTCTTTTTCCAAATATCATTACTTGAGCATTAGGAACATATTAAGGCTTATATTTCCCTCAACCATGTGTTTTAAAAGAAGTTTGACTTGCTATTGAATCAATTTTCTTGGTATCATTTCACATATGATCTCAAATATTTAATGAAAAAGTACTATAGTACAATACTTATATATTTCATAATTTTTATGATGAGAATATAATCAATAAATACTTTCATAAAATATTCCAAGGATAAAAATATATAAGTAAATTAATTATTACACTTTATTTTTATTAATAGAAAAATATTTAACTTTATCCCTTGGATTCTTCTATGGTAGAGTCCCTTGATGTTTGGGGAATTTGTTTGTATAGTTCCCCATATCCTTCTATTTGTAACACTAAATAATAGTGTTTTTATTTATTAATTTGAATTATTTTGCCTTGTGACCCTTATATTCACACTTATAACAAACTTCCAATCCATTCAATCACTTACAAGGTTTATTCATTCCACAATTATCACATGTTGGAAAATCCTTCATTCCTATCTTCCCTTTATCCATGATCAGTTTTTCCATCAGATTATTATATTTATTTCCTTTGAATCCATAATATTTGGATAATTCTTACTCTATCTTGATAGTATATAAAACAATTTCATCATATGAAGAAAAGGATTGAGACACCAGTTCCCTTCATATACTTGGATTAATCCCTTTAAATAAATGATCAATCTTACACTCTATGTTGTATATGAAATATGTAGCATATCTTGATAAACTCATAAAGGTAACTTCATACTCTGCAACAATTTCTTCCTCTTTTTTACTTTAAACTAAGGAACTTTATCTTCATCTCATTTTTCCCACATGGGAAATATTTTTCAAAACATGTGTCCTTAATAGATTTCCAATCCATGATCTCAATTTCCTTTTATACCCTAGTATTCTAGATCAACAAACACCATTGATAAAAATATCCATTGAGAAAAAACAATGCAAGTACAATATTTTACTTTTCACCAAATCCCAATTCCATGAATATCTTTTACAAGGAATTAATGCATTGATCATCCACCATTGGGTCAGTATTAACACTAAACGATGGAGGCCTCTATCACATAAAGCAATAAAACATTGGAGAATCTCATTTTGGAATAGGTTGCTCTATCCAGGAAAGGTTACGTGTCATAACCTAATTAATCTGTCCTAATATATCCATAACTTTATCAGTTCTAATACCAACTATATTGGTTTCCTCAGTAGGTAAATATCTATATTTTCCATGAGTATTGATACCATTCATCTTTCTAGTTTCCATTTCAAAATAATGTTATATAATGGATTATATTCTAAAATTATCAATTTTAAATCATAATGTATAATTCAAAATATGGTATAGAAGTCAAAATAAATTAAAAATTTATTCATCATAAATAATAGAATCATAAACTTTTGTTTCTTTGGGGATAACTTTAATTTTATATCCTTTATAGTGGTTTATAAATAAAATGTGAATTATCTTAAGTGTATACCACAAGAGTGTCAAACTAGGTGTGTAGTAAAGCCCATTTTCATGTACCAGGCTATGCTCGACTCAGGAACAATACACCTTTTCAAAGTTGTTACTTCTAGGCACATCTATGCCAGAACCACGTCCACTTATAGTATCCAGACATAGATGTATTTATAGGAAGACCAACATAATATCTACCTCACAAAAATTCTAGGGTGTTATTTTATACTTATCCTCAAAGTCTATATTAGGTTTATGTTCCCAAATCTATGTTTTTCTAAATCTAGTTTATGAGGTTTCTACTAAACTTACTTTTATACCAACTGTAATGCCCCGAACCTAGACTCCTAGAGATAGTGGCTTAATTTATTATATTGGCATGATTACAAGGAATCAAATCCCAAAGGACCAATCAGTTTACCAGTTTTGAAAAACCATATTACATTGGAAAATAGAAAATAAAACGTGCACTACTAGAAAATTTCCCTATACCCACATCTTCAAACCATGGGTATAGCTCATAAAACTCTAGGTATAGGCTATTCCCATGGTTTAATGAACCATGGGATACCAATGCGTCAGTATTTCCCTATACCCATGATTTTGTAGAAACTGTGGGTACATCCCACTGAAATTTCAACTTACCCACGGTTCTGGTAAACTGTGGGTATACATCTATGCCCATGGTTTACAGAACCGTAGGTATAATTTTTTACAACAGAAATTATATACCCACGGTTACATAAACTATGTGTATAGAAAGGTTTCTTCACAACACATACCCACGGTTCAACAAACCGTGGGTATAGATAGTTCTATAATAACATATATATCTATGATTTTCAAATCATGGGTATAAATGGTTTTCCCAGAAACAGCAGCTGCCCGCCTTAGTTTTACCATGCTCATGCAAACAAGAATGAAAACCACTATGAAACCACACCCCCTACCACTTTCATACCCCCACTCTCCCCCTAGACACCCCCTGCATCCCCTACCCCTAGACAAACCCCCCAACACACCCCTCCCCCCTTTCACACCCCCAATCTCTCCCTGTACACCCCCTACAACCCCTCCCTCCCCCTGGACCGACCCCCTAGCACACCCCACCCTCCTTGCACACCGCCCACTCTCCCCCTGGATAGAACTCCCTTACACACCCCTAGACAGAACCCCCTTGCACACCCCCTGGACACCCCCACTGAACACCCCCCACTGGACACCCCCTGCACACCGCCCTATGGACCCCCCCATCGGACCCCCTTGGAAAACCCCCTAGACCCCCCTTGGACACCCCCCACTAAACACCCCCTAGACACCCCCTAGACCCCCTTGGAAATCCCCACTGGACTTCCTGGACACCCCCCACCCTGGAAACCCCCCCTTTGACACCCCCCTTGGACACCCCCCTTAGACACACACCCCACTGTACCCCCCTAGACACCCCCACTGAACCCCCCTGAACACACCCCCACTGGACCCCCATGGACACCCCCGCTGGACCCCTTGGACACCCCCTGGACCCCCCTAAACACCCCCTCACCCCATAAACACCCCCTAGACACCCCCTCCCCCATAGACACCCCCTGGACACCCCCTCCCCCTACACCCCACTACCCCCTGTCCCCTTCATCCCAACTGCCCCCCAACCTTCACACCCCCACCTACACCCCCACTGCCCCCTGCACCACCACTGCCCCCTCCCTCATGGACACCCCCTGCACCCAACCCCCTCCCCCATGTACCTAGCCCCCTGTCCCTGCACCCAGCCCCCACCCCATGTGAAACAATGCAAACCAGAATGAAAAAAAAATGGAACCACAATGAATTTTTTTCACCTGTTAAAACATAAGTAGAGCTAGACAAAGTGTTCAAAGAAGAAAAAAGTTCTTATCAGAGAATTCCTAAATAAATTCTTAATGAAGAAGCATCACAATCATTTATATCTTATTGAATCCAAAGAAAGTCTGATATAGGATACAAAAAATACAGCCTTCCTACACTAGGTTTCTACAATAACCTGAATTGGGTTGCTATAGTAACTATATTTTTTGGTCGGGGGCCTTCAGCCCTTGGACCCCCTAAGAAAGGGAAAACGCAATCCCCAATGAGCTCATCTTGGAGCTCAACCCGTGAAAGTTGTAGCCTAGTTCATATTACATAAGACGATGCCAAATATACTAAGACATCATTTTTTACTTGTAATAAGAAAAATGTATTTCCCTAAAGTGGAACCCACTATCCATGGCCTATCTTCGTCATCTATAATTGCCGCATCAACTAGCTGCATGATTACTTAAGCTCTTGAAACCTAGTTGTTTTATTTACCATCCTATTCACTACTTCCTGATGTCATCAATTCAAAGGAATTGTGAATAATCACCATTAATTTTTGATTCCCCTTAACACGATGAGATAGGTCTGTGCCCGCTGTGTTCTCTACCTTATCTGTCATGGGAGTCTCAAAAGATGAAACCCCATGACTATCCATAGAAGAAGTATTGTCACTAGTAGACTGCTAGTAAGAAAAGGATTTAGCATTCCGAACCCATTCTACATTAAAATAATGGGTTAAAGAAATGGAATATTTGTTGTGTCCACCCTTAACAAGAGTAGATATCTGATTTTGCAATGCTGGTGATCCAGGAACCAAGCTAGAAATGGTACTGGTTAGTGGTGGATTGGATCCTCCAAGTCCATCAAATATCTTTAAGGCAGAAGAAATCACAACATCCAAAATATGAACATTGAATAAGTCACAACTCATTGGTTTTCCAGTTGGACACGCACTGTCCATATGAGAGTCACTTGAAGGAGTGTTTGATAAAGAGTAAACTGAGGCCATATTAGAATTACCTCCCTATTCAGAACAACTTTCCATCATAGTTACTGATTGCACACTACACAAAACAGCTACAGGAGGTTGAGATTCACCAACTATCTTATTGGAATCCTTAGCAGCCAGTGCATTACCAGAAAGGGATTTCCCCAATTTAGGGGCCGAGGAGTGAGAAACCATGTTGCAAGGTTTACTCTTGGATTTCCATGAAGTGGAATCCACTATCTTTAACTTACCTTTCTGGTTCTTTGAATAAATCATTCATTTCCATTTACAGTAATTGGAATCCACCTTATCCTGCACATCATATTCCATTTCATCTTTACTATGCTCAGATGCTTCTCCAAGATGTTCATCAGAGATGACCCTTTATAGAGAATCTTTAAAAGAAATTACCTTATAGTCTGGATGAGACTTCTCTACTATAACAGCCCATAAGATAATATTTTTCACCTTCTCTTGAATAGGAGGAATAGGGCCACTAACCTCTCTATCAGAGGAAACTAATTCAAGAACATGATCATCCAAAGGGGGGGGGATTGTTGAAACCAAGGCTTGATTTGTTGGTTTTGTGGAAAATATATGAGGTATGTTTTATTAAAGAGGCATATGATTTTTCAAGAATAATCTCATGAAGATTTATTTCATGAAGATCTATTACATGAAGATGTATTGAAAATATATATATATGAAGAGTGAATTCGATGTGTTAACATAAAGAAGAAGTCTTGCAAGAGGACCTAGGGAAATGGTATGTGTGGAAGGATTTAATAATGAAATGACAATCATGATTTAGAGATATTGATATGTGTTTGGAGCATGGATGAAAGTTGATACAAGTTGGTAATTGGATGCAGATCATGTTCACTGGTTGAATTAAAGAGGCGGATGATATATTAAAGCCAGAATTGATCTTAATATCTGAAATCTGGAACTGATTTAAAATACATGAATGTTAGAGAAATTTTTAACTAGTTTAGTAGGATGAGGTTACACAACATTTCAATGGACTATATAAATATTGTTGCATAGGGAGTCATAAGCTTCCATGAAGTTGTTATAGAATAGGAACTATGGATGTAGGTGTGAAAAACTAGGCTAATAGGCAGTGTTCATGAGAAAAAAAGGTAACATGTGAATGAAACTCTTGCATGGTTCTGATGGTTGCATGAATCTACTTTTCAAGTCTCATGACAATGATGTTTTGAATTAAGATTTTTGGTAATATAGATTCCATAGTATTCAGAGTCTTAAACGAATAACACAATGTTGCGATATTCAAGATTTGATTTTAAGGAAAGTTTTTAATGAAGACTCCGCATACTGGGTTCTTAAATAAATATTTTTAAATAAATATTCAAATGTCAAGATTCCTAGGAGTTCTAAAGAAGAGTTTGAATGTTGATATTTGGCACAAGGTATTTATATAGTTTCATTGGGATGGAGTCTAATCATCAACACCAAAAATGTATAGTAGCTCATGATCTGATATGACATTATAAAATTGGTTATGAATTTGAATTTCCATTTATTAATCCCAACACATTATCATTTCACCACCTTTTATACCCATAACAGTTTCAGAATCAATATATATTGCATAGTCTCCCATATCTTTTCATTATAAATTCCAATATCCTCGATCCTTATTCATGGGAATACACAATTCATTCCTAGAAAATCTCAATCCCTACCTAATTATCATTATTTTCTATGCCTTCCCATGGTTCATACATAGAATCTGATATAGGAATACTAGGATGGACTAAGGTGGATGAGTTATGCCCACAGGTGGGAAGAATTGTCCAGGCATCAAGGAATCAACACTTGAGAATGATTTCCCCCACAAAAAATTAATTAAAACAACAGCAGAAAATAAATAAAATTTCAGCATGAACCATCCGTATGTCGGACATCCATGCCGAAGGAAAAGAAAATAAACATAAGAAACACAGTAAAAGTAGAAAAAATGAAACACACTATTAATCCTTCAACTACCCCGATCTCCTTCCCCTACAAAGAAAACCATGCAGCCACCTCCAATGCCCTTATGGATCCCTTCGTAGAATATAAGTACCCTCTTTCTGTAGAAAGCAGTAAAAGGCTTAATTGGACGATGCGATAAACAAAATAAAAACTCAACTACAACATACCCGTGTCCTATGATTAAACAAGTCACCACCCAACATATAAGAACCACAATGCCTCATGGGTCCAATAATGTTTTTTCAAGAAAGGGGGAAATAGATCTAAGTTTCAAAATGATATTTTCAATTAGTAGAGCCCTATTAATTAAGAATCACTCTTACTATTAATGGTATATAATCAGTTTGTTTCGAGTTTCAACTTAGTTCATTTTTGTTCGATACAAGTTTGTTAGCAACATTTTAATTAGTTTTATTTTATCTTGTTTTTATTTATATTAGCTTCGACAATTTCATTCATTTGGATTATAATCAACTAAATTTTATTACATTTGTTTCATATTAGTTTGATTTTGTTCATGTCAGTTGCGGTCATATTGGTTTGAATTCATTATATTTGGCCCAATTTTATTCATCATTTGTAATATCATATCATTTCAAGTTAGATAAGTTTGACTTGGTCCAATTTAGTTTCATTCAATTTTTTTCTATTTGAATTCTATTTTCTTAATTTTTATCATTCAGATTTATTTTGGTTTTTTTGATTTACATTTATTTTAGTAAGGTTCAGTTAGTTTGTGAATGTTTTTCTAAAAGTGTTTCATTATAGTTTTTATTTGGTTTTATCCTATCCATTATAGATCAAGTTACGTTGATTCAATTTCAATTCAATTCAATATAGTTTGGTTCTACTCGATTCATATCATGTTAGCATGGGTTTATGCATGTTAGTTCTATTTGGAGAGGTACAAGTTTGGTTTGGTTTGGTTTTTGTCATGGTAATTATGTCACACACAATAATATATTTTAGAGAACATATAATATATTATTAATTAATGTAAATGAATATCAATAATTATCAAGGTTTTTTAACAATAAATATCACCCTTTGACACACATATATAATATCATAGGCATACCGTTATCAAGATACATGAACAATATGAAACAATCACCTACTTAATCCTATTGAGTCATAATGTGTCCTATGCATTTTTCATAAAAAATGTATAGATCACATACCAAGACCATAAGTGATATTTCACTCAAAAAAACCTTCAATAATCACCTAAAAATTAACAAAAAAAATTCTATCACTAAATAAACTCAATTATATAATATCTACAATAATAAAATAACTAATACCTAAGAGAAACCAATGCAATCAATTTCCAAAAAATTAACCCAAAATTCTACAAGCCTAAAGTACCAAATAACTACAATAGAGTATCCCAAAATTTCATCCTAAAATATATAAAACCCTAGGACACAACATACCATAGTCACATTCCATGAAAATAGAGAAAAATGGTTTGCAACATACCCACATCAACTTCCTTTATACAAGATAATAGATAACCCCTTAATTCAAGATGAATTCTACCATGCTGAGGTGGGATTCACTTAAAAATATTTAATTCCTTAACATGGATTAAAAGAATATTTGAGGAGAATAGGAATATATAAAAAAAGGAAGAATTAAGGAGAATATTAATACCTTTTAAGGTCGGGAGGTAGAGGCTGGGAGGTCAAGGAGGCAGCCATAGAGGTGGAGGCGGGGGCAGAGGTAGAGGTGGAGGCGGAGGGTGGAGGCAGAGGAAGAGGCGGAGGACGAGAGATGGAAGGTAATTTGTCATGTTGCAAAGGACTGTATGACATTACTACCAAGAAAAAAGGAATATATGAAGAATTATATAGCATATAAGGTTTCTTTTCACTTTGTTGCACATTCAATAAAAGAGGTCCCACACAATAATCCTATTAAGAAGAGTGAGAAAATCTAGTTGTCCACACAGATAAATGATGATACAATTAGGAAAAGAGGATTAAGGATTATCCCAAAGATAAATCGTGGGTATAGAACCATTGGTTTAGATCCCATTTCCACTATTAACAATCATCTACAATGAAATAACCTATGGATCATAAAATAGGGAAGAAAATATGAGATACTTCTTGGAATGTTTATGTGGGAAGGGAATATTATAAAGGACCTCAACAACATGATCCTAAATTAATAGTGTTTTGATTATATCTAATGAACAAAATTCCATGGTATAAAATTCAGTGGTATACATACATCCTTATGTATGTACAATAGATCAAGATACTTTTTAGGCATGGGGCTGGGTGGGAGGGGGGGATTTTGCATTGCATGCATGGGGATGGGATGGGGGAGGGGGTACTGCATGTAGGGAAGGGGGGATGCAGGTAGGGGGATAGTGGCAGGTAGGGGGAGGGTGGGGGGGGGGTGAAGCTACATGAATTTCATGGGGATGGGGGGAAGGGAGGGGAGGGGGTGGGGGCTATTTCAGAACGGGGGTTGGGGGGGGGGGGTTGTAGGCAGGGGGATGGAGGCTGGGGGGGGAATCTCTAGGTAGAGAATGAGGTGGGGAAACTGCAGGTAGGGAAGGGGGCTGGGGGGAGGGGAGGATGTAGGAAGGCAGGGGGTATGTAGGGGGAGGGGAGGGGGAGGGGGCTGTAGGTAGTGCATGTGGGTGGGGGTAGGGGAGGGGGGCAGGCAGTTCAGGGGGGTGGGGGGAGGGGAGGGGGTCTGCTATAGGCAGGGGGTATAGGGGTAGGGGCTGTAGGAAGGGGATTTGTGAGAACATGAATAATGTGCATGTAGTTGAATTTTTTCCATTCAGTGGTAGTGTAAGACCTACTATTGAGGAAAAAGTTCTTTTAATTGGTATAATGACATCCGAGAGCCGAAGGATGATATTTTTCATGAGTTTGAGGATGATAGTAGAATACTAGAGAGATCTATTAAATATATTACTTTACCAATTAGAATACTAAAGCACTTCAAAGAGATATATAATCTCATGAAAAATAATTTTCACAAGGATGATACATTCTCATGACCAATATAGGTGTTGAATGTAATATGATACCTAATAAACCAATTTTATACACCTTTTTACACAATTAATACAATATTTGTCTGATACTAAATGTAGATACAACAAGGAGTCAATTTATAAATAGGGGATAAAAATTATAAAAATCATTCATATTGTTGTCTCTTATTTATTTAATATTTCACACAAGGTGGTGGTTTTTGGGAATTCATATATATCTCATAGTCTCCTGTATATATTGCATAGTCTCCCATCCAACTCACACTCAAATAGAGTCCTGAAAATATGAAAATATGAAAATATGATGACTGTAGAAAACTTACCAAAATTTTTGAAGCCACCCTATCTCACAATTCTGAGGAATTATTACCGAAAGAAAAAAAAACCTGTAGTCCTAGAACAACCCCTAATGGTTAGAATATATCACCCTGAAAAGCTGATGCATCCAGCTCACACTCAAATAGATTCCTGAAAATATGAAAATATGAAAATATGATGACTATAGAAAAATTAGCAGCATTATAGGATCCACCCCATCCCACAATGCTAAGGAATTATTACCCCCATTCTATTTTAAATTTTGGCATCTCTATGTTAGGATTCCATTTATAACAATCATATTCAATGTTTCTTTACTTCATGATTTTAATCCATCACTGGGAATGCTATCAGTGAAAGTTGCTAAGGAATTCCTTGATATCACCATCCAAAAACCTTTTAATAAAATATATCGATAGGAAATGGTGGATCCTCATAGAGTCTGTAAGTTTAAATAGACCACTATGATATAAAATAATGAGGATTATGATTTGTTTCTTGAATGATATTCAAAGGATAATAAATTTCCCTAAAACCCTAGTGGGGATTTGATTTCCACGACATGATTTTCATTAATAAATATAATCGGTGTTATCCCCACATATAATAAGGGGCATGGAACTAATACAGATATACACGATGCGGTTGTATCTAGCCAAAACATGTCTCAAACTAAAATATGTCATGAAGGAATGTGAACCTGAAAAAAAATTGTCTTAAGATCTGTGAGTTCCTTTAAGTCTTCTACCACCCACTAGATGATATTCAGTTAAATATAAAGGGAAATGTGTGGATATATCTATAGACCACATGAAACCCAAATATGTTATGACTATTTAAAATAAGTTGAAAATTTATCAATATGATGTTTATTTTGATAAATTGAGTTGAATCGATGTAGAATTGTTTAGGGAAAATATTCCTACTAAATGAAACTCACACACAGAGTTCAATACATATCCTCTATTAAATCCTTCCTTGAATGTGGGAACTTATCTATCAATTAGGTTGGAATATATTTATTTCGCCATCTTGGGACCTAAAAAATAAGTCTACTTAACCTTGACAGTCATAGATTATGAAAAATTTCATCTCCTGAGAAAAAAATTAATAATATTTGTAGAAAGTTACCCTTGGATGACTCAATATGGATATCAACAACAATTAAAGTAAATTCATCCCTATCTATTTCTACCCACTACCTCTAATTGGGAATTTACCTATGAGATAACTCCACTAAAAATCCTTGAATTCATTAAGTCACTTGTTACATGGATTGGATCCATGGAGGGGTGATGCACATCAATATATCTAAAAATAAAAGTATACCCTGGTTGGATGGATTTAACTCTTCCACTTAATATTTGGAATCCAAAATTCTTAATATTCAATTTCATGGCTGATTCATAGAATTATCTCATGGAATTCATGGTTTGATGCCCCCTAATATGGGAACACTATATAAACATGAAATAACGAAGATTAGAAGCTTCAAGAAAAACATGGAAAGACTAGTATTTATTTTTTATAGGTTCCAACTAGCTAGATCTTTCAATAGTTGGGAAGATCATAGATGATAGTTCATTTAAAAATTTAGCTCCATGCTAAAGAAGAAAATTGTCATTAACCACTCAAATTTAAAATAGTTAAAAAAAGAGGTTTTTGGATTTTATATCTAAGTGGAAATGATTATCCTATTCAAAAAATATGAATTTTCCTAAGATAATATATTGGATATTTTTATATTAAATATCTATGATGAGTTACAAACACCACTTTTTTCCTTGATATACACTAGTGATTTCTTTGAGTTTCAAGTCATATCTCAATGCCTAGAAGATATTTTTTTTCTCCAAACACAAATCTCAACTAACTCTTACAATAAAAGGAAAGAAACCTGGTAGAGTAGAGAATATGAATATCATGATTAAGCTAGTGTTGATGTCAGATCCAATTTTTAATTCTTCTTACTATCATGTGGTGCCTCCTTCTAAACCACAATATCAACAATAAAACCCACTATAGGAGTGAAAGAAAGAGAAATACTGTCAAAATTTTAAAAATAGAATGAATAAGGATCTTCCTTCTAAATTATAACAAGTATCAGGTTTATTCATAGTTTATCTAGTGAAGTAATTGGTCAAATTTATAGATATTAATAAACCTAATTTTACCAGTTTGAATGATATCCTATATTATTAATCCTACCAATGAATGTTATAGAATAAAATATATAACTACTTCCTATTTAAGGATATACTCTTGTAGATTATTGACTATGGGAAAGTGAATTTGGGTAAACCCTCAACATTGGTGAGTTGTTTCACTAGTACTCCATCAGAGGATGAAGGTTAGCGGAAGTAGATTCTTGATAGATACCCTTGTAAATTTAATTAATATATTACTATGAAATATTCCATTCAAATTCATGATTTACAAAAATCAAAACTAAATTATCTAGTTGTGACCCCAATTACCTTATTGAAGTCAATGGAGAAAACATCATCGTCTCACTATTATAATATTCTATACAACTAAAATTAGTAAAATAAGGCATAAAAAGAAGATATTATGTGGGCACTCAAGACAGTCTAATGTATTTTGGACTTATTACCTCCATCGCTTTCATAATAGGCATTACCACACTAAATAAAACTTTATATAATGGGGATTAAAAGTGAATATTTGACTATTATATTAAATTTATTGATACCTTCACCAATGGAAGAGACTAATAAAAACATGAGTTCTATATTAATAATCATAGGCACATAAATCACAAAAATACCCATAATAAATTGTGCCAAACGAAAATAGAAGAATAAACTGACCTCAAATGGTGGAAGATGAACCAAGATGATCCCAACCGCTTTGTTGGATGCCAAAACATGTGACAGACTCAAGAGAACCAAGATATTCCCTAGAAACAAAGAAAAAAGTTAGAATCTCATAACCTCAAAAACCCTAGGGTTCGGACAAATGAAATTGAGCAACAGGAGAGAGGAGAACTCTATGAAATTAAATAATTAAATAAGATGAATTCATACCTCAAAGTACTAACCAATAACCCTTAAGAAATTCGTGAGAGATGGTGGATGGATAGGGATTTGAGATAGGGGGACGTCGTGTGGGGTGTTCAGCTATGGGGGGGTATCGCGTGCGACTAGAGAGGATTAGGGGGCTGGTGGATGTCGCATGAGGAGAGGGAGTCGAGGGGGGGTGGGGGGACGTCACCGGAGTAGAGGGAGCTGAGAGGGGATGAGGGACATTTCCGGAGGAGAGGGAGTTGAGAGGGGCTGAGGACAGGGAGGCAGAGGCCAGGAGGTCAAGGTAGGGGAGGGGAGGGGAGGGCCAGGAGGTAGAGGTCAGGGAGAGGAGTAGAGGGTTCATGCGGGAGGATCCTGACAGAAATCATAATTCTTGCGGGGAAGCCCGATAAAATTTTGTAATCTGGGCAGTGTATTATGACGGTTGTAAAAAAACCGTGGGAATAGACGACAATATATAACTTATATCTAGGGTTTAGAGAAACCGTGGGTATAGATGCATGGGGATAGACCTACATTCTAGTAGTGGTGATATATAATAAAATGAAATGAACTGAATCCTTGAAAGCTCATTCAAATATTTCTTCTTCATATCTTGGGGAAAGGAAAAAAATTAAGGTAAAATCAAATGCTCAGTAAGGGTAAGTACAATAGAAGAAATAATGAATCAATGATAATAATAATAATTGAAAGGTAAATACCTCATAACACATGCTATATAAATATTTGGATAAGGAATAATCAATATGGAATAATAGATAACTGAAACACATTCCCTTTAATCAATAAACTAATAATAAAATGCATCCACATATAATGTTAATGAAAAAATATCATGGATTGTAATAATGACTAAATTATCAATAAATTCAATGCTTAATTATTGGGAATCATGTTTCCTAGGTACACGACACCTTTACCATCAATATTTATTAACAAGACAGTTTAAAGTACTTGGATTTTTCCAATTAATTTGTCTCATGAGACTACTGATGCATAAAGGGGATTGCATTAACTGGACCCCAACATATAGGTCTTGCATTAAACAGTCCCAAAAACATGTATTTCATGTCCAAATAATTTCTCATATATCAAATAATTGATTTAATTTCATATAAAAAGTACGTTATCAAATATCCGTATTGAGTAAAGGATACAAATTTATCTATATTTTCCCAATTAATAAAATTACTTTTAAAGTGAAAACCGTATGTAAAATTGGTATATAGTTTAGGAAATAACAATATTCATTACATGATAATATGTATATTTAAGATAAATTTAATTTAAAATAAAAATTATCATAAATAAGTGATTGTTTTATAGTAATGTTAACAATCACAAAAGAAAGTGATATTGGAAAGAAAACCTTTACCGCTTGGTAATTTTCAATTCAAAACCACTTGGGTGACATAGTTTAAAGTTAAAATTAAAATATCATAAATTCTGTGTTAATAATGATATTAAATGACAAAGGATAAGTATACACATCACATTAAATTGAATTGGTTCATAATAAAAAATAAGTCTCAATAAAATGTAAATTGAGATGAAATCCCTTACCTTGCATTTCTTTTTGGGTTAAAATCCTTTAATATTATGTATAAGGGTTTTAGAAAAGTTAATAACTTATAATAGAATGATACTAATATTTATAATATCATATATGATCTTATTATGATATATTATTACCCATTTTTTAGTAATCTTTCATTATTTTCAGTATTTTAGGTGTTAATTGCCTAATTTTTTGAGTACGTTTTGACTTGTTATTTTTTGTTCCTATTACTTGGGTCATGATTTAATCATATCCATAATGTAAACCATTATTTAATTATCATATATATTCATCATATTTATTTATAATAATCTATAAAGTTTGGAGATAGGAAATGAAATGCACCATTCATGGAGACAATAGGCCGTACGTATGCATGAACGCTACTTTGATTTCTTTAACGTATTTAAAAAGTAAGTGATATATATATATATATATATATATATATTTATATTATCATTAAATTATCATATTTATTTCATATATGTCACATATTTTTATTAAAAAAATCCTTAATACATTAAATGTATAGTGTGAATGAATCACATCACTTTGAGGAGGTGGTAGTCCACACATCCACAAGCGAAGGTATCATATTCCCAAAAAATGGAAATCATAAAGGTATGTGTTATATAAAAATAAAATAAGAATAAATACATTATAAATATCATATATATCATATAAAAAATATAAATACATAATTATTACCAACCTTGAAAGGTTGTAATGGAAGAACAAATGACATCAGTTCACGAGGCGGTAGTCTGCCGTACACACAAACAATGATTGTGTATCCAATTTTATGGAAGTGTGTGTAGGTTTATGCTGTAACCTTAGCATAAAAAAATATAATTATATTTAGGATACTGAGTTTATTATATAATAAATATATAATAATAACTTAAGGCGGGGATAAATAAATTAAATAAAAGCGATCGTTGAAGAATGTTACCTCTTATTTGAGTAAGTCCTTTTGGTTTATACCAAAAGACTTGCTTGGTTAGATTTATGAAAAAAGCGAGGATAATATGATAAGAGGATGGATTTTTTGTAGCTATTTTTTTTGGTTTTTAATGATACAATGGGATTTATAGGCATGAATAAGTGATGAGGGTGAGTTCCTTTTTATAGTGGAAGAGGAGTGACATTCTTATAAATATAAAAAGGTAAACACTATTTGGAGGTGTCCATTAAATTATGTGACTCCAATAATGGTCCATTTTAGATAAAATGGAGTATATGGTCTAAATATTTCCATAAAATGGATTTTATACAAGTTTATAGGTTATTTTGGCCATTAATTTTATGGTTTAGTCCCTTATTAATCTTAATTTTACCTTAATCGTTGTAATTAATTTTAATTACTTTCACTAATATTTTTGGTAATAAAATAAGTTGAAATTATTATGCATTATAATTTATTTAGATTCAAAATATTGAATACATTTTTTAAATTCCAATCACATAAGTGGAATAAATTAATTTAAAATAATCTCGCAGAAGAGATGACCAAGCGGGTTTTTAAAGTGAAAATGTTCAAAAGTTTGAAATGTTTTTATATCCAATTTCAAAGGGAAATTGATCTAAATTACCTAAATTGTATTAATTAATGTATAATTGATATAAAAATACTGTAAAAACAATTTAAAATATAATTTATTCTTACAAATAAATTAAATGAAAAAGTGGTTTTCAATTAAAATTCAGTTATTTTCACTATTCATCAAGAAATAAAACTTCTCAGAAAAATACCAAAAATTTAACCTAACATAATTTTGATGTTTATATTTCAAAAATTAAGTTTATTTTTTCATATTAAATTTATAAAAGTGTCAAAATTAATATTTAAAATAGGAACACTATTAAAAGGCAACAAAACTACCTTTATAAAAATATAGCTTTTTATGTGTAATATTGGGTATATTATTATCTTATAATTATAAAATATATTGAAAGAATGTAATTTTTTTATTTAATATATAATATATATTTCATTAATATCATTTAATAATATTAATTATGTTAATATATTAATACAAAATTCCTTTGGGATCATAATGATAGTTTTTTATAAAAACATTTATTTTATATTCAATTCATTTCTATATTTATTTCTAATTAATTGGTCACCAAAGAATTATATAAACATATTTGAACAATATTATCCAAATTTAGTTACTTTTTTTTTATACATTTCATTACCATTACTAGTTGATAACTATTATATTTAATAATAATATTAATAATATTTTTTATTTTTGATAAAACTCGGTCTTGTGTGTAAAAAAAGTTTGAGAAGAAAATCGTTGCATGTAATGCAAGATAAAATCAATATTTTATGCATTAAAATATATAGATTAGATTTAATCTAGTTAAAATAGTAAATATATTGTAAATCATTGGGATATTATATTCCCTTACATGCTTGGTGTTGCATCTCATACATGTTATCAAATAAAATGTTCTTATTTTAGAATTTCAGAGTGTTACATTATTGAAGATGTAACTTCTGATTTTCTCTACATACCAAGTTGTAATAAGAGATTTAATATACTATAATAGTTTAATTAAATCCCATATTCTCAGATCATCCAAATATGGTTTAACAATATAGGAGAAAGTAATAGTGATATTCCACCAATACATGGTCCAAAAGTTTAGGTTAGATGTCCTAGATAAAACCCATTTGATCTATAGTGGAATGAACTAATAACACCTTCTAACTTCAGTCCATCTATATGAGTGATGATAAATCATTTTTATTACATATAGTCATTAAATTAATCATCCCCTATGGAATACCAATGAAGATACTGGTTATTGAAGAAGGTTCCATAAAAATCTAGTAATAATAGACATATTGAAGAAACTCAAATTTTGATGCCTAAAACACTATATTTAGTAGGTTTGGAACATTTATTTCATGAAAACATGAAATAAATGTTCTCAAAAACAATTATATCCCAAAATAAATTATGAATTTACTTTTTAATCCTCTTATAGAGACCCTTTTCCATTTATATTTTTGGAAATCATATACAAAGGCATTAAAATCCTGTACTACTACCACACAAGTGACCTCCAAAATGATAATGAAAAATTTATCATTAAATCCATTCTATCTACCCGTTACCATCTCCATATATATATATATATATATATACCTTTCCCTCTTATTAAATTCCTTGAAATTATAGATAGTTCATAATTTTATGTATTATATTTTTCATCCGAACAAATCAACTCATTTTTTATCATAAACTACTTAAATAATTTAAAATTTATTTCTTTATAATTATTGAATATTAATTTGAGTTAATAATCACTTATTATTTCAAAATTAATAAGGATAATGTAAATTTAATCAATATATTTTTCATCAAGGAATTTATCTTCAAGTGATGATATCTTTACATCAACCTTTTATGGATTAATTTTCACGTGTTTCTTTACCATATTAATAAGGATAATACTCTTTCCATATTTTCACTTCAATATTTTATTCCTTTAATCTAAATTTTAAATCCTGGAGGGGTTTTTGTGTGTCTATGACATGAATTTAAAGTGTTTTTGGTATTTTTATATTTAAAGTCTGAGTATATAATAAAATAGAATAGGATAGTAGAAGTAATAACAATTGGAGTTAAATTAAATTAATTTTCAGTGGGGGATTTAGGGTTCTGATCAACCTTGTAATGAATGAAAATTAATTACCAAAAAAAATGCATTATAAACACAACTAATTCCCTAAACATCACTTTACACAACTTTTAAAAAAAATAAAAATTTTCATTTATTTGTGAAAACATATTTCGAACAACACTATTTTTTAAACAAGTCATGTAAGAATAATTTAAAATATCTATAGAAATTACTACACATGATTGTAAAAGTAAAATATATATTACTTTACATGATTTAACAAAGTAAAAGAATAAAAAATACATACTTATGATGTATAAAAATAAAAATTACATACTAATTCAGAGCAGGTAATGAAAAAAACCAAAAAAAATACAACTTTATTGAACTTAATTGAATTGTATTTAATATACCAAGATATAGTTCAGTTGTTCTCTTTTATTTTTAAAATATATTTCTTATATATTTTAAATTAATGTTTAATGATGGCATAAAAAATATAGTTTTCTTGTTCTTTTTTCCATTAGTGGGTGATGCTGTTTTTTTTGTAGATTAAAATATATGATGTTAATTTTGTATTATATTAGAATTAATTATTTGGTTTATTATTTGAATTTAAATTTGGCGCTTATGAGTGTGTTTGGTTTAAGAAATTTTAAAAACCTGATTATTTGTGTTATGTCTCTAACTCATTGAATTGTTTAGTTTAAATGATGATTTTTTATCCCTTGTAACTTGTTTAAATACTAGTTTATTTTTTTTCTAATAGGATTAATCTGAAATGAATATAAGAAATAAGAAAAATTTGAAACATATTCATACTCTAGGGTGCACTAAAATTTCAGATCAGGAACTCTCATAGGTAATATAGGATTTAACATTGAATATACATTTATTTTTTCACCAATTTATATTCAATTTTCTTATAAAAATAATAATTAAATATTGATGGACATGTTCCCTAATCATTGTTGTTTTTTTCTAGTATAAAAAAGAAATATGGAAGTGATGTGAATTAATAAACATAGGAAAAAACTATAAGTATGATTAAAATTTTATTTTATATTTCATAAGGTCCATATATTTATTTGATTGAATTTAATTAGATATATCTCCTATTGAAAAAAATTATATTTTAAAAACAATTTCTCCTTTATATAAACTCAATAAAATAAGTCTCAATCAATAAGAGACTAGACATAGGTAGGTGATAAACAAAATAAATAGTACATTTCCATATATACGTCAATTTTTATTTGGATGTGGCTTTTACGGTATAGAGATAACATATGTTAGGACTTTTACCACTTCATCCTCTTCCCTTTTTCTCATCTACCTTTGGTGATAACATGTATGTAATAGAAAAACCTAATCAGCCTTCTTTAATTCTCCTTCTCTTCTTATTCCTCAATAAATAGTATCATCTCTGTAGAGTATCATTGTCTTAACTCTATCTCTCATACTCAAATTATTACTAGAATACAATTTTGTTTTTTCACACTCTTCAATATTTATGATTTTATTCAAAATAAAGTTTTTAGTTATCCTCTATTTCATCACACAATACATTCGATCCATATACTTTATATTATTCATAGAATCACAAGGCTATTATTTTCATAACTCAAATAATGAAACCTTGGGATATATGATAATATGATGTTTTAATTTTTCCCGAGTTGTATAATTTATTTTAAAATATTCAATTTCAGTCTTTATTGAATATATTAAAATATTTGTATTTTAAACCCTTCAATTGTCATTCAAATATCATCTCATCACTGAAAATTTAATTCTCCACCAATCTTGGATTAAATTATTATAGTCTTTCTAAAAAAATCTTGAAATTTTATATTTGAAGTACAATATAACATTGTATTACTTTTATATCTAGAAATATCAATTTTTTTAAAACAATTAACAAAATAATTTTATATATGTATCTAGATAACCTTATGAATATTTTGAGAAAATCATATAAACATTACTTGACCTCCTTGTAACCCTTATATATCTTCAGGGAAGACCAGTTTACCCTCATGTATATTCCTAAAATATTTATTTATCCATTATAAAATGTATGTAAACCTTGTGTTTATCTTATTAACTCTTATGTATAACTTGAAATTTTAATTAACTTTTTCCCATCATATTATAGTTCTCAACTTTTTTTGTAATCTCAATTTACCCTTTGAGTTCCATTACGTATACCTCTATGATAACCTTTACACATTGAGCAATGAACCTTTAAATTTTAAATTGTTTCTTGGTACTTTTTTAGTCTCTAATATACAATTTTTGGACTATAATTAAGTATCTAGAGTAATATTATATGTAATCTTACATATATATCAAAAACTATGAGTGACTATTAATTATGATTTATAATTCTTGATTATTACTTATCTACTACACTTGCATATAAAAATAATTATTTCCCCCTTTTCAATTTTTTAGATTCAACATAGAATTCCAGAACATATTTAAGTAAAATAAAAACATTTTCAAGTCATATAAATGATTCTCCTACCACTCCAACCAATCTCCAAAAACTATAGATGATTTTTAAAATTTATTAAACAATCTAAAGTATATTAAATATAGTTACTAATGTTTTAACAATGAATAAAATGATAATGTAAATGAGTAAGAATTAACAATGTAATAGTGTTACTAATGAATCTAAACATGAAAATATTTAATCAATATTAGTGTAATCATGCTAATAATATTGGATGTAGTACTGATGTAATTATATGATACTAATATTATGTATAATAGAGGCATGTTACTATAATACTATCACAATAGAGCTGATACTAATGAAGTGAAATAGGTGAATATGTTAACACTTTTAGTAATTATGATAGTATAATACTATTTAATGATGATATCGCACTCCTGCTTCTCCTTAGTTGAATTCTATATTGTTTGGTATTTTCTAGAATAATTTGTTTCACTAAATTAATTTTTTATTTTATTTTTATATTTTATAAGTTAAATTCCTATTTTATATTATTTTTTATCTACTAAAATTCAAACACCCTTTTATAGGATGCTCTTTAAGATCTATTAGGGATGAGATTAGACACATTTAGACCAAATGATCATTTACATCAAGTCCTAGGTGATGATCATGGTGGAAGTGTTAGTTGTAAACATAGAATGAAAATAATGTTGTCTAAATATTGGTATTCAGGTATTGAATTTTCAAGAAACACTACAATAATGGTTACCAAATAATATTTTCATGACACTAATGAGAAAACAAAGAAAAAAGTTCTACAAGAGTCTCAAGAAAAGTAGAAAAAAATGTACAATTATTCAAATTGATATATTCTATATGATATTCACCTCCACCAGAGGGTAAATCAATAATGGATGGATTTTTATAGAGTATACACTCAATGTATAAGGATGGTGATGATTGTCCCATTGATGATACTGGTGGAGTGGATGATGATGATGAATATGGTGCTGGTGGAGAAGTTGATGATGATGGATAGGGTGTTGGCGGTGATGATGATGATTCTAGTGTTGGTAGAACACACATTGAAGGTGTTGATATTAGTGCCGAAGATGATGAGGATTCAGATGACATTTTTGAGTGACATTTTTGACAGTTTATGTATCAATCATTTTATTTTTATTGTTTATAAAATTCTAATTTTAAATGTATTAGTTTTTTCATATCTATGTGGATTTTTGTGGAAATGGGATATTATAGGTGGTAGAAATGGAATGTTATAGGTGGTATGTATGCTGTAGGTGGAAATGGTATTCTTTAAGTGGTGGATTTTGTTGGAAATTGTATATTTAAGGTGGAACTTGGGATGATATATTTCTACATTTTTAACCATGGAAATATATATCCTACTACCACCGTTTTAACCATAGAAATAGGTATTAAAATCCATGGTTAAAATGTATCTATAGATTTCAACCACCATGATTTAAACTATAGAGATTTATAAGTACTATTGTAATGGATTTATCTATCACGGTTAAGAAAACAATGGAAATTGGATATTTACATGGGTTTTTGGCCTATGACTGCAGTTCTAAACTATAGCCGTAGGTAAATTTTCTAGTTTTGTCTCTTTGAAAACCTACTTTCTCATTAGGTATACAGGATTAATTATAAATTAAAAATTTCAGTATCTTTTAATTGAATTTTAATTTTTTTAAATATTTTTAATAATAATAATTTATATTATATAATAATTCCAGCTTTAATTTTGAACAAACTAAATAATGAAAACAGTAAAAATTAATTACCACGGTTAAGGTAAAAATGGGTTTACTGGAGGTTAAACTAAAATGATAAGGGTTAAAATGGACTAGAAACTTGTATAAAATCTATTTTATAGACATATATCAACTATTTCATGTCTAATTTTTACAAATACCCCATTTTTGTCAATTTTTGGTTTGTTAAAAACATGTTTATACCTTTTTATTTAAAAAAAAGTGTGCCACTGACCTCAGTTATAAAAGTCCACCCACTCTAACCTATTATTTACACCTTAAAACCATTTTTGGTTAGTAAATACCTAAAACAATAACTTCCCAACTTACCTTATATCATACTATAAGCATTATTTTTGGCATAGAGACAACTTAGGATTGATTTTAGTGCAAACCTAAGGAGGATACCCAAAGAAGAGTTAATGTTCTCCAGTGAGAATTTTTATTTTATTTATTACCCCACCACCTTAAATTATTATTAAAACTTGATGATATAATATAATATGTATATTCCATATGTTGAGATGATTTTATGTTATTTTAATTTTCTAAAAACATCTCTACTTCCATCAAATGGGTTACAAATTCATCGTCTGTGTGTATAGAGGACTACTGCCTCATGAAAAAATGTCATTTGTTTTTCCATTACTATATCTTGAGATTAGGTATGATGATGGATATAAGTTATTTATATTATATTTATAACATAATTAAAAACATGTGTACACCTTTTTCTTTAAAAAAAAGTGTGCCACTGACCTAACTTATAAAATTCCACCCACTCTCCCCTATTATTTACACCTTAAAACCCTTTTTAGGTCAGAAAATACCTAAAAAAATCATTTCCCAACTTACCTTATCTCATACTATAAGAATTATTTTTTTCATAGAGACAACCTAGGATTTATTTTAGTGAAAACCTAAGGATGATACCTGAATAAGAGTTAATGTTCTCCAGTGAGATTTTTTATTTTATTTATTACCCCACCTCCTTCAATTGTTGTTAAAACTTGATGATATAATATAATTTTTATATTCCATATGTTTATATGATTTTATGTTATTTTAATTTTCTAAAAACATCTCCAATTCCATAAAATGTGTTACAAATTCATCATCCATGTATATAGAGGACTACCGCCTCGCGAACTAATGTCATTCGTTTTTCCATTACTATATCTCGAGATTGGGTATGATGATGGATATAAGTTATTTATATTATATTTATAACATAATTATACCTATTGAGTCATTATATAATATATAATTTTTTATTTTCCATTCTATAGGGGATACAATAATGTCACTCTTGTGTAAGGCGGACTGCCACCTCACGAAGCAATGCGATTCATTTTCACTAAAAATTTACATGAAATATAATAAGGATAAATTTAATAAATAAATGTGATATAAATAACATAATTATGATATTAATTACATATTTATCATTTTAAAGGATATTATATGATTTTATTTCTTGAATTTTCACTCATTCAAAGATGATAATGTCGTTTGTGTACGTGTGAACTAACATCTTCACAAAGCAATGCGAATATAATTTCATCATCACACTGCATGAATGACATGTATAAGTATAATTAATGAAATAATATGGTATTTATGATATGAGTATAATTATTTAAATATAATATATTACTTACCTCTTTCCATAATTATCACTGAATAATGGAAACATTACTCATGCGTACGTACGACTTACCCTCCCCATAACCATAAAATATACCATTTCTAACAATCCTAATTCATTATTTTTCATAAAATTATAATTAATGTTTAAATATAATAATTATTTCAATATTTTTATTCTGGATATGATGGATCCATGATAAATGTAATAATACTGAAAATAATAAATCAAAACATATATGAAAAACGAAGTAGTTATTACCTGAAACGTGAATTTAAAATGGAATTATTGATAATTTGCTAATAAACGTTCATGATTAAAGAATATATGGTATGATATATATATTTATGGTTATTTATTATATTTATAATAAAATTATATTTATTATACATGAGGCTCGAATGTGTACAAAGGAAGTCAAGACTTAAGATGACAAATTTCTAGTATCAGTTTTATTTCTAGGAGATATATACAAATTCAACAACCATTTATTATGTGTATTATATATAATAACACATAGATATTTTATATCAATAATATCATCCTTTACATGATATTTAATTTTTAAATTTATTTTTATTCTTTAATTGGGCATATGATTTAAAATATTACTAAAACGATAACAAATTTTCGGCTCACTATTATTTTTCAGTGAGACACAATACATATTCACCATGTGTTTATTTTATGTGATGTAAATATCACACATGAATGTATTTTATTATTATCATCATGAAAATTAGGTTGACTTATGTATTAATTTTATGATCACTCTTTCATGAGGTTTTACGGTTCAAAAGTTATCAAAGCAGTAAGGGATTTTGTCTCAAATTGCCTTATTGGTGAACTAAGTTATGTTATGCACCTATCATCTTCTATGAGGTGTATATACTCCAAATTTGAAATGTTATATCATGAATACCCTCTTTTCATGATATTATAAGTTTCATTTAATGTTATTCTTTCATGGGGATTACGATTCAAGGTTACCATAGTGGTAAGAGTTTATGTTACAATCTCATTGTTTATTTGGATTTTTTATGATTATACTTAACATAATAAAATATTATGATATATATATATATATCAATAAACTCATGAAATTTATTCTCCTATATTTATATTTTAAGAATACATGTTTTCCATTCATTTTCTTCTCTTTATGTACTCAAGAGTTCAAAATGATGTTTTTAAGAAAATGAATCATTATTTCTCTCGTCGATCGAAAACCCCTTTTTATACAAAACAATGTTTTCTAAAAAGGTTATAAAACATATTTTAGCCTTTTAAAAATGATATATTAAATAAATTTTTACCCATTTTTCAGTTTTTACAAAATATTTTTAATGGAATATTCATGTTGTTTTCCAAACAGTGCCTGTTTGGATTTTACTAAAAATATGAAAGAATTTTTTTTAACATGTATGAAATGAATGGAATTTCCATCACCATGAATATTATTTTATTTGATAATTCCTATATATATTTTCAATGTTCTTTTCAAAGGAAAATATTTTGAAAAGTTTATATATTTAAAAAAATTCATTATAGAAAGTATATTTTCCTCAAAAAATGTTTTAAAATGTTTTTTAAATATTTCTTTATAAGTTTTCAATATTAATTTCAAATAAAATAATTTTAAAAATGTTTTATGTTTTAATTTTTTTTCAGAGTGGATAGGATAATTTACTCAATATATTTTTTAAATTTCCTTTTAAAACATTTTTTCCATCTAATATGGAATACTATGATGTAACTTATGCTTTACTGGGGATATGAACCAAGGATACCATTATTATTATTTATTTGAATGGTTTATGATGAAAATATTATTATAAAACCCATTTAACATCCATAAATAATACCATTATAAAATTCTTATAAATCCCACTTATTTTTCCATAGGTTATGCTATGATGAAATGATAAAATGATTATAAAACCTATTTTATTTCTATAGGTTATGATATGATTACATGTTTATAAAACCTATTTCATTTCATGGGTTATGATATGATTAAAGTTTTATGATATTATGGAAAAAATACATATGATTTTAATTATGAGATAGTTGATACCAAAATCTACGTCCAATTCATTTGTTAATGATTAATGTTATATGAGCTAAAAGCGTACACCATAGGTTATCCCATTCCCCAAAGTGGTTAAAAAAGAGGTCATCTCTAGATTGACCATGTACATGGGTTATTATCCCAAGAATAATATTTTATGAAGGTATTGGTTGGAATCCTTGACATAAGATTTTATATGATTATGTGTATTCCATAATTCCATGTATAATACCAATGTATACTCTCATGGATCATGTTCTTTGAGTCCTTTATGATTAATGTCTAATGAAATTAAAAGATTTATTTCCTATATCATGATTATGATATTTGATATGAATGGTATAGTTTTAAAATGTAATTCTAATGTTCTCATACACTTACTATCATTTCATACTCATTTGATAATTGATATCCCACTTTATTACCCTTAATAATCAAATGAGATCACCCTTTATTATGTTTAATTTACCTAGGTTGTGAAGGATAGTTTTATTTAGGGTATGTTTTTGAATAGTAATAGATGGGAATATAATTATGGGAGATGTTGAAGATAATTCACTAAATTATAGGATTATGTACCTAGTATCCAAAGACACTAAACTATAGTGATTCCTAGGAAAGTGTTTGTGTAATGTAATGAATATTCATATAAAATAAGTAATATATATTTTTTAAAATATTGAGTATTAATAATTAGGTTTTTATATCTCAAAATCTATCAATGATATTAAATTTATTTAAGAATAAATATATCATAAAATATCAGGGTGTAACATTCCTCTCTCATTCAAAAATTTTCTCCTCAAAATTTATTGAATGTAACCTCATGAGAATTTTTGGGTAGTCCTTCATATTAATTTCTATAGGTTTACACATAAACTCTTATGTCTTGTTATCTATATAAAATATCGTTACCAGATGGGTCATATGATTCCTTAATACTTGTTCTATAATATCTAAAATATGGATAGTCTTTTCACACTAATATAGACCATTTTCAGTCGTATTTATTTAGAGGAAATCACATGCATTGGGTCTAGCATGTACTTATTCAATAATTATATATGGAACACCTCATTTACATTATAGATACTTTGTTGAATTTAAAAATGATCTATCAAAATCCTAATTATTTCTAGAATTTCAAAATGTTTAATGTACCCGAGGCTCAGTTTCCATTTCTTACTATATCTTATAACACCTTTCCCGGAAGAAAATTTCTTAAAAACATGATCACCCACTTGAAATTCCTAAATCATTCCACCAGTTATTAGCATTAATTTTTTTCCTACTTTGAGATTATTTGATATTGGTTTGAGTTTTTTACCATTTTCATTTTCTCCTACACATGTTCTGTACCAATAAGATTCCTTTCACCAAATTCATCCTAATAATTTGGAGTAAAAAATTTATTCCCATATTATTTTTTATATTATCCCATTTGAATACATTAATTGATTCTATTATTATAGGTGAATTATACCAAAGGTAAATACTAATCCCACATACCATGAATGTTAATAAATAATGACCTCAAAATGTATTCTAATTTTTGATTAGTCCTTTTTGACTATTCATTGGTTTGAGGGTGATTAACAGTGATCAATTGAAAAATAGTATCAATATAATTTTTAATACTTTTCTATAATTTTTATGTAAATCATGGGTCACAATTAGAAAAAACTAAAAGAAGTGTTCCTTGATATTTTACAACATCATTAAAATAGAACCATGAAAGGATCTCAAGAGGTAAATCTTATCTTATAGTGAGGGAATATGAAAATTTTGTGAGGTTATCAATAATCACCCATATTTCATCATTCTATCTTGGAGTTTTTGTTAATTTAGTGACAATTTCCATAGTAATGTCATCCCATTTACATATAAGAATAGGAAAATGTTTCACAATTCCTCTTGGATTTTATCTTTAATCCTCTACCAATTGACAAACCAAACATATTGACAAATAGTTATCAATTTTACATGTCATATTATCCCACCAATAAAATTACTTAAACTATCTATACATATTCACTACTAGAAATAGGGTTTATACCAATAGACCAATACCAACGGTTAGGAAAAAACCGTTGGGATATGTACCTTAGAGAGAACCTATACCAACAGTTTAGATAAACCATTAGTATAGGTACCATGTAGAGACCCTATACCAATAGTTTTAGAAACAAATGTTGTTATAAGTCGCTTGTAGACACCTTATACCAATAGTTTCGGAGAAACCATTGGTATAGGTCACTAATTAAGACATATACCCATGTTTTTGGCCAAAAACATTGATATAAGTAACTTATATGGACCTATACCACTAAGTTTGTCCTAAACCATTGGTATAGATCCACCATATGCTAACGATTTCACCAAAATTGTTAGTATAGATCAAAATATCAAAGAATCTATACCAACAGTTCTCAAAACCATTGGTATAGAAACCAATATTTTTTATGGATTCTTTGGTCAAATAACATTAAATTAATAAAAAGTTAAAATACTTATGAATATACATATATATTTATGAAATTATGTTCATAAAAGTCATATTAGGTTAGTGGTTAGGTTGTTGGTTTATAATTGTGAGTTGCTAGGATCAAAACCAAGTTGGGTTTTATTTTTTACATTACCTATACCAATGGTTTTATGAAACCGTTGGTATAGGTTCTTTATATGACCTATACTGATGTTTTTAAAAAACTATTGGTATAGGTATATACCAACAGTTTTTCCAAAACTATTGGTATAGTTCTATAATGACGCCATAAGAGTTAATGATCCTCCAAACCATTAGTATAGGCTATACGAATGGTTTGGAGACCTATACCAATAGTTCCAAACCATTGGTATAGGGTTTTTTTCTATTAGTGATTAGTTATACCATGGTGTATATAGAAATTATAGTTACAAGGATCATATAGAAATTACCTTTTTATCTTAGATATAGATGGTACACATTGTCTCTATCCACATCTCATAATTCTATATTAACAAATGATGTTTTCCAATTTTCAATAAATCACATATTTAATTTTCTTATAAATATTATCATTATTAAATTATGAAATTTTTATCTTTTCCAATAAATATGGTTTCAATTTTTTTTAAAAATGGAGTGATGACTACCCTTCTTTAATAATTCCCATATCCATATTTACTACATCAATGAACATAGGATCCATGTCAATCCTGATTTGGGTGAGAAATCCATGATATTTCTTTCTCAATGAATTCAATACCATAATTTGATTCCCTAAGTGGTAGTGCATTGATAAATCATAATCCTTTATTATCTTGAGGCATTTACGTTTTCTCATATTGATCTCTTTTTGAGAAAATAATTATTTTAGGATCTTATGAACTATGTATATCTCACATCATTCATCATAGTGATAATGTATCCAAATCTTCAAAGAAATGATTATGGATACCAACTCAATATCATGGGTTGGGTAATTATATCTATGAGTCATTAAAAACCTTGATGCATGTGACATAACTAAATCATTTTTGATAAGGACTCAACCAAGTCCCTTCTTTGATGCATAACTATATATCAAAAATCATTCATTTTAGGATGGTAGAGTCATAATTTGAGAATTGGCCAATCCTTTATTCAATTATTTAAAAAATTATTCACATTAATTTTTATATATAATATTCTCCCATTTATGTGTAATCTTTGTTAAATGGTTATATAATTAAGAAAAATTATGAATGAATTTTTTATAGTATCCTTCTAAACTAATGAAACAACATAACTAATATGCATTCATTAGCATAAGCCATTCTTTGAATATATTTTTCTTCACAAAATCAACTAATATTCTATTCTTGGAGACAATATGACTATGAAAGGAAACTTTCTGAATACAAATTTCACACTAGAAAAATTTACCATTAAAAATTTTCTTCCAAGAGCTATGATAATGTTTTTTATGTGATTCTAATAGTCCTCATAGATTTTGAACAAATCCAAGATATCATTAATAAATTCCATAAAAATATCATCAATATATTAATTGAATAATCTATTAATTAGGTCCATAAAAATAGACAGTTCATTATTCAATCCAAATGGAATGACTTTAAAATTTTAATATCCATACCCAATATGAAATTTCCTCTTTAAAATATCTTGTTTATTTACTCAAAACTAATGTTACCTAGAACAAATTTCAAACATTGAAAAATATTGACATATATGAAGATGATCGAATAATTCATCAATGTGAGGTAGAGGATACATCTTATTTATTTTAATAGAATTTATTTCCATATAATAAATTCAAAGCCTCATAGATCCATATTTATTATTAATGAAAAGAATAGGGGATCCTCAAGGTGAAACATTAGGGAATATAAATCCCATGTCAAAAAAACCATCAATTTGTTTCCTTAACTCCACTAATTCTAAAGTGGTGATTCTACTAGGTGTATTTGTTATAGGTCTTAAATTAGGGATTATTTCAACAGATAACTCAACTTTATGATCTAGTAGATGTTAAGATGAATCCTTAAGAAATACATAAATTTATTAATTTAAAATAGGTAAATCCTCAATTTTAAGATTACCTTTTCTAAACATTGATTGTGTTATCTCTCCATCCCTAATAATCTCATTCAAAAGAGATACTAGGGGTGGATCTATAAATGACTCAAATGATGAGGTCTCTGATCAAATGATATAGAATTATATATCTTCATCTTGAATAAAAAATTCCTTCTCCCTTCAATAAATTTTTTCATCATATTATGAATAAAAGTATATACCATAGATTATATCTTTGTAAATCATATGTATTATAATAATTTCAATAAATAGGGTAGGTTTATGTTTCTCAATGGGAACTGACTAAAAAATATTTATGTAGATGAGACTTCCACTATGAGGATTGAATGATAACTCCATTATTATGGTGTTAGGTAAATATTTCATTTTACTAGAAATCCCTATACAGATTACTCACATTGGTAAATTCTACATTCCTTCCACTATAAACCATTTATAAATAATAAAATTCAGTATATTATATCATAAAATTATGAATAATAATTTATAATTCCAAAACAAGTAAAACACTTAACTTAAATTCAAAAAAATATTCACATATAATCTTATAATTATAAACTTGGTTTTATTTTGAATGTTTTTGAACCATAAAAAAGTTCAAATGCTTTATTTGGTTTGTAAATAATGTGAATTAACCAGGTAATATTGTCCAATAATGTCAAACTAGGTGTATATTAGGTCCCATTGTCATGTACCAGGTGATGATCGAGTCACATCCCAATCCATATATTTTAGAGTTATTACCTATAGGTACAACTATTAAGAGCCACATCCACTTGATACCAATTTTACATTTGGAATAAAATACGAAACATATTAATGAAAAACATTTAATATCCTTGAACTCATTCAATGAATATTTTTTCATAACATATAGAATGGAAAAAATAAGTGTGATATTAAATTACTAGTTAGGGTTATGTATAGTGGAAGCAATAATGTGTAATTAAGGAAATATATATATTTTAAGGAAAATAACTAAAAAAAATTCATTTAATCAATAAATTTTGTATAAAATGAATTTATGGTAATATCAATGAAATAATATCATGGATAATAATAATATAATTCTTAATGAAGTAAGTTCTTAATATTGGACTTCATGATATCAATTATCATTTTATTTATACAGTAAAGACCTTAAACTAAGAAATTTTAAATCATTGGGTAAAACCTAATTTAATTTGGCCAATTGACTTGTATCATAAGACTAGTTGATGAATCAAGGGGATATATAATTTATAGAACCACCCATCAATATATTTATAATTCATTACTCATATATTTTATAATAAATTCTATTAATAAACAATATTCCTTATCAATAAATTTCCGTGATGATAAAGTATACATTATATCAATATTTCCCCATTCAATCAAATGACATTCATAGTAATATAGTATATATAAAAATGATATTATATTAATGAAATAAGAAAATATATTCAAAATAATATGGATATTTAATGTAAATTTATTTTATAATTATCACAATAAATTTAAAGTTTCAAGATAAATTTAATGAACATAAAATTTATAAGAGACAAGATATGAACATTAATTCATTGAGAATATATTTTTTAACAAAATCATATCCTTTGTAAGAGTTATGGTAATGGAAGTGAAATATTAAAATAATATTTTATTAATGAGTTTTATTTTTAAAACAATTTAAAATATGTATTAGAAGTAAAATTTCATAAAATAGTTATGGTAGTGGGGAAGTTCTTTATCACCATATAATTAAAAAAGAATTCCTTTTTTACTTTTTATAAAGAAACTAAATAACACCCCTTTTAGAAAACTTAATAAAAATTCCTTAATTTTTTTTAAAATTAAATTATAACAGAAACTTTCCTTAATAAATAATTTGAGTAAATAAAATGAATTTTCAAAATAATTTTGAAAAACGTGAACATGGAAGGAAAATATATCTGATTAAAATTGAAATAAAATTATTTTTTAATATAAACATTTGATTTCATGATTAAAGTACAAAAGAGAAGAATATTTAGAAGAAAATATAGAAAATCCTTATATAGAAATTGGAAATTAAAATAGACTGAGTTTAGGAGGGATAAGTTCTAAGTTTACTTCTATAAAAATAATAGAAATCCAAAAAATTGTGGCTGTAAAAACAATTCTTACTAATTTGGAAAATTTTAAATTAAACCATTTGACTGGATAAGATTGAATTGAATAATTAATCATAAAGAATAAATATGTATTCATGTTATGTATTTCATGGTGGAAGTATATACACCACATAAAAGTGAATAGATTCATAACAGAAAACATGTCTCAATAGAGTGCAAATTGAGAAGAAATCCCATACCTCACACATCCCTTTAGCTGAACTCATGTGAACATAAAGTATAATGGGTTTATTTATGTTATTAATTTAAAAAATAAAAATAAAAATATTTATAATATCATATACGATCCTCTTGTAACATATTACCACTCATTCGTTAATAATATTTCATTATTACCATTGTTTTAGGTGTCAACTAGTATGTTTTCTAATGCATGTTTATTCATGGATGTTCTAGTTCTTATGCATAGTATATATATACAACAAATAAAAAAATTAAATTAATTTTATAAATATTACATTTATTAATTATATAACATTTTATAACCTTTATTTAATGTTGGACATGGAAAATGAATTACATTGCTTCGTGGAGAATATAGGATGTACGTACGCAAGAGTGATCATATCATTCCTTTAATGGGTGATAGGGTAGTGAAGTGGATGATATATTAATTTTCAAGAATTAATATAATTTAATATATATAATATATATTCATTATTTTTATCATTATTACTATCCTTGTGAGTTGTTTATGGAAAAAAATTACATATGTTTGCAAGGTGGTAGTCTATCGTACAGATAATTGATTGATTTGATACCCATTAGATAGAGTAGTAGATAAATAAATATTATGAAATAAAAATCATAACATCTAAATATATGTTAGATACTATTTTTTATTATATATTAAGATATAATAAATAATTTAAGGTGGTAAAGGGAGAAGTAAAAAACAAAGAGCTTAATAAAGATAATTACCTTTTCTTAGAATAACCTCCATTGGATCTCTTATTAATGACCATATCGTAATGACATGAAAATTTATGAATAAAATACCATTTCTTTTAATGATATAGAAAACACATTAAATATTTTTTTTTATTTTTTTGGGTTTAAATTACCGTTAAGTATCGTTACCATTGATAATATAGCTATTGAATAGTGATCACACAACTGATATAAATTTAAGGTTAAAAAAAATACTTTTAACACTGAAAAAGGAGAGGATGGCCTCATCTAGTAGACTTGGGCCATACGAAGATAATTTTTTGGAGATTGGGAATGAGGTAGCATCATCGGGCTTCGCTCTTGACCAAGCCCAAGTCAAGCTTCAACATGTTAAGATTGAAAAAAATCGCCTATGGGAGAAGTTCAAGTTAATAGAGATTACAACACAGGCAATGTAATTTGAGATGCCCCAAGAGTCTTTCACCATTGAACCCCTTACCTTTAGGTATTATAAGGGTGTTATAAGGGGTTATATAATAAAAAATTAGTTAATTATTGTGAAATACTGTTTTGTAAATAAAAGTATTATTCCATCAATTCCATAATGAGAATAGTCTTTATTAAAAGAATGATAAAATTGATAAATAGAGTTTTTGGGTAAAAATGGTAGTTTTGAGAAATATTTACATTATTATATTAAACTAAGGTTTTATAAAAACAATTCTTATAAATGATGATTATATCAGTTCTTTATCTTTAAATGATTAGGTAATCAGTTTGATAAGAGTTATATTTTTTATATGATAAAATAGAAAGGGTATTTTTAAAGAATTTATTTTAAGGAATTAAATAATTTTTGAGCTAATTAATATTTTAATAAAATATTATTATCAAATTAATTTTATTATTAATAAATTATTATATAATTTTTATGAAGTCAAATGTAAGTTTTATTAATGTTTGAAAACTATTTTTTTCAAAACCGGTGAATTTTCAATAAATTTCAGTTTTCATTTTAAAAGTGAAAATTCATGTAATTATAAAATTATTTAGAAAAAATGAATATTATTTTTGGAATCAAGATGTTGAAATTATCCAATGGTGAAATTTTCATAATTTTTGAGACAATCAAATTGTTGGGTAAAAATTAAATACCGTATAAATATATAATTTGTTTTAAGTCATCATAATAACCCAATAGTGATGTAATAAAATACTATAAAAGTGATATTTGGCCAATATATGTTTTACCTTTAAAATAATGCGATTTTAGATTTGTTTTATTAATTTTATAATGACTTTGTGAACCCTCCAAGACTTATAAAATATTTTAACATTTTAAAATGATTTCCTTGAGAGTGTGACTCAACTCCACTTAAGAAAGATTAATATTTTAATATTTTCGGCCCTTGGACTTAAAATATATTTTATACCATTCCACTTTGGTAGAAAACTTGGGAAAAAACCATAGTATGGTTTTTGGTTTTGAATATTTTATTGTGTAATGTCCAAAACCTAAATAATATAGAATTCCCTCTCATTTACTATATAAACACATGAAATATCCCATTCCAATTCACTGAAACCATTTGGATCTCAAAAAACTTCTTCCACATAATCTCTAGAATCCCCCAAGGTGCCCCAAGCTACCAAGAAGCCTCTCTCAAGCCTCTCCCAAGACTTTGGGATCACACATCCAAGTAAGGGATTCATTCCTTTCTCATTTTTTCCAACTTTATTTATGTTGTTATACCCATTTTATTTTCAATTAAAAATGTTGTGGGTATGATTTCTCCCCTCCCCCATATTGCCCTAATTATTTTTGAATTATGGGAAACCCATTTTTGTCTCATTAAAGCCTTCCGTGTACACCAATTACTATACCAACATTTCATAAGGGATTTCTCTCGTTTTATTTACATTCAAGCATTTATTCTATATTATTCATCTAAATTCCATTTAATATGTTGGTATTTTATGTTACATTATTATGTTACTATATATTTCATGTATAAATTTTTAGAGACCCATTTCTCTCTCATCAACCCAATTTATGAATCTCCATATAACGCCGTTATGTTGCTGAAATTGCACTGCGATTTTCCAAGCCAAAATCATCATGTAGTGAATACCATTCTCCTTTCTCTATCAAGGGTATTCACCTTTATGAACATATAATTATTTAGTGGTACTAACATGTATGTATTCCTTTATCATGTAAAAAATTATGATGTTTAATGAATCCATATGATCTATGTGGTACACTTAAGCATGAGATTGAAATGAATATGAAGGGTGTGCCCTAATAGCACTCCAATGTATTGGGAAATGTTTAGTATCATGATAAATCATTTTGGGAAATGGGTTTACCTGATTCGTTTTAAGAAATTTTCCAACATGTTGGTATAAGGGTTTACCTAATTCCTTTATGTTAATTCTGTAGTGTTTTAAGTTTTTGCCACATTTCCATGTTATGATAATCATGCTATATCATGCCTTCATGTTCATGTTTCTCTTGTGATACATTGATATTACCATTTCCTAACATGTATTTTATTATTATTTTCATACCTTTTTTTACTCCCTTAGTGGGCTTTATAGCTCACCTTTTTCTTATGTATGTCCTCAGGTTATCCCATGCAATGCTAAGTAGGAGGGAATGTTGTGGTAATGTAAAATAAGTTTTCAATAAAGATGTTGTTTTTTATGTCTTAATTTTTCATGTAATGTTACTAATCCCCAAATAAACTAGAACTATCTATCTTATGGGTAGTATTAAGTTCAATTTTATGTAATAAAGAATGTTTAAGTGTCTAATAAATAGCATGGTTGTTATATATAGGGTTGGTATCCTGGGAATAAAAGAATATATAAAATGTTTATAATGATTTTGGGGATTTATTTTGGATGATTTTTTTCATAATAGATGGATTTAAAGGTGTAAATAATTTATGGGAGGAGGTTCCCTTTTATAATTAGGGCATGGTACCTTCTTGGAAACCACTAGTAAATTTCCCAAAAGAATAAAAAATTGTCACGACCCGTCCCCTGAGGCCTGTGCCCTGACTACCCCAATCCCGTCTTCCATAGGCCAGGGGATGGCAACTAGAACCAAAGGCATAATTCCCTAAATCTGGGAAGGCATTGACTTTAGAACTATAAAAACACACAGTAGAGCACAAAACTGGATACAAAACACTAAGTAAAACTGTATAACAAAAGGGTGATGAAAAGTAAAGGGGCCGGAAATAAAAACCCAACTGTAAAGTACATGTACAACTGAAAAGGAAAAAACAACTGAAAGGTGAAAAACAGCTCTTGGATCGTCCACCACGGATCCTACCTAAAGGATAGGTACAAATAGCCTCCTCATCACTCCACATCTGTTGGTCTCCTCAATGTACCGGCATGTTGTATGGTCCACCTCTGGGTACCGTCCAGTCCTGGTACTCTTAGCCTCAGTCAGCGCAGTCCGTCGTCTGAAACCAACACAACGAGGTGTGGGCATAGCCCGTACAGGGGTGAGTATAACGATACTCAGTAGGGACCCCGAGACCCTCAAGGTCTCACAAAATCCAACAAGGATAAACCAAAAAGTATGAAATAAACATATAACCCCACTTAGGTATATGCCCATACATATACCTAAGTTATCAAGTAATCCATCTCAATCATGAGGTAAACACAAAAGTTACTGACTCAGCTCAAACCAGGATTTTTATTCACATTATCGAAACCACGGCTGCTAGAGAACTCCTGCTCAATCGAGTACAGTGGGAATTCTATGACACAAAGCCGCTTCCCACTAACCTTGGACTACTGAGGTATTCCTCCTGTCGAGTACCATGGGTCTGCTGCGTCACCAAGGCACTCCCCACTGTGGGTCTGCCGCATCACCAAGGAACTCCCACTTGTAGCCTACTGAGGTACTCCTCCTGTCGAGTACCGTGGGTCTGCCGTGACACCAATTCGCTCCCCACTATGGGCCTACTACGACACCAAGACACTTCCCACTAAGCTATTCGAATCACTCCAAGTTGAAATGGTCAACAGACGTTAGGTCTCATCCAGCTACTAGGTCTCCACACTCTTCTCGCTCCTCATCAGAAGGATCCACTCCAAGATCTACTGGTTAAAACTCAAACTGTCATGAAGTCCCAAGAAGAAGTATCTCAAACTTCTTCCACATGATAGGGGTCTCAACGCAATAGACAGTGCGTCAATCGGACGCCCGGTCTGTGAGTTATTAGCCTTTTAGTCCTGGGGGCCTGGTTGGATTCATTCATGATCCAACCTGACCGTATATCAACTTCACCCCAAACTCCAGTGGGGTATACTCAAAGGGACCGTCATGCTCGAAGAAAACCTGCGCCGCTAACGGTTCGTCAAACAGTCATCTGGTGCCAAATATATGGACAAAGAAATTAAAGGGGCGGTAGTAGGCCCGGGTTCGGTCCGACCCGGTCAGATCGACCCTGTCCAACCTAGTCTGAGCCAACCTAGTCTGGGTCGACCCAGTCAGACATTTTAGGTCTGGCCCGACCCATTGGGCGGGCCAGCCTGTTAGGTTCGTACCGGCCTGCTGGGCCCAACCCAACAGGCCTCGTGGGCGGTTCTGCTCGGGCTCGGGGCCGGTTCTGCCCGAAGAACCGTGAGGGTGCGGCCTGGCGTGGCTTGGCCCGGAGGGCACAACCGAGCCGGTTTCTATAGGGCACCGCGAGGGGGGCTGTGGGCCGGCTAGGGAGGCTGGCGCGGCCAGGGCACTGGGAGGTGGCTGGGAGGCGGCCGAGTAGGCCGGCAGGCGGGTCGGTGGGGCGTGGCCAGGCCGGCAGGCAGCCAGGCAGGGTGCCATGCAGGCCAGCGGGCGGCCGGGCAGGGCGCTAGGCGGGCCGGCGGGCGTCCAGGCAGGTATCCAGGCGGCCAGGAGGTGGCCGGGAAGGGCGCCAGGTGGGGAGCCGGGCAGGCTCGCGGGGCGCGGGCCGGCTCAGGGCAGTGGATGGGGTCGATTCATTAGGTGGCGGTGTGGAATGCCATGGGGGCTATGCAGATCATGGAGGTCACGGGTAGCGCGACCTTTGTCTTCGCCGCCTTCGCCGCCTCGTTGCTTCATTGCCATGCTGAAGATCATCATAAACAAGAACTATAGAGGGGTCATTCCATGTTGGTTTGGCCCTCACCCTCCACTTTTTGGGTGGTAACACTTGGCTCATCAATGTAGGAGAAAGATGAACAACAACTCACCCGCAAAAAGAAATATAACCTCATCCTTAGTTTTGAAAGAAAAGAATAAAATGAAACATAAAAGAAAACAACCCCTACCATTGTTCATCGTTCGTCAATGGAGTCGTAAGGAAGAAGACGGTTTTGTCTCCGTTCGTCGCGTCTGCCGCACACTTCAAATCCCGAGCACGCACGTCAGTTGTAGAAGATGCTCCATGTCAGTAGGTGTTCAGGGAAGATGTTTGAAGAAGATTGTTTCCAGCGTTCTTCATTGGAAGATGAGGTTTTTCGTTGGATGATTACTTTTCTCCCAATCTCTCCTCTCCCCAAAAAAGAATAGATGTGAAAAATAATAGATTATAAAATCTATTATTTTGTTGGCAAGATTTAAAAAAGAAAACTAAACATTTGCTGGCACTTTCAAATTAATGGGAGGATTTCCCCCATTAATTGAGTGTGTTGGAAACTTTAATAGGGAGGAAGCTCAAGAGGCTCCTCCACATTAAAGAGGGGGTTGAGAGGTTTTCCTCTCCTCTCATTTAATAGGGGTCGGGTGGTCCCCACCCCTATTATTCAAATTCGGAGGTTATGTGGTCTCGGATGGTCCCCACCACATTAATCCTCACATGGGAGGTTGAGGCGTGGTGGTCCCCACAACCATAACCTCTCATGAGGGGTTATGGCCTGGTGGTCCCCACTTCCAACCTCCATAAAGAGGTTATAGATCCAGTGGGACCCACCTCCAAACACCGACATGGAGGCTCGAATAAAAATAAATTGAAGCTCACTTTATTTTATTACTTTACATGAAAACCCAAAAGTTAACTTTTATTCTCGACCCACTACCATCAAAGTGAAAGTCTCCTTAAGAGAATACCAGTGCTGTGAGTTCAACGGTGCCCTCAGATTTCAATTATGATCACTGGTTCAAAAGTTATAAATAACCGCTCGTACGTTTACTGAACGTACCCGAACAAAACTTCATAAATTGATTCCGGGCACACTGGGCCTTGGAATCATGTGCCATCAATTTTCGCAGACTCGTAAAATTCCCATGTATTTAAGAAAAAAAAATTTCCACAGAATTTCTGGGTCTTTACATTCTCCCCACCTCAGGGCTTTATGTCCCTATAAGCTACAACTCGAACTATGGGAATAAGTGGGGGTACTGAGCATGCATCTGAGCCTCCTGATCCCATGTTCTCTCTTGGAGGTTCCCGTGCTGCCAGTGAATGTGCACCAAAGGTATCGACCTTCCACGTAGGACCTGGTCCTGTCGATCCTCAATCTCCACTGGAACCTCCGTAAAAGTATCCCCATATTCGACATCCATCTCTCCATGGTTGATGATTTTATAAGGGTCGTGCACGTATCTCCTCAGCTGGGATACGTGGAAGACGTTGTGCACCCGCTGCAACTGAGGTGAAGAGCTAAGCGATATGCCACCTCACCAACCCTGCTGAGGACCTGAAAAGGCCCGAAGAATCTTGGATATAACTTTCCACCTCATCCAATCTCCGTAAACCTCATCTAGGTGTTACCCTTAGAAAGGAGTGGTCACCATCCTCGAACTCCAGAGGTCTTTGTCTCCTGTCATCATACGACTTCTGTCTACTCTGTGCAGTCTTCATCCTCTCTTGGATGATCTGCACATTCTCCATTGTATCTCATACCATCTCTAGTCCCACCAGTGCTGACTCCCCTAGGTCTGTCCAGTACAAGGGTGATCTTCCAGGTCGCCCGTACAATGCCTAAAAAGGTGACATCCCTATGGTGGAGTGATATCTGTTGTTTTATGAAAACTCCACCAAAGGTAAGTGGTCCTCCCAGCTGTGACTGAATTCGAGGACCCAAGCACGTAGCATGTCCTCGAGGGTCTGAATGGTCCGCTCAGTCTGACCATCCTTCTGAGGATGGAAGGTGGTTCTTAAACAAAGCTACATCTCGAAAGCCTCTTGAACCCCTTCCATATCTAGGAAGTAAATCGTGCGTCACGATTAGCGACAATCGTCGAAGGTACTCCATATAGCCGCACAATATCATGCACGTAGAGGCATCCCAATCTCTCTACTGAACCCTGCTCTATGATCAGTTGGAAGTTGGCTGACTTGGTGATTCGATCAATGATCACCCAAATCGAGTCGTGACCCCTGGATGTACGTGGAAGTCCTGTCACGAACTCCATGGATATCCCATCCCACTTCCACTCTGGGACCTCTAAAGGCTGAACCAAGCCTGCTGGTACCTAGTGCCCCACCTTCACTTTTTGAAAAGTGAGGCATTGAGAGAAAAACTCTGCTACAACCTTCTTCATACCTGGAAACCAGTGCTGTCATCGAAGATCCTGGTATATCTTCACCACTCTTGGATGTACCGCTAGAGGGGATGTTTGGAAATCCCTCAACACTTCCTCCGTAAGTGACACTGACACCATGGTACATCCTCTAAAGAGGATGACATGCTCCCCACCTTATGAAAATACATCAGGTGCCTACCCTATGGATATCTAAGCATGTCGTGTCTCGTAGTCAGTGTCCCCATGTTGTGCCTCACCTAGCAGCTGTATACCAGTTCTCCTGCTGAGTGCATCTGCAACAACGTTCCCCTTCCTAGGAGTATAGACTATCTCGAAGTCATAGTCCTGGAGGAACTCAAGACAACGTTACTGTCTCAGGTTCAGGTCCTTCTGAGAGAAGATATACCTGAGACTCTTGTGATTAGAGAACACGATAAAACACTTTCACATTAGGTAGTGCCGCTACATCTTCAAGACAAAGACCACTATTGCTAACTCCTGGTCATGGGTAGTGTAGTTCTGCTCATGCTGTCTCAGCTGATGAGAACCATATGTGATCACTGCTCGCTCTTGCATCAAGACACACCCGAGTCCAGTCCTTGATGTGTCGCAGTATACTACGTACGCTACGACTTCCTCTGGAAGCCTCAAGATGGGGGCACTAATCAGCCTTTGCCTCAGCTCCTAAAAGCTCTACTGGCATCTCTACAACCACACGAAGGGTTTCCCCTTCTTCGTCAAGGCTGATAGTGGTGATACAACTCTGGAGAAGTCTGGAACAAACCTCTAGTAGTAACCAACCAAACTCTGGAAACTTCGTACCTCAGTCACACTCCTGGGTGGCTTCCAAGAAAGTACCACCTCAATCTTCGCTTGATCCATTGAAACTACAGCCTTTGAGATGATGATTCCCAGAAAGTGAACCTATCGGATCTAGAACTAGTACTTCAAGAGCTTAGCATAAATCTGGTGATCTCGGAGTGTGTCCAATACTACCCCCAAATTGTTGGCATGCTTCTCCTCAGTAGTTAAGTAGATCAGAATGTCATCGATGAAGAATACGACAATGCAATCAAGGTAAGGCTGGAAAATCCTGTTCATGAGTCCCATAAAAACTGCTGGAGTGTTGTTTACGCCAAAAGGCATAACAAAGTACTCATAGTGGCCATACCGACATCTGAAATCCATCTTCTACACATCCTTGTCTTGAACTTTGAGCTGGTGATAGCCTGATCTGAGGTCTATCTTCGAGAACCATCGTGCTCCCTTCAACTGATCAAAGAGGTCGCCAATCCTCGGGAGTGGTTACTTGTTCTTCACAGTCACCTGGTTTAGGCAACGGTAGTTGACATAAATCCTCAAGCTCCCATCCACCTTCTTGGTGAACAGAATCGGGTCTGCCCAGGGAGAAACACTAGGCCAGATGAATCCCTTCCCCACAAGTCCTATAACTGTACCCGCAGCTCATGAAGCTCCACGAGAGCCATCCAGTAAACTGGTGTAGATATCGGTGCCGTACCAAGGTACAGGTAAATGTAGAAGACCACCTCTCTATAAAGAGGTAGTCCTAGAACATCTTCAGGAAAAATATCTGCGTACTTGTCCACCACTACAGGATAGCTCAGACTCTCCAAATATACTACTCCAAGGGTAAGGCAGGCCAACTGATGAGTGATCGACTAAAACCTCCTCCGAGTAAGTCTGTCCTATTCTGTAAAGGTTTCCTTCTCGCAGATGAAGGTAAACCTGGTCCTATATGTGTGGACACACTGCACTTTCCGCCTAATACAGTCAATCTAAGCATGGACTATAGATAACCAGTCCATACCCAAGATGACATCGTATGACCTTGAATCTACTACTAGGAGATTCCATCCAAAGCTCTCACCTCCTAGAGTAAGATCACACTATCGGCACCAGTGCATAATCATAAAGTCTACTCTCGTAAGAGTCTCTAGCCGTAAGGATCGAGCCAAAAGCTCCGTCAGAATCTCCGAGCTCCGAACGAGGCCAGTGGCAATGAAAGAGTGACTGGAACATGTGTCTATAAGAACTGAAACTAAGGAAGAGTAGACAAAGATCATGCATAAAATAATATCCAGAGTGCCATGATCGTAAGCCTCAGCTGCCTAGAGCTGAGCTCTCCCGTGTACACCTGGTCCCTGCGGTTGGGGTGGAATTCTTGGTGGCGGTGGCAGTAACACCTCGAAACGTCGTCCACCACCAGCAGCACGACCAGCTCCTCTGCCACGCCCGCCTTCTCCCTGTGGACCACCTCGATCGAATATCTGTCTCTGCCTGGGTAGTCCTTTGACCGCCTGCTGATCATCCGTATGGAGAGTCGGACAGTCACGAGCCATGTGACCCTGCCCGCCGCATGAGAAAAACCGTCCTCTCCTGGCATGTATGTCTCTGTTTTAGGTGCCCCACACAACCGATCCCAAGTCATGAGGTCGCCCACCTATAGGTCTGGTCCTCTTGCACCTCTACGACATATATCAACTTCCAAATGTAGAAGACTCCGTAGTAAGTCGACTAGTGGTGGGTCTCATTGCTAGAGACTACTTAGCAAGGAAACTCTCCACCAGGAGGGCTCACTCCAACACCCTTGTATGAGCCGAGATGCTGGGGTAGATCATCAAAGCCCCGATCTCTCACCTGAGCCCCTGATCAAAGGTCCGGACCTTGAAGAAAGGGTCTTATACCATATTGGTGGAGTAGCATGATAGGTCAGTGAACCTTACTAAGTACTATTCCACCGTCATGCTGCCCTGCTGCAGGTGAAGTATCTCCTGTATCCATACTACACGTAGGGTGGTTGGGACAAACTCTGCCTGAAACAGGCTCTCGAAGTCTGCCCAGAGTAGTGTCACCTTGTCGTGAACTTGGATCATTAAGCTCCACCATCTTCCCACTACTGCCTGTAGAAGACTGGCAACAAGAATCACCATGAGGTCGGCTGGTGTCCCTACCAGTCGAAAAACTCTCACCACAGCCTCCAGCCAATCCTCAGCTACTTGTGGGTCCGTTTATCCCCTGAACTCAGGTGGCCTCTGGCACTGGAACTCATGCAATGCGTTCAAGTGGCGTGCATCGTCTGCTGCTGGGGCTCGTGGCATCGGTGTCCCAACGGGATGTGGTACCGCTAGTGCCTTTGTTGGAAAAGTGCCCTGCACCGAGGCCTCATTGCTCGATGGGATATCTGAGCGTACAAATATTGGGACTCTAGCTGGTCATCTGCAGGGAGGCATCCTAAAGAAAAATATGTGACATAGTCAAAAGATTAAACCTGGCGAGCTGACCTGGTTGAGCTGACATAAAGAAAACATTTGAAAACACACACGCAATCAGTATTTTTGTGCACTGAGTCGGAAATCATATGTCAGGGTCTTGGTGTATAGATACGTTGTCCGCCTCACCAACACTGGACTTCATGAACTGAAAACCACACTCAGTACCCTTAACACCATTGCTTCACAGAAAAGATCATAGTCCTAAGTTTTGCGGTAGAACCGAATCCTATGATACCAATTTGTCATGACCCGTCCCCCGAGGCCCTTGCCGTGACTACCCCAAGCCCATATTCCATAGGCCAGGGGCTGGAGACTAGCACCAAAGGCGTAATTACCTAAATCTGAGAAGGCATTTCTGTTAGAACTATAAACACACACAACATATCACACAACTAGATACAAAACACTAAGTAAAACTGTATAACAAGAGTGTGATGAAATGTAAAGGGGCCGAAAATACAAGACCCGCTGTAAAGTACAAGTACATATGAAAAGGACAAAACAACTAAAAGGTGAAAAGAAGCTCCTGGATCATACACCATGGATCCTACCTGAAGGGTAGGTACAAATATCCTCCTCAGCACTCCACGTCCATCGGTCTCCTCCGTGTACTGACACGTTGTATGGTCCACCTCCGGGTACTGTCCAGTCCTAGTACTCTTAGCCTCAGTCAGCACTATTTTTCGTCTGCAACCAACACAACGAGGTGCGGACATAGCTCATGCAGGGGTGAGTATAACGATACTCAGTATGGACCTGAGACCCTCAAGGTGTCCAAAAATACAACAAGGATAAACCAAAAGTATGAAATCAACAGATAAACCCACTTAGGTATATTTCCATACATATACCTAAGTTATCAAGTAATCCATCTCAATCATGAGGTAAACATAAAAGTTACTGACTCAGATCAAACTAGGTTTTTTATTCACATTATTGAAACCACGACTGTTAAAGAACTCCTACTCAATCAATTACAGTGGGCCTACCACAACACCAAGGTGCTTCCCACTAACCTTGGACTACTGAGGTACTCCTCTTGTCGAGTACCGTGGGTCTGCCGCATCACCAAGGTGCTCCCCCTAGTAGCTTGCTGAGGTACTCCTCCTATCTAGTACCTTAGGTCAGCCGCGACACCAAGGTGCTCCCCACTGTGGGCCTGCCGCGACACCAAGACACTTCCCACTAGGCTAGTCGAATCACTCTGAGTCAAAATGATCAGCAGTCGTCAGGTCTTATCCCGCTACTAGGTCTCCGCACTCTACTCGCTCATCATCAGAAGGATCTGCTTCATGAGTTACTAGTAAAAACTCAAAATATCATGAAGTCCCACAAAGAAGTATCTCAAAAGTCCTCCACATCATAGGGGTCTCAATGCAATAGAGGGCGCGTCAATCGGACGCTCGGTCTGTGAGTTATTAGCCGTTTAGTCTCGGGGGCCCGGTTGGATTTATACACAATCCAACCTGAACATATCTCAACTTTACCCTGAACTCTAGTGGGGTATACTCAAAGGGAACTTCGTGCTCAAATAAAACCAGCGCCGTTGACGGTTCATCAAACGGTCGTCCGGTGAGAAAGATATTGACAAAGAAAGTAAAGGGGTGGTAGTGGGCCCATGTCCGGTCCGACCTGGTCCAACCGACCTGGTCCAACCGACCCTGTCCAACCCAGTATGAGCCTACCCGATATGGGTTAACCCAGTCAGACCTGTTGGGTCTGGCCCGACCCATTGACTGGGCCAGCCTGTTTGGTTCGGCCCGGCCCACTAGGCCCATCGTAGCAGGCCGCGTGGGCGGTTCGACCTAGGCTCAGGGTCGGTTCGGCCCGGAACTCCGCGAAGGTGCGGACCGGCGCGACTCGGCTCAGAGGGAACGACTAGACTAGTTCGGAATGGCACTGCAAGGGGGACTGCGGGCCGACTCGGGAGGCCGATGTGGCCAGGGCACCGGGAGGAGGCCAGGTAGGCCGGGAGGCGGCCGGGCAGGGCACCAGGTGGGTCGGCGGGTGGCTGGGCAGGGCGCCAGGAGGGATGGCGAGCGGTCGAGCAGGGCGAAAGGCGGCCAGGCAGGCCGGCGGGGCGCGGGCCGGCTCGAGGTAGCTTCTGGGGCCAGTTCGGCCAGTGGCGGTGTGGAACGCCATAGGGGCGGCACAAATCACGAAGGCCGCGGTAGCACGGCCTATGTCTCCACTGCCTTCGTCACCTCGTTGCTTCATCGCCATGCCAAAGATCATCATAAAAAAGAACGGCGAAGGGGTCAAACCATGTTCGTTTGGCCCACACCCTCCGCATTTAGGGTGGTAACACTTGTCTCACCAAGGTAGGAGAACATTGAACAACAACTCACCTGTAAAAATAAACATAACCTCCTTCTTCATTTTGAAAGAAAAGAAGAACATGGCACATAAAAGAAAACAACTGCTAACTTTGTTCATAATTCATCGAGGGAGTCACAAGGAAGAAGATGGTTTTTTCTCCGTTCGTTGCGTCCTACACACACTTCCAATCCCAAGATCACATGTCGGTTTTGGAAGACGCTCCACGTTGGTAGGTGTCTGGGGTAGAAGTTCGAAGAAGATCATTGCTAGCGTTCTTTGCTGGAAGATGAGGTTCTTCGTTGGAGGACTTATTTTCTCCTAATCTCTCCTCTCCCCTAAAAAGAATAGATGTTCCAAATAATAGATCATAAAATCTATTATTTCATTGGAAAGATTTCAAAAACAAAACTAAACATTTGTTGGCACATTCAAATTAATGGGAGGATTTGGCCCCATTAATTGGGTATGTTGGAAAATTTAATGTAGAGGAAGCTCAAGAGGCTCCTCCACATTAAAGATGGGGTTGAAAGGTTTTCCTCTCCTCTCATTTAATAGGAGTCGGGTGGTCCCCACCCCTATTTTTCAGATTGGGAGGTTATGTGGTGTCGGGTGATCCCCACCACATTAATCCTCACATGGGAGGTTGAGGCGTGGTGGTCCCCACCAATATAACCTCTCATGGGGGGTTATGTCCTGGTGGTCCCCACTTCCAACCTCCACAAGGAGGTTATAGATCCAGTGGGACCCACCTCCAAACACCCACATGGCGGCTCAAATAAAAATAAAGTGAAGCTCACTTTATTTTATTACTTTCCACGAAAACCCAAAAACTAACTTTAATTCTCGACCCACTGTCATCGAAGTGAAAGTCTCCTTAAGAGAATACTGGCACTGTGTGTTCAACGGTGCCCTGATATTTCAATTCTGAGCACCAGTTAAAAAGTTATAAAAACCTTCTCGTACATTTACTGAACATACCTGAACAAAACATCAAAAATTTATTCTGGGCACACCGGGCCTCGGAATCATGCGACGTCAATTTTCGCGGACTCATAAAATTTCCATGTATTTAAGAAAAAACATTCCATGGAATTTCCGGGACTTTAAAAAAATTATAAACTCATCCCCAATAAAAACTCTTCCATGTAAAATTCTATTTTAATTTGGTATTAGATAATATAAAAATATAGATATCCAATAGTATTTTGATGAGTTTAATTTTTAAACATACACTTTAATTTTGTTTTGACATCTTGGTCAACATATTTGAACCTTAACGAGAGTAATAAATTCTTACTATTTTTACTATTTATTATGAACATATATTAATTTTAACTTATTACTTAATATTATTAATTATGAGTCCAAATATTGAATCCAATTTCTCATTTTTAACTCTTATAATTATCAAAATTTAAATTAAAATTAAACCCACAAACTCTTCCAAAAAATGGGTTTCGAACGGAAATTTTTTCTTAAGTATGAAATTTTTTATATCAAATCTCAATAGAAAATTGATTCAAATGAAAATAATTGGATTATTGATATTATATTTAAACTATTTTTACTTTTAAATAAATTTATAAAAAAATTAACCTTTTATATTCTTTAAATTAAAAGTCTGTTTTCAGTAAGAATTAGTATTTTTTTTATTCATCAAAAAATAATCTTTTCCAATAATTCTCCAAAATAGACATTAAGATAATTTTGAAATTATAATTCCAAAAATTATGATAATTTTTCCATATATATTTTATAGAAGTGTAAAAAATTAATTTTAAAATAAGTTTGCAAAATGGTTCGAATATGTTTTTTAGAAAAATATAGTTTTTAACCATAAATCTGGATTTATTCTTATATCATGACTACAAAAATATTATATGAATGATGAAACATTTTATTGAATATATAATATATTAATTAAATTAAAATAAATCACAAATTGTGATTAGTTTAAATTATAATGATAAAACACATTGTGAGAATAAAAATAGTTTTCATGAAAAAATATTTCTTTAATATTCAAATGATTTATATTTTAATTTATAATCAATTGATAACTAATTAATTTTTTAATATATGTGTAAACCATATACTATTGAAAATTTAGTTAGTCTTATTCATACCTACCAATTTAACATCTAGTAAATAACATTATACTATATTATGGTTTATTTAGACTCATGATTGCTCATGTTACAAGTTATTGAAGATATTGAGTTTATTTAAGAAGAAATATATCATAAAGTATTAGGGTTTTCTATAAAATCTAGTTATAGGGAATAAATTTCAAATTTTTTATTTATGAAGTGACTCGACACATTATTTTTATATATATATAGTTACAGATTTTTGTTGAGTCTCATATTTGAATATCATTTGGGATGGTGATACTTATCATTTTTGGGTTCTCACTATGCATATTGTTTCCCATCCATAGTGCTTCCCAACAATATGAACACCCCCACCAGAGTCACCCCACACTATAACTATTCATCATATTTTAGTGTTTCTCCAAGAAAATTATCTATCTCTCATTTATCATTCATATTCTACCCTAGAAAGTCCTAAAATTGATCTTATTTAGATATAATAATGTGTATGGCTTATCTAGAATGATATGCCATAGTTTGGACATATTTTTTAGTATATATATCTATCTTTACTTTTTCAAAAATTTCTTCCATTATAGAAATTCAATTATTCACCATTTTATAAATATTTTTTTCTAGGTTTAATAATATTAAAATCAATATAAATATAAGAAAGTATATAATTTTAAAAAAATAATCAACTTTTTTAAATAATGATGATTGCATTTTTATATCTCTCTTCATAAAATATGAATATTTATTCATTAGACAAATTACATTAAACTCAATATATCAATTCTTATGTAATATGAAAATATAATTATAATGAAAACTTAAGGGGCTCAACCTAAAATCAGGTTCTATATTTCACAGATAATCTCAATTCAGGAAATAAAAATTTGATGATTCTATAGGGATCCAATCCATCTAAATAAACATATGGAGATCATTGGATGATTGTGAAATAATTCTTAAGTATGAATTATTCAATATTATGAACATAATAGAAGAATCATATCACTATAACAATACATGTGGAAGGAATATGGAATATGAAATCATGTGTATTTATTTTCAATATTAATAAGAGACATAAATCATTTAATATAATGTATTTCTCAATTATAGTTTTAATAAATTCTAAAAAAACATTATGGAATCAATAATAAATTGATTGTGATTTGGAACCATTCCTACTAGCCATGTTTTTATTAGTAAGTTAGCCATTTTTTTATTTTAATGTATATAAATTTTATTACATATTTTTATTCCATTATTATTTTTTCAATCCATCCCTAGTTTTCTTATCTTATAAATTAATTCATTAATTTATGGATAATTTAGTATTACCCAAGTGGGGAATTATTCATGTTTCATGATATTATTCAGTCATTTTGATTTTATTTTCATGTTGAAAATTTAGGGATGCTTGGTGTGTAGGTGATAAGGAATATTTCATTTCATTATATTTCTACAGACTTCCACATAAGTGAGAGAACACTACTATAGTGAGTGTGGGATGTTCTCAATATAGGAGTCTATCATTAACATACACATGGAATAAGTGAGCGTGTCAATGGTTGGAAGGTTTATAAGGAATTATACATTTAAACACATGTTTTAAAGGGATTTATTCATGTACATTGGGATGTTTTTATCATGTGAGAATGAGATACATTTCTATTAGGTAGTGGTATTTTCAGTGGTATTTCACCTGATGGGTAGATCACTCATCAATAACACTTTTTAGACCTTTCCTAACTTATCATTTTATTTAATGTTTTCATATAAAAAATTCAACAACACTTTGTTTAGATGAATTTATTATAAAAAATAACAACAATAATAATAAGATATAATAAAAAGTAATAATACATGTTTGGTAAATCTCAATAAGAGAAAACCAAGTTTAGATACTATGATATACCTCAAAATTTAACATTTTTGAGAAGGGGTTCATAATAAACATCCCCAAAGAATTACATCACCATTCCTTTGATGTTTAGAAATTTACCTTTTTGTTTCTTACACACTTATAAATAACCATTGTTAATTTTAATTGATCTCAATTTTTATGTCATTCATTCATTCTTACCTCATAAAATGGGATGGGAATGATCAATTGACTATCCATCTATAATCAATCACAAATTATATTCTTAGTTCACAGAAGATGACAAAATCAATATCGTGTTTAGATATTCATTAATATAAAAACAATTTATTATTACTAATTCAATCTCTCCAAAGGATAAAGAGGATAAATCTCAATCACCGTATAAGGAAATACCACTGGTGTACACAAATGGATGGTTTGATTATACCTATTGTCAGAATTAACTAACTAAATATAATCATAAACCCCCCCATGAAATCAAGCTACAATAAATCCAATATAAAAATATGTTAAATTGTTATTAAATAGTTCCTAACTTTCGGATGACCAAATTAAATAAAAAAACATTCAGATGGGATAATTAAAGAAAATAATTTCATTTATACCTAGCATACTATAAATATAATTAGAAATATATTTTCACTAAAAAATGTACAATAGTAATAAGTGAAAATTATATTTTTTAAGAAGACATATGGAAGGTGAAAATGTATCACGAAAATAGTTCTCTCCCAATCATTTAATTTTTTTTCAAGATAATCATTGTAGATGAAAATCTCATGGATGAATTACTCATTGAAGCTGACCGTAATCTTGTTTATATTTTATTTTATAAATCATTTCTTAAATAACATGTTTACTTCCATAATTTTATTTTAGATTTTTCCATGTAAATCCCAATACTATAAAATGATGAGGATAATGATGTTATCACCATCAAGGATAAGATGTTGTGATAAATTAAATAAAAATATATCTCGATGGTTGTGTATAAAGAAAAATCAACAAATTCAGACCATTTTAAATGGTATGAATCAAATAAAAAATCTTTATCATTATTTTATCTTATTAAAATAGAAATTATCACTGATTTCTCATATAATTTAGATACGTATTGGTTATATGGGAATCTAGCCACAGTTTTCAAAGAAGATGCCACCCAATATGTGGTTATTAAAGAAGAAAAGATCTCAAGTCCTATGGTAAGGCCATTTCCTCCTCAACTACATCATGAACACCTTTTGTTAGGGGATACACCCTATATGGAGACCCATTAAAATTTATTCACACTATTTAATCATTTTTCATAACCATTTCATGTATGGGTGGATGAACTCCATTCATGATGTACCTCAAATCTAGTGTCCAAGCATGGAATCTAGTAAAAGTACCTTGCATTTTCTTAAAAAAAATAATAACCAACCTTTGGATAAAATTTAATTATATATATAACTTGTTATAAGTAATTAAAACATAAAACCCACATAGAGTAATAATACAAGAATATATTTATTTCCCACTTTCTCATATTTTTACATTGTATAATTTAACATTATTATTTATATTGTACCATAATGTTTATTTAGATCCAGTAAATAATAATTATAGATTGACTTAAAAATGACACTATTTGATAAAAACTATATTTTATATTCTCCATCTCCTTTTTAATTAACTATATAATATTTAATTTTATGCTTTAAATTATGGTATAATAACATTTAAATATGTGGTAAAATATCAAATTGAGAAAGGAATTTCTTGTTGGTTTTTATTTTATTTTTATTTAAATAAAAATAAAATTTGAGAAATAATTCATTCTTTATATGGGAAAATACCTCAATATTTTTAATATATCATTTTTATTAAAATTTATATAATTAAATGATTTGTGATGTTAGATTTTTATATATTTGCATAAAATTAATATCATGTGAATAAAACCGACATGTATTTACATACCATGAAGTGGTTGTCATAAATTTTTATCCCCTACTAGTGAGTTATCCTATGACTATTTAACATACCCATTCATGTAACACATTTTCTAAAGGTAATGGAACTCTTAAAAATCTACAAAATTACTTAGTTCCTATTCAAAGATATAATAGTAATGTGTGTTAACTTATGATGATTTTATAATCCATTTGGAAAGATCATGTAAAATAAATTTTTGGGGATTCCTTTTTGTTATACCCATTATATCTTATAAAATATGATCTACCAATTTTTTCAAAAAACATACAAAATATCTCATCCCTACCATCCCATCTCTTATTGCATTTAATGTTATATTTTTAGATATGTATGGGGAAAAAGGTGTAATCATAGATACTCTTGTATGGATATTGAATTTTATTATTGAAGTGTGAGGATATTATACATTTAATTATAGTTAGTAGTGTTTCAATATCAAGTTCATCATTATAAAATTTTATCGTTTTTTTATATATGAAAAAATAAAAAAAAATCATTACTTTGAAAAATTTAATAAAGATAAAATTTATATTAAAAATACAGTATTAGAGGATGGTCATTCAGTGATACTCATAGTCTTTTCTGTGACTCACCTTTGAGAAAATGGGAAAGATTTTATTACATTGTGGCTTTTACAAGGATATGGGTTAAGTTAAATTCACTATGTATACTTATTGAAAATTTTCATTAATTTTTATTTATAAATATAAACTCCTTATTCTGAATTAGAAAATTTCATGTAAAAAACATACTAACCCTTTATCCATATAAAAATCTATTATAATTCCTCAAGAGTAGTGAAATTTAATCATGTATTATAGATATTAGATTCTTAGAAATCCTAAATTGGATCACATACATTCATGGAATGAACAAAACACTATTTAATTTTTTTGTAGTGACGAGGGAATAATTTAATGTGAGGTAAGTAACTAGTGGTTTGGGAATAATTAAGAGTGAAAATAATTAGTTGTTGGAATTGAGGAAGAATACATACCTTATAGATAATTCATGAAAATTTTCAATTATGAATGATTTTGCTTATTATATATTCTATAGAATTTGTACTAGACCTTCAAAGGATGATCAATTTTCACGAATTCAATGAAATTTTCATATAGTGTAATTGAATGAGTATAGAGGATTGATATGAAACCATTTTATAAATTTTATTCTCATAGTTATGTAAATTAACCCCATAATTAATATCAATATTTTGCAAACAACTCTTTTTTTATTCTTTGGTTTATTTTGGAATAAAATTGAAAATGGGTTAAATAGATGACTATTAATTGAATAATTTTATTCTAGGATTATTTATATTAAAATCCACACATTTATTTTATTTATTAATTAAGTTTAGTAGGTAAGTTTTAATTTTATATAGCTATGTAAAATTATTCTGTTTATGGGTTGGTATTTAAAATTGAATCCCAATTCAAAAGTGATTGGTGTAAATAACTAAAAGTGGACCATTCCATGAAAAATATCTATACATGATACATAAATATATATGATAAACTTCCTTTTTTGAGTGATTGTGTATGTGTAACTCCTATGAGTGTTTATATATGTAGGAATAACTCCCTTGCGTTATTATGGAACTAACAAACCCATGTTGTTATATCAGATTTGACATCAGAATGAAAATTATTTTTAAGATTAATTAAAACCTGTTGAATTATAATACTATTTCATTATAGGAGTAAATTATTCATAGTAAAAATTACAGTAATTATTAAATAAATCACAACCAAATTTCATTAAATTAAAACTCACGAGCCAAGAATTATACAAGAAAAACACCAAGTTGGTGTTTGTATGAAAAGTCCTCCTCTATGACTCATCTTCCTGAAACCATGTAGGATAAAAATCTAAATGAAACTACCCAAAAAATAGTAAATTTTTATTAAAAATAATACTATAGGGATAAATATAAAATAATATTTCACATTTTACTTGTCTATTGAAATTATGAAACCATAATTTAAATATTTCATACAACTTCCATCCATTAAAGGACCTCACAAATGATTATAGGATGATCATGAAGGAATTATAAAGTAGTGAATATTAAAGAGTGTATGTATAATGGATAAATCATTCACTTACACTCATCCACATGTAAGTAATTAATTAAAGGTTATCATGGGTGCTAATTTTCAATAGTTTTATATGAGAAACCCTTATGTCTATACAAAAAATTCAAATTCATGTTATAAGAAATATAAACACAGTCCCTTTTACTTATTGGTGATTATAGAGGGATTCATAACATATTAAACTGGATCCATTTTTAATAGTTTTAAATACATTTTAATTTTATTTTTTATGTTAATATATAACACTACCATTTAATCTTTTTATTTTTATTCTGTTTTTATAAACCCTTCCCCAGTGTTTTGATATTATACTCATTCCTTAAATGGAGGGATAAATGAGTATCACCTAATGGGGAATGACTTGAGTTTCAATATTATGTTAAATGATATATATTTTGATATTAATATTATAATTAAAGTGGATTTAGTGGAGTCTGGTAGGTGAAAATTTATATTTCTCAACATTATTATTTTATTTTCATTAACTCAATAAAAAATTTACCAATCATTCCCTATATCCGCAGAATGTTTGTTGTAGTGGTTTGAAATTTTCATGGTAGTAAAAAAGGGAGGTTAGTGTGTCTTAATATTTTTCAAGGAGTCTTTTATTAATATATACATGGATATGATGAGTGTGTGATGTTATTGGAAGGTTTTTAGTGAATTCCATATTTAGATATATGTGATAAAGTGATATGTTCTTGTACATTGAGTGGTATACATTGGGTGAGAGTGATATACATTTCTAAGAGGTTGTGTAATTATAATAGGTATTTATCAAAAGGTTTGGTTCATTCTATGTTATCAATTTTTTTTATTCCTATATACCACATTTATTACATTTTTTTATCTCTCTAATTCATTTCCACTATCAATCATTCATTTATTATTAATATCCAAGAAATAGAACCCGATACGAACTAATAATAGAGAATTATTGTTAATTATATCTGTATAATAATACATTTTATACTTTTTTCAATTTATTGAGATTATATTATATTTATAAAAATGTAAAAAAACTTTATTTTATTAGAAATTTACCTGTTTTTTTTTATTTTCTGAATCAAGTATGGTCAGTCACCAAGTGTTTTATTAGTACCCAGAAACATAATAGCATAGATTGAATGTGAATTCGTTGATTATGATTATAGGTGGTTGTTTTTTATTAAACAAAATCCTTACACTATAATTTTATTTTCATTCACATATAATTGATTCCATCATTACATAGTGTGTCAAGACATACAAGGGAATCCTCTAGGTTACTCGAGTTACCGTACCAATATTCTCAGTGTTGGTTAACATGTACATGGATATAACTTCACGTTTTATTTTGGGAATTGGAATTATACGCATATTGACTTGTGGTTTGGGTTTAATAAGATTCAATGTCTAGTGATTTGATGAGTATTGATTTTGTGTGTTAGAATAGAGGTATTTTTCAAATTTTCATTCATTTTACTGAATTTGTATCATCATTTGCGCCATCTTGATTATTTATATTAATGATGTTTGTTAGGTCTAAATGTTTATTCTAATCTTATTAATATTTATTATTAATATAGATATTTAACATTTACATTTTTTACTATGTGTTCCCTCTTAGTTTCCTTATTATGTCTATACAATTTTGTGTATTTTTATTATATGGATTTTTTAGACTAAATTTTTAGTTCATTTTTCCATTACCCATGTTCTTTATTTTTGAGGGTATAGTATTCCTACAATTTTATCTGGACTTAAAAATTGATCATAAGACTCTTTAATATTGGAATGTGTGATAAAGGTATTTTATCACCCCACACTAGGTTTTTTAGGTGGTATGATAGAAGGATTAACCCATAGAGAGCCATATTGAAGTAGACTACAAAATGTTTAGTATTAAAAAAACATCATCAATAGTGAATTCATATATTTAGAGGCTTATAGAATAATGATAGATCCTAGTGATATCCAAATATAGGTGTTCATTCATAATATAGAATAATTAAATCGAATCTATAGGTATATGAAATGTAATTTTTAGTACTATGTTTTTTATATTTTCTTTGATTTTTGATTTTTTAAATATTAAAACTACACATTAATTTATATCATTAAAAATAATTGATTAATTATGATGTTATGTAATATATATATTATAGTATTTATAGATTTGAATTACTTTTATACTGATGATAAATTATGTATCTTTTTATACCTCATGTGTTGTAGTGACTTCTAATGGCGATGTTATATTTGAATTATTTCCTTAGTATATATATATATATATATATATCATATTTTGTAATATAATGATTTATTAATTGATGAGTTTGAAGGACCATATAATTTTTAAATTGTATAATAGTATTAATTTCTCTTAATCTGATCCCTTATATCTATTTTAGTGAGTGAGAATCCTTATTATGAAGTAGGGGACTAATTTTTGAGGAAATTTACACTATTTCCTATTAGTTATTCTATATAATCACAATTATATGAAAAATATTAATGTAAGCATATTTTTGTGGGGTATATATAGCTAATGGCGATTCCTAAATATTTTTCTAGATTTAACTTAAAAACGTAAATTTAAATTGAAAATTTTATACTTCTTAAAACATGTTATGTTTATCTAACCACTTATAATATGAATATTTCTAAAAAAATGAATTAACATTTGAATCCATAATTTTAAAGGACATGGTTTTATTTACCCTCATTTTTCACCTTAAAAATATACAATATAATTTTATAAAAAGGAATACTGATATTTCATCATTTGATTCATTATTCAATGAATAAATTGTTTATACGGAGGAATAAGTACCATATTTATCTAATAAATTTCATATTGATCATATCAATGGTGGATGAAAATTTTCCCTGATTTGTTTAGGTTAATAGTATCATTAATTTAGACTAAACCTATTAGATAATACTAAAACTGCTATCAGAAATAGATATGAGAATTATAAATACCTGGGGATTCCATTGGTCAATGAAATACTACTATTTTTGTATCTGAGATAAATTATATCTACCATAGATTCCTAGTATCATTTTTCATGGTTTTTGAGTTTGATATTCATCTATAGTCTACATTTCTGGGAGTTCAAGGTAATTATATCAATATATAAATTATAAATCCTAAAAAATATCTCTTGTATGATAATATATATATATTCTATATTATGAAAGTCATGTTTTTGGGACTTGTGATATCAAAAATGGGAATATCCATATTTGCTGAAAATATTCACTATGTTTTTTATTATAAAAAAATAAATGTTCTCAAAATAATATTTTCCTTTAGGTTGAAATATTACTATAAAAGTATTTATTGATATTTCTAGAAAATTTATTTACTAATTCTTTATTGGACATGTAAGGGGTTGAGATTGATTGGAGTGATAAATATTATATTTCAAATTATAAACTCAATAATCTAATGACTTCAATACCTATGTTGATTCTATGTGATTCCTATAAATGATATATTATTAATTTATATGTCAAAGGAATTAGTATGGGTTACATTATTTTATAGAATAACCATATTGTGAAATATGGTTCTCTATATATACAAGAACATAATAAAATGTACTAAATTAATGACTACTAATTAAAAATTATAATGAATAACTTTAAATGTTTTTGAAACATTTGATATAGGATATGTTATTTCTATATATACATGAGTAATATATGAATTACATATTTCCCACGAATTATTTATACCTTAGAAAAATTTTATGATAGGAGTCATATATTGAATTTTTATTTCTATCTCACATACATCACTAGTAAGGAAATATAATATTTTATATCCAATGTAGTATGTTTATTGTGAAGGTGGTGAATATTTTTTGAAAATAATTCACATGATGATTATTTTGATTGATTTAAATTTAAAATTAAAGAAAATGTAAAATTTAGTAATCTTATGAAGAGTCCATGCTTCCCCTTTTTGGTTAATTAAATTTAAAAATAAATGAGTCGTATTTTGAATTTCAACACATAAGGGAAGTATTAAATGGTTTAAATACACTTATTAAATGGTATCTCTCCCCCAATAGAGTTATTAGTTTAAAAAAAATTTAATTCCTCAACATATAGATCATCAATATACAAATGGTTCTTACTATTATAATTGGAAATATTTTCTAGGTTCTCAGAAAGAGATCAGGATCTTAAAAATCAGTATTAATTCCTTTGGATAAAATAATAAATCATTGAATTTATAATTCCTTTGGATAAAATAATAAATCCTTGAATGTATAAGACCTTTTCTTATTATAAGGATTTGTATGTAAAAATATTTAATATTGATTGTTTAGATAAGAATTCATTTTGTTAAATTCCTTGATATCTTTTTGGTTTATATTTTTATAGAATTATTTCATCACCCTTATAAAAATAAATATTATATCATAAGTTTGACACTTCCACTCAGTTATAATTTTCCAAAAAAATAAACTTTTATGATATAAAAAATTTTCTTTTCATGGAATATATTCAAAATTTTCACCATGGCCACATACTTGCCCATAATAATCCTTAAAACCATATGTAAAATATTTGAAAATGTGGGATGAGAAAAAAATTATAAGTAAAGGACATATTAAATGTAAGAAATAAAATCGTAATTACATGATTAAAAATAAAAATGATCCATTTTTTAAATAAACTTTGGACACAAAATAATCATTTTTCTTACCCAAGAGATCACCTTTACTATCTAATTATTTTCATAAAATATATTATATGAAAAAATAAAGGAAAAATTAAACTCATATAGGTTTCTATGAAATTATTAAAAACACATGAAAACTCATTGACAATGTTTTATATTTAATCCATAATATGTATCCTAAATTTTGATTGAAACTTAATCTCATTAGCTTACCTGGTGAAATAATAAGATTTTTTTAAAAACCTATAACATGCATGGATAATTATTGCAGTTAACATGGGACATAGTTTTTATATCACTCTTAAATATTTAACAACCTACATGATAAATTATAATAATCTCTTTGGATAATCCTAATGGGTTATCTCTATCTCTTTACCCAAGGTATTAGAGAGCTATATGAGGATCACCCATTTTCATGAGCTATATTGTGATCATATATCTTTGTGGACTACATCAAGAGAACACGTCATTATAAATTTTTTTCATAAACCATAAAATAATCATAATACTTGAAATATTATATTTTCTTTTAAAAATATATACTTTTCTCCCATAATAATTTTTTTCCTAATATTGAAATATCCACTATACTTAAAACCCATTTAAAAAAAACGTTGAAAAAAGTGATGGATGGTTTTTTATTGAAGAAAAAATGTTTTTAAGGGAATATAATCATCATATAAAGGTTAAATTAGTTGAAAAACTATTGAATCTATATACCTTAAAATAGAACATTAATATTTCTATTTATAAAGAAAATCAAAATATTTCATATAAAATATGTAAAAAGTGTACTTTTGAAAAATTTTGTAATAAATTCAAAAAAGACATATTATATCCTTTATAATTTATTTATTTATATATAAATAAATTCATAATATAATTATATGAATATTAAAATGGGAAAAATATGTATAAATTAATTCATTAAAATATTTAAAATGATGTTTTAAGGTAAACTTCACCTTACCATGAATCTTACTCAAAAGTACATTCTTTATAATTCTCTTTATCAGAAAACCACTTTATGTTTATACCTAATGCCATTATATATTGGTTTTATAATAAATTTAAATCATTTAATACATGGTTACAAATGTAAGTGATGGATTTGGGATGGTCTTGGTTAAAGCAAAAGGCTTTTAAAGTGTGAAGAATATAGGAGAGGCGATGTCTTTTTATAAGAGGGGGAGAGGAAACACTTAGATTTTTTTTTTAAATTATGGTATTACATAAGATAAACGGTTTAAAATGGACCATTTATAAATGATTGATAATATAGCGTCAACATATGTATAATTAATAGATTTTGTAGAATTTTATAGTTCATTTTAAGCATTAACACTTCTGTCTAACTACTCGATAAACCTATTTTTATCCTTAACCATAGTAGCAGATTTAAACTATTATTTATGTCTAAAAAGTATATTCACTTCATTATCTAATATTAATTATTATGATTCTAAATATTTAATAAATTCTATTAAATTTAATTCATATAAGTGGAATAATTTAATTTAAATTTAATCCCACAAAACGTGATGAAAAATGGTTTTTGATAAAAATTCCATCACAAGTATAAAAATGTTTTTATACCAAATTTATGTATAAAATTTATTAAAATATAATTTATTAGATCATTTTTAATGAACAGGAAGTAGTGAAATTTAAAAAAGAATGTGAATTTTTAAATACTTGAAAATAAAAGACAATACTCAATAAAAATAAGTATTTTTCCCAATTCATTGAAAAATCCAACTATTTTGGAAATTCTCATGAATTCATCATAAGATAAGTTCAAAATTATGAATTAAAAAATGATTTTAATTTTAAAAAATTAAAATACTATAATTTCAAAAACAATTTTCTAAATAAAACCATATAATTCATGAGAACCCTATTTGGTTAAAAATAAAGCATTTGACTGAAAACTTAACTAATATTTTTATAATGAATAAAATTATAGAAATATAATCAATTAATATTAATAATAAATTAAAATTATTTCTCATAAAGTTTCCTTTTTTTTACATTCTTCCCCCTTTTAGATATTGTGTCCCCCCAATTTTATTCATTAGTGAAATAAGTTTGGATGTTTTTCCTTAATATAATTTTATGGTTCCCATATTACTTCTTAAACCATATTATTTTTCACAAAAACATGACCCAATAATTAATTTATTCCAAAACACTAGCTCCCCATGACCTGTAATCTGTGCTAGTTATGCATCATAAGAATGTTTTTCTTCCAAATGAACTACTTTAGGGTTTAAAACCTGAGAGGAATCAGTTAAATAATTTCCTAATAACAAAAAATGAAACACATCATGAACCTAGAAAAATTTTATAGGCATGACCATCTAGTAGGAAACTGATCCATATTTCTCTTGGATTTCATAAATTCTAGTTAACTATGAAATTAAATTTCTCTTTTATCAAAATGTGTAAATTTTTTTCATAGAGATAATTTAAGAATAACATGATAAAGTACCTTGAAAGAAATATATTTCCTTTGGTTATCTATATATATTTTACACATTCTCTAAGCATTAATAACGTGTTGATAAATCATCATTACCTTATCATAAATTTCCTCAACCAATTCTGGTCCAAACAATTTCCTTATATAAAATTCAACCCAAAAAGTTATAGTGGGACACCAATTTCCATATAATTCCACAAATTATTCCATATATATATTTGAATGAAAATGGATATTATAAGAAAACTCAACTTAAGTAAGATGTTGATACCAAAATCCTTAACAATCCATTGACCAGGCTTGAATAATATACCACAATGTTTCAATTGTTCACTATAACTATCCATAATATTGAGGTTGAAAGACTTTACTAAAATTTATTTCATTACCAAAAGACATCAAAAGAATTTTTTCGAAAAAAGGGTAAACCTAGGATAATTATCATATCAAATGGAGACTAGGACTCCATGTAATCTAATTACCACATTAACATAAAGTTAAAAAAGTTTTTCCAAATACATATTAATATCAATAGGAAGGAAATTCAAATATTTATTTAAAAGATCTACAATAAAAAAGTGTATTATTACCATTAGATATCAATTTACATCCCACCAAAAAAATCCAAAGATATATTCTCTAATTCCCATTATTTCACTGGAAATGGATATAGTATCCTCTTCAATTATTATTGATTGGATTTAACCTATAGAAAAGATAAATATTTCAATTTAAAATTAGAAATATATTTCTTCATTCCTTCCCACAAGAAATGTTCCTAATAGTCTCTATACATTTTTGTGACTCAAGCATGAATAAAAACTGATAAACTACAAGTCTCACCGAACAACTCATTATTTAACTTGGGGTCACATGGATCACACAAAATATTTCCAAATCAATTAATACCTTATTAATAAACATTAATACATATATACTTACCCTTCTTGATAGTCTAATAATTTTTCTATAAAACATGATCCTCCTTATGAACATGCTGAATATCTTCTAAAAATATAAAATTTTACTAGAACCTAGAAAAAAATATAGGAACCTTTTATATATTCAAAATTTATAATAAAACAGTCACCAAATAATTAACCAATAAATGGTGTTCCAGACCTAGCATGGTTAATGTAGAATTATATTTTTGAATCAAATCATTAGTTACTCTATTTGATATACCTAGATGGTAATGAATTGTGATGTCATAATCTATTATCAATTCCAGCCATCACTCATTACTCATGAACAAATATTTCTGATTGAATATATAATTTAATTAATTATGATCAGTATATATTTCATATTTACTCCATATAAATTATATCTCCATATTTTTAAATAAAATACCACAATATAGAATTCAAGTTCATGTATAGAAAAAATATTCCCAATATTTTTTAAATGAAATAAATCATAAGAAATTATTGGTTCATTCTGTATTAAAAAAAATCCCAATACCTTCAACGAAGAATTACTATATACGACAAGGTCGTCATTTCTAGATGGAATGTCCAAAACTAGAGCATTCACAATCCTTCTTTTCAATTACTATAATAATTACTAACATTCCTTATTCTAGATAAACCTATAAACTTTTCATGTTAACATGGTTTATAGGATATATAACCATGAAACTTTTTAAATAAACCACTAGTAATAACTTAATAATCCAAGAAAATAATGAATCTCAATAACATATTTTAGTTCTTTTCTATATATCTACCACTTTTATTTTATAAGGATAAATAGTTATGTGGTCTTTATTTTTGACATATCCAAGGAATGAAATCCGTCATAAAAAACACAACTTTACTAAATTCTATATATAAGTTATTTATTCCTACGTTTTTAAAATAATCCTTAGATATTATTTAGGATCAAATTTCTTTTTGTATAAACCAATTTTTCATAAATAAACACAACCAAAACTATATCCAATATTCATGAAAAAACTAAATTCATAGGATACATGAATACATTATGTATCATTTTTCAACCCAAATGTCATAACCACATATACTTAATGCCTATACCTTGTAATTGTTTTTTATGAGTGATGGAATCCTCATTCACATTTAGATAATGGTACCTGAACCTCGATTATCCATAGATATATACAAAGATTTCTAGAGCTGATCAAAACAACCATCTATATGATGTAATGTATAATTATTCTTAATAGTGAAATTATTAATTGATATATAATCAAAGAAAATCCCCATATAATTATATTTATTTTTAATAAACTGAATGGGATCACCCCATGGTGAAGTTATAGGATGATTTACACCTCTATCATAAAACTCCTATATCTTATTTTTAAACTCCATATGTTCTACATGATCTATTCAATAATATGGTTTTGAAATTTTCATAGAATCATGCACTAATGAAATAGTAAACTGAACTTCCTAATTCATTATAATAATAGGCAACTCATGATAAAAAACATACATATATTATTTTACAATCGGTACATCAGTAATATAAAAAATTATATTATTTTGGACAATATAATCAAGATAAGTTTCATTTACATATGTTAATATATTCTCAATATCTTGATACATTGTCAAAGGTATGAATTGTTTCTTATAAAAAATGGAACCTAATTTAAGAAAAAAACTTCTTTGGATATGAAATAAATCATTGTATGATAAACTGAATTCCAATACATACCCAGAATAATATAAAATACTACAATGTGAAAGAAAAATAGTTTTTAAGGGAAAAATCTTTAATAGTTGATAACATGATGAAAATTATAAATTCTTATTTCTTTAAGTCTATAACGATTTATTTTTTTCAAAAGTCCTAAATTTATTACATGCCGTGATATTTTAATTTTACCAACACAAGTCTCAGATATAAATGAATGTGTAGACCCAAAATCAAGAAATATATTAGCATAATCTGAATAAACATGTAATATACATGTAAACACTTTATTGCATGAAGAAACAAATATTTATGTAGTTTCAAAGATTTCACCAAAAAATTATTTATATAGTTCTATTCTTCCCATCATTGGTGATATTCTTCAGGCACACATCTGAATAAATACACATATCATTACTTTTAAAACACATTACTTATTGATTATAAAAATTTCCTTCCAAATTTTATGATATTTTTCATTATAATCATAGGACATATTCACATACATACAAAATTAGAAGAACAACAAAGATTTCATAAGACATTACTTGGGGTGATTTTAACCACACTTATCACAAAATAGAAACTTGATTTTCATACCATTGGATTTATTTGAAGGATTATTAACATTTAATTTCCACATGGATCACTTGTTTCTGCTTGTTTTCATAAACACCTGATCATCAGGAAAATACATATCCAACTTCTTAGAACATCGAACAATTTTCTAATAACATTCAATTTTATGAGAGGTAAATAATTTTTGGTATCTTGGATTTAATCTTATTTAAAACTGATTAATTTTAATATCAATATCTCAAATTCAAATCAGTGAATACCATGATGATCAGGTGATGATTTCTTTATACATGGAAACTTAATATTTACCCTTTTTTTCCATAATGACATGAAATAAATTTCCATCCTAAATCCAAAAATAATCATAAAATATTTCTCAATGAAAATACTCCTAAAATGTATCCCATTCCATGGAATAAATATCTTATCTTTCTTTAGTATTCTTAACCACTGAACACCATTTATCAAATTCACCTTCATAAAGGTAAATATCACGAGTCATATTTTAATGATACCATCAACACATGGCATATAATATATTTTCCAAAGTATTGATTCATCCCTCAGTAACCAATAAATAAATAGATCCACTAAATTTTGGAGAGTCCCCACTCATAAAATGATCCACTATAAACATGTAACTCTATTATTGACCTGTATAATATCTAGCATAGATACCACCACCATTTATATCCTATGATAATTAAACCATCATGTAGAAAAACTACTATGTTATAATTCAAACCATTACATGTTTCTAATTTGGAAGAATATTTCCCTTTTGGTGCCTTCCTATATCAGTCTCAATTTTACTATATGGAAAACCACTATGAATAAACATAGTTTACATGAAGAAACATGGAATTATTCAAGATTAATATATTGATAAACATAAATTTTCATCTCTAAATGGTAATTACAATCATTATATTAACTTCTAAATTTATATAATCTATTTATTTGATACCAACTAAAATTTATCGACCATAAACAATTCATGAAATTGATTATTTCAAAAAGAATTCATTTGATTACATTCTTGGAGTACATTTAGGTTTATAGTTTTAGATAATTATGAAATCACCCATACAAAAATAAATATTAAATTTCAAGGTGGACACTTCCACTTTGAATCAATTTTTATCATTATAATTTTTTTATAATATAACACATTTTATTTTCTTAACATATCTTAACATTTTTCATCTTGACCTCATACTTATACCTACTCATCTTTAAAACCCATTGAAAAATAATTTTAAACCTATAAGGAGAAAAAATATTAATAAGGGAAAAATATAAAAAAAGAAACAAGTTAGATAGTAAATGAATAAAATTATAATTCTTCCTTTTATAAAATAATAATTGGGGTCAATATAAATATTTTTAACCCAAGAAATCAAATTCACTCTCAAATTTTATTTTTATAAAAAATTCTATAAGAAATTTAAAGGAAAAATAAAATTAATATATGATTATTTTCAATCACAAAAAAATAAAATATTTTTTAAAAACTTATATATTTAACCCTTAAGAAGTAGAATAAACTTCACTTTAAAAATAATATCATTATCGTACCTTATTAATTCAAAAGATTTTCTAGAAATTCCATAGAAGACATAGATAAATTATGTAGGTATATTGGAAAATAATTTTAATTACACTCTTATAATCACTCTTAAAAATGGAATAACTTACCTAATAAATTATAAGAATATTTTAATAGAAACATAACCAGTTATCTATATCCCTTTACTTAATGCATTGTACACCTGTATTGGGCTCACTCATCATCATGATCTATATCGGGCTCACCCATCATAATTAACAATTCCCAAGGACAATAACATAATAATAACACTTGAATGGTTTAATTTTCATCACAAAAATATTTCTTTCACCCATAAAAAAAATGTCCAAATATGACAATATCTATCACTTTTAAAACCATTTTTGAAAAAACACAGAACAAATGGAAGGATAATTTTTTCTGTAAAGAAACCACTTATGAATGTAAATAAATTTAAATATTTTTATGTGTGGTAAAAAGAGGGTAAGTGTTTTCCTTTTATGATTGGGGGAGAGGATGAAATTATAATTTTTAGAATGATTAAAATACATTAATGTCTTATGTAAGAAAAATGGATTCAAAATTGACCATTTCTAAACTTTAGATATCCTAGGGTTGAAATATTTCAATCCAATATAATTTAGATATATTTCTTGATAAATTTATACCTCATCACTTAAGTTTAACTCCCTTTTAAACCTTTATAAATCTAAACTATAGAAATAGATTTTTACTATTTTAACTATTCATTATGACCAAATATTATATTGAACTTATTACCATATATTAATTACTATGATTAAAAATATAGAATCTAAATTATTTAATTCAATTAACCAAATATGTAGAATTTAATTTAAAATTAAACCCATAAAAGGTGATGAAAAATTATTTTTTTAAAATTCCTTTTATGTTAATAAATGTTTTTATAAAAAATTAAAGAATAATTATTATTCTAAAAAAATTTATTTGATTATTTTTAATAAATAGGAACTAATCATATTTTAAAAATAATCCAAAAATATATTGGGAGTTTTTAAATAATTTATATGGGAACTCATTTTCCTATAAAAATCAGTTTCTTTTCAATATTCATGGAAATATAAATTTTTTAGAAAATTAAAAAAAATTCATCCTAATCTAATTTTTAGATGATGAATTCAAAAATTAAGTTGATTTTTTCATATAAAAATTATATAATTTGGTAATACATATGTCATATAAAACCATATAATTAAAGAAAAACTAATTTTTTATGAAATAAATATTTTGTTTTGACTAAAAAATTACCTTATATTCATATAATGAAAATGAATCTATAAAATCTAATCAATGAATATTAATAAAACATTATAATGATTTATCATTACTTTAAATGGGGTATTACATTACATGTTTTCATGTTTAGACCAATCATAAAAAAACTGTTATATTGCTTCATCATCTTTCTAATCCAATAGAGAAACAAGATAAGGTGTCATTAGATTTCTTAATTGAAAATGTCATTCTCATTATACAAAGAATTCTATATGATTGATAATTTATTGACAGATGAAATAAAATATGTTCCATACAAAAATATTATTATTATATAGTATAACATATAATGAAAAAAGATTATGAAATTATAAAATTTCATTGGGAAGATTATATTTTTGTTAATAAATAATACAATTTATTTTATTCTTGATTTTCAAAGTTTATTCACAAGGAAATAGGAACCCATCTAAAATTTATCTTGTAATTTTATACTGAAACCAATAATTAAATGAATTAATATATATTAATTCTTGAATTTAATAACATTACTATGTTCATAAATTTAGTGGATTTTGGGAGAGTAAATTCTTAATGATTGAATTTTTAAAATATAATAGTTATTAATCCAAAACCAAGATAACAACATTCATTTAAATTAATTATTTTCCATATTTTTTTAAATTATTATAGAATGATGTGGGAGAATTATAATTATTTAGAATGACCATTTTCAATGAAATAACTAAAATGATTCTGTTAATTTATAAATGACCATAGATAACCCAATATTTGTAGATATCTTATGTTGATTATTACCATTTTATTTTGGTATTCATTGTTTTTTATAGTAATATTCTAAATGTTTCTAATCAACTAGGAAATATGATATTATAAAAATAAAATATGTATATAATTTTGTAAATTATTTAATTTTAGAAAATAAAACAACTTGGAGAGGTGTCATACTAGATATATTTACATCAATAATTGTCATCAATTTATAAATTTATTGATGTATCCTAATTAAAAAAATTTCAAACCAACACATCCCATTTCGTTGATTGAAATATTTTATATTTTCATCAAGATTCTACATTGGTAAAGTATCCAATTAAAAATAATGGTTGTCAGAATTAATTAATGTGGTTGAAATAAATTTTTCATATTTTAATTCCATGGTAGATTCAAATAATAATCATGAAAAAAATGTATACTAATATACAGTGAGGGAGAAATAGTCTCTATTTTTATAATGAATAATTCCAATAAATTTATGGTTTTATAAATATTTATTATAAAAAGGATAATTAGGACTATTATGTTACTAATATGTATTTATTTTTGAAATAGTTTATATTTTTTAGATTTTTGATATTTGGTGGAAAATTTTGAAAATAAAGAGTTTATAGAATGCATTGGTATAATGAATGTGTTGGGAGGCCATATATTTTGACCATAAGATTATATTTGTGATCTATAATATAAAACAAATTATCTCATTCTTGTTAAAGGTAACCAATTTGTTAGTTCACACATCATTTAAAAAAAATATTATTTTAGATATATGGAACTATTATGAGTTGTTTTATACATTTTTTATTTTATTCCCTTTTTATCTCAATAATAAGGACCCCCATGAAATCTATAATATTGTGGAAAATATGTTCAAATGTATGGGAATGATTTAATTATGGTAAAATAATATTAATTTTAACCCAATTCAGCTATGGAAGTGGTCAAAATAGGATCAGGTTTGAGTTTCATGGAATGAATCTTTATGGTAGAAATATTCTAGGAAGTAATATTTACTATGATAATAAAGTTGGGATGAAACTAAAGTTTTATTTTTATATTCCATCAAATACAATGCCTTCCATTGGGGGTATGGTGTGTGATACACACATAAGTTAGAATATATTTATCTTTATTAAACATAATATGTTTAATACCCTATTAGGCATGCGATATAAAAAAAAGTAAATAATTATTTATTAAAATAGAAAATGGAAAAAATAACATTATATAGAAATATTAAATTGATAAAATAAAATAAAATTTAAAATAGTTTGAATTTAGTTAATAGAATACAATTGATTCAATATAGATTATTTTGAAGCGTTTTGATGAATTTTTCATTTCTTTTAATTTTAATACATTAAAGGCATGATATAAAAAATAACTGAGAAAATTTATTTAATAAATAATAAAATCAATTAATTTTTTCCATGGAATGTTTAATTAATAATAAGGAATAATAGTCTAACAATTATTATCTAAATATAAATGTTTTATTTATATATATTATATATTTATATATTTTTTAAATGCATATTTAACTTATTTTGGGTTTTAAAAAATTGAAAAAATATTTTTTTATAAATACATAATAATTAGTAATTCTTTATAAATTTATTGTCAAATGTTTATAAGTAGAGATAAAATCATATGAAGGTAAAAAGTTTTATATTTAAGATTTTTTTATATACACAATGTATTATACATTAATAAATATAAATAATCATAAGTTAGGGATGATTTATAGAAAAACTTTATATAATTTATTCAATAATATAAATTAACCTTCATCTAATGGTGTCTACCAGGAAATGAATAAGAATAAATTCATTTTATTCCTAAAAAATAATATTTGTCTAAAAATGTATTTATGTGTTTTGTGTGAAGATAATAAATTAATTTTAGGCACCTATATAAATTAAATTTTATAAAAATAGTTCCATATTTTGAATAAATTTTTTAAATATTATAAAATAATATCAATTTAATTTTTTCAATATATTAATTCATCATGGGAAAATTTTGTCACCATGATAATGGTTAAAAAGGTAAAATGGGGGGTTAACCTTTTAGATAATACCACAATTATCACTAAAAAAATTCTCAATTTAATTTAGTGATTCTATTATGACCTTATAATTTTAAAACATTGATATTTAACTAAATTAGAGACACTTTTTAGGATAAATACATTTATTATATTTAAATGTTCATATTATTTTCAAGAATGCCACTACTCTATGTTATTTTGTGAAGCCCATTCTACTCACATATAGAAACAATTTGATAATTATAGATTGAATATTACCCACAAAAATAACTTAATAAATAACTTCCCTATGTACTAGAAGTCTCAGTCTCAAAAAATGATGAAGCTAAATGTTTTAAGCTGTAAGACAAAGGGGGAATCTGTGGAAGAGGTGATGGTATTAACTGAGAACTTTTAAGTTTAATTATAAAAAAATTTATAATATTTATGAAATGAATAATATTTTTGAACCATGTTCATAGTGTAAGTAATGGAACCGTAAAACTGAATAATTCATGGAAAATAGAATAACTAACACATAATTATTTATTTTAACACAAAATTATTTATAAATCAATAATTGAGAATTATAATAGGTTGATATATAGTAAGATAAATATGAATATGATTTTATAATATATTTAAAATAAATATAAATTTATTTTATAGTATTTTATAGTGTATATGATAGAATATATGACTTTAGTTTGGGGTTTATAACACAAAATCACTTTTATTGGTATTTATTATGATTGAATTTCCATTACAAAGAAGCTCATGATATTTATCTCTTAAACCATAACTATTTTATTCCCCCATATGTATTTCTATTTTATCCAGTTATATTTTTTCCTTTCATCCCCTATTTGGTACTAAAACATACATAATGGATGTTTTTAATAAAAATAGACCACATTAATCCATTTTAGTAAGGAATCTTTCTCTTCCTTATCCATATTCATCAAATTGATTTCTTGAAGAATATATATATATATATATATAAATATTGTATAATTATATATATTAGTACCTTTTACTTTCATTACAAATGATGTAATGGAATATTTTTATATGTTTTCTGTACATATCATTTTTATCTTTTTACAAAAGTATGGGAACATGTTTTATTTTTTATTATATATGACATTAAGGGATTTTCTTTCCTTAAAGTCTATTATTCATAGTTTAAATTCCTATAAAATAATCCATGGGCTTCTAAAGAAAATAATATTTCTATTTTATATATTTTTTTGTAAAATATACCAAAGGAAAATGATGTTTTTTTGGGTTTTCAAAGATTAATTTTAATTCTTTTATAAAATTATTTTTCATAAATGACAGCTTCTTTTAAGGATTCCTATAATTTCCTAGGGATATTTTCTAATGATAACATCATATTTATTTCTTTTTATGGAATATAATAATGTTTTTAAGGTTGTTTACATGAAACTCATTTAATTACCACATGATAATTATGCTTTCAAGGAATGGAGAATGATTTCTTGTTATTAATGAATATATATGAATGGTTTGTTATTATTTTAAAATTGGGTTTATTATAACCCTCTAATAAACCATGTAATGTTTTTTATATTACAATATCATAGGGTTCATGTTCTTTCAACCTATTCCCAAGAGGGTATATGTTTTGTTTTCCCAAACCCCATAAAGTACACTAGTGGTTAGCCTAAGACCACTTCATGATTAATTACATTGTGGGTAATCTTGAAATTTGATTTCTATTATTGTGTTTTAACAATGTTGTTATATAATATCCATATTACTATGTTATTATCTCATGGATAATGATTGTTTGATGTTACAAACTCTTATGACTAAAGAATTTTTTATAACAAATGATTTTTCTCTAACACATGGTTTCTGTTCTATGTCTTATTGAGTGTGATTTTTTATTTTATAACCATGATCTTATACCATTATATTTATCATTTATTAACTTATGATAATTTAATGATATCTTCCATGGATACCCTTACCGAGCATCTATTCTCAAGATTACTTATGTTTCAATATCCCCATGCTATGAAGAATGTCTTTAAGTTGAACTTGTGTGAGAAGAGTACTATTTTAGAAGAAATTTATAGGAGATGTTGCTGATTTTTATAAATAAGTTAATTATGTATCTAGTCTATAATGACAGTAAACCTTTACGATTATATGGTGTGTAATTTTGTGATATGTATAGAATATTCACTCTAAAATGATGTAATATGTATGTAAGTGATGTCCAGGTCACCTAAGTTAGTATTAGAGTATGGTTTATTTATTTTTAGATATTAGGATTTGAAAACCACAGTGAGAACCCTATGTGTAAGTTTAAATATTGGAATTATCCTAACATTTTTTTAAAGTATAGAGTTTTATTATTTCCTAGCAATAAAAACCCAATATAAATATGAAAAATTTGATGTAGGATATGAAATAGATTCACCTAGGGGGTTTAACCCTAAAAATGGATAATTGGGTATTAAATCAATCATCACACGGTGCATCAAAAAGAGGTCTACCTACAAATCTGGTTTGACACTCTGAGGTGGAATTCCTTGGTAATATCACATTCTAAATGTGAACCATTATAGGTAATGTGATGAAAAAACCTATAAAAACCCATGATAACCTAAAGTGATATAGAATGAACCTAAAATATCATAGGTTGATAAGAAGGTGTAATAATTTTTAACATCATAGGATTTATTTTTCTTATGATATGAGTGCTTCCTTTGATTATTCCATATTTCTCACATTTATCTTTTTGTTTTTAGAAATTGTATTTAACTTAGAGGAATCAAGTAAACTATGAATATGAAGGACAATGCACTAACTACCCTCAAGATGAACCAAATTTAATGGGAGTTGGAATCTGAAATATTATGTCCATGATCACCCAACTCTCATAATATATAAACAAAAATTCAAGAAATGTTTAACTCTTAATTGTAAAAAGGAAGGAATAAATCCACATTTATTCCTTCACATGACAATTTAAACCTTTTATTATTGCGTCTTCTAATGCACTGATTTAGTAATAGTTTATTAGTGTAATATAAAATATATTTTTCATTCTTACTTAATTAGAGATTGATAAGGTTATATTATCCATATATCATTTTAGAGGGGAATATGATTAGTGGTTGTATCTTATCAAGAACCTAAGAAAAAATGTGGAAATTGGATATATGGAATGAGAAGAGTTTGAAGGTGTATTTTATATTAAAAAATTCCATTAAATATTCACACTATGACTGAGAGAGAATTTATGGAGATGAAAAAAAATGATGATTAATCCTTTGGAAACTATGAGGAATATTTCAAAGTACATTCATGTTATATATATGGTTTATAATAAACCAAAATGAAAAATTAATTAGTCTATTAGTGCTGTAAAACCAGAAATATGTAAGTCATTAACTAAAATATTCTTTGATAGTTATGAATAAATTGTTCAATGTAATATAATTTTTTAAATAGAGACTAGATGTACCAATAATTCTATCATTATTGGGTATATGAATAGAAATATTGAGTTGCATGAAAATTTGATGAATATTACTAATAGAGGAAAGAAAATAAATTTTCCATCATACGGAAAATGTGGAATAAAGAATGGGGGAAATTTCCTCTATGGAATATGTAAATGATTCAAGAGTATAAGATAAGGTCATTGAAAAAATTAATTTCATAGTGATATGGTAGAAAATAAACTTGAAACAATTATATTATGAATACTAATATGGATTAATTTTAAATATTATGGGAATTAGTCCAACTATTATACCAAAAAGGCTTAATGATGAATATCAATGCCGAAAACCTGTTAAGCTAAGTGGAAAAGAAAAACCCAAGGAAATCACCATTATTGATGTTATATATAAGGGAAAAATAAATAAATGTAAAATTATAATATACTATATCACAAAAAAGTTCTTATTTTATTCTTGTTCTACCCACACTTTTATATCTAAAGAATTCCTGAAGACCATTCCATAACCACCTTAATGGTTAGATACTGAACATTCGGTGACAAATCAAAATTGTATGATGATGTAATCTCAATTCTATATCTCATCACATATATAATTTTTTGGGATTATTATTTTTGAAAATATTGTGGTTATATATATAGTTAAATTTGATGTTATTTTTAGAATATATTGGATCTCCCTATATGGAGACCATATAAATAGTCATGTAAGGGGAGCCACGTTTAAAATTCTGAGTCAAACTATTACTCTCTATCAATAAAATGATTAACATGATAATACAATAGAAATTACTTCCCTTAAATGGGTATTACTACCCATTCATGATGTGTATTTATAAAAAATGGTTGTAAGAAACTTCACCCTAATAACATGCCACTTTTTCAAGAATATACTGATATATTTCATAAAGTTTCTCCTAATCTCCTCCCAAATCATGATGATTAGTATTTATTATTACTCATACCATGTGACACACCTATTTAAAATTCTCCTTTTAAAATAGCCCCATTTAAATCATAATAATTAAAGAAGATACTCTGGTAGAATACAGAAAAGGAATTTATTTTCCATAGTGGATCAACTTGGTGTGAACCTATTACTTTTAATATAAATAATGATTGGTCAATGTATCTTTGCAATGATTATCTTGAAATTTACAAGATCAATATTAAGTAAAATTATCCTCAACCATTTATTAATGACTTGTTTTATCAACTAAATATATCTCAATACTTTTCCAAGATCAATATTTGATCTAGATATCATCATTTAATAGTCCAAGGGGATGATATAGTGAATAAATCTTTTTGTATATGGTATGAAAACTATTAATTTGTAGTGATTCTATTTGGACTTATCAATTCCCTAAATATATTCATTAATATAATTAATTAAGTCTTAATAGATTACATTGATAAGTTTTAGGTAGTCTACATATATGATATTCTCATATTTTCTAAGAGTAAGGAAGAGCATGAAGATTATTTGAGGGTTATATTAAAGTATTAGGGAAGGAGATGTTGTATTTAAAATTTTGAAAGTTTGAATTATATTATAGATAATGTATCATTCATAGGTCATGTAATTTCAAGATATGGTATATCTATGGATTCTTCCGATATGGAATTTATTAAACAATTGTCCAGACTAACCATGGTGACAAATATTAATAGTTTTATTAGATTGTCTAGATAATACCAACTCTTCATGATAAATTCCTTACAACTATCAAATTTCATTAAAATATTTCCATGGAAGAGATTCAATTTTCATTAGATAGATTAATTTAATGAAATATTCAAGGAGATCAAGATAAGGCTAGATAGTGCACCTATTCTTAAACAACCCTATAATAGAGAAGGGTTTGTGATAGACATGATATATGGATGAAGGGTCTTGGACATGTTCTCTTAAAGAATTATGCAGTGGTAAATTATTCATAATTCCAATTAAAGTTCCATGAAAACAATTACATTAATCATGATTTATAGTTGAAAATATACATTGAATTATATGGTTTGAGTCCATTAATGATTCTAAATACTCAATAAATTACTACCCTAGGGAGGTGAAGAATGTATATGATTCTCTAAGTCAGAAGTGCTATGCTAGTTTGTTAATGATAGGATAGAAAGAGATCTAATACATACAAATTTTCATAGGTTGGACCCTAAAATTAGTAAGGGTGGGAATAAATCCTATCTTTCTCAAATTATTATTCAACCATAAATCCATTTTGTATAAAGTATTTGAAATTGGTATGATACTCAGTATGAGTTATTTTGAAAACTAAACATCACGATTCATAGGAATATTGGGAATATCTTCTTTAAAAACATTAATAAACACTTATTCAATTTGCATATCATTGATATCAAGTTTCTTACAAGCCATATATGATAATTAGTGTCTTTAAAAATGAATCAAGACCCATTAAATGGATGTAATTTCTAGTAGAACACCACATTTACACTTACATTGATAAATAATCATTGGTTAGTTTAGAATATAAAATGTTATATGCCCTCCATGAAAATTAATATGGAATTTAAATAAACATATACATTCCATTCAAAAAATAACAAAACATTAATTTATACTAAGAATATTTATATTTTTATGAATCAAATTTCTATTGACATCAATTAGAGAAGAATAATAGACATGAGAAGCAATCATTGTACCATTAAGTGTTTTCACTACTAATTAAAAAACTAATCATTGTGTTTGTTTTGTGTCACTGTTAGAATATTATTTTGATATAAAAAAGTGGGTTGATATAGAATCAAATTATATATTAATAGGTAAATATTGGATGGTTCGTTTACATTTCAACACTTTGTTAATATATACCTCATCAGTAATAGTAATTAAATGATAATTCACTTTATATTTAGGAATAATGTTATCCTGATGTCGATCATCATCATTAACCCTAAGAATCGAGATCTAGTTAGCATAATGACTATACTACTTGAATTTTAAGTACTAGAGTGTAGGTGTTGAATTAATTGGATCTTCTTCTCTCTTCGTATCATCAAATAACTAATTACCATAACTTCAAAATCTGATTTCCCTATGTCCTTTAATTCCACAAATAATTATTTGGGAGTACCCTTAAGAGAATTTCTTTAATGTATCCTTACAAACATCTAAAATAAATGATGACTACTCTTTTTGTCTTAGAAATTTTTATTATGGGAATTTATATTGAATTAATTATTTATTTCCATATCAAAACCTTGATATTGATTCAAATCTTCAATAATAATTTCTACCTTGGTAACACTTTGAATGATTTAAAAATAACTACTAAATTCCCTTACAACTAATTCACTTTAGAGAAATTATTATAGGCCACTAAAGAATCAATAAATCTTATGTTTGGGTTTAATGAGCTTACAATAATCTTATACTGTAAGTCTTGTAAAATATTAATCATAGGTACTAATGGGTTCATTATCATTCTACTTTTTCTCATGTAATTCTGTATCCTTAATGTGACAAATATAAGGAAATTACTTATTGAAAGAATATCCTTCAAAATTCAACCCATTTCATAGATTCAATTAATTTAAATTGAATCATGTTCTTGATAATATTAAACAATTGTTCTATTTTTCCTTCAAAAAAATCCAAAATAACTTTTTCAATCACCAAATTCTGGAGAAATAAAAATACTTTTTTCAGTGGTGTTGATCCACTGTTCAGAAACTAGTTGATTAGTGGACCCATAAATTGAATTTGTATGTTTCCTCATCAAGCACTCAACAAAACATTATCATATCCATTTATTGTTTGGAATCTCATCATGAGTCATTGATTTATAAAATTTTATAAGAATATCAATGATATTTTTCATTCCATCTCTCATAATATTTGGTTTCTTTGGAGTATAATAATTGTATTTTCCATAATATTTAATATCAACATGGGTCCTTTATTTTATATCCAATGAATAAAAAAATCATAGTGTGAGAAAGAAGTATCATAATTAGAAACCATATAATCATGAAAATCATTCATAGGATATCAATGTCATCACACATTATTTTTAATCAATAACACCTTAGGTTTGAACTAGGTCATCCATCGCCATAATCTATTTAAATCCTTCATAATGATTCATTATAAAAAATTTGAATAAACCAAATAATATCCCTTGGGAGTGTCTATCTAGGTATGTAGTAATTGTCCCACTCATCTTGAATAAGTGATGATCGAGTTAGTAAAAAATATACTCTAGTTAGAGATGTTAACCCAACATATATCTATGAAATAACTAGATCCACTTTATAATATCGAGACATGGATATATTTTTTTAGGATAAACACACTACTTTCATTGTCATATCTTAGGATGTTATCATATACATAGAAATATCCAATGGTTTCCCACTAGTGTTTTCTCATCATTATTTATAAAAATTACTGAACCATTATCAAATACTAGCTATTGAGATCTAAACCTTACATATATAAATATTACATCATACTAAATAAATATTCTTTACCAAAAATTACAATCCATTCTAGAACACAAAAAATTTAGTGTCATTTGAATCTTGGATACATAAATAACTCTAATATAAAAGATCTACATCATCCCACACATAGGTCTTCATAACAAGCACCCTTCATTGACATATGATACTAAAAAAATTTCCTCATATCCTAGGAAAAATAAAAAATGATTAAGGGTGACCTCAAATACCCAATAAGTTTAATAAAGGGATTAATAAATGATAATTTTATCACAACATGAGAATAAGGGCATGGGAACATGAGATTAAACTTTGAAAATCATAACCAGAAATTCATAGTTCATAATCATGAGTCATGGAATAAAGAATGGTAGTTCATAAGTCTTTAATAATAATGGAATCAAGGATCATGATATATTATATCATAACATTGAAATAAGAACATGTTAAAAAAGGGTGTTATAAAGGGTGGCATATTCATAATCATAGAAATCATATCTCAAGTATATGAACTAATACATTCATCAGATGTTATTATTTGGATAACAACCCAAATACCTACATTGGGATTATGATAACCTATAATATTCAATATTCTAGGAATGGGATAACCTCCCATGTATCCTCTTTTATCCTAGGGATATCCTCTTATATACCATATTTTGGGATTGGGATAACCTACCATGTAACCTATTGCATGGGTGCAACAAAATCCCGTGAAACCATTGATACCATAAAATAATAATATTTAAAAAATGCATTGGAGGAATTTATAATTCTTATCCCAAACATAACATAATAATAACCCACTCATATATATTCCATAATATAATAAAACATTCATTATATATTCATACCATAACACAAGGAAAATAAATGGGTTTTGTAAAAATATCTTCATCATAATGAAAGACCATCTAGAGAAATAATAAATATAGTATCATTGGATAATATACCTAGTAATTCATATTTAACATCATTTTTTTTATAATAGTTGAAAAATTACTTTAAAATATAATTGGAATATTTCTGGATGAAAATAAAAAATTTATTTTAGGAGAAATTATTTAAAATATAATAATTTACAAAATATTATGGAAATTAATTAAATTGAAAAGAACCATGGAAACTTATAAAAATATGTTTCAAATTATTGTTCAGTAATGGTGTTATGAAATTACATTCTTTCCATAATCATTAAAATATTAATTCTGTTCACACCTTCGGTAAAAAGTACCTTAATCGCAAAATGAAAAGACAATTCTTTTAAACCATTTTATAGATAGTCAAACATGAGTAAGAATTAATATTAATCAATCATTGGTAAATTTTAAAAACATTATTGAGAATATTTTGAGTGAAATATGGACATATATAAAAAGGGGATCAATCAAAGGTAAAATCAAAGTCCTTTCTCTAGAAAAACATTTTTTTGGTATATTGAGTATTTAAGAAGAGAAAAATGAAAAGAAAACATGTATTCTATAGAAATAATTAGAGGATAATAAATTTTATGATATTATATCGATAAAGATCATAAAATTTATCCATCTAAATCTAAATCATAATAAATCCTAGTAAAAAGTGAGATTATGACATAAAACCCTTACCTTAGATTCATGTTTCATCATAAGAACTATAACCTCCTCTTATTTCGTAAAATTCCATTAGATACATTATTAAGGACACTTGGAATGGTCTTCTAAGATGTCTATCATATCGAATTCATCCATATATATTTTAGTAAGAGAATTGGGAATGGTTTGTTCAATCTAGGTGGCCCAATGTGGTGTAAAGAAGAGAGGGGAGGGGTGTCCTTTTATAAGGGAGGGAGATGACACATTTGGTATTTTTTAAAAGGTTTATAATATATTAATATCTTACCAATTAAAAATGATTCAAAATGACCCATATTTGAATAGGATATGTGGGAAGGTTTATATATGTATGTACAATAAGAATTATGATTTTTTATACAGAAATATCACCATTATCTGTCAGTTTAAACACCTCATAAACCTGATTTAACCTTAACAGTGGTAGAACATTCTTTCTTTTTTACTATTCACTATGCTTAAAAATGTATGGGGACTCATTATTTTTTTTTGAAATTTTGATTCTAAATAAGGATTAAATTTTATAAAATTAATTTTTTATGTTGAAATAATTTATTTTTAAATAAACCTGCAAAACATGTCATAATCGTTTCTCCAAAATTTTTCTTTTCTAAGTATTAAACTAATTTATACAAAAAATAATCATATTTTTGATTCCAAAAAATTAATTGAATTATTATTACTTAAAAACATTAATGAAATTTTAAAATAAACTCAAAAGAAAAAAAATAACTTTATAAGTTCATGAATGAAATAGATAGTTTTCTACAAAATCAATATATTTTTCACTATTCATTGAAAAATTAAGTTTTTTAGAAAAATCTAAAACAAAATTACGTATGATAATTTTGATGTGATGATTTAAAAAATTATACACTTTTCATAAAATATTATTTCTAAAATTAGTAGTAATTATTTATATTATCTACACATAAAATGAAATAAAATTTGTTTTTGAAGAATATATACTTTCGAATAATAAAGTTGCTAAACTATAAATTGAGTAATTATTTATTATAATTTCATAAATATATTAGAATTAAATAATACAATTATAAATATTTTTAATATTGTGGAAAATCATATTCATACCAAAAATTAAGTAGTTATGTTATAACGATATATTATATTAGGGTTCATTTAGACTTGAGGTTGCATATAAAAAAAGTTACTGAATATGTTAAGTTTGTTTCCAATAAAATACATATAAAATTTTATGTTTTAACATTATAACCCCAAAAAATGAATTTCACTCTTGATATTCCATCACTCAGATAGAAATAATTTAGGATATCTCTATTTCATCACATTCTCTGGTTTCAAGTAGTTTCTTTGAATTTATAATTCCTCAAGATAACATTAACAAGGTTAGTTTTTTTCTTAAGGAACTTTATCTCAATGAAAAAATATTTATATTATTTTTTCTATATAGGAAAGATCATGATCGAACCATACAATATCTGTGTTCATTACATGAGAAAGATCACATATGTATATCCCTGGGAGAGATACATAGAACACATCACGAAACAGAGTGTGGTTTGGTGGAAGCAGCAAATGATATGATACAGACCCAAAATGATTAAGAATATCGAAGGGGAAATTTTCTTTGTGATTATATTTCAATTATTTCAGAACCTCATGACATTCTTCCATGGATAAATTCACATGAATACTATTTCACCAACATTGAATTCTATATTTCACCAATGATTTCAAACATAGATTTTATATCATCAATAAGAATCCATGATGTGATACTTAATGGATCTAAAATAATCTTCCATTTACCTAGATAACTCAAGTACCAATAGATTTTTTCCTTCAAATTGAACCTATAACATTATATTTGCACACATCATTCTATAGTGGGTTTATAAGGATCCATCTGAATGATCAGGTGATGACTATTATTGTAGGTGAATTGGAAAAGAGGAACGTGTTCATTCCAAAATATATTTAAATTTCAATAAAATGATATCAAAATATCCTTTAGGGTCCAAGTGGACATCTTATATTGAACATCATATCAAGGATGATAATATGTACTAAAACACAACATTGTATCCGAATCTTACTAAAGATTCCACAAGAACATTGAGGAAATACTTGGATCTTGATTAGATAAAATTCAATTTTATACTCTATGAATACATACCAATTCTTTAATATATATACTAACTAGTGGTTCAATATATACATCATCTTTGATTGAAATGATGTGTGTTGAATTCATAAGGTGATCAACTATAACCCCAAAAACACTATATCCATTAAAAACATTGGGGAATCTAATGAGGAATTCCATTGTGAAATTTCCCCATATTTCATTTTCATATGGGTAATGGTTGTAACATCCCCTTAAACTTTTATCTTTGTGATTTAACAATGTATTATACCATACAATGAGACAAAAAATCTATAATATCCATTTTCATGTTATCCAACCAGAACTACTCTTTAGATCTCTATACTTCTTCATACTTCTTGGATGAATAGACAATGATACAATATAAGCATCATCCAATAGCTTCTTCATAAATTCTTGTATTGATAGATAACATACTCAGTTTATAAAAATTATCATTCTTTCATATTTAAGGATGAACTTTGGAATATTTCTTACCTACTTATATAGATTTAAATCTTCCTTTTGTGCCTCTTTAATATTTACTTGGATTTATGGATAAACACTAATTTGGAAAAGATTAGATTTTACCCCTTTCTTTCAGATTTATAGTTACTTCCTTTGAAAATATATAAATATTATATCCTTTGTAATACTCATCGTAGATCATATGGAATGATCCTTTTGACACAAACCATTTACCACATTGTTTGCTTTCCTAGTGTGGTAATTTATTGAGATATCAAAATATTTATTCAACTCCAACCATATTATTAGCTATACATTCAAATATTTCTGAGTGAATATGTACTTTAATATATTTTTATTAGTATATATGTTATAAATTTCCATGTAAATATAATTCCCCCATATAATTAATGAATGTATTGCCATATATTTCTCCAAATATAGTTATGGGTAATTTTAATCATGAACCTTAAATTTTCATGCATCATAATCTATCACTGTATTATTGTACATGAAGATATATCCAAGTACCTTATTTTATGTATCAATATTGATAACAAACCCTCATACACTGTAGGGTAATTTAAGAACATATTTTCTAACCAACATTATTTTTTTAGCTCCTTGCTATTTTATTTACATTCATTAGTACAAAGGTACTTGACTCCTTTATGAGTTAACATGGTGAGTGGATTAGACATCCATAATAAATTATCCACTATGTGATAATAATATTCATCTAAAAAAAGAAAAATACGAGTCTTAATCCATATGTTTTCTCTATAGAAATGTTAAATAGCATCCTTCTTTGATGGATCCATTAAAACACTCTCACCTGAGATTATATAACCAAAAAATAAAACAGGGTGAATTTTGTGTACAATTTCTTTGTCCTTATGGTATTCATTACAACACTCATTTTATATGAATTCTATTCATTTCACTTTGAATATATATATGAATATCTAATATAATTAATTCCAAAAACTGATCAAGGTCTTCTCTAAAGAAACTATTCATTAAATCTATAAATATATAAGGGGAATCAGTAATACCAAATGAAGTCACTATAAATTCATAGTGCCTATACCTCATATGGAAGATTTTATTGGTATTTATTCTCATATGACTATCAATATATAGTTTCTAAACTGAATATTAATGTTGAAAAAATATTGGACTCCTCACAATTTTTCAAAAAAATCATCAATATAAGGTAGAGGTATTTTTATTCTTGAATTTGATCATGTTCAGTTCCCAATAATTAATGAATAATAAAATTGATCCATATTTCTTCTTATAGAAATTCATATGTTCACACTATAGTGACATAAATAGATGAATTAATCCCTTATACATATTATCCTTATGCTTCTTCCTCAATTCATGCAACTCAGTAAACACAATTCTATATGGATACATTGAAATAAGTGTAGCACCAGGTCTGAGTTCTATTGAAAAATAAACATCATGATTTAAAGGAATACTATGATAATCTTAAAGAAAACCTTAAAAACTATTATAAAATATCTATATCTTTAGTTTCTATCTAATAACCTGAGAAGAATACCCCCTTTGAATAATAATCAAGACCTATATAACAAATATAATTTCAATTGGAAGCTAATATTTTATATAAAACATATAAACAATAATATGATAGTTTAGAATATAAAATTTGAAACTCCACCCTAGAAATTGATATAGGATTTATATAAAGAATGAATGTCCATGCCCAAAATAACATTAAATTCAACTATAAGTAGAATACCAAGATTTTCAAGAGGAAAATATCCATAAACATCAATGAGATAAGAATCATAGACATGGGATAAAATAATTATATAATAAGGTTTTTTCACTTCTAATTTCAAATCTAATCATTGAGCTAATACCATGATACCCTTAGTAAATTATTCATATATACATAAGTGGTTAGATCCAAAATAAAATAAGTAATTTTATATCCAAGATTGGATATTATGTGTACCTTTCAGTACTTCATTATTACACCCCACATCAAAAATGGTGATCAACTGGGATTCCCCTTTGTACAAGGGTTTAAGATTTTCTTGATGTTAATTATTGTCTTTAGCCCTTATATTTGAGCACTCATAAACATGATGACAATAATCCTATAATTTTAAACACTGTTGTTTTGGTTGTTCATTCTATGAAGCATATTATATATTCATATAAATTTATAAATTATACCAATAATGTTGAGATTCAATTACCTGATGAACTTTCTTCAACAATTAAATTATTTACTAGTCCCCCTAAGATTATTTCCTCTATGTATGTTTCTACACTTATTTTATAAAGGATGAATCATCATTATTTATCCATGGTTTCTATTAATATAATTTCCACTAACTTATATATTTCATTTATTATAAAAAAGAGATAAATGGGTAACTCTAATAAATATTTATTTCTTAGTAGCATATCCAATGATTTATTTACAGTTCTTAATATCCTTAATGGATAAATAAATTCCATAACTTAGTTTTAAGTCACTAAATATTTAATCAATCATACTATCTATGTCATTGATAATAATAGAATCATACCTTGGAAGTCATGTATTTTTTTCTTTATCTAGAGTAATAGATTCAAAATTATTCTTATTTATCATAAGGAATTAATCTCTTTTTTTAATTTAATGAATTAAGGAATGTAATTTTTCAAAAAGTAACTTTCTAAACCCATACCAATATATAGAGTCAATATTTTTATCTTTCCTCATGTTTTGGATAAGTGTTTACTAATGATTTTCTTTATCTTCCAAAAGATAAAGGTAAAAAATAACCTTTTAATCAGTGAACACTAGAAACATATATATTTTCAGTGTCTTTATCTATTGTTTAGAATCAAGTGGACTAGAAGACCCACTAATAGAAAGTGGTTTTTTCCTCATGAAGTAATATGAAAAACATTATACTTGCCTTTTATCTATTAGAATATTGGTATGATTTAGGGATTGAGAATGTTGAGTGGGCATATTAATGACATTTTTTATTCTATCTCCCATAATAATTGGACTCTCAGTTGGAAAATGGCTGCACTATCTATCAAATTTAGAGTTAACATGGTTCCTCCAGTTTTTATCCATTGAATAAAACAAGAAAGCATAGTTTGAGTAAAATTTTCATGTTAAGAAACCATAAAATCATGAACTTTTATAGGATCTCTAAATCAATAAACCTTCTTTTTAGTTCATTAGACATTTGGATTAAACTAGGTTATCCATGGTCATCATCTATTAAAATCCATAATAATTATTCATAATTGAATTTTGAATTAACCCTAGCATATCCCACAAGTGTCTATATCGGTGTGAAGTCTTAGGACAACTCACCATGAATCAGTGAAAATTGAGTTAATACCCTATATATTCTGTTAAGAGTTTTTCCCCCTAAGTGAATCTATTCCATAAAAAAACCAAAAAACTTGTGTCTAGATAGGGGTTTATTTTTAATAAAATACACACTAATTTATTTACCATATCATTGGATGTTCTCCTATAATTAGGGTTATCCTAATGGTACTCACTATGTTTTTCTCATCATGGATTCTAAATATAAAAAAATACCCAAACCACACACACACACACACATATATATATAACATATATTATTAGATAAATATTCATTACATTACATTATAATAAATACTAGAACCATAAAGGATTTGTGTCTTAAGAAAATTTGATGAATAAAAAAAAAGTATATAAAATATATATAATAAATCCCACTTAGTTATTCTCAACTAGAAGAAAAATTAGACATATCAATATATAACCATTCTTTATATCCTTGAAATAAGAAATCATATTAAAGTGTGATATTCGATGCTCAGTAAGGGTAAACAATGGATATATCAATAATCATATAATAGTAAAATGATTATAAAGGAACGATAACATGAATTTAAACATTGAAAACAATACCCCACAATTCATAGATCATAATCAAAAGTAAAACAAATATTGGTATTTCATAAGACTTGAATAAAAAAGAAATCAATGAAAATTATTTATGAGATCATAAAATTGGTGTATGATCATATGGAAAAAGTGTGGCATAATATGTGGAATAATCATAATCATAGAAATATAATATCAAAGATAACCACCATAAAATTCATCACATGTTGGTCATGGGATAACCGCCCGAGTACCGCCTTTAGGCTTAGCATAACCTCCAATGTACCAGCTTTCTGGCTTGGGATAACTTCCCATGTAACCACATTAGAGCTTGTGATAACCTCTCACATACCATTTTGGATCAAAAAACATTTATATTTATCAAATAAAGTGGCCAAATATATAATTATTTTCCCACCAATCAAATAATCATAACCCACTCATAAGTATTCCATAGGATCATAAAACATTCATCATATCATTATATAATAGCCCATGGAAAATAAATGGTTTTCATAATATTAAATTTGTCATAATAATAAAACACAAATAAAATGAATAAGGATACTATAATTGGATAATATAATAAATAATTAATAAGTATCATTAGAGTAAATTATTAAATTTGAAAAAATACTTTAAAATACAACTTGGATATTTTTAGAGGAAAATAATGTTTTCATTTCTAAATCCCTTACTTAAAATATAAAAATTACCAACATATTATGGAATAATTTTTCTTTAAAAAGAAACTTGGAAACATGTAATGAAAGAATTAAATAACTATATAGTAATTACAGTGGTAAATTAATTTCATATCATAATTATTAAATTAATGATTATATTCAAAAATTCTGTAAATATTATATTTTATAGAAAATGAAAAGTGGATTCCTTGAAACCGTTTTATTGAAATTAAAACACCAATAAAATTTGAATTTAATCAATAATTGGAGAATATAAAATAAATTTTATTTTTTAAAGGAAATATGGGTATAAAATAAAAATATCCTTAACCAAAGAGAAAAATAATGTTATTTCCTTTGTAACATCTCTTCAGTATTTTGAGTGTTTAAAGAGATGAAAATCAAATGAAAACCTGAATTATATAGATATAACTAGAGGAGAAGATAATTATTGATATTATTGAATATTTTATATTAAAATTTCATCATTGAAAACATAATCATAAATAATTATAGTAAATAATGATATTGTAACATAAACCCCTCACGTCATTTTTGACTTGCTTTGTATGAACTATAATATCCTCTTATTTGGAAGACATCTTTTGGATTCCAACTTATGTACACTTTAAATTTCTATTTAAAAAATAAAAACACATTTATACAATGGATATTATTTTTTATAAAATATATGGGAAGGGTTTTGTTGAACTAGGTAACTCAAAATGAAATAACGAAGGGAGACGATGGGTGTCTTTTTTAAGGATGGGAGATGGGACATATGATATTTTTCCATAATTTTAGCATATTTTAATGAATTAATCAATAAAAATGATTCCAAAGGAGTCATATTCTACGGATATATGATAGAGGGTAGAAATATTTCCATAAAATTGGGTTTAGACATGATTAAATATAAATATCACACTTATCACTTACTATAACCAACCCGGTAAACCAGTTTTAATAAAAACCATGGTGAAAAATTCAGACCATATTTAATATTCATAATGATTGTTTATGAAGTGGAATCACTACTGAATTTTGAATTTATTATTTATAACATGGAATCCATTTTATCAAATTCAATTTCCATAGGTTCCATTTTTTTAAAATAAAACTAAAAAATGTGATGAAAAAGAATTTTCTATAAAAATACATTTTTAATTATAAGTTATTTATTAAACCAAAAAATCATAATATTTATTCCGATGAAATTATTTGGATTATGATTAATTAAAATAAACCAGTTATATTTTAAAATAAATTTAAAAAATGGAAATTTATAAATACTTGAATGGAAATGATAATTTTTAATAAAAAAAGTATTATTTTCACTTTTGACATAATGATTAATCTTTCCATAAAAAAAAACCCAATAAGGTAATTTTGAGATGAATATTTAAAAACTTATATTATTTTAATAAAATTAAATTTCTAATAGTGTTATAAATTAGTTATAATATCTATAAATAAAATTAAATAAAAACCATTTTTGAAGAAATTGTAATTCTGAAGAATGAAATGACATTAACGAAAACTGATTAAATATTTATCATAAATTAATCAATACATTTTTATTAAATAAAATATTTATTCATATTTTTAATAATGTGGTTAATATTATTTATACAACCACTTTAGTATGTATTTTATAAAGGTTTAATATATTATAGTTTATTTATAATCGAGGTTTTGTATAAACCATGATATCAAATACATCATGATTATTTCAAAGGAAATATATATAAAATCGTAGGGTGTTACCGACCTTATAGATGGTTATATCTGGTAGTGGATAAATCCACTTCACGAATACACTAGCTAGCCGGTGTCCTAATACAGTGTAGTAGGTTTATAACACGCTGATATTTTGTGAAATATATATTTTTAAAATAATTTATTTTTTTTGATATTTTTTATTTCACACAACACAAAATACAAATTGTGTTATATGAGATCACTAAGTTTGGTTTTCATTGAACACAACAGTAATCTATGTTTACACTATATGAAACACTTATATTAGATTTTGGTACATGCAATACTATGTTTGGCTTGTGTTATACATAATTTCAAGTTCCTTCGATAGATTTCATTACACATAAGATATAGTTTTTTCAAACTACACTGTACTATTATTATTATTATTAAAACATTATAATAATTTTCACCTAGCTATTGGAATGGTAGTTATTAATACAATTAATTAAATTATTAAAATATGGTTTACATATGAATATAAGAATAATTATTTGGGGACCAATTAACTAGAAATGAAAATAAAACAATTTTGAAAATATAGGAAATCTTTTGCTGGAAAAATATATTTTTGAAATTAAACATGTTTTAACTCAATAAATTAATTAAACAAATATTCATAAATTATTTTAATTAAATATATATATATATATATATTATATATTATATTAAATTCAATAAACTATTTAACATTCATCTTATGTGTTTTTTAGACAAGAGATAAGGATAAATACAATTTTATACATAAATATATATATTCTTTCTAAAAGGTAATTTTACCACCATTTAATGATGTAAATTTTTTAAATATAATTTCTGAAAATTTTATATTTTTTATTTTAAAAAATATACTTCATTTTTGAAAGCATAATATCAAAATTTACTTTGGGTGAATTTGTGTTATTTTTCAAAAAGTTTCATTTTTTAATGAATAGTGAAAAAACACTGAATTTTAATTGAAAACTTCTTTTTCATACAATTTATTTATATAGTTAAATTATATTTTAAATTGGTATAATAAATAATCCAATTTAGGTCATTTTAACTAGTTTTACATTGAAATTTTATATAAAAACATTTCAAGCTTTTCAGCATTTTCACTTTAAAAACCCAGCGTCTTATCCCACCTACAAGATTAATTTTAAAATAATTTCTGGCAATTATGTGATGGGAATTTTGAAAAATGGATTCCATATTAGAAGTTAGAATAATTTATAATTTTTAATAAGGTCAAATTATTTTTTAAACAAAAATATTAGTGAAAAAAATTATAATTAATTATAATGATTAAGGTAAAAATGAGTTTACTTAGTGGTTAAGTTTTAATCTTAAAAGGATAAATGACCTATAAACTTTTAAAAAATCCATTTTTTGTCCATATTTAGAACATATCCTAAATTTTATAAAAAATTTAACATTTTTTTTGAACATGATGTAATGGAGACCATCAATAATTTTTTTCTGTTTATTTTTACAAGAATACCACTCCTCCATTATAAAAGGCACTCACCCCCTCACTTATTCACTCATATCGACCTATTTGGATTAAAAAAATTCTATCCAAATATCCTCCCAAATTCCCTCCATTAATCATATATGCCTCACTTTGGGCATAAATCCAACCAAGGAATCCCTTTGGTGCAAACTAAAAAGTGTTACCCAATGAAGAGGTAACATCATTCAACAAGCACTTTTGTTTTATTTTTTTCTCCAACCACTAAATTATTCTTATTACATTATTATATAATAAATTAAGTATCCAAAATATACTATTATATAACGAACTGATGTCATTCGTTATTCTATTACCACCTTTCAAGGTTGGGAATAATGATGGAATTGCTATTTTTATATTATATAAATTATATTTATGATATATTTATTCTCTTTTAATTATTATATAACACATAATTTCTTGATTTATATTTTTTGGGAATACGATAACTTCATTTGTGTACGTGTAGACTACCGCCTCCTCAAAGCGATCTGATTTGTTCACACTTTACACTAAATGTATTAATTATGAGATTAGTAAAATTATATTATATATATGAAATAATAATTATAATGTGATGATAATATATATATTTACATATATTTTATTTAATTTATTTCTTTAAAAATGAAAAGAAAATGGAAACAATATTCATGCGCATATACGACCTACCATCTCCATGAACGATGTGTTCCATTTCATATTTATATATTTTATAGATTATTATAAATAATTATATAATGAATATATATGATTTTTATATCATTTTTTACATTTTATAAATAATTATATCATGATATAAATAAGAGGATCAAGAATAACATGTCAAAACATATACAAAAAACAATTCCGTTATTACCCAAAATGTAAATTTAACATGAAATTGTTAATAAAATGGTAATAAAAAGACATAATAAAATCATATATATTATGATATATAATAATATGATTATATGGTATATTTATAATAAACCTATATTTTTTATATAGTAGGTTTTAACGTGTACTAAGATAGTCAAGACTTAAGGTAAGAGTTTTCTCGTCTCACTTTTATTTCTGTGAGATATATACTACATTCACTACTTATTTTTATTGTGTGGTATATATACTAAACTATGAAATTTTATATCATTAATTTAATTATATTAAAAGATTCAATTTATGTTTTTATTTCACGGATCTCATGATTCAAAAGTTACTCAAGCAGTAAGGGGATTTCTAGTCTAACTTTTATTTCTACCAGACTTATGCCTTATTCACCAAACATTTCTTTTGTGTGGTTTATATAATACCCCTGAATGTATTATATTATTATTATACTTACATTTATGGGTGTTAATATATCCATTTTATGATCTATATTTCATGGGGGTTTATGGTTCAATAGTTACCAAATCAGTAAGGTAATTTTATCTCAATTTGACTTCTTTGAAACACATGTTATGTTATGCACCTATATTATTTTATGCGGTGTATATAATGACATTTGAAATGTTATATAATGAATATAATTATTCTCATGATATGGTGAGATTAGTTTAATTTTATTATTTTACAGGGATTAGGATTCAATGTTACCAAAGTGGTAAGAGTGTATTGCTACAATATCATCATTAATCAAGTTTGTTTATGATTATGCTTCTATTGACGAAATCTTATAATCAATATCTCAATAATTCTCAATAATTTTATTATCCTCTGGTTATTCAGAATATAATAAAGTAATGTTACCGTTATTAAAATCTTTGGTACTTAAGATAACTAAGAAAATGTTTTATGAAAATATTACCTAATTTCTCTCTTTGGTCAGAAATCTGTTTTATTCAACAAAAATATTTCCTCAAAATGTTTAAAAAAATAATTTAAATGATATTTTATGATAATTTTTAAGGAATTTTTTTTAAAATTGTGTTACGTTTTAAAATGGGTTTTAAATGTTTTCAATCTTCATTTACATGTTTTCAAATATATTTTCATAGAAAAGGTTTTTAAATTTTTTTCATGATTCTTTTATAGGTTTTCAATGATATTTTCAAAGAAAATGATTTCAAAATGTTTTCAAGATTCATTTATAATATTTAAAAAATATTTTCAAATAATTTTTTTTTAATTTTTTTTCAAGTTTCATTTATATATTTTGAAATATATTCTCAATGAAATGGTTTTCAAATTTTTTTCAAGCATACTTTATAAATTTTGAAGGTTATTTTAGAAGGAAGGGATTTAACTGATTTAAATGATTATTTTATATGTTTCCAATGATATTTTTAAAGAAAAAGTTTTTCAAAGAAGTTTTATGTTCAATAATTATTTTAAATTATTTTTTTAGCTTCCTTTATATGTTTCAAAAATTTTATTCTCAAAGAAAAGGATGTTCATAGTGTTTATCAGTGAATTTTTTTTATCAAGAAATGTCTTTAAAATATCTATTAAAATTATTTTCCATATAAGATGACATCCATTGGTGTTACTCATTTCTTACTTGGGATATGATCCAAGGTTACCATTCATATTCTTTCTCTGGATGGTTTATGTTTTTATAACATGATGTTTATGAAACCCATTTATCTTTCACATGTTATATGTTTATGAAACTAATTTCACTTTCATAGGTTATATGCTTATGAAACCCATTTATATTTCATGGGTTATTCTATGATTGTGAAACTTACCTATTTTCCACAAGTTATGATATAATGAAATATTTATGATATCCATTTCATTTCATGATATGTGATATGATGTTTATGAATCCCATCTTATTTTATGGGTCATGATATGATGAATGTTTTATCATCTTGTGGTGTATATATAAATTATTTAATTAGGATAAGGGTGGTACCTATATCTCCCTACATTTTATTGAGTAAATATTTATATCTCATGTGATAGACATGGATAGAATGAGGAGTGAACTTGGTTCAGTAAGGGACTTTGTCCACAAAGATGGTATTGTGAGTGAACCTTGACTACTAATATGGTATTGGGAGTAAAAGTTAACTACTAATATGGTATTTGGAGTGAACCTTGACTACTAATATGATTTGGAGAGTAAACAAATTCCACTACAATGAAAGGGATGTGAATGGGTATAGTGGTGTGTCCCGCCTAGTAGGTCTAACTCCCATGAAGTTCCATGATAGGTTTTGGAAATAAGACTTCAATTATAAGGAATGATTTTATATGATTACGTGTATGCCACAAATTACATGGCTTATTCTTATGCTATTCTCTTATGGATTATTCTCTTGATTACCTTATGATTCATGACTTATGAAATTCCAATCTTTATACCATGACTCATGCATATGATCCTTGATATGTAGGGTATGATATTTAAATGTTAATATCATGTTATCATACCATTATGCTCATGTTATTATTACATATCTCCTTTATTTACCCTTAATGATCATTTTATCTCACTATTTCTTATGTTTCCTTTACCTATGTTATGAGGAAAGGTTTTGAGTAGGCGTACCAAATGGGAATATCATTGTGGGAAATATTGAAGATATTTCACCAAGTTAGAATATTTTATTCTAAGTTTCCAATGACACTAAACTATTATATTCCTTGGGAATGTACTTTTTTAATGTTATGAATATTCATCTAAAAATACGTAATTTCCATGTATGTTAATCTTGGGTTTCTATAGTTGGAATCAAAGGAAAGGTTTAGTAAAACATTAGAAACTTGGACAGAAAAACTTTAGTGAGATCCCTAGGGATATTTATAAGGATATTTTTAGGGATTTATCTAAGGATGGTCCTAATGAGTCATATATTTTAAATTAGGTGTCATGATTTAGGCATCGTATAAGTAATTTTACATGATTTTTGGTTTTATAATATGATAAGTATTTCTCACACATTGCTTACTAGTCTTACTCAATAGCGGGAACTATAAAAACCTAGGTTAACATTGAATGTTTTCAATGTGAAAATTATGGGAATTATGAAAATATATTTCCTATTTAGAAATACCATGATGAGAATCGTGAAGGCGGTACGAGTATTGGTTATATTAGTAATGATAAATAGACCACAAATGATATATGAAATGTATGGGATGTTCTAACAGTATTGTTTACATTAAAAGTAAGAAGGATGATTAGATTGAGATTGAGGAACATTAAGACATGACTCATATTTCATATTCTAGGAAAGGGGTATTAAGGAATAATATTATGAATCCAAATTAATTGTTTAATAATAAATTTGAATGACTGATGTGTATATGTTTTGGAATTCAAAGATTATGTTATAAGAACCATGAAATATATAAGTATTATTAGTATACGTTTTTCATTATGGATTTAGAAGGATATGTTAAATGTTTCTGATGACATAAAAATATGATTTAATGGAAAGGTGATATTTTGATTGAGGTAAGGAGACAATTAATGTGGTCCTAATTTTGATAAGACTGTGTTTATCTTGGATAAAGAGATGATTGATATAGATAAAGAAAATTGGATAGTACTAATTACCATGGAACTGATTATTGATTTATTAAAAAACTAGTTTATGTTATCATGGATGAAGTTTATGACTTTTTTGGATTTAAGGAATATATCCAATAATATTTGGAATAAGAAAGAATTCATTTTTTATGATTATTTATGATAATTCAGGTTATTACCATGTTTCAAGAGAATACATGATGAAGGTATTCACATGTATGGTATGCGATAAACATAATATACATTATGATATATCGGGGATCAATATTAATATAATTTTGAGAAATTTAGTGACCTTATTTATAAGGTTTTGTATTTTCATCTTTCAGAAGGATTATAAGGTTGACCATTTATGGAAAGGTTTCTGTTAAAATTCAATTGATGTTTTATATATTAAAGTATTATCTCTCCATATTAGGATTTTTGAATATTGGATAACCTATGATAACATTTTTCCTATGATTATAACTAAAGATATATGGAATGACTTATTATTCTACATATGGATCTTATGATTTGTTAGTGATTTATACATAAAAAATTCACCTTCATTTTTGGAGTAAGAGATGAAGTTGAAATTAGTCAACACACAACCAAAGGGTGAGATTGAGAATATGAAATGGAATGAAATAAAGCACGAATATCTCCTTTTGAAAATTATTCAACTTTAGGAAAATGTTATTCAAATAAAATTTTATACCATTATCATCATTTTTTATGACATCAATGACCTTTTTCAAGCCTCTTTGGTTTATGGATTTGTGATTGTTAACTTCCTTTGACCATGTTTCCTATCACTCTCCATCAGAACTTGATAGTTATATTTCTATTCAATTTTCATGATTTCACTTTCCACTTATGTTCTCTTACATGGAAACCTAGATCTGATTTACTTTGTGTATCCATTATGGTTATATCTTTCATTTTTTAAAGTATGTTTTAGTATTTATTTTTTTGACGTGGGTTTCTATAAAAAGAACTTTCAAGTATTAAACCTTTGATAACCCAAACAAATTTTGAGGGAGAAATTAATTTTAAGGGGCGGGGGGGGGGGGGTAGAATGTAACACTATGAAATTTTTTGGAATATATTTTTTGAATTAATTTAATTTTTTCTTGTTATTTTTCATTTCATGCAACACTAAATATAGCTTGTGTTATATGAGAGCACTATGTTTGGTTCGCATTTCATGAAACACCAAGCTAATTTTATGCTATAATCAACAATTAAATTATCTTTCAGTACATAAAACACTATGTTTGGATTAAGTTACACAAAATTATGAGTTCCTTTAATATATTTATTTACATGCAATACCTAGTTTTACCAAACTACAATATACTATTAATATTATTATTAAAATATTATAATAATTTTCACTTAGCCATTGTAATAGTAGTTATGAATAAGATAAATTAAATTATGAAAATATGGTTTACACATTTATATAAGAAGAATTCTTTAGTGACAAATTATCTCTAAAAGAAAATAAAACCCTTTTGAAAATATAGGAAATATTTTGTTAGAAAACTATATTTATGAAATTAAACACATTTTACCTAAATAAATTATTTAAATCACTTTTGATAAATGATTTTAATGATATATATATATATATATATATTATATTCATTAAAATATTTAAAATTCATATTATTTGTTTTCTAGATAAGAGATAAGGATAAATCAAATTTTAGGCATGAAGATATATATTCTTTCTAAAAGGTAATTTTACCACCTTTTAATTGTGAACCTGTTTTAAATATTATTTTTTAAACTTTTATAATTTTTATTTAACAAAATAAAATTCATTTTTTAAAACAGAATATCAAAATTCACTTTGGGAGAATTCTTGGTATTTTTGTTAGAAGTTTCATTTTTTGATGAATAGTGAAAAACACTGAATTTTAATTAGAAAATTATTTTTTATCTGATTTATTTATATAGTAAAATTATATTTTAAATTAGTACAACAATTAATACAATTTAGGTCATTAGAACAAATTTTATATTGAAATTGGATATAAACACATTTTTTTTTATCTTTCTTACTTTAAAAAGCCGCCATCTCATCCCAACTGCAAGATTAATTTTAAATAAATTTCTACCACCTCTATGATTGGAATTTGGAGAAATTGATTCCATATTTTGAATCATAATATTTTATAATTTATAATAATATCAACTTATTTTTTGACCAAAAATATTAGTGAAAGCATTTAAAATTAATTACAACGATTAAGGTAAAAAGAAGTTTACTTAGTAACTTTAATCATAAAAGGATAAATGGAAAAGTTACTTTTACTAAAGACATTGGATGGAAAAATTTAGAAAATATACTCCCTTGGATTGAAAATGGACTACTATTATAGGCACATGATGTAAGGGATACCTCTCAATATTGTTTTCCTTTTTATATTTACAATAATAGAACTCGTCCTCCACTATAAAAGGAACTCACCCCCTCAATTATTCACACATATCAAGACATTTATATACAAAAATACTATCCAAATATCCTTCCAACCTCTATAAATTAATCCTAGAGGCCTAAATTTGGGCATAAATCCAACCAAAGAATCCCTTTGATGCAAACCAAAAGGAGTTAGCCAAAGAAGAGGTAACATCCTCCAACAAGCACTTTTATTTTATTTCTTTCTCCACCCCATCAATTATTCTAATTATATGATTATATAATAAACTAAATATCCTAAATATACTGATATGTTGTTATGTTAAGGTTATAACCTACACTCACACACACTTCCATCAAATGGGATATGCAATCATTTTTTTGTGTACAACAGACTACCTCATCGCAAACTGATGCCTTTTGTTCTTCCATTACTACCTTTCAAGGTTGGAAATAATGAGAAAGTTAATGTTTTTATATGATATATAAGTTTTTTTATGATTAATTTATGATTATTTAATTATTATATAATACATAGCTTTATGATTTCCATTTTGTGGGAATATGATAACTTTGTTTGTGGATGTGTGGACTACTGCCTCCTCAAAGCTATGTGAGTCATTCACACATTACACAAAATTTATTAAGGATGGTTTTAGTAAATTTATATGATATATATGAAATAATAATTATACTATAATGATAACACACACACACACATATGTCATTTACTTTCTTCCATTCAACAAGACAAGAAAACAGAAACAAATTTCATTTGTACGTACGACCTACCATCTTCATGATTGGTGTATTCCATTTCATATTTCTATATTTTATATATTATTATAAAAAATTATATACTGAAAATATATGATGTTTATATAATTTTATTAAATTCTATAACTAAGTAAATCATTATCTAAGTAATAGGATCAAGAATAACATTTCAAAACATATATGAAAAACAAAGCAATTATTACCCAAAATATAACATTAACAAGAAATTGTTAATAAAACAGTAATATAAAGTAATAATAAAATAATATGTAGTATTATATATAAGAACATTGGTTCTTTTTTATATTTATAATAAACTTATATTTATTATACATGAGGTTTGAATGTGTATAAATAAATTCAAGAGTTAAGGTAAGAGTTTTCTCATCTCACTTTTATTTATGTGAGATATATGCTATATTACCCACTTATTATTGTTTTGTGGCGTACATACATCCTTATGACATGTTATATCATGAATTTAATTTATTTAATTATATTAAAAGTTTCAATTGATGTTATTATTTCATGGATCTCATTATTCAAAAGTTACTCAAGTAGTAAGAGGATTTCTAGTCTCACTTTTATTTCTGTGAGACTTATACCTTATTCACCACTTATTTATTTTGTGTGGTGTAAATATTTAAAATTAATGTATTATATGATTATTATAATTAAATTTATGGGTATTAAAATATCCATTTTATGATCTCTCTTTCATGGGGTTTTTTTAGTTCAAAAGTTTCCAAATCGGTAAGGTAATTTTGTCTCAATTTTTCTTCTTTAAGACACATGTTATGTTATGCACATATAATATTTTACGAGGTGTATATAATAACCTTTGAAATGTTATATCATGAATATAATTCTTATCATGATATTTTAAGATTAATATAATGTTATTCTTTCATGGGGTTTAGGATTCAGTGTTACCAAATTTTTAAGAGTTTATTGCTACAATCTCATCATTTATCAGGATTGTTTATGATTATAATTGAATTGATGAAATATTATGATCCATATCTTAATAATTATCATAATTTTTTTATCCTTGGGTTATTATGATATATTCAAGTAATGGTACAATTTTACCAGTCTTTGGTACTTAATATAGTTAATAAAATTATTTTAAGAAAATCTGACTTTATTTCTCTCCTCGGTTAGAAATATATTTTATTAAATAACCATGTTTACTAAAAATGTTTCCAAATGATATCTTAAGATCATTTTAAAGTAAAGGGATTTTAAAAGTGTGTTATGTTTTCAATTTTTTATATTTTTCCAAGGTTCATTTATAATATTTCAAAGATATTTTTAATGAAAAGGTTTTAAAAATATTTTCAAGATTAAATTATAAGTTTTCAAATATATCTTCAAATAAAAGGTTTTAAAAATGTTTTTAAACCTAATTTATCATTTTTTAAATATATTTTTAAATAAAATGTTTTCAAAATGTTTTCAAGATCACTTTACATTTTTTCAAATATATTTTCAAATAAAAGGGTTTCAAATTGATTTAAGATTACTTTATAAGTTTTGACGATTATTTTTAAATAAAAGGATTATAATGATTTCAAAGATTATTTTATATTTTTTAAAATATTTTTTAAAAGAAAAATGTATTAATTTTTTTTATGTTAAATAATTATTTTAAATGATTTTCAAAGCATCCTTTATATATTTTAAAAAGTTTATTTTCAAAGAAATGAATGTGTAAAGTGTTTTTTAAAGAAAAAATATTTTTTTTCAAGAAATTTTTTAAAAGATATTTAAAAATTATTTTCCATCTAAAATGAAATATTTTGGTGTAACTCGTGCTTTACTGAGGATATGATCTAAAGGTAATATACATATTATTTCCCTAAATGGTTTATGTTTTGATGGAATGATGTTTATGAATTCATTTATAATTCAAAGGTCATATGTTTGTGAAACCTATTTCTCTTTCCTGGGTTATATGATTGTGAAACCCATTTACCTTTCATGGGTTATTATATGATTATGAAACCTATCTCTTTTCCACATGTTACGATATGATGAAATGTTTATGACACCCATTTCATTTCATGGTTTATGATATGATGTTTATTAAGCGCATATCTTTTTTATATTACATGATATGATGAATGTTTATTATCTTGTGGAACATGTATGCATGATTTCATTATGTGAAGGATTGGACCTATATCTTCCTACAATTCACTAGGTAAAGAATATATCTCATGATATAGACATAGTTGGAATGAAGAGTGAACTTGGTTCAGTAAGGGACTTTGTCCACTAAGATGGTCTGGGGAGGGAACCTTGACAATTAAGATGGTCTTAGGAGTGAACCTTGACTACTAAGATAGTCTTGGGAGTGAAACTTGAAAACCAACATGGTCTTGGGAGTGAATATTAACTAATAAGATGGTATTGGGTGTAAACCTTCACTAATAATATGGTTTGGGGAGTGAACCCATTCCACTACAAGGAAAGGTTTATGACTGGGGATGGTAGTGTATCCCACCCAGTAGGTGCATCCCCCATGAAGTGACCTGATAGATTTTGGAAATAATCCTTGAATTATAGGGAGTGATTTTATATGCTTACGTTCATTTCACAAATTCAATGACTTGTTATTATGTTATTTTCTCATGGATTATTCTCTTGATTCCCTTATGATTCATGACTTATGAACAACCAATATTAATGCCATGACTCATGTATATTATCATTGATATGTAGAGTATGATATTAAAATTTTATTCTCATATTCTCATACCCTTATTATTATGTTAAGCTTATGTATCTCCTTTATTTACCCCTACTGAGAATCTGAACTCATCCTTTATTATGTTTCCTTTCCCCATGTTATGAACAAAAGTTTTGAGTAGGAGTACTATAGGGGAAGATATTTGTGTGAAACATTGAATATCTTTCACCAAGTCATAATATTGTGTTTTATGTTTTCAAAGATACTAAAATATTATGGTCCTCAAGCATTAAATTTTTTAATGTACTGAATATTAATCTAAAATGATATAATATCCATTTATGTTAAGACTCAGTCACTTTAAGTATGGCCTTTTTGGGGGAAGAATTAAAATTACGGACACTCATGTTTTTAGGGGTAATCCTACCCCTCTTCTTTTTGGTTTCCCTGTATGAGTAGGGGTTAAAACCCCATCATTCAATATTAATCATCCATCAATTTTTGGTATTTCAAACTCTATTATTTAGTGATTTTATGTATGGATTCACCTTCAGAAACATTAATTCATAAAATCCTATATTACATTATAAATTTCATTTCCCTCAGGCTAATGTTCATGGATGAGTCCCTTATATAATTTTGTAATCACCCATAGATGATGAGGACATCATGCTTCTTAGAAAGAGGTAATTCTAAGAAAATTTCTTCATATTGTTACTCAATAATTTTTTGAATTCATATCATTCCACCAATTTAATTATTGTTTTCATTAAATTTAAATTAAATTAAGTATTTTATCGATGATGGTTGATACAAAATTCACCTGGGTTAATGTCTAGATCATGGAACATACCTCCAATGTGTGTTTGGTTATTGGTTGGGTGTGATGAGTCCAGTCATTAATTGTTCTATTTATTTTTTGGGTTTATTAATTTAGTATTAAATACTAAATTTTTAATTAATTTTATTTTAGTTCTAATTAATTAATTTACATGTATTGGATTGGTAAATATTCTAATGCGATTAATTAGGATTAGACAAAGCATGACTGAGTGTTGGTAGTAGCTATCAGGTAGTGAAATTAAAATTAATGGGTTATGCTACAATAGTGGGTGGTCTTCTATACTTGAAAATGGTATTTGTTGATGTTTTGCGAGAAAAATGTGATGAAATATCTCTATATAAATAGTTCACATTGATTTAGTATTTTTTTATTCATAATTAAATGTCTAGTTAGACTACACCAAGTTCCATGTATATAAGTATCATTAGAAATAAATTGATTTTATTAACCACTGATGGATGATTCCTTAAATATAACATTTTATTCCTTGGACACATCAAAGATGGGGTGTCGGATGAATTGTGAACAACAGACCTATTAGGCCTTGTGAGGACCGTATAGATATATTTATCCATAGTGGATATACCCTAGGCTAGATGAACATGGGTTACAAGAGTAGAATGACCAAGCTAGACCACAAATTCATTGATAATGACTATGGGCCATCCCACTATAACATCCCTTGTGAAGATTAACCTATGATGCAATGAGGCCTGGTTATTATTTTGACCTTTCTGTGGAACATGACACACTATGTGACTATTATTGGCTCATGGATTATGTATTTTACTAAGGTCCCCATGTGCAGTGCCTCTACTTTGGTATACCCTAGGGTACTATAGTTGGTTTCCTAGTGATATACCAACCCTGATTAGGAGTGATGAGATATGTGTAGTGATGAAATATATACAATGATTATAGGTTTAGGTATTTGTATAACCCTTTTCCTCATTATATATGGTGGGTTTTCTAATATTCCATCATAGTGGGTTTTTAATATATATATATATATTAAAAAAACTTGTTGAATTGTTTATACTGTTTAAATGGAAAACTACCTCATGGGTGTTCGTGGATACTCCCCATTGGGAGACAGTGAATACTCCCCCTAGGGAGGTCTTAAATACTCCCTACAAAGAAAATGAAAAATATCCATATGTGAAGTTCATTAAAACTACCTTCAAGAAGGTTATTGAAACTACCTTTGGGGAGGTTAACAATTATAATAATGGTTTATACATGGATTTGGAGGCATGATTACCATATTTTTAGGGAGAGTAAAACTTTTCCACCTCAAGTGAGCTTCTTGGGATTGTGGTGTCTTTGGAGAGATGGTCGAGACTTCTGCATTGTAAGTTCATAGTTTTCCGGACCATTACATTCATGGATAGAGTTTTCCTTAGGTTGTTATACTGTATGGAACTTTCCCTAGGTCATTATAATATATACAGAGGTGTGTATATCCCTTAGGAATTATCTCTTAATACTAATGTGAAACAACCCCTAGTCATTATATGTGTTAGTATAGTCATCATGATGTGTTCATAGACACCAAATAATTGGCTGTTGTAGGTATGGTTGATCAGGGTAATGGAACTATGGTCCGATCATGGTTATTTTTTATTTTATATAGTTATTTACTTATTCACATCATGTTAGACACACATATCATATAATTTTCCTTATACATGAGTCCATATTAGTGGTGAACTACTGAGTTTTTTAATACCACCCTACTGGTGATACCCTTACAATAATACTTTATCTTGGTTCTATATACATGTTTCACAATGACCTGGGTTTTTTATGATTGAGTAGGACATATCAAATGGGATTCTAGATTAGGATGGGTTGATGATTGGGGATTAAATTAAATCCTCCTATATATTTTTTTTATTATATTCCTCTATATTTATTTGTATATGTGACTTTTCTAGGGGTAGGTCTATCTTATATGCCGATATAACCATTCAATTTTGTATATTACATATCATTTTCAACTAATGGATATAGTTATTGATTTTATTGTAGTGATGTTTTATGTGTTTAATGTTTGGATATTTTTTATATTATTAATCACCATGATATAATGGTATAGTCTCCTCATAATAACACCCTATACCCATGTTTCTAGGTGATAGCCTCTGGCATATGAGCAATCATTTTTGAGGTCACTTAGTTCCATCAGTTTGGTTATTGTTCATAGTGTGACCGTTCATGATGTTATAAGTAATCAAATTGTGGGGGTACACCAATGCTTGGGTGAGACCCCAAACCCCTATATTAATGAGGGGATGGGTTTTATTTTTTCAACATCTCATACAATTTAATGTATTCTATTTCATTATACATCACCTATAATTAGACACGTGAACCCCCAATATTTGGTTTTATTATTGATTTTCTTCCTTATCCCCCATTTCTCCTCTTATTGGAGTCTAATCGTTTTTATAGAGAGATAGAGGTGAGTCTTTTCTTACTCCACAATTTATTATAGTTTCTACTTTATATTATCATATTATTCACTTAAAATCCCTATCTAGGAAGTTATCATATGATTTTTGTAATTATTTCAGATACTGTGAACATGTATGATGATATTCAATGTGATGTCTCAAATATTTCCCATTAGATTATATTAGTTTTATGTGAAATTGTTTATGATGACATAAAGAATTGATATGGGAAAATAAGTAAGGGGTTATATATGTAATTAAAAAATATGGTATTTGATATGAAAAGTATTTTTATTTCATGTAAATTAATCTTTTATTTGTGTATCTGATGTTATTGATGTGATATGAGTATCCATGTTTTGAGATGTTTTGAAATAAAAATTGACATGATTATCATTGATTACATAATGTTGGGTTAAATGTTTTGACACATTATATAGATTATGTTATGGAATGATATGTCTATTCACTCATGTTATTTATTATAGAATTTTTAGACGAATCACATGGAACTTGATATAATCTATATATTTGGTTGATATACCAATTAACTCCTATATTGATCATTGAATGGAAGGACATAATTATTCACTCATGTTTTGATTATATAATCGAGAGATATACCCATTCAATCTTTTTTATTTAATTAAATTATATAAACATTCATAAATGTTTTGATTATGTAAAATAATGATATGAAAATTAATAACTTTTTGTTAAGAAATTGAACAATATGAAATTCTCTATATTCCTCAATTACTGAAGGGAAAATAAAGAATTCAATTATAATTTTTAAAGTTTACTGAGACTAGTTAATTTTATAATATTTAATATGACTAAAAACTATTATATTACATATATTGATTATTCATATATAGGAATATGTAAACCCAACCCATATATTATAGGACATATGTTCATACTTGTGTCAACACATGCTAATGCAGGTTTGGTCACTCATTGAGTAAATTTGAAGCATCTTATAAGGTAATAGGTATTATTATTTTTAATATTATTATTAATGGTCAACATATATATTCATGCATGAAATTATACTATCTAGAAATGTTTATGGGTATCATTATTGGCGTATGACTTAGTTGTTCTTATAACAACCCATAATTTAATCAATGTAATTTCCCTTTTGAATATATAATTTTATCATGTTTTAAAATATAATATTATATAATGTATATACATCACAAGATAAAAAACTAGTTTTATTATATTAAATTAGAAATTATATGTCAGTATTAAATATCCTTATATGAATTGAAATTATAATAATAGAAAAAATATAAAATATGTTAACAATATTTAATAATATTATATTTTTCGACCCCCTAGAATAATCATCATCACAAATGACACTGTAGAACTGAAAAAGTATATTTTTAATGAAATATGCATTATAAAAATGAAAAATTATACATAAATTTATGATAAAATATTATAGAATAAATAATTAATGAAATATTAGGTATTTATGGAATTTTGGTAACTTGAATGGCCATTATAAATCTGACTGGAGGAATAGTAATATAACCATCCGAATAATAATCATAGTATTTTAATTGTAATATAATTTTTATGAAGAGTAACATGACTGTTAGAATGGTAACCACACATAAAAAAAATGTAAATTAACATTTAGATGTCTTAAAAAATGAGAATATTACATATTTATATCATGATACAAGTAAATAAAGTATTAAAATGATAAAATAAGACTTTATATTTTTAAAAAATATAATTGTTTCATTTAAATATTTATAATATATATAAAGATATAAAATATTTTTTATTTTCATAAAATTAATTTCTAAGTTTATAATATGTTTTATTTTAATGATAATATAATTTTATGTGAACATAAGTAATTTTTTCATAGGGTCAAAAAATTGATCATAATAATAATATTTATACTTTCCAAATAAATAAAAATTTTAATAAAAATTTTAATTAAAAACATTTATAAAAATATTTTCATAAAATTGATTTAATTTTTTGAATCGAAAATTTAAAAAAATATACAGAGTGAATATTTTTTATTTTTCTAAAGTAGTTGATTTTTTTGTGAATATAAAAATGTAGGAAAATTAAATATTTAACATTATATGATAAATAAATGATTTTTTGAGACATGGATAATGTATGAACCTATTATTTAGAATTAACATGGATTATTTACTATACATGGTTACACTATTCATCACTATTTTTATTTTGGTTCCAAAAATAATAAAATAATTATTATAATATTCAAAAACACCCCTCTCATCTACTTATAAATACAACCAATCATAAACCCATCTCATCAATTCTTCCAAGAGTTGAATTTTTCCAAATTTATACCCAATTATCCTCCAAATCCTAACCCACATTCTTGTGATACTAGTCACAAAAGAAAAATTTAAGTCAACTTAAATGGTTTCCTATGAAGAGATAAACAAAGGATGATGTAAAATTCTTGACTAACCACTTTCAATTTTATTATTTTTTTCCCACCACCTTATATTTTCAATATAAAAAGATATAGTAACATAATTATCTTAAAAATAATGATATTTTATTATTGTGGTTGAATATCCCTCTTTCTCCCTCTATTAATTTGGTTTTTAAACAAATTTTTTTTCTACAATATGTTTGGTTCACCGCCTTTATGAACAACATACTTTGTTTTTCTCCATTTCCTTTAAGGATGGTCATAAAAATATTATTATTGCTAAATAATAATATATTAACGATACTATAAGTATTTTCATTTTCTATAATTATAATACATATATAATATTAAATAAAATGAAACAAGTTTGTAATGGTCGGTAAATCCACCTTGATGAACTACCCATATAACATTAACCATTTGACTAAATGAATCATTCCTATTGTTAGAAAAAAAATATATTTGGTCCCATATCAATTTTTGGATGGACAATAATTATATTTCATTTCACTTTTGGAATAGTGTACAAATTTTAAAAGAACACTAATAATTATCATCAATTAATCCAACCTTGGAACCATGAAACAAAAAACCTTGAAACAGAAAAATAGAAATTATATGTCATTAAAATTATTATAAATGAACATAAAAAATATATCAAAACAAATATAGTTAAAAATTTATTTATAATATAATTAATGTAGCTAATTTGATTATACAAGATGTTATCTTCCAATTCAGAATGATTTTAGAACCCAAGTTAAGGGATCTCTCTTAATAACCGTATTTTCTTTGCGTTTTGACCTTTCTCTCTCTAACTCACATTCTATCTCTATTTAATGTTATGTAAATCTTACAAATTTTGTATATATGTCTCTAATATATATATATATATATATCAATCTTATTCTCACATTCAATAATGGGATAATACATTATTAATGTTCAATTCTAAAATGTGTTATTTAAAATAAAATCTAATTAAGTGTAACTTTTCTATACCTTAACCCTTTTATATAAAACTCATTTAAATTCATTATTTACATTAAATAGTTTTATAATCAAATCAATATTTTATGTATAAACATTCTAGTTTATATGAATTCTTGATCTGGGTTCCACTCAAAGGTTCCTCGATACGATAGAACATATGGCCTCAAGCACACAACCCCATATTCTAGAGGCTACCGACTAGTAGCGAGGGCCTAGGGTGTGTCAGTGGGGAGTTTATTACCTCATGTAAAAGTGTATAACGTTGGATATAATAATCATATGAAGTATCAGGAGAAAAATAATAATTAATAAATCATCATAAGAAGTTATGAACAACCATGTAACAAATAATAATACTCAATAGCAAGAAACTAAATCATATACAAAATGATGATAATGTAATGTAATGTCTCATAAAATTGGAAAAAATGTATAAAAGTCGTATGAAAAAACATTATATAAAAAATAATAAAAAAGAATCCAAAAACTATCCAAGCACCCCACACGCTGGCTCAAACTTCTGATACCAAGCTCCATCCTATGAATGCAAGAAAGGGAGGGGTCCAAAGCATGATGATTCACCTTATCAACACCCACATACATATAATATTCATGGGTACCCATGGTGGCTTGGATAGGATGTGAGATAAATAATAGTAGGCCACCACAAAAAATTTCTATACCATCTAGTATGTGAATATAAACTGACAACATTTAGGTATATATAAATGTAAAGAAAAGATATAATGATAACCGATACTCCCTTCATCCTCAAATGTTTATGTCTCTAAATATGTAATCATTTAATTAATTCATTTAGGTTTAGTTTATATAGATAAGTCACATTAGGTATAAAAAATGACAAATTATCATGATAAAGATGATATAATAGGATCTAAGGTGTAACCTAGGAATCCTATAAAGATAATAATAATGAAAGAGGATCTAAGGTGTAATCATAATTGACCTCATGGGTTGATCCAACTCATAGTAATAACATGTATTCTATAAATAGGTGTATGAGTGTAATTCAAGTGCATCACCCAAGGCATTCCATTATAAATGATTCTAACTGAGTCTAAGTATCTTGTCTATAGTAATCATAAGATAAGCATGACTGGGACTAATGGGGTTAATCTATGGTACCATGTGTCCAAAGATATCATGCTATATCCAAGGCCAAGACATCCTAATATCTAGAAAATAGGGAAGGGATCCTTTGGCCTCATGTTAGGAATCTTCCAGTAGATTGGGACCATGTTCCATGGTGGGTATCTCTCTTGGAAGATAGATCCCAAATCAGAATGGCGTCCTCTGAGTGCTCAAGGCATTCCCTTGGGAATCGAAGGCCAGCTCAAGTATGACCACTCATATAAAGTTAAAAAGGTATATATGTAATCAAAAACTTATAAATAATTCATTATTTAATTTAGTCTATTTGATACTCATTCCATTTGATAAGCCAATTGGTTCATTCCATTACCATTCATTAATGTGACAAGGTATCTAAAGGACATGAAATCATTTATTAGTTTGATTCCATATTAAATTATTAGGATAATTCCTTTAAATTTCATAATAATTATAAGGAGGGATAAGTACATGCAACCAATTATCATAAAATTACAATTAACAAGTCCAAGTGATATATATATATATATTTATATTTATACTTTCCATTTAACAATATAAAGATTCATTGATTAATTTAAACACTTACCTTATAAGGATTAGGTGATACTATAAAGAAGTTATACATTTATGATTCATTATTAATTTTATTAAAGTATGGATTTCCATTATCAGGGTCAATCCATTACATGAAAATGGTGTTCAAATAATTATAACATGAGCCATAAGGCTTAAAAAGGGGAACACCCTACTTAGTGTGGTTGGAATTGAGGTCACCACCTCCAAAGGCATGAAGATCATGTGTAAACATAAATCTAGAATATGATCACATTTATTATAAGCATGGAATATGAATTTAATAAGAAATTAATGATGATACTGGAATTCAAAAAATGGAGATGATTTATAAAATGGTGATACATTGAGGGATGATTCATAGACCACCTACCTTGATCCTAAAACACTCTCATCATCCTATATCATCTCTTATTTTGGACAAGATAGGAAGAAAAAATAAGAAAAAATCAACACCTTGAAAATATGGCATATGATCTTCCATCAAAACAACATTGTTGAGGGAAATAAGAATGATGAAATGAGCCTAAATAATAAAGAGCTTACCTGGAGGAATCCAATGAGACCAATAGTTCTCGAATCCAAGATCGAACGATGAAATAGGATAAAAAACTATGAAGAGGGGAGTTTGAGAGATCTAATGGGATAAATAAAGGCTACCTATCCACTGGATGAGTAAAAGAGAAGGAAGTGTAGGGTTAATTGATTATTAGAGATGAAATAGCAATTTGAACAAAAACATTTGGGATCGCATGGTTTGACCGCACGATTGTCCAAACCGTGCACTCACTGTGTGCCTCCCAATGACTAAGTTGGGCCACCACATAGTTTTAGGTGCATGGTTTAACTAACCATGTGAAAAAAAATGTTTCATGAATATCCTAAAAGTGTCAGAGCTACCCACATGGGCATGTAGCCCTGGGTTCATGGTTAGGGAAGTCCATGAACACCTTCTTTCCCTTCTAGAAATCCCCGCACAGTTTGGTGTAACCATGTGCCCTGTCCCATATGGTTTATACTAACCATGTGGCACAACACATTTTTCCAAAAGACAGGGCTCCAAGCCTCAAAAAAATCCCATTACACTCCAAAAATTCCTACGATCGCATTAGGAATCCATATTAGGTCCAAAACAAATAATCATACCAAAATTTAAATTATCCATGCCTCATAAGAAAGAAATGAGTTCTTATATTTTTCACCCTTAAAGGAACTCATCCCTAAGTTGAACTTCCAAGGACGAAAAAACTTCATCTAAGAAAAACATTGACCACTGAGCACATACGCCAGCCTCCTTCTCCCATGTCTCATCTTGTACACTAACATGCTACCATAAAACCCACAAAAAAGGAAAAAATGGATTTGGAGATCATTTATTCTATGGTCAATGATGCATATGTGATAATCCTTAAATAAATAATTGGAATCTAATTCAACATACCTAGAATAAAAAGTGTGAGACACATCGACATTATAACTGTAAAGATGTCAAACATGGAAGACTTTATGCATGACACGATACATCTAAGGTAATAACAACTAATAGGATATCATAATAAATATATCCAAAACCTCAAAAAACTTGAAATAACAAGGCGATAGATCCCCTTGCCTCTGTATCAGTCTATGCCCATTTCCGGGTGATAATCGAAAGAAAACATGATCCCCAACCTCGAACTCTAGAGGCTATTGATGGTGACTGATATAAGATTTATGTATAGACTGAGTAGTGGACATACACTTTTGGATCTGCTGATCCTGATCTAATATCTCCCGATCAAGACAAGAACCTCATATATTTTCCTACCTTTCCTCTAACTAACATTGAGGTGAACGACATGAACTAAAATATAAGGCCTCATAAAGAACCATCTGAATCATCACCTAATAACCATTATTATATGTGAACTTGAATAGAGGGATATTCTTGTCCCAAGAACCTTAAAAATCAAGGATGCATGATCATAGAATGCCCTCCATCACCTATAACATCTGTTTTGACTAACCCTCAGTCTGAGGGTGAAAGTTCATTCTTAGTAGCACCTGTGTACCCATATATCTCTATAAACCCTACCAAACCATGTTTTGAAACAAGAATAACTATATGAAACAATAGTAAAAGGGACCCTGTTTAGTTGTATGATCTCACAGACATATTGTCTTACTAGATAATCAATTGAGAAAGTCTTCTGGATAGGAAGGAAGTTGTCTATCTTTGTCAGTCAATCCACGACTAACCAAAATACATTGATACTTTGAGGAAACCCTGGTAAGCTAATTAAAAAATCCAATAAAACGTCTTCTCATTTCCATTTTGATACTATAATTATTTTTAACAATAAATCAGCCTAATGGTGCTCCTCCTTCACCTACTGATAGGTGGAACACCTAGTGATAAAACCTTTAATCTAATGTTTCATCCTAGGTCACCAATACTAATGAAACATATCATGTTACATCTTGAATAATCCTATATTAACTACCCACTGAGAAGCCTGGGACTCTCACATTAGTTCCTCTATAATATATCTAGTAACTCATAAACAAAAATGTATATGTAGGATGTAGTCACTATCAACAAAGAAATTTGGAGGTAGTTCCTCACTAGAAATACTCTCTTAAAGAACAAAACCCTCAGGATCTGAAAACTTCCTACTCTTAAACCTATCCAGAAATGAAGAGGTAAATACCAAGGATGAGAGATAAAAATTATCATGACTCCCATGAAACTCCAGATGCATCTCAAAAAATAAGTCCATCAATTTTCATTAATCACTAGATTCCTTCATGGCCTGTGCCTGAGTTTTCTGACTCAGTGCATTAGATAATACCTTTCCCTTTTTAGGCATATAGGCAAGGTCAAAATAAAAGGAGAAAATATATTAGACCCATCTTATTTATATGGAATTAATTTCACATTTTGTAAATATATATTTAGTCTCTTCTTGTCTATATACACCACAAATATCTCACCCATCATATGGTGTCTCCATCATTGAAAGGAATGGATAACAACTTATAGAATGAGGTTGCACATCAGGTAATTTATCTCATGAGGTATCAACTACTAAGATCAGTATGCAGTGACTCTACCATCCTGAATTATAACTACACCCACACCAATTCCATATGCATCATAGAACAATGTATATCCTCTTCCAAGCACTAAAATAATCAGAATTGGTTTCGAGGTAAGCCATCGTTTTAGCTTATGAAAGTCCTTATCGCACACTTATGACCATAAAAACTTAACACCCTTCATTGTAACACCAATAAGAGTTGAATCAAGTCATGATAAGTCCTGTGTAAAACACTTATAATATGAATCAGTCCCCAAGAAATGATATAGATCCAAAATAATATTGGGATGCTACTAGGAAACCACACCACTCACCTTCTCTATATCAATATATAATCCTGATTATAAGATAATATGACCCAATAAGTGATCTTTGTTGATCCAAAAGTTTCACTTATAAATCTTAGAATAAATATGATTCTATCTAAATGTATAAAAAATGAACCCATGATTTTTTTCATGGTCTCTTTGAGAATCATAATACACCAAGATGTCATCCACAAATACCATGACAAAAGAATCCAGATAGGGATGGAAACACATATTCATTGAAGCCATAAAAATGGATGGTGTATTCATAAGACCAAAAATAATAATGTGATACTAATATAGACTTTAATGGATTTGGAATTTTATATGTGGTATATCTAAATGCCTGACTATCACTTGATGATAACTTGATCTCAATTTGATCATCGAGAATACCCTAGATCCTTGAAGATGGTCGAATAGATCATCAATTCAAGGAATTGGATACTGGTTATTAACCATAATCTGGTTAAAACATTTGTAATACACTCATAAACCATGGTTCCCATCCACCTTCTTGGTGAAAAGTATTGGTGAAACCTAAGAGGAAGTACTAGGTCGTAAAAAACCCTTAGACTCCAAATCCTCCAACTATCATTTGAGCTCCTAGAGTTGAGTAATTTCCATCCTATATGGAGGAATGGATACTAAATATGCTATTGGAATGATTTATATCGTAAAATATACCTTTCTCTAAATAGTAAATCCATAAAAATCATCAGTAAAGACTTCCATGAAATGATCTACTATGGGAGAAAAATCTTTCCTAAGTATACCCTAATCCTCCATCAAAAGATCAAAAATATGGGCTGTCACTCCTCCTAGAATATGATGTTCTGGTCTAACTCTATAGAACTAGACATTCCACCCACCCTTGTGGAAACAACCACCACCCTTTGGTGATGTAAACTATACCCTATGGTGATTGCGGTCCACATAGGAGTGATAGGGGACAAACTAGTCCATCAAAAGAATGAAATCAAAGCCCATCATCTCAAGTAAAAAGAGGCCTCATATGAAGGGATAACTTCCCACCTCAAGGGGATAGACCCGGAATTGGTGTATTCCCTTTAACTGCAATTCCAATAGTGTGTCCAAGGTAAATACACCATTGTAATACTAAATTTATAGCCTGATAAATTCCATGATTGATGAATAGATAAAGGAGTGTGAAACACCTATATCAAATTAAGAAGTTATAATAGTGTAGGCTACAAGAATAGTACCTCTTACTATAGATAGACTAGCACTCTGATCCTCAGTTATCAATTGTAAAGCATGAAACTAGACTAATCTATGGCCCTGTGTTATAGTTGTACTACCCTGAGAAAGTCTTCTCTACTCTATTTGATAATCAGATGTTTGGATACCATATTCATGACCTCCTCCTAAAATTTTTCAACTAGTGAAACTGTAACTCCCTACCTGATGTGTCACAACTAATTCTGTCATTGAAGGTGGAGCTGATAAAAATCCTCTTCCACAGAAACTAGGTGGAAAGGTCTAGAATAATCTTTGAATATGTCCCATATAGCCACATGCACAACACTCAAGTGAGTATATATCACATTGAGGCTTCAGATTCTCCTTCCATCCACACTAATGGAATATAATGTAGCTTATAGTGTAGATACTCTATCCACCACTACTCTAATGGAAAACCTCAAGGCTACATTTCCTACTACCAAAGAAACTAACGCCCTGCCTCAACACTAAACCTATATGGATAGTACTATTAGTTTCTCTCAATTTTTTCTCAATGATAATATCCTGATTAAAGATCTCAGAAAAATTAGGTAGTTTAAATACTTTCACCTGCAAGCAGATGGCATACCTAATCCAATCCTCAAAATTTCACGCTCGTGATAGCTCATCACTAGCTAGAAGTGGTGTTTAGTGCTGAAACTCAACAAAAAACACTGAATAGTCTATGGTGGACATATAACCCTTCACCAAGTTCATGAAATCTCTAGATCAATCATCTCTCATCATCTAAGGGAAAAAGTATTCATAGAAGGTAGTATGTTAGTCTTCCCAGACTATTCCCATATGATGACTAGACCGAGTAATCACACCCCAACAGAATTTTGTGGAATCCAGAGGCATATAGGTGGAAAACTTATCCCTCCTCTCTAGAGGTATCTCTAGATTATTCAAGATAAAAATTGTGGCCTCCATCCAAGAATCAGTATCCTGTGGACCGCCATCCCCAGAAAATATGAGAGGATTCTGCTGTTGGAACTCACAAGTCAAATCATCCATAACATGTATAGGTCATGAAGAACCCTTAATGTACTACATCATAGGTTGTAAACCCTATAAAAAACAAGTTTCAATTCCAAGTTAGGGGAATGTAGGTGGTTCCTGAGCCGACACTATAGGGGGAATCACTGGTGGATTAGGGCCCACCACCTTCAGAGTGTGGTTGTCTCCACCCTTATGGTACTTGAATATAGAAAGTCATGGTGGAATAGCTCTACGAATTCAAATCAAAAGACTCAGAATAATATTTAAGAGATAAAAGCACTATTATAAGTGGGTCATAAGAATAAAAGATCGCTACCTATGGTATACTACCCCAAATACCTATTTGGAAGGGCAAGTTATTATTAAGTGTTCAAATTTAATTTATAGGGGTTCCAGTAGGTGAAGGGTCAAATTTAGTTTTCCTCTTCATTTAGTGGAAACCATTATATTTTATAAGTCCAAATTTTTATTTAAGGTTTGTATTTTATCATATATATATATATATAAATTTTTTATTAAATGGATCTTTAATCCCTGTTAATAAAGGCCCACACACTTTAGAAATGATTGCGACACCAATTTAATTTTAATTAATTCCCATATAACTTGGTCTCATAATTTAACTGGTGATATACGATGGATTGATTAATTTAATTACTCATTCATATTCATAAGGTCCCATACACCTCATGAATTGAAACTGATAATCACTCAATCAAATCCCATTCTCAGCTCATGTAAATAGAGGTACATAATTGATATGGATAGAAAATGGCTATTTATGTTTCCACCATCAACCTATATAGGAAAAACTATTTAGATTTATGGTGAAACTATAAATAACCAATTACCTTACCTTTTAGAAGATTTTAGTAGTATAATCATATATAAAAACCATGTATCACTTAAGAATCATAGGAAACATAGGCAATACAAGGGATGAAATGCATATATATAGCACACCATATACATGGAATGTGAATTCTAGATGCCTATAATGATGCATATAACAATTCTTATTATTGTACGAGGATAAGGGAAATATACATAATTCATATAAAGAGTAAGAACTCATGTGCATCACATAATGGCGAAGGTATATCAACTGTAATAGGAAAAATAGAAAATAACATTCCTCATTTTAGGAAAATCGGTATTTACCACGAATGTGGTTTAGTTACTCCCAAGCATAACTTGTAACCAAGTTCCAAATCACTCCTAATATGTTTCCTATTTTCACAAAATAGTAATTAAACAAAATAAAAACCTTTAATACCACTTTGTGATGTCCTGACCCTGGTACCACTGAAAGTTGCCCTGAGTAGGTGGGCCATATGGCCCCAAGCATGCCTCCCCGTATGCGAGAGGCTACCAAATAGCAGAGAGGGCCTATGGTGTGTCTATGGGGAGACTATAACCTCAATTTAGAGTGGAGAATATTATATAGAATAATCATTTTATGTAGTATAATGTAACATCCCATGCTTCAGAACTCTCTAATGTGGTTAGAAGGGGTTGGTTAATAACCTCAAGCACACCACCCCATATACTAGAGGTTATCGAATAGCAGCAGGGGTGTGATATATATAGCATGGAGACTATACCCCTGGTTATAGAGTTAAAAAACTTTATAAATAAGAAATATAAGTAATGCATAAATATCATAGTGTAGACAAAAAGGAAAAAATATAATATAGTGGAATACCAATAATAAAATCCAACTGAATAACCCAATTAATAATAAAGAAAAAATGTAATGGCATGATGGAATGAAACTAAATGTCATGATAGAAGTAATAAAAAATAAAATACTAGAATAATCAATAGAATACTCAAAAGTATCCAGTCCCAAACCCCTTTTCGTCCCATCTTCAAGCTCTGGACCATAAAAAAAATCAACAACAAGGTCCCTTTCCCTTATCTAAAAATGCCTCCATATAATCTAACCTGGTACCAAATGGAGTCCCAAATAGGGTGTGAAAATAACTCAATAGGTCCACACCACTGTTTCTAAGAATAAACAATATGATAATAAGTGTATGTAATAATAAAATAAATAAGTGTATTAATTAATTAAAAAATTAAATTAATACCATATCAACCAACTTCAGCACCATGATAGAATGTATCTGAGCAAGTCTCACAACCATGCCTACTCTAACCTTATAACCAAGGTATAAAAAAACTATCCTTGGTTCCATTCCATAATTTATATGAGAATGTCTCACAATCTGGGCAACCATAACCTTACAACCAAGGTATAAATCACACAAATCTAGGTCAAAACCCACTATATAAGCATTTCAATAATCAATCAAGGAAAATCCCTCTATATAATAATTTTATCATGTGTCACTAGTCCTAGACTACTATATAAGAATTTTAGCATGTCAACTAGGCTAATCCCACTATATAATCATTTCATCATTTTAACTAGGCATAACCCACTATATAATCATTTCAACATGTATTATTGAGAATATCTTGCTATATAAGCATTTCATCATGTACCACTAGGCATAGCCTGCTATATAAGCATTTAAACATGTATAACTAAGAATAACCCACTATATAAGCATTTCAAAATTTAATCACAACACAAGTCACAACAACAAGGACATAAAAATATCACATTATATGGCCCAATGGTTAATTATGAAAATTGTCATTTATCTTTCAATTACACATTACATATATCAATTGGTAATAAAAAATAAAATTTTAGTTATCTCAATAAATAATCCAAGTCATGGTGAATCTATATCAAGAAATCACCAACAATACATATCATGCTAAACACACTTTAATCCATTAAATAATTCATTTTTTCAAAGGTTCTCTCACCTGAATAGTATCCATAAGCCCAGTCCCTAACAAATTGGATCCAATGGGACTCCAAGAAATATTTCAATTCATCATTTAATTTATTCTTCACATGATATATTGGAAAAATTATAATATTTCACATACATTATAATTATCAAACCAAATGGTTAAGGTTTAGACACCCTACCTTTATACTGAATATCTAACAACACTTCCAATGGAAAACGCCCATGAGGAAGAAGGTGAGGATGATCATAAGAAGGATCCAAGATAAAAAATGATCAATATCAAAACAAAAAATACACATGGTCAAGATATTACACCACAATGTTTTAATAAAGAAGAGAGAGAAGGGAATACTATACCAAAACCACTTACTAGGGATTGATCACACAATAGGGATGTCCATATGGGAGGTTGGAACTCCAAAATCACCTAGATGGTTCCCCTCGGTCGAGAGGAGTATGTTTCACATGAGATGAAATAAAAATCAACCACACAAAATACTGTTATACTTCAAGTTGGGGAATTACATGGTGTGTAATATATTTACATTCCATTTAATTTTTTTTAATAGGACATACTGAAAAACTCATCACCTCAACTGAATATTAAAATATCCTAAACATTACATGTTGTGTAATATATTTACACAATGTGTATATGTTATTTAGATGGGTTATCATCCCATTTTCTTTATAAAACAACCTAAAACCCCTTTGAATCTTATAAACATACTAAGAACCTATTGTAACACTTAAACCATTTATACCCGGAATCCGTTAATTCAAAAAAGAATACAGATTTAGACTTTAAGTCATTTTACCCAACAAAGGATCTCCGTCTTTGAATAGGATATGGCCACTGAGGCTCAAACAAAAAACCCAAAGAGGGACATACTTGGGAAAATATAAGATCTTATAACCTCCACACCATATAACATCTCATCCCTAAGCTACTCCAAGAATAAGTTTAGGGTATTAAAAAACAAGTCGGGCCACTATGCTTGCATATCAGACTCCCTATCCTAGGTATCCTCCTGAACTCACTCATTTTTACACTATACTCAAACCAATAATATAGTGAATCCTTGGAGATACTTCTAACTATAGTACACAATCAGAATCAAATTCTCCTAAAAGGATGCATAAACACTAAGCTTGATGCCGACTATGTATATAATGTTAGAAGGTTTTGAAAAATATCTCCAAAGCTTTGAAATAGAACACATTCTGCATGGCATTGTAGAATTGTGGAAGGGATAAATAGTACACCACTGGACTGACCCTATCCACTATCTCAAACGGCCTAAAAAACCTAGATGATAACTTTCCTTATTTTTTTATATGAAATTTCCCCAACCTAGGAAAAACCCAAAGGAAAACACAATGAATAATCTTGAACTCAAGAGGTCATCTCTAATGATAAACATATGATTTCTGCCTACTCTATGTGGTCAGCAACTACTGTTTCATCAAATAAACTTTTTCAGATATCCCCTACACAATACTTGGACCAACAAGTACTAACTCAACTACCTCCAACCAATAAAGAGGTAAACACCACAACCTTCTATACAAGTCCCCAAAAGGATCCATTTCGATAGTTACTTATAAACTGTAATTATATGCAAACTCAATAAGTTCCATATACTACTCCCAAAAACCATCAAAATCCAATAAACAGGCTCATAACATACCCGATAGAACCTAAATAGTCCTCTTAGATTGACCAATAGTATAAGGATGACAGGTTGTACTCAAAATAACTTGTGATCCCATAGCCTTTTGATGAACCTTCCAGAAATGCGATGTGAAACAAGGATCTCTATATAAAATGATTCTCCTCAGAACACCGTTCATATTAACTACCTCAAACACATAGAGAATACCTAGATAATCAACTATGGAGGTCTCGTTGATTGTTAAGAAGTGTAATACCTTCATCAGTCATTCCAAAATCACCCATAAAGTGTCATTATTATAGGTTTTCTTGGGTAATACTGTCATAAATCCATAGTTACATCATCACATTTCTAATTAAGAATTGGAAAAGGCTACAAAATCCCAGTTGGCCTCTCATGCTCGTCTTTCATTTTATGAAAAGTGAAACATATCACCACAAATCCTTCTACATCCTTATTTATTTCTGAACACCAGTACTATATATGGAGATCACAACACATCTTTTTTAAACCAGGATCTACCACCCATCTTGAACATGAAACTCTTTCATTAGGTCCTCACACAAGCCCATAGATACCCATACTCATCCAACAAAAATAATATAATTTCCACTTCCAAGATACTATCCCAATGGGTTTTCCACACCATATAAGATGTCTCTTAGAACTAAGACCTTCAGATCAAAAAACTATTTAGTCTTAATCTGGTCCAAAATCATGTATATAACAGATATTAAAGTCAAATCTACTCATCCCTGAGACTCTTGAACATCTATATGAATGTTTGTAAATAGGGCCATCAATAGCCACTTATCACAAGATTCTTGTACTGTCTCTACCTACATTTCTAGCTGAAATAATTGGCAATGATTCTACCTTTTCCTAGTGTATAAAACAACTCAAAGTAAAAATACTATAGATACTCGACCCACCTCCTCTGCTGAAGGTTTAGGCCCCACTAAGAAAATATGTACCTACAGATCTTGTGATTTGTGTATATCACAAACCTCTCACCCATGAGATAAAGCCTCTAACATATTAAGGTATGTAGAAATTATATTAATTCTAAATAGTGAGTAGGATAATTCCTCTCACGAGACATCAACCATCTAGAGCTATAAGAAACCACTCAATCCTCATACATTAGAACTAATCCAAGTCCAACTTCAGATGTTCCATAGTACATGATATATACTTTACCTAGAACAAGTAAAGTGAGGATAGGTTCTGAGTCCAACCTACATTTCAACTCCTAAAAATATCTCTACCAAGAATCAGACCAAACAAAACTCTCACCCTTCTTGGTTAGACCTAACATCAATGTTTCCAAACTAGAGAAGTCTTGGATAAAGAACCAATAATAACCTGTTAAACCCGTAATGCTCTAAATCTCTAAAACATTCTTGGGATATTCCTAAGATACCATGACTAGAACATTCTCAAGGTCTACTGAAACTCATTCCTCTAAGATGACATGGACCAAGAAGTGAACTTTATCAATACAAAAATTGAATTTTATTAGATTGGCATGAATATAATATTCTATCAGTGTACTCAGGATAATTTCATGTTGTTTTTGATGATCATCTACTGAATGGGAGTACACCAAGATGTTGTTAACAAAAACCACCACAAAATGATCCAGAAAAGGATGAAAGATATAATTCATTAAGGCCATGAATACGACCAGTGCATTTGTAAAACCAAATAGAAACATAATGAAATCATACAATCCATACCATCAGCTAAAAGTATTATGAGTTATGTTTGATGGTCTCACCCTCAAATGATGGTATCATGATCTCAAATAAATCTTGGATAATATCTTATCACCTATCAACAATTTGAAGAGATCATCAATGCATGGAAGAGGATACCTGTTTTGACCATAATCTAGTTCAACATCCAATAATCCGCACACAAGTGAAAGGAACTAGTTATCTTCTTGGAGAAGAGAACTAGAGAACCCCAAAGAGATTTACTCATCCATATACAACCTTTATCTTACAGATCTCCCAACTGGAATTTCAACTCTTGAATTTCTTCGAGTGCTATTCTTTAAGGCAATATAGAAACTAGGTCTACTCCAATAACCAACTCGATCTCTCTCTTGGGTGGTAATATATAGAACTCATTAGAAAAAACATCTTAAAAATGTTATACCATCGGAGGAAAATAATCTCACTATATCCCAACATCATTTAGAGAAAGACCAGCTATTTGAGCTGTGAGAAAATCATATCTACACTGAATTGATCCTAAAAAATGAACCTAAAGATCTCACTCACCTAGGTGATAATAGGTACCTTCTTATGGAGATAAAAAGGTAACCCTCCTCTGATAATAGTCGATATGATCTTAGGATAGAACTAACTAATCCATAACCAGAATCAAATTGAATATTTTCATTTCCAATATGAACGGTTCCCAAAAGAAATGGTAACCACAAATCTCTAGAGAACATGCCTTTCAATGTTTGATATTATCTTATCGCACTCCCAATAGCATGTTGATGGTCAAAACACCACCCAATATTTCCATATCCAACACCAAACAATTTAAAAAAAAGATAAGATAAAAAGGAATGTGTTGATCTTCTATCAAACAAAACACAAGTAAGGGTAGGTGTTACAAGAATCATACCACTAATAGTAGAAGGTCCTACATCCATAATAGTTATAGTGGTCTTCATATCGTGAAGCTGACCTACCCCTCTGACCTGGGTTCAAGCTTAACTCCCTTGATCTATACCCTCTTCATGGTACCACTGTTCCTACATTGAAGTACCACACCCCCTTCCTCGACCATAATATCCCATGGATCTCCACTTACCTATATACTAAGGTGTAGATGAGTCATTACCAAACCTCGATACTTTTTCTATTCCCCTACCACTACTCTTTTGTTGTATGCCCCTAAAAAACCTACATAGGAGGCTCAATATGCTTCAAGCACGAAACTCAAAATCATGGTATGGAAATTGAGTCCATTAGAGGTCCATCTTCCAACAATGATAGAACAATAATGGAACATGGTCTTAAGATGGCTGCCCACTTTGCTGACTTCTCTAACCACTACTACCCTAGAGAAAACTGTCATGGTGGCACTTCTTTCCACTAGAATAAGTTCTCACTATTTTTCATACTAAAATATATAGGGCGGTCTCAGATTTCCTTCTGTGATGTGTGCATGATTTATCATGTCCTCAAAACTCATTAGATGAAACAAGTGAATTTGTGACCTGATCTTATAGCGAATACCATATTGAAAAAGTATATCCTTGGAGATCTCATAATATTCTAAATATGTTGCAAGGCATTATAGGTTGGTGAAACATTCAACATACTCTAGTAATGACATGCCCTCCCAGGTCAGGTCAATGAACTCAGGATCTTTCTCATCCCTCAAAATCTCAGGATAGAAATGGATCAAGAAAATCATCTTTATGTCCTCATAGGATAAATATTCTTATTTACCTACCAAATATAGAATGTCCCACCAATGATTGGATGGTCCACAAAGCATATAAGCTGCTAGCTTCACCCTCTTATCAAGGGGTGTACCTAGATTCCTACAAGTCATCTGGACTGAATTGATCTAGAACATGGATTCCCGGGGGCCTCCCTCCTCAGTAAACATAAGAATATGTTGAAGATAAAAATATCTCACCATCTTAGAAATTGAAGGCACGGTGAAGATAGTCTCTATTTCCATGGACATCATGACCCTTATAAAGTTTTCATGAAGCTGAACATTCATCTAGTCCTTTGGAACTACATGAATCTCTGGTCTATCTATGTTAGGAGTGTGTTAATTACTACTCTCTTAATGCTCAACTCAAAGATAATGAACATAAATTTCTATATAAGACAAACACAATCCTTAGAAAACCGGCTATAACAACAAGTTTAACCTCAAAAGGTGACAAAAACAAGTATCCAATGAATCATAGTCTCTCTAAACATGGCTTATAAGTGTTTTAGCATGAAATAAAAGTTTATTTATTTCATTTATTAGGTATAAAAAATGTATCATATCACAGTTCAATAGGAAAGTATATATCACATGAAAAATAAATATATCCCTGTCATGAACAATTCATTCCAATATATATCCATATGTTCCAATTATGATGAATTCATACTCATCCCATGCCATACCGGGACATGAGTATAAATCATAAAAACCTATAACATCATAAAACCATAACCTCATAAAAAATATGAATCCCTCGGGGTGAAATAATGTTAACTGTAACAGGTACACAATATAAATATAAATCCAGCACTGGGAATTCATATTTCCCCCTTACATGGGTTAGTTAATTGTAACGACCCGAACTATTATGAATAAAATTTCCCTTTTTGATTTAATTAAATGACTTATGGTTATAAAAAACATATGCAATTATTTTGTTTTATTATATACAATTGGATTTAGATGGATGTTAATTATATTTACCATTTATAATATATCAGTTTAACATTTATCACATGATTAGTATAAATATAGGGATTTTAAAATATCCTTCTAACACAGAAAAATGAAGTGATTACCTCAACCAGTAGGATCATACCCTATGAATAACATTTATTAGAGCTTCCAAGGGAGATAGAATTTTTGGGATTTTCCCTTGACTAAGCTCAAGATGAGATCTAACAACTTAAGCATGAGAAAAACCATTTATGGGAGAATTTCAAGCTCATTGAGATCACAAACCAAACCATGTTCTACGAATGACCCCATGAAAGCCCCACCATCGCAAACCTCACTCTTAGGGTGTATGATGGTGTATTAAAGAGGTATTTATCAACACCCAAGAAATTGGAATATGTGCATTATTTTTTATAAAAAAATGAATATATTTTAATCCTATTATTGTTACTTTGTAAATGATTTGTAAACCACAAATTGTATTTTTTGTTAATATTCAAATTCAATTATTGAATTTATAAATTAATGGATTTTTGAAATAAATTATATTTTAACAAAATATTATTTTTAAATAATTTTTATCAAATATTAATGATTAGATAATTTTTATTAAGTCAAATGTAATTTTTTATAAGGGTTTAAAAAATGTAATTGTAAAAAACCCATCATTTTTAATAAATATCAATTTTTATTTTAAAAGTGTAAATTAAAATATTTAGAAAATTATTTAGATAAAATTAATATTATTTTTTTAATTATAACATCAAAATTATCCAATGATTAATTTTTTTATAATTTTCTGAGATAATTGAATTTCTGGGTAAAAATTAAATAACTTATAAATATACCTTGTGTTTTATGACCTCGAAATGACCTAAAAGTGATATAATAAAAAATATAAATAGTATCCACAACCAAATATATGTTTTAATTTAAAATAATTTGATTTTTATTTTATTTTATTTTTTAAATCCATTATGAATCCTCTAAGAGTTATAATATATTTTATGATTTTAAAATTATTTCTTTAAGAGTGTGAATCACCTCCACATCACCAATGGTAATATTTTAATAAGTTATACCCTTTTAATTATAAAATAATTTAAACCACTCCCATTTGTAGAAACCATGGGAAAAAACCATGAGATGGTTTGTGGTTTTTGAAATTTTATTATGTAGAGTCCAAAACCTAAATAATAAATCAATACCCCTATTTTCCTATATAAACCCACCTAATACCCCATTTATCTTTACTGAAACTCCTTGGATCATGTCAATTTTTTTCCTAAACTCCCTAGAGTCCTCCCAAGGTGACCCTAAGGTTTTAATAATCCCTTCCCAAGACTTTGGAGTAAAAGGGTTCTTTCATTTCTTTTATTTATTCAAGTTATTTATTATGTTACACATTATTTTTCCAATTCCATATGTCAGGACATGTATTTGCATGTCCATATTATTATCCATTTCATATATAAATTATAAGAGACCCCTTTCTCTCTCATCAATCCATTTTATGATTTTTTTGTGATGTCATTATGATGCTAAAATTGCATCGTGATTTTCCATTCTAGAATAATTGTGTAGTGAATACCATGCCCATTTTCTATCATGTGAATTCACCTTTATACAAATATAATTCTTTTATTTGGGACTTACATGTGTTTATTCTATATTATTTTATCATGGAATAAATTATGATGATTAATGAATCTATGTTTATTGATCTATGTGGCACACTTAAGAAAGAGAATGAAATGAAAGTAATGGGTGCAACCAAAATTATATAGTGCTCTAATGCATTGGGTAATGGTTAGTATCATGATAAATCATGTTGGGATAGGGAGTTTACCTAATTAATTTATGGGACTTTTTCCACCATTATGTCCTGTTGGGTTGAGTCTTGATCTATGTTTATGATGTAGTGTTTTAACTTGTTGCCACATTTCCTATATTACGATTATCATGCTATATCATGCCTTATTATTTGTGTTCCTTTTATGATCCATTGATATGCCTATTGTTTAACATGTATTATATTCTTCATTTTTTTCCTTATTTATTCCCTTACTAGGATTTATATCTCACCCCTTTCTTAGGTATGTCTTCTAGTTATCCCATGTAGTGTTAAGTACGAGGGAATGTTTTAATCATGTTAAAGAAGTTTTAAATAAAGATGTTATTTTTCATGTTTTAAGTTTTTATGTAATTCAACTAATTCTCTAAATAAACTAGAAATCTCAATATTATGGGTTGTATTAAGTATAATGTTTTGTAATAAATCATGTTTAAATGTGAAATAAAGAGAAGAGTTGTTATATTTGGTATCATAGGAAAGGTTTAGTTATTTTTGGGATTAAGATTATAAAACTTTAGAAAAGCCTTAGGGATAAGATTAATTATAAGAAAACATCCCTAAATTTTGGTTCGTCTAGAGTATGTTTTTTATCAAGAAAATAAATCCATGTCTGGATACTACACGTGGATGTGGTTCTGACATAGATGTACCTAGGGGTAACAACTCTAAAAAAATGTTCTAGGCTTGAATCGATGTAATTTGGTACACAAAAATTGGTCTTACTATGAAACAGGTTTGAAACTCCTGAAGGATATGCTTTTGTAAATTCATAATCTCATTAAAAACCATAACTAAGGGAACAAAGAAATTCCCATAATAATATGCGTTAGGAAATAGATCATGGATAATAAATATTGAAGCTTAGAAACTCATAAGTTAAGGAGATAAATGTAATTTATAAGTTATCTCTTTAATGTCATTGGATCCCCCTTTATGTGTTTAATATTTTTAAATAATCATCCCTAATTTTCCATTTGTTCTATACAATGAACAGTAATAGGAGGAATCAGGTTAACAATTGATGCGAAGGGTAATGTGATGAATGCCCAACAAGATTCTCAACCCAATGAGAGTGGTAATTGCAAACTTTGTCACAATTCTCTCTTATATAACTCAAGATCTAAATAGAAACCTAGATCAAGAGGATCACCCAAACCCCCCTAAGAGAGAATAATCCATAATATAGAGGTTTGTGGGACAAAGACCTCTAAATTTCAATGGATCATCTAATCCCTTAATCATGGAATAATAGATCGACTCTATTGAGTAGATATTATCCATCCTTCAATATTCCCAACAAGATAAGGTTCTTCTGGATGTTTATCATTTGGGGGGAGAAACTGATCAGTGGTTTAAATTGATCAATAATATAAATCTTAAGGAAGATATTAAAACAATGGAGTGGAAGCAATTCCGGAAAATGTTTTTTGATAAATATTTTACTCACAATCTCCATCTTAATATGGAAAGGTATTTTTTTCACTTAAACAAAAAGGTGATGAATCTATTAGGGCGTATGAGGAAGACTTCAAAATACATTCATGATATGCCTCTGATTTTTTATTACCCTTGAATTCAAGGTTGACCACTTCTTTGGTAGGATAAATACAAGTCTATGAAAATCCCTGGCGATCCATGACATTGATAGCTATGAAGAAATTTTATGATGTGACCTCTAATTTGAGATGGATATCAGCGAATATCAAGAGTATCATGGGGATAAGAAGTGTAAAGTGAAGTTTAATTATAGTGGTTTGATGGATAAATCCAATCATGCTAAAAATTTTCGGAATCCCACTTGTCAAAGGTGTGGAAAGAACCACCTTAGAAATTGCCTAAATGTAACAAGTAAATTATTTAGGTGTGGAAGAGAAGGGAACATGGTCAATGATTTCCAATAGGAGAAACAAAATTATTTGGTAGAGGAAATAAATTCTTTGGTCAACCCTCAATGCATTGTTCACTGCTTTAACTACAAGGAACTAGGACACTTTGTGAACCAGTTCACTAAGCTAAGGGTTTTTTGAGGCAACCAACAACCTCTAAGATAGAAAGGGAGATATTTTACTATCATGACCATCGAGGTGGATCCTGAAAACAAAGTAGTGATAGGTACACTAGTTATTAATTCAATAATAAAGAACATACTTTTTTATTTCGGTTATATTGATTCCTTCATATCTTGAAAGTTTAGTAGAACTATTCAAAAACCATCACAAAGCATGGAAGTAGAGATATAGGTGAAAGTGGAAAATGGGAAAATTATTGAATCACAAGTATATAACTCCTAACCTATCAAAATTTATGGGATTAACTTCCTATATAAACTTTTCATACTCCCTTTGGTGGAATTTGATGAAATTCCAGGCATGGATTGGATTTCCCTATATAGATCCAACAGAAATTTCTATGAGAAGGAAATCCGTATCTGTATTTCGAATCAACCCCCAATTCTATACAAGTGAAAGGAGAATGATGAATCTTCTTTAGCACCATAATCTTAAGCATGCATATTATTTACCTATAAGAAAGCGTATCTAGCTCAAATGATTGATTCTAAGGAAATAACCATCCTTGAATACATGCTTATTTTGAGGGAATATGATGATGTGTTTCCCATGTAATTTCCCAGTCTTCCTCCTATCTGAGAGGTTGAATTTTCCATCAAGATTATACATGGTGAATTTCTAATATCCAAGACTCCTTATATAATGAATATTGTAGAACTTGAGGAGATGAAGAAATAACTATAAGAGAATTTGGATAAAGGGTTCATACACTCAAGTGCTTCACCATGGGGTACACCAGTCCTCTCCATTAAGAAGAAGGATGGGTCAATATGCATTTTAATTGATTATCATAAGATTAACTAGATCATGATAAAGAACAAGTATCCTCTACCTCAGATTGATGACTTGTTTGATCATCTATGTGGAGAATAATACTTCTCCAAGGTGGACCCTCGATCGTGATATTATCATGTAAGGGTGAAGAAGGAAGATATCCCCAAGATAGATTTTCGTATAAGTTATGGGAACTACGAGTTCATAGTGATGACATTCAAGATCACTAATGCTCCAGAAATATATATAGACTTGATGAATAGAGTCTTTAGAGATTACCTTGACAAATTTGTGGTAGTATTTATAGATGATATTATAATATACTCTAAAACTAAGGAGGACTATGAGGAGAATATGAGCACAGTGCTCAATATCTGGTGAAGGGAGAAGTGCTATGCAAAGTAAAAAGTGTGAGTTCAAGTGAAATAAATATCATTATTAAGGAATATCAACATAAGAAATGTGATATCCATGGATCCTTCAAATACAATATAAATTTTAGTATTGATCAGGCCAACATCAATGACATATATCCATAGATTTCTTGGGATAGCTGGGTATTATCGTTGATTTGTGAGAAATTTCTCATGATTTCCAAACCCTCTTACCAAGCTAACTCATAAGGGAGTCAAGTTTTCTTATAATGATGAATGTAAAGAAAGCTTCATGGAGTTGAAAAGGAGGCTTATCACTACCCCTGTGCTCACACTACCCACAAATGGGGAACTTTTTATAATTTTCAGCGATTCTTCAAAGAAGGGATTGAGGTTTATGTTAATAAAAAATGAAAAATTCATTGCCTACGCATACAGGTAGTTGAAAATTCATGAGAAAAACTATCCCATTCCTGATCTAGAGTTAGAATCTATAATCCTCGCATTAAAAATCTAGTGGCATTATTTTTATTGTAACATCCCGATTCCAGAAGCCACCCAGAGGCACCCCGTACCCAGTTGGTCAAATGGACTCAAGCACATTTCCCCAAATTCCAGAGGCTTCCGACTAGAAGCGAGGGTCGTGGGTGTGACAGCGGGGAAACTATGCCCTCATTGGCAGAGTAACATAGTGGAAAAGAAATAAATATACAATAGAGAAAGTAGTAAATATCCAATAATAGTAAACAACAGAAGACTAAGATATTAAACAACTGAAGCAAATATATATATAAAATGATGCATGGTGCATATGTCAAGGAAAACAGCCAAATAAGCCACAATGCTGAATACAACCAGTACTCAACCAAAGTACAAAAGAAACAAATAAAAAACACCTCAGCATCACAAGCCTAAGCTTTGTCCCATGCTCTCCAGCTCCACAGTAAGTCAAGTACCTGAAGTAGAAGGGTGCTTGCCCTTATCTATACCTACAACAATATAATCTGTTTGGGACCAAAAGCATGACCCAAAGAGGGTGTGAGACTAAATCCCAATAGGCAACCACCCGAAGATCTGTTCCTAACAGTCAATGAGTATATGGTAGGTAAAAGTATAGAAAACAGTAAATAGTAAAGCACTAAGCAGTAATCAATCCACAGTTATAAGCCTTAAAAACACCGCTAAGCATGAAAAAACAAAACAAATAACACAACCGGTAACCCTATGGGAATTACCCACAACCTATCCCCTCTGGTCCTACCTATCAAGTATAAGAAACCCCCCAGGGAAGCACACACAGTCTCAACCCTCTGGTTCAACTAAGCAAAGACTCTCTGAGGAAGAACTTATCGTCAATTCCCCCTATAGTCTCGTATTGTACTAAAGGAACTATGGGGAAGAACTCAACTTCAATTCCACCTGTGACCCACATTGAGGAACTACAAACACTCTGGGGAAGCACTCAACATCAATTCCCCCTGTGGTCTCACATCTTATAATTATAAAGACACTATGGAGAAGCCATCAATGTCAATTCTACCTATGGTCTATACACCAGGTTCTCACAGCCCCATGTAAGTCAATAAAGTATAACTTCACATAACGGCCCAAGTAAACCACAATAACTACTTGGATAACATTCTACATCATATCAACATAACAAAACGACAATCACACTATCCTATCATACTAGGCATGGGAAAGTAATAGTAGCCTAATAGGAAAACATGACCCAAAGGTCAAAACAGGCAAAAAAAATGCATGGAAATACATCCAACGCACAATAATTCAGCCTATTCGAAATAAATAAACATCTACTCAGGCATACCTGCATAGCAGAGATAAAATAGGGCTAAAATAGTAAACATGAAATACCCAGTTCATGGGTATTGGAAAAATTGCACATATAACTCAAATAGTTCCTATAGAAAGAAACATACCACCTACCTCAGGGTTAGAATATCTCTATACGTGAACCTAGAATCTTGAATCTCCTTATATTGTCGAAGATATACAAAAACATCTGAAATGTTCAACCCATGAAAACTTGGAAAAGAAGAGGAATCATGAAATGAGGCTGGAGCAGAAGAGAGAAATCACTGATGCAATCCCAACACAACCAAAAATGTTTGATTAGGAGGATAGATGGAGTCTCAGGGGCTCGTCAAAGATCCGCGGCTAATCGGAACTCTCGGACAAACTAGGTTGAGAAGGAGGGTGTTCTGTCCGTCAGATGCGACCCCAATGCGTTTAATGAAAAAAACAAAATACAGGGCATGCAATTTTGGAGTACATGGTGTGTACTTGCTGTTTTTTTACTAAACATTAGGCGGCCTCTAGGTCATCACACATGGCTGTGTGTAAGGCTGCTACATGGAAAACACACGACCACCCACGACAATGCAGTACACGGAGTGTACTCACAAAGTACATGGCGTGTACTTCAAAAATTTCCAAAAACTCTCCTTTTCTCAAAAACTTCATAAAAAAGAGAAATATACTTAAAAATAAGGACCAGGTTCTTACAAACTTCCCCCCTTAAAGAAATTCATCCCCGAATTTCCCCAGCACGTCATAGAAGGAGAAACCTGAAATAGTTCCGGCCACTATGCTCGTACATCAGCCTCCCTCTCCCAAGTGTCGTCCTGCACCCGCTCGTGCTTCCATAGAACTAATATCAAGGGAACAAACCAGCCACATAGAACCTTTTTATTGTGATCCACAATCTAGATAGGATGCTCCTCAAATAACACATCCACTTCGAGCTCAACCTCCTCGGGTTGAAAGACATGAGATGAGTCTGAAAAGTAACTTCGATGCTGAGAAATGTGGAAGATGTCGTGCATAGCTCAGTACCTCTGAGGTAATTGCAACCGATAGGCAACTGGCCCAACTCTCTCCAACAACTCAAACAACCCGACTTACCTTGGAAAAAGCTTACCCTGTCTCCTAATACTCTTGTGTCCCAACCTCATCATGACACGTAGAAAAACCTGATCCCTGACCTCAAACTCCAGAGTTCGTCGTCACTGATCAACATAACAATTCTTTCAAGACTGCGTAGTATCCATTCTCTTCTGAATCAACTCTATCTGCTCTATGGTCTCCTGAACAAGATGAGGTCCAAGCAAAGCTGGCTCTTCTGTCTCCAACCAATATAAGGGTGATCTGCATGGCCTACCGTACAAAGCCTTATAAGGTGCCATCTGAATAGTTGCTTGAAAACTATTATTGTAGGGAAACTCCACAAGAGGTGTATGATTCTCTCAAGAACCTCCAAAATATAGAATGCATGCTCGGAGCATGTCCTCAAGAACCTGAATCGTATGATCAGACTGGCCATCTGTCTGGAGATGGTATGTTGTACTAAAAAGTACCTGTGTACCCAAAGCCTTCTAAATCCCCTTACAGACCCGAGAAGTAAAACATGAATCTCTATCCGAAAAAATAGAGTGTGGAACTCCATGTATACATACAATCTCTCAGATGTACAACCTTCCCAGCTCATTAACACTGAATTTTTCCTTAATCAGAAATAAGTGATAAACCTTTGTAAGTCTGTCAATGAAAACCCATACTGCATCATTCTCGTGAGGAGAACTTTGCAACCCTATCTTGAAATCCATCGCGACATTATTACACTTCCACTCAGGAATGGGTAACTACTGTAAAATCCCTACTGGTCGTTGATGCTCCGCCTTCACCTACTGACAAGTGGAACACCTCATGAAAAAAACAGCAACATCTCTCTTCATACTTGGCCACCAATACTGATGGTTTAGGTCACGATACATCTTGGTGACACCAGGATGAACTGTCCAAACAAAGGAATGAAAATCTTACATCAGATTACCGTTTATATCTACTGGAACCCATACGCGCCCCTGGAAACACAAGATCTCATCCTCGCCTATGGCCCATCTAGGAATATTGTTCTCTCCTGACACACTTTCCCATAGGACAAGGCCTTCATAATCTGATTTCTACCTCATTCATACTCGATCAAGAAGGGTAGAGGTAACTACTACAGAAGAAAGAAAGGTTTGCCCCTGTCTGTTGTGCACCTCCAAATGTATCTTAGAGAACATAGCCATAAGCTACCACTCACTACTGGATTCCCAAACTGCTTGTATCTGAGTCCTCCTGCTCAACTCATCAACCACTGCATTTCCCTTCACAGGCGTATAAGCAAGCTCAAAGTCAAAGGACTATAGGTACTCAACCCACCTGCACTGTCTCAAATTCAGATCACGCTAAGTGAAGATGTACTTGAGACTCTTGTAGTCGGTGGAAACCACAAAGTGCTCTCCCAGAAGATAATGTATCCAACAGCGTAGGGCATGAACAATAACTTCCATCTCCAAATTGTGTGTTGGGTATTTCCTCTCATGTGGCCTCAACTGCTGAGACCTGTACGCAATGACTCCATCACCCTACATAAGAATAACTCCTATCCCGATACCTAAAGCATCAAAGTTTACAGTATAGCTCTTTCACAGATCTGGAAAGACTTTTATCAGTGCTGAAGTCAACCTCCCTTTGATCTCCGGAAAGGCTGAATCATAAGAATATGGCCATAAGAACTTCAAACCCTTCTTAGTCAAACTGGTCAGTGGTGATGCTAAGCGTGAAAAGTTCTGAATGAAACGTCTGTAGTATCTAGCCATCCCTAGAAAGCTCTGCACCTCAAATAAGTTCTTCAGCTGTTCCTAGGAAACAACTGCTCTCCCTTTATCTGGGCCTATTGATAATCTTTTCTCAAAGATAACATCACCCAATAAGTGAATCTCATCCATCCAAAAGTGGAATTTTGAGAGCTTAGCATATAATTGATGCTCTCTTAGTGTACTCAAAATGATCTCAAGATGTGTGGCATGGTCGAATCGAGTTTGAGAGCACACCAAGATATCGTCCATGAAGACCACCATGAAGAAATCCAAGAATGGATGGAACACTCGGTTCATCAGTGCCATGAAAACTATAGGTGCGTTTGTGAGATCGAATGACATAAACAAATACTCGTATAGAACATACCTTCTCCTAAAGTCTCTAAGAGGTATATATGATGCTCCAACATGCAACTAATGATAACCGGACCTCAATTCAATCTTTGAGAACACCCGGGATCCTTGAAGCTGTTCAAAGAGTTCATTAATCCTAGGAAAGGAATATCGGTTCTTGATCGTTAACTGGTTCAACTTCCGATAGTCCACATAGATCCTGAGGGTACCGTCTTCCTTCTTTAAAAACTGGACAGGAGGACCCCAAGGAGATGTACTGGTTCAGATGAAACCCTTTTCCTGCAACTCCTACAACTACTTCTTTAGCTCCTGCAACTCAGGTGTGACCATCCTATAAGGATGAATGGACACTGATGCTGCTCCTGGTACAAACTCAATAGAAAAGTATACCTCATTCTCTGGAGGCAAACCAGAAAATTCCTCTATAAAGAAGTCCCTAAAATGATCCACCACTTGGGGAAAGTCCATCTATGAAGTCCCCTGGTCATCCAGTTAACGAATAGAAATCTGGGCTATAACTACTCCTAACCCATGATGCTATAGACCCACTCTGCTCTTCTGGACATCCCACTCACCCTTATGAAGAAAAGATCCACCCTATGGTGATATAAAACTCACCCCGTAGTGATAACAGTTGATGACTACCTGGAAGGGAACTAGCCAGTCCATCCCGAGAATGAAATCATAGCCTGTCCGCTCTTGGACATAGAGATCCCAAAGGAAGTGACACCCACCAACCTCAAGAGGTCACTCCTTGCACGGACTTACACCAGATGTTCTTGTCCCTAATAGAGTATTAAGTGTCAAAACATTGACAGAAGAAAAGACAAAGAGCCCAAGGCTCTCCACAACAATGATAGATATAAAGATATGTGTAACACCAGTATTGAAAAGAGATGAAGATAAAACAAAGGAAACTAGGATCGTAACTCGAACTATATAGGGGATGAGATCCTACTCCTGATGGGTTTGCTCCACTACAAAAGCCTGGCCAGCTCCGCGGCCCTATAACCCTGCCTGACTACTCTGAGTGGATCCACCTTGCTGTCACTGGTAGCCTAGTGACTGACCACCATGGCCACGACCTCCACCTCGGCCTGAATGATTGGAAGAACTCCAGTTCTCAGACTGGTGAGAAACTGGTGGAGATTATCCTATATGAGGAGTCATAGATGAACCCCGGTCACTGGCTTCTGGTGAGAATACCTGACAGAAACGCTGAAGGTGTCCCAAATTTTCGTAAGATCGGCACTCCACTAGGTCTCTCTGGCACTGTGGCCTCGTATGCTCTGTAGAGACCTGAAGCTTGACATATATTGAAATTACAATACTTTTTCAGAATATTTTATACATAACAAAAACAGACACACAAGGACCGTAATAGTTTAGTGTCTTTGGAAACTCGGGATATAATCTTTTAATCGTGCGGAAAGATCTTCAACATCTCCCATAAATATCTTCCCTTTTTTTCTTTTACCTAAAACATTTCTTTAAATCCTGGGGAAAAGAAAACATATAAAGGGTGATCTCAAATGATCAGTAAGGGTAAGCATGGAGAAAATAAAACAAATCATATACATTTGAACAAAAAACATGAACATAATGTTTAAACATAAAAATCTTGAGCAATGACATAAAACATGGTAGTACATAAGGCGTAGATCATAAAGAAACATTAAACATGATAAAATATCATGGGACTAAAATATGTAATTGTGGAAACCATTAATCACATGTTATGATTTCCATAGTAGCCAAGGCATTGATTCTAAGACCATCTTAATGGAAAAAGTCCCTTACTGAACCAAGTTCACTCCTCGTTCCAGTACTATAACACTGAACCTGATTAACTTACCGTTCCAGCCATGTCTATCTCATGAGATAAAAATCTTTAACCAATGCATTTGAGGGAGATATACGTCCCACCCATCTCATAAGGAAATCATTTTTACTTGTGCCACAATAGAAACATAAATCATTCATCATAACCCAAAGAATAAAAAATGGGTTTCATAAACATCATCCCATCATAAAATAATCCATATAAAACAAATGGATATCGTTTCATCATAAGAAAATTGAAACCATGTTAATCATAGAGATATTATACTTGAAAAACAAACATATGAAATAATTCCATCTTATATAGAAAATGGTTTTGATAAAATACTTGAAATGAATTCTTGAGAAAAATATCCTTTCTTCTTCAAAATCATTTTGTTTTCACAAAATGCCATGCGATTTTAATAGAAAAGGATTTTGTTGAAAAAAGTCATTAAATCTTTTAGATTAAGATTCTTGAAAATAAGTCGTTTTGAAACTACAAAAATCCATTCATGCTGTATAAGTTTTAAAAAAATTATTCTCGTACTTTTTTCCAAAAAAGTCAAAAAGTACATCGTATGGTAAACAAAAGAAATATTACTTCCATACGATGTGGTAAAAGTAAAATGGGATAAATTAATTTAATCATACATGGAAGAAAATTAAAAATTTTACGAAAACATTTTTAGAACATATGGAAATGGTTAATAAACATAACCCTAGTAAATACTTACGAATAAACAATCTCAGATAATAATGAGATTGGAATAATTATCCATTACAAAGATATTTTTGTAAATAAAATAGATCAATTATGTTTATTCACTATATGGTCACAAAAAGAAAGTATAAATACATGATAATATATAAAAATTCATTTCTCACATAATCAAATAATTACATAAACAAGAAAGAGAAGATCAACCCAAAGAATGGAAATTGGGTTATGAATTTCCCTTACGTCGTGTACGACTTGAATCGATCATTATTTAATCTCATGAATAATAAAACAAAGTTAATTTATACTTTCTTATGAACCTTTTTTCAAGTTATTATTCCTTTTATGTCACTTATTACCATGTTATAATCATTTTGTAACCATTTAAGTTAATAACGTTCGTTTTGTCGATATTTGGTACTTGAGTAAAAAATGGACTTCTTATAATTACATGTTGTTCATGTGGTCAAGGTTTCATTATATTCAAATTGATATTCATGATTTATATATCATATATATCATATATATCCATCATATACATGAATTTATAATAGTACATAACATATGGAGGTAAGAAATGAAATGCACTATTCATGGAGACGGTAAGCCGTACGTATGCATGAACACTACTTTCATTTCTATTTCTTATTTTAATGGAATTAAAACATAATGATACATAGGTATATTATATTTATATTATAATATCATATATAATATCATTAAATCCATTTTTTATACATCCCACATAAGGCATTAACGAATCACATCACTTTGAGGGGGCGGTAGTCCACACTTCCTCAAATGAGATTATCGTATTTACCCACTATGGAAACCATAAAGGCTTTATATAATTGGGATGTAAAGAAGCACAAGGGAATAATAAACTTAATATATATCATATATAAAAACATTGACATCATAATGGCCACCATGAGAGGCGGTATGATAAAATCGAATAATCATCGTTTTGTGAGGCGTTAGTTTTCCATCCACAGAAACTTTATGTTCTTCATCCATTAGATAGCGGTGTGTGTAAGTGTAGTTCAAATACTTATCATAACAACATACTAGTATATTTAGGATACTGGTGTTGTTACAAAATATAGGATTAAAAAGAGTTTAGATGTTGTAGAAGTAGAATAAAAGAAAACAATTTAAGAGAAACTGTTACCTTTAATTTGGGTAACTTCCTTTGGTTTGAACCAAAAGGACTTCTTGAAGTGACTTATGCCTAAGGTAAGGCTTCTAGGGGAAGGATATGGATGTAGGGAGAATAATTTTTCAGATTTTGGATGAGACAAATGGCTTGAGAGGTGTTAGGAATTGGATAGAAATGGTCACCTTTTTATAAGGGGGAGGAGGGGCTCTTTTGGAAAATGTGAAAATATTATTTTACTTTAAACTTATCTTCAGTTTAAAAAGGTCGAAAAATCATTAAAGATGAACATAAGATTAGTCATGGTAGAAATAAAATCATCCAATCAGAATTGGACATGTTTTTTATAATATTTTAATCATTATAATATTATTTATTTAAATCATTTATTAATGATGTAAATACTGTATCATTATTGTGTCATAAATAATTTAATTTATTTGATTTCTAAAAATTATAAAAAAAAATTCATCATGTAGGAAATATTTTTAGATTTACAATTAATATTTATAGTCGAAAAGATAATTTATATAATCCCTTATAAAAATTAATTAATAAAATAGTTTTGTCAATGTCAATTTTGTCTTTACATTGAATTAATTAATCCAAATTGTCATTATCACTACCAAGTGGCTTAATGGGGTCCCAAAATCGACCCAAGGATGCCCATGGTTGTCCAATAGTTATCCAATAATGTTATTACAATTGTTAAGGTAATTTTAAATTATTATAATATTCTTTTGACCTTGAATTACTCTATTTACCTTTAGCCGCGATAAATAAGTCAAAAGTTACTATTCACCAAAAATTATTTTCATCTTATTGAATCAAATTTTACTTCTTGATAACAACCATGTATGTTGGATTTTTGAAATTCAATTCATAGAAGTGGTAAAATTTCATTTAAATGAAAGAGTGAGTTTTTTTAACTACCACTAAGTGGTTTCACTATTCATCAAAAATTGAAGTTTTTCAGAAAAATACCAAAAATTCAGCCTAAGATATATTTGATATTCCAAATTCAAAAATGATGTATATTTTTACAAATTAAAAACATATAAGTGTCATTAATTAATTTTAAAATTAATTCCCGTTATCAAAACAAATAGCGTGTTTTTAAGAAACAATAACTATCAAAAGATCAACACTTGTTTATGTCCAATTTCAATGTGAAATTAATTACAATGACAAACATTGGATTAAATGGTAAAAATAAATTCAAATAACACTTTAAAAACAATTTAAAATCTAATCTAACCATATTAATTATTGCGATGAAAAAAAGTTGTTTTTAATTAAAATATAGCGTGTTTTTACTATTCATTAAAATATGAAAGTTATCAAAATAATATGAAAAATTTATCCAAAGTAAATTTTATATCCTGATTTCAAAAAAGAATTTTATTTTGTCAAATTTAACTTATAAACATGTCGAAAACTAGATTTAAAGTGGGTGCGCCCTCAAAAGGTGGAAAAACTGCATTTTTTGAAAAATACTTATTTTACCCGAAAAATTTATTTAGTTCTCATACCATTTTCAAGAAAATATGTAAGATGAATAATAATGTTATAAAATTCAAAATTTAATTAATAATATTCATAATGTCTAGTCCATAATATTATTATAACAATATATCGTTTTTTAGTGAAACCCGGTATTGCGTACTACACACGCTATCGAGGAAGGACGCGATTGTGTGTAATGCAAGCCAAGTCAGGGTTGCGTGTAGTGAAAACTCCGTTTGGTGTTACGTATAACATAATAAAAACTTATTTCATTTATACATGAAACAAAATCTATACTTAATGTTGCGTAGAATAATTTCCACAAAACGAACTTGAAATTGTGTGTAACACGAGCCAAGAATAGTGTTGCGTATACTGCAAGATAATACGGTGTTGCGTATAGTACAAACTAATCTTGGTTTAGTGTATAATAGAAGACATCAAAGAAATTAAAAATAATATATCTCATAAAATCTCAGGGTGTTACATTCTACCCCCTTAAAATGAATTTCACCCTCGAAATTCGTCAGGGTTATAAATCTTTTACTACTTGAAAGTTTCATTCATAGAAACCCACATAGTAAAAAGGAATACTAAATCATAATTTTAAAAAGGAAAGTTAGAAACAAAACGGATACCCAAAGTAACTCATCACTTTGGTTCCCACATAAGAGTATATAGGTGAAAATATGGATATGGAAGAGAAATATAACCGTCAAGTTCTGATGGAGAGTGGTAGAGAACATGGCTTTGAAAAAGACAATAATCACAAAGGCATAAATTTGTGATGATCTAAGGTACCATCTGATTAATCAGATATAAGGGCACTAGGACAAAATTTTTGGTTTTCAAGATTATTTCCCTAATGATGAAAAATTTTAGAATTAAAAGAAATACTTACTTGATTTTGGTACAATCTCACCATCACTCGTGCCTTGAACAATTTCCACTTCACCTCTTAAAGAAATGAAGTTGAATTTGTCTTTTGCAAAGTGTTAGCAGATCATGCGATAGAATGATAGATCATTCAATCTGTCTCAAAAATATGGTTAGAAAAAGTTATATACATAAGTCCATCTATGGTGATATTAATCTTATATGGTTCCAAAAATGGACTTATACATCATCTATCATACCGCTTAATAAAATAAAACTAGATTAGACTAACCAGGGACTTCCTGTAGGCCAGAGGTAGGCAATAAAGGCCTATCGCACTTCGGTTGTGGGTTCGATTCCCGCATCCTGGTCCGACGCGATGAGTTGTAACCAATCTTACGGGTTGTCCTTTTTCTAAAACTGTACTATTATAACATAACAAAAAGTTCTAGCCTTAAATAATACTATCTGATGTCTAACTTAATCTATTCCAATCTTTAGGTTTATCCAAAATAATTTTGTCCAATCTCATAGTATAAATAAAACTATTACTAGAAAGGTCATCTACCTAGCATTGACTACAATCATTTATCGCCCGTATATCATAAGATATATATATCTTGTTGGTCACATTCCAAACATGTGAATTACTTAATCATGTATTCTCTTGAAATATGAGTTACCATAAATCCTTAGTGAAAACATTAATGCTGTCAAAAGTTAACTCTTTCCACATACAAAAATCCCAAAATTCTGTATACTCAAACCATGATATCACTTTGTCCTTGTACCAGTCATGAGCTCATTAATACTATCATACATTTCATTATCTATTTATCCTTTCATTATGCACATACCATCTACCTTCCAAAAATATTTGAAAAACCGTTCATGGTTACCAGTACCATTCAACATATACTTTCAAATACCTTAGGAAAAACAATAGTGTAACAATACTTATATGATTCTTTATTCCATAGTACCATTAAATTACCTATACAAAATAACTCTTAATAAACATACAATCATTCCACTACCCTCGTAAACCATTGACCGAGCTTCATAATTTTATTCCTCAACACTTCTTTCATCTCATATATCATTTTTAGTCTCATCATCATCATCAATATAAACACTACCCATACGACCATGCTGATTCTCTTCATGAAACTTTCCATTAGAGCATTGTTTTGCATAATGCCGGTACATTCCACATTTAAAACATTTAACAGTTTTTGATGTCTTAGAAATACCATTATCCTTTTCCATGGTGTTAACTGAACCTTTTCCTTTTCAATTACTGGATTTGTGTCCTTCTTTTCCACACCCAAATCATCTTCAGTTCCTTTGAAACATTCTACCTGATTCCTCTTCCCACATGATTTACATGAGGGAATTTGAACTTTCTGTCCTCTATGATCATCATGAAACTCCATCTTTCTCTTATTAGCTGAGTCAGAAAACTTACCAAAGTTTAGATTATTGATCATATTATGAGATTATTGATTAGGAATTATAACGATATGTGGACTTCCAGATCCAATTTCATTTGGTTACTCATGAAGAATATCATTCCATTGTCCATCATATCCTCCATTATCGTGAATCTTCCTATTTCCAGCCATTTTCTAAAACCCAAAAAGAGTAGTGTGCGAGGAAAAAATCATGGTAGGGAAAACAAAATAATAAAGGGGGAGTAAATTCAATATCTAACATCTTAGGTTTAATTATAATATCGTTACCGTAATTCTAGGACTATAACCAATACCTATACTTAACCTTAGGGACATCCCTAGACATACCTTATAAATATCTCTAGGGATCTCACTAAAGTTTTCTAATCCTAGTTTCCAAAGGTTAACTAAAACTTTCCTCTGATACCAACTGTAGAGAACCAAAGCTTGACATTCAAGGACATTACATTAATTTTTCAGAATATTTAATACATAAAAAAACAGACACACAAGGACCGTAATAGTTTAGTGTCTTTGGAAACTTGGGAGATAATCTTCTAATCATGGTGAAAGATCTTCAACATCTCCCATAAAGATCATCCCTTTTTTTCTCTTACCTAAAAATTTTGTTTAAATCCTGGGGAAAAGAAGACATATAAAGAATGTTTTCAAATGCTCAGTAAGGGTAAGCATGGAGAAAATAAAACAAATCATATATATTTGAACAAAAAACATGAACATAATGTTTAAACATCAAAATCTTGAGCAATGACATAAAACATGGCAGTATGTAAGACATAGATCATAAAGAAACATTAATAATGATAAAATATCATGGGAATAAAACATGTAATTGTGGAAACCATTAATCACATGTTATGATTTCCATAGTAGCTAAGGAATTTCTTCCAAAACCATCTTATTGGACAAAGTCCCTTACTGAACCGAGTTCACTCCTCGTTCCAGTCTTGTAACACTGAACCAAATTAAATTACCGTTCTAGCCATATCTATCTCATGAGATATAAATCTTTACCCAATGAATTGGAGGGAGATATAGGTCCTACCCATCTCATAATGAAATCATTCTTACTTGTTCCACAACAGAAACATAAATCATTCATCATAACCCAAAGAATAAAAATGGGTTTCATAAACATCATCCCATCATAACATAATTCATATAAAAAAATGGATATCATTTCATCATAAGAAAAGTGAAACCATATAAATCATAGAGACATTATACTTGAAACATACAGATATGAAATAATTCCATCTTATATGGAAAGTGGTTTTGATAAAACCCTTGAAATGAATTCTTGAGGAAAATATCCTTTCTTCTTCAAAATCATTTTCTTTTCAAAAAATGCCATGAAATTTTAAAAGAAAAGGATTTTGTTGAAAACAGTCATTAAATCTTGTAGATTAATCTTCATGAAAATAAGGCGTTTTGAAACCGTAAAAATCCATTCAGGCCGTATAAGTTTAAAAAATACTCTTCTCGTACTTTTTCTGGAAAAGTCAAAAAGTACCTCGTATGGTAAACAAAAGGAAGATTCCTTCCATACGATGTGGTAAAAGTAAGAAGGGTAAAAATGAATTTAAAAATACAAGGAATAAAAATAAACATTTTATGAAAACATTTTGAGAACATATGGACATGGATAATAAACATAACCGTAGTAAATACTTACGAATAAACAATCTCGGATAAGAATGAGATTGGAATAATTATCCTTTTCAAAGATCTCTTTGTAAATAAAATAGATCAATTATGTGTATTAAATATAAGGTCACATAAATAAATTATAAATACATGATAATATATAAAAATTCATTTCACACATAATGAAAGAACGACATAAACAAGAAAGAGAATATCAACCCAAAGATCGGAAATTGGGTTAAGAATTTCCCTTACCTCGTGTCCGACTTGACTCGATCGTTCTTTAATATCCTGAATAATAAACCAAAGTTAATTTATAATTTCTTAAGAACATTTTTCAAGTTTATTATTCCTTTTATATCACTTATTACCATGTTATAAACATTATGAAACCATTTAAGTTAATAACGTTCATTTTGTCGATATTTGGTACTTGAGTCAAAAATGGACTTCTTATAAATACATGTTGTTCATGTGGTCAAAGGTTAATTATATCCAAAATGATATTCATGATTTATATATCATATATATCATATATATACAGCATATACATGTATTTATAATAGTACATAACAAATGTATGTAAGAAATGAAATGCACCTTTCATGGAGACGGTAAGCCGTACGTACACATGAATGCTCCTTTCATTTATATTTCTTATTTTCATGGAATTAAAACATAATGATACATAGTTATATTATAATTCCAGTATAATATCATATATAATATCATTAACTCTCTCCTTTATACATCTCACATAATTCATTAACGAATCACATCACTTTGAGGGGGCGGTAGTCCGCACTTCCTCAAATGAGATTATCGCATTTACCCACTATGGAAACCATAATGACTTGATATAATTTGGAAGTAAAGAAGAATAAGGAAATCATAAACAAAATATATATCATATATAAATACAGTTCCATCATAATGGCCACCATGAGAGGCGGTAGGAGAAAATCGAATAATCATTGTTTTGCGAGCCGTTAATTTTCCATCCAGAGAAACACTATGTTCTTCATCTGTTAGATGGAGGTGTGTGTAAGTGTAGTTCTAATCCTTCTCAAAACAACATCCTAGTATATTGAGGATAATGGTGTTGTTACAAAATAAAGGATTAAAAATATTTTAGGGGTTGGATAAGTAGAATAAAAGAAAACAATTTAATAAAAACCGTTACCTTTAATTTGAGTAACTTCCTTTGGTTTGAACAAAAAAGACTTATTAAAGTGCCTTCTGCCTAGGTTAAGGCTTCTAGGGGGATGAGAGGGATGTAGGGAGATTAATTGGGCATAGTTTGGACAAGAAAAATGGCTTGGGAGGTGTGAGGAATTGGATTGAAATGGTCTCCTTTTTATAAGGGGGAGGAGGGGCTCTTTTGGAAAGTGTGAAAATCTTATTTTATTATAAACATATCTTTGGTTTAAAAAGGTCTGAAAATAATTAAAGATGAAGATAAGATGAATAATGGTCGAAATAAAATCATCCAATCACAATTGGACATGTTTTTTCTAATATTTTAATCATTATAATCCTATTTATTTAAATCATTTATTAATGAGGTAAATACTGCATTATTATTGTGTCATAAATAATTTAATTTATTTGATGTCTAAAAATTATAAACAAAAATACCAACATATATGAAATCTTTTTATATTTCCAATGAATATTTATAGTTGAAAAGATAATTTATATAACCCTTTATAAAAATTAATTACTAAAATATTTTTGTTAATGTCAATTTTGTCTTTACATTAAATTAATTAATCAAAATTGTCATTATCACTACCAACTGGATTAATGGGGTCCGAAAATCGACCCAAGGATGCCCATGGTCGTCCACTACTCATACAATAATGTTAGGACAAGTGTTATGTCAATTTTGAATTATTATAATATTCTTTTAACCTTGAATTACCCTATTTACCTTTAACCGTGGTAAATAAAAGTCAAAAGTTACTATTCACAAAAAAATTATTTTCATCTTATTGAACTATATTTTACTTCTTGATAACAACCATGTATGTCTGATTTTTGAAATTGAATTCACAGAAGTCATAAAATTTCATTTAAATGAAAGAGTCAGTTTTTTTAACTACCACTAAGTGGTTTCACTATTCATCAAAAATTGAAGTTTTTCAGAAAAATACCAAAAATTCAGCATAAGCTATATTTGATATTCCAAATTCAAAAATTATGTCTATTTTTCAAAATTAAAAACATAGAATTGGCATTAATTAATTTTAAAATTAATTCCCGTTATCAAAACAAATAGCTTGTTTTTAAGAAACAATAACTATCAAAAGATCGACACTTGTTTATGTCCCATTTCAAAGTGAAATTAATTCCAATGAAAAAAATGGATTAAATGGTAAAAATATATTCTAATTACACTTTAAAACCAATTAAACAGATAATCTAACCATATAAATTATTGCGATGAAAAAAGTTGTTTTTAATTAAAATATAGCATGTTTTTACTATTCATTAAAATATGGAAGTTATAAGAATAATATGAAAAATTTATCCAAAGTAAATTTTTATATCCCAATTTCAAAGAAAAATTTTATTTTATCAAATTGAACTTATAAACATTTCAAAAACTAGATTTAAAGTGGTTGCGCCATCAAAAGGCGGAAAAACTACATTTTTTGAAAAATACTTATTTTACCCGAAAAATTTATATATTTTTCATACCATGTTATAGAAAATATGTAAGACGATTAATAATGTATTAAAATTAAAAATTTAGTTAATACTATTCATAAATGCTAGTCCATAATAATATTATAACAATATATTGTTGTTTAGTGAAACCCGGTATTGCGTACTACACACGCTATCGAGGAAGGTCGCGATTGCGTGTAATGCAAGCCAAGTCAGGGCTGTGTGTAGTGAAAAATCCATTTGGTGTTGCATATAACATAATCAAAACTTATTTCATTTATGAATTAAAAAATATACTTAATGTTGCGTAGAATAATTTCCACAAAATGAACTTGAAATTGTGTGTAACACGAGCCAAGAATAGTGTTGCATATACTGCAAGCTAATACGGTGTTGCGTATAGTACAAGATAATCTTGGTGTAGTTTATAATAGAAGACATCAAATAAATTAAAAATAATATATCTTATAAAATCTTGGGGTGTTACATGATCTCTTCTCCTGCACCGATAGCACACCACCTGGCAACCAAAAGGTGCATCCCGCCTACTCGGATCTCCCCGTGTAGTCTCTCTGCGGCGCTTCCAGCTATCATCTAGTGAAGCACTAAATCTGGATGTCATGCCGCCCTAGCTCACAACTCTAGATTCCCTCAGATTCCGCTCCGTGATTAGTCCCTAGTTGATGATGGAAGCGATGGAAGTCAACCTAAAGATATTACCCAGAGAGGGGATGTCCTATTTGAGGCCATCCTCGAAATTCCTTGCTAAGACTAATCCATATCCTCCTAGTAAGGGTGTGAGACGCTAAATCTTGGTGAAACGAGAAAAATACTCCATAACAGAAAGAGTACCCTGCTCCAGACTCATAAACTCTCGTGCTCGGTTGGCCCTTAGGGTCTCCGGATAGAAGTAGTCATAGAAGATACACTGGAACTCCTCCCAATCCATAACCTGCTGATGACCCACCTGTGAGATCACATCCCACCATATCTTGGAGGAATCCCATAGCATATATGTAGCAAGTTTTACTATCCTCTCTAGGGGCATCTCCAGATTCTCAAAGATTGTGAGGATGGCTTCTAGCCATGACTCTGCAGCCTGGGGTCCTCCATCCCCTGAGAAAGTGGTAGGATGCTACTTCTGGAAGACCTGCGTCAAATAAGCAATCGACAGGGCAGGAGGCGACGCTCCCTGAAAAGTCTCCATCATCCTCATGAATCCATCCATGAACTTTGCATCAGAACCAGTAACAGGTATAACTACTGGTGCCAAGACTGGCACAACATGAGAATCTGCTGGAAGTCCCTGATCAGCCATATCCGGCATATGATCACTGCCTTGTAACTGGCAGATAGCCGAAGGATGTCTCGGTGGCATGAATCTTCATGGTCAAGAGCACACCTTAGATCAGGATCAACAGGGACTAAAACAATGAAGTGTAAGAAGATAACAAGAGAAAGAAACATTCAAGTTTTACAAAACATGACTATACGACGTGTACACTTCCTATACGGCGTGTTCCCTGAAGTCATTTACATGGGCATGTACTCATACCTAAACTAGTTGTGTAACACCCCAAACACATGGTGTGTTGTCTTAACACACGTCATGTACTTGAATCCTCTTTCCCTGCCAAGTTCTTCTACACGATTAATTCACATGGATTTCCTAAAACAAGACTACACGGTGTGCTCAAGGTAGACACGTCATGTACTAGAAAATATTCACCTGACCCGTGTTGTTAGTGAGATGGCCTAACACATGGCTTGAAACTACACTGCATGTTCCGAACAGACATTATGTGTTCCTGAAGGGATAACACCGACCCGTGTTGTTTGTGACATTGCTGGGTACCTAGGTCAGACTACACGGCGTGTTCAACGTGAACACTACGTGTATAGATTAAGGTCTTATCCATCCGTGTTGTTGGTTACATAGGCGGACACTGTGTCAACACTACACGACATGTTGAATAGGGACACGACGTGTTTCCACGAGACGTTAACCATCCCGTGTCTCTGCCCACATGGCCTACGACACAGTCAGTGACTACACGACGTGTACATAGAGTACACAATGTGTACTTAAGAAAAAAAATTTCTTCCCAAACAGAAGAACACATGGCATGTACTTAACATTACATGACGTGTATTCTGGGGTTTTCTGAACAGTAATCCTCTGAAACTACTTCGGAACCCAAAAAAATAGTGAAAGGAACATTGAAAGTTCCAAATTCTGATCCGTGATGGCCCATACTCCCCACGAATCAAAGTTTGGAATCTCATACATGTTATAAACAGAATAACAGTGCAATAATCCACCAAATTCTGGTCCATGAGGGCCTATAACACCTCAAGAACCAAATATTGGAATTAATTCATAAAAACTTTACAGACAAGTCCCTATCAAACAGTAGGTATTTCTATCAAGGCATCTATCACAATAGCATGCATACTTTACACAACATCTATCACAACAACATGTAATCACTAATGCATCCTAGATGGCATGGCAATAATGCATGGCATGCAATTTATAACAAGTGCCTATATGATGCATGAGATGGCATACCCTCATTTCATCAGGTTGTGATGAAAATAGAACCTCAATAACATCAACAATAATAACACAAAACATGTCAGTCACCCAATAGTGAAATCAAATCAACTATAAAATTGCAAACTAGAAAAATTGCAATAACGAGGTAGATTGGATTTTCCCTGTACACGGGTTAGCTACTCCCGAGAACAGCTTATTACCAATTACCCATTCCTTCCTATCCTTGGATAAAGTCTCCAAATAGTAAGTCAAGAAAAAAGAATCCTCTAATACCACTTTGTAATGTCCCGGTTCTGGAATCCACCCAGAGGTGCCCCATACCCGGTTGGTCACATGGCCTCAATCGCATTACCTCGAATGCTAGAGGCTACCGACTACGAGCAAGGGCCATGGGTGTGACAGTAGGGAAACCATTCCCTCATTGGCAGAGTAACACAGTGGAAAAGAAAAAAATATACAATAGCAGAAGTAGTAAATATCCAACAATAGTAAACAGCGGAAGACTGAGATATTAAACAACTAAAGCAAAAATATATAAACTGATTCATGGTGCATATGTCAAGGAAAATAGCCAAAAAAGTCACAATGATGAATAAAAATAGTACTAAACCAAAGTACAAAATAAATAGATAAACATATCCTCAGCATCGCAAGCCTATGCTTGGTCCCATGGTCTCCAGCTCCACAGCAAGTCAAGTATCTAAAGTAGAAGGGTGGTTGCCCTTATCTATAGCTGCAACAGTATAATCTGTTTGGGCCCAAAAGCATGACCCAAATAGGGTGTGAGACTAAATCTCAGTAGGCAAACACCAGAAGATCTGTGCCTAATAGTCAGTGAGTATATAGAAGGTAAAAGTATAGAAAACAGTAAACAAGAAAGCACTAAGCAGTAAGAAATCCACAGTTTTAAGCATTCAAAACACCAATCATCATGCAACAACAAAACAGATAACACAACAGGTAACTCTCTAGGAAGTTCCCAAAGCCTATCCCCTTTGGTCCTACCTATCAAGTACAAGCACCCCCCTGGGCAGCACACACAGTCTCACCCCTCTGGTTCAGCTAAGTATATACTCTTTGAGGAAGCACTCACCATAAATTCCCCCTTGTGGCCTGCGTCGAGGAACTACAAACACTCTGGGGAAGCACTCAACGTCAATTCCCCATGTGGTCTCACTTAATATAATTATAAAGACACTATGGAGAAGCCCTAAATGTCAATTCTCCCTATGTTCTATACACCAGATTCTCACGACCCTGTGTAAGTCAAGCAAGTATGTCATCGCGTAACGGCCCAAGTAAACCTCAAGAACTACTTGGCTAACATTCTACAACATATAACCATAATAGAATAATAGCCACACCATCCTATCATACTAGGAATGGGAAATTAACAGTATCCTAACAAGAAAATAGTATCCAAAGGACAAAACAGGAAAAACAATTCATGGAAATACATCCAAAGCAAAACAATTCACCCTATTCACAATCAATAAACATCTACCCAGGCATACCAGTATAGTAGAGAGACAATATGGCTAAAATGGTAAACACGCAATACCCTGTTCATGGATATTGGGAAAATTGCACATATAACTCAAATAATTCCTATAGAAAGGCACAAACCACCTACCTCGCGGTTAAGAGATCTCTATATGTGAACCTCGAAGCTTGAATCTCCTTATAACGTTGAAGATCTACAAAAATGTCTAAAACGTTCAACCCACAATAACTTGGAAAAGAAGAGGAATCATGAAACGAGGATGATGTTGAAGAGAGAACTCACTGATGTGATCCCAACACAATTGACGATGTTTGATTCGGAGGAAGGATGGAGTCTTAGGGGCTCGTCAAAGATCCACAGCTACTTGATGCTCTCAGACGAAATAGGTTGAGAAGGAGGGTGTTTTTTTCGTCAGACGTGACCCCGGTGCATTTAATGAAAAAAATAAAAATACACGACATGTTATTTCTATTTTCTTAATCCACATAAAGAGGACTCTAGGTCATCACACATGGACGTGCGCAAGGCTTCTACATGGCTAGCACACGGCGTGTACTCACAAAGCACACAACGTGTACTTCAAAAGTTTCTAGAAACTCCCCTTTTCTCAAAAACTCCAGAAAAAAGAAAAACATACCTAAAAATAAGGTTTGGGTTATTACATTTATTGGGAGAAGTGTGAGATATATACTAATCATAAGAGACACAAATATATATTCACAAAAAATGAGCTTAATATGCTCCAACAGATATGGTTAAAGCTCATCAAGGATTATGACTACTCAATCCACTTCCATCCTAGTAAATAAAATAAGGTAGAAGATACTCTAAGTAGAAAATACCTAGCTATTATATCATTGATGAGAGTTGAGAAGGATCTGATCTTCTTGGATTTGAAGAGCATGGACATAAGAATCATAAATAAAGGACCATCATCAATCCTTTAGAAAATTAGTTATCAACCATATCTTTTAGAAATGTTAAAAGATTCTAAAAAATATTATGTGGGAATTAAGAAGAGAGTTGAAACAATAAATAAAGGTAAATCATCATATTTCAATCTTAATGAAGAAGGAATTGTGAGATTTGGGTCAACAGTATATTTTTCACAAAATCCCGAGTTAAAGAAGGAACTACTGGATGATTCACATAGTTAGAATTTATACATTTACCCAAGTAACAAAATGATATATCAAGATCATTTAGAGAAGTATTGGTGGGAAAACATGAAGAATGAGATCACTGAATAAACACCAATGTTCCTGCTATGTCATAGGACTTCTAAATACATGCAAAGGAAACAATTCTATATGGGTTGTTGTGGACCATCTTACAAAGGCTGCACACTTCATTTCGATTCAAGATGATTTCTCACTAGATCAACTTGCATGAATATACATCAAAGAAGTGGTGAGTCTTTATGGAGTACCACTATCAATTGTGCACGATCGAGATCCAAGATTTACCTCTAAGTTTTGGAAAATTCTCTTACATTCTCTACACACTAATCTAAACTTCATTATGGATTATCACCCTCAAAATGATGGCAAATCTAAGTGAACTATCCATACACTTGAGAACATGTTGATAGAATTCTCAATTGAATTCAAGGGAGGATGAGACCAACATATTCCTATGGTTATGTTCTCTTACAATAACAGATTCCACTTGAGTATCTGAATGGCTCCCTATCAATCCCTTTATGGGAAGAGGTGAAAAACACTGGCATGTTGGGATGAAGTTGGGGAACAAAAACTTCTAGGTCTTGAAATGGTTGAGAAAATGGTGGAGAATGTTAAGACTATTCAGAAACACATCAAGGCCACTCAGAGTTAGTATAGGTGTTTTGCTAACAATCATTGATGAGGCCTAGAGTTTTATGTTAGAGAAGTTTTATTCCTCCACATATCTCTATGGAAGAAAGTGATGAGATTTGGGAAGAAGGGAAATCTTAGTCCAAGGTACATTGGCACTTTTGAGATCCTTGATCACATCAGAGCAATGACCTATTTATTATCACTCTCAAAAAACCTATATCAAGTACATGATGTATTCCATGTATCCCTCTTGAGAAACTACATACCAGACCCATCACATGTATTCAATCTAGAGGTGGTACCATTGAAGAATGATTATTCCAATAAAGAGATACAAGTGAAGATATTATATCATAGAGAAAAATTTCTATAAAATAATACAATTCCCCTCGTCAAAGTATTGTGAAAAAACCAAAAGTTTGAAGAAGTAATGTGGGAACTAGAGGAGGTGATGAAGTAGAGTTACCCTCATCTATTTTATTGTGTGAAAAACAAATTTTAAGGGTGATATTTATAAAGGGGGGAAGACTGTAACGACATGAACTTTTATGAATAAATTTCCCATTATTTATTTAGTTAATTGTCTTATGGCTATAGAAAACACATGAACTTATTTTCTTTATTATATAAAATTTTATTTAGATGACCATTTAGTATCTTTACCATTGATAATATAACTATTGAACATTGATCACATGACTTGTATAAATATAGGGGTTTTAAAAAATCCTTTTGACATAGAAAAAGGAAATGATGACCTCAACCAGTAGGATCATACCCTATGAACCCCATTTATCAGTGATTATGAGGGAGATAGAATTTTTGGGATTTTCTCCTAACCAATCCCAAGATAATATCCAATAATATAGGCATGATCAAAACTACTTATATGAGAAGTTTAATCTAATTGAGATCACAACCCAAACCATGTTTGACGAAGGACCCCATGAAAGCCCCATGATTTCACACCTCACTCTTAGGGCGTATGCTAGTGTATTAAAGGGATATGTATCAAGACCCTAGAAATAGGAATATGTACATTGTTTTATATAAAATAATTAATATATTTTTATCCTATTATTTTTACTTTGTAAATTTTCTTTAAATAACGAATTTTATTTTTGGTTAATATTCAAATTCAATTAATGAATTTATGAATTAATGGAATTTTGAAATAAATAATATTTTAATAAAATATTATTATTAAATAATTTTTATCAAATATAAATGATCATATAATTTTTATGAAGTCAAATGTAATTTTTTATAAGGGTTCAAAAAAATATTATTATCAAAACCACGTTATTTTCAATAAATGCCGGTTTTTATTTTAAAAATGGAAATTCACATACTAAGAAAATTATATTGATAAAGTAAATATTTTTTTAGAATCAAGATATTGGAATGATCCAATGATGAATTTTTCATAATTTTATGTGATAAACGAATTTATAGGTAAAGATTAAATACCTTATAAATATAATTTCTGTTTTATGACATCACAATGACCCAAAAGTGATGTAATAAGTAATATAAATAGAATACATGATCAAATATATGTTTTCCCTTAAAAATAATTTTATTTTAAGTTTATTTGATTTATTTTTTAAATTTATTATGAATCCTCTAAGAGTTATAATATATTTTATGATTTTAAAATGATTTCTTTAAGAGTGTGACCCACATCCACGTAACCAATGGTAATATTTTAATAATTTATCCCCATTGGCCTTATAAAATAATGTAAAACACTCCCAAATAGAAAATACATGGGAAAAAACCATGGCATGGTTTGTGGTTTTGGATATTTTAATATATAGAGTCCAAAAGCTAAATAATAAAGAAATCCCTCTCCTTTCCTATATAAAACCACCTAATACCCCATTTCTATTCACTAAAAATCCTTGGAGAACATCTAAAATCTTCCCTCAACTCCCTAGAGTCCTCCTAAGGAACCCAAATATTTCAAGAAGCCCCTCCCAATCCTTTGTAATCACACATTCATGTAAGGGTTATTTCCTTTCTCCTCTTTCTTCAAGTTTCTTTATTATGTTACACCTTATTTTTCTAATTACTTATGTTGGGACATGTATTTAAATGTCCATATTACTGTCCATTTCATATATAAATGATGATATACCCATTTATCTATCATTAACCCATTTTATTAATTTTTATGTGACACCGTTATGCTATTGAAATTGCACTCTGATTTTCCATTCCAAAACAATTGTGTAGTGAATACCATAACCATTTTTTATCAAGGGCTTTCAAATTTATACACATATACTTATTTTATTGGGAAGTTACATGTTTGTATTCCACTCTCCTTGATCGTGGAATAAATTATTCTGATTAATGAATTCATGTTGATCGATTTATGTGTCACACTTAAGTTATTGCCACATTTTCCATATTATGATTATCATGCTATATCATGCCTTATTATTCATGTTTTGTTTATGCTCCATTGATATGAATATTGTATTACATGTATTTTCTTATTCATTTTATTCCTTTTTTATTCCATTAGTACAATTTATAGCTCACCCCTTTCTTATGTATTCCCTCAGGTTATCCCATAAAGTTTTAAGAATGAAGGAACATTTTGATCACATTAATGAAGTTTTCAATAAATATGTTGTTTTTCATGTTTTAAGTTGTTATGTAATGTACCTAATTTACCAAATACACTATAATTATCAATCTTATAGGTAATATTAAGTGTAATATTATTTAATAAATCATTTTTAAATGTGAAATAAATATTAGGGTTGTTATATTACTCCCATGAACAAGCTCATTAACAAGTTCCAACACACCCTAGTCCCCTTTATACCATTCCAAAATAGAAAAGAAACACAAAAGAAACCTATTAATTTTATACCACTTTGTAACATCCCATGAATGAACACTCTATCATGTGGCTAGAATGGGTTGGTTACTAGACCTCAAGCCTTTATCTGCACATGCCAGATGCTGCTAACTAGTAGTGAGAGGTGTGATAAGTATAATGGGGAGACTATAACCCCTGGTTTCAGAGATAAAACACAAAAGAAATATTAAATATAAGTAAATGAATAAATATTAGAGAGTATAAATAATGGAAACAATATAATACAATATAATACTAAAAATAAAAAGCCAACTTAATATCCTAATAAATAAAAAAAGAATAATGTAATGATGTGTTGGAATGTAAATAAATATCATGCTATAAGAAATAAAAAATAAAATAATATAAGAGTCAAAAAAATACTCAAAATTACTTGATTCTGAACCCCACGTCGTTCCTATATCCAAAATCCAGCCCATCCAATAAGCAAATAATCAACAGAAAGGTCCCTTTCCCTTGTCCAAACCTACAACCATAAAATCTGCTCGGGTACCGAATGGAACCCTGAATAGGGTGTGAGTATAACTTAGTAGTTTGACACCACCATGTCCAAGAATAACAAATCTAATAATAAGTGTATGAAATAATACAACAAACAAGAGTATTAATTGATTAAATAATTAAATTAATATCACATCATCCTTCTTTGACACCATGACTAAATGTCTCCAAGAAGGTTTCATAACCATTCCAACCATAAACTTATAAGAAAGGTATAACATAACCTTACTAGGATCCATTATATAATATCTTTGAGAATGTTTCACAACCATTCCAAACATAACTTTACCAAGGTATTAATTACACAAATTGTGGTAAAAAACCGCTATATAATCATTTTAATATACAATCAGGGCCGAACCTGCTATATAAGAATTTCAACATGTGTTACTGGGCCTATACCACAATATAATAATTTCATCATGTCAACTAGGCCTAGCCCTCTATATAAGAATTTAACCTTGTCAACTAGGAATAACCCTTTATATAATCATTTGAGAATGTATCATTCATAATATCCTTCTATATTAGCATTTCAACATGTATCAATGGGCGTAACCCACTATATAATAATTGCAACATGTATCATTGGGCATATCCATCTATATAATAATTTCAATATTTAATCACATCATGAGTCATAACAACAAGGATATCACAATATCACATCATATGACATAATGGTTAATTATGAAAATTACCATTTATCTTTCAATTACACATTTCATATATCAATTGGTCATAACCAATAACATTCCAATTATCTCAATAAACAAGACAAGTCATGGTGAATCTATATCAAGAAATCACCCAAAATACATGTGATGGTAAACACATTTTTATTTATCAAACAATTCATTTAATCAAAGGCTTTCTCACCCAAATGGTATCTACAAGCCAGGTCATAACCAATTGGATCTAAAGGAACTCCAAAGAATATTCCAATCCAAAATTTAATATAATCATGGAATGATATATAAAAGGCCCCAACCTTAAACATTACATAATATTGAGTTAAGTCAAGAATTTGACATTTAGGGTCTTTTCATGTTTAGAGTTTAAGATAATTAGGCCATAACTATTACATTACATCTCAAAAATTACAAAGTAGACACTTATACTCTATCCAATTTTTTTCACAATAATAAAAATACTTAAATAAAGAAATAATTATTTTCTTGATATAAATCTTCTTGAATTATTCTTTTATCTTACCCTTCCTTATACCATGTGAAAAACATTTCAAAAACTTGGGTTGAGTATAAAAATCTCATCAAGGGTTATCAAATAATGAATGAAAAAATTAGTCCATCAATACATACAAATCAATGAAATCATAATTTTCACTCATAAAACAAATTCTATTTAACATAACTCAAGAAATAATAAGATTTATGAATAAATATATAAATCATAAATCATAAAGGTAACTTGTGGCATCCATAACATACTTACATTGTATCTTTCATAGCTATATAGGGAGTAACCTTCATAGTTACATTTGGAATACCCATCATAGTATATTCCCTAAATATCTCAGGAGAAACATTAACGTTTACCTCTTTAAAATTACCCAATGTATTAGAGATCTATCTCAGGCTCACCCACCCTCAGTTTATAATGGAACCACCCATATACGTAACTAATGCTCAAGAACCATAACATAATCATAACACATAAAACACGCATAAAGAAAAGAGAAAATTTCCACATTGCAATCACAATATATCATTTCAAGATTTTGAAATACTCATTGATTTATCAAAACCATTTTCAATACCAAAATATGTAAAAATTTTGTATGGTATTTATTTTCCTTTTAAAAACATTACAACTTATTAAGTAATCCAAATATAAAATAATGCTCGTGGAGGCAGAAAGGTCGTTGTCGCCACGCCCGTTAAAAAGAAACAATCCTTTTGTTGTTTAGTAAAATGCTTTGTAAAAAAAGATTCCTTTTGAAAACTATTTAATTAAATTAAAATAAATTGGATATAATTACACACCATATAAAATATGGTCATGTATAAACTAAAATATGCCTCAATGAAAGGATATTAAGACAAAGACCCTTACCTTGATCCGACTCATTACATACAAATGTTATATTCCTAAATAATAAAAATAGGTTAATTTGTACTTGATTGAGAACCCATTTAAATTTTATTATTCATTTTATATCACTTATTACCAAATTATAACAATTATTTAATTATTTGAGTACATATTGGTCGTTTTGTCGATATTTAGTTCTTGAGTCAAAAATGAACTTGTTTGATGTAAATTGTCAATGTGGTCAAAAGTCCAGAATCTCCAGAATTTTATTCATGATTTAAATATCATATATATCTAGTATATATGTATTTATAATAGTCCAAAACATTTTTAGATAAGAAATTAAATTCACTATTCATGGAGACGGTAGGCCGTACGTACGTATGAATGCTACCTTCATTTATTTACAATATTAAAGGAGTGATAAATAAATGATAAAAAGTTATATTATAATTATAATATAATATATAATTTATATATGTTACATAATTTCATCACATATATCCTTAATGCATTCCATGTATGGAATGAAATATTCATATCACTTAGAGGGGGCAGTAGTCCGCATTTCCTCAAATAAAATTATCGTATTTTCACATTATGGAAAGCATAAAGGTATGATGTAAATAAAAATAAAGAAGCATAGAGAAAATATAAATATAATATATATCCTATATAAATAAATTTCTATCATAATGTCCACCATGAGAGGTAGTATGATAAAATTTAAGAATCATCGTTTCGTGAGGCAGTAGTTCACCGTACAGAGAAACAGAATGTTCGTATCCATTTGATGGAGCAGTGTGTAAGTGTAGTTCAAATAATTATCATAAAAACATCCTAGTATATTGAGGATACTGGTGTTGTTATGTAATCAAATAATAAGAATATCATCTGGATCGAAGAAGGAAAATAAAAGAAAGGAACTTGAGAGAAGATGTTACCTCTAAATCAAGTAACTTCTTTTGATTTGATCCAAAATGTTTTCTTGAATTTCCATCTACCCAAGGTAAGGATTCTAAGATTAAGGTAGGGATTATATTAATAGTATTAGATATATATTTTATTAACTAAATGTATCTGTAAGTGTTATATAAAGATAAGAATAAGTACCCTTTTATAGAAGAGGTGAGAGGCACTTTATGAAAGTCTTCAAATATTAATTTATTATAAATTCAATTTCAATTAAAAATTATAAAAATATCATTTAATCTTAAGATAATATGATTTTGTTTAGAATAGAAATTTTAAAATAATATTTAGACAAGTTATATATTTTTTATCCTCATCTTTTTAGTTTAACCATTATTTTACCCTTTATAATCTTATATTTACATCATGTTATTTACACATTGTGGGTTAATGTAATTACCACGTAATGTCAAAAGACCCAAAAGAAAGTAATTAATTAAATATTTGGACTTATATTAACCATTTTTACAAATCTTAGATTTTTAGGAATTTAATATCATTTTATAACCTATTTTATATTTTACTTTATGAATTATGTCAATTTTGGACACTATTAATTCTTGACTTTTTTTACAAATTCATAACAACTTGATTCTTTAATAAAAGTAATTAGATCAAAGATAATATGTCAATATCATCCAAGAAATTCATGGATGACATAAAAATATTCAAATTACATTTATTTTAATATTTATAATATCATTTATTTGAATCCTTTATTAATGAAGTAATCACTACATCATCATTGCGTCATAATTAAATTTATTTATTTAATCTCTAAAAATTATATATAAAAAAATATCATGATGTATAAAATATTTTTATATTTATAATAAATATTTATATTTGAATATATCACTTATATCCCAATATAAATTTTTTTTAGTAAAAGATACATGTTTTTGTTATATTTCTCTTTACATAAAATTAAATATTATAAAATGTCATTTTCACACTCAAGTGGCTACATGAGGTCCTAAAATTGATGCAAGGATTACCATGGTCAGAAATATCTCATCTAATAGGATTATGACACATGTTTGGGTAGTTTAATATAATTATAATATTATTTTTTTACCCTTATTTACCAGATTTACTCTTTAACCATGGTAAATAAAATAATTTCTGAACTTACTATTCATAAAGTCCAAAATATATAAGGTAAATATTCACTCAATTTAGAACATATGATTCCAAATATTAAATCAATTTTTCCAAATTCGAAACACATAATTTGTATAAATTTATTTAAAATTAATTCCTATTGTCAAAACCAAAAAGCGTGTTTTTAAAAAGTAAAAATTACAAAAGGATTGACATGTGTTTATGTCCAATTTAAATTTTAAATTACTTAAAATGAACAAAATTATATTAAATGATAAAATAATATTCTATTTATACTTTAAAACTATTAAATAATATTTTTTAACCATATAAATTATCTCGATTAAAAAAGTTGTTTTCAATTAAAAATTAGCGTATTTTTACTATTCATCAAAACATGATTGTTATCTGAAAAATATAAAAGTTCATAAAAAGTAAATTTTGATGTCCCTCTTCTAAATAATAAGTATATTTTGTCATATATAACATATAAAGGTGTCAAAACTAAATTTAAATTGGGTTCTCTATCAAAAGGCGGTAGAACTGCATTTTTTGAAAAATACTTCTTTTGTCCAAAAAATTAAATTTGTTCTTATATAATATCTAGAAAACATATAAGATGAATTTAAAACATTAAATTGAAAATATAACATATATTTTTCATCAAATAAAAATCTATGAAAAGTAATATTATTTTATAAAAGAAATTATTCTATTTTTAAATAGGTTTTCATAAAAACACATCATTTTTATTCAATTGATTTTTATTTCCATTAATAAATTTGGTAACCAATGAATCATTATTTAAATATGTGTAAACCATATTTAAAAATTCAGTTGATAATATTCATTCCTACCACCCCAATGGCTAGGCATTAACTACTATTTAAAATAATAATAATAATATATTATTTTCCGGTATAACTCTATGTTGTGTGCAATGTAAGATTTTTGAGAAACCTGTTTTTGCGTGTCGAGTATGCTATCAGAAAAAGAATCATATTTAAATAAAAATTAATATAATATTCATAAATATTAATATATATGAAAATGTATTATTCTATAAATACCTGGGTCGTTACATCATTCCCCCCTTTTGCAAATTGCGTCCTTGCAATTTTAAAATTTGGCTCGGTAACATCATTAAAAATCACACATCGAAAAAAAGTCAATAAATATATCACCTTAATAGAAATAAAGAGGAGTAAAAAGGTCACCTGAGATAACACATACTAGGATTATATGTAGTAAAACATGGATATGGAAGAGAAACTAACCATCAAGTTTTGAAGGAGAGTGATAGAAAACACGACAAGGAAAAAGTTAACAATCTGAAAACCATAAACTCGTGATGGGTTAAACAGTCTTTGATTTCCCAGTAGGAAATGTAAATTGACAAAATTTTGGTTTTAAGGTCCTTTTAATAAATTTAAGGAATTTAGTTATGATCTTGACTAAGAACATAAGGAAACAAACTTACTTTTCAAGTAGAGATTCATCCTATTATAAATATCTACCACAAACTCATCTTTTCTCCGAACGACGAGTATTCAAGACGACTTGGTCACACCTAAAGCACTAGAATCAACTTCTAGAGAATCACTTAAATAATAAAAGATGAACTATTTATTTCCCCTATATTTATACATTAATAAAAACCAAAATGGTTAGTACAAGATTAGATAATCTCCAAAAAGAATAGTCCTTTATAAAAAGAAATACTACTCTTAATATCCAAAATTCAACAAACAATATAAAAAGTTCAAAAAAGACCACTAAATAAAAAATTATCCATAAATTTCATAAAAATAATCTAAAATAAGATTCAAACAAAAAATTTAAAATGATTTTATCACATATTCTTCCATGATAAATCTTAACATTATTTTCAAAATAACATCAACTACTCTTAAAGTCTAATACTAAAAAGTAATTGACCTAATCACATATTCTCTATGATAGTTTAATCATTTCCACAAATAACAAAAATATCAATATGTACATAGGTTCTTCCATAATTAAATTCAACCACTACTATTCAAATAAAATCCCATAGTATTCTATTTTAATTGGGTATATAGGGTTCCCAAAATAATAGACGTCTTCCAAAATAACTTTTATCACTAAATCACCAAATCATTTTCCTATACTAAGTATATCCATTTGATATAACATAAGTTCCAAAAATCAACTTATTCTCAATCCATAATATCATTTAACTAAAAATATTAAGTCATACTAACTAGGGACTTCATGTAGGCCAGTGATAGGTGATAAATCACAGTCGCACTTTGGTTGTGAGTTTGATTCCCACAGCTTTGTCCAACACGATGGGTTGTCACATGGTCTATGTGTTTTCTGTTTTCAAAAACTATATAATTTTACAACATTCCAAAATACTAGATAAATTCCTCAAAAAATAGACGTAATATATTTTAACTTCAAAGGTTATCTCATAAATCGCATTTTTCATCCCAAGGAGTAATAACCCATAATTGCCTCAAATTCAAGGATCATATAAACCCTAATGGTTCTTCATAACTATATCCATAAAATAAAAGATAATTATTCCTCAATTAAAATTCACACTTGGTAAATTTAGCATAAATCTTCTCTTTTCTTAGGGTCTTCAATATAATTCTCAAATGATCTTCATGTTCTTCATTGCTCTTTGAATAGACAAGAATATCATCTATAAAGACTACCACAAACTGATAAAGGTAGTCTCTAAAGACTCTATTCATCAGATCCATGAAGATAGAAGGGGCATTAGTAAGACCAAATGGAATCACTATAAATTCATAGTGTCTATACCTTGTACAGAAAGCCATCTTTGGTATATCCTCCCTTTTGACCCTTAATTGATGATACCCTGAATGAAGATCAATCTTGGAAAAGTATTGAGCTCCGTTTAGTTGGTCAAATAAGTCATCAATGCGTGGGAGAAGATATTTTTTCTTGATAGTGATATTGTTAAGTTCTCGATAATCAATATAGAGTCTCATTGATCCATCGTTCTTCGTAACAAACAGAACAGGTGCTCCCCAATGTGACACACTAGGGCGTATGAATCCCTTATCAAGATTCTCTTGGAGTTGCTTCTTCAATTCCTGCAACTCAATTGGGGCCATTATATAAGGTGTCATTGAAATAGGCAAAGAACCCGGTACGAGTTCTATTGAAAAACAAACTTCATGATTTGGTGGAAGACCTGGAAATTCCTCTGGAAAGACATCATCAAACTCCCGTACAATGGGCATATTCTTAATCGTGAGTTTCTCACCAAACATTTGAGATAAATAACCCTCATTTAGTGGAATCAAGACCCATAAGATAGAAGAAATTTCCATTGGAAGGTTATGTTCATCCTTGCATCGATAGATGATCATAGATTGATCTGGAATATGAAATGTGACTTCCCTTATTTGGCAATTGATATGAGCTCCATATAGAGAAATCCAATCCATTCAAAGAATCAAATCAAATTCCACTATAGGAAGTATCACAAGATATGCAGGAAGCACTTTCCCAATAACTTCAAACAGAGAAGAATTATAAACATTTGTTGCGACTGTTGTTCCATTAGGGGTTGTCATAGCTAACTCAACATCTAATTGTTGAGGTAATACGGTGATACCATTAGAAAATTCCTCAGAAATAAAAGAGTGGGTGGATCCAGAATCAAATAAAACATTTTCTACATTAGAGTGGATTGTAAGTGTACCTTTCACCACTTCGTTATCGTACTCCACATCGCTGATAGAAATTGCAAGTAACTTTCCTTTGTCTTTGGCCTTAAGAGTTTGTTAACGTCGATCATCATCAACAACCCTTGGATTAGGGCATTGATTGGCATAATTCCCCATTTCCTTGCACTTCAAACATTGAAGTGAAGTAGGTTTATTCTGTGTATCCCTTCCTTTGTTTTCATCATTATAAATCTTCTTCTCATTATTTCGACATTCAATTGCCTGATGACCTTCTTTTCCACACTTATAACATTTGATTTTCCCCTTAAGAAAATTTACTCCATGTTTCTTTCCACACTTTGAGTATAAGGGAAAACTCATCTTCTTTTTAGTGTGCCCTTTAGATTTTCCTTTGAATTCCATTTTCCTCTTCTTATCAAACCCATATGACTGATGGGTTACTCTAATCTCCATATCAACCTTGAGAGCACATGAAACAATTTCCTCGTAGCTATTGAAGTCCCTTATGGCTAACGCCCATCGAAGACTTGGTTTTAAGCAACTAAAGAATCGATCGATATTACTCTCAGGTTGGATAATAATCTCAGAAGCGTACCTTGCAAGTCTTGAATTTTTTTTTCGTAGGTACCAACGGATTCATCATCCTTTTTCTTTAGTTCAAGAAACTCATTCTCTATCTTTGTTCAGAGAATACGAGGGAAGTACTTATTGAAAAATAAGTTCTTGAACTCGTCCCATTCCATGGACTCAATTTCATCCCTTTTCCTCATATTCTTAATAAGATTCCACCATTGATCAGCATCTCCTTCCAAACGATAAACTACTAAGATGACTTTATCATGTTCAGAACATTGAAGAACTGAAAATATCTTTTCAGTGGTAATAATCCATTGTTCATCCACTAATGGATCAGTAGACCCACTGAATGAGGGTGGATGCTTTCTCATGAAGGATTCAACAGAATGTTGCTCCTTAATTTTCTCGTTTGGAAGTCCTGCATGATTCACAACATGAGAAAGTTGTGTGAGCATGGCTACAAGATTTTTCATTCCAGCTCCCATAACGTTTGGTTGCTCAGGGGGACAATCATTGCATTGCCCGTCACATTCCGCATTAACACGGTTCCTTCGGGTTCCAGCCATTGACTAAAACCAAAAAGAATAGTGTGAGCAACACTAATTATAATAGGAAATCCACATAATCAAGAATAAAATTTTACACTTAAGGTCTTATCATAGGTTATTCATGGCCATTTCTAGAACACTAATATTGTGTTCTATGCTTAGACTTATCCTTAGGGTTCTTAATAAGGCTTTCACATCCTAGTTTCCAAAGGTTGACTATACCTTTCCTTTGATACCAAATATAATGAACCATAATTTACATACATTGTTAATACTTCAAAATTGAAGTAAACTTATTACAACATATAACAAAACCATGAAAGGATAGTATAGGTATAGTGTCTTTAGAAACTGGGAAACATAAACAAGTGGTTCATAAATCATCTACAATGTATCCCTTTTATTTTATCATATCTAGAGTCCCTTTTGAAATATCTTACTTAATAACCTTCTTCCTGACCTGGGGAAAGAAAACATACAAAAGGGTGAGCTCAAATGCTCAGTAAGGGTAAACAAAAGAAATATCAATCACATCATATTCATAAGAACATAACATTTTGGAAATCTTAACCTACAAAAGAGATCATAATTTCATAACATGGGATAAATCATTGTAGTGAAATGTAATCCCAATAATCATAACTTAAAACATGAAGTTTTGTGGAATACACACATAATCATAGAAAATCATTTATTACTAGTCAAGACTCATTTCCAAGACTATCTCAGTGGGCAATTTCTATTTCTGAACTGAGTTCACTCCTCATTTCAGTCCTGTTTTACTGAACCGGTGTAACCTGCCATTCCAGCCATGTCTATCTCATGAGATATAAATCTTTACCCAATGAATTGGAGGTATATATAGGTCCCACCCATCTCATAATGATACCATTCTTATGTGTGCCACAAAAAATCATAAATCATACATCATTTCATAACCCATGTAATAAAAATGGGATTCTTAAACATCGTGACATCATAAAACAATTCATATAAGATAAAGGAATTCATAAAAATAATTTCATCACAACATAATCAAATCAATTTAATAATATGGATAGAAACAGAACCCTATATTATCATAGATGGAAAATAATTTTGATAAAACACTTGAATTCCATTCTTGAGGAAAATATCCTTTCTACTTCAAAAACATTTTCTTTTCTTAACATGTCATATAATTTGGAACTAAAATAAGTTGATTAAAAATAAACTTGAAAACTTGTAAAGGAAGATTCATGGAAATAATTTTCTAAAAATCCATTCATGCCGTATAAGTTAAAAAAACATTCTTCTCGTACTTTGGTTGGAGAAGTCAAAAAGTACCTCTTACGAAAAATGACAAAATATTCCCTTCATATCTTTTACTAAAAACTCACCGAAGGGTAAAATTGGATATAAACTATTTTACAAGTATATAAATATTACATATTGAGTAAACATGGATGTGGATGATAAATATTCGCTAGTAAATTCTGAAGTATAAACAATCTCGGATAAAAATGAGATTGCGAGATTTTCCCTTACCTTAGGTACGATTTGCTTCGTAAGTGTCCGAAACTCCTGTATAATGATTTAAATAACATAATTGACTTATTACAGAATCATACTGATTGTTATTATATCATATATGGCCATATTATTAGCTTCTTATTAGTAATATTTCATTGCTACTTGTTATTCGAGTGTTTATTACTTTTTGTTCTTATGCGTGTTTTGTCGAATAATTCTTATTATTTTATTTAGGTTATAGATACCTCATTTATAGAATGGTATTAGTGTAATATATATCATATTAATTCATTCAATTCATTTATATAATCATTATTCAATGAATATCATGTAGAACGAGTCGCATCGCATCGTGGAGATGATATTCCGTATGCACGCACGAGCGATGATATCATTCCCATGATCGTGGAATTGTATTGGAGTGTATGTATACTATTTCAGAATCAATATTACTTTAATATAATCATATATAGTTATTATTTACACCATTATACCCATCCAAGTATGGTGGTGGTGGAAAATAGATTACACCACAGTGTGGAGATGGTATTCCGTACGTACGCACATGCGGTGATTTCGTTTTCCGTAGGATGGATAGATGGTGAAATAGGGCTGTTTAATAATTATAATAACATACCAGTATATGAGTGATACTGATGTTATTACTTCATAATTAAACAACTAAAGAAGAATAAGTGGAAGAAGAAATAAAGTTGAAAGAATCGGTAACAGACATTACCTCTTCTTTGAAGCGCCTCTTTGAGACCTCCACTTAGGGCACTAAAATTGGTCTTTGAAGAATACCAGGACCTATAGGATGTTTCTAGGGAATTGGAGAAGAGAATTTTTCAGGTTTTGGCTGAGCTTTAAGGCTCAAAGTTGTGTGAGGAAGAGAGGGAGGAGGTGCCTTTTTATAAGGGAGGGGAGGGGCACCTTAGGAGAAACTACAAATATTATTTTATTATAAAGTCATATTCGATTTTTAATAGATAAAAATTGATTTGTTTATAATATAAGGTGGGTATGGGTCGAAATAATCTCATCCAATAGAATTTATACAAGTTTAGGTTTCTATTTTAACCTTATCATTTAGATTTAACTTTAAGTTAGATAATATAACTTTTACCGTGTCTTTTTGTTTTCTTACACTATAAGGTTAATAAACTTACTATAACAAGACAAAAGAAACCCAATTTGTTTATTATTAACATATATAACCTTATATAATTCATTTTACCGATCCTTAAATTTTTAAGAATAAAAGAAAAATTAATAATATAATATTTATTTTAAAAACTATTTTATGTCAATTTTGACACTATTTGGTAATTGATTTTTTTGAAAATCATAACAGAAATTTTAGTTCAAAAAAAGTTAATTAAATCAATACTAACATGTCATATTAACCTAGAAAATTATTTTAATTCATAAAAAGTCTCAAATTACATTTATTTGGGTATTTATAACATCAATTATGTCAATATTTTATTAATAAGATAATTACTGCATCATCATTGTGTCATAAATAAATTAAATTATTTATTGTCCAAAAATTACAAATAAAATACCATTATGTAGGAAATCGTTTTATATTTCTAATGAATATTTATAGTTGAATTTATCTTATGTATAACCCTATATTAAAAATGATTTAGTTATTAAAATTTTATTTTAACTATTTTAACCCTTCTTTAAATAAATTAATAATAAATGTCCTAATCTAATCCAAGTGGGCCTAAATGGTCATATTTTATTCCTAATGTTGTTTTTGTTCGAATTACACTTATCCAATAGAATTAGGACATGTGTTAGGGTAATAATAATAACATTTTTACCCTTAATTTCCCTATTTACTTTTAACTGTGGTAAAAAAAGTAAAAAGTTACTATTTACAAAAAATTATTTTCATCTCATTGAACCACATTTTAGTCCTTGATATTAACCGTGTCTCTCATATTTTTGAAATTCCAATCACAGATTCGGTAAAATTATGTTTTATGTAAATTTGAAAATTCTTCTAGGAGGTGGGTAAAAGACGGTGAAAAGTTCAATAAAATTTTTATATATCTAAAATTATTATAAAATGACTCCAATGAATTGCATTGAACATATATAGGTATTATGTATCAATTTTGACCTAAAATAAATTTAAATAAAATAAATAATTATTTAATAAAAAGTCAGTTTTTAAATAGTAACCCAGTGCTTTCACTATTCATCAAAAATTGAAAGTTTTCAGAAAAATACCAAAATTTCACCCTAGGCTAATTTCGATGTTCTGAATCCAAAAATGAAGTCAATTTGAAAAATAAAATTTAAAAAATTTCAAAAAGTGAGTATTACTATTCATACCGGCTAGTTTTAATAATATTTTAATAGCATATCGTTGTTTAGTGAAACTCGGTATGTCGTACGACGCAAGCTATCGAGGAAGGTCGCGATTGCGTGTAAAGAAATCCAAGCTAGTATTGTGTGTAGTGAAAGATTCCTTTGATGATTTATATAACATAAAAACAAAATATTTCTCATAAAAGTCTCGGGTGTTACATTCTACCCCCCTTAAAATGAATTTCGCTCTCGAAATTCGTCACTTTGTAACAAACAGATGAGGATACCTCTCCTTCATCATATCCTCAAGCTCCCATGTAGCTTCTTAAAATTGGTGGTTCCTCCATAAAACTTTCACCAAGAAAGTGGTCTTGTTCCATATGACTTTTTCGCTACGATCCAGAATCTCTATTGGCTGTTCTTCATAAGAAAGATCTTGCTCCAGTGGTACAACTTCTGAGCTGAGTACATGTAAAGGATTAGGTATGTACTTTCTCAGGAGAGATACATGGAACACATAATGAACTTGGAAGAGATTCGGTGGAAGTGCCAATCGGTAAGCTACCTTCCCAACACGATCCATAATTTCAAAAGGACCGATATATCCTGGGCTCAACTTTCCCTTCTTTCCAAATCTCATGACCCTCTTCCAGAGAGATATTCATAAGAACACTTTATCACCCACTTCAAACTCTAGGACTTTTCTTTGGTTGTCGGCATAACTTTTTTGTCGACTCTGAGCTGCTCTTATGTGTTATTGAATAGATATTACCTTTTCTGCAATCTCATCAACAAGATCAGGTCCTAATAGCTTTCTTTCCCCAACTTCATCCCAGCAAGTTGGAGTCCTGCATTTCTTTCCATAGAGAGCTTCATAAGGAGCCATATGAATACTGGAGTGAAAGCTATTATTATAAGAATATTCTACCAAAGGTAGGTGTTGATCCCAACCACCTTTGAAATCCATAGAGCAGTATGTCAAAATATCTTCTAGAGTTTTAATTGTCCTCTCAGACTGACCGTCTGTCTGAGGATGATATGCAGTGCTGAAACTCAACTCTGTATGCAGAGTATACTGAAGACTTCACCAAAACTTTGAGGTAATCCTCGGATCCTGATCAGATATAATGGAAAGTAGTTCTCCATGCAATCTTACCACTTCCTTCACATATATCCTGGAAAGCTGATCCAGAGTGAAATCCTCTCTAATAGCAATGAAGTGTGCATTCTTTGTAAGACGATCAATTATGACCCAAATATCATTATTTCCTTTGGATGTTTTAGGATGTCTAGTGACAAAGTCCATAGTGATGTTTTCCCATTTCCATTCGGGTATGGGTAATGGTTGTAACATCCCCTTAGACTTCTGTCTCTCAGATTTAACTTGCTGACAAACCAAGCATCGAAAGACATATTCAGCAACATCTCTTTTCATGCCATCCCACTAGAAGTACTCTTTCAGGTCCCTATACATCTTCGTGCTTCTAGGATGAACAGAGAATGAAGAACTATGAGCCTCATCCAGCAGCTCCTTCTTTAATTCTGGGATGGGAGGAACACAAACCCGATTCCTGAACTTTATTATCTCATCACAATCAAGGTTGAATTCTGGAACATTTCTCACCTTCTTTTTTAACTCTACATCTTCTTTCTGCGCCTCTTTAATCTTTACATGTATAGATGGTTTAACATTCATTTGAGAAAGATACGATTTTCCCCTTCCATTATAATTCCAAGATCCATCCTTTGTAAATCCATAAATATTGGATCTTTTGTGATCTTCATCATGGATAAGATAGCATGGTCTTGTCGACTTAATGCATCTGCCACCTTTTTTTCTTTCCCAGGGTGGTAATGAATTGAGCAGTCGTAATACTTAATCAGCTCCAACCATATTCTTTGGCGCATATTCAGATCCTTTTGTGTGAAAATATACTTTAAACTTTTATGATCAGTATAAATATCACACCTTTCTCTATAAAGATAATGCCTCCAAATCTTTAATGTAAAGATTACCGCAGCTAACTGAGTTGGGTAATTTTGCTTATGGATTTTCAACTGTCGTGAGGCATAAGCTATCACCATATCATTTTGCATAAGAACACACCCCAACCCCTTCTTGTATGCATCACTGTAGATCACAAACCATTCTACACTACAAGGAAGTGTGATTATAGGTGCACTGGATAACCTTCTTTTCAACTCCTTGAAATTCTCTTCACATTCCTCTATCCACACAAACATAACTCCTTTTCGATTCAACCCAGTGAGTGGATTAGATAATCGTGAAAAAGCTTTCACAAAACATCGATAATATCCAGCCAAAACAAGAAAACCTCAGATCTCAGTTACTGTTGTTTGTCTCGACCATCTTTCGATAACCTCTGTTTTTGCTGGATCCACAGATATCCCCTCTTTTGAGATTATGTGACCCAAAAATGGAACTTTTTGAAGCCAAAATTCATACTTGGTAAATTTGGCATAAATATTCTCCTTTCTCAGGGTCTTAAATATAATTCTCAAATGATCTTCATGTTCTTCCTTGCTCTTTGAATAGACAAGAATATCGTCTATAAAGACTACCAAAAACTGATCAAGATAGTCTCTAAAGACTATATTCATTAGATCCGTGAAGATAACAGGGGCATTAGTAAGACCAAATGGCATCAGTATAAATTCATAGTGTCCATACCTTGTACGAAAAGCCATCTTTGGTATATCCTCCCTTTTGACCCTTAATTGATGATACCCCGAATGAAGATCAATCTTGGAAAAGTATTGAGCTTCGTGTAGTTGGTCAAATAAGTCATCAATGTACAGGAGATGATATTTGTTCTTGATAGTGATCTTGTTAAGTTCTCGATAATCAATACAGAGTCTCATTGATCCATCTTTATTCTTAACAAACAAAACAGTTTCTCCCCAAGGTGACACACTAGGGCGTATGAATCCCTTATCAAGATTCTCTTGGAGTTTCTTCTTCAATTCCTGCAACTCAATTGGGGCCATTCTATAAGGTGTCTTTGAAATAGGAAAAGCACCTGGTACGAGTTCTATTGAAAACTCAAATTCACGATTTGGTGGAAGACCTGGCAATTCCTCTGGAAAGACATCATCAAACTCCCGTACAATGGGAATATTCTTAATCGTGAGTTTCTCACCAAACATTTGAGATAAATAACCCTCATTTAGTGGAATCAAGGCCCATAATATGGAAGAAATTTCCACTGGAAGGTTATGTTCATCCTTGCATCGATAGAAGATCATAGATTGACCTGGAATATGAAATGTGACTTCCCTTATTTGTAAATTGATATGAGCTCCATATAGAGAAATACAATCCATGCCAATAATCACATAAAATTCCACTATAGGAAGGATCACAAGATTTGCAGGAAGCTCTTTCCCACAAACTTCAAACGGAGAAGAATTATAAACTTTTGATGCGACTGTTGTGCCATTAGGGGTTGTCACAGCTAACTCAACATCTAATTGTTGAGTTAATATGGTGATACCCTTAGAAAATTCTTCAGAAATAAAAGAGTGGGTGGATACAGAATCAAATAAAACATTTTCTACTTTAGAGTGGATGGTAATTGTACCTTTCACCACTTCGTTATCGTACTCCACATCGCTGATAGAAATTGCATGTGACTTTCCTTTTTCTTTGGCCTTAAGAGTCTGTTGACGTCGATCATCATCAACAACCCTTGGATTAGGGCATTGATTGGCATAATTCCCCATTTCCTTGCACTTGAAACATTGAAGTGAAGTAGGTTCATTCTGTGTATCCCTTCCTTTATTTTCATCATTAGACATCTTATTCCCATTATTTTGACATTCAATTGCCCGATGACCTTCTTTTCCACAATTATAACATTTTCTTGTCCCCTTAAGACAATTTCCTCCATGTTTCTTTCCACACTTTGAGCATAAGGGAAAACTCATCTTCTTTTTAGTGTGCTCTTTAGATTTTCCTTTGAACTCCATTTTCCTCTTCTTATCAAACCCATATGACTGATGGGTTACTCCAATCTCCATCTCAACCTTGAGAGCACATAAAACAATTTCCTCGTAGCTATTGAAGTCCCTTATGGCTAACTCCCTTTGAAGACTTGGTTTTAAGCCACTAAAGAATCGATCGATCTTACTCTCAGGTTGGATAATAATCCCAGAAGCGTACCTTGCAAGTCTTGTAAAATTTGCTTCATCGGTACCAACAGATTCATCATCCTTTTTCTCTAGTTCAAGAAACTTCTTCTCCATCTTTGTTCGGAGAATACGAGGTAAGTACTTATTGAAATATATGTTATTGAACTCATCCCATTCCATAGACTCAATTTCATCCCTTTTCCTCATATTCTTAATAAGATTACACCATTGATAAACATCTTCTTCCAAACGATAAACTGCTAAGATGAATTTATCATGTTCAGAACATTGAAGAACTGAAAATATCTTTTCAGTGGTACTTATCCATTGTTCATCCACTAATGGATCAGTATACCCGCTGAATGAGGGTGGACGCTGCCTCATGAAGGATTCAACAGAATGTTTCTCCTTCCTTTGCTTGTTTGGAAGTCCTGCATGATTCATAGCTTGAGAAAGTTGTGTGAGCATGGCTATAAGATTTTTCATTCCAGCTCCCATAACGTTTGGTTGCTCAGGGGGACAGTCATTGCATTGCCCATCACATTCCTCATTAACACGGTTCCTTCGGGTTCCATCCATTGACTAAAACCAAGAAGAATAGTGTGAGCAACACTAATTATAATAAGAAATCCACATAATCAAGAATAAAATTTTACACTTAAGGTCTTATCATAGGTTATTCATGGCCATTTCTAAAACACTAAGATTGTGTTCTATGCTTAGACTTATCCTTAGGGTTCTTACTAAGGCTTTCAGATCCTAGTTTCCAAAGGATGAATATACCTTTCCTCTGATACCAACTATAACGACCCATACTTTACATACATTGTTAATAATTCAAAATTGAAGTACACTTATTACAACATATAACAAAACCATTAAAGGACCATATAGGTATAGTGTCTTTAGAAACTGGGAAACATAAACAACTGGTTCATAAATCATCTACAATGTCTCCCTTTTATTTTATCATATCTAGAGTACCTTTTGGCATAACTTACTTAATAACCTTCTTCCTGACCTGGGGAATGAAAACATACAAAAGGGTGAGCTCAAATGCTCAGTAAGGGTAAAAAAAAGAATTATCAATCACATCATATTCATAAGAACATAACATTTTAGAAATCTTAACCTGCAAAAGAGATCATAATTTCATAACATGGGATAAATCATAGTAGTGAAATGTAATCCCAATAATCATAACTTAAAACATGAATCTTTGTGGCATACACACATAATCATATAAAATCATTTCTTAGTAGTCAAGACTCATTTCCAAGACTATATTAGTGGACAATTTCCATTTCTGAACTGAGTTCACTCATCGTTTCAGTCTTGTTTTACTGAACCGGTTTAACCTGCCATTCCATCCATGTCTATCTCATGAGATAAAAATCTTTATCCAATGCATTGGAGGGAGATATAGGTCCCACCCATCTCATAATAAAACCATTCTTATGTGTGCCACAAAAAATCATAAATCATACATCATTGCATAACCGATGTAATAATAATGGGATTCTTAAACATCGTGACATCATAAAAAAATTCATATAAGATAAAGGAATTAATAAAAATAATTCCATCACAACATAATTAAATCAATGTAATAATAGGTATAGAAACCGAACCCTATATTATCTTAGACGAAAAATAATTTTGATAAAACACTTGAATTCCATTCTTGAAGAAAATATCTTTTCTACTTCAAAAACATTTTCCTTTCTCGACATGTCATATAATTTTGAACTAAAAGAAGTTGATTAAAAATAAACTTGAAAAATTGTAAAGGAAGATTCATGGAAATAATTTTCTAAAAATCCATTCATGCCGTATAAGTTAAAAAAACATTCTTCTCGTACTTTTGTCAGAAAAGTCAAAAAGTACCTCGTATGAAAAACGACAAAAGATTCCCTTTATATATTTTACTAAAAACTCACTGAAGGGTAAAATTGGATATAAACTATTTTAGAAGGATATAAATATTACATATTGAGGAAACATGGATGTGGATGATAAATATTCCCCAGTAAATTCTGAAGTATAAACAATCTCGGATAAAAATGAGATTGAGATATTTTCCCTTACCTTAGGTCCGATTTCCTTCAAAAGTGTCCGAACCTCCTGTATAATTATTTAAATAATGTCATTGACTTATTACATAATCATACTCATTGTTATGATATCATACATGGCCATATTCTTAGCTTCTTATTAGTAATATTTCATTGCTACTTGTTATTCGGGTGTTTATTACTTTTTGTTCTTATGCATGTTTTGTCGAATAAATTCTTATTCTTCTCTTTAGGTTATAGATACCTCATTTCCAGAATGGTATTAGTGTAATATATATCATATTAATTCATTCAATTCATTTATATAATCATTATGCAATGAAGATCATGTAGAACGATTCGCCTCACATCATGGAGACGGTATTCCGTACGCACGCACGAGCGATGATATCATTCCCCTGATTGTGGAATTGTTTTGGAGTGTATGTATACTATTTCGTAATCAATATCACATTACAATAACCATATATAGTTATTATTTACACCATTATACCCATCCAAGTAAGGTGGTGGTGGAAAATAGATTACACCACGGCGTGGAGACGATATTCCGTACGTACGCACACGCAGTGATTTCATTTTCCGTAGGATGGATAGATGGTGAAATAGGGTTGTTTCATACTTATAATAATATACCAGTATAGTAGTGATACTGATGTTATTAATTCATAATGAAAAAACTAAATAAGAAGAATTGGAAGAAGAAATAAAGTTGAAATAATCGGTAACAGACATTACCTCTTCTTTGAAGTGCCTCATTGAGACCTCCTCTTAGGGCACTAAAATTGGTCTTCGAAGAAAACCAAGACCTCTAGGATGTTTCTAGGGAAGTGGAGAAGAGAATTTGGTAGGGGTTTTCTGAGCATGAAGGCTCAAAGTGGTGTGAGGAAGAGAGGGAGGAGGTGCCCTTTTATAAGGGAGGAGAGGGGCACCTTAGGAAAAACTAAAAATATTATTTTATTATAAAGTCATATTCGGTTTTTAATAGCTCTAAATTGATTTATTTCGAAGTTAAGGTAAGTATGGGTAGAAATACTCCCATAAAAAATAATTTAGACAAGTTTAGGTTTCTATTTTTACCTTATCATTTATATTTAACTTTAAGTTAGATAATTTAACAGTTACCGTGTCTTTTTGTTTTCTTACAATTTAAGGTTAATAAACTTTCTATAACAAGCCAAACGAACCCCAAGTTGTTTATTATTAATATATATAATCTTATCTAAGTAATTTGGCCGAACCTTAGATTTTTAGAAATAAAAGAACAATTAATAATATAATATTTGTTTTTAAAACTATTTTATGTCAATTTTGACACTATTTGGTAATTGATTTTTGTGAAAATCATAACAGAAATATTAGTTAGAAAAAATATAATTAAATCAATACCAACATGTCATATTAACCTATAAAATTATTTTAATTCATAAAAATTCTCAAATTACATTTATTTGGGTATTTATAACATCAATTATTTCAATATTTTATTAATAAGATAATTACTGCATCATCATTGTGTCATAAATAAATTAAATTATATATTTTCTAAAAATTACAAATAAAATACCATTATGTAGGAAATATTTTTATATTTCTAATGAATATTTATAGTCGAATTTATCTTATGTATAACCCTATATTAAAAATGATTTAGTTATTAAACTTTGATTTTAACTATTTTAACCCTTCTTTAGATAAATTAATAATAAATGTTATAATCTAATCCAAGTGGGCCTAAATGGTCATATTGTATTCCTAATGTTGTTTTTAGTCGAATTGCACTTATCAAATATAATTATGACATGTGTTAGGGTAATAATAATAACATTTTTACCCTTAATTTCCTTATTTACTTTTAACCGTGGTAAAAAAAGTAAAAAGTTACTATCCACCAAAAATTATTTTCATCTCATTGAACCACATTTTAGTCCTTGATATTATCTGTGTCTCTTGTATTTTTTAAATTCCACTCACAGAAGCGGTAAAATTATGTTTTATGTAAATTTGCAAATTCTCCTCGGAGGTGGGTAAAAGACGGTGAAAAGTCCAATAAAATTTTTATATATCTAAAATTATTATAAAATGACTCCAATGAATTGAATTGAACTTATATAGGTATTATTTACCAATTTTGACCTAAAATAAATTTAAATAAAATACATAATTATTTAATAAAAAGTCAGTTTTTAAATAGTAACCTAGTGCTTTCACTATTCATCAAAAATTGAAAGTTTTCAGAAAAATACCAAAATTTCACCATAGGCTAATTTCAATATCCCGAATCCAAAAATGAAGTCCATTTTGAAAAATAAAATTTAAAAAATTTCAAAAAGTGGGAATTACTATTCACAACTGATAGTTTTAATAATATTTTAATAGCATATCGTTGTTTAGTGAAACTCGGTATTGCGTACGATGCAAGCTATCGACCAAGGTCGTGATTGCTTGTAAATCAAGACAAGAAAGTGTTGTGTGTAGTGAAAGATTGCTTTGATGATTTATATAACATAAAAACAAAATATTTCTCATAAAAGTCTCGGGTGTTACAAAGGGTTTTCAGAGGAAACTAACAACCTCCAAGGCATCAAGGGAAAGATTTTTTCATCACTACTGATGAAGTGAACCCCGACAATGAAGTGGTGATAGGTACGCTAGTTATTAATTCAAGAATAGCAAATTTACCTTTTGATTTAGGTTCTACGCATTCATTTTTATCTCGAAAGTTTAGTAGAACAATTCCAGCACTGCTAAAAATCATGGAAGTAAAGATGTTGGTGAGTACGACAAATGGGGAAATCATTGCATCCCATGAATATAACTCCCCCTGGTCATAATATGTGGATTGAACTTCCTAGCTAACCTTTTCATACTCCCTCTCTGGGAATTTGATGCAATTCTTGGCATGGATTGGCTTTCCTTATATAGAGCCAACATAAATTTCTATGAGAGGGAAATCACTCTCCATGTGGAGAATCGACCCCCGATTATTTACAAGTGAAAGGAGGAAGATGAATCTTATTTAGCTCCATCATCTCAAGCGTGGATATTTATGCCCTATAAGCATGCGTATCTAGCTCAGATGATTGAGTCTAAGGAAGCAACCATCCTCGAAGACATGCCTATTGTGAGGGAATTCACTAAAGTGTTTCTCGAGGAATTTACTGGTCTTCCTCCTAGAAGAGATATTGAATTATCAATTGATATTATACTTGGGGAATTTCTAATATCCATGACTCCAAATAGAATGGTTGTTGTGGATCTTGAGGAGCTAAAGAAAAAACTACAGGAGAATTTGGATAAAGGGTTTATACGCCCATGTGATTCACTATGGGGTGAACCAGTCCTCTTAATCAAGAAGAAGGATGAGTCAATGCGCCTTTTCATCGATTATCATGAGCTTAACAAAGTCACGATAAAGAACAAGTATCCTCTCCCAAAAATTAATGAATTTTTCGATCAGCTGCGTGGAGCACAATACTTCTCCATGGTGGATTTCCTGTCAGGATTTTATCAAGTAAGGGTGAAGAAGGAAGATATCTCCAAGATACTTTTTGTACAAGATAAGTGAACTATGAATTCATAGTAATGCCTTTATGAATCACTAATGCTCCAACAATATTCATGGACTTGATGAATAGAGTCTTTATAGATTACCTCAACAAATTTGTTGTAGTATTTATAGATGATATTCTAATATACTCCTAGATCAAGGAAGATCATGAGGAGTATCTAAGAAATGTACTAGAGACCTTGCGGAAGGAAAAGATCTATGAAAAGTATATCAAGTGTCAGTTCTGGTTGAAGGAGGTCTCATTCTTGGGCCATATCATCAAAAGCAATGGGATATCTGTAGATCCCTCCAAAACAGATGCAATCGAGGGATGACCAAGGCCAACATTGGTAACAGATATCCATATCTTCTTGGGGTTAGCTGGATATTATCTACGATTTGTGAGAAATTTCTCATGATTTTCCAACCCTCTTACCAAGATAACTTGGAAAAGAGTAAATTTTTCTTGGAGTGATGAATACGAAGAAAGCTTCATGGAGTTGAAAAGGAGGCTTATCACTGCGCTCATGCTCACTTTACCCATAAGTGGAGAACTTTTTGTGGTATTCAGTGATACTTAGAAGAAGGGCCTGTGATGTGTGTTGATGAAAAATGACAAAGTCATTGCCTATGCTTCAAGTAAATTTAAAGTTCATGAATAGAACTACCCAACACATGACCTCGAGTTGGCTGCAGTGATCTTCACTTTGAAAATTTGGTGGCATTATCTCTTTGGGGAGAAGTGTGAACTATATACGGACCACAAAAGCCTCAAGTATATATTCACATAGAAAGAGTTGAACATGCGCCAATGAAGATGGTTAGAGCTGACCAAAGACTATGACTGCTCAATCCATTACCACCCTGGGAAAATTAAAAAAGGAGGTAGATGTCCTAAGTAGAAAGGACCCAACGATTATATCATTGATGATAATTTAAAAGGATCAAATCTCCTTATATTTGATGAAGATGGAGATGGGAATCATAAATAATGGAACATCATCAATCCCTTCACCAATATTGCTCAATCGTCACTTTTGGAAAGGTTAAAGGATGCTCAAAAGGATGATGTGGGAATTCATAAAAAAGTGGAAGCTATCAAAAAAGGGAAATATTTGGCGTTTAATGTTAATGAAGAAGGAATTGTGAGATTTGGGAAAAGACTATGTGTTCCATCAAGTCCGGAGCTGAAGAAGGATATTTTGGATGATGAACATAGTTCAAATTTTTCTATTCACCCAGGAAACAGAAAGATGTCTCAAGATCTCCGAGAGAATTATTAGTGGGATAATATAAAGAAGGATATCACTGAATATATATCAAAGTGCATGGTGTGTCAGCAAGTGAAGGCATAGAGGAAGAAGTCTAAGGGGATGATGCAACCATTTCCCATACCAGAATGGAAATGGGAGAACATCAGCATGGACTTTGTCACCAAACTTCCAAAGACATCTAAAGGAAACAATGAAATCTGGGTTGTTGTGGATCATCTTACAAAGGATGAACACTTCATTTCTATTCAGGAGTATTTCTCATTGGATCAACTGACACAGATATATATTAGGGAAGTGGTAAGGATTCATGGAGTACCACTATCTATTGTGTCTGATCGAGATCCAAGATTCACTTCTATGTTTTGGAAGAGTCTTCAACATGTTTTGAATACTGAACTGAACTTCAAAACGACCTATCATCCTAAAAATGATGGCCAATCCAAATGGACTATCCAAACACTTGAGTACATGTTGAGAGCGTGCTCAATGGACTTTAAAGGAGTATGGGATCAATATTTTCCTCTGGTTGAGTTCTCTTATAATAACAGTTTCCACTCAAGCATCCAAATGGCACCATATAAATCCCTTTATAGGAAAATATGCAGAACACCGACGTGTTGAGATGAGGTCAGTGAGCATAAGCTTCATGGACCAGAAATGGTCGAAGAAATGGTGGAGAAGGTAAAAACCATTCAGAAGCATATCAAGGCAGAAAAAAGTTGATAGAAGAGTTATGCAGATAATTTTTGATGAGAACTTGAGTTTAAAGTTGGATACATGGTATTTCTACTCATATCTCCATGGAATAAGGTCATGAGGTTTATAAAGAAGGGGAAGTTAAGTCCAAGGTACATCATCCCCTTCGAGATTACTGACCATGTCAGGGTTGTGGCCTATCGACTAGCACTTCCACCTACCATGGCCAAAGTACATGATGTATTTCATGTATCCCTCTTAAGAAGGTACATACCAGACCCTTCACATGTACTATCTTTAGAGGTGGTACAGTTATAGGATGACCTTTCTTATGAGGAGCAACCTGTGAAGATCTTAGATCGTAGAGAAAAAGTTCTATGAAATAAGACAATATCCCTCGTCAAGGTGTTGTGGCGAAACCACAAGTTTTAAGAAGTGATGTGGGAATCAGAGGAAATGATGAAGCAGAGTTACCCACATCTGTTTTAGTGTAGGAAAAGGAAATTTTGAGGGAGAAATTTCTTAAGGGGGGAAGATTGTAACGACCCAAACTTTCTTTAATGGAAATCCCTCTTGATCTAATTAAATGTATCTTTATGTAAAATTATTATATAAAATGTTAAATTATTTGGTTTTATGTTTTGGATACTGTTAATAACTGTGACCATTGCTAACATAGTTGTTGAACAGTGATCACATGATTATTATAAATATAGGTCTTTAACAAATCCAATTTACTCTGATAAAGGAAGTGATGAACTAATCCAATAGACGTGCCCCATATGAAGCCCATTTGAGAGAGCTTAGAAATGAGGTTACATCTTTGGGATTTGCTCTTGACCATGCCCATGATGATCTTGAATATGTTAAGCTCGAGTGGGACTGCCTACAAGAGAAGTGAAAGTTGATAGAGATTACCAGCCGAGAAATGTTATCATAGCCAACCCAAGAGTCTATCACCATCACACACCTTACTCTTCAATCTTATGCGGGTGTTATAAGGGGTTATGTAACAAGACTTTAGAACTATGGTTATGTACATTATTTTTGTATAAAACAATGAATATACTTTCATTTTATTATTGTTACCTTGTAAATAGTTTTTAAAGAACAAATAGTATTTTTAGTTAATGTTCAACTAAGAAATCTATTTTGATAAATTAATGGATTTTTGAATTAAATAATATTTTAATTAAATATTACTATTATTATTAAATTAATTATTATTAAATATAAATGAACGTATAATTTTATGAATGTAATTATAATTTTTATTAAGGTTTGAAAGCCATTTTTTTCATAACCCATGAATTTTTTATAAATGTCAGTTTTTATTTTAAAAGTGAAAATTAATATATTTATAAAATTAATATTATTTCTGGAATCCGGATGTCGAAATTATCCAATGGTGATTTTTTCATAATTTCCTAAGAAAGTCAAATTTTTGGGTAAAAATTAAATACCGTTTAAATATATAATTGTGTTTTATGACATCAGAATGACCCAATTGTGATGTAATAAAATAATATAAAATTTATTTTCGGCCAATATATGTTTCACCATTAAAATAATTTAATTTTGGGCTTGTTTGATTTATTTTACAAAGCTTTAGTGGACCCTTCAAGACTTATTAAACATTTTTCCTATTAAAATTGTTTTCCTTGAGAGTGTGACTCAAATCCATACACGAAACCCCATTATTTTACAAAGTTAGGACTTTGGCCTTATAAAATATTGTTTTACACTTCCCTTTTCCAAAAAACATGTGCAAAAACCATGGTATGGTTTGTGGTTTGGATTAGTTTAATATGACGTGTCCCAAACCAAAATAATAAAGAATTCCCTAACCTTTCCTATATAAACCCTCCCAAGATCCCACTTACTCCTCACTCAAAGCCTTTTGAGTTCATCCAACCTCTACCCTCCTTTCTATAGAATCCTCCCAAGGTGCCCTAAGCTCCCAAGAAGCCTCTCTCAAGCCTCTCTCAAGCCTTTGGAAGCACACTTCCAAGTAAGGGGTTTTCTTCCATTCTCATTTTTTTCCAATATTCCTTAAATTGTTATGCCCTTTTAATTTAAATTATAAATTTTGGGGTATGGTTTCACACCACCCCCATACATTCCTATTTATTTTTGAATGATGGGATACCCCTTTCTCTCTCATTAAATGCCTCCCATGAACACCAATTACTATGCTGAAATTCCAAAAGGAATTTCTCCCTCCTCATTTACATTTAAGAAATTATATTGTATCATGAATCTAAATTCCATTAAATTTGTTGGGGAATGTATCTATATGACCCCATTACTGTATGTGTCATGTAAATATGATGAGACACCCCTTTCTCTCTCATCAACCATTTTTATGAGTTCTTATGTCATGTAATTATGCAGCCGAAATTGCACCGTGCTTTTCCAAGCTAAAGTCATTGTGTAGTGAATACCATGACAATTTTTATATCAAGGGTATTCACCTTTATGCACATTTAATTATTGTTTAAATATTTTCATGTATGTATTTAACATTTGTTTATTATGGAATAAATGAATATGTTTAATGATTCAATATTTTATGATCCACGTGGAACACTTATGCATGAAATGAAATGTTTAAGAAGGGTGCACCCTAATAGAGCTCCAATTCATTGGGTAAAGTATAGTATCATGATATGTCATGTTCAATGGGTGTTTACTCATGCTAATTAAGGTTCAAAAAGGTTTTAATCACGCTTCACATGCAATGAGGGTTTACTCATTCTCCATGTGCAATGATCCTTGGCTCATGCTAATTCCATGTTAAGTGTTGTTACCACATTTCTATGTTATGATTATCATGATTTATCATGACTTTTTGTTTATTATTATCTTGTTCTCTATTAATATTAATATTGTCTAACATGTACTATATTCCTCATGTTACTCAATGATTAATCCCTTACTTTTATTTATAGCTCACCCTTTTTTATGCATTTTCTCTGGTTATCCCATGCAATGATAAGTACGAGGGAATATAGTGGTCATGTAAATGAAGTTTTCAATAAAGATGTTGTTTTTCATGCTTTAAGTTGTTATGTAAGGATCTTAAGCCCCAAAGACACTATACCTATTGATGTTCTATGTTGTATCAAATTAATTTTATGTAATAAATTATATTTAATTGTGTAATAAAAAGCAGGGTTGTCATAGAAATAGGGGTCCAAGTGTAGTCCAATGGAATCACCCAAGGCATTCCACTATAAATGATTCTAACTAAGTGCAATGATATTTCCCAATGTATGCATAATCTTTGCATGGCTAGGCCCAATGGTGTGAATACATGGCACCATGTGTCCAAAGACATCATGCTTGGTCCAAGAAGTGTATCCGTGGAATCCTAAAATTCAAAGAATAGTGAAGGGATCCTATGAAATCATGTTAGGATTCCACTAGTAGAAAAAGACCCTATTCCAAGTTGAATATATCCCTTGTAAATTAGATCATCAAATCATAATGTTGTACTATGAGTTCTCAAGGGGTTCCCATAGAAATATAAGACTGGCTCAAATTTTGACCACTCTTATAAAGATAAAAAGTTCTATATGCTATAAAAACGTTATATATTATTCATTATTAAATCTAGTATATGTAATACATATACCATTTGATAAGTTAATTGGTTCAATACATTACCATTCATTAATGTGATACGGTATATCAAGGACATGCAACCAATTATTACTTTGATTCCATATACAATTATTAGGTTCATTCCTTTACCTTTCATAATCTTGACATGGTGGTTTAAGGACATGAAACCAATTTCCATACAATAATAAATAACTAGTTCAAGATATGTATATATATATACACACACACACTATAAATGTGCTTTCAAATTATGAATCATAATTAATTTTATTAAGGAAGGTCTTACCATTAGTAGGGTTAAGCCATTACACCCGAACGATGTGTAAAATAATTAAAATAAGGTCCATAAGGATTAATAAGGGAAAAAATTACTTGGGATGGTTAGTGTTTAGGTCATGATCTCTATTACCTGGAGGAATCCAATGAGACCAATGGTTATCGAATCTGAGGTCTAACATTGAAACATGATAAAAAACTATAATGAGGGGATTTTGAGAGCTCTAATAAGAGAAATGAAGGACTCATATCCACTATAGGAGTAAAATATAAATAGGGGTAGGGTTAATATATTTTTAAGGGATAAATTGTAATTCTACCCAAAAAAATCATGGATATAATGGTTTGGAAGTGCGTTTAGTAAAAAAGTGCACCTCCCACTAACTAATTAGGGACCCATCATGGTTACATGCACATTGTTTGACTAACCACTTGAAAACCATGTTACATGCCTCTAATAATATTTACAGATCTACCTATATGGGAATGTGGAACTAATTGCATGGTTAGGGAAATTAGAGCACCTTTACATTCCCTTATAGAAATCCCTAAAGGGTTAGGAATAACTATGCATCCTATCCCACATGATTTCTATTAACCGTGCAGCCCAACACATTTATCCAAAAAGTTGGGATCCAGGTTCTGAACAAGCCCTAGAAACCCCATAAACTTTTGTGATCTTATTAGGAACCCATATTACGTCTGAAATAAATAATTGGACCATAAACTAAAGGATACATACCTCATATAAAAATCACATTCTTATATTTTACCTCAAGGTTTAATAAACGATTCAATATTTATTCTATATTAAACACAATTAACTGATACCTTAAAGTACTACTTTGAAAATTAATTTTTATACCAAAATTTAAACCATTTATCATTATTTTTTTTCAATAAAACACCATATTTTGAGACATATTATTAGGAATTCAGATATAAAAATCCAAAAATATTAAATTCATTCTTCCCTTTTGAATCTTTGTGATATATCCTTCATGAAATATGAAATATTTATGCAACTCATTTGATTATATGGATAATTATTATGTATATTCCTTACATTTGTTTCACATTTGTGACACATTTAATCATGTACATGTTACGATGGGTTCTCTGAAATATGGATCCAATTAATTGGGTAAAATTTATGTCTCATCAGATGATATGTACAAGATTAGGGAGTAAGTGTGATTTATAATGTCACTCTATCCACTATGCGATGTTTTATTGGCAGTGATCCCTAAATTATACATATTTCATATTATATGTTTGTTTTAAATTGATATGTTTCCATGATCATATTATTCCATGTTCTTAATTTAATAATATGAAATGACTATTCCTGATCCTTGTCATTTTCAATATCATGTTATATATTTTGATTCAAATATTAGGCTTCATTATAATCTTTATTCCCTTACTAAGATTTCTAGAACACTCATTTTTTGTATTTCCTAGGTAATCCTATGAAATTTTAGGAGTCCAAAGGGAATTATAAGCTCAATATGGATATTAAATTAAATAAGATTTATTTTAGTTTCATGTAGTTCTTTTATGTACCTATTTTCTAAAAGAGGATAGGACTCTAAATTTTTGGTTTTTATTTATTGAATATTTATGTAAAAAATTAGATAAAATTATGTATAAAAGCCTTGGGTCACTAATTTTGGGATTATAGTAAGCTCTAATTATTTTTTGAGATTATAACTATATTTAATTAGTATAAAATCCAAGGATAAGTCTTTGAATATAAAGATATAAAAGAAATTTGGTGATGTATAGAGTGAGTGGTTTCATTGAAATCATATCATTTTCTAGATACTATCATAGAATGTGTCTTAGTAATAGTTTTACCTAGGGGTAATAATGTCACATAGGGGGTATTGGGTGTTAACTCAATCATCACCTAGTACATAAAAAAGAGGCCTTTCTACACAATTGGTTTGACACTCCCCAGGGGATATGTTTTGATATGTTTACAAAATCTATATGGACCATAATGATGTACTTGAATAGATTGTTAGGATAGGAAACATAAAAGAAAAATTATTATAGATAACATATATTTAAAACTTGTGTTTCACAAGATAGGATTTACATGTAATTCATAAGTTTTTCATTTTATGTTCATAGTTTTCATTTTATGTAATTATTAGTTTATGTATTCTCATCCCTAAAATTATTGTTAATGTACTAAATAACTATAACCAAAATCAAATAGTGAATGGTGAACATATTTTCAATTTATGAAAATCAAATGTCCTATATTATTATAGTTATACACATTTTATCATATAATTCATATTTATTTTTTCTATTCAATCACCACCTCAATACATGGGGGTTGATATATCTTTGAAAAATAACAAATAGATCAATTTTTTCATCCCATATATATAAATCATCCCCAATAAAGTTTTTTCTAACTGAACCACCAAGAAAATCATGGAATATTTCTATAAGTGGAATTTGATTCTATATTTTTCATAGGTAGATTATCCTTATATAATGACAAATTAAACTATCAGGAGAGTGAGGTCACTCTTCACATATTGAGTCATCATATAAATCAACAAAAGTATAGGGAGAAGGATGAATCTCCTTTGAAATATTCTTATCACATGGGGATATTATTTCTTTTTTGTAATTATAACTAGATCAAATGTTTGTGATGAATGATAGTGTCAATACTTATTACATGCCCTTTATGAGGGAATATATTGATATATTACCCAAATAGTTTCTTGGTATTCCTCCTGATCCAGAGGTTATTTTATATGTTAAACATATACATGGATATTTTCCCATATCTAAGACTCCTTATTTAATGGCCAACATTGAGTTGGATGAACTAAAGAATAAGTTACAAGAGAATATGGAAATGGGTATTATATGGATCAGTGTTCCACCATGGGGTGCACTCATCCTCAATATCATGAATAATTATGTGGTTAATGTTTCTATATATTGATTATTATTCACTCAAAAAATCAAGATAAAGAACAACTATCCCCTATAATAGATTTATGAGATGTTTATCAACTACAAGGGTCCTAGTACATCTATAATGTTGACCTTTAGTATAGATATCACTAATTTGAGGGGATAAAGGAAGATATTCCCTAGGATTCCATTCAAATAAGTTATGGAAACTATGAGTTCATAGTGACTCTTCTTGAACTCACTGATGCTCCATCAATATTTATGGACTTAATAAATAGAGTGTTTAGAGATAACCTCAATTTTTTTTGTAAGTCATTGTAGAAGATATTTTTATATACTCAAAAATAATGGAGGATAATGAGGAGTATATGAATACTATGATAAAGACATTATAAAAGGATAAGTTACATGAAATTTCAAATAAACTTGAGTTTTGGATCGAGGATGTATCATTCTTTTGGAATGTTACACTAGAAAAGTGATATATATAGACCCTTCTATAACAATGACAATTAAGGGGTAGGTGAGACTAGAATTTATAATTGAGATATATAGTTTACTTAGAATGGTTGGGTATTACCAATGATTTTGAGAAACTACTAATAATTATCAAACCCAGTAAGAAATATTACTTAGAAGGAGGTAATGTTTGTTTGGACCGATGACTACGAAGAGAGTATAATAGAATTGAAAATGAGTGTTAACAATGAAATGGTACTCATGAAACCCATTTGTAGGGAACTCATAATTGTATACAATTATGATTAAAATAAGGTCTTGTGTTGTGTACATATATATAATTATAATGTGACAACCTATGTCTCATGGTAGTTGAAAGTTCATGATAAGAACTACCCAATGCATGATCTAAATTTAACTGTAGTAATGTTCTTATTGAATATTTTTTTGAATTATCTCTATGGGGAGAAGTGTGAAATATATATGGATAATAAGATAATCAAATATATATTCACATGGATGGATCATAATATACTCAAATGAAGATGGTTATAGATGATTAGTGACTATAAATACTCAATCAACTTCTATCCTTGGAAAGAAAATAATGTGGTAGATGATATAAGTAGAAAGAATTTTGTGACCTTTTCACTTATGATAATTTGGAGGGATATGATCATCTTAAACATGAAAAGGATATAAATGATAATCATTATGGAAGAAACATCATTATTATTTTCTCAAATGATTTAACAACCATCCCTTTTAGTGAAGATGAAGGATTCTTAACAATATTTTGTAGAAACTCAGAAAAATGTACTATTTATAAGATAAATGAAATTATCAAAGTTCAAAATTGATGGAGGAGTTATAAGATTTGGGTTACAACTATATTTACCATGAAATCATGAGATAAAGTATTTATTGAATAATATACATGGTTTGACCTTATCAATCCAACCATGGGTAATAAATTACTATTGAGATCTTAAATAGCACTATTAGTGGGACAACATGAATAATTAAATCACATAATATACATCAATGTTCCTAGAATATCACTAGGCCATGAATTAAAGGAAAAAGTAAAATGATATGATGCAACCATTACCTCTACCCACATGGAAATGGGAGGACACTACTACATATTTTTTCATAGGCCTCACAAATACATCCAAATTAAATAATTATATATGGGTTATGTGAGATTATATTACAAATATTGCTCACTTTATTTCAATTTGACATGACTTATCATTTAATATACTTCTAAGGATATACATTAGAGATGTGGAGAGGCTGTATGAAACACCACTATTTATCATATTTGATCAAGATCCAAGATTTAACTCCAAGTTCAAGAAGAGTCTCTAATATTTTCTAAACACTAATTTGAACTTTATTATGGATTATCACCCCCAAAATGATGGCCTATAAAATAGAACTATCTAGATAGTGGAATACATGTTGATAACAAGATTTATGGACTTCAATGAAGGATTAGATCAATATCTTACTCTATTCTAGTCATCTTATAATAATAGTTTCTACTAAATCATCCAAATTTCTCCATATAAATCCCTTTATGGGAAGAGATATAGAACACCTATGTGCAAGGATGAATTTGGAGAAGAAAAGTTGTTGTGTCTAGAAAATGGTTAGAGAAATGCTAGAAAAGGTTAAAACCATTAAATAGTACTTTAGGGCTGGTCAATGTTGATACTAGTATTATATTAACAATCATAGTTGAGACCTTGTGTTTTACATCAAAGATAAAGTGTTCCTATACATATCTATATGGAAGATAGTTTTTATATTTTTAAAGAAATGAAATATATGTACCATTTAAGTTAACCCATTTATATTCTATATCTCATCAGAGGTATGGACTATCTACTGGAACTCCGCCATAAATTTTATCATGTAAATGAATTATTTTATGAATCCCTCTTGAGAAATTACATACACGATACCTTACATGTAATTTATTTGGAGATGGTACATCTATAATTGATATCTCTTATAAGAAGAAGTTGCTGAATATATTAGACTGTAGAAATAACATTCTATAAAATAATAGCACTCACATAGGTAAAGTACTATGGAAAAACAATATGTATGAGTAGATGTCATGAGAAGTAGAGGAAGAAATAAAAAAAATAACTATGAACTATTTACACCATAGTATGTAAAACCAAATTTAGAGGGTAAAATTTCTTAAGGGGAAAGAATGTAATGTCTCAAAATTTTATCAATGGAATTTACCATATTAATATATAACTGTGTCATATATAGTAATATAATTTTATATAATCCACACACACCACATGATAAATAAAAATAAATATTATTATATTAATTTAAAAATTATATCCAGATAATAAATATGGCCATAAGAATTGATTTTATTATAACATGGAAAAATATAAAATAAGATAATAATAATAAGAAATTTTTATTAGCTCAATCCCCAGAATAATCTCCCTCCCAAACAACACTATAGAAATGAAGTAGAATATTAGTAATGAAATATGAATTTTAAATATATATATATATATATATATATTACATTGAGATAAAACATAAGTGAATAAAGAATAAGTGAAATATTATATATTTAAAGAATTTAAGGAATTATTATGACCATTAAAATATGATTGTTGGAATATTAATCTGACAATTGCAATAGTATTATGAACATTTGAATACTAATCTTACCATTTTGAATAGTAAAATGATTGTTATAATAGTAACCTCACAAATGAATATGAAAAATAATATATAGCTGTCTTACAACATTACATTATGAAATATTTATATCATGATACTGTTAAATAAATATTTTAAATGAAAAATGACTTTTTATATTTGTGAAAAACAAAAAAAATTTCTTTCAATTTTTATATATAAGTATTGATTTTAAAAAATATTTTCATAAAATTTGTTAAATAATAAATTTCATGTTTCTTTTTAATGAAAATATTATTTTGTTAGACCATGAGTAATTTCACAAAAGGGTATAAAAATTGATAATAACATTTAAATAGGTATTTTTCAAATAAATCAGGATTTTATTTATTTTTTTCATATATAGAAAATTATTTTCCATAAATGGATTTCACATATAGAGTCTAAACGTCAAAAAACTACCAGGGTTCTTTTTTTATCTTTTTAAAATAGTTAATTTTTTTTGGTGAATAGCGAAATATGACAATATATGATATTTAACATTATATGCTAAATACATGAATTTTTGAGTCATGGATGATGTAAGAACCCATTAGTTGAAACTCATATGTACCATTCACTATATATGGTCTCAAGAGTTATTATTATTGGTAGTCTCGATCCAAATTAATAAACTAATGACTAAAATATTAAAAAACAGATATCTCCTCCCCTTAAAAAAACCACCCATAACCTCCCCTTATCCTTTAATCTTTCAAGACATGTAGATTATCAAAATTATCCACTTTTATATAAACAACATATTCCCTCGCTTTATAGTGCTTCTGGTGTATCCAAAAATAATTTAAAGGGGCCTAAATGGTTAGCCTAAGAGTAGACAACCCAAGGAAGATTTAAAATTCCCTACTAACCTCATTAATTTTTTTCCATATTATATCACTACATTATCTTTTCTTCTATCTAGGCATAGTAAAATAAATATCATAAATATAATAATATGTCATTATTATGTTTTAATATCCATATTCTTCCCAAAATTATTTAGATTGTAAAATGAAAATGTTGTTACAAAATGGTTAGTTCACTACCCCTATGAACAAAATACATAGTTTTTCTCCTAAACCTTCATGACTAGACATAAAAATTCTATTATTGTTAAGAAATATGATAATAAAAATATTATGAATTATTTCATGTTATGTAATGAATATATACTCATACTATTAAATTAAACTAAAAAATCTCAAAATAATCCGTAAAAATGCCAGAATGAACTAAACGTTTGATGTTAACATTTTAACTAAATGAATCATCCCTATGTAGAGAAAAAAATTAATACCATTTTAAGTATTTTCTGGAAATGAATACATTTAATTTCATTTATTTTGTCACATTATCATTAAAAAACATCAATAACTATCCATAAGTGATCTGAACTTGGAACCATGTAACAAATTCCCTCAGAACAATAATAGTAAACATTAAATCACATTGGAATGGTTATAAAAACTATAGTAAATCAAATATATATGGAATGGTTATGAATTATGTAATTAATGAATCTCATTTGATTATCTAGGATTCTAAGTGAAAGTGAAGAATGATTGTGGAACCTAAAATATGTGATCTCTACGAACATCCCCATTTTCATTGGTTTATAACCATTCTCTCTCAAACTCACATTATATTTCTCTTTTATGTAATTTAAATATATTAAATTATCTATATATTTCTCTTATATATATACCTATATTATTCCTCATTCCATTTATGGGGTAATACATAATTTAAATTTGTATCTCAAATGTGTTATTTAAAATCAAACCCGATTATGGGGAAAATTTCTATCATGTAAATTTTTTATGAAACACCCTTTTAGTGTATCAAATAACTTTAATTATTTTAATAATTAAATGAATATTTTAGTGAAAAAATATCTAGTTTTAAAACTAGTTTTAAATGGAATTTCCATGTTTATTTTTTCTCCAAATCAATTCAGTGAATCCTTAAATAATATTTTTGAATGTTCACTTCTATACTAAACTATATACCACTTCTTAGTAATTTTTATTCAAATAAAAACTAAATTTTTAGACCCATGATTATCAATTTATATATCAAAATCCAAAATATTTAATTCCTTCATTTTTTTAGAGTCATTATGAAATCTCTTTTTATTTTGATACAACACTAGATTATAATAAAATTTCATTCCATGGATAATTTTAAAGATTTTTACTTACTTTTGATTCCCACTTGTGGATCAAATAAGTATATACATGTTATGATAGGTGCACCAACATAGAGATCCAATGAATTGGGTAAGGTTTATGACTTTTGAGACAAAATATGTGGGATCTATGGGACTCTGTCCACTATATAATATTTCCTTCGTAGTTTTCATTGACTTATGCTTGTTCCATGTTATATTATTCTACTACATTCTTATATTCCAAGGAACTTATGATTCAGTGTTATTAATTTCATGATCCCTTATGATTATACATTATTTTTCTTCTTTATGATATCAAGTTCCTTTTAACTCATCTGTTATGCTCCTTTATCATGTTTTTCACTTACTAGGTTTTTTTCTTACCTTTTTTGTTTATTTATTCCCCATGTTATCCTATACTATTTGAAGATATGAATAGAATTTATGAGATACTTATTGATACTAAAATAAATATGGGTTATAATGGTTTTATTTTGTTGTTTTATATACCTACTTTTCCAAATAGGCAAGGCCTCTAAATCCATGGTTTGTATTTATTGGATTATTATATTAAAAAACATGTAACAATATGTGAAAATGGGTTGGGAACCTATAGTTATCTCACCTCACTGAAGTGTATTGATGCATATATATTTGCGATACATTTTGGGGAATGGATATGAGTGTTTATAGGAGAGATTTAAGTATGGTTAGAGTGAGATAAGTGATTGAGCAATGACTAAGAATTTTTTTATTATACCTTTTTATTTAAATATTTTTTATGAAATTTTAATTTATTAACCCATGAGGTTCTCCAATCAGTGTATATACAGTCAAGATATATTATTGTTAGTCCACATTTTATCATTGTATGTGTTATAATATACCATTTATTTAATAATGATTTAGTATAAATATTTTTTATTGGATTTAGATATTTTTTTACATTTAAAATGTTATTTATGATCATTTTATTTAGATAGAATAGTCTCCTAACATTATTAGTTGGCTCTTTCCAATTTTTGATATCCTTTTGAATATAGGTATGTGAACTAGAGGTCATGTGGTGAAACCTTTTAAAATATATTTGGGTGTATTTCACTAGGGACATTAGAAATTGGTACTAGAGACTTGTTTTAAATTATCATGCTATTAATGACATTGGAGTTAGTGATAAAACATTGTAAGAACATGTGATACACCATATTATTGGGTTTACACAACCATTGTAAATATAAATCCATGATAAATTAAATGATATTTATTTTTTAGTTTTCTAATTTATTGATATTGTGATTTACTATGAATATAGTGTTGGGTTGACATGTTATGTTTTTAATCATGTATATTATTTCCAAAATGGTTTATGTTTCAAATAATATTTAGTATATATGGATCAAATAACATTCATATTCTTGTATGTGATCAATGAACTGGTTTTGAAAATTGGTTTGTAATTTGATGTTTTCATAAATGTTATTAAATATTTCATTATATAACATGTTAGTGGGACCCCACATAATTGAAAAAATCATACTAGTTAGTTTTCAAATCTTTACATTATTGTTATTAATTTTAATCCTATATGTAATACTACCTGACATTATAGTGGGTTTATATATCTATATAGTGCCTGAGTTATATGATTCCTTTTTATGTCTGGGTATGTATAGAGTAGGAGGAGGTGAAAACTGTAACTATATGTTATAAAATATGATATCAATAATTGTGATATATTTTATTTAATAAATAAAGTTTGATTTTATAGAATATTACACAATTGACCATAGAATGATTTAGGATATAACCATAAAATATATATATATATTACTTATATGAAGAGGGGTGGAGAATTATGGAAGAGTTTAAGGACTTGGGTCTAACACTAAATTCATTATATGTGATTATTTTTTAGATACATAATGAGTGTTTATAAAATCATAAATGTGTATATACACATTTTTCAAAACCTATCATAAGGATGTTTTGTAATATAAATATAACTGATATTGGTTAGGACCATATGTGGGCTCTATTGGAATGAAAATATATTGTTTTGAGAGTTTAAAGGTTTTAATGTTGTATAATGAGTAGCATATATAATAAATTTTATTCTCCATTTATTGGAAATATTACTAAGAATGATAATATACGACTTATATTGGTTTCGTTTGACAATGTTTGTTGTATGGTAGTGAATTTTCATGTATTTTTTGGGATGTGTTTTTATTTATGGGAGTCACCCAAGAGAGAGGGTTTAGCCTAAAAATAAATGATTCTATTGAAATTTTTAGTATAAATAGATATTGCATTATTATAATGGTTTGGGGAGTATTTGAGACCCATAGTTGGCCTCGGTGTATGAGAATCCCATATAATATATTAGTTTGAAACACATGTAGTGCATATTAGTGATGATTGATGTGATAAATGTTGGGTTGAGAATTTATGAAGGTGAATAATTGTTTTTTGAGTTATGATTATTTTAGGGTGGTATTTTTTATTGATCTATGTATATAATGGGTCACTATATGTTTGTAATCTATCTTATAGGTTTAATTGATATTTTTATGGTATTACTAAATTATTAATTCATATAAAGAATCAAATAATAAAGTATGTCCGGGTTATTATTTTAATAACCCTAAATAGTAAAAATATGAATTCTATCCACGAAATTAAATGGATATATCTTCATATTATTGAAATTCAATATGGTTTAACATATTTTTTATGTGACCCTAGGGGGACATGAACATAGTGATAAGTTGTGAATGTTTAAATGAATTTTAAAATATGAATGCGTTAAATTTTATTTAAGGAATAACTATTCCCTGGTAGGAATATAGATAAGAAAGCATCATTCAGAAATCATGAGAAGTGTTTGAGTTTCCATTGAGAGTTGGAGACCATGATGATATGGATTTTCAAGTGTTCTTGCTCTAAGAGTATTAGTTTTATGATAACAGGTTTAAAAATATAGATCTAGTGGTAGCTATTAGAAACCATGATATTAAGGATTTATATAAACATTTATAGGTGTATTTGGATCTCAGGAAACTAATAATTTTACTTATAATATCCATATCACATTTAAGAGGATGGTCATTATTATGGTGTCATATGTTTTATTAGTGATTTCTATGTTTCATAATGGGGACTTTATGTAATGAATGACCATATAGTACATAATGGATAACAAGAGACCAACATATATAGAATTTTAATCCCATTCTAATGTGTGGTTTTGTTATAATTCATTTTAGCATTGGATGTTTTAGGATTTTTATGGATTTTGGATAGATAATTTTATTACATAATTTGATCATTAGTTCTTCTTTGTATCAATAATGAATGAAAGTGAATATATAAATGATCAAAACATTATAGAGGACCTTAGTGATTATATATGGGTATTAATTTTGTCATTTACATTTTATAAATATGTTGAGGTAGTCATGTAGGATTTTAAGTGTAAGAATATGTTTCCTTATCTCTTATGGTGGTAGAGATTACATCATTTATAGATGGATTAGTCAGGTTTGATTATAGTGTGGTGGGAGCCTATAGGTATTTATCATTATAGAGAATTGGAGAATATTCAAGTGTTTTTATGATTAGAGGATAATATTTAATTATATTATTGATATTAGTATGTTTATATTGGGATTGCAGATCAATATTTTCTATGTTGTTCCCATAGTTATTTTTCTATATAAGTAATCTCTGTTATTGTAATGTTCAAATTATAATATATGATCTTTTGAGGGAATGTGTTATAGATCCAATTATAAGGATTTTGTTAAGGGATTATGGTGGAATTTATAATTTTACCTATTATTGGAGATTTTTTACCTTGAAAACGTTTTAAAGAATATGAATTTGAGTAGTGTCTGTGTATGATAAAAGCGATTTTAATTTCTATCAGTGTTATGTACCAATTTAATTTACTTAAACTGATTTAAATGGATTATCAAACACATAGTATCCATGTAGAAGATATGACCATTATAATAATATTAGACACCAACTTTCAATTTAAAAAGTTTAAGGGTGTTATCCTTATGATGTTATGTGTTTAGTTATTAAGTAAGATATATGTTGGTAATTTTCAATTATGGACCGACTAAAGAGGTTCTGTAGAAATTGGGATGACTAATACTACAGATGGTTCTATATAGTTTGACTATGAAATTCATAAGGGTTATTTTTGTATCATACTGGGATTATATGGTTATTTATAGGGTAATAGAATTTAGTATCTCGATTAAGTTGTAAGTTGGTAGGGTGATCACTGTGATTGGTGATAAATAGAGATATTATGTTTCTCATTGAAAGTAACTTGTTTATACAAATAATGTTATATCAATAGTGTACTATAAATCATTGATATTATGTAATCTATAATGGGATGATGTTTATTAAATGGGAGAATGAAACACGAGGGTTTCATAAAAGTGAGTGGGACTAAAGACTTGGAGGTATACCGTCCAGACCAGGTATCAAGGAAAATGATCAATGAGGAAAATTTTCAATGATATAATAATGTACCCTGATAGTCATTAACCTTAAATGAAGATTCATGAGATGAGTATATCTAGTTATAATGAGTGGGTAACAAGAGTTTTATCATTTTATTGAGTATTTAGTGTTGATCATGTTAGTGAGTGATGATTAAGTATTAAAAAATTTAAATTGTGTGGAGGAAATGATAGATGGATAGAGTGTCTAACCCTTATTTTCAAGATAGTTTTCTAAATGATGAGGGTAATAAGTTTATTGAATCCTAAATGGAGGTGGTTGTAACATATAAATGAAATTTTAAGAAAAATAGAGTATATTGATAGATATAACTGGTTGAAACCTGATTCAGTGATCCATCAATGATAATTAGGTGAGTCTAGTGCACTATGTATAGGTTACATCCTAAGTCACCATGACAAGAGAGGGGGGAATCATGGTGTGATCATTTTATTTCATGACATATGCTATTTTTCCAACATTGGTAAGAACTCAATTAAACTATATAATTTAATCATGTGTCTAAAAAATCAAAAAATGTGGATTTTAAAATAATACAATACAAGTTTTACATGGTTAACCATTATATCATATTCTAAGGACTATATACTTAAAATTTTTCTTTCATATCAGAATCCACCAAGATCCACGTATTTTTTTAGACTATAATATTTTATCCATGGTAAAAGTTTTCTAGGATAAATACCATTATAATATAGATCAGGAAAAAATGAACTTCTTTACTCGAAACACCTCTTTTGACTTCCCCACACAATGATTTAAATGATTTACCAATTAATTTAATGACACAAAGGTCACTTCTACATTTTTCTGGTTAGCATGATTTTATTTTCATGATGATAATCTGAATATGATGCTCTAATAAAATTCAATATATCTATCATAAAGACTATATAATCATTAAAAAATTTCCCGTTAAATATTTCTTTTCATATAGGTCATACACAATTAAATTTTAAATGACTACAAACACGAGTAACCTCCCAAATACATAACTCCAAAACATACATCAGTCACATGACTAAATTTCAAACATCCTTTCTACAAATCCTTCACATATAAAACTTTTTTATTCTTCCATCATGATCTTCTCCTTCACATACTACATCAATAGCTCACACTTTGTAAACTAATTCTTGTAAAACCCTTAATATACTATATCTCTTATAAATAAAATTTACTAATGGGATCTTACAGTACACAGAATGATCTACTTCTCTAATAAACACTAGTATGTGGGAATCATTACTACTCCTTTCTCCTGATTAATCTTCATATCTTCATTTTCACTTCCCATCATTACATAATGAGTATATTAAAATTTACCTTTTTTGGAAAGTCCCTAAAAAATAACTAGACACTAAAATTATATATAATCCACTTGTATACTCCCCTTATCATACAAACCTTCTATATAAACCACTTCCTATAACCCTTCAATGTCACAAAATACATTATATTGTACGTGGAATCACAAAACTACTTTATGAGCTTCTTACAGAAGTTTTCACCAGTATACAGACATTTACAAACAAGACACCGTATAAAAAATTCAGAAATATAACACCACATACTTTTTATGTAGTCATGAAATTAGAACATGAAAAACATTTTTTCCATAATTCATTGATGAAAAATCACAAAAAAAAACATAAACGAATATATTCCATTTTCTTTATAAAAAAAATTCTCAACATTCATCACCACAACCATATTGACTAAAAACAAAACATTAATATCTAGATCAAATATCATTGGTTCACATAATCTCTCTTTTTACTTTTTTCTAAAAATTGAAAGTGATAATTACTTTTTTATAGTAACACACCTTCTAGGTAGAAAAATAATATCTCATCCATTACATAAAGCCTACACAATAATTTATTGGTTTTGAAAAAATAAATTCAAGAGAGAATTTGATTCCCAATTTCAATTGAGATGAATGATCTAATACTATATTCAAGAATATTAAAAATAATACCTCCTTCATTCCTCATGTATTATATCTTTACATAACATTACCAACTAAAAATCCCTCTAAATTATAGAATCTAAAAAAACAAATTGTTATAAAAATTATTTTATCTCTATGATTTTCAACTAAATTTAATTTAAAAATGATTTATCTCCTTTTGATAGTAAACCTAATGGTAAGGGTACTTCAAAAAAAAAACACTATATAAAACATTTTATTCAACTATAGAGAGGGTATATTCCACCCCCCCCCCCCAAATAAAGGTTTCTAAACACTTAGGATCAACTGATATTTATAAAAAAATAGAGTGGTCAATATATTAGTCATGATGTCTCAAACTTTTCAATTTATCATAACATGAATCATTATGACCATTACTTTATCAACATTTTCATTAATAAAATCATTCTTCATCCCATTATTCCTAGTATTTTATCTTTGCAACGGATTTTCAAGATATAAATCAAAACCTTGAAATCATATAATATTTCCATGGGATATTTTATCTCTTCTCGAATATATTTTACTATTACAAATACAATGAATTGGATTTTATTCTATGGTTAGTATAATGTATTATACCTCTACAGTGATCATCGATAATATTTTGTGTTGTTTTATCAATAATTATACACATTTGGTTACAATGAATAATTCTTCACCACTTTTGGATTTTTGGTCAACACCATCCCTAGAAAGGTCTCCATTAGAAAATGTCTCCCATGCATGATTATTCCTAGAATAAATGTGAAAGGAATATTGTTATACCTGTAAAGTAACCTCATAATTTGTTTAATTGTTTGGTTATTCTCTTACTTCATTATAAATTTGAATCAAAATTCCAATCATGTAGAGAAAATGATAATAGACCACATTATGGTCAATTATAATAAGCATAAATTTATCGTTTGGTATAAGGTTTGATCCATTGATTTTATATCCCCATGCTTCCCATGTTTGGTTCCAGCCATAATTGAAGTTGACATTGGTTTATAGTCATTCATGTTAAATTTATTTAGTGGTACCATCACGTTCTTATCCCATGAGATAAAAAATATCTCCATGATTTGAATTATTTTCATCCACTATAATATTTAAGTTCACATTTCATGAAATTTGATCTTTTGAATCCACTATAGTAGAAATTTACTCCCCTCATTTATGAAAATTCAAATCAAAAATTGTCTCATCGATATAGACCTATACCATAAACTATTCATCCTTAGATTTTTTTACACAGATATACATATATATATATATATTATAATCAAAACCACTTATTTTAAATTCATGTATTAATAGTTATGAGTCTACCCCAACTTACCATTCCCATTGTTACTATTTCATACCATACAAGGCCTTTGCTAATATATAATCTTTAGTTTAATAATTATCGATATGGAAACCCACTAGAATTTCAATAGAGACATATTATTGAAGAACATAATTGAATAATTTTCTTTTAACATTCATCTACTAAACCTTGAAACCTCATTGAATCTCAATATCCAAGGATATTTGGATCTAACCAAGATGAGATGCTTGTCAAAACATTTCTCCAACATAAAACCCTTTGATATAAGTATATAGTTTACAAACAACATGTTAATTATTTCAGATAACGTTACCCTGATTTTCAAAATTATTCATTAAGATCCACTTTGTTTCAGTCACATTTTGGTGATCTATAATCTTTATAGTTTATATGTTTCATTTATGTTTTATTTGATCTTGTCAGTCATTTGTTTTCTAATACATGATCTGTACATTATTAATTGTTCAAGTGATTCTTATTTCAATATTGATAATAGGCTAGGTTTCTCATAATTTCCTTGTCTTTATATATATATTGGGGAAGATCTATCTCAAATTATGTTGGATTGATTGACTTTTATTCAATAGTTTATCCTCTAAGGTGTATGATTAAATTATTCATATTTCATCTCTTCTTATGATTCTCCCTTAGAATCTTAATTATCTGAGTAGATTTTAAAAAACAGGATTATAGTAAACTTCATTTCTATCATCATTAATGTAATGAAAAATATACCTCTTCAAATTCTCTCAACATTTACCCTAATTAAATTGGTTGTATTGGTCTCCATAATTTTATTTATCCTCCAATTGAAGAATTCATAATTATTATTCTTTATTGAGTAAACAAGAAACACACATTCATCTAATAAATTTCAATATTATCCATCATTAAAATAAATTATTATAATAAAATAACTATATATGAAAACAAAAATTCATTTTATTGTAGGATTCCATCAATGAAACAATAAATACAATGTACTCTCTTACCTTGGGATAATAAATTCATATTTTTTCATACACACCAAAACATGAACTAAATTCTTCCAATATTTGTAATAGAATAAACAATTAATGAGTAATTATTTGGAAATATTATTCAACTTATAGCTTATTTTTAAGAAAATATGATTATGTTATTGAGTTATTTCTGAGGAGTCCGCTTTCTTAATTCCATTATTCTGAAGATCGTTTTAAAATTAAATAGGAATTTATTCAATTCTATTATTAGAACATATAACTTTTATCATGCAACAGATCTCATTTTATACCCTTGGAATACACTTCTACTGGTAGTCCATCACATTCCTCTTACACTACATGATCATTATGAAATCCATTCTTCCCTAATATTCATTAATTATAATGAAATATCATTTAGTTAATGTGGTGGATAAATTCATTGGGAAATATATTACAATATACACTAGGTCAATGAGTTTGGTTGGGATCTTCTAATTTTTTTATATGTATTACATACTATCTTTCCTCACATACTAGTTTCATGATTCTTACCATGGTTTTACATGAAATATTCCTTATCACTTATAACTGTTAGATTGAATATATTACTGAAGCTCTAATATTGAATTTGTAAAAAACTAAATTACAAAAATTATTTTACTCTTATAATATTATGATAGAAGTGTTTAATTTCTATTAAACTATTATATATGATTATTTTTCCTTCATACTTTAATTTAGTAATTCCAAACCATTTATATGATCATGTTTCCTTTCTATTTGAATGTAACAGTAAGTCTTGAGTCACAAAAGTAAATACACTCAAGATGTTGGGTCATAGGCTATCTATATAGAACACATATGTCTTATTTACATTATTTCAAACTAATATGTTATAGTTACAACATTTTTATTTTATATTATCCATTATTAAAAAAAATTATTTTTTCATCAACTCTTCCATTAATTTTTTTAGCAATTTAGTATTCCCAGTCAAATGGGATGAACACCCACAATCAAGAATCTAGGTTCTATAATTATTTTATCCATGAGAGAAATTTTTAAAGATTTTCCTTATCTATTTTATATTCTCCATCTATGATATTCCTAGTTTAGTTATTGAAATATGTAGTATGTCCTTGATGACTCTAGTAAAACTAGTATAATAATAGAAATATCTTTTTTTAATAATTTTGACTATCGATTCATTATTACAATACTGTTAGTTTTTTAGCATTTAAAAGTGTATAAATTTTAAAGTATTAATCATAGTTCCTATGTTTCTTACAATAGATAGATTTATCCCCAAATTTATAATGATGGAAAATATCCATAGAAGTAATTTATTTTCAAAGATGTTATATATGGTTTCTTTCCATTTTTTTCATTCATGAGTTTCCCTATTAAAAAAACATTTTATATTAAAATTAATACATTATGTGTCCCTGAAAACAATAAAATTTATATTAAACAAGTGAAAATATCATCTCTATACTATTCCTCCTCATGTCCCCTACTTTCCTAAATCTTGTTGGTTTTAAATTAATCCTTATTGATTGGGGAGTATTCTAAAAACTTCAATTTCCTTTTATTGGTGTTACATTTATCTTTGAAACTAGTGTAATTATGATGAAACTAGAATCAAGAACTATATACTTTCCCTTGTTAGGATCTGTCACTATTTTGGATATTAATGTTTAATCCTAGCAGCTGATACAACATTTACCCCGAAACATAGGACTTTTTCACTCAGAATTTTCTCAACATCATTAAAGCCTCACATATAAATTTCAAACAATTGTACATATGTGAAACTTTAAAAGTTAAGTTTCTTCATTGAATATATCAATTTCACTTCTGATTCAATATTTTTTTTCAAGGTAACATCCCACACTACATTGAATTAAAACATTAATATATTATTTTATATAAAATATTTATGAACATCAATCAAAATATATTTTTCTTCAATTATAAATTTTGAGGATCATTGTATATTTCTAGTTTAATTAAAAAAATTATTGACATGTTAAAAAATTCTATAGTTTTTCTAAATTAGCATCAAAATGATCTATATATTAGGATAATTATTTTAGCTTTCCACAAATGATTTTATATTTATTTATTTGAATATGAAGATCAATTAAATACACTTCAAGTTCCACCTTGATATAAAATACTTATTCTAGTGTATTTTCATTATCTTTTATAGATACCTCATTTTCAATGGTATCCATGATATCATATTTTTTTATCAAACTTAATTTCTTTTCCACTTCATCTAGATCACTTTAATAATAATCAACATATTTTATCTGCATTAAATTTCTTTTAAACATCCTTCAAAATGAATTTTAATAATGAAAATATCATTTAGGAGGGATAATCCTATATGTAATCTATATGAATTCTGGTTACCTCTATTTATCAATAAATCTTTATAGCCACTAAGGTATAAATTTCCCAACATTACCCCAATGATTGTATTATATGAGTTCTTTACTTCAAATCAGCCCTTCCAAAATTTTAATTTTATATCCATAAGAGATAGAAACTCACCATCTATATATTCATAATTATTAGCTTAGTTTGTAATTAATTTTTTCTCCAAATAATTGAAAGCCTTCCACATAATTCAATAGCATAATTCTTATTCTAGTTTAAGAAAATTTTTATATTAAAAAAACTACTTTATATATTTCTTACTGAATGATTTTACAAGTTCCTCAATTCAAGAGAAAAAACATTTATATTTTAATGTGGAGGAGGAATCTACTTGAGAATCATAAAAAAATTAATACCTTTGATCTCTTCACCATCTCCCATGATATATCTAAAAAACCTGATAATTATCGAGAATAATATATCAAAATATCATATGGTAACATCTTTAAATCATCATATTTAATGTTTATCACTTTTATTGTAGCCTCATTCATGATTTACCATCTTTCATAATTTTAGGATAATTTGTCCGAGATGGATTTTAATGAATTGTAACTCATGAATTTCTATAAAATTAGATTTGAAAGAACTCCAATGATTAATTTTCACATTTTTATTAGTATCAAGTAGATTATTAAATACTTCAGTCATAGATTGTTCTAATGATTCAATAAAACATATCATATACATTGTGGGTGATGAAATAGCTTTCCCAAGATACTGTAATCCAGTTCTCATTCTATTCATAAAAATTTTATTTTTTATTCCATCAGAATTACATGATCAATTTTTTATTAATATTTTAATCTATATAGTGCCTTAAAATATTGAATTGATTTTTGTAACATCTTCTTTTATTCTTCATGATTTTATTGGAACACAATAATAGGGGATGGGTGAATCAAGCTATGAAATTTTCTTTCATAAAATATGATATTGTTCCCATGTTGGATAGAACACATTGAAACTACTGTAGTTAATCACCCAACCACCAAAATAATAAATATATAAGTAAAAATAATACATAATAAATTTTCACATGGTTCATCACCATGGGATTCTTCAATGAGTATATGAAAAAATGTGATGCTTAGACCTGAGTCCCCTATGATTCACTAGTTTTGTTGGATTAAAATATTTCATCGATGATAAAAATAAGATAGGATAAATGCCTTTACAATATGGTTTATGGATAATCAAATGCTTCCCATAGAAATACTCTCTCGAATCCTCCTCCACACATTACATTGAATGATTTCTTACTCAGTTTAAAAACATGATGGTTACATCAACATTTTTAATAAATATTCATTGATTTTTATAATGAAAAATTTAATATTATGTTGTAATGAACTCATATGAATAAATAATATTGACTATAAATTTCTATTTAAAATTTACTTCATAAAATTTCTTTACATTTAGATCATATATGGGTAATTATTCAGTATTTAAAGATGACCAGAACATCCCATGAAAAATATTTTACCCTAATATATTACACATGAATCTTCTATATAAAAACATCATACGACACCTACATGTACAATTATTCCATGTACTACCTTCTTGATGTAATACCCCGACCCCAGAAGCCCAGATCCGATGCATTATTTTAATACATTGGCATGATTATAAAGAATCAAGTCCCGAAGGACCGATCAGTTTAGCAGTCTTGGAAAATAGATTACATAAATGAACTTTACATTACAATTTCTGACATAAAATACAACATAGATAATCCTTTGATAATTACATTATTATTCTAGCTTAAACAAACATATAAATCATAATACACTTATTTTCATCCTAGGAAAATAAAACATAAGAAATAGGTGAGATTAGATTCTCCATAAGGATAAAAAATATAGAGGAATCTAACATAAATAATCATAAAATTTGATAGCAAGGTATTAAATTGAAACACAATACCTTTAAACATAAAATTATGCATAATATGGAAAATATAAATGAAATAATTCCATTTACTTATTCACATGGATATTTTACTAGTCGAATAATCACATGTAACATCAATAACTAGTCTCATAATGATGGAATGCATAATGTCGGACATCGTAACCAAAAAGTCAAGGTCTTGTGCCAAGACCCTAAATATAAATTTTTTCAAGGTCTTATTCCTAGACACTAGTTTGTTTCATGATACCTAATGACACATTGAGGGGCTATATCAGTCCCCACCTATCACTTAAAAAGTCTAATGCGTTCCTCATATAAAAATGTTGAAACATAACATAAACATTCATATTAAAACTAGCATACAAAATGTCAATACTTTAAACATAAAACAAGAATGGTATAAAAATAGAACATCCATAGTCAAACATATCATAAATAATTTAATACAACATAGAATATTGTATTATAATAAATCAACATCAATTAAGAATAATATCTAGAAAAGGATTTTGAAATAGTTGAAAATGATCAATAAAACTCTTTGAGAGAAATAAACATTTTTTTGTGAAATCAATTAAAAATGACAAATTTATAAATGAAGTAATTTAAAATATATTTTTGAATCAAAGTGTCCCATACCACATTGAAGCTTTTTAAAGGAATTAAAATTTTAAAACAATCATGTCCATATTAATAAATCCTTAAAATCATTTTGAAAACATGGATATTAATTAAAAAGATTTAGAAAAATAAATCATTAAAACATTTAAAATGATGATCTTTATAAAGATTCACTTCCATAGAAACTTAGAATATTCCTTTTGAAAACATTTTTATGAAACATGGAAATGGATGAAAAATATTTCCCAGTAAATACTTGCACATAAAAATCTCGGATAATAATGAGATTGAGGAATTAACCCTTACCTTGTAATTTCCTTTAGTCGAGGGTATGTTTAACCTCCAGTATAATGACCATAATATGTTATTAAATTATACCAGAACTATATTAATATTGATGATATCATATATGATTCATTTATTACTTTATACTACCCATTCAATAATAATTTCCATGTTAAAGTAACATTTTAGGTAATAATAGTTTTCTTTATCGTATGTGTTTTAACTTGTTATTCATGATCATATCACTTACATCGTGATTTAAATACTTACATAATATAAAAAATTATTTATATATCATATATATTCATAAAAGAAATATGTATAATAGATAGATATATTAAATCGAAACACCGTTCATAGATATAGTAGTCCGTACGTACGCACGAACGTTGTTTCCATTTTCTTATCGTATAGTATGGAAGTAAGTAAATGACGTATTTTTATCTACATAAATATATGTCATTATAGTAGAAATATTATTTCACATACCTCATAATTAATCAATATATATATTTTTATATAAATTCTTGAGGGGTTATAGTTGAATATGAATCTCATCACGTCGTGGAGATAGTAATCCATATGTATGCACAAGTGAAAATATCATTCTATTGACGTTGAAACAATGTTTAATTGGATGTTATATTTTATATAAAAAATAATTAACATGTTATATTTATTATTAACATAAATTATACTAATTATTATACCCATCCAAATAATTTAGTGTTGAATAACAAACTACACTATGACGTGGAGACGGTAAACCATACATACGCACGTATAGTGACTTTTTCATTCATAGGATGGATAAAATAATGAATATAGATGTACCATAATTAAAATAAAATATAATTATTTAGAAGGTACAAAAGGTATGATTTAGGTATGGAAACAACAAATAAAGAGGAAGTGGAAGAAGAAAAGAACTTTGAAATAGAGGATGATATAATTACCTCTTCTTCGGGTGTTTGCTTTTGATTTGAACAAAAGGGATCCTTAGGTTGAATTTATGATGAAATTAAGGACTAAATGTTGAATTGAGGGTAGTTGGTTGGATACTTTAGTAGGGTTTGGCAGAGACAAATGTATTTGGAGGTGTTAATTTAAGATAAGGGGAAGTACCTTTTTATAAGACAGGTGAGGGTCATTTTAGGGAAAGCTTGAAATATTATTTTATTATTAAATAATTTTCACTTTATAATAGATCCAAATGGATTTATTTCTAGGATAAGGTGGGGAGGAATCTAAATATTTTCTAAACATAGGTTTTAGAAAAGTTCTCAATATATTAATATTATCTTTTAGATTTAACTCTTAGTTAAATAGTTTAACATTTACCATATCTTCTTGTATTTTTATATTAAATCATTAATAAACTTACTATAAAATGGAAAGAAAAACTCAAGTGTTTCATTAATAAGTTTTCTATAATTATATAAGTTCTTTGACCAAATATTATATTTTTAGGAATATTATATCATTTAATAAAATGATATTTTTTTTAAAAACTTGTTTATGTCAATTTTAACACTATTAGGTATTTGTTTTTTGTGAAATACATAGAAACTCTATTACTTCGAAAAAATACATTGAATCAATCTTAAAATGTCATATTAACCTATAAAATTTGTGTATGGCCTCAAAACATTCAAATTATATTTATTTTAATATTTATAATATCATCTATTTTATTCTTTCATTAATAAGGTAATTACTGCATCATCATTGTGTCATAAATAAATTTAAATATTTACTGTCTAAAAATTATAAGTAAAATTCCATGATTTAGAAAATATTCTTATATTTCTAATGAATATTTATAGTCGAATTTATCTTATGTATAATCCTATATTAAAAATATTTAGTAAATAAAATTTGAATTTAACACCTTTTACACATCTTTAAATAAAATATAATAAATGTCCTAATCTAATCCAAGTGGATAAAAAATGATCCTATTTTTCCCTAAGGTTGATTTTGGTCTAAATAAACTTATCCAATATAATTACAGTATGTATTGGGGTAATTTGATATTATTATAAAATTATTTATACCTTTAATTACCTTATTTACTTTTAACTATGGTAAATAAAATTCAAAAGTTACTATTTACCAAAAATTATTTTCATCTTATTGAACCAAATTTTACTTACCTATTTCAACCATGTCTTTCTGATTTTTGAAATTCAATTCATAGAAGCAGTAAAATTATGTTTTATGAAAATTTTCAAATGTGCCTAGAAGGTGGATAAAAGATGTTAAAAAGTTCAAACAAATTCTATAAATGTAATCTTATTATAAAATGACTCAAATTAATTAAATTGGACTAATATATGTATTATGTATCTATTTTGACATTAAGATAAATTAAAAATAAATATTTAAAAGAAAAAGTTGTGTTTTATCTATAATGTTGTGTTTTTCACTATTCATAAAAAATTGAATGTTTTCAGAAAAATACAAAAAATTAACCCAAATATAATTTTGATATTCCAAATTCAAAAATGATATCTATTTTTAAAAATTTAAAAAATATAATTTGAATTAATTAATTTAAAATTAATTCCCGTTGTTAAAACCAGAAAGTGGGTTTTTGAGAAGTAAAAACTATGAAAAGATTGATTAGTTCTTATGTCCAATTTAAATGTAAAATTACTTCAATGACCAACATTGGATTAAATTATAAAAATATTGTCTAATTATACTTAAAAACCATTCAAATTTATAATTTACCAATAGAAATTATATTTGATTAAAAAAGTTAATTTCAATTAAAATTTAGTATTTTTCACTATTCATCAAAATATGAAAGTTATCAGAAAAACACCAAAAATCTATCCAAACTAAATTTTTATGTCTCAATTATAAAGAAGAAGTTTATTTTTTCATATTGAATATATAAATGTGTCAAATATTGGATTTAAAAAGGGTTCTACCTTAAAAGGCAGTAAAATTACATTTAATAAAATACTTCTTTTATTTGAAAAATTGAACATTTTTCTTATATTATGTCTAAGAAAAACATAATATTAATTTTAAAATTATATGAAGTATATAAAATTCAAAATTCAGTTAATAATATTTGTTACTGCCTTTTGAACGGCTAGTATGGTAAGTCATGGTGCACTCAAACTCGGTGTTTCATGTAACACAAACTATTGAATTACATTAAAGATATAACGTACTATAAAATAATAGGGTGTTACACTTGATGTACCAATTTTTTCACTTCCTTCACAAATTGATATTTGGGAATTAATTTGAGAAAATGTTACTCATGGATGACATTTACCCTAATGAGTGAATGATGTTCACATAGTCCCATGCTCCAAGAGCTTATTTTCTTCTTTAATCAAGTATACTACACGAATAACCTATTCTTAAAAATGTTATAATTAATTCTTATATTATATTTTACCTTCTATTTGATACATAATTTATAGATTCGAAGTGTAATTATTGGAGAATTCTCTCTAAAATTATTCAAATCACAGAAAATAAATTTTACCACATTTAATTCTTCTATCATCGTACAATCTCCCTATACAGAACACTTCTAATTTCCACATGAAAACATCCAATTAAACTACCTCATCCATGATAGTTCATATATCCATGATGTAATAATATCCATGAACATGCATTATGAGCTTCCTATATAAATTTTCACCCATATACATTATTTTTTAAATAGGTCACAACACACACATTTTTTTAATATCCATCTATGAAATTTATATGGAAACATATTACCTAGTAAAAAAGATATTTTTTCGTCAAATATTTCATTTTAATTCACAAAACACTAAACTTATTATAAAAAGTTTTCTTTTCTCTAAAATAATTTTTTAACTCTTTGAGAATATTTATTGGTATCATATTGAAAATAAAAAAAAATAGAAATATCGTTCTTGGATTACCTGGTTCCATTGGTATATAACATTGTATGGGATCTATGAATCAAATCAATTGGGTGTAGGACCTCAAATAAATTTACTCATATGATAGAATATTGGTTTTTAGGTGGCATAATGTTTTTTATAGTGAATATTATTAGATGTGAGTATATATGTTTAGTAAAATATATTTGAGACACATTTTTATACATTGATTGTAAACCCTTCCCTTATAGACCATAAACCTCAACCAATAGAGTTATACATCAAGAATTAATTAAATCATGAATGTAACAAAGCATGTAACATGTTCATTTAGTTTTGGTATTTTCTAGTATCTTAGTATGAGGGATGTTATATTATTTTTTTGAATAATGTCAATGTTAGAGAGTATTGGGTTTTCATTATTCATATATTCAAGTGTATTGATAAAATACTTATCAATTATTTCATTATAGGATGACTTGTCAATAATGTAAATTTGTGGAAATTATCAAACAAGGAATTGGTGAATATTTCATTAAATGACTGTTATATAGAGTGGATTGAATCAAGAAAATTAAATGATGGAGTTTTTAACTCTTGTATATGTGTATTGTGAAGAAAAATAACACTTTTGGAGGCAGGGGAGTATAATGAAGTTTTTTGAGTTCTATATTCAACATTTATTCATTTCAGTTTTGGTAATGCATCTCATTGACGAGTTTAACAACAATATTGAGTTTTTAATGAGCATGTACTAAAATATATAAATTTGATTAAATTTTGTTCCATCAATGTATATTTTTTAATTATTTGGTTGTGGAATATGTTAAAGTAATATCATGTTTGAGTTTAAAGGAAATGGTCTATATGGAGGAATTCATCATAGAAGTTGATTTCCTACCAGAAGACTAGTGATAGACAAAAAAACATATAGTAGAAAAGGCATGGGTTACTGTCCATATCATCTAAAGTTTGCTGGGGTGATACCATAACATCATTACAATAGATATATTTCAGTAGGAGGACACCAGAGTTCTTATAACAACCAAACATTTTATTATAGAGCACTTTATAAATCAATATTATTTTTTTATAGCTTTCTTTACATGGAACAGTGAGTTTAAAAAAACTAAGAAATACTATTGAAAGATAATCATTTTATTTGACTGTAATCACATATACATTGTATTATAAGGTAAAAATATGAGTTATTAAATTATAAAAAATATATGTTTTAAAATTTTATAAATTAAATTCATAGGTTATCTATTGGTTATATATTAAAATAAAAAACATTTGAATGTAAGAGATATGCGTTTCAAATTTTTTTATGTGCGGATTATGTTTTTATGATAAAATATTAATTAAAAATTATTTTTGAATAATTTTAATATAATTTATATGTTATATATTTAATAAAATGTTTTAAAATTTCTCTAAATTATTTACTAGGAATTTTTTAAGAGTAAATCCCTTTTTATGCTTGAAAATATATTTTTTAGAAAACTATTTTTTGCTACATTTTATGAATTTATATGAAATTGTTTTACGCCACATCTATATAGTGAATCAATAAAAATAAATACAATATTCAGAATCATGTTATTCAAAATTTTCAAATTATCCCCTTTTTTCTGGTTGTTATGAATAGTGACCTTGGTAAACATTTATCACCTTAGTTAGGGTAAAATTTGTAAAACAGTGTTAATGCCACGAGATAAGGTCTCAAAATATACCGAACACATGTATTTATCCAACCATATGGATTATGTTAATCCATTTCTTTCAATGTCTTGAATATATGGAAACATGGTTCCATATTTATTTGATTATGAATGTAATATTAATTTAAGGAAAGAAAAGATAAAAATGTCACTCTATTGAATTTAATAACTCTACATTTTTTACATTAGAATAAATAGTGTATATGATTGGTTATAAATTTTTATTTGGAAGATAAATTAATTTTTTTATCTTGGTAATTTATTTATAATTTTTAGTAATTAAATATTTTCCATAAATTCATACACAACACCGATAATGTTTTTATTATATTAAAAGAATAATGAAATAAATGGTTTTAAAAATAATAAAAGTAATAAAATTGTTGTTAATTATTATTATCAATAAATTTTATAGATAAAAACACCACATTATATAAGTGTCAATGATTTATATTTAAATTATATTACTCTAAATATGTTTACAAATTCAATTTATGTGAATAGTTATTAAAATTCCATTAATAGTATTTTATGATAAAAATATATTTTTTTAAAATATATAAAAAAAATTTAAAAGAGAAAAGAGGTTTATAAATGTTATATAATGTATTACCATGGACATTTATGAGATAAATTTTATATTATATTTAAAATTATAACCCTTTAATCTTAAAAAGTCATCACTATGGTAAAGATTAAAATTGGTTAACCAAATGGTTAATCCAAAAGATAATAATTAAATTGACACAAAAACCTATCTATAAATTTAATTTTCTGATTATATTTAGACCTTGGAAAAATTTTCATTGAATTAATATCAAATTGAAATAATTTTAATTCGGAAGGACCGCGTTTTATTTTATTCATTTTAAAAATTCAATGTGTTCCCTTTCCCATCTTTATCAAAGAGCACCCCTTATCTCTTGTATTCAGACCATATTTTAGCCAATATCATGAGTAAAACCTAAAAAAATCCCTACCCAACATCCTTATTCAAGTTTTTTAGGTGCTGTTATTCCCAAATTATATGCCATAGGGTTCTTTAGAGATGATCTAATAGAGTTCTTCCAAATTAGGGTAATCAACTTAATTGATCACTTTATTTTTTTAGTTCTTCATTTATATCATCTAAAATAGTGGTATTTATAATTAAAAAAAATCATTTTCCTAAATATACAAAAATTTTATTATAGTTATCAAAACACCGTTATCCACCATTGTTACCATCATATAAAAACAATTTCATTGCTCGTGCGCTTGTATGGACTACCACCTCTAAGAATCGATGTGATTAATTTACTCATCTTAACATGGATGGTAATAATGATAGGTTTAATAAATATATATGATATATATTATAAAATACTTAATATAGTAAGTTAAATTATTATTTTCCTATCTTCCATTCCATTCTCTAAAATGTGAAAATAATGTTCATGCGTACATGCAACGTATTGTCTCTGAGAATGATGTAATTAATTTTTATATATCCACATTTTATAAATGGTTATAAATATATTTAATTTATTAATATAAATAATATTTATATCATGATTAAAATTCTAGAGATGACTGAAACATAGTCCCAGACTAAGGAACAAAACTACTGATTCGAAACATACAATAAAAAATGAATCAGTTTTCACACAGAATTTTAATTTTAATAAAGTAATTTTAATAAATTGGTGAAAAAATGTTATAATTAAATAATAAATATTATGATATATATGATTACGGTTCTATAATATATTTATAATATGAATATTTTTATGATATAGTAGGATCAAACTCATATGAAGGATATCAGTCTTGAGGTTAGGGTTTATTTAGTATTCTCATAATTATTTCTATTGGTTTATGTCTAAGTATTTTTTTGGGGAAATTATTAAATCTCTCTATCATACAAAAATAAATTTTAACATACTCTATTTATTTCCATAAACGTAAATTTTTAATTCATTTTCCTCTCTTTATATACTTAACATACCAAAAAATGTTCTTAAAGAAGACCATATTTTGTTTTTCTACTAATTCAAGAATAGTTTTATTCTATGTTCACATATTCTATAAAATGTTTTAATGAAATATTTACTATTCACAAGTTATTTATTAAAGAAATTTATACCAATGTTTGGTTTAAAAAAATTGATTAAAATGTTTTTTATTTTAATTTTCAAAATGTAGTACTTTTGAATTTTTACTGAAAATGTGAAAGGATTCATTTTTTTATCATACATGACACTAACATAATTTCTTTCCATCATGGAAACATAATTATTTAAATCTTACCTTTCCTATTTAAAAGGTTCCTATTAAAGAAAATGTTTTCTATAATATTTGGGTAATTTTTATAAGTTATTTCAATTTTCAATGTGTATATTTTTTGTGAAATTTATTAGAGATCATTTTAATGTATTTTAATCTATGTCACCCTCATTTGAGGATTCTTATACTTAGAATATTCTCTAATGATACCATTAAAAAATTTCTCTGGATGGTTTATGATCTTTTGGAATGTGTAAAAGTATTGATATTATGTATTATATTACTTCTAACATGGATATTTATTGATTTTAAAGCATGTTGATAAAGTTTAAATTTATATTCATATGATGAATGTATTGGACATATAATGTCACATGTGGGGTTAATAATTTCATATCCACATTATGAATTGGTAGGTATTGTGAGAAAAAATTGTTTCGGTTTTTGGACAAGGCAATACACATTTATATTGATATCATTTCATGAGGCGTTTAAGGTATTTATATCATGTCCAACATTTTGTATTACATCATTATGAAATAATTTATTGATATCCATGTGATTATTTAAAGAGTTATGATATACATGGATATGTTTTAAGCTCATTCTATTGTTTATATATAATTTTTTCATCGCTATTTATTGAATTAGTATTTATTCCATGTTAGCTTATGTTGTTCACATACCCCTACTGAGTATTTGAGCTGACTCCTTTCTTAACATTCATTTCCAAAAGATTCCATGATATGTATTATAATTAATAAAAAGGGAAATTATAGAGAGAGTAATGATGTTATCAAAGAAAATACTATACTGTATTTTATGTTTTCAAATATTTTTTGATATTAAAGTATGTTTCTATTTATCCAATACTACTAAAAAATTAATTCCTTTGGGACGAGATAACTTGTATCTATTTCCAATATAAATAATTTTACTCAAACACTAGGATACTAGGGATAGGGTTTTTTATAGCATGTATTAGATAATGTATACTAGAAACCTTTGGAATTATATTTATTAATAAAATGGTTAGGGAACATAACCCCATAAAAAATATTGAGGATAATCCATCATATAAGATATCATCCAAAGGATTTTTTATGTTCTAGAATATGTATTTCTCCTTTAAATAAATTCTGATATAGATAAAAAATGTGGAAATGGTTTTGTTATAGATGAATTTAGTGACAATAACCCTAAATAAAGTTAGTCAAGTATATCTCGACCATTTTTCTAGTTCCCAATGAGTGTTCCAATATAACACACTTAGTTTGAAAGACTATGAGAATATTAATGGGTAAATTCAAACACTAATACAAAAACAGGAAAGTGCAGCGCCACCTTATATCAGTGCTAAGAAAAAGCACTGATAAAGAAACCTTGTATGAGTGCTAAAATTTTGGCACTGATACATGGAATCTTTATCATCGCTAAAATTTTAGCACGGATACAAGGTTTCTTTATCAGTGCTAAAATTGTAGCGCGGATACAGGGTTTCTTTATCAGTGCTTTTCTAGCATTGATAAAGACTTCCTTTATCAGCGCTAGAAAAGCGCTGATACAAGGTAACCTTTATTAGAGCTAAAAAAGCGCTAATAAAGAGTCTCTTTATCAGTGCTAAAAAATCACTGATAAAGAAGACCTGTTTCAACGCTAAAAGTTTTGCACTGATACATGAAGGATTTATCAGCACTTTTTTAGTGCTGATAAAGCGGACCTTTATCAGTGCTTTTTTAGCACTGATAAAACCGTAGTCCCATATTTTATAAAATTGGTCGCATAGTGTCCTCATTTTATCGCGACCTAAATCTCTCGCGGTATTGAAACCCGGTGACTCTTCTCCACTGCCCCCTGAGCTTCTTATTGCCGGACCTCCACTGCCCCCGATATTCACATTTCTAGACCTCTTCCACCCTTTATCTTTGCGTTGTCGGACCTCTACCGCCATTGATATTTGCGTTGCCGGACCTCCACCGCCCTCGATCTTCGCGTTGCTGGACCAGGTGTGCAAAGTTTTTTTGGTCCCCTTTTACACATACTCTTCTAGAATCTCAAATATTTCTCTAGGATTTCTCTTTCCCAAGAACTACTCAATATAATTAAAGTGTCTAGTGTATAATTTATTTATATTATATGTAAGAACAAAAATAATATTAATCATGGGTATTCTTCCTTCAATATTCAATTGTCCCTCATAAATATTATGGTTACAACAATAAATGTGAACTCCCTTCAAAATGTTCATTGTAATAACTCTATAGTTGAAATTTTAGTTCTCATGAATCTTGTAATTATAGGTAATTTATGACATCCTTCTGAAACTTTTGTTGTTATATAGATTCCCTCATTTCCTGGATTGATCCAATGCAACTCGGATAGGGTATGAAGAGGGAATCTAGGACCTTTTGGATTTGGAGTAGTCTTTAAGAATCATAACGGAAATGTCTTGGGATTTCTTTGAAGAACATGTGGAGTTGTCCCATCTATTTATGTTGAAATTATTGGCATGCTCAATGTAGTTAAAATAGAGTGTAAATGAGTTTAAAATTAAATGTGGATAGAATGTGACTCTACTACCATCATGTAGTCGATCAGAAATGGTTATATTCATCCTTTATAAAAAATGGATGTTAGGTTGATCAAATTCTTGGAAATTCATTCATACCTGAACTACATCATCACACATTCATACCATGAATTATACTTCTTGGCTGATAGTCTTGAAAATAATGGGGTGAATGTTAATCACTTTCTTTGGACTAATGAATTACCAAATGATTTTTTTCATTTATTTATATAGAGTTTCTTGAACTGTTCCAAAAAATTACAATATTAACCCAGAATTTTCCCATGTCTCATTCCCTTTTAGAATGGAAGAAGGGGTATGTATGGTGGAGGTTCCACATAGTAATATTCTTTGAAGGTTTGGTTTTGGACTTGATATTTTTCATTTTTTATCTGCTTCTAGATTATTTTCATTATCAGCTTTGTGTGTGCTCTCATTGCTGGCTTTTTTGATGACTGTGGAATGTGATTAAAGTTCTTCAATCCTATTTTCACCTATTTTTATGTCTATTTAAACATTATCTCTTTTTCACTATGAAAAACAACATATTTTTCTTCTTCTTTTGTATGTGTGTTAGTTTTACTATGTAGTGTACCCAGTAGTCTATCCAATAAAGTATTATAGATATTCTATACTTTGTTATTGGGGATTTAGAGAGCATCCATTTGATTATGCATCTATATTTATTATGTATTCATTATCTATTCAACTTTTTAGATGAATGAGATAAGAATATTTTCAATATTTGACTATTGATTTGGGGATTTTTGTGGCTTTATCATCATATATTGTTGAAAGTTTTTCTGATGAGGGGGTGGAAAATGATGAGACGTAGTGGGGAAAGGTTTTTGTGTGAATTTTTTTGTGGTTGAGGAGATGGATTATGAGGTGGGAACCCAGGTGGTCTCTGATTTCATGGTAGATCTTTTCGACTCCTCTATTGATAGTAACCCTAATTAGTTTTTTTGTTTTGAATTGGTATTAGTGGGTAGAAAGGTTGCTGAAATTATTGTGGTTTTTTATTGTAATTAACGTAATTACAATCCCAAATTTGGGTTTCCTCAATTCCATCTTGAAAGTCTTGGTATGGGTGTGGTCCTCCACTCATTTCAGATTATTTAATAGACTATACTACCATCATGTAGTCAATCAATGAAAACATAATGAACCATGTCGTTCCATAATTTATGCCACCTAAATGCCACACTGAAGGCCATATAAGAAAAAAACTAAATTAAAGACTCAATTAAAGGCTCCCATAGTGGTTATGAACCACATGCTCAGTCCCTTATCTATGCTCAAAACCCAAAAATAAAGTTGTCAACAATCAAGATAAAATCCCCTTGCCCTTTTCCAGACCTATATCCATGAAGACTACTTGGGTACCAAGTAGATGTATAAGTCTTGATTATTCTTTTGTTAGGACTGTGGTGCTTTGTGGAAACTATAATGAATCTAAAGTAATTATATTTAATGAATTCCATATTATAGATATTATGAGAATCCTTTCTTTACTTATAGAGTTGGCTACTGGTTTTCATCCATATGTATTTTAGGTTGGTGAGGTATAAAAGGAGTTACTAGTTGACCATATAAGGGTTGAACCGATAGAGGAGTATGATCCATAGAGGATGATGTCATGTGAGTTTTACCATCCATGACATAAGTGATTATCCCTGCGAACCCCTTTGTGTTTGGAAACTGTGTTGATTTTGATGGGGGGTCTATCCTGGTTCTGTTGATTTCCAAATATTTATTGGAAATGGTTAGGCTCTGTTAATATCTATTTTTATATGAGAGTGGTTCTCTTCTACTGTATTTGGAAGTCTTGTTTTGTGTATTGGACCATAAATACTAATATTTGAGATTCAAATATGAAGAAGATGAATAAAGATTGTATGGATGCTAATCGTTTGAAAATAGAGTACGAGAATGGAGTGAAAGAGTTAATCAAGTTTGTAAAGGATCACGTAAAGGATCCTTCTCAAATCCTTTGTCCTTGTTTTTGTTGTTGTTATGCTAGACTACTTACTCCAGAGGAGTTGGAAGAAAATTTGATATGTCACAGAATAACCATGGAGAAAAATTGAATGTAGCTACTGGCTGGGATAAAACTACGTTTTATGGATCATCAGATATGAATACAAATATGGATAATGAAGAAGACCATATGGAGGATGTGATTACAGATGTCAATGATGATGAAGATCATATTGAGGAAATGACAAAGACAATTGAAGATGAACTCCATGATTTCCCAAAATTGTTTGATAAGTCAAAGAGTTGTGCAAAGACGCCATTGTATGCTGGTTTCACTAAGTATAGAACATTGTCAGCTATAATTATGTTGTATAAATTGAATGTAGGCAACATATGGAGTGATGTCAGTTTTACGAAACTACTTTCTATATTGAATTACATGCTCGCAGAATATAATGAGCTCCCAAGACGGACATATGAAGCTAAAATAATGCTAAGCTCGATGAGTATGATTTCTGAAAGAATACATGCCTACCCAAAGGACTGTATATTTTTTCGCAAGGAGAAAAAATCACTTACTTAATTCCCAAAGTGTAGTGCTTCTCGATAAAAGAAAGAAGAATCCAATCCTACAAAAGTTACATGGTACTTTACAATCATTCCAAGGTTTAGGCGTCTATATGGAAGTTAAGAAAATGCAAGACAATTATTGTGGCATATAGATAAAAAAAATAAAGATGGGAAATTACGTCATCCGGATGACTCTCCTTAATGGAAGAAAATTGATCATGAGTATCCTGAATTTGGAAAAGAGCCAAGAAACCGTCGTCTTGGGTTATCTATAGATGGAGAAAATCCTTTTGGTTTTCAAACCAGCACTCATAGTATATGGCATGTTATGTTGGTAAATTATAACTTTCCACCCTGGTTATGCATGAAGAGAAAATTCATCATGTTATCTATGCTTATATCAGGACCAAAACAAACAGGTAACGATATTGATATTTAGTTAGATCCTTTGATCATGGATTTGAAGTTATTGTGGGATTTAGGTGTTATATTGTATGATGCTTATAAAAGTGAATACTTCTTGTTGAGATCAATATTGTATGGGACAATAAATGATTTCCCTGCTTATGGAAATTTGTTAGGCTATAGCATTAAAGGAACTCAAGGGTGTCCTGTGTGTGAAGAAGATACAGAATCAATTAGGTTGAAACATTCATCAAAATCTTTGTTTCTAGGACATTTTAAATTTCTACCTCGTCGGCATAAGTATCGATCTTGGACGACATCATTCAATTGAAGTTCAGAACAACACACAACACCGTCTCCAGTAACAGGTGATCAGATATTTGAGAAAGTAAAAGATTTTAACACTATTTTTGGTAAACCATTTTTGAAAAACCTTACGAAAATCGGTTGGAAAAAGAGATTAGTTTTTTTGAATTACCATACTGGAATTGTTTATACATCATACATTTTCTTGATGTGATGCATGTGGGAAAAAATGTATGTGATAGTGTTATCGGAACATTGCTAAATTCCCCTGGAAAAACAAAGGATGTAATTAAGGAAAGGTTGGACATGGTTGACATGGGAATACAAGAAGAGTTGGCTCCCATGAAGGGTGAAAATCGAATATTTCTTCCTCCAGCTGCTTATACTCATTCTAGGGAGGAGAGATATTAGTTTTTAAATGTCTTTAATAATGTAACGATTCCAGAGGGCTATTCATCAAATATCAAGAACATTGTGTCAATGAATTATTTGAAGTTAAAAGGGTTGAAATCACATGACTGCCATGTTTTGATGCAAGATCTAATTCCTGTAGCTTTATGTTTCATTTTTCCCAAGAATGTTCGTCATACATTAACCAAACATTGTTTCTTTTTAAAATCTATATGTAGCAAAGTTTTAAACCCGGAGAAATTTCCAGCTATGGAAATATAAATTTTCATCATATTATGTGAATTAGAAATATTCTTCCCGCCAACATTCTTTGATAGGGTGGTTCATTTGATGATTCACTTGGTGTGAGACATTCTACTTTATGGTCCTGTGAACTATAGATAGATGTATCCTATTGAATGGTATATGAATATTTTGAATGGGTATGTCAAAAATCAAAGTCGGCCAGAGGGTTGTATAGTGGAGCGATATATTGTTGAAGAAGCCATTGAATTTTTTTACCAAATACCTATCTGATGTAGAAAGCATTGGTCTCCCAAAATCTCGTCAAACTGGATGCATTGAGGGTGAGGGAATTTCTGGAAGAGAAGTTGTGAAAATCAGTATTACAGATCAAGATCAGGCCCACCTTTATGTTTTGCATAACAGTTGGGAGGTTTCTCCATATATTGAAACTACAAATAAATTCTTAGGTAGTTGAATCCATCAAGGGATGAAAAATGGTTATCAAATACACATAATCATCAGTTTATAGGATGGTTTCAGGACAATATTTTTAAGTAGTTGGATGAAAATATGAATTCAATTTCAGAAAGACTTTGATGGATAGCCACTAGACCAAGTGTGTATGTATTATCTTACAGTGGTTATGTAATTAATGGTTATACATTCTATACATATGAACACGATGAAGATATTACCATGAAAAATAGTGGAGTTACACTAGTGGATGAAGTGATGCATGTTCTTGGTAGTAAGGATAGAAATCTAATTTTTGCAAATATGTCATAATTTGGCACTATCAAACTAATATAAGAGTTGGATTATACGACACTCCAATTTCCGGTTTTTCAATGAAAATGGGTTGATAACAATAGTGGTGTTAATATAGATGAATTAAGATTTTTGAATTTTGATTTTAGTAAAGAAGGATACAAAGAAGAACAGTTTATAATGGAATCAAAAGCAGTACAAGTTTTTTATGTTTCAGATCCCGAAAACTGAAGGTGGTCGATTGTTCTGTTATTGTCCAAAACTATTGAAGGTTCTGATGAAAATTCAGTTGAGGATGATCCTTTCAGTGGTACATCACAATCATTTCAGAGCGGTACTAATGTAGATGATGTTTTGTATATTAGAGGATACCACAATGAAGGGATTTGGATAATTGAAAGAGGTTTCAAATCACTTCATCCTTTGAAAAAAAAGAAAGAGAGTTCAATAAAAAGGTTATATTTTGTTTGTAATATAGATCTTATTATCTCATGTTATTATCTTATCATTACTAAATTTATGTAATCTAAATTAACTGTTCAACCACTTTTGCAGATAATGACTTCTGTACATTCTGGTGCTCCTAACCTTGAGGATGAACAAGTCTCTCAAGCTATTGTTGTTGCGGCTACTGCTGCTGCTGCTGCTGCTTCTTCTGCTCCTGCTACTGCTCCTGCTGTGGCTCCTGCTGCTCCTGCTGCTGCTCCTGCTACTGTTCCTGCTCCTTCTCCTGCTGCTGCTTCTGCTGCTACTAGTGTTGAGGTCCAACAACCATCAGCACATGTCGTTGATACCATTTCAGATGAACATATAGATGATGTTGATATCGATGAAATGGTCGAGAATGAAGGATCAATGTCGTAGAAAACACAGGTGTGTCGTAGTTTGATGGTGTTAGCAAAAGTTCATAAGGCTAAAAGCAAAGGCATCAAATTTGATGTTGGATGGAATGAACGAGGCCAACATGTGAATCCCAACAAGGCTATGTTTAGTAGTTACATTAGAGTTGTTACTCGGCAACGCGTGCTGATTGACATAGATTCATGGCACCATGTTGTGTCCGGGATGAATGCTGTGATCTGGGAAAAAATTACGGTAACATTATGAATTTATTTCATTAATTTAATAGAAAATAAAATAATGAAACAATGTCTTACTCTTCCCAATCTCTTGCAGAGTACATTTATAGTAGACGATTCACACAAAGATTATGTACTAAGGCTTGTAGGAAGGATTCATCGAGATTTTCACACTATTTTAACAAGATGTCACCTGAAAGATTCCAAAGGTAAAATAAACCCACACCCACCCATTGTCTACGCTCACCTGATATCCCAAGAAGCATAGGATGCATTTATTGGCCGTCGTGGGGATGCGAAGTTTCAAGTACATTGTGGGTGATAATACGTTGTTTGAGGATACCTGTATTCATCACTTTGATTGTCAATATTTCAATTATGAAACAAAAAATCTGTACTAAAAATAAGGAATGTGCATCAAAAGCAACATATCCCTATCGTAAAGCAAGGATGGGGTACACTTTATTAGAAAAGAAAATGGTACGTATTTTAAATATACAGTAATATTGTTAGGTGCCAATAAAAAACATCATAATTATCTTTCTATGTTTATATGTAGATTGATGAGTCTAAAACCAAATACACTTCCATCCCATGTCATGTACTATGGAAGGAGGCACGTGTGAATAAGGAACGGAATCTAGTAGATGAGAACACACAAAAAGTGTGGGAACTATGTGTAAGTATGACATGACAAAAAAAATATTTGTTTTAAATTTATACTACATAAAAATAATTAGTTATTTTCCTATATCCAACTGTCACAGGAATCAGCTACTCCTATAGCGGATGCAGACCTATTATCGACGGTTTTGAAGTAGCCAGAAAAACACGGTCATGTCAGAGGTGCAGGGTTTGGGGTGACACCCTGAGTATATTTTGAGAATAAAAAAATGGATGATACAAATGAAAAATTGGAACAAATGAGCGAAAAAATAACAACCCTTGAAGAACGATTGCAATGGCAGGGAGAGTTGCTAGCAACTTTTATGGGTGGGAAGGAAAGAGAAGACACAACTCAAGAACAACCAGCACATGAACATCCCACCCACCCCCACTAGCTTTGAGGTGAGCCATTCCCCTCAAGGAACTATCTTAGCTGTGGTAATCAGTATTCTAATAATTGTTCCCATGAAATGTGAATCATAAAAACAATGATACTTTTTCTGTACTGATCTTCTATAGGGTGATAATGATTTTGATTTATATCTGTCAACACCCACCTATCACCTTATAACAAGGGCTACAATGTTCAATATCCCAGATTCCACGCTGCATAATAGACCACTTCCGAAAGATCATCTGAAAGTGACGATTACTGTAGCTCATGAGCTAAATGCAGAGCTACCTATTCCACTTGATGACGATGATATTCATACGGTCGAAAAGGCTATTGGGACATTCATTTCATGGCTGTCACAACTTGTAAGAGTATATGCAGACAAAGAGGTATTTATTTCATTTTTTTCAAGCCAAACCTTTAACAATTAATGAAAAATGGTCTGAACCAATGATTTTTATTATAGACGGAGAAAGGGAAGGGGGTGAAAAACATCGGCTCAAAACCATCTAAAGGATCGACCAACCGATCCCAAGGAGCTACTGAAAGCATGATAAAACCACCTGTTCTCTATCAAAATTTACTATCTTTGAAGACTCATGTGGATACGAAGCTAAAAGATGGTAGTAGTCAAATAATGGTTTTCGAAAAGAATATATACAGAGAAGAAATTCAAGATTTCGTTTCTAATGAAAATGTAAATGAGATCCTTGAAAACGGTTGGCTAGGCATCACATTTGTAAATATATATATGAGGTTTATTTTCTTGAATTGATTTTCTAAAAGCTGATCTAATGTGCAAATTACGACTAAATGAATTTTATATTGTTGACAGACGCATTTATGAAAAACAGTTGAAGGAATTTTCCCATGAGCCAAGATTTGGACTCGTTAGTACTTATACAACATCAACACACCTAAAAAAATTAGAGCCATAAAAAAAGGATGAAATAGTGAATGACTTGCTGAAAACATTTGAAAGCAAGATTACAGATGATAGACTATTCCTAATACCAACCATGTAGGGGTAAAACTCTACGATTAAAGAATATCAATTATATTTTCACTTCTTTTATTACTTATTCCTTTTTGTGTTTTTAGAAAACATTGTTTTCTAATTACGGTGAACTTGGATACTCCAAAGACTTATTTTCAGGAATCAATGCAAGGATATCCATCAAACCGACCACACATGATAGAGTTTGTCAATCTGTAAGACACTATATCCTATGTTTTAGGTCTAAACATCAAGTAATATAATTTATATTATCTTTTATTGAGTATTATGTTATTATAGGGTGGTGTATCATTATCTTCTAAAAAATGGAATGAGGACAGGGGCTAAACATAAGGAGGTGAGTAAGTACTATGTCTGGACAAATATAAGGGTATATATAATAAAATTTTACTATACAAATACATATCAACACAAGTTACCTATTCTCCTAATGATTAATTTTTTTGCAGTGTCCAAAACAACCAAACGATAATGATTGCGGTTATTATGTTTGTAAATTTATGAAATAGATCATTTTTCATCAACAGACTAGCATCCCTAAAGAGGTATTTTAAAAAACAACTACTAGTTCAATTAATTTCTTTATTAATTAATTATTTTTACATTTTGCAGTACTACTATGACTACCAAAAAGACTCATACTCACAAGACGATATATATGTGTTCAGAAAAGAGTGGGCCGCATGCCTGATGGTAGATTGTACACAAATATAATGAAGATCTGACTTGGGGATATGTACAATTGGTGGTCATTTTTGAGGGGGTTAAGGGGATCAAAAGATGAAACATTGTTGTATGTAAATGTTCGTAGGAAAATTTTAATTGTTATTAAATAAAACATCTTTTCTACAATGAGTCATTTTTCCATTTTAACAGATGATATGCACCAGCAACATGGAAGAATGCTGAACCACTAAAAGGGTCTCTCTTTTGTTTAAAATGGACACAAATTTAATTGAAAACAACAACTGACCTATGAAAATCCAACCAAACGCATTCATATTGTCTTGATCTTTTATAATAACAATCCATGGGTCCTTTGTAACCTGTAAGAGTCATCCCCACCTCAATTCGAGACACGGTGTGGCCGGTACCACTCAAAGGGTCTCTCTTTTGTTTAAAATGGACACAATGTTAATTGAAAACAACAACTGACCTATGAAAATCCAACCAAAAGCATTATTATTGTCTTGATATTTTATAAGAACGATCCATGGATACGTTATGATGTGTATGAGTCATCCCCACCTCAATCTGAGGCATGGTGTGTCCGGTACCACTCAAAGGGTTTCTCTTTTGTTTAAAATGGACACAATTTTAATTGAAAACAACAACTAGCCTATGAAAATACAATAAAACACTTTATTATTGTCTTGATATTTTATAAGAACGATCCATGGGTCCCTTGTGATGTGAAAAAGTCATCCACACCTCAATCCTAGTCAGGGTGTGGCCAGTACCACTCAAAGGGTCTCTCTTTTGTTTAAAATGGACACAATTTTGAGTGAAAACAACAACTGACCGACAAAAATCTGAACAAATGCATTTGGATTGTCATGATATTTTATAAGAACAATCCATGGGTCCTTTTTGATGTGTAAGATTCATCCTCGCCTCAATCCGAGGCACGATGTGGCTGGTACCACTCAAAGGGTCTTTTTTTTAAAATAGACACAATTTTGAGTGAAAACAACAACTGACCTACAGAAATCTAACCAAAAACATTCATATTGTCTTAATATTTTATTAGAATGATCCATGTGTCCTTTGTGACATGTAAGAGTCATCCTCACATCAATCTGAGCCATGGTGTGGCCGGTACCACTCAAAGGGTCTCTTTTTTTAAATGGACACAATTTTGAGTGAAAACAACAACTGACCTACGGAAATCCAACAAAACACATTCGGATTGTGTTGATTCTTTTGGAGAACGATCCAAGAGTCCTTTGTGACATGTATGAGTCAAACCTGCCACAATCCGAGGTACGGTGTGGCCGGTACCACTCAAAGGGTATCTCTTTTGTTTAAAATGGACACAATTTTAATTGAAAACAACAACTGACCTGCATAAATCTGACCAAACACATTAGGATTGTGTTGATCCTTTAGAAGAACTATACAAGACTCCTTTTTACATGTATGAGTCAACCCCGCCCCAATACAAGGCACGGTGTGGCCGATACCACTCCAAGGGTCTCTCTTTTATTTAAAATGGACACAATTTTAATTGAAAACAACAACTGACCTATGAAAATCCAACCAAACGCATTCGGATTGTCTTTATCTTTTATAATAACGATCCATGGGTCCTTTTTGATGTGTAAGAGTCAACCGGGCCTCAATCTGAGGCATGGTGCGACCCTTACCACTCAAAGGGTCTCTCTTTTGTTTAAAATGGACACAATTTTAAGTGAAAACAACAATTAACCTATGAAAATCCAACCAAACACATTTGGATTGACTTGATATTTTATAATAACAATACATGGGTCCTTTGAGACGTTTAAGAGTCATTAATTCCTCAATTTGAGGCACGGTGTGGCCGATACCACTCAAAGGGTCTCTCTTTTGTTTAAAATGGACACAATTTTAAGTGATAACAACAACTGACCTACAGAAATCCAACCAAACACATTTGTATTGTCTTTATCGTTTATTAAAAAAATGTAAAAGTCCTTGGTGAAGTTAAAATGTCAACCCCACCTCAATCCGAGGCACAGTGTGGCCGGTACCACTCAAAGGGTCTCTCTTTTGTTTAAAATGGACACAATTTTGAGTGAAAAGAACAACTGACCTACGGAAATCTGATCGAACACATTCAGATTGTGTTGATCCTTTAAGAGAATGATCCACGAGTCCTTTTTGACGTGTATGAGTCAAACCCACCTCAATCTGAGCCACGATGTGGCTGGTATCACTCAAAGGGTCGCTCTTTTGTTTAAAATGGACACAATTTTCATTGAAAACAACAACTGACCAATGAAAATCCAACCAAACACATTATGATTGTCTTGATATTTTATAATAATGATCCATGGGTATTTTTTGACATGTACGAGTCATCCCTACCTCAATTCAAGGCATGGTGTGGCCGGTACGACTCAAAGGGTCTCTCTTTTGTTTAAAATGGACACAATTTTAAGTGAAAACAACAACTGACCTATGGAAATCCAACCAAACACATTCGGATTATCTTTATATTTTATTAGAATGATCCATGGGTCCTTTGTGATGTGTAAAAGTCAACCCTGTCTCAATCTGAGGCACGGTGTGGCTGGTACCACTCAAAGGGTCTCTCTTTTGTTTAAAATGAACACAATTTTAATTGAAAACAAAAACTGACCTATGAAAATCAAACCAAAAGAATTTTTATTGTATTTATATTTTATAATAACGATACATGAGTCCTTTGTGACATGTAAGAGTCATCCCCGCCTCAATCTGAGGCATGGTGTGGCTGGTACCACTCAAAGGGTCTCTCTTTTGTTTAAAATGGACACAATTTTAAGTGAAAACAACAACTAACCTTTGAAAATCCAACCAAATGCATTAGTATTGTCTTGATATTTTATTGGAACTATCCATGGGTCATTTTGATGTGTACGAGTCATCCCTTCCTCAATACGAGGAACGGTGTGGCCGGTACCACTCAAAAGGTCTCTCTTTTGTTTAAAATGGACACAATTTTAAGTGAAAACAACCACTGACCTATGAAAGTCCAACCAAAAACATTTCTATTGTCTTGATATTTTATAAGAACTATACATGGGTACTTTGTGATGTTTAAGAGTCATATCCTCCTCAATCCGAGGCACGGTGTGGCCGGTACCACTCAAAGGGTCTCTATTTTGTTTTAAATGGACACAATTTTGAGTGAAAACAACAACTGACCTAGGAAAATCTGACCAAACGCATTCTTATTGTCTTGATACATTAGTATAACGATACAAGAGTCATTTTTGACATGTAAGAATCAACCCCAACTCAATCCGAGGCACGGTGTGGCCGGTACCACTCAAAGGGTCTCTCTTTTGTTTAAAATGGACACAATTTTAATTGAAAACAACAACTGACCTATGAAAATCCAACAAAAAGCATTCAGATTGTCTTTATCTTTTATAATAACAATACATGGGTCCTTTTGGATGTGTATGAGTTTTACCAGCCTCAATCTAAGGCACGATGGGGCCAGTACCACTCAAAGAGTCTCTCTTTTGTTTAAAATGGACACAATTTTAAGTGAAAACAACAACTGACCTACAAAAATCTGACCAAAACCATTAGGATTATGTTTATACTTTAGGAGAACGATAAAAGAGTCCTTTGTGATGTGTAAGATTCAACCCCGCCTCAATCCGAGGCACGGTATGGCCGATACCACTCAAAGGGTCTCTCTTTTGTTTAAAATGGACACAATTTTGAGTGAAAACAATGACTGACCTACAGAAATCTGACCAAACACATTCGTATTGTGTTGATACTCTAGGAGAATTATCCAAGAGTCCTTTTTGACATGTAAGAGTCAACCCCGCCTCAATATGAGGCACAATGTGGCCGGTACCACTCAAAGGGTCTCTCTTTTGTTTAAAATGGACACAATTTTAATTGAAAACAACAACTGACCTATGAATATCCAACAAAACGCATTTGGATTATCTTGATCTTTTATAATAATTATACATGTGTCCTCTTTGATATGTAAGAGTCATCCCCGCCTCAATATGAGGCACGGTGTGGCCGGTACCACTCAAAGGGTCTCTCTTTTGTTTAAAATGGACACAATTTTAAGTGAAAACAACAACTGACCTAGGTAAATCTGAACAAACACATTCAGATTGTCTTGATATTTTATAAGAATAATCCATGGGTAATTTTTGATGTGTATGAGTTAACCCCGACTCAATACGAGTCACGGTGTGTCCGGTACCACTCAAAGGGTCTCTCTTTTGTTTAAAATGGACACAATTTTAAGTGAAAACCGCAACTAACCTACAAAAATATGACCAAACACATCCATATTATCTTGATCTTTTATAAGAACGATCCATGGGTCTTTGTGACGTGTCTGAGTCATCCCCGCCTCAATCCGAGGCACGGTGTGGCCGTTACCACTCAAAGGGTCTCTCTTTTGTTTAAAATGGACACAATTTTGAGTGAAAACAACAACTAACCTACGGAAATCCGACCAAACACATTCAAATTGTATTGATCCTTTAGGAGAATGATCCACGGGTACTTAGTGACGTGTATGAGTCATCCCCACCAAACCCTTGGACCGCCCCCACCGCCCCTGGACACCAATCCACCCCCTGGACACCCTCACCCCTCTGGACACCCCGACCCCTGGAAAGCCCCCCCGACACCCTGGACACCAGCCCACCCCCTGGACACCCCATATATAGCCCCCCACCAGGACACCCCCCTCCTTGGACACCACCCCACCCCCCTTGGACAGCCCCCAGCCTCCTGGACCACCCCCACCCCCTGGACCGCCCCCACCCCTGGACACCCCCACCCCTGGACACCCCTACCCCCCAGACGCCCCCATCCCACCCTCCTGGACACCACCCCACTCCCCTTGGACAACCCCACAAACCCCCCGGACCACCCCCACTCCCGGACAGCCCCACCCCCTAGAAAGCCCCCCCGACACCCTGGACACCAGCCCACCCCCCTGGACACCCCCGTGGACAACCACCCCCCACCTGGACACCCCCCCTAGACACCACCCCACCACCTGGACACCCCCAACCCCCTGGACACCCCCACCCTCCTTGGATAACCCCCAACCTCCTAGACCGCCCCACCCCCCTAGGCACCCCTTTCTCCTCAGACACCCCTACCCCCCCGGACACCCCTACCCCCCTTGGACAGCCACCCCAAACCATTGAACAGCCCCCCAACCCCCTGAATTCTGAATTTATTTCTTTATGTACTTAACTAAATTATGAATTATGTTTTAATGGTGTATGGGTATAGTTGTTTTATGGGTATACATGGTCTAAATAGCTTATTATTTATGTGTTAATTTTGTATGTTTATACTTGGTCTAATTATCTTATTTGGATGATGAATTTTTTGCGGGTGTTTGGGTGTGCTGCTGCAAATATTTTTAGTAGTAGATAGGGCATTTATCAGCGCTTTTTTAGCACTGATAAAAAGAGATTTTATTAGCACTAAAAAAGTTCTGATAAACTACTCCTATATCATCGCTAAAAAAATCACTAATAAAGGATTAGTTTATCAGCACAAATGGAGCGCTGATAAAACACACATTTATCAGCTCTCTTTTAGCACTGATAAAGGGTCATTTTATCAATGCATTTTTAGCACTGATAAAGTCCTCCTTTATCAGCTCATTTTTATCCCTGATAAAGGTTTACTTTATCAGTTTTTTAGCGCTTATAAAGTACCCCTTTATCAATGCTAAAAATGCACTAATAAATGGGACCCCCTTTATCAGCGCCGAGCATTACAGTGCTTTTTTAGAGCTGATAAAGCCCATTTTGAGTGCCGATAAAGACTTTTTTTTAGTAGGGAAATTTTTCATATAAACCATTATGAATTATTTGGAAATATTTTTAAATTTTGAGAATATTCCAAAATAATCCAGGTTTATGATTATGAGGTTAGTTATGCATAAATTACCAATTTATGTTAACTATGACACTGGCTTCAAAATTGTAAATTATGATTCATAATGTTATAATATAACATTTTATATTACATTATTTAGAAATGGATCATAATAGAAGGAAATAAAAATGTATCAATGTAAATAATCTATGTAGGTATTTAATTCCAATGAAAGATGATGAAGCTTGGGTTGGAGATGGAGTTCTAGGTGAACAAATAAAAACTATATTTGGACATCTAAATCAGGTTAAGATAAATAACATTGTCCATATTGTAAAACTTTGTGATCTTAAATGTGGTGTAACAATTCTATATTATTTCATGTGATAAGAACCACTATCATTCAATGAAACCAAAAAACCATTTTTAGCTGAGAAATGGATAGGTTCCTCTAAAATGATATTTCACACATTGGAAAGTTATGAATGTGAGAAGGTTTTCATAGATGTTTATTACCATAGGGGGGATACAAATAAATTGTTCTAATTGATTCAAAACTATAAGGATGAGAAGAAAATAGTAAGAATGGAGGGGAATTATTTTAACTTTCTTTCAAGGAAAAAAATGTCCCTCAAAGAATAGTGAGAAGATATCGAGATACAATTCTTGAGTCGAAGAAAAAAAGAATTGGAAATTATTTCTATGTGTAAAGATATATATAAAAAGTTATCAAGTTATGATATAGAAAAATTTCACAATCCAAATATTAGGATTGAAAATTTATATAATGTAATTAATACATAAATTAATAGGGAACTAGTCTCCCAAAAATTCATATCATATGTTGATATAGTATAATATGCTATCAAGTCATAGAAATAATTCTCCCAGTCTTATGAATTAAAAAAAGAGACTAATTGTAAATACAAGAAAATAATGGATACATAGAAGAAGATAAAGAGGTATTTTCCAAATGTGTTTCTTTTGGAAGGAAACACCTCAGTACATAATTAAAAAGAAAATTATTTTTCTTTAAGTGTGAAGAAATAATTAATCATTCTCATGAATTCAAGGTTAATAGAGAATCCATCAAAGTATAGTTCATTAATATTATAGAGATGGGGTATTATTCTAATCAATTTCCTAAACATGAAGGTGACATATAAAAATAGAATCTATGGGGATATTTCCATGGATATGAAATTACCATATCAAAAGTGGAAGTTCCTAGAGATGAGGTGAAAGGTAAAATTATCATCCACTCCAGTATTTTAAATGTATTATTTAATTCTAATTATACCCAAACTTTTTTATTTGATGAATTTTATAATGGTATCACATCAATAACTCAATTAATAGATATTTAGTTTGTAATGAAAAATCATAGCGGTCGGATGAACACATCTCAATCCTATATCTCCCATTTACTAGAAGACTTTTGGAATATTATTCCTATGAATCTTGTTATTCTTCTTATAGTTTCATTTGATGTAATTATGGGTATGGAATAAAAATCCTAATATAGAGACCATATCAATTATTGAATAAGGGATGTTACATTCGATATTACAAATAATCCTTCAATATTATATTAGTGTGAGGATAAAACTAGATGCCAAATGAAAACTAATTCAATCATATTGGTTTGGTTACTAATTCGATATGGATATATATTTCTCAAAATTGAATATGATCCTATTTTTCAAGAATATATTGTAACAACCCAAGATTTTAAAAGAAGAAAATTATGTTTGATATTATAATGGAAACAAAACACTGAGTTTAGATTGTTTTACATGAAAAACTAATTTTATCTTGTGTTATATGAAAATATTAGTTTGGATTGTGTTACACACAATATTGAGTTTGAATGAAACATGACAGTAAATTAAAATATTATTATTCAAGAATTAACAATATATAATAACATTTAAATTGGTATGTATGGATAGTAAAAACTGAATTTAAAAAAATATATGGCATAAAAATAAAAAATGGATATCTATTGATTAGAGATAAAATTGTAATAATCTAAATAAAAAAAATATTTTCAAAAAAATTGTATTTTTTGTAAAATTCGGATTAGTCGCACTTTGCGCACATAATTTAAAACCAATTTTTACCAATATAGATTTTTTTTTTAAAATAAGCATCATTTTTGGATTCATAATTCCAGAATTACCTTTTGGTGTATTTTTTGGATTTTTCAAAAAACATTCATTTTTTGATGAATAGTGAAAAATGCTGAATTTTAATTGAATAATTCCTATATTTTATTTTTTTAATGTTAAATTATTTTTTTATTTGGTTTTAAGGTAAAATTAGTTCAATTATATATCTATTAATCCAATTTTTGTTTTTTTAATCATTTTTATATTGAATTTTGATATAAAAACTTTTTAAACTTTTAAACACTTTTAGTTCAAAAACCCGCTTTCTCGTCACATCTATGTGATTAATTTTAAATTGAAATTTTACACTTCATTTAATTGAAATTAGAAAAATGGAATAAATATTTGGAAGGAGAATAATTTTTGATTTATAATAATTTAAACTTAATTTTTGTCTTAAATGAATAGTGAATGTAGAAAAAATTAATTATCATGCTTATGGTACAGATGGGCTTACCTGGGGTTAGACTAAAATGATAAGGGTAAAAATGAGCTATAAATTTTACTAATAACTATTTTATGTTAATAATTCATCTATTCCTACTATATGGTTTTATAATGGTCCATTTTGGACCCTTTTTGAATATGAAAAACATGGGAGAACAAAATTATTTTCAAAAAAACCAAGTGGGTCCTCTCCCCCACTTATAAAAGGTCACCCTATCTATTCCCATATTCACACCATAAAACCACAATAGTTAGAATTATAACTTCCCAAATCACTTAAAATTTACCTCCTATAATATTATAATATTTTTTTGTCATATATCCAACCAATGAAGGCCTTTGGTTCAAAACAAAATAAATTAATTGATGAAGAGGTAGCAGTCTCCAATGAGCATTTTTATTTTACTTGTTTATCCACCCGCTTAAATTATTCTTAAACCATTATTATATTATAAAATAAATTTATCCCACATAAATATATGTTATTATGTTAATGGGATAACCTAAATCATTTACCTATTCTATAAAATGTATTATGAATTCATTATTCATGTGTACGGTGGACGACCGCCACATGAACCGATGTCATTATTGTTTCTATTAAAAACTATCACGATTGTGTATGATGATGGTTATAAAGTATATACATTATATTTATAAAATTACTATATTTATGGAGTCACTATATCTCATATATCATTTTATATTTCATTCTGTAGGGGTTGCGATAATGCCTCTCCTGTGTACGGAGGACTACCGTCCAGTGAAGTGATGCAATTAATTTTTCACTAATGCGTTAAATGGAAGGTAATAAGGGTAAAAATAATAAATATATGAGATATAAATGAATTAATATTAAATTTATTACATATTTATTATTATTTAAATATAATATATCTTTTTATTTTTTACCTTTCCACTCACTAAAAGAGTGATAACTTCATCCTTGAATGTGTGCACTACCACCATCATGAAGAGACGTGACTCAATTTTCATAGACACACCACATGGATGATAAATATAAATATATAATATGGTATATATATATATATATATTATATTATGGTAATTATATAAGTGTAATATATTAGTTACTATCTTTTCATAATGATTGTTGGAAAATGAAAACCTTACTCATGCGTATGTTCAGCCTACTTTTTCAATGATTGTAACATAGTTCATCCTTCACAATCATAATTCATGATGGGTTTAAAAAGTTTAATTTATGTATAAATATGATAATTATATCATTATTATTATTATTTATATGTTTAAATAATGACATATTTTACCATAGTCAACATACCAAAGTTGATTTTGACATATAAGCCAGATATGGTCAAACCATCCAATGTAAATTTAACTGATTAAGTAATTGTATAAAACATTGTAATAAGTGAAATAAAAGTAATAATAAACTTGAAAGATTATTTTAATAAATTTAATAATTAACATAATATTATTATTCAGGAATATAAATACATACATGATGAATCAGACTCAAGGTAAGGGTCTTTTTCTCAATTTCCCTTCATTGAGGCTTATTTTGATGTTATACATCTATACTCTTTTATGAGGTGTATACACACCCCATTTTTATTGTAATATGATGTTTTTTTATATTATATCAGTATTAATATATATTTAATTATATTATTTAATGGGGAATATGAATTAAATATTTCCAAGGTGATAAGTGATTTTTCTTTAAAAAAATTATCTTTTAATGTATTCCTTCCAAATATTTATTTTCCATGTCCATATTTTTAAAATGATTTTAGGAAAATTTATATATGTAAATAAATGATTTATAAAGTATAATTTATTTCTCTTTTAACTTTATTTTAAAAGGGTTTCAAATATAATCTTTTTATATGTTTTATACAGGATGTTTTCAAAGATGACAAAAGTAATGTTCTATTATTAACATACATAGTGACTAAAACTTATCTTCCAACATTTCCATTATTTGATTTTTGGATTCATTTTCAAGAATTAATTTTTTATTTAATGAAAAAACATATTTATATATTTTTGGGTATTTTAACTTTGAAAATGGTTTTTAAAATAAAATGGTATTTTAATCTGATTCTTTTTTTCATGTGGGTTTAAAAGAGTTTTTCAAAGGGTTTTATGATGAAAATGTTATATTTATGTTATGGTACATGAGCATTATATTAAACGGGTGAGCCCAATATAGATTATACGAAGGTTTGATCCCTATTATAGCACATCGTTGATCCTGATATATCTTGTATGAATGGTTGATCCCCATTATAGATTATGGAAAATGGGTGATCCCGATATAAGAACAATGACTTAGGCACCCCTATTTTGATGTTTTAATTAATAGAAGTACTTAGAGAAACATTTATTGATATTTCATTGATATATAAAGTATATTTTTTAGTGGAAAAGTTAATTTATGAATAATTACTTTACATTTTATAGATATAATTATAATGGTTTTGATAACCATTTGGGTTAATATGATCATTAATTAAAATTTAACAATATTTAAATAAAATTATTAATACTTTTTAAGAGGGGTTTCATTGAAAACCATTATCAAAAGGATATTAAATAATTAATTTTATTTCAAGTATTTCTATCTATTTTTTAGGAAATCTATAGAAATTTTATTAAAATTGTATAGAAAAAGGATAACCTACAAGCTGGGCGATAACTCATCATATCCCGAAAGGCCATAGGGAATAAAACCATGACTGAAGGATGATATAGATTTATCACCTAGTACTATCCTATGTGTTGTCTGGGTTAATATGACATTGTTTTTAGTTAAAATTATTAAAAAATAAATGTTAAGGGTGAACCATTGGGGTTACTTTTTGTGATTAATTTATTATATTAGATAAATTTTACCCACCATATTAATTTTGGAGAATTTTTAGAGACAAACAGAAATACATTTTACCCTTTTTGGATCATATGATCTATTAAAAATAAATTTTAGTTATATAGGAAAAAAATCACTTTCTAGAGTAAAGTATGAATGGAAAATTTATCAAACCATATCCAATGGATAAAATTGTGCTTATGAAATTGTAACACATCAATTAAGTATATTTCCTTATATTCTTATATGGTAAATGAATTCGTTAACTTTTGGAATTATATATTGAAGCAAAATTTTACCCTATTTCATTCATATATGATGAATCAAATGGTATTTTATGTCATCAATGATTTATGGTTTTAAGGTACTTAACATTACATTAATCATTCGCTTAGTTGTGATTAATGAACCCAGTCACTCTAAATGATTATTTACACTTTTCTTCCATGTATAAATCATTATTTCTCACATATGTTCTGCTATTTGGAAACCTATTTATGTGTTATTACATGTTACATATGTTATTAAATTTATCTATTAATAGAATTATGTTTCATTAAAAAATTTTATGATGTGGGATTACAATAAAATTATTTTTAAATGTCTATATTTTGATTATTGAGATAAGTTCAAATTATGAGGATGTAATTTATAAAAAGGGGTAGGATATAACACCCAGAGTTTTTAAAATAAAAAATTATTATTATTATGAAGGAAATGTAACATTGATTTTATATTTCATTAAATGAATCACATAATTTAACTTACAATACATGCAAAACTGAGTTGGCTTGTGTTTCATACAACATTAACTTTGAACGAAAAACGACACTCTATAAAAATATTTTTTTTAACATTACCATTATAACCAGAAATTAAATTGTATGGAATGAATAATAATAAATAAAATTTGAAAATTATATGGTACAAATAAAAGTAAAATGGATATCTAATGATTATAGAAAAAATTATAACCATCTGAAATAAAAATAAATGTTTTATGAAAAAATACATTTTTTTATAAAATATGAATTAGTCATGCTTTGAAAAAATATTTTAAAACTAATTTTTTAAAATATATATATTTTTGAAAATATAAATATCATTTTTGAAATTCAAATACCAAAATTACCATATTTTTAATTTTTAAAATTTTTATGAGAATTTTCATTTATTGATGAATAGTTAGAAATACTAAATTTTAATTGATTACTTATTTATTGTTAAAATTAATTATAAAACTAAGGCACAGACTAGAATAAGTACCCTGGTAACCCAACGCCTAAACCAATCTTGACATGGCTTAAAGGGTGTTCTCGATCTCCATGGGTTAGAGACAAGCATCTGGCATCATACAAAATGAAAGTGGGAATAAATTTTCCACACAAATATTGGAATCAAGATAAAAAATCCAGTTTTAATACATGAGAAACTCCACAGAGTGAAGTGTACCAAAAGTCAAACAAGTATGAAAACCCAAAGTACTACGACAAAGTTCCAGAAATATAGGATAAATTCCCAAGTCCCAACGAATGTAACCCACCAAGCCCAGGGATCAACATCTATTACCACATCTATGTGGTGCCTCACCCATTCTAGAAATTGGAATAAGATAATCCTAAAACACCTAGTGTCACAAGTACAATGTGAGCTAAAATAACATAATAGTCTCACTAAGGATTCCATAATAGATTCCAATATTTAATTAATCAAATAATGCTTTCAATTTGGAATAAACAAGTTTGATATTTCAAAAGAATATTGAAATAAATAATACCATACATTTAAAATGATCTAAATACTTTAAAAAATGGATTCAATTTTTTTTTATAAAATATTTTTTATAAATTAACAAGGCTTGAAAAATAGTTTTAAATAATGTCATATATTCATTTCAAAAATAAACAAGAAATCAACATGGTTATATGCCTAAAGTTATGATATTTCCAGGATAAGGTACTCTACACACTCAAAGTTAAATGAAAATATGTGTATACACACTTCGCTTTGGTATGACCAAAGGAGACTTCATCACTATCCTATTGGGGATGTGTCATGCTATATTTATGTTTTGGAGTGTTGTAAATCACAGAGTGATATCTGAATAAATCACTAACTAACCAAGGCTTGAATGTAATCTAATAACAAATTAACAATGGGAAATTTACTTTAAGACTACTTAAAATAAAATTTATCCCATCTCCATTTCAAATATTTGAATTTTTTATTTAAAAACAAATAATGGGGTTTTAATGAAAACATTCCTTTTTCCAAGATAAAAACCAAAGGTTTCTATGAAAACCATTTTAATCTATTTTCAACAAATAAAACTTTGAAATCAATTACATAAAATTAATTTCACAATTTAAATCAAAGAATTTAATTTTCAATAATTTCCAACAATTTCAAAAATCACCCCAATTCAATGGAATTAGGGGTTTTACCCAATTTCATGCCAAAATCCAATTTCAAAATTTAAATATCCTAATTAAATGGAATTGTGTTTTCTAATAAATCAATTGAAATAAGTTTCAAGAAATTGAATTAAAATAAAATAATTGAATTTAAATCAAGAAATTTAGGGTTAATAAAAATTGGGCATCATGACAGAACCACCTACCTATGGAATACTAGATCTCAAAATGAAAAACCCTAACTATGATACTCAAAAAAATAATTAATACAACAGGATATAAGATTCAAACTATGATAAGATCAAACATTTTCCTACTAGATTAAATTCTCTTTCATAAGGGTGTAGAGGAGACAAAATCCTCTATTGGCAAATCATATGGAAGAAGAAAAGGTTATGAGTTGAGTTTGTTCTATCAGGAACATAAAACAAGAGTTTTGGGATTTTTAAAACTAATTTTTAAATTAAAAAAATCCCGGACTCATGGTTAATTGGGTAGGGCCACACAGTTAGACCAAACTATGAACCCTATCCATGTCACCATTTGAAATGGGTTTCATGGTTTCTCCTAGGTGGGTGAATATATTTTCAAAACATTATCCATCCCTGAAAAACCCCACTATCTAGGTTTGAACGGTTTCCATGAGAGGGCACATAGTTTAAGAAAATTGTTCGCCAACCATGAACTACCCATACTCATTCAAAATTTCCAAAGTTTTCACCTGAAACTAACCCAAATGAAACCTCAAAAACGAATGATAAAAATAGGGGTTTATGAATACCTAAAAATAGTAACATGATGTTACAACCTCCCCAACATATAAACATTCTATCCCCAGAAAGCCTACTCAAAAGCTTCTAGGCTAAAAAGATGAGGCCACTGCTCTCTCATCAGTGCCCCCCCTCTCCCACGTCTAATGAATATCAGAACCATGCTGCCATAACACTCAAACAAAAGGTATATTCCTCCCAAGATGTAACTTGGTTTTAGAATCAACTATATGATTTTCCATTCAGTCATGGATAAATCAAGTTCAACCTCTAGATCAATTTATCTCAGAACATGAGATAGATTAAATAGATACCACCATAGCTGAGATACATGGAACATGTTTTGTATTGACGTAAGTTGTGGTGGAAGTGCTAAATTATAATACACTTTCCCACCTGATCAACAACCCTAAAATATCCCAAAAAATGAGGAGCCATCTTCCCTTTCCCCCCAAGTGGTCGATGACCCAACCAAGGTGAAACTTTCAGGAACACCTAGACACTAATTGAAAACTCCAATGATATTCCATGATGATAAACATAAGAATTGTACTGGATTTATGATTTCAAAATCCACTAACAAATCAATTATATCTTTTCTTTCATCTCTTAAACCAATCTTTATTGAACTAAGGAAATTTCACCAATCTCTGACCAACACAATAAATATCTAGAAGGATGACCATAAAAGGCCTTAAAAGGATACATTTTGATCATATACTAGTAACTATTGTTATAATAAAACTCAACCATCCCCATATGGTCATCACAAGCCCCACCAAAGTCGAGTACACAAGCACGAACCATATCCTCAAGAGTCTATATTGATATTTTTGTCTGGCCATCCGATTGCAGATGGAATGCCATACTCAAACAAACTTTATATCCCAGTGACTCTTAAAGGCCTCTCTAAAATTGATAAGTGAACTAAGGATACCAATCAGAGACTATATCATATAGAACTCTGTAAAAATTAAAAATATCTTTCACCTTGAGATTTCCCAAATATTCAACCTTGGATATATTGTGAATGGGTATAAAGTGATCTGATTTAGTGATCCAATCAATAACAACCCATATCATGTTATTCTTTATATGGATATGCATCAACCCAACAACACAATCCATAGAGATTTCATCGCACTTTCAAATTGGCACTGTAGGTTTCTGAAGAAAACCTGAAGGCTTTTGGTTCTTGGCATTGACCTTCTGGCATGTATAACATAGATAAACAAATTCAGAATTGCCCCATAACATACCTGGACACTAGAATTGCTAACACATGTCACAGAACATATTCATGGTTCCTCGGTGAACTTCCCAATGGATTTAAGAAAATCCCCCATCGTAGATTTCCATACCACTAATGGCACAAAAAAGTGATTCTGATAGCATAATATTCCTTCAGTAAAGAACCAATAATCATCCATAGTCTCCCCACCATAAAAAGAGTCTCTAATGTCATAGAACTCCTCATCAAGAAGGTGTTCCTGAATAACATCTTGAGAAGGGAGAATATTAACTAAAAACTGGACAAGGAAACCTCAAACCCTGATTCCCAGACACTAATATGAAATTATGCAAAAAGAGACATCAAGTTCAACCCATCTGAAGATTATTGGACTACATTGGTCAGAAATTTTATTCTAAAAGCATATGCAATGAAATTAACTTTCCTTGGGGTATATGTAATGTCAAATTTGGAAGATTGTAGGTATTCCAGTTAACAAATCTGCTATATATTTGAATCATTTTGATAGAAGATATAACTCAAGATATTGTGGTTAGAAAACACGGTAAAAGGTTCTCCATAAAGGTAATTCCACCAACTTTTAAGTGCTCACATCACAACTACATGTTCAAGGTTAGGGGTTGGGTAGTTATTCTCATGTGGTCTAAGATCACGAGATCCATAATCAATGACATGATCACCTTGCATAAGAACACAAACCAAACCTAAACTTGATGCCTCATAAAAGACCACATAGCCTTAACTGGAATATGAGAGAGTGAACACCAACGTAGTAGTCAAAATAAATTTCATCTAAAAAAAATAATTCTAACATATCTCATCCCAAGAAAACTATAATCCCTTTTGAGTTAGAATAGTCATTAGAGAATCCAACATTAAGAATTGCTTTACAAACCAGTTATAATACCCAGCCAAACCAAGAATCTTAAAATCTCAAAAACATTTCATGGTTTCTCTCGTGCCATAATAGCTTTAACCTTATAATGATCAACTGATATACCATATTCTGACAACACATGTTCCATGAAAATCAATTCCTAATTCTATAAATCACATTTCGAAAGTTTGGAATAAAGTCATTGGTTTCTCAACAATTCTAGAACTGCTATAAGATGACTTGAGTGATCCTATTCATACATAGAGTAAACAATGATGTCATTCACAAAGACTACCATGAAAGCATCAAGGTACTCATGAAAAATCATTTTTATTAAATCCATAAATACTTCATGAGAATTTGTTAGAAAAAATGGAAAAACAAGGTACTCATAAGGGTCATACCTCCTCCGAAAGGCAGTTTTCTAAATGTTATATTCTTTTATTCTCAACTGATGGAAGCAATAATGAAGACCAATCTTTTAAAGCTATTTCATGCTTTTCAATTTTTCAAATAGATCATAAATTCATGGACACCAATACTTTTTCTTTATCATAACTTGATTGTGTTTTTTATAATCAACACAAAGGTGCAGTGAACCATCAACCTTATTTGCAAAGAGAACTGACGCCTCCCCAGGTGACACACTTAGGAATATAAATAATCTCTCTAGAAGATCATCCAACTGAGTCTTCAAATCCTTCATTTTAGATGGTTTTCGGTGGTAAGAGGTAATATACACTAGTTGATTTATAGGCACTAAGTTAATAAGAACCCCACCACCCATACCAATGGAATACGGAGAATTCAGAAGAAAACATGTTGGGGAAATCAACAAAAAATGGAGGGAGAGTACTACACGAAGATTCTTGATCCAGATTAAAAGAGAACATAGATATCAATTCCCCATATTTGCATAAGAATGTCTAGCTCTACTTGACCACGGGTCCCATTATCCTTTAATGATTTGGAAAACCCCAACAGGTGTAGTAAAGGAGACCTATCAAAGATAGAAAATTGTTTAGGATTTATTATCAATGCTCCAATCCATCGCAAATATGACTTGAAGATCTTTCATGTTGAGAACTATAAAATGTCAAGAAATCTCAACATCTGATAGAGAGAAAACATAAGTGGGACTATAAAGACCCACTCTCTCATCGTTCCAAGGGGTGTAGTAATATCCATCACATAAGATAAAAGATATATATATGAATATTTAACATATTAAAAATATGAGATGAAATAAATGAATGTCATGCACTAGTATCAAATAAAATTATCACTATTGATGAAGGTATAGTGATGGTACCTGTCACAGTCATTGGACTCATATTCGCTTACTCTAGAGAATATTCCACAGCATGAAGAAGCTTAATTCTGGATGCCTGTGACTGGAACCCCTTTATACATGAGGTATTTTATTTCCCTTTAGTTTTGGTAGGTGATGACGATCTCATGACACTTCATAGAGTGAAATAAATATAGAATAACTTCTATAAGTGACCTGATAATTCAAAATAGACACATAACTTGGATGCCTCAGTGAAAACCCGCTTAGAATGTACAATAATTCCACAATAGTAGAAAATAAAAGGGCATCTTCCAAGTACTAACTGGGGTTTAGAAAAACCCTACTATTGATAACCATAATGATAATCATCATGATTCCTATTTACCTTAAATGAAAATACACTACTATTGGGAGGAGAAGAAACTCTTGACAACTCTGAATTTCTATCCAAGTCCATCTCGACCATAAACTCTCTATCTAGCACATCAACATAAGAAGAAAACTTCAGAAATTAAACCTGAGAAAGGATATCATATTTGAGTCCCATCTTGAACTATCGAGTCTTAATCTTCTCATTCGAAACTATATCAGGTAAGAATTGTACTAGCTTAGTAAAATAGTTTTCATACTCTATCATGATCTATGAGCATACTCAAGCTTGAAAGACTATATATTGTTGGCCAACACCATAAAATATGGATATAACTAGTCAGTGAAAAGAGCCTTGAAGTATTTTCACTCTAAGACCTCATTTTTCATCACCATCACCATTGTGTACCACTATATCTTACTAAGTACTTCTAGTATAAAGGTGTCACACATTACCTTAAATTCATTAGGTGTCTCCAAGAACCCAAAAAATGCTTTATCCTTCTCAACCATTCCTCATCCTCTTGAGGATCATTTGATAATTTTAATGCTAGTGGATTTTGTTGAAGGAACACTTGAGAATGATTTCATAGATCATCCCTTTGAGGTTCTACAACTAAAGCCTATACGGGAACTGGAGGTGGTGCCTGTCCTAAATCGTGGTAAATACACACAATCACCTCAACCAGGCTCAGGTCCACTGGAGGATTCACTCACTGAGGTTCAATAGTGTCTTCCTCCTAGATCTAATTGACATGTATCATTTGAGTAATGATACTACACAACATCAGTAGACAACAGATAAGAAATAAGAATTAACCCTCAAACATAGAAATAAGGAAATTAATACCAACATATAGGCAAAAAATATTTTTATTTTAATCTACACTAATCAAATGCAGGGAGAAGACTATAACAAATCCTCATGAATTATTTTCATAGCCACCCCTGGTGACTTAAGGCTCAGTGTGGGGATATATATCTAGGAATTCAATCCCCATGATCTCTAAGTCCCAACAAGATTACAAAACTACATGATGACATCAAGGTATGATGCTTAACCTATAGCTCTAATACCACTTTTTTCACAAACCAGACCAGGTACCCTAGTAACCCAACACTTGATCTAATCCGGACATGGCCTGAAGGGCATTCCTAATCCCCATGGGTTGACAACTAGCACCTGGAATAATAAAAAATTAAAGTGGGAATGAATTTTCTACAAACATCAAATAATAAAGATAAAAAAGTCAGTATGCATACAAGAGAAACTCCATAGGGATAAGTTTACCAGAAGTAAAACATGTATGAAAACCCAATGTACTATAATAAAGTGCCATAAATACAAGATAACATCCCAAGTCCCAACATATTCAACTCACCAATCCTAAGGATCAATAGCTACTTCCACGTCAAATTGGTGCATTACCCTTACTCTAACTTGGGATAAGATAATCTATAAAAAACCCAAAGGCCTAGGTAGGGTGTGATCTAAAACCCCAGTAGGGTCTCACCAAGGATTCCATAATAGATGAAAACATTTAATTAACCTAATAAAGATTTCAGTTTTGAATAAATAGATTTTTAATTTTAAAAGAATATTTAAAAATATCATTATTTACATTAACAATGATGAAAATACTTTTAAAAAATGGATTCACCAATATTTTATATAAAATAGTTTATATAAATTCATAAGGCATGTAAATTAGTTTACAAAAAGGGTATATATTCATTTTTAATATAAACAGGTGAGAAACATGGTCATATGACTAAGGGTATAATAGTTCTATGCTAAGGGGCTCCACACACTCAAAGTTACATGAAAATATGTATATATACACATCCTTTGGCATGGACAAATGCAACTTCATCACCATCCTGTTGGGATGTTACATGCTGCCTTTAGGTTTTGGAATATTAAAAATATTACAGTGTTGTTTAAATAACTCACTAAATACATAAGGTTTTCATTTTCTCTAATAAAAAAATAAATTAGGGAAAATTTACTTTAATACTTATTAAAATACAATTCATCTCATTCTTCATTTCAAATATGCCAATTTTCCATTTTAAAAACAAAACAGGTTTTTAATCCAAAAATTCCCTTTTCCAAGTTAAAGCCCAAAGGTTTCTGTCAAAACCATTTTATCCCATATTCATCAAATACAAATTTTAAACCAATTTCATCAAATTTATTTCACAATTTAAATTAAAAAATTTAAATTTCACCAATTTCCATCAATTTCACAAATCACCTTAATTCAATGTAATTGGGGTGGGGGTTCTCTAATTTCGTGTTAAAATCCAATTTCACAATTTAAAACTCCCAATTAAATGGAATTGGGTTTTTAATAAATCATTTGAAATCAATTTCAATAAATTTAATTTAATCCAAACAATTGAATTTAAATTAAGAAATTAATGGTAAATAAAAATTGGGCATTATGATGGAACCACCCACCTCAAGATCACTAGATCTGAGATTGCCAAACCCTAGATGGGATTCACCAATGAAGAATGAAGAAAAAATGATCTAGGAATCACACTAGGAGAAGATCAAAATTTATTCCCCTAGCTCTGATTCTCTTTTAGAAGGGTATAGAGGGTCCAAAATCCTCTCTTGGGAGCTCCTCTATAAGAAGAAAATGTTAGGGGTCATGTTTGGTCAGTCAGAACGTTAAAAAAGGTTTTTAGTTTTTTAAAAACTAATTTTGGGATTAAGAAAATATCATATACATTATTAGGTGGGATGTTCTTCTTAGTTAGTCCAAACTGTGCGCCCTAGCCATGTGCCCCTTTTAAATGGGTTAAACGGTTTCTCATAGGTGGGTACACAACTGGTAAAAACTATGCACCAATTGTGCAACACCCACTATTCAGGGTTGCACGGTTTTCACTGAGATGGTGAAAGGATTGAAAAAAAATGCTGCAGTCATTAAATTCTTATAAACATTCAAAATTTCCAAACTTTTCACTCGAAATAAACTCAAAGAAAACGTAACCAAAACATGATCAAAAGCAGGGTTTAGAAATACCTAAAAAAAGTAATAGGATGTTACTTGCTAAATTATATTTTTATTTGGTTTTAAAGTATCATTAGTTCAATTAAATATATTTTAATAGAATTTATTTCATTGTAATCATTTTTTTATTGAATTTTGACATTAAAACATTGCAAACTTTTGAACATTTTCACATTAAAAAACCGCTTTCCATCACATATTTTAGATTAATTTAAAAATAAATTTTCCAAAATATTTAAATTTAATTTAGAAAAATTGATACCATATTTTTAATTATAATATTTTATAATTTTTAATAAGAAAAACATAATTTTTGACCAAAATGAATAGTGAATATAGAAAAAAATTAATTCTCCCGGCTAAGGTAAAATCAGTTTATCAGGGGTTAAACTAAAATGATTAGGGTAAAAATAACCTATAAAATTTTCATAAATATACTTTTAGGACTTATTATTACAATTAGGCCTATAGGTTTTGTTAATAGTACATTTTTTACACTTTTCACACATAAAAAATATGGTATAACTCGATTCTTTTCCAAAATACCAAGTAAGTCCTCTCCCCCACTTATAAAAGGCCACCCCTCTCCTCCCTTCATCACACATTAAAACCACACTTGTTTATAAAATCCCTTCCCAAATAACTTCCCATATTCCATCCTCTATTCCTATAATCCTAATTTATTTTCATAAAGACAACCATGGATGGCCTTTGGTTGAAACCAAATGAAGTTACCCGATGAAGAGGTAATGTTCTCCAATGAGCGTTTTTATTTTATTTCTTTCTCAACCCCTTTCAATTATTATTAAATAATGCTTATATAATAACATAAGTAAATTACATATACATATATTTTTTTAGTTTTATGTAATATCCAAATTCATTTCCTTCTTCCATCAAATGGGTTATGAAATCATCATTCATGTGTATGGAAGACTACCACCTCGCGAACTGATTTAATTCATTTTTCCATTACAACATCTCACAACTAGGTATCATAATGGATATAAAGTATATATATGATATATATATATAATAAAATTATACATATGTATTCATTATATCATATATACCCTTTTAAATTCTATTGCATAAGGAATATGATAACGTTGCCCATGTGTACGACCGACTACTGCCTTATAAAGCGATTCATTTCATTTTTCCCCAACACATTACATGGAAGATAATAAGGGGAAAAATAATGAATATATGTGATTTAAATGAAAAAATTATAATATCAATGAAATTTTAATCATTATTTAAATATAATATTTCATTTTATTCGTAACCTTATTTACTCATTGAAAAAAAGTGATATGGTCATTTGTGTATGTGTGGAATACCACCTTCACGATGCCATCTGACTCACATTTTTCACCAAACCACAATATGATAATCATAAGTATATAATATGGTGTATATATATATATGACATTATGGTAATTCTGGAAAGATAATATATTACTTGCTATCTTTCCATAAAGATCATTGAAAAAGGGAAATGTTACTCAAGCATAGATATGACCTACTGTCTCTATGATTGTGATGTAATTAATTTTTCAAAAACATCCTTAATGATTGCGTTTAAATGTATTATTAAAATATAAATATAATAATAATTTAATTATTATTAATATTTATATGTTTAAATAATGACATCTATGACTGTAGTCAACCTATGAAAGTCAATTTTGATGTATAAGCCGAATATACCCAAAAAATATGACATAAAAACAATTGATTAATTAATTGTATAAAACATTTTAATAAGTGAATTAAAACTTATAAAAACTAGAAATTTTTTTTCAATAAACTAAATAATTAACATGATTTTATTATTCATGAAGATAAAGACACACATAAAGAATCAGACTCAAGGAAAAGGACTTATTCTAATGTTTCTTTCATTTAGACATATTTTGATTTTATACACCTAATTTTTTTATGAGGTGTACATAAAACCCATTTGAATAGTTATATCATAGATTTGTTTATTATAATGGTATTTATAGGTTTGTTTAATGATTTTATTTCACTGGGATTATGAATGGAATATTTCCAAAGTGATAAGGAACTTTTCTTTAAAAAAATTATTTTAATGTTATCCTTCCAACTCATTCTTGTCTTTCAAGTAATATTTTTACGTGTTTTATACATAAAATTTTGAAAAATGAAAAAATTAATGTCTTATTCTTAATGTACATGATGAAAAAACTTTTCCACCACCATGAAAATTATTTAACTTATGGATTCCATTGCAAGCATACAATATTTCTTCAATGAAACCCCCTATTTCTATTTATTGGGTATTTTAGTATTGAAAAATAGTTTTTAAAAGAAAATGGTGTTTTTATTCAAAAGTGTTTTCATATGGACTTAAAATAGTTTTCAATGGTTTTTATAATCACAATGTTTTATTTAAGATATGGTAGATGGGAATTATGTGAAATGAGTGAGCCTGATATGGCTTATACAAAGGGTTGATCCCCAATTATAGCTCATGAGTGAAATAATTATAGCTTATAAGAATGGTTGAGCCCCATTATAGATATTGGAAATGGGTGATAATTATATATATTATATAATAAGTGAGCCCCATTATAGTTCTCCACTGCATTGGGTAATGATTATATTTGAATTCAACCATCTGGTTATTCCAATTAAAACATTTATGAAACAGTTATATGAATATGATTATTAAGTCACCAAAAGGGGTTTTAATTCATTTCTATGTGTTTTAAAATATTTATTTTAGTAAAATGCATTTGTGTTTCCCATGTGAAAATGTTTCACTTCATTCATATAAAGAAAAATGAAGTTAATGTAAACATTATATGATTTTTCTTATTTTTCATTGGACTAATAGTTTTATTTATTTTTATGTACCTTATTGAGATTTTTCTTTTCATACTATGTTTTAAAATACTTTTCATATGGTTAAAGGATGGGTAAGGTAAAGGAAGATGTCAATTTGAATGTCATGTATATTTTCCATAAAAATACATAATTATTTATTTAAAAAATTTACAATATGGGAAAAAATAATACTATACAGAGGTGTACACTTTGTATTTTGTGGTTTATAAAATCTCAAGTGAAGTTATATTAGTGGATCCTTCAAGTTCATATGTTATTAAGAAAAGTCTAAGACTAACCATGGAAATAAAAATCAGTAGTTTCATTTTGTTACATGGATACTACCAACACTATGTGGGAGAGCTCTAATGAATATATAATCCAATCAACTTGTTAACTTGGAAGGGGGTTATGTTCTTATGAACATATGAATGTGAAGAGAATTTGATAGAACCAAAGATAATGTTAGTCCACATGTTAATTATTACACTATCATAAAATATATAATGGGTGGGGATTTATAGTGATACATCAAAAAAGGAACAGGGATGAATTTCCACATAGAATGAAATGGTAATAAAATATGATAGTCAAAAAAAATTCATGAGAAAAATTACTCGAATCATGATTTGGAGTTATAAGTGATAATATTTACATTTAAATAATAGTGGCATTATATTTATACTGAATGGTTTGATATATATACATATACTGATCATAAAATCATGAAGTATATATTTGTTGAAAAATATGGAATATTAACCTACAATGATGAATGGAGTTGATAAAAAATTATGATTTCTCAATACCTTATAACCATGGAAAGGAAAATTGGGTGGATGATTCTCTAATTCAGAGAGGCCATGCTAGTATTTAAACTATTATGATTTAATGAGATCTAATATGTAATTATTTTTAGAAGATGGATATTGTAATCATGAGAAAATGGGAAGGTATTATAATTATCAGTTGAATGTTCAAACATCTATACATGAGAGGATAATGAAGGAATAAAAGGTAGATATTGAATTACCAAAGAAGGTTAGAAATGTTCCTATGTTCAAAAATGTACATTTTGGAATTATAAGATTCAATATCCAAGAATATGTAAAATTATTACTATACTTGAAGAAGGAGATATCAAATGAATCTCATAATTCATCTTTCTCTATCGTCCTTGATGTATGATGGTGTATATTGATCTAATGGAGTATTTTTTTGGATTATATGAAAAGGTAATTTGTAGAGTATGTATATTAGTGCTTGGTATGCAAATAATTTAATGTTTGGAGACTAAATTATAAGGGGGTATTACATCCATTACCTATACAAGAATGGAAATTAGAAAACATAACCCTAATTTTTTCATATGACTCACCAAAAAATCAAAAGGATACAATACTATATGGGTCTAAATAGATCACCATATAATGATATCCGACATTATTACTATGAAATAATATTTCTATCTCGATCATATTACCTTAATATACATTAAATAATTATTAAAGTTGTATGGAGTAAAACATTGTACTATATCTAATCAAGATCAAAGTTTTACCTCAAAATTATAGCAAACGTTTCGGAAATATCTGGAGAAAAATTTAAGTTTACACACTACATATCATCCTTATAAAGATGGTCATTCTTAAAGGACCATACAAACTCTAGAAGTCATGCTGATAGCTTTTTATATAGATTTCAATGGTGGATCAGATTAAAACCTTCCATTGTTTGAATTTTCATACAAAAGTAGCTTTCACTTGAGTATTGAAATGGATCCTTATGAATACCTCAATATAAAGAAGTTTAAAAATTCAATTTTTTAAATTAAGTTAGAGAAATAACGTTATTGAGGCTCAATTTATTATAGGAAATTTCAAACAATGTTCGAGTCATTCAATAACACCTAAGGATAATTCATATTGAACAAAAAAGATATGAAGAAAATAATTTAAAACATATAGAGTTTGAATTTGGTGAAAAGTTATTTCTATGAATTTCAAAATGGAAGATGTTATTGTGTTTTGGAGTTTTGAGAAAACTAATACATATGTATTTTTTCCCATTTGAGATTCATGTTCATATCAGGGCAGTAGCTTCTCACCCAGTGCTTCCATAAAATATCTCTAAAGTTCATGATGTGTTCCATGTATATCTATTTAGAGTGTACATATTTGATCATTTATATGTACTAAATATGGATATCATACCACTAGATATATATCACTCTTTTGAGGAATAATTGGTGGAGATTTTAGATCATATGGGGAGCATTTTATGTAGCAATTAATCTAACCAGGTCAATGATTTGTGAGGAAACCATAAATTTGATGAAGATTTATGGGAACCTAAGGTTGTGATGAGGTAGAAGAATCATTAGTTTATTGTATTAGAGTGATTAAATTTCTAGAGAAAATTTATTTGAAGGAGGGAAGAATGTTTAACCCTAATATTTTATGATATATCTCCCTAAAAATAAATTTTATTTCTTTAATTTCATGCTTTTTATAGAACACTGAGTTCAAAAAATCTACAATATGCTGTTGAAATATATTTATTTAATTTGGTAGTTATCACGTAGTCATTAGATTGGGGGTTTTGAATAATAAAAACTAAATAATGAAAAATTATTATTCACTTATATATATAATGAATTCATTTATTATCAATTTATTAGAAATGATAATTAAAACCATTTGAAAATAAAATATATGTTTTTATAAAAAACAATTTTTATGCATGAATTGTGTTTTTATCTTAATTAATTTAATTAGTCACTATTATTGAAAGATATTAATTGAATTTAAATATTAAATATTATATAAACTTTTAGGACATTCATCTATATTTTTTACTAGTTGTAAAATAAGAAAAATCTATTTTTATGTACAATATGTTTTTCTTTCTATAAACTATTTTTCGTTTAGTTTTATGAATTTATAGTACAATTTATTTATATCACTTATTATTGAAAAAGGAGAACTAAATTAGGATAAAAAATTTAAAATTTAGTCAATAATATATTTTTATTATTTTATATTGTGAATATTAACCTTGGTAAGAATTTTTCACATCAATAAGTGTACAATTGGTAAAATAATGTTAACACCATGAGATATTTTCTTAAAATCAACACAAAATTTTCATTTAAAATATTTGATTTTTGTATTTTGGAAATTTACTTCTATGTTTCGAATATGTGGCCACATGGTTCCATTTATCTTCGATTATGACCTTTATATTACTTTAAGGAAAGAGTAAATACAAAATGTCACCCTATTTAACATAATATCTTTATATATTTTAATTAATGATAAATAGAGGTTAAATTAAATTCAAAAAGTTTATTTAAAATAAAAATTTATTTCTTTATCAGGAAAATTTATATATAATTTTTAGTGAATAAATAATTACCTTAAATGCTTATTAAATTAAAAAATAATATTTATTCAATTGATAGAGAAAGAAAATAAATGTTTTTAAAAATATTAAAAGTAATGCAATTTAAGTGAATTATTTTGATAAAATAATTTTTAGATAAAAATAACATAATATATATGTTTTAAAGGTTTAAATTATAATTCCATTACTATCATATTGTTTTCAAAGTGATATTATTTAAATAGTTCTTAAAATGTCTAAAATAGTTTTCTTTATAAAAGTATTTTTTCAAATTATTTAAAATGATAAAAAAATATAAAGAGGATTATTATGATGATAAATGGTCTAAAATATGATCACTTGGTCAATAATGATCAAATTTTTAACTAATAAGCAAAATTATAACCCTTAATTATTAAAAACTCATTAAAATGGTTAAAATCAATATTTTTTAACCAAGTTGGTAGACCAAAAGATTGGGTATTAAAAGAAACCATAACCTATCTAAATTTAACTTTTAGATGAAATTTATAATGTTTCATCTTTTTCATTGAATCTATGCCCATTTAGAAAAATTTTTCTTGAAAATGTATTTCTTATATTTCAATTATTTTAGAAACTCCAAGTTTTTATTTTTTACTTCCTTATAAAGAGGAACCCATTACCTCTATTCATTACACCAATTTGATCCATATATCTTGAAAAAAGACTAAAATAATTTTTAATTAAACATCCTTATACATTTTTCTATAGGTTATAGTCTTCCATAATTATATACCCTATGGTTCTTAAGAATATATCTATAAGAGATCATTTATTGAAGTGTTCATCACCTTAATATATCAGTCTCTCTTTTTTTATTCTTATTTTATATACTATAAATATATGGAATTTATCATATAAAAATAATGAATATATACTAAATATAAATTAATTTAATTATCAGTTTGAATCCACTATTATCCACCCATATTTCCAGCAAATGAAAAACTATAACATGACTTGTGCGTAAATCTAGTCTACCACCTCCATGAAGTGTTGTGCCTCATTTATCATTTCAAATTCACATAGATAGCAATAAAGAAAATATTTAATAAATATATATATATATATATATATGAAATATATGATATAATAATTATCTTACAAAGGTTAATTATTATTTACCTTTTTTTTAACAGTCTATCAAAAAGTGAAAGCATAATTTAAGTGTACGTACGACCTATTGTCTCCAAGAATGTAAGAACATGGATCTTCTTTTCAGGTATGTTTTTTATTTTTCTGGTCATTTTTGAGGAAAAGGGAAATTCTGGAAATTTTCTAAGTATATTCCTTTTACTTTATGAGTACATGCCATGTACTTCCTTGTCGTAGGAGGCCTTGTGCTGGCGGTGTAGTAGCCACATACACGGTCGTGTGGGAGTGACATAGAGGCCTCTTAAAGCGGAGTATGGGAAAGGCGAGTACATGCCGTGTACTTGAAAAGTACATTCCTTGTACTTTTTTTCCATTAAACACATCGGGTTCAGGTCTAATCTCTATAATTCTCTTCTTTTAGGTCCCATTCGATCGAGAGATCTATACCGTCCCAGATCTTCAACGAACCCATGAGCGTGTATTTGTCCTCCAAATCAAACACCGTCGGTTGCATTGGAATCGTATCAGTGAGTTCTATCTTCTCCTAGAGAACCATCTTCTGAATTATCTTCTCTCACGAGATATCGTGGGTTAAACATTTTAAATGTTTTTGTAGATCTTTGATGTTCATAGGAGATTCAAAATTTGAGGTTCATGTATATCATTCCTACAATGCCGAGGTAGGTGGTTTGTGCCTTTCGGTTCAATATCTTTGAGTATTATGTGAAAATTCCACCAATACTCTTGAACGGGGTATTGTGTGTTTACCATTTTACCCCTATTGTTTTCCTGTCATGCTTGTATTCTTGTGTAGAGGTAATTTGGATATGAATAGGGTTGATTTCTATGCTTTGGATGTATTGCCCTTGCATGTTCTGTTTACGACTGTTTGGTCCTGTTTAGCCAGTTTGGCTTCCTTGCCTGTTTTCAATTCCTGTTGTTGTAGGATGGAGAGTTTGTATTCTGAAATGCTTGATATGTTGTAGACCGGTTATCCAAGTAGTTCTGTAGGTTTAGTTTGGCCATATTTCACTACTATGATCTTTGACTTACACAGGGCCGTGAGAACTTGGTGTAGTAGACTATAAGGGGAATTGACCGAGTGAGCTTCCTTAGAGAGTCTTTGAGCACTTTAGTCTATAAGGGGGATTGATCGAGTGATCTTCCTTAGAGTGCCTAGGACCACTTGGGGATATAAGGGGAATTGACCAAGTGAGCTTCCTCAGATAGTCCTTGATTGCTTTAGACTATAAGGGGAATTGACCGTGTGAGCTTCCTTAGAGAGTCTTTGTTTTAATTGAACAACTTGGGCTATAAGGGGAATTGACCATGTGAGCTTCTTCATAGAGCCCTAGACATTGGGGCTATAAGGGGAATTGACCATGTGAGCTTCCTCAGAGAGTCCTTGACTACCTTAGACTATAAGGGGAATAGACTGCATGAGCTTCCTCAGAGAGTCTTGTTCTACCTTTAACTATAAGGGGAATTGACTGTGTGAGTTTCCTCAGAGAGTCTTTATGAATTCTTATAACTGAACCAGAGAGGACAGGCTGTGTGCACTTCCTAGAGGGTTTGTGTGCTTTATTGATTGTTTTTTATTTGTGGAACTATTTACTGCTGAGCACTTTCTTGTTTACTTTTTTCTATACTTTTACCTTCCATATATTCACTGACTGTTTGGCACAAATCTTCAGGTGGTTGCCTACTGGGATTTATCCTCACACCTTGTTTGAGTCATGATTTTGAGCCCAAATAGATTATATCATTATAGGTATAGATAAGGGCAAGTTCCATTCTACTTTAGGTACTTGACTTGCTGTGGAGCTAGGGAGCATTGGACCAAGCTTAGGCTTGCGATGCTGTGGAGCTGTTTATCTTTTTTTGTACTTTGGTTTAGCACTGTTTGTATTTCCAGCATTGTGACTTGTTTGGCTACTTTACTAGACATATGTATCATGAATCAATATATATATATATATATATGTGTGTGTGTGTGTGTTTGTGTTTTTTTTTTGCTTTAGTTGTTTATTATTCCAGTCTTCCGCTATTTACTATTGTTGGATATTTACTACTTCTACTATTGTATATATTTGTTTACTTCTAATGTGTACTCTTCCAATGAGGGAATAGTTTCCCCACTATCACACCAAAGGCCCTCACAGGTATTCAGCAGCCTCTGGAGTTCGAGGAAATGCGCTTGAGGCCATGTGAACAACCGGGTACGGGGCACCTCTGGGTGGCTTCTGGAACAGGGACATTACAAAGTGGTATCAGATGAATTCTTTTCTCTTGATTTCTTGTTTGGAGCCATTAGCAAGGGATAGGACCAAACATGTACTAGGTAATAAGCTATTCCCGGGAGTAGCTAACCTGTGTACAGGGAAAAGCCAATGTACCTCGTTAATTGAAATTTTTCTGGTTTGCAATTATTATAGTTGATTTGATTTCACCTTGAGTGATTCACATGGGTTGTGCTGTTTTTGTTGATATTATTGAGGTTCTATTTATGTTGCAACCCAATTAGATGAGGGTAGGCCATCTCATGCATCATATAGGCACTTTCTAGAAATCACTTGTCATGCATTTTTTCCATGCCATCTAGGATGCATTAGTGGTTTCATGTTGTTGTGACAGATGTTGTGTAAAATATGCATGCTTTTTTGATAGTTTCCTTTATAAAAATACATTCTATTTGATAGAGTATTGTTTTGTGTAGATATTTGCTTGATTGGACGCCAAAATTTGGTTCTTGAGGCGTTATAGGCCCTCATGGACCTGAATTTGATGGATCATTACCTTGTTTTCCATATTATAATGTGTACAAGATGCCAAACTTTTATTCGCCAGGAGTATGGGCCCTCATGGATCAGAATTTGGAACTTTCAATGCTCGTTTTAGTGTTTTTCTGGGTTCTAGAGTAGTTTCTAAGGCTTACTGTCCAAAAAAACCTATAATACACACTATGTAGTGTTAAGTACATGCTATGTGTTCTTCTGTTCAGGAAGAAATGTTTTTCTTAAGTACACGCCGTGTACTTTATGTACATGCCATGTAGTCTATAACTATGTCATAGGCTATGTGGGAAGAGACACGGGATGGGGAAAGTTTGGTGGGTACATGCCGTGTACTAGTCGAGCACGCCGTGAAGTGTTGAACCTCTTTCTTCCTGTGTAACTAACAACACAAATAGATAAAACCTTAATCTATACACGTCGTGTTAGTATTGAACATGCCGTGTAGTCAGACCCAGGTACCCGACCGTGTCACGAACAACACGGGTCAGTGTTATCCTTTCACGTACATGTCGTGTCCATCCGGAACACACCGTGTAGTGTGAGTTGTGCGTCTGGCTGTGTCACTAACAACACGGGACATGTGAAGCCTGTCTAGTACATGCTGTTTCTATCTTGATCACTCCATGTAGTCTTTTCTTAGGAGATCCATGTGGATTAAACATGTAGAAGGAATCAGGTAGGGGAAGAGGATTCAAGTACACACTGTGTCTTAGGACAACATGTCATGTGTTTTGCATACTACACGACTAGTTTAGGCAGGAGTACATTCCCATGTAAATGACATAAGGGAACACACATTGTAGTAAATGTACATGCCGTGTAGTCATGTTTTGTAAAACTTGAGTGCTTTATTTCTACTATTCACTTATTACAGTCATTGTTTTCAGTCCTTGATAATATTGATCTAAGGTGTTCGCTTGACATTGCAGAGTCATGCCACCAAGATGTCCTTCAGTTATCTGTCAGTTACAGGGAAATGATCAGATGCCAGATACGGCAAATCAGGGACTTCCAGAAGATCCTCTTATTGTGCTAGTCTTGGCACCAATAGTTATACCTAATACTAGTACTGATGCATAGTTCAGGGAAGGATTCATGAGGATGATGCCAACCTTTCAGGAAGCACCGCCTCCTGCCCCATCAATGGATGATTTGACACGGGTCTTCTAGCAGCAGCATCCTCCCACTTTCTTAGGGGATGTAGGACCCCAAGCTTCAGAGTCATGGCTATAATCCATAATGATGATTTTCATGAATCTGGAGATACCTCTAGAGAAGAGGGTGATGATCACTACCTACATGCTCCGAGACTCTTCCAAGAGGTGGTCTGATGTGATATCACAGACAGGACGCCAACAAAATATGTCTTGGGATGAGTTTCGGCACATCTTCTATGATTATTTCTATCCAGAGACCTGGAGGGCTGATCGAGCCCAAGAGTTCATGAGTATAGAGTAGGGTACTCTTTCTGTTATGGATTATTCCTCTCACTTCACATAGCTTCAGTATTTTATGCCTATTCTAGGAGGTGATGAGTTGTTCCTTGCATGGAAGTTTGAGGACGGTGTCATGCACAACATATGATCCCAGGTGAACATCTTTAGGTTGACTTCGATATGTTCTATCGTCAACTAGACACTGATCATAGAGTGCAATCCGAGGGATTCTATAGTTGTGAGCTAGGGTGACTTGACATTTGGGGTTAGTATTCCTCTTACTGAAAGCAAGACACACTGTAGGGTGTCTTTACGGGGTGATCTAAGGAGGCGAGACACTTCTTCTGGTAGACAGGTGGTGTGCTACCAGTGCGGGAAGAGCGGGCATATGAGGACACATTTCCCGAGAGACCTAGTGGAGTGGGGATCTTGCAGCAAGAGGGGTCACCTTCAACACTTTTGTCAGTTATTCTCACTAGCAGCTGGTGACATGGGTTCTTCTATGACTCCTCGTTCATTAGCATCACCACCAGTTTCTCACCAGTCTGGGAACTAGAGTTGTTCCGGACGTTCGGGCCGAGGTGGAGGTCTTGGCCGTGGTAGTCAGTCACCGATTCTTCAAATACAGTAGGGTGGATCAACTTAGAGCAGTCAGGTAGGGTCACAGGGCTGCGACATAGGCCAGAATTTTGCAGTGGAGTAGACCGAGTAGGATTAGAATCCCAGAACTCCTACAGTTCGAGGTACGATCTTAGTAGCCTCTGTTTTGGCTTCTTCCTTTTTCTAAACAGGGGCTTCCCATATCTTAATATCTGTTGCTGTCATGGAGAGCCTTGGGCTCTGAAACTTTTCTTCTGCTGATATCTTGATGTTAGACACTCTGTTGGGGACTAGAATGACTAGTGTACGTCAGTGCAGAGAGTTCCCTCTACAGGTTGGTGTGTGTCCGTTTTTATGGGACCTCTATATCGTAGGGATGAAATGCTATGATTTCCTTCTCAGAATGGACTGGCTAGTCCCCTTCCAGGTAGTCGTCGACAGTTATCACCACAGGGTGAGTTTCGTATCACCAGAGGGTGGATCCTTTCTTATTATTGGTGAATGGGATGTCCAGGCGAGCAGAGTGGGTCCAAAGCATCATGGGTTGGGAGGAGTTACAACACAGATTAGTAGTCTATATTGGGATGACCATGGGTATTCGCAGATGGACATTCCGCCAGTGGCTGACCATTTTAGAGATGTCTTTCCATATAACTTTTTAGGTTTGTCTCTGGAGAGTGAGGTAGACTTTTCTATTGAGCTTATGCCAGGAGTGGCACCAGTGTCCATTCCTCTTTATAGGATTGCTACACTATAGTTTTAGTAGCTCAAGAAACAGTTGGAGGAGTTAGAGGAAAAGGGTTTCATCCAAACCAGTACTTCTCCTTGGGGTTTTCCTATCCTGTTTACGAAGAAGGTAGACAGTACACTCAGGCTTTGTGTGGAATATCGAAATATGAACCATTTTACGGTCAAGAACCAGTATCCCTTGCTGAGGATTGACAATATCTTTGATCATCTTCGAGGAGCCTGAGTGTTCTCGAAGATTTACTTGAGGTCCGATTATCATCAGTTGTGCATTAGACCATGAGATATACCTCGTACAGCCTTGAAAATAAGGTATGGTCTATACGAGTATATTGTTATGCCGTTCAGTCTCATGAATGTGCCTGTAGTTTTCATGGCCCTGATGAACCAAGTGTTCCATCCATACATAGATTCCTTCATGGTTGTTTTTTGGATGATATATTGTTGTACTCTCACAATTGAAAATACCATGCTACCCATCTTGAGATTGTTTTGAGTACACTAAGGGAGCACCAGTTATATGCTAAGCACTCAAAGTGCTACTTTTGGATGGATCAGATTCACTTCCTGGGTCATATTATCTCATAGGCTGGAGTATCAATAGGCCCAGAGAAAGTGAGAGCAGTAGTTTCCTGGGAGTAGCCGCAAAACTTCTTTAAGGTGAGAAGTTTTCTAGGGATGGCTGGATAATAAAGATGTTTCATACATGAATTTTCATGATTAGCAGCACCGCTAATAGGTCTGATTAAGAAGGGTGTGAAGTTTTTATGGTCAGATTATTGTGAGTTAGCCTTTCAGGAGCTGAAAGGGAAGTTGACTTCACCACCGATACTAGTCTTTCTAGAGCCCGACAAGAGCTATAATGTTTACTGCGATGCATCAGGTATCGGGCTGGTAGCTGTGGTTATGCACGGAGATGGAGTCATTGCGTACGTGTCTCAGCAGTTGAGTCCACATGAGAAAAATTACCCGACGCACGATCTGGAGTTGGCAGTTACTGTTCATGGCCTACGCTGTTGGAGACATTATCTTATGGGAGAGAATTTTCTGGTTTTCACTGACCACAAAAGTCTCAAGTATATCTTCACTCAGTGTGATCAGAATTTAGGACAGCAGAGGTTGGTTGAGTACCTACAGTCCTTTGACTTTGAGGTTGCCTACACGTCTGAGAAAGGCAACATAGTGGCTGATGCGTTGAGTAGAAGGACTCAGATACATGCAGTTCAGGAGGCCAGTAGTGAGTTGCCGCTTATGGCTCAATTCTCGGATATGCATTTGGAGGTGCACGACAGACAGGGGCAGACTTTTTTATCATATGTAGTTGTTACCTCTACTCTTTTTTATCAGGTTCTAATGAGGCAGCTATCGGATTCTGAAGGCCTATTCCTAAGAGAGAGTGTGTCAGGAGATGACCCTATTATTGGATATACCATATGCGAGGATGAGATCTTGCATTTTTAGGGGCATATATGGGTTCCAACAGACATACGCGAGGAGCTGATGCAGGAATTTTGTACCTCATTTTGGGCAGTTCATCCTAGTTTCACCAAGATGTATCATGTTCTACACTGTTATTATTGGTGGCTAGATATGAAGAGGGGCGTTGCGGGTTTCTTCAGGATGTGTTCCACTTGTCTGTAGGTGAAGGCAGAGCATCAGCGACCATCAGGGCTTTTACAGCAGTTACCCATTCCTATGTGGAAGTGGAATGATGTCGCGATGAACTCCGTGACTGGTTTGCCAAGGTCGCCTCATGGGAAGGATGTTGTTTGGGTTGTCACAAATAGACTTATGAAGGTCACTCACTTCTTAGAAATCAAGGAGACCTTCAGTGTTTATGAGTGTGGACGGTTGTACATCTGAGATATTATACGTCTACATGGAGTTCCACACACCATTGTTTCAGACAGGGATGCATGTTTTACTTCTCAGGTCTGGAAGGGACTTCAGAAGACTTTGGGTACACATGTACTTTTGAGTACAACATACTATCCCCAGACAAATGGCCAGTCCAAGCATACGATTCAGGTTCTTGAGGATATGCTCCGAGTATGCATTCTATATTTTGGAGGCTCTTGGGAGAAGCATATACCTCTTGTAGAGTTTTCCCACAACAATAGTTTTCAAGAAACTATTCAAATGGGACTTTATGAGGATTTATACGGTAGGCCATGCCGATAACCCTTATGTTGGCTGGAGGCAGGAGAGGCGGCTTTTCTAGGACCTCATCTTGTTCAGGAGACCATAGAGCAGATAGAGTTGATTTGGAAGAGGATGGCTACTGAGCATTCTCGACCGAAGTCTTATGCGGATCACCAGAGATGACATATGGAGTTAGAGGTTGGGGATCAGGTTTTCATACATGTCACACCGAGGTTGGGACACAAAAGGATTAAGAGATAGTGTAAGATTTCACCAAGGTACGTCGGGCCATTTGAAGTATTGGAGAGAGTTGGGCCGATTGCCTATCAGTTGCAATTACCTAAGAGGTACTGAGCTATTCACGACATCTTCCACGTTTCTCAGCTTTTATGTTACTTCTCAGAACCATCTCATGTCTTTCAACCTGAGGAGGTTGAGCTCCAAGTGGATGTGTTGTTTGAGGAGCATCCTATCCAGATTCTGGATCATAGTACAAAGGTTCTCTATGGCCAGTCTGTTACTCTGGTAAGAGTGCTATGCAGCATGAGTGGGTGAAGGACGAGACTTGGGAGAGGGAGGCCGATGTATGAGCTTAGTGGCCAGTGTTGTTCGAGGTTTCTTCTTCTACGTCGTCCTAGGAAAATTTAGGGATAAATTTCTTTAATGGGGGAAGTTTTTAAGAACCTGAATCTTCTTTTTAGGTATGTTTTTCCTTTTCTGGTCATTTTTGAGGAAAAAGGAAATTTTGGAAATTTTCTAAGTACACACCATGTACTTTATGAGTACACTCCATGTACTTCTTTGTCATAGGAGGCTGTGTGCTGGTCATGTATTAGCCACACACACGAACATGTGGGAGTGACTTGGAGGCTGCTTAAAGTGGAGTATGGAAAAGGCGAGTACACGCCGTGTACTTCAAAAGTAGATACCGTGTAATTTTAATTTCATTAAACGCACTGGGGTCGTGTCTAATCACCAGAATTCTCTTCTTTTAGGTCCCGTTTGATTGGGAGCTCCATATGGCCACAGATCTTCGACGAACCCTAGAGCGTGCGTCCATCCTCCGAATTGAACACCATCCATTGCGTTCGAATCACATCGGTGAGTTCTCTCTTCTCCTAGAGCACCATCTTCCGATTTATCTTCTCTCGTGAGATATCGTGGGTTGAACGTTTTAGATGTTTTTGTATATCTTTAATGTTTTAATGATATTCAAGCTTCGAGGTTCACATATATCATTCCTACAATTCCGAGGTAGGTGGTTTGTGCCCTTCTATTAAAATTCTTTGAGTAATTCATCCAACAACCTTGAATGGGGTATTGCGTGTTTACTATTTTACCCCTGTTGTTTGCCTTCCATGCTCGTATGCTTGTGTAGAGGTAATTTTGATATGAATAGGGTTGATTGATATTCTTTGGATGTTTCCCTTTCATGTTCTATTTACGACCGTTTGGTCCTATTTAGATAGTTTGGCTGCCTTGCCTGTTTTCCATGCCTGTTACCATAGGATGGAGTGTTTTTATTCTAACATACTTGATATGCTGTAGATTGGTTAGCCAAGTAGTTCTATAGGTTTAATTTTTTCCATATTGCACTTCTATGCTCATTGACCTACATAGGTCCGCGAGAACCTGGTGTAGTAGACTATAAGGGAAATTGATCGAGTGAGCTTCCTCAGAGTGTCTTTGAGTACTTTAGGCTATAAGGGGGATTGAACAAGTGAGTTTCCTCAGAAATCCTAGTACCACTTGAAGATATAAGGGTAATTTACCGAGTGAGATTCCTCAGAGAGTCCTTGATTACTTTAGACTATATGGGGAATTGACTGTGTGAGATACCTATGGGAGTCTTTGTTTTTATTGAATGAAATAGTCTATAAGGGGAATTGACCGAGTGAGCTTCCTACGAGAGTCCTAGACTTTGGGGCTATAAGGGGAATTGACCGAGTGAGCTTACTCAGAGATTCATTGACTACCTTAGACTATAAGGGGAATTGACTATGTGAGCTTCCTCAGAGAGTCTTATTTTACCTTTGACTATAAGGGGAATTGAATATGTGTGCTTCCTTAGAGAGTCTTTATGAATTATTATAAATGAACCAGAGAGGATAGGCTGTGTGCACTTTTTAGAGGGTTACTGTGCTTGCTTGATTTTTTTGATTTGTGGAACTGTTTACTATTGAGCACTTTCTTTTTTACTGTTTTCTATACTTTTACCTACCATATATTTACTGACTGTTAGAAATAGGTCTTTGGGTGGTTGCCTATTGAGATTTAGTCTCACACCCTGTTTGGGTCATGATTTTGGGCCCAAATAGATTATATTTTTTGCAGGTATAGATAAGGGAAAGGTCCCTTTTACTTTAGGTACATCACTTGCTGTGGAGCTGGGGAGCATGAGACCAAGATTATGCTTGCGATGATGAGGAGATATTTATCTTTTTTTGTACATTGGTTTAGCACTGTTTGTATTTCCAGCATTGTGACTTTTTTGGCTGCTTTCCTATACATATGTATCATGTATCATTTTATATATATATGTGCTCTAGTTTTTTATCATTCCATTCTTCCACTATTTACTATTGTTGGATATTTACTGCTTACGCAATTGTATGTATTTGTTTACTTCCGCTATGTACTCTGCCAATGAGGGCATAGATTCCCGACTATCACACCCAAGACCCTCTCTGCTAGTCGGAAGCCTCTGGCATTTGTGGAAATGTTCTTGAGGCCATGTGACCAACCGGGTATGGGGCGTCTATGGGTGGCTTCCGGAATCAGGACATTACAAAGAACAATGTAATTAATTTTTCTATCTCAATCATTTATAGATTATTATAAATATATATATGTATAATTAATAATTATTATTTTTATATCATGATTAAAATTTTTTAGATGATAGACCCAAGATAAATTTACTAAGAATAAAACTGGCAAACCAAAACATACATGATTAAATGAAGTTGTTATCACATAGAACAAAAATTTTAATAACGAATTTTAATTAATAGGTGACACTTTTTAATAATTAAATCATATAAGATTTATATAATGAGTACAATTTCAGAATATATTTATGATAAATCTATATTTATTATAAATGATGTTCAGACACATACAAAGGAATTTGGACATGGGTTAAGGATTTATTTCACAATATCTCAATATTCAAGACTGTTTGTGTTTAAGTCATCATTGAAGAAACTATTTTATCATTTCTTTAATTTTTTTATAATGGGTTATTTATATATTTGACTATTTTCAAATTCATTACCCCTACTTTATATAGTTTAGATTCTGACATAATTTTCTTAAGGACGACAGAATTTATTTTTCTACAATGTTGGGAATATTTTTCTTCATAATCATTATATTACTTAAATTTTTTACTTAATTTCTTTAATATATTGAAATAATTTATTAAATTTATTTTTAACCAAGATTTAATTTCTAAAAAATTATTTAAAAATAATATTCTTATCATTTTATAAACTATGTACTTTTGATTTTTTAACAAAAATGTGAATGGAATATTTGTTTTAATATACATGATGAGAAAAAAACATTCCTCCATCATGGGAATTGAATTATTTTAAGCAGAATATAAATGTTTGAAAGGTATATTGGAAATAAAAAATTTCCTTTAATATTTGGGAAAATTTTAGATTATTGGTTTCAATTTGAAAAGTGTTTTCTTCTCCAGAAAATTTCCAATGATATTATTATAGTACTTTAAAACTCATAAACCACCTTGTTTGAATATTATCATTTTAAAATAATATAATGATATAATCCACAATATTTATTTGGATGTTCTTTAATTAGTTTGATTAATGAACCAAGGTTTTTCAATGGAAATTTATTTCTTATAAATATATCATAAAATCACTTGAAAACACAACATAATTAAATACTAAGTTATAAGTGACCTTTAAACACAATTTTTCACTTTTGTGTTTTGAATTTCAAAAATATGACATACACGGTTGAAATCAGTAAGTTATTTGGAGTCTGATAAGAAAAACTTAATTTTTGGTGAATAGTAACCTACCCTTATGAATAGTAACATACCCTTATATTTATGTATGGTTGAATATGTATGATTATTTATGTTGCAAGAATATTCATAAAAATGATGATATGGGTCCACCCAGATGGCACTCTAATGTATTGGGTGAAGTTAAGTCTCATGAGATGCGATGTGAAACGGGATTGGGGGTTAGCCTTGACCCATACTAAAATTTGAAACGGGATTGGCAGTTATCCTTGAATCATACTAAAGAAATATTTAATGATTCTGTTACAATTATATGATTCCATGTTTATATTATTCCATGATTATATGATACAATTTTATATGTTCCATGCTTTGGATATCATTATGTCATGCCTCCTAACTCATGTTTTTAAGACGTATCCTTATGTTCATTCCCTTACTGGGATTTTCAGCTCATCCCTTTGTTTATATGTTTCCCAGGGTACCCTATGCAGATGTAAGGGATCAATGGATGTTAGGATCTCTTTTTATGAATATTAAATAAATAAGTGTTTTTTAGCCCCACGTTTTATGTTATATGTTCCTAGTCTTCCCAGACACTAAACTTAACGATCCTTGGCTAGTACTCTGATGTATAATTGTGCTTAAAATCATGTAATGTTTTATGTAAAAGGCTTGGGTCTCTATAGTTGGCTTCATAGGACGGTCTAGTTATTTTTGGAGATTAGGTTTAGAGCAACTTAGTGAGAACCTTAAGGATGAGACTAAGTATAAGAAAATATTTATAAATATTGGTTAGTATTGAGTAAGTGATTTATCAAGGAAATACATCCCTTTCTATATAAGAGCTGGTAGAGTTGGCTCAATCACATATGTACATAGGAGTGAAAACTCTGACAAGGAGTTTCGGGCTTGACCTAGGGTATCCTGGTACATGACAACGGGCCTTGTTGCACTCTTGGTTGTGAAAATACTGGGGGATATGCTTTGTTAGATTCACAAGATTAGAAAAACCCATTATTAAGGGACAAAAAAGGCCATAAGAATATATGTTAAGAAATAGATCAAGCATAACCTAGATATAAACCTTAGGAATCACATGTTAGGATATACTTCCTCTTTATAAGCTTATCCTTTTATGTTCAAAGTTTTGTTTTTTATGCTCAATAACTAAGTATATAAGACCTCTAATTATACATTCTTTTTCTTAGTTAATGGTGGGAAATAGAGGAAAACATTACAACAACCAATGTGATAGAAAATGTTAATATTTACCTAATGATATTACTGATATGACATGAGAGGGTTCTCAAAACTTCATGACAGTACTTGCTCAGCTGGCTCGAGTTAGTAATAATAACTTGAATCATGAAGAATACCCTCCTCCAACAAGGAAAGAGCAAGTTTCTGTAGAATCCTTCATGGAGAAAGGCCTCTCATGTTTATAAGATCTTCTAGTCCCCTCCTCACAAAACAATCGATAAACTCCATTGAAAAGATATCTTCCATACTCTAGTGCTCAAAAGAAGAGAAGGTTGTACTGGTGGTCTATCATTTTGATGGGGAAGCTGATCAGTGGTGGAAACTGATCAAGAATACAAAGTCCCAAGAGGAAATTGATTCCATGGTTTGGGAGGAATTCAAGAGGATGTTTTTCAACAAATATTTTCCTCGAACCCTCCATCTCAAGATAGAAAGAGAGTTCCTCAAACTCAAGTAGAAGGAAGATGATTCCATCGAGGCGTATGAAGAAAAATTTACAAGGCTTACAAGGTATGCCTTTGGCATTGTCATGAACACTGAAAGAAAGGTGTATAAATTCTTTAGTGGACTAAATCCGAGTCTACGAAAACTGTTGGTGATTCGAGACTTCGACTATTATGATGAGATTGTCTGTTGTGCCCTTAAAATCGAGATAGATATTGGAGACTCTCAGTGGTCTCGTGGGCCCAGTGAATAGAAGAAGAAAATAGAGAACATCATGGGTGGTACATAAAAAAAATACCATGATGGAAAGAAGCTTGAATTTTCCCCTTATAAAAGTTGTGGGAAGAAGCATCTAGGTAAGTGTCTGAAGGGAAACAAGAATTGCTTCAAATTTGAAAATATTGGTCATCTTTCCAAGAACTGCCAAAGGGATATGAAAAATCTTGATAATGTTGAAGAAGAAATGAAGGTTCTAATTAACACTTAACCTGCAGAACAGTGTTACGAATGTAAGAAGAATGGGCATTATGCAAAGAATTTCCCTAAGTTGAGGGTTGTCAGAGGTAGTCAACAACAACCTCCAAGGGAAAAAGTAAGGGATTATGTTATCACTACTACTGAGGTAGAGTCAGAAATATTATTTGATTATGTTTCTATGCATTCTTTCACATCTTGAAAGTTTAGTAGATCTATTCAAACACCACCTCAAAATTTGGAGGAAAAATTATCTATGAGAATAGAAAATGGGGAAATTATTGCGTACGTGGTTTATAACTCCTCACTGGTTAATGTTTGTAGAATTAAACTCCTAGAAAATATCATCATACATCCTTTAGTGGAGTTCAATGCTATATTGGGCATGGATTGACTATCTTTATAAAAAGACAATATAAAATTTCAGGAAGGATAAATCACTTTTCACATCCCTAAGCATCCTCTGATTCTTTACCAGTGTAAGGAGAAAGATGAGTCTCCTTTAAAATATTCATCTCAAGTGTGGATATTGCTGCCTTATGAGCCAGCATATCTAATTCAAATTATTGATACAAAAAAGAGAATCATGATTGAAGACATGCCTATTATGAGGGATTACACTGATGTATTCCATGAAGAGTTTCTTGGTCTTCATCCTAATCGAGAGGTTGGGTTATCAATTGAACTTATCCCTAGATCTCTTCCTATCTCAAAGACACATTAAAAAATGACCACTGTAGAGATGAAAGAGCTAAAGTAGAAGTTACAAGAGAATATGGAGAAGGGTTTTATACACCCGAGTGCTTCACCATGGGGTGCTCTAGTCTTCTTCATCCAGAAGAAGTACAGATCAATGCGCCTCTGCATTGATTATTGTGAACTCGATAAAATCCTGATAAAGAACAAGTATCCCCTACCACAAATAGATGACTTGTTCAATCAGCTTCACGGTGACCGTTATTTTTCTATGGTGGACCTTCGGTCGAGATATCACCAATTAATGGTGAGAAAATAAAATATTCCCAAGACTACCTTTCGAACGAGGTATGGAAACTTTGAGTTCATAGTGATTCCATTCGAACTCACTAATGCTCCATCAATTTTCATGGATTTAATTAATAGAGTATTTAGAGATTATCTCGACAAATTTTTGGTAGTCTTTATTGATGATATTCTAATATTCTCCAAGAGCAAGGAGGAACATGAGGATAATTTGAATACTATGTTAATGAATTTTTTAATGGAGAATTTATATGCAAAGTATAGTAAATGCGAGTTCTGGATGGAGAAAGTATCATTATTGGGGCATGTTATCACCAGTAAAAGGATATCCGTGAACCCTTCCCAGAAAAAATCAATTGAAGAGTGGCCCAGGACAACATCTGTAATGGAGATCCATAAATTTATGGGTCTAGCTGGGTATTATCAATGATTTTTGAAGAACTTTTCACAATTTTCAAACCGATGGACCAAGATGACACGAAAGGAAGTAAAGTTTTTCTAGACACAGGAATGTGAAGACTGTTTCAAGGAGTTGAAAAAGAGGCTTATCACTACGCCAATACTCACACTCCCTACAAGTATAGAACTCTTTGTGGTGTATAGTGATGATTCTAAGAAGTTATTAGGCTATGCGCTAATAAAAAATGATAAAGTGATAGCCTATTACTTAAGGCAACTAAAAATCCATGAGCAAAACTATCCCACACTTGATCTGGAGTTGGCGACTGTGATCTTTGTGTTGAAAATTTGTCAATAAGTATCTCTATGGTGATAAGTATGAGATATATACTGACCACAAGAGTATCAAATATATATTCAGATAAAAAGATCTTAATATTCACCAGTGAAGATGGATATAGCTCATCAAGGATTATGAATTCTCAATCCACTGCCATCTCGGTAGGGAAAACAAGGTGGAAAATGATCTAAGTAGAAAAGATCTTGCATCTTTATCAATGATGAGAATTGAAAAGGATCAAATATTCTTAGATTTGTAAAGGATGTACATGAGAATCATTAAGGGAGGAACTTCATCAATCACTTATCAAATGATTTCTCAACCACCCTCTTGGAGAAAATAAATGATTCTCAAAGAAAATATGTGGAAATTTAGAAAAGGTTGGAAGCTATTAGAAATGGGAAATCCTATGATTTCAAAATTGATGAGGAAGGTGTTGTATGATTTGGGACATGATTATTTATACAATCCAATCCAGAGATAAAAAAAGAAAATATTGAATGATTCACATAGCTCGACTTTTTCTATCCACCCGAGGAGGATAAAGATGTATTGAGATCTCTGAATAAACTTTTTTTGGGACAATGTGAAAAGGGATATTGTTAAATATACATCGAAGTGCCTGGAATGATAATAAGTGAAGGATGAGAGGTAAAAGTCTAATGGGATGATACAAACACTACCCATACCAGCATGTAAGTGGGAGAACATTACTGTGGAATTTGTCACGGGACCTCTAAGGACATCCAGAGGAAATGATGCTCTTTGAGTCACCTTACAAAGACAACTCACTTTATTGCGATACGAGAGGACTTATCATTGGATCACCGTGGAATTATTTACATCGAAGAAGTGGTAATTTTTTATAGGGTACCGCGGTCTATTTTATCTGATCATGATCCATGATTCACCCCGAAGCTCTGGAAAAGTCTCTAACCTTATCTAAGCACTAAACTGAACTTCAGTACGGCCTATCATTCTCAAAATGATGGCTAATATGAGCAAACAATTCAAAAAATTGAAGACATGTTGAGGTAATGTTCTATGGAATTCAACGGAGGATGGGACCAACATCATCTACTGGTTGAATTCTCCTACAACAATAGTTTCCACTCAAGCATCTGAATGTCACCATATAAAGACCTTTATAGGTAAAGGTGCTGAACACCATTGTGTTGGGATGAATTCCATGAGCGTAAGTTGCTAGGACATGAAATGGTCAAAGAAATAGTGGAGAAGGTGAAAACCATTCAACAGTATATTAAGGCAGCCTAAAGTTGATAGAATCGTTATAAAGACAGTCATCAATGAGACCTTGAGTTTAAAGTTGGTGGCATGGTATTTCTATGCATATCTCTATTGAAGAAGGTCACGAGGTTTGGGAAGAAAGGGAAGTTAAGTACCAGGTACATCAACCCCTTTGAGATCCTTGATCGAGTCGGAGCTGTGACCAATAGACCAGCACTTCCACCTACAATTTCTAAAGCACATGATGTATTTCATGTATCCCTCTTAAGGAAGTACATACTAGACCCTTCACATGTACTCTCTTCAGAGGTGGTACAGTTGGAGGATGATCTTTATTATGAGTCACAAGTGAAGATCCTGGATCGTAGAGACAAAGTTATACACAATAAGACTACTCATCTAGTCAAGGTACTATGGATAAATCATAAGTACAAATAGGCACCACGGGAACTGGAGGAAGCAATGGAGGAAATGTAACCGAACCTGTTTTTTTCTTAGAATGTAAAATGATATTTCAAGGGAGAAATTTCATAAGGGGGGAAGAATTCAAAAAACCAATGTTTTTAATGGAAATTACATTCTAATAAATATATCATAAAATCACATGAAAACAAAACATAATGAACTACTATGTGCTAAGTGACCTTTAAACATTAGTTTTTCACTTACGTATTCAGAATTTCAAAAATCTGACATACATGGTTGAAATCAGTAAGTTATTTGGAGTCCGATAAGAAAAACATTATTTTGGTGAATAGTAACCTACCCTTATGAATAGTAACATACCATTATGTTTATGTATGGTTGATTATGTATGATTATTTATGTGGCAAGAATATTCATAAAAATGTTGAGATGAGTGTTTCCAGATAGAGCTCCAATGAATTGTTTAAAGTTAAGTCTCATGAGATGTGATGTGAAACGGGATTGGAAGTTAGCCTTGACCTATACAAAAATGGGAAACATGATTGGTGGTTATCCTTGACCCATACTAAATAAATGATTTATTATTCTTCCACATTTATATGATTCCATGTTTATATGATTCCATGCTTATATGATACTATTTTATATGTTCCATGCTTTGGATATCATTATGTCATGCCTCCTAACTCATGTTCTTAAGACGTATCCTTATGTTCATTCCCTTACTGGGTTTTTCATCTCATCACTTTTTTTACGTGTTCCATAGGGTACCCTATGCAGATGTACGGGATCAAAGGATATATGAGCTCTTTTATGGACATTAAATAAAGAAGTGTTTTTTAGCCCCATGTTTTATGTTATATGTACCCAGTCTTATAAGATAATAAACTTAACGATCCTGGGATTGTACTATGATGTATAATTATGCTTAAAATCATGTAATGTTTTATGTAAAAGGAATGGGTCACAATAGTTTTACTAGTGAATTTATTTATATTCTATATGCTAGTTCATCCAATACAAAGAGATATTGAATTTTATGGATTTGTGATTATGTTTTATTGTTTATTCATTTGATGAATAAATTTGAAAAATTATGTGGTAGGAATAGGGGAACTACATATCCCCTCAATTAATTGGTAGGACTCATGAGAATAAATAGGTTAGGCATCTGGACAATGCCTTGCATATTTATATATATTTCTTAGAACATGGCCTTGATCGGATATTTAAGATGTTTGACATTATGCATTCCATAATTATAAAATATGTTATTGATACCCGTGTTATTATTTTAATAGTTATGATATTTTTGTAGAAGTTTCAAGATCATGTGGTTATTTATATGGAATTATTTGATCATCATTTATTCTAACCATATTATCCATACCTTATTTATTCCATATTATATTATACTATACATATACCCTTATTGGGATTCTGAGATCACCCATTATTATATTTCTATTCCCCTAAATTCTAGGAATTTTATTATGGTTAATATGTAGGGATATTCTAGAGAGAATAATGATATTCTCAATGAAAATACTAAGTTTTATTTTTTTCAAATATAATGTTATATTCAAGTATGTATTTAGTTTTCCAAGTATAATACATTATTTGGTACTTTGGGATATAATAAATGTATCTACTCCCAATATAATGAAGTAACCATTAGCTATAATCTATTATGGTTGGGTTCTGTTAGATTTCAATTTAGATCCCCTTTTTAAATTTAATGTGGGATATAGTGGCCATTTTTTCACCGCCTCAGTCATTTATTATATCACATTTCATCTCACTTATCTTAGGAGTAATCACATGATACCATGAAATCCTTATTGTTTTTCTTATGTATTCTCTATTAATCATTTGATTAGAGAGGTATAAATTGTGATTCAGTGTTAGAGGTGATTATATATTTATCCACAATTGATTCTAGTATTCTCTCAAAAATATAACATTCTATTACGAAGATCCAAAACTTGTGAATTATTATTTATTTTATGGATTTATTATGAATTATTTTGGTTTATATGATAATATTCAATTTGTGTACTTCTACTATTAGTATTTAGGTAGTCCAAAAAAATACCCAACAACTTATATAACATTTTTCATTGGATATGGATATATGGTTTATGTGGGTTCTTGCGTAATACAAAAAATTAACCAAAAATACCATCCTTGTTTCAACGATACAAGGATTATATTATAATGAAAAAAGGGATACTAAATCATTACTATTGTATTATATGAATTAACATGTGAACTATGATGTATAAGTTATATTTTTTCATTCTTGTGACATAGAAGATTCCAAATTTATCTAATGTTTCTTTGATAGTAGAATAAGAGTTATTAGGGATATGAGTGGGCCTTCATGTGTTCTTTTTTAACTTAATGTTCATCAATTAAATTCAGCCTAAGATGATTTATTATGAACATATGATTATGAAATGAAATGTATTTTTTTTGTCGATGTGATACTACCTAGTTTACTACGATAGGCTCTCTAAAGGATCCCATATTGACTAGGAGCATGAAAATCATCTAGATCACATAAGGGTAACCCTTGTGGGTGAAATTTGATATTTCTTAATATATATTCACCTTTTTAAACTAGAATTTATTTTTAAGAATTTTAACATCAAAATGAAATTATTCAGGTTGATTTGAACCATATAGAATGAAATATAATAAATAGGGGATGCGCGAGAAATCCAACATCAAATTTGAATTCATAGAGATATGGATGTTATTTTTAATGTTAAACAAAGGAAAACCATAAATTAACTAAATGTTTTTTTCTATGTGTCTTTTTGTATCCCACCACATAATCTAGATGATACAAACTAGTAATGAAGGATGATCATTAATGCGGGGAAACTATACCCTCTAGATCATTTTACTATAATTAATACTAGATGAAATATTACTAACATGTCATTGTAATGTAACAACTTATTGTATATTATAAATATGATATAATCATTATAATCCTTTTATAATTATATATAAAATTCAAATATAACTACAATTTTATTTGAGACATATATATGTTCTAGATTTTATATATGCTGATCATATACAATAGGTTAAAATTAAATAATTAATAACATAATCATATATGAAATAAACTACACCCTATATCCCACACAATATTATATCATGATCCATATATCATATAATTGAAACCATTAACCAAGTGTCTATTTCAATTATATGAATCAATTTTTATGAAATCATAGTGTGTACTAATATTTTGATGTATAGTTTGATTACTACCCATTATGCCACCGTCAATAGTGTCCATAAGCAAATCTTGAATTTATATGTACTCATATGACAGAATAAATATCAAAAAATTAATAATAAATACATTATACATACTATTGTTTTAAATGAGTCACCGAAGACTCAATAGTTCAACCAATATTTATTTTTTAGCCCCAATGGACTATGCAATCACTTGAATTGGGGGTAAATCAATGGATACCAAATTTTAATGATTATGTTTAACATAAAATTTTGATTACATTATACAGAATGAACCTCTATCATCATATAGGATGTGTAGATCTTAGATGTGAAACCTCAAAATGTATTCCATCATGAAAATATGATAATTTATATAGAAGTAACAACACATATTTATTTTTAAAATTTTTTGTCCTAGTATTGGCAATAAACACCCTGATACATCTAATTATTATCTCTATCCATAGATTTTCACTATCCTCATAAGAGTTAAACAATTTTGTGTGAAATAAAATAACCCAAGAGTATAGATATCATCATAAACTTTAAATCATATATATTAAACATGTTATCAAGAAACCTATTATAATGTTCTTTCCACCATCTTGTCTAAGAGGTGGAATTGTTGATACTAGAACCACCCATCCTCAAAGGTTCTTCCTGATCATCCTCAATGATGGAATTATGAATACATCTGATCTTCCATATAATTCACATAAACATATTATAATCCCTTATTCCAATAAATAGTATATCTTGTGCACTCAAACAACCTTGAACATTAATGTATGAAACATTAGTAGGTTGCACTTGTGTAATGATCTGACCCAAAAATAAAATTAGAACCCATGTTTGAATAGAATCTCCATTGGACCAAATAGAGTTTCCAATCCACAATGGGATGAATACAAGTGCCTTATATAGTAATAAATAGTATATGAGAATGAATTAACCCAACACAGGCATATAAAAATAAAATAATAGAATAGAAACTTCATCAACTAAAAAACATTTCAACCACATATATATAAAATTATATGATAAAAAGATAATAAATATAAGAATGTAAAAAACATCCACACCCCGCATACTAGTGATCCATGATCACCCACTATATCCAATGTCACCATAACTCGACCAAAAAATCATGAAACTACAAAATGATGATAAAGAGAACATAAAAAACAATTATATAAACATGGAAACTACATATACCCTCTGGTAAATATAGGGTTTAAGGAAAACATTATTAGTAGGATATCAACAAGGTGTCTATGAAATATTTATATAAAAAATTTCATCTATAATTTTTTGAAATACAGAATGAGAAAAATATTTTCCTCCATTATAAGAAATAAAGTAAAACATGAAAAATTTTAGAAGGGGAAACCAAAATACATAAAATCTAGGTTTGAGTAAAACAGAGTATAAATCATTTCCTTTAACATATCAAAATACTTCTTATAACATCAAGAAGAAGAAATTTAAAAATGATTTTTTAATAAAAAAACATTTTTTAGAAATATATGCGAACAATTTCACAAGAAAAATTCAATAATTCATAATGAAGCTATAAGATAGTACAAAATATCATAGATTAGTAAAACAAATCAACATAAGATAAATGGGTAAATAAAGTGCCTAATAGGAAACATGTAGCTATAATAAAGTATTAAAAATGTGTAAAATATAGTGTCAATTAATTATCAAGTGACCAGAGTCTTATATCAAGTATCAATGTCAACTGTCAAAGTCATATATCATGGGTATTTTATAGATATGATGGTGAGTTCACCAAAGACAAGAAAATAAAACCATGACAAATTTTATGAAAATTTTAAATCTACATAGTAAAATATAAAAATAACTTAGTGTTGAACCTGATCCTCCTAGAATATCTCAATACTAAATCTACATTCTCTAGGGTGACACTAGTATGTGTGCATATCCAAAATATAATAGAATAAATCCAGGGTCTCTCATCTAGTTATCTAATTTGTCCATTACTAGTCAAAGAGAAGATAACAAGAAACATGTATCCCAATAAGGATCCATAATCGATTAAACATAAATAATATAAATTTTATATAATTCCATGTACATATATCACCCTCAGTACTATGCTACCTAAATGTGTAGAAGCAATATATTAAATCTTATCATCACGTTCTTTGAGAACCATTATTCATGGAAGAATAGACATAAGGGGTCTATCAAGAATTTTCACAAAAAGATAATTTAAATTAAAATTTATTGAATGAGACTTTAAGGAAAATAAATTTGAAAACCCAAAATGTTATCAATTTGAAAAATAAACACTTTAAACCAACTATTTGAAAATTTTGATTCATTACTCTTTCCATTGAAAACCATTTTAAGTGACAAAAGATACTTTAATAAAACAACATGTAAAAGGAATTTGATCTCTTTAATGATTTGAAATTATCATTACAACCACCCATTAAAAAAAATCCTTCACAAGTTATTCTTTATATAATTCCAAAATACATTTCCTAAAACACACCGATTTTTAATCATTAGAATAATCACAAAGAATCAACACATTTTTATTTAAAGGAGGATTTACATTTTAGAAACCAAAACAAACATGATTAATAAAATCAAATTTAATTTCAAAACATTTGATAAATAATTTATATTGAAAAAATTTATGCCAAAGACAATTTTCACTAAAAAATTAACATTTTATGATTGAAAATGATTAAACCATTCATAACTAATTTCAAATGGAATAAAATTTAATTCATTATACAAATGAATAATTACAGGATGAAATGGATAATAAAAATAATCTACATGTAATAGCCATGATCAAACTATGTTGGATCCTAGATGTTTCACCTTTGATAGTAAACAAACAATAAAGGGATATAAATATATAGGGAAGAAAGAAAATTTCTTAGAATCACAATCCCATATCAAAATTTCTTTTTCAAATGAATCCCAAGGTTACCATATCCTATACGAATAATTAATTATGAAAATTACGAGACAATGAAGGACAAGATGAGTTAGTAAAACTGAATTAGGATCACTATGTTGATCCACACTCCAATCCTCCAAGTGCTGTGGATGGGAGGGATGAAATTTCAAAAGAGTTCCTCCATGGTTTATATTGTTCAAGCTATGGTTAGGGGATAATGTTTATTAAATAAAATATAGGATATGAGTAAATTGTAATACTAACCCAATTAAAATTCATCTCCAACAACAACACTGTTAAGCCGATAGAGTTACACCTACTCATCAGTGGATACTATGGAAATACAATAACAACTGTCCAACTAACACATGGGACAAAACACCTGTCTTAATATTTGTTGGATCACCTAAATTTCACAATCTACAGGTCTAGGGACACAGTAGCAGTAATTTTTTCTCTTATCCTCTGACCCATCAAGAGAACTGAAAAAATTAAAAGAATGGTCTATTTGTGAAAGATACATCGAGATTTTATAGTTTTCACCACCATATCTATTTTTTCCCTAGAAAAACTCTAGACTAAAATATAGAAACTATGAGTTATAAAGAACATCCAAAAAAACATTTTTTAGGTGTATTGTTCAAGAAACAGAGTAATATGCACACAAAAAATAATATACCAAGAATAAATCCAAAAAGTATGTATGAAAAACATTTAAATGAATCCTTAAACATATCCTCTAACAAAATTAAACATCTCTAAACTATAAAACACAATTACTACATAAAGAGAAAACATGATAAGTACCCGAGACTTAACATATGTATCCCCACCATTTAAAATGTCACCAAAATGGTGTAAAATGAAGAGTAAATCCTATAATAAAATGTCCCATTAACCAAAATAATAGACCTCTATTATTTTCCATATATAATTATCTAAGATAAGAATATGAATTCTCAAAGGAAAGGTACACCCAAAATATTCCACTAATACAAAAATAGAAAATTCTATAATGATCCATAAATTATTAAAACTTCTAAAAACATGAAAAAAATCATATTAGGATTTATACTATAGGAAATTCCTTGACATGAATATAGGATTTCCACCACAGATCCTGACCCATCCACAAGGTCATAAAAACAAAACAAAAACACCTCTATGATCCCAGAATAATATGAATACATGTAGTTGTATTTACCCTAGTATATCTTCGATTCCTATCAAAATTCCAATAAAAAATTATCAAATCAACATGGTTAGCACAAAAATAAGAAAAAAGTTAATGTTATGGGTGTAGAGGAAGTGCATGATGGGTGGTGAGATAATTAAAATTTTATTTAATATAAATTTCTTATAACCCCAAAATAGGATCTTGAAAATTAAGTTTATAATTAATTTATTTAGATTAGAATAATGAGATTACCTCATCTTAGGATTCATTATTTGTAGTTTATGTCAATCATCTGAAAAGACCCTTTTAGATGGACTTTTTGTGATTATGAGGATCCAAGTTTAGAATCCATCTAGAAGTGATCTACATGTGTTTCAATGATCTATGTGAAATTCCACTCAATCTCTAAGTTTAATCAGGAAGAATTAAATTTCATGAATTATGTGTTCTTGATCACTAATTCTTCGATCTTGAAGAAATATTACTTGCGTTATCATTATTCAGAGGAAGAGAGATTGAAGATTCGAATGAGAATTCATTATGAGAAACAATTCTATCGATTTTTATTACCTACACAGTTGAAATACCAGGATATATATGGAGGTAGGGTTTATGTTAGAATATTTTATAATTTCATGATGGCCCATCAAAAATATTAAAACCATTAAAAACACCCTTTACACATAATAATAATATAGTTTTTTTTATCATTTTGTGTTCACCATCTTGAGAAAATAATAAATTATATTTATGGTCTTGTAAATATTTATTTATCCCCAAACATGGTCTTGATCCATTCAGATACCTCATTATTTATTGAATACTCAAATAAATATTTTTATTCATAAATAAATATTTATTTCAGACACCAATGAGTGATTTTTTATAAAATATTATATAAAAAAATAAATATATTTTTATTCACATGCTAGTGAATAATTATTTATTTAATTTATACGATTAGTATATTTTGAATAAAATAATTTCTTAGTGTCAATAATAATATTTATTCTATTAATTTAATTAAAATATAATTGAATCGAGATAAAAAACACATAGTGTGTGACCATCTAGGAAAATTTATTTCTTGCATTATGTGAGCCTATGTAATGTCCATGATTTCTATCTAGAAATCGATTAGGGAAACCAAGAGAATAAACATAATGTCACAACATCGACAACCAGATTCAAACTCTCATTGTGTAATATAATACATTTATCACAATATATCATCAAACATGTTACACAATAATGTCACCAACCTATATGCTTGATATGTATTTCATTAACTATCTAAAATAAGCACATCATTACACCATGTCCATGGAATTTAATGTGAATGTTCTACTCCAATCAAAGGGTTGAGATACCCACTTCCATAAAGATGGAAGAGACAAATACTTCGTTGACTTATCCATTAATGACATGTCACTTGTGATGCACCAAATGTATCCAAAACTGACAGGAACTATTATCATCATGGTTAATGAAATACAACTATGTACATGAGTTTTAACATGAATTAATTCTAATATTAATGTTTAATGAGACTTATATACACTCATAGATATGAATATTGTATAAAACCAAAATATAAATAATTCCTATAGGAAAGTCTGTTCACATAATCCTATATCCTATAGATTAGCAAGTGTAAACTTCACGAGAAGATTCCAGATCTAATTACATGTACTCACACTTGATTCTCTATATACTATGTATATCATCATAGTATGTTATCCAACCATTGAACTATATTAATAATATTTCCATATCACTTCATGGTTCTCATCATAATATGAAATTCCTATAAACTCATCAATGTAATAATACTCTAGGAAATTATTATATTAATATCATGTATAATAATGAAAAATATGTAATATGATGTTTAATTAATATTCAATACATTGAATATACATGTAATCAAAGTACAATAAGTTGGTCTATCATACCCTGACCTTGTAAAATTTATTATTTTAATTATTTTTATACATTCTTTTGATCTCGAGTCAGTTTGGAATAAATTTTAAAAAAAAATCAAGCAAAAAGGGGTCATGCGCACAGGTTGCATACAGTTAGGAGTAAGCATTATGAAAGCATTTGTGAGGGTCAATCATTCGAAAAATACTAATTGGAATGGTTTTCTCAACCATGTTTCTTCTTATGAGTAATAATACAGTGGTTCCTAGCCTAGGCAGTTCCCAATGCACAGTTGGTGAATGGTTTGGTAAACCATGCGCCAACCGTGCGGTTCACCTAACATTTCAAGATTTTGATTTTTTTTAATTTATTATTTTTGATTATTATTTTTCATTTCTTTATTCCCCTTCATGTCTCATGAAAGCCCTCCCCCTCTCCTCCTCCATAGTCATGCGTGAGCCCCCCCCCCCATTTCAGCCTCCTCTTAATTCACTATTTCTTCAAATTTCTCCCAGATTCGTGGTCATTTCCCCAAGGTATGGCCTCCAGTTCCCTCTCCTTCCTCTTTTCTGGTGATTTTCTCCTTCCCATCACCCCACCTTGCTAATCCAAACACTAGGGTTTTAGTAGGGACAAATTTTGATGCTTCTCTTCTTAATAGGGAATGATATGGGTCTCCTATGACTTCTTCTCATGTGTTTCGGCATCCGTTGTTGAAAGTGAAGCATTTCAGACCGATTCCTTCCACCCACTATCTTTTTGAGGTAGGATTTATTCTATTGTTTTATTTATCCCTATTTTTATTTAGGTATTTTGATGATTTTAGGTACTTGTTATAATTGCAGTTCATTGGTCTTCATTGGTATGGTTTTAAGCTATTGTTGTCTAAGGATTATATGCATGTTTATAGGTAGGTATAAATATGTGTAGGTTCCCCATTTATATATATACTTACCCACGGATGAAATAAAATATTTAATGGGTGTAGGTGTTCTTACCTGTGTATATGAAAATTCATACACATGTATGTAAAAAGTGGTATATGCACATATAAGCACATGTGTAAGGATCCCCTTGTATATATTTGGCCATGAATAAAGGTACATAGGGTCTAGGTATCCTTGCTATAAGAGAAAGATCATATGCGTGCAAGTGGTAAATGGAAGGTTCAAGTTTCCAATGTCTTGAGCAGCGTGCCTTGAGTTTGAGACATGTTCCCTATGCCCAACCCTTTAATTTTAATTCCATAATTACTTTATTATTTTAAAAATATGTTTTATATTTATATAGTATGTGTATGCTATGCAATCTGGTTTTGTTTGTTAGAAATGGTTCTACATTTTTTTGAATAATTTATCAAAGCTTCCAATGTGGGTTTCTCATGTTGAAATAATATCTCAACCCTTTTTTGGGAAAAAATAATGCATTTCTAATGATCAATAGGTCCTAAACGATATTTCTATAAAATTAGTTTACTAGATGGTTCTGTGTGTGTAATAAGTATTTCCAAAGATGTTTTGTGTATGAATAATAGTTGTGAAAGATGAATGAAATTAATATGGGTTCATGTGTGACTTTTAAAAGGGGGGAATTTCATGTTTTTTAGGTTTGGAAATGTGTATGGGTTTTGGTGTGGATTTGAGGTCAAATTGGGGCCATCCTTTCTTAAATGGGATTCATTAATTTAAGAATGATTTCAAGAATGATTTTAAATGTGTGGTGTCTTCCATGATTAGTTGATATTTTAAATGGTTTTGGGACATAAAAGTATTGGGTGGTGATGTTTTCTAAAATTAAAGCATTCCTTGTATAGTCAGGAGGCAATTTAGTCACTTTACGGATGATTTGTGGAAGTGGAAAACCCCTCTTAAGGCATGCCCCTTATTTTAAAAATATGATGTGTACATTAAATGTTTGATTTATGATATCTGCCTAGTGAAGAGGCTTGTGAATTGTTCTGTGACTTGAAAAGGGGGATGCAGTCAAGGAGGGAGATTGGTAGTGAGAGGTTTGATGAGTTTTTAGGTAAAAAAATGATATGTAAATACATGCTTTCTTAATAAAAACTCCCCACTATTTTAAATAGATCACATAAGAAACCTGTGTATCTAGTCAAGTGAACTAGAAATAGTATTCTAGTTGATTTGTAAGAATCTGAGACCTAGATTCATCTAGAAGGATTGAATCAACAATACTAACAAAAAATTTTATATGATCAGGTACCACTAGACCTTGGGATGGGATCCCCTCTAGTGGCTCGTGTATAAGAACTCAATTGGTTTTGACTTATGTTATAGAGACCACTATACCTTGGGATGTATTCCTTATTAGTGGATCGTGCATGAGAACACTTTTGGTTTTGGTTGGAAGATTTTGATCACCAAGGTACACGATTCATAGGGTCCCACTTGTGCTAGTTACATAAAGGTATTTTCCATGGGGCTCTCTTGTGAAATGGTTCTTTATGTTGTTGTGCTCACTGTTGGTATGCAATGAACCTTGTGTACATGGTAATTTCAATGTAAGTTTCTTTTGAGAAAGGATTCACTTAAAAGTTTTTTCCTAAAAATGTTTTCCTTTTTATTTTTTATTTTAAAATGTTTCCTAGATTCTTAGGGATTGACCATGGTGCTCGTGACGTGAACTCCATTTCAGTTGATTCATGATTGTTTTCTGTTTTATGAAAACCATGTTTTAATCTAAACTATTTGTCTATCATTTTGAAATGTCTATTCATGCTTGGAAACTATTTTGGAAATGTGATGGAATGAAAATGGGTCTTATTGAAAATAAAAGCTTCTTACTTGAATTTTAAAAGAATGGAAAATCTTACTTTTATATGGTTGTATTTTCAAACTAGCAAGACTTGGCATTAAAAAATTGGGTACAACCATGAAAGCAGAACACACACAAGGAAGAAAATTACATTTAAATCGCATGCCCAGGGACTTGAACCCGCGACCTGCCCCTCACCCCCTAAGCCCTTACCACCCCACCACCAAATGTGGGGCGACTAACAAGACTTGGTATTGTTTTAAAAGTTAAGTCATAGGGAATAGTTTATCGAGGAATTACTACCATGTTTTAATACTCACTCCTATAGTTTAATTTTTTAGCTACTAGTTCAACATATATATTGGATTCAGTCTTCATAGGGGGGCATTGGTTTAGTGGTCTAAGGTGATCCATAGGATCACATGGAGGTATATTTGATTTTAATTATTTTCATTTCTAGTATTTATCTTTCTATTGCATAATTTATTTTTCTTTATTTTTCTTTTTTGTGGTCCAAATAATTACCAATTGATTTATCTTGATGCCCATCACTAGTTTCCAACCCAAGAGGATCAGAAATGCCTCTCAGCCTTTTCAAATTTTGAATTGGGAAACCGGTTCAGGTTGACCCAGTTTGGTTCATAAAAAATGGCATCAAAGGAGACCCTTGTTCTTTGGGATGTCAAGAAGATCAGAGAAAGGATTATCGGGGCAATGGAGGTAGGTCATGGGTTGGTGACTAATCACCACCAATCATGAAGAGACCTAATTATATAGGGGTAGTTGGGTTTTAAATATTTATTTTTGCTTTTGGGTTATGCTATTATCATTTTTTTGATTTATGAGATTGTGTGTGTTGGAGGATGAAAGTGGATATGAGCTGGTGTTACAAGATGATCTTACATGGAATAACAAACCATGTGGAGCTCACATGCATTGTTTAATATGCTTTCAGTAGTTGGTTCATGCTCCACACATGTTCTGTTAAACCTTGTGGCTGGGGTATGCATGATCACAAGTTCCTTTTCTTAGTTAATTTGGTATTGGTGATGCATCAGTCTGATTTCAGTTTTCATTTCCGGGTTTTCAAAGGAAGATGGTATTTGGAGTGACAAAATGGTTTTTGAAACGAAAATGATTTCTAAAAATGTTTTTTGTATTGAAAAATGGATTTTAAAGTATAAAGTGATTTGGAGTTTTGAACATGTTGTGATGATGTGGATGAAAGGTGAATTGGGAGTTTGGTAAAGGCTTAGTTTGGATGATAAAATACTATATTCAACCCTTGGTATTACCTGTGGATGTTCACACTGGTGTGGGTGTGTATGGAAAGTGTATATTGGTATGTATGTGTGAATGATATAAGTGGAAGTGTGGATGAACACATATGTGATGGTTCATAGGATAACATGTGTTAGTATTTAAAATCAAAGGTTTTACTTGTTTTTTCAAATGTTTTTTAGAAAGTAAAATAGATTCTATTAAAAATGGGATTCATTTATAATGATATTTGTGGTTTTAAAGGGAGAAGTGTGGTTGTTTTATTAATTTTAAAGTGAATGTGATAAAATTATTGTAAATGGGAAGTGATTTTGATTTTCAAAGGTGGGGATTAAATTTTTAAGATGGGTGAAAATGGAAAATAATGGTTTTTAAAAGAGAGTTCTTGGCATGTTTTATGATGTATTTTTTGTTTTTTTCGGTTGAGATTTTATTTATATCCAATTTGGTTTTGTGATGTTTCTTATGTTCTTCTAATTTGGCTTAAAATTTTAGTTTGTTGAGATCTAGTTTGATGTTGATATGGTATTGTACCCTGTGTTGTTGAATGTATGCTTCTGAGAAAGACCCAAAATATTCTTGAGGATTCTAATTTATTCATCATCGCCACCTAGACTTCTGGTGGAGTGGTGGATCTGAGCCCTTATCAATCCTTGCCTATTATCTATACTTATCAAGGTCTGTTAGGGTCTATGGAGTGTCTTGAATAATTTAAGGGTGCCTTTGTGTTTTTGGGAACTCTAGTTGTCGTGAGAGTTTGAGTTTCCTTATTAATATTTGAAGGACCGAGTTTGGACCATTAGAAGGTGTTTATTCTATTATCATTGCGATTTGAAATTTTGTGGGAATTATTTAAGACCATTTTCATCCAGTGGTTTATTCATGATGAAGTAAAGGAGAGGAAAGTGCCAGAACTTGCGGATGTTTTAAAAGTTCAACTGAAGGTGAAGGGGAATGTTGACCATTTCAGTGATATGGTTTCCATTTCTTCATAGGTAGTGTTTATTGATCAATTATAATCAATAATTTTTGAGTGGGGTATTTATCAAGGGTTCAAGGAATGGTTTTTTGGTTCTCGTGGAGGTTCCCCATTTGGCGAGGAATGTGAACTGGAAGAACATATTCTAGAAAAGTCTCATTGTCAATTTTTTTTTTATTTTCTAGACCAATCGCTTGTTTTATTCCAATGTGTTCGTCTTTGACACTATAATTCAACTATCCTTAATCCTTTTAAGTATTGTTGATTGTGTTAACATAAAATAGTTCTGAATGTGGAATCGTCAAATGTGGAAGTCTTATCTGAAGGATGTCAGCTCCTGATTTCAAGGTAGAAGATTCTTTAAGACATCATGGCTTTATCCATAGGTCTTAGAGTGAATCTCTTAATGCAGTTAGAAATCACCAGGGGTGTGAGGTACTTTTGTTCAATTTTTTCTCCAATGTCGGATTGAAGATGGTTTAAGATGTCTTTTTATATTTTATTATATTTATTTTCTTTAATATTTTTTAGTCCTCATTGGTTATAAAAAGTCTTGGTGGTCTCATTTTATTAAAAGTTTTGTGGTTGTGACTTACGTATTCAAACCATTCAATATTTTTCTCTTTGTGGGTCGGTTTTAGTTCTGGGTTGTGCTTGTTTTGGAGATTTTTGAAACTCATGAAGATTATTAATTGTGGTTTAGTCTAATTCTTGGTTTTATTTCCTTTCATTAGGTTTTCATTATCTTAAGGGTTCTTGGTCTATGTGGGTATTTCATGAGATTGGTCCATGTTGGGTTTTCGATGTCATCCGGTGCTGGTTGGTCTAACATGGTTGGTTCATAATGTTGGGGATACCCACCACAGATCTAGTTGTGATTTCTTCTAGATTTGGTTATTATTAGCTGGTTTCTAATGGCATAGATACCTTTATCTTATCTCTAGGGTTCTCCTTGTTTTGGATTTATCTAGATCTCGTTCGGTGTGAATTGTAGAGTTGAAAGGTCACACTAGGTTCCATGGTTTTATTTTTCCTTTGTTAGTTTTAAGTCCTAATTTTGTTACATGTTTTATAAATTACATTATGGGGGTAGAAAGTGTTAATTTTGGGGTGAACTATCACATGCCAACCTTGTAAAATTTATTATTTTAATTATTTTTATCCCCTATTTTGATCCCAGGTCAATGTGGGTTAATTTTATTTTAACAAAATTCATGCAGGAAGGGGTCCTGTTCATGAGTTCTGCACGGTTAGGAGTAATTGTGAAACAACTGTGTGTGAGGGTATGTCATCGGTCTTATGTTGTTTGGCACAGTTGGATTATAGTTTTCTCAACCACGAATTTTCTTCAGAGTAACCAAGTGAGGGTGATTGGCCTAGGCACTGTCTAGTGAACGATTGGGACATGATTTGGTAAACCGTGCACAAACCTTGTGGGTCACCCAAAATTTGAAAATTTTGATTTTGATTTTTTTTTTCTTCCTGATTTTTTTCTTTACTTTCTTCCTATCCATGCATCAAATGAGACCTACCCCTCTCCTCCTCCATATTTACATGCAATCCCCCATTGTGGCATCTTCTTTATTATCTATTTCTCTATATTTTACCAGATCTATGGTCATAACCCTAAGGTATGGACTTTAGTTACGTCTTCTTCCTATTTTCCTATGATTTTTATCCTTCCCATCAACCTACCTAGCTCGTCCAATCCCTAGACTTTCAGGTGGGCCGATTTTTTATGATTCTCTTTTTAGTAGGGTGTTCAATGGGTCTCTATGGACTTATTTTCATGTGTTTCAACATCCTCCATTGAAGGTGAATCAATTTAGACCATTTCGGTCCACCCTCCATCATTTTGTGGTAGGATTTATTCTACGCCTTTATTTAGCCTAATTTTTATTTGTGTTATTTTTCTGATTTTAGGTACTGTTAAATATTATAGTGTGTTGGCCTTCATTAGGATGGGTTTGAGCTACCACTATCGAAGTATTATATTTATATACAAAGGTATGAATAGATATGTTCAATTTCCCCAATTATATATAGTTACCCATGACAAGATGAATATATATAATGGGACTTTATGGGATTAAATATATTTATATATATATAATATATATATATATTAAAATTCATGCATTTGTATATGAAAATGGGTATATGCACGTATAATCATATGTGTATGGACCCCCTTGTACATATTTGTCCTTGAAAAAATGTACATTGGGAATAATTTTCCTTACATATAAGTAAAGGTTCATATGCATGAAAGTGGTAAATAGAAGGTCTGAGTTGCCATCATCTTGAGCAGTGCACCATGAGGTTTAGGGAGGTTCCCTATGTCTAACCCTTTAATTTGAATTCCATAATTGCTAATTTTTTTTGAAAATATATATTATATTTATGTATTAAGTTTATGCTATGCGATCTAGTTGTTTTTTAGAAATGGATTTACATTTTTTTAATAATTTATCTAAGCTTCCAACATTGGGTTTTCATGATGAAATATGCTATTGACCTTGTGGTGGAAAACATATATATATTTTAACTATCAATTGGTCTTAAATGATATTTCTTTAAAATTGGTTTCTTAAATGGGTTTGAGTGTGTAATAAGTATTTCCAAATATGTTTGGTGTGTATATAATAGTTATGAAAGCCGAATTGAATAAAGATGGGTTCGTGTGTGACTTTAAAAAGGGGAAATTTCATGTTTGGATAGGGTTGGAAAATTGCATGGTTTTTGGTGTGAATTTGAGGTTAAATAGTTTTTTTCATTTCTTAAATGGGTTGCTTCAATTTAAGAGTGGTTTCAAGATTGTTTTTAAAGGTGTAGTTCCTTGAAAGTTTAATTGATGTTTTAAATGGTTTGGGACTTAAAATTGTTGGGTGATCATGTTTTCTAAAATTAATATTTTCCTTGTAAAGTAAGGAGGCCCATTTTGAACATTGAGGACAATTTGTGGATGTAGAAAATCATTCTCAGGGTATGTACCCTTGTTTTAGAAGTATAAGGTGCAGGTTAAATGTGTGATTTTTTTATATGTTCCTAGTGAAGAGGCTTGTAAATTTCTGTGTGACTTGAAAAAGAGGATGCACTCAAGGAGGGATATTGGTGGTGAGAGGATGGATGAGTTTCTTGGTAAAGAAAATGATATGTACATACATGTTTTCCGGATAAAAACTCACCACCATTTGAAATAGAGCACATGGGAAATGCATGTATCTATGTGGGAGAAATAGAAGTAGAATGATAGTTGAGTCTGAAGAGGATGAGTCCCTAATTCTTCTATCATGATTAATAATAGAACACTAAATAAACATGTTATATGATCAGAGACCACTAGGACATGGGTTGGGATCCCCTCTAGTGTCTTGTTCATGGGAAAACTGTTGGCTTTGGATTATGATATTAAGACCACTAGACCTTGGGAAACATTCCCCTATAGTGGCACTTGCATGAGAACAATCTTGGTTTTGGTTGTAGTATTTTGATCACTAAGGTATGAGGTTCATAGGGTCCCACTTGTGCTAGTTGCAGATAGGTATTCTCATAGTGCTCTCTTGTGACATGGTTCTTTATGATGTGGTGATCACCGTCGGCATGTGGTGGACCTTATGTACATTTTAATTTCAAAGTAAGTTTCTTCTAAGAAAGTATTACCTTAAAAGTGTTTTCCTGAAAAAAATTTCCATATAATTTTTTTTTATTTAAAAATGTTTCCTAGCTACTTAGTGATTTCCCATGGTGCTTGTGAGGTGAGTTATATTTTAGTTACTTCATACTTGTTTTATCTTTTATGAAAACAATTCTTTAATCTAAATTGTTTACCTATCATTTTGAAATGTATATGCATTATTGGAATCTATATTGGGAATATAATGGAAATAAACTGGGTTTTATTGAAAATTGAAGCTTTTTACATGAATTTGAAGTGAATAGAAAACATTACTTTTATATGGTTGTATTTTCAAACTGAAATGACATGGTATTATTTTTAATGGTAAGTCATAGGGATTAGTTTATTCAGGCATAGATACTAAGTTTTAACAATCATACCTATAGTTTTATTTTTTTTGCTACTGTGCTTATAGCTTGGATTTGGTCACTTTGGGGAAATGTTGGTTTAATGGTAATAGGTGACCAATAGGGTCATGTGAAGGTATGTGAATTTTTATTTATTTCTATTTCTAGTGTTTATCTTTATATTACATAGTTTATTTGTATTTTTTTGAACTAAATCATTCATTTTTTGCTTTACCATGATGCCTGACACTAGTTTATAGCCCAAGAGGATTGAGGAAGCCTATCGGGAATTGTCGCTGGCCAACTTGAGTGACTAATTTTGAGTTGTCCCAGTTAGGTTCATAAAATGGTCCTAGGAAGAAAAACTCTAAAAAGTCCTAGTTGGACTAGAGCCAACTTTTTAAGACCTTAATTTTGTTAGCCATCACATGATAATCATGTTTCTACTTAGTTTAGGCTCTAGTAAAGGGTTATTCCATTTAGTATTTGGTAGAAATAATTCTCTCTAAAAATTAACCTCTATGTGAACAATCCATCAAGGGATTATACTTCCAAAGTATGTGCTTCATCTATTAATGTGACCTTGTATCATTTTTTATGATCTAACACTATCATATTATCGCTATAGACTTTTATAGGATCTTTACTATAAGGTACCATGTCAAGAACTTGGATGAATATGTGAATCGATACAACTTCTTTAGTTTCGTCAAAATCTTCAATATACTCACACTCTGTTATATAATTTGTGACCAAAAACTTCATTGACATCTTCCATCTCATATAATATCTATTAAATGTGAAGTTGTATCCCATTTTTGGCTTTATATCATCTTAATAAATTTAGAAACTAGAATCCACATATTATTTAATGACAAGTTCCTAATCTCCTTTGTAAATGATGAATATATCCTTACTATGCATCGTATTCTTAAGGATGGTCATGACAACCACACTCAATGTATAGGTGGAAACTAGACTAGTACATAGCATAAAATATATGACTAACAAAATCACTAATGTATATGGAATATTTTTCCATTCTATTTTTTTCATCATGTGTTTGGGGACACATTTTACTAGAAATATGAATACTATGCGATGCTAGAAAAATTCCCATATTTGATTATTACATACTGAATATCTTCAGTATCTTGACAATGTGTGTACTTTGACTTTGGTCAAGAAACCTGTTAGATCTATCATGATGGATCTTAATCCATAGAATATATTATTCCTCACAAAATCCATTCATTGAGAAGAATTTTTTCAACCATGCCTTAACAAACTATAATACTAGTATTTTATTTCCAATGTGTAATAGGTCATTAACATATACTATTAAGAAAATTATAGCCCTCCCACTAAACATTTTGTAGAAATATAGACCAAATTAATTCTTTATGTAAACAAATTCTTTTATGGACTCATCAAAATGAATTTTCCAAGACCTGGATGATTTATTTAATCTATAAAGTCATCTTTACAGCTTTCATTATTTGTTGGAACCCTTTGGATTCACAAACCCTTCAGATTGTTTCATATAGAAATATTCTTGAAGGTTCCTGTCAAGTATTTCAATTTTTAAATACATTTTCTAAATATTTTAGTCATGGTGTGGCACAATGTAAAGTATAATTGTGATGAATTTCAATTTTGAAACTATAGAAAATGTTTCATCGTAGTCAATTCCTTGGTTCTATTTATACACTTTTGTACCTATTTATTCCACATTAGTGATGAATTGTCCTTCAATATCAAGTTTATTCTTGAATACCTATTTTAAACCAATGGTCACTATATCCACTAGAGAATCTAGAAAATTATATACTTTTTTTGGTACAAGGAATTCATTTTAAAATTTATGTATTCATTCCACTTGGAAACATATATACCATATACTGCTTTCTTATAGGTTAGAAGATCATTAATATAAACTAATAATGATCCACCATCCTCACTGACTATAAAACTATAACTTTATATTTATCTAACATATAGAGTACTCTTTTTTAGTACTTCTTTCTCTGGAATAACTTTATCTTCCATAGGGATTTTTGGAATTTTTTAATGCCCACTATTGTGTATCTTGATCCGACACTTTATCAAAGCCTATCTCACTCCCACTATCTCATATATAGATAATATCATCATCAATAAATGTGGGAAATGTTTCAACAAAAACCTTTTCCCTAAAAGATTTTATAGGCAATATCCCTTTGTTTCTTTAGGATATCCTATAAAGATACACTTTGTACCTCAAGATCACGTTTTTTAACCTAAAGAGGCCTTAGAAAATGATTCAAAACTCTACAAATATAATTTAGACAACAAAGGTTTCTTTCTATTCCATAATTGGTATGGTATACAATCTATCGGTTTAGTTAGAACTCAATTTAGTAGGTATTCTATAGCTTATAATCCGTATCCCCAAAAGGATAATGAAAGATTAAAAGGACTCATCTTGATCTCACTATGTCCAAAAAAGTTTGGTTCCTTATTTTTCTTACACCATTACTCTGTGGAATATAAATTGGTTTGATTTGAGATAGTATACCAAACTCCCAAGAATATTTAACAATGTTTTGATAAAAATATTCTTCACCATGGTCTAAGCGTAGTGTCTTAGTCTTCTCACCAATATGGTTCTCAACTTCATTGTTATATTCCTGGAACTAATCGAAGGAATCCAACTTATATCTGATTAAGAATATATGTACATATCTACTAAAATAATCAATAATAGTTTTGAAGTATGAGTACCACCTCTTTTCACAATAGTAAATGGTCCTCACACTTTGGTATGAACTAATTAAAGTATCTCATTATCCCTTAAACCTATAAAACTAAATGAAGATTTGGTCATTTTTTCATTTTAACCATCTATGAAATAAACCATGTAGTTTAGTTAAAAATAATTCAAATATCAATCTTGATGTAATTTATTCATAATTTTTTAATTACATGACCTAGCTGGTGATTCTAAATTTGGGTGTGGTATGAGTTAGGTAAAGTACTAAAGACTATTATTTAAATTTTACTTACCATAAAAATTATATAATTATAAAATAAGAAAAATTTATTCCAAAAATTGAAAAAAATCCATCCGTATATAATTTTTGATATAGAAATAATGTTTTTGGTAACTGAAGGCACATAATAACAACCACTGAGATCATTCTAGTTGTCAATGTGAGGGGGAGGTCCCCTATAGCTATAGTAACAAGTTTTTAACCATTGGATATTCAAATATATAACTCCTCCCATTCAATCTTTATGAATAAAAATTGTTCCTATATTTGAGTACATATATGAGTACCATAATCTATTTTTAATACCCAATTTGTAGAAACTAATAAAATCCCCATGATAAATAATGCAACTAAATTTTCCACTTGCTTATTTGGATGAGTGATTTTTTTCTTATAGTGTCCCTTCATGCCACATGAAAAATAAAACATCTTGTTCCCTTACATACCCCTTGATCTTACTCTTCTTGGATGGGAATGAATATGATTTAGGATTAAATATCTTTTCCTTCCATTTCAGTTTTTTCACAATAACGATAAAAGGATTTTCACTCTTTGTATCCTTATTTAACTGGTAATGAAGATTGAGAATATCTAGAAATTAATTATCAACATTTTTCATATTAAAATTTATAACAATGCTAGATAATCTCTAATGGATTGATGTTATAATGAGACCGGTTCCCATTTTATCAAAGAGTTTTAACCCTAGATCCTCTAATTACTCAATTTAGCTAATGAGCATGACTACGTGAGGCCCACCTAGACCACCCTCTCCAAGAATTATCTGAAAGAGTGACTTGGAAATCTCAAAACATTATTATCTATCTCTCTATTGGTAAATACCATGGATGTGATCAAGAATGATATACATATATATATATATATATCTGTGTGTGTGTGTTTGTGATACATCATGAGTTCACTAGACATAGATGAAAGTATAAAACATTGAACCTTGACCATGTCATCTAAATGCTTTTTATAGATAAAGAACACCTCATCATTCACCTCCTTAGTATACTCATTAGGCATTGAGTATTATAGAATGTAAAATCTCCGTTCATGTAATAACACAATCTAAAGGTTTCTAAACCACTCATGGAAGTTACTTCTAATAAATATATTATATTTCTACAATATTGATCATAGATATTGTGTAGATGATGAGATTTACATTTTATTTTTAAATTAAAAGTGAAGTTCATTAGTATATTTATTGATTACAAATTATGTGAGAAATAAGAAATTAATTGATTTTTACTAAATTTTCCACTATTTTATCAATTACCAATATCCATAAGCCTTGATCTCATAATTTCTATTTTTCTAAGAAATTATATAGGAAAGGATATCAATAAATTTTATTACTGATTCAGACATTGGACATGAAAACTCTAAGAATATAATTAGGTGTGCAGTCATTCCAATTTCGGGCATGCTGTTCCTTGATCTATTGTGCATATTCCACTATCCTAAAATCTTGACTTGGATATCCTCAAAAATGGCCTCTAAATTTGTATTTAATAGAAATTTTCCATTAAACTCAACAAAACTTTAGTAATTTCAAACCAAACTCTCATAATAACTCCTGAATAAAAGTATGTGTCCATACTTTGTCCATGTACTACACCATATTCTATGGTTTAATTCTCAATCATGTAATGGAAGGATTAGTATAACTTAATATTTGGTTGATGTATTTTAATTAATCATACATAGATTTTATATTTATTTAACCATTAAATTGCTTGTAATATTAACTTGATGTTACTCAATTAATTAACTTTGTTAAATAAAATCATTTACGCATAATTATTTTATTTGATTTTTGTATTTTCATATTAATTAATTTATTTACTTGACTATGATATTGCATAAATAAAATTAATATTTTATATAAAATAAATAAATAAATAAATAAATGACTAATAATGATCTTATCTAATGGTTTATTTAATAAGAGGACATTAAATTAACCTATAACACTGGGGAATAACTCCATTTTCTTGTATTGATATGATTTAAAAAATTCACATGTACATATATGTATCAATAAGTTGGAATAATCATGGTTCTATATTGAACCACCTTTATGTTCCTTGGGATGATCCACTAATTACAAGTATTTATTACTCACACACAGGTGTGGGGAACCAAAAGATTGGTTAAAGGGGATTACATAAATACGTTGGACACATAGGTCCTACATAATAATGGATAGAGGGATTACTCATAGACCATCATTTAATTAAATATTAAATATTTGAAAACTAATGAAATAATTAAATAAAATAAATTCCAACACTTATATAGGCATTGGTTTTGCTCATAACCCGTCATACATGCAATGAACATACAGAAGTAGCTAGATAGCATTAATTTAGTTATTAATTATTTATTATCAAGAGTGATACACTAACATTAATTAATTAATTCCCTTTTAAATTAATGATCATATTAAATTTATTAAAGATACAAATAATTTATGGTATTCATGGAAATTAAATGGTAGAACCATTAATGACATATTTATTATAATAAATTAATTGAGTATATAAAATTATTTAAAACCATTATTAAATTTTCAAACATTAAATGGTGTGCAAATAAAAAATAAGGTCTTAAAGCCGTAATTTTTCAATTTAATGTAATTTTTAATTTTTTTCATTTAATGTGATACTACACAGGATGCATAGACTAGATAAAATCCATGTATCTTAGTTGTTGTGTATCGATGGTAAATGCCTGGGTATGTTGTGTGTAACTCGGATGGAATAAACTCTATGTACTGACAAGGTACATTCCATGTGTTATGCTTTCCATGTTTTTGAGCTGTATTCCTGGGTCTTCAGTGTGTGTCTTGGAAGACTACACAACATGTACATGCTAGCTATCTGCCATGTATCTCTTTGAATTGTGTGTTTGTTTTCCCACTGAGTATCTTGGCATGTTCTTTGTATAAGGTATTTTATGAACTACATTTCATGTACATTTAATACACATCATGTATATCAAATATTATATAGAATTTTAGTATCGCATAGTTTTAATATGTATAATGACTAAATAGATTGCATGATTTAAACCGATAACCCTTGTAAACTACATAGAGTTTACACTGATACACATCATGTAATCTAACACCCATGTTCCATGTTGTCTGGTCAATAGGCGGTGTACACTATGTGTAATAACTACATGGATCACCATGTATCCCTTGACATATCCAGATTTAGTACATCAGGGTAGATGATGTGTACTTCTAAGTATATACTATGTAACCATGTCTTAGAGTCAATTTTTTTGTTCCCGATCGTTCGATAATCATTTTGCATATATTTTTAAAACATTAATAAAAAAGAAACACTGAATAAAGATTATTAATATTTTAAATAATGTTAATTAAAATTTTAGTAAACAAAAAATAACATGAAATGAAAAACTAAACAAAATTGTACATAGATGAACAATCAAATAAATAATTATAAATTTAAATGTGACTGCTCTGATACCACTTAATGATTTTGGGTATATTGGAAGCACACGTTGAGAGTTGGGATAAATTACATTTCTATAAATATCAATTGCTCAGAACCCCAATAGAGAGTCTTTAATGATAATTTTAAATTTAATTTATTTATATTGGAATAAATCAATTACCTCATCTTATGTTTCCTTCTTCATAGTAGATTTCAATCGTCTAAAAATACCCTTTCTTATTTCTTTGGTTGTTCTTGTGAGAATCCAATCATAGAATACTTATAATGGTGATCAAATTGATCTCCCATGATCTTTGAGTGATGTTTCTTGATGTTCAGGTTCTATGTTAGAGAATTGAATGTCATTATTTGTTCATTCTTGATAGATTATACTTCAATCTTCATAAAATATCTCTTAAGTTATCTTTCTTGAGGTGGAGAGAGAAGGAGGAGTTGAACGAGAATTCGTTTCATGAAACAACTATCTCTATTTCGATTACCTAATCAATATCCATAACGGGCTATTTATATAGGTAGGGTTTATGTAAGAATAATTTTTAATTTCATTTTAACCCTTAAAAAATATTAAAACCATTAATAAACCCCATAAAACATAATAAAAATATAATCATTATTTTTTGTTGTGTGATATCTTACAGAAATGATAAATAATTTTTATTATCTTTTAAATAATTATTTATCATCAGGCTTGGTCTTGTCCATTTTAACTACTTAGTATTTATTAAATACCTAAATGACGATTTCTATATAAAATAAATATTTCATTCACATATCTAAGAATGAATATTTATTAAATATTCAATAAAATTAATAAATATATTTTTATTCACACACCAATGAATAAATAATTATTTAATTTTTCAAATCAATATAACTTGATTAAAAATATTATCGATCCATAAGAATAATATTTATTCCATTAATTAAATTCAAATAGAATTTAATTGAGAACAATAGAAACACTTAGTGTGTGATCTTCTAGGATTCTTTCTCATAAGAATTAGGTGGGATTTCTTAAAGTTTAATATTACCATTTAGCAAAGATCCAATGATAACAAGAGAAAAAACATAATGTGACAATGTTGAAAACCACATATGAATACTCACTATTTAGCATAATCATTTTCTTTCAATATAACATCAATCAGGTTGAAAATTGGTGTCATCAACCTAATTGATATGTCGTTATTTGAATATATGAAATTAAAAAGTCATTCCCAATGAATATTTAATTTAACGTGATAGTTATATTACAATCAAAGGTCCAGGATATTAGTTTCCATAAAGATTGATGGGGAAAATACTTGACTTATCAAATAATGACATGTCCATCATGACCTCCCAACATATACAACATCACCAAGAACTATTATCATCATTGTTTATGAAATTAATCTATGTGCCTAGGTCATAACATGAAATAATAATAATCTTAATGTCTAAGGACCATTAAAATAGCTCACAGATAAAAAAAATTTAGGATACTAAATCATGTGGAATAACCACTAGTTGTACTATTCTAATAATATTTTATCTTGGATATTACAAAGTGTGAACTACTTGAGAAGAAGCCTCACCTACTTACGAGTACTTGTACCTGATAGTTTATATATTTTGTGTCCCCTCATAGTATGTTATCCAACCATTGAACTATATTAAGAATATTATCATATCACTGTAATGCTATCATCATAGAGGGGAACTTCTATCTCCTTATCAATGCAAAAAATAATCTCAGAAATTATAAAACTAAAGTCATATAGAATAATGAACAGTATGTTATAAGATGTCTATTTAATATTCAATTCAAAAAATATAAATTTAATAAAAAAACAATTAACTTGTTCCAGGACATCAAATCCAGCAAAAAAATGTTCTAAAAAATTAATATCAACCAATAAATAAATATTGAGCTCTAAATAAAATGGCATGAACGAGAAGATCCCAAGATAAAAATAACTAATAGAAATGAAATCTATCATTGAGTATAATCAGATTCCCATGAAAGAGAACAAAAGGGATTTCAAAATTTAACAACCCAAAACATAATGTGGTTCCCATAAATCGATTCCATAAATTCACAAGGATGAAACAAAACTCAAGGTGTTAAAAATATTTATGGTTATGGATAACACAAATTAGGAGGGTACAACAAAAATGAGATTATAAGTATATTTCAAGAAAAAATTAAAATATTAACAACCCACAAATGAAAAAAATTAAGGTTCATAAGGTAACATAAAAAAGATCCCAAAACATTTCCTAATATAATCCCTAGAACTAGAATTTCTCCAAAAATTAATAATAAATGAAACCTACCCTTTTATAAAAATAATATTTATATCCTACAATGGATAAAAAATCAAACACATCAAATATAAAATCTCAAATAATTCAAATAGGACCTCTTAGAAGGACTAGGTGACCCATAATGAAATAACATGAGATGAATTTTCTTTCCTCGAGAAGGGTTTCCTCACTCAATAAACATTGTGATCGACTAGATAAGAAATCATCACCCAATCCAACCATAAATGAATCATTCACCAATTATTTTATTTCTTTAATCTTTTACTTGGATGAAGACATTGAATCCTACCCGAAAAGTTTCTCTACGGGCATGAAATTTTTTTTTGCAACGGATCTGTAGCGATGGACACTGGCTATTTCTCCGGCTACCTGTGACGACGGTGATGGCGGGACGACGATACCGTCAAGGGTAATGATGATGGAAGGGAACATGACGTGATGTAGGGTGTTTTGGGTACCCATGACTCGAGATCTTTTGGATTTTGTGTTTTTGAATTTTGAATTTTGAACTCTGTTTTTGGGTTCTTTGAATATGTAACCCGTTCTTGTTGTTCCAATTACTGCTCACCCATAATGTGGATTATTTGAAAATCAAAAAAATAAATTTTCAGTCAGTATTGGGACACATTTCATGAAATCACGAATTGTAGCCTCACTGACACAAGTATTAAAAAAATACAAAAAAATGCATACAAAAAAAATCATTCAAAAAAACCCAATACAAATTTATTAAAACACTACATGAAAAACAAATAATCTACCCACTTATTAAAGATTTCAGATATTAATTTTTAATTTTAAAATCATGATGTAAATATATCATAAATTCTTAATCTTTTTCCAAGTCATGAAACAACTTCCATGGTTTTTAAATATTATTATAAAATTCTTATTTTGGATCTATTTACATTTTTAATGCATCGTGGAAAAAAGTTATTTGTTAAATATTATTTTAAAAAAATAAAATAAGAGTCATAGAAATTTATCTTAGAAAAAAATTGTAAAATACAAATTTTTGTGACAATTTTTTTTATTCAAAATACTCAATCAAAACAAATTTTAATTTCTTTTATAATGTATTCAGAACTTCACCTATTAAATTAAAATAAAACCACCTAATAATAGCCCAAAATTAACTACACACATCACCAATTATCCAGAAACAAAAAAACCCCTATACTCATCCAAGTAAGTGAATCTAGTTATGAAGTAGTGTAAAAGGTTATGTGTCCAGGTTTTAAATTGAAAAAACATATCTTGGTTTCATGGATAAGAAAACCATGAACCATCCATGAAAAATTTACAAGATTGATTTTCAGATCAACCACTCTAATTCCTCATAGTTATCTAGATCAGGAGGGTATTGTGTATCTCTATTCACCTCTCTGATCCAAACCTAATCCCATAACAGATTTCCAAAATAAAATATTGTCTCACTAAGAATCAAAATATCATCAATCAAGAGAAGTAATAATAACTCAAGTGAATTACTTATGTTACCACTTTTTGTGGTAACTCATGTTTCATTATAAATGGTACTAATCAATAACTAGTTTATAAACCACCACTTGAGTCCCAACATGTTTCTGATATCCTTTCTACAAAAACTCACCCTAAATAATATAAGGTTCTCCAATATAAGAACACTTTTTCTGAAAAAAAAATCATTTGATAAAAATTTTAATGAACCAACATAGAAAACCATATGAACAAGTTTTTTAACCGATTATCCATTTGAAAAAATATTGTTTTCGATACCCATGAGCTAGAGATAAGTTCTTGGGAGTTATGAAATAGAAATTTTTAATGATTTCACTTAAAAATAGAATACAAAAATAAAAAATAATAATAGAAGAATAAAAAATGAAGTAAAAATATTCAACCAAAATTGGATACAACAAGTTGATACAATTAAAACAAATAATAGAATGAAAATACATGAAAACCAAAACCCTCATCATTGTTATCCATGACCACCAACCATATCAAAAGACACCTCCCCTCAGTCAACCTAGCATGAACAAAAATAATAATATTTAGAGAACTTGAGCACTAAGAATTTAAACTTTAAGACAACATACACTAAGTAGCATATAAATGGTGGAGATAACATATCCCAATTTGATCTACCCATATAATCAATTCAATCACCCTACCAAGAAATTCAGATATTCTATTTTGTAAATAAAGAATGATAAAAATGGTGGTTTCCATTATAAATAATGAAGGGAAAATATACCAAATTTTATAAATTGAAATATAAAGATAAAAAACCATTTATGTGAAAAATATTTCCTAAAGAATTGAATTTTTTATTTTAAAATCCATCTAGGAACCTCACGATGAAAATATATTAGAATCTATTTTTAATAAAATAAAATTTTATAAATCTTTGAAAGTATATTCATAGATAATGAATAAGTAAGGAATAATCTAGTTCCATATGTCATATAAAAATAAAACATATCAATAGTATATATATGGATAATGAAAGTAACATAGAGAAAAAATTACATATAAAAAGGGATCTTAAACATGGAAAATCCAATTTAGTGTAATGATCAAGAAACACGAGTCATATATCATGAATCACTATCAAGTGTTGAGGTAATATGTCATAGGAGAGTCTATGAAATGTTAGTGAGTCCACAAAATACAATAAATAATTATCAAAACAGGGTTACATAATGCCATAAATGTGCACAATCAACATTACATATGATACCATGTTAAAATATCACACTCACCGCCATGGTCTGTCAAAGAGAACAACCCATATTTCAACTCTCATTATAATTTTATATGATCCTTATTCACTATGAAAGAAACAATATAAGGGGTTATCAATAATTTTCAAAATAATAGAATTTAATTCTAAAATTTCCAAACATGACTTTATGAAAAACCAAATTAATAAACCAAAATTTTATCAGTTTAATAAAGCATCGCATTGAACCATCCTGTTTAAAATATCCCCTCATACCAATTTATATTAAAAACCATTTTGAATCACTAAATGATGCTTTAATAAAAGAAAACCTAAAAATCAATTAATTCATTTAATATTTTTACGTTTTAATTATAATCATCCTATTAAAAATTAATCATCATATGTTATCATTTATATCAATTAGAAATACATTTCATGGAATACAAAAATTTTGATCCATTAAAATAAACATAATTAACCAACACATTTTCATTAAAATGAGGCACTAAATTTCAAAAACAATACCACAAATATTAGAAAACAATCTATGTTAATTTCAAAAGAAATGTTAAATTATTAATAAGAAGCCATCCATGCTAATAAATATTTCCACATAATACGTAATTTTATACTTTAAAGAATTAAACCATGATTACATAATTTTAAACTGATTAATCATGAATTCAATGAAAACATAAATTATGATAAGAATAAAAAACAAATAAACATCTACATAGGTTATCAATGTTCAAACTCCAACTAATCAAATATGTTTCACCTTTGATGGGAAATATCGAATCTTAAGAGAGAGATAAATAGAGAAGTGAGAAGATATCCAAGAATCATAAAACCACAAAAATTGTTCTTTATCCAATGATTAAAAGTCATTACATAGATTTTAGAAAAAATATTTTATTATAAATATGTTATATCAAAGGCCATGTGAAGTTAGACATAATGATAGAGGATTAACACTCTCATCAAAAATTTCATTCACTAAGAGATGAGGTTGGGAGAGGATAAAATGCCAAAGAGGGATTTAAAAGTTTGTACGGTTCAATATAGTTTCATGGGATAAGGAATAATAAAAAAATATGAGATATAAGGTAAAATTACAATACTAACCCTAATAAATATTCTATATTGTGACACTATAGATTGGAAATTGGTGTCCCCCCCTAGCGAGTCAGTCACTACTACATAAATTCAATAGGAAAAATTTGTCCCACCAGCTAGCTGGTTGCCCTCAATAGTGATCTAGTGGACCACCTATAGATTTAAAATCTTCGTTTCCTTGTCAACACCAACAATAAGGTTATGTTTTATCCCTTAAACCCTTGAAAAAATAGAAAAATAACCTAATGAGGGGTCCATTGATGAAGATGATACTGAGTTTTTTTATGATGACATTATTATAAATCTAAACTTCTTGTCACCAGAATCTGGTTTAATATAAAATAATTCCTTGGAATATAGTGTTCTAATCTTCTCAAATATTCAACCCCATAAAACATCAGTTCAATTTATGTAGTAACTCCGTCTCTAATTACTTTCATATGAGTATAAGTGGTGTCTTTTTTCTCATTATAAATCAAGATAATATTTTCTCTTTTTATAGGATTATAAAATCCAAATATGTTTATTTATTTGAAATATTTTATCTCTAAGGCTATGCATATTTCCTTTTTTAAACCCATTATAAATTCTAAAAAATATCATAGTGATTTGAAATCTCTATAAAATCTTATTTAAACTCTTCAATTATTTATTATTTAAGTTATGAAATAAAATCATGAAATTAATTTCATGTATCTCACAAAATTAAATTTCTACTCAAGAATCAAAAAAACTATTTTAACATCACATGAATTCTCAGTTTATTAGTATTTTCTGGCACACTCACATTCTTTTCCTTCAATAATTTCTCAAAGTAATTTTATTCTATATATCGTTTAATTCATGAAATCATGATTATATTCACATTTATGTTATTATTTATATTGACATCTTTGTTTCTTAAACATATTAATAAATTTTTATAAAAAAAACACATTGACAGGAATTCATATTTCATTATCATAATCATCTGATCATCTCACTATTACAACATAAAAAATTTGTTATGTTTTTTATACTATCCATTATAATCAATATGAATAAAATTACTTTTTAGTGACCATATTGATATTTATCTTATGGTGAATTTCAATGTGATTTAATGTTATCACAAAATTAAAAAATATTTGTATGGTATAATATCCTCTTCCAAAGTTAACACTAACCAATTTTTTAAACTCTAATTATTCTACATTGATAATAACTAGAATGGTTCTGGTGTTCAAACGATATCTTATATCTCATAGATATTATAGTAGGATAAAACAATTACATGTTTATTTATGAATTTATAAACACAGATTTGTACTTCACTATTCCAAAGATATTTTTGTAAATTACAATAATTTTTTTGGATCAATTCATCATCAAAATTATTCATTTTCAAGGTGTAATTAATTAATTATCATCTTCTACAACTTCATCACAAGATCATCATATTCAAGAAACAATTCAACCATCTATTTTCTAAATAATTTTCTAGTATTGATTAATCATCTTATGTAGTTGTAGAATAATTACCCTAGAATTTTTCACACACACTCTAATTCACATGAATTATATATCATGACATTATTATTACACACCTTCTAGTTTTTCCACCCGGACAGTCTCTACTCTTCATATTTTATGCTATTATGAATATTTTATCCTCTCTATCTATTTTATCCAATAAACTGATGCTTCATCACATATTATATAATAATATTTTAAATAGAATTGTGCTTATTCATTAAGAGTTTCATTATCTACATGTTGTTATAATATTATGGGTATTATTTTAAATCATATATAGTTTACAATCTTCCTATATTAATCATAGTATGAGTCTTATTAAAAAAACGAATTATCCTAATTACATAATAACTGAAGATACTAATATGTGTATGAGGAACTGTTATCAAAATCACTCATCACTATATCATAAAATTTATAATATAGTTTATTCATATTCCTTGAAACTTTTTGGGATAGTTCTATCAAACAAAATATGAAAATATTATTGGCTAGTTGTTAAGGATAATAGATAAAACATGACTCTTTATTTTAAATATATGGATGTGTCTTACTCAAGGATAAATAATGAATTATGGAGATATAGAAAATCTAAAATTATATTATAATAATGTAATTCAACAATTCATATGTGATAACATGCATGCTTATTTTTTTGGTGGCCCCGACCCGTTCTAGAGAGACCATTCATTTTCTTATCTACTTGGTTCCACATTTATTTGTATTATCTATCTATATACTCCACCACATATAATATAATCTTTCCTTAATACCCAAGAATGAAATTTAATTAACATTTCTTGTTTATTGAATTAATAAATTATCTTCATAATAATTATTAAATATTTTTTGTATTATAAAGTTACTAGGTTCAATTCTCACATACTACTAAAAATCATATCATGTTTTCTCATGGAATCATACAGTTCCTTTAAATTAATTTAAATGTTATTATATATGGTATTTTCAACTTCCATCCACAATATAAAAAATTCCAATGATTATTATTTCAATCAATATACTAGTTATTATATGTTTCTTACAATAAATTACTTTATTTTTTTCCAACTGTTAGTTGGTTTCACCTTCAAACATATTGAGCTTAGATGAATTCTTATTTAATATATAATGAACATATATCTTGATTAACCTTATGAATATTCAATCCCATGTTATTATTTATCTCAAAATAACATTGAATATCATTTCCACTGATTATTGAAAAAATAAAATACATTATTTTAACCATTATATGTACTCCCCAATCTCTTACTTTAAATTTACTTTCAACGCACTTTTAAAACTAATGTCATTGATATTTATCCCAATTATTGAAAATAAACTCAATGTCTATTATTTCTCCTTTTTATGTAGATTTAATGTTTGATACCTTTATCATCTTATTTTAACATCCATTGGATTTAAATTGTCTCTTTAATTCCTTGAGAAAAGGATGGAATAACATTCCTTAATAAAATTAGAAATGAATAAAAAAAATCCATTTTTATATGTTAAATGATAATTTTAGAAAAAAGATTGATTTTTTTTAAAATAAACCTATCTATAATAATTAACCAAGATATAACAACACATAATAAATCTTCTATGGTTATTTTTAATGAATTTTCAAGAAGGTTATTTCTTGTGAACATCTCAAAAAATAGATTCAAAGAATTAAATCAAAAAAAGATTCTATTATATTATTTTTATGCCTTTTTAATAGATGATAAATATCTATACCCCCTTTATAGTAATGTTTTATTACTATATTATAACTTTATTTTTAAATAATAATAAGGTAGAATATTCAACATTCATAAAATGTGACATCAAAAATATTTCTCTTAATTTTCAGCATCCAAAGCATCATCATCATCTTTATCCAGAGAATCTCCCTCCAGGTAGTTCAGTTACATTGTTTATTAATCATACCATGTCACAACTCTTTGGTTGTATAGAATCATAACTATTTAATTTCAACTTATCAGTTTTTATAATCCATATCTTCAATTTCACTCCCCCTTATGTGGTGAACTACACGAAACATAATTTTAAGGATCCTATGAAATATCAAGACATAAAACTCTATTTTCAATAAAAATATATTGGTTAATTGGGAATATTGTGGATATTATATATTATATATTTATAACAATAAGGATGATAAATCATTATCAACTTGTAAATATCCTTTTACTCATTTTTATTTTTCTTCATGTTTTTAACTATGATATACCAAGAACCAATCTCCTTGGGAAACGTGTGTTTCTCCCGTTTCCTTTACCTTTTATTTTTATTTTTATGGTATTTACCTCTAGTATACTATTATAAGTGATGAATAATTCTTCTACCATTCAATTTCATATATTTTCCATGTACTTAAAACATTCCTAACTATATCTTCATATAATCCTTCAAAACATGTACATATTTAGCCATGAGAAGACAAACTCTTATAATATATCTATATTCATATGATTGGATACATTTTACCACCAATTTATACAATTTTTGAAATTAGGTAATGGAATTTGTCGTAGTTTTCACTACAGTATACATATTCCAAAAAAATCATCTTCCTTTAAATTATAAATCCTTGACAACCTATCATAAAATTATCCTTCTCCATTGGGAATGTCTCCCAAAAAACCATTCCACTAGATTATTTCTTGGATTAATTACTATTTTTATTTGAAAATTATATTATTAAATTTAATATTAATGGATTTTTTATACTAATCTATGATGTGTCCTTTATTTTCACAATGGAACCATCATTTCTTGGTTAGGAAATCTTCTTTTACAATATTATATGGTTCCTCAACATTTTTAATGTTACACCCTAAGATTGGAATACAAAAATTCTTCATTAAATAATAATATGTTTGATAGAATATGTTACATTTAACACCAAAGTAAAACAATTTACTATATATTTTAATATAAAAAATTATTGGAAAACAATTAGAAACATTATCATGAAATTACATGTTTTATAAAACTGAATAAAAATAAAATTATCATTGATAATTTACTGATTTACTATAATTATGATTGATTGATGAAATATAATTATTAGTGGATAAATAAATAAATTGTTATGATTAAATTTATTCAATATTATAATGGGATATTGTTTCCAAGAACACTTTTTTACTTTGTTGCATAATTTATCATAAAAAATTAAATTTATTATTTTGAAAATATGATAAATAATGTTTCAATAAATTAACACTCAATTAATTATATATTGATATTCTATAATATTAATAAGCCAAATGATCAATACTGATTTTTTTCTCATAAAAAAAGGTTCTATTTTTTTTATTATTTTCACATAAAAATTAAAATACAAATTTTATCATTTTAATTTGATTAATTGAACATTTATTTTTTTAATTTAGAATATAAAAACTATCTAAAGGTGATTTTTTAAAATTATTTTAAATTTTTGAGGAACTGTGAAAAAATATCAGTTTTAAAAATATCATCACTTTTATAAAATTATCATGATAAAAGGAATGAATTGATAGTTTTGGAATAATTTTTTATAGAACAAATATATATTTCCAAAATATAATAAATCATTTAAAAACATTATGTTCAATTGGACGACCTCTGTTTCACAATTAAAATTTATGTAATGTTTTTCTAAAAAAAAGAAATATTTTTTATCATATTAGTTAATTATGTATTAAAAATTATAAATATAATTTTGAATTATTTTAATGTAACATAACTATGTATTTTTTAATTATAATCATATTAATTTTATTACTATTAAATTTATACCGTATTTTTTGGTAAATCCATTTTTATACTTAAAACAAACAACAAGATTTTTTATTTTTTTTAAAAAAATAATATAAAATATTGGGTTATCCTCCTAGAGAAATTTAATTCCTTTAAATGGATTAAAATTTTTTAATTATAAAATTAAAATTTTGGAATAAGGCCTATTTCATTTTTAGTCATAATGAATACTTACCATGGTAAATTTTTTTGACTCTCAAAAGGATTAAAAGGCCCAATGGGGGGGGGGGGTAACTAAGAGATAAGGATTAAAATAAAAAAAAACTAATATTATTTGGATGATCTCAATTAGACCTTACCTTATCCCATCATCAACAGTTTATACATTTGGTGATATATTACTTTGAAAATTACTTTATATTGTTTTAATGTTATTAGAATTTACAAAAGTTCCACCTCTCCCACATATAAAAGGACACCTATTCTCCTCAATTAACCACAAACCTTGAGAATTTTATCTCAAATATGTTCTAGAAAAATCACATAGAAATACCATTATCCATGAACTAGTGGTACTGGTCACACAAAAAGACAATACTATGAAGTATTATGAAGTGATCCAAATAAGGGTACCCAAAGAAGAGGAAATCATCTTAACAATATTTAGTTTATGTTTTTTCTTCCGTAAACAAATAAAATATATTCTATAATAGTATTGAAATGATAAAATTATTATATTAGTTATCAAAAAATTTATTATGTTTATGGAAGAACCGTAATCTACCACTTTTCCATTTATTTACAATGAAGATGTCTCTTGTACATACATGAGGACTACGACCTCCATGAATGGTGTCTTTAATTTTTCATTACCACCACACATTGAAGGTTATAAAATATTTATTAAATTTGTAAATCTAATATTTATGACATAATTTTTATTCAGTAAAGATAAATCATTATTTACATTCCTTCCGTAACATTCATTAGAAATTGAATTTCTTAGTAGTTCATATATTTAGAATACCACCTCCAACAAGGATGTATTTCAATATCCATCACTATAGGATAATACTTATTTTATAATTGGTTTAAATTTATAATTATAAAATAACTTGATAATGGTTCGGTAATTATTATATATATTCTTTCATTCACTTATAAAATCAATTTATTTTATAGAATTGAAATTTCTAAGAAATGATCTTTTTATTCAATCTAATGGAATTATCTATATGAGTACCATAAGGGTAAAATATTACTGCAAAAATATATCAAAAGAAAACTATATACTTTAAATATTATTTTATAGATAGTTATAATTTTAAAAAGGTTCAAGGGAAGGAACCACCGAATTGAAACATGCATGGAAAAAGGAACCGTTAACACAAAAATATATATTTTAACAATTAATTATTAATAAATGGGTAATGAGAAGTAATAGAAAATGGTATCTCATAAGAAAAATATATCTATAGATATGATAATGATATATAATAAATTTTTAATTACTATATGGGAGGTTAAAATGTGTTTGACCATGATAAAGTGTAATATAAGGGGATTATTAACTCAATTTCCATCTATTAGTTAATATCAGTTTTCAATTAATAATTTTATGCAAACATAATGTGATTTACAAACACTAGTTTTTTAAAACTCCAATTTATTTTTGTGGATTTATTTTTTTCTCTTAAATCATTTCATTGATTGTATCTTACATAAAATGTTATGATATTTGTGAGGGTTTCTCATCTCAAACATTCTATTTGGAGATATTTTCTGAATTATAAAACATTTCACATTATATGTTGTGCATGAATTTCCATTGAAATATTATATCATGATCCACACTTTAATCATGGTAATAAATGTTCCACTTCATGTTATCTCTTTAAAAAGTCATTGAATCATGTGTTATAAAAATAGTAAGGGTTTATTTTATAATATCAATTTTTGAAATGATTATTTATGGTTAAATATATAGTATGATAATTTTGTGTTTTTTCCATTCCTAAACCAAATGTATTATTTATATATGGTTATTTCCAGTGTTTTCATGTATTCATTTAATTTCCACTCTCTTTGGTAATGGAAATCACTGAATGAATGTTTATATAAAAATATGACTATTTCTCATATTATCTACGAATCATTCTACTCCATATCTATATTCCCTATTTTATATTCTATACATCAATGATTATTAATGTCAAATTTTGGTTATAATTTTTTAATATTAAAACAATTCAATTTAATAATTTCCCTACATGTAATTATTTTCTTTTGATATAGATGACTAAAAATATATCTTTCTTAATTTTTATTTATAATTTAATTTTCTCACCATTATTAAAATTTTTAAAGTTTTAACATTGATAAAGAGTTTTTATCATTTTCCCACACAATATATTTTCTCAATATTCAGATAATGTTTCAAGATAAATCAATTTTATTTTATTATAAGTTTTAATATTGATTTCATACAACTTAGTTATTTTTTTGACTAAACATTTTATACGATATTCATAATTTATTTTCAATGTTAAATTATTATAAATTATTTTATAAATATTTTTTTCAAATTATTATTGGAATCTCATGAAAAGTGATTTTGTAGTTACATTTAAATTCTTTTTTACAATAATGATTGAAAATATATATGGAAAATTATTTATAGGTTTCATATTGATTGTTATATATATTTTAAAAAGGAATTCCCTTTAATTCAGAACCATCAATTTTCATGAATTAATTGTATACATTAATTCCATAATGAATAATGTTTTATACCTTAATGGGTGGGCATGTATTTTCCCTATCTCACATTTTTCCCTGTAATTATGTTCTTTATCACCCTAAATATCTTCTTTGAATTCATTTTCTCTATCATTTCCATTTTTATTAATATCATGTATATAATATAAATCATTTAAATTTTTGATATAACCACATTTTCATTACTCTATGTGATTTAAATTATCTATCATACTTAACTCAGATTACAGAGTTTTCTTGACACCACTATTTCAGGTATTCCACTCTTTTAATTTTTACATGGTAGCAGGTGGAGGCCACTAACTAGATAGTGGGGTTTGATAGAACCTAGTGATGACACCGTGTTTATAGGGATTTCTACAACAAAAATATCTTCCCTATCTTTTATATATTCCATCAATTCCCACTAAACTATCTACACCATAGTTATTATCTTTGGTGATTTATGGGTGATCTCCATCTTTTTAAACACTACAGTTTAATTCCCAATCAATGATTCAATCTTAAGTTCATCATCTGGAGAGTTTCTCTTCAGTTTATATCATTTAACTTGTCTTCTAATCTATCAAAACAAATTAGATAAAATATTTATTTATTAGATCTAAGGGTTATTGATTGGTCTAAAAATGGATTTGTTGATTGTTGAAAGAATCAATACCTGGATTTAGGGAATTAGAATATGTGCAACTTTCGGGACAAGATTGTTGTTAATAGTGGATCCTCTATGGTATATTATAACATAAACTACCTTTGTGGTGTCGGTTTTTCACATCCTTATTCCTTGGATTCAAAGTTTTGTGGAATATGGTTTGTATCTAGGTTTTCTGGGATGCTTTTGGACTCCAATTATGATGCAATCCCTTGAAAATTATAAATTCACCTAAGGAATGATGCCATTATCTTTAGTTCATGTTTTTATAGGATTTAAATATGACTATATATGTTTATATATTTCCACATGTAACCTATTATGATGGTTGATCAAAAAATATTTGTCCCATTCTTGTGATTATTACTTGTGGATTATAATGATTTTGATAATTTATTGATTTATGGTATATTTATTTTCATTTGACCCAAGTATCATAAATATTTTTCTTCTAGAAATTGTAGTTGACTGTGCAGGTTTAGAATAATGGAATATCTACAAATAGGGGGTTTTTTGAGTGAGGTGATCATGAATCAGAAAATAACTTCATGTGTGATGTTTCTTCCATGTTTGGGAATGTCCTATAAAGGGTGTTTCTTAGGCTTCTGATGGTGTTCCTCATATAAATTTAATGAAGCAAGTTGACCCAATATCTAAGGACCCAACACATGTATTGTGCTACTATGATATACAATAATCTTATTTATATACTATTTACTTTCATGGAATGAACAAGTATATCTTTTATGAACATATGTTAAGGGAAACTGGTGTTGTCTTATTGAGTGTTGTACTTTCATCCAACTTAGGAATTTCGGTAAACTTATAGATTTCATACATAGGGATATAAAGAAGGGAAAATTCCATATGGTGGATGGTTGATCAGGTTTAGCATCATGATTCTAATGTCCCTAGATAGATATTAGGCTAGATATTTGATGCTATATTTAATTACTAGATTTTAATCATTTTTTGGATCATTTTTTTTATTTTTTGGTTATATAACTAACATGAAATATAATTACTATAAGGGATAGTTTTGTTTTGGAATATTTATACTCTATAGATTGATTGTTTATTATTACATAATTTGTGATCATTTTAATTAATCTATTTATTACTAATAATATAGTTATATAAAATTGAGGTAATAGTCTCCCCAGAAAATTATAGAGGCCCTCACAAATAGTCAGCCACATCTTACTTTTGGAGAGGCGTGAATGAGGTTGTGTGGAAAATTGGACCAGACTTGGTGGTTTAGATTGAAATGCTACAAAATAGATTCAGAGAACCATGTTCACTACCATTTTACTCTCCTTTACATGATTTTGTAAAAGGGTATACATGAGATAAGATGTTTGGGGACTGGGTAGACAATCTATTTTCAAGTCTAAAATGTAGTATATAGTGGTCATCTATGTTTCAATAATGTGGGAATTTTTATTCTTACCATTTGATGTCACTATTGATGCAATTAACATTAGTTGGTGACTATTATATTTTTATGTTGATTTATGTGATTTAGTGTTTATTCATGCACCATTCTTAGTCATTTAGGATCACATTCCATAGTACAGTTTATTGTATTCGATAGAGCCCAAATAAATAAATTTGTATTGAAATTATTATATGTTCTTAGGTCTATTATTTATGAATTATTTTATTTGAGTATATTGTATTATATGTAGGGTGTATATATGTTGTTTTTACAATGTGTAGGTACTAGAGGATTGAATTTTTTTAGGTTAGAGATTAGAAGGTTATGAATTGTTCTTGTGGGTAGCCTCATAGTTATATAATTATTTTAATCAACTTGTGTGTGATTGTGAACTATTAAAGATTTTCTTATTCTAGTCATTTAAAATAATTTTCTGTATTGTTTAAATTTTGGTCTATAATATCAAGAATCTATTCATTATATATGTATTCTATAACTAGTTTAACCAAATGTGGTGTCAGACAATGTAATAGAGTGGGGTTCCTTAATCAATTTTGTTAGCCAGGATTTATAACTACTTTTGCTAGGACTTTTTCCACTAGTTCTTGATCATAATAATAGATCTCACATATGTGGGTTGATGATTTTTAATTATATGAAATATTTACATCTCCAACACCGCAATACTTATAGGGAATTGGAGGTCCCATGATACAGAGGATGGGATATGGTTTATTGAGAGGATTTTCAACAAGCTTGATATCCTAGTGGATTAGAAAGCTAATCTTGAAACCATCATGATTCAAGGAATATATGGATGATGAAAAGCTATCCCGAGGTGGGGAGAAAGAAAATTTATAATGTTTTTACTAGTTCTGTATAGTGGATGACCAAGTTCATCTTTCTTGAGGATCTTCTTAGTTTGTATATTGACTTGATATAATTCACAAAGGATACATTTATTATTATTATTTTATGAAAGAAATGAAAAAATGTTTATTTTTTTATTTTATAAGATGATGAAAATATATGAAAAATTATAATTTAAACTAATACTAACATGAAATGGTAGAAAAAATGTGTTATGAAATAAGGAACATGGTTCTGATATTGGTTTTGGGTTCCATAATTATTCATTTTTATTGGTTTTATTTTATTTTGACAATCAAATCTTGTAATATTATGCACTAATAACTATCCTTTTATTTATAAATTTTGAAATCATGAATTCCATAAGAAATATAAATTCCACCTCCACCGGTAATCATGGTTGATGAAAAACATTAGTCAAAGGAGTAACATCTTCTAGGAAATGCCTTAATTAGATTCTATTTCATCCACTGATTGAATCAACATCATCGTGTGAAGAGCTAACCAATGAAGAGAGGGAAAATACATTAAATAAAAAATATAAATATAATTGTGATTCATTTTCTAAGGGATAGTTTCCACACCCGTTCATGCCACTCTTATATGTTAAAAACATAAAATAATCTTTAAAATTAATTCATGAACACTTTATCCTCCCCCGAGCCAAGCCTAGGGTTAGCCTCTCATTATCGAGAGTAAGAGGTCATAATGGTGGAATTAGAATGAAGATAAAGAATAAGAATAAAATAAAAAAATATAATTGAATAAACATAAAATAATGAGAATGAGAAAATAAAATCAAAAAAACACATGAAATTAGAAAAAGAAAAAGGGAATAAGAGAGAGGGAGAATGAAAATTAAAAAAAATAAATGAAATATATAATATTTAAAGAGAATTTTAAAAGAAAAAAATAATAAATAAAAATAAAACTAAAAAAAGAATATAGTAATAACATGATGGGTGGAAGCACTTTAAAATATATGTAAACAAACAATGCATGTGTTAAATTTATAAAATAAAATAAAATTACATGAGAGTAAATATAAAAAAATTAAAAAATAAAAGAAAATAAAAATAAAAATTAAGAATAAAGGAGGAAGGAAAAAATTAGAATGCAGTGGCCAAGAAACCCTTCTCCCTTAGTGTTGATCCAAAACATGAGTGACAAAATCCCCCTCTTCAGTGGATAAGGCTCTTTATTTATAGGAAAAGTAGGGGCCCTGAGCTCATTATTGGGTAAAATATATCTTAAATGAACAAATATTTGTTTGATTTTTTAATATACCAACTTTTATAACTCCACAGATATAAGGATTCCCAGATTTTTAATGTGGACTAGGGTAAACTTTATAAATTATCCTCATCACATGCATATATTTCATGGGATGTCATGGTATTGCTCGTTTATGGGGGATTAATTAGTTGTTGTAGTGGGATCCTCCTTCATCTTGCCTTCAAAGTCGCTGTATGTGGATTCAAATTGTCATTCATGGTGCTTGTTCGAGGTTCTAGAGCTGGTAACTGGTGGTGAAATGTCTCAATGAGTGAAGGATGGATCGACCCTGAGCTCTCAATGTGGATTTTATGATGTATTCTAGTGAGCATTAGTGGTGTCTGATTAGTGAAGAGTAGAAGTGATGACTGTGAGATGTGTCTGAAAAGGGATCACATGAAGTTGAGGATGAATGATGATGTTTTGTTATTTGAGAAATAATAACTGCAGATATTTATCCCACATTGAAATGATGATTGAGAGGATCACTTTTTTATAATGTATTTCATGAGAGCACCATCTATAACCGCCTTTTGTAAGGATACACTCCCATAAAACACTTTACACATATGAGATGCATGCCACACATATAGATTGTGTGGGCCATCAAGCCCACTATGCTCCAACGCATCTTAATCACACGCATTCGACACCTATGCACGGGCCATATCCCATCATGCACTCATACATTCAAGTAATCCTTCCCTCATATGAGCCTCATTTGTCCTAGATAAGTGGAATTCCCTTTTAAGATTGAGGGTTATCTTAGTTGGCCATTCTTTTGGTAACCTGAAATGATAAACACTTTAAAAAATTTATAATAATAAATTGAAATAAATATAAAACAAAAAATCATTAACAACTTAATCATTTTAGACTATTTTTAAACAATAATCATATTTTTACAGAATATTATACATGGGGGTTTAAATCAAAAATCCACTTAAAAACATTGAAATATAATTAAAAATATGCACCAAATATGAGTGTGGAAAATACCCGCAAACGTAAACTATGCTCATCCTCAAGCATAAAATATCAACATTTAATATCATAGGGAACCAATTTTACCATTTTTCAAATTCCAGAGTAATATAATCAAACAATTATCAATGTCAGACCAAATTTTCAAATGGTATATAAAATATAAATTCAATTTTGCATTTTTCAAAGAAACAATCAATTCAAGTAGTTTAATTTTCTCCTTTTTAAAATGACGGTATTTATCCACTCATTCATTCAAGTTCCATAATTCATTATTATTAAACTTGGAAAATTATGATTTACCTCTCTTGAATATTTTCTCTCATTACTCATGATATTAATTCAAGTAGAGTTGTGGTAATATCATGGGAACATGATCCTTATCGATAGGCTTGTAAATGAACTAAGTTCTCCACATTGTAAATAAAAAATAACCACTAAATCATGTGGGATTTAAATTAAGGTTCTATTGACTTTGAGGTTTAAGATATGTAGGAATTGATTTTTAAAAATTAATTCTTTAGGAGGAGGTCCATCTCTTAAGGTATAAATAATGATATCCATAGTTAAAGTGTAATTAAATTCTCCACTTTAATTTTTAACAACTACCACATTCCATAAACTCAATGTTTTTCACGATCAAAGCAAATCATAGTGAAATATTTTTGAATCTTTTTAATTTTTTCACTACATTTTTACCATTTTTTATGGTATATTTTTCTCATTTTTTACATTTTGAAAGTTACAATTAGAATGTATCTCACATCCACCACATAACTACATATGATAAAAACCATTGGTCCAATAATTGTAATTTTTTATTCTTCTAAGTTATAACCCCTATTTTGGACTTTTTTTATTTTTTTTAAAAGGGAAAAAATGAAATAAAATGATTAAATAAAAAACATTTGATAACACCCAAGAATATTAACACTGTACTTTTTCATTACAATAAATTTAATCAATTCCACCATGAGTCTCTTCATTCCCACACATAAACTTTAAAATATCATGTAAATACTCTGAGTAGGGAAGGAATGTAATAAATTAGCTTTAAACATGGATCATTCTTAAGCAGGGAATTTATGGTCTCTATGGAATAAACATGGAATGATGTAATGGTGGTCATAAAGGATAATATCTTTAAGAAAAATACTCAATAATTTTGAATGTGTTCTTGTACAATCATACATTTTAAAAGTTCAAATGAATGTTCTAGTCGGTGGAATGTCCCAAGATCTCTCAAAAATAAACTCTAGTTTAAATAAGAACTATATGGTCTATACATAACCTCAATAGTGGGAAATTTTATTTCGGACAATAACTCAAGTCATGGATTATAATACCTAATCAATTTACATGAATTTTATAAATTCAATTCAAGAAAAATATTTGGTTAATTTAATTTACATGAATCAAATAATTACCTCAAATCACGAGTCCTTATTTTAATATACATGCTTTAATTTAATCATATAAACTCTCTATTTTACTCATTCGATCTCAATAGCATTGAAATATAAAACATGGAATCATTGTATTGCTAAAAAAACATGTCTCCTAGATAATATAATTAAAGAATAAATTCAAACATGGGCATGAAATTTTCTAGTTTAAAGATCAAATCATATTTTTGGGAAAAAATGTTGATAGTTTAAAAGATACAAATAAAAAATGAACTCCCCATAAAGATTAATTATCTTTCCTCCTTCACCATTTAGGTACTTCTTATACAATCATGATCCTACAAAATATAATTACTCAATTAAGTCCAATGGTTATTTAATTTATGCTAAAAAAGAATAGGGGGAGTGGAAATTCATACCAGAACTATTCTAATAATGAAATTGAAATCTAAATTCATAGAGAGCATGTAAAAGGGATAAGCCTCGGTATGATCCCCCAAGTGGGAATTGATTTTTTTACTTTCTCGAGAGGGAAGTACCATCTATTATCTAAAGTCTAACAATGGATGGTGTTTCTTGGATTTGGACCACCGTATGTGCCTTTTTTATGCTTGAAATTCATTGTTGGTGGTGGGTAATGATCCATGGATAAAGTATACTAGATCTGACCCTTCAAAATTAGGTATAGCATTCATATTAGGGGTAAGATAATTTATAGACCATCCTCTTCCTTATATGAAACTTTAGAAAGAACCTATTTATTTTTTAGTGCTGGATTAATGTGGGATGTAAGAAATGAAATTTTAAAAGTAGGATTTGAATGTATTTTTTAATTCCACATATTTTAAATGTTAAGAATGTAAATCAAAATTACCCTTTTCATGGTGATAATCATCTATCTTTATTTCTACAGGCTTAGATACATGGAAATATTTAAGGACTTCCTAAATATAGGTTCATCAATGTTTGGGAGCTATATGTGTTTCCTAATAGGTGCATGTTATGTTGATTCATATTCTTATAAGGAGAAGAAAAGATTGAACAAATATGAAAATTACAAACCATTATAAGTGATACTCAAACTATATTGAATGAAATTAGAAAATTCAGAGTTCAAGAAAGGATCATCTCCCTGAGTTGGTTCTAGTTTAATCAATTCATCAATGGTGAGTGACAATTATAGATAAATGGTTGAAAGTGGATATAGGTAGTCAGGATCCTCCATTTTGTTTTTTCAAATTCCACTAATTGGGTGGTGTCTTCCTCTATGGATAAAAACATATGTAAAGGCACTAGTTCCAGTACTTTATTAGGAATAGGGTGATCATGTTGGACATCATACTCATTCAAGAAGTCATCCATATCGTTTTTATCTCCCACAATTAGCTCATCATACAAGTATTCCTCATTATGAATCCACTCCAGCTTATCAAGGTCATCTTAAATATGGTTCTTTAGATGGTTGGGATGTGTATACTCCTCAATGATGGACTCAATTTCATGAATATCCTACAAAAAACTATAAAAGACGATTGGATCATCTTATAGTTCAAATTATTGTTTCTTGAGGGATAAATTGATGTTCTTAGTTATTGAATCTATTTTTCCTCGTAGATCTTAAACCATTTATTCAAGATGTTGAATATCGTATTTGAGTTTTTCTTTAGCCACTTTCCCATGGAATTTTTCTGGTGTAACTTCTTCAAATGTTTTGGGAGAAAAAAAGGAACACTATACTAGTTTCTTAGCCAATTCTTGATAAAATTATAGGATGTAATCCTAGAATCTAGTTTATTATCTATCCAATCCTTCATCCACTATTTGTTTGAGAGTATGTTTAAGGTTCTATATGAAGTCCTTGAATTGATATTCTATGATGATTTTCCTTCTAACTACCTAGATTTGTCTATAAAAAAGGCCACACTACCTTCTATAAACTAGTTATGGTCAACTATGGGTTCCTGAGACTATGATTAGTTAGTCTATGTAGAATAATAATCATTTGAATGCATCACGGGAAAATAATTTGTTAGTTTTTTTAAATAAATTAAATCTATGTTAAGTTTGAAATTTGAAAAATTAAATCAAACACTGATTATCTACCCAAGAATGATCCCCATTATTATGAACACTTTTTGTTGGGTTTTCAAAAATAAAATTATAATGTTTTTCCTTGTGCATCATTGTATATGACTAAGGTCATCTCACTTGAGGAGCTTCAAAGTTTCTTTACTCACTTTATATAAATAACTTAAACTAATTAATTTTTCTATTCCTATTATGTTATGAAATCATATGAAAATATGTATGGATTTTTATTATTTTCTAAAATTATGAATAGGCTTGTAAGATGAAAATTTAATATAATAATGACTTGAAATGAAATATAGAACAAGTTAATAAAAAAATATTGTGGTCTTGAGTTTGGATTTGGGTTCTATAAATATTCTACTTTTTTTGATTTATTTTAGTTTGGTAATCTAAATATGAGATCTCACACATGAAGTACAATACATTTATTTAGAAATTTTGAAATCACAAATTCCTTAAGAAAACTAAATTCTACCTCCTTATGTAATAATGGTTGATGAAACACCTCTATCAATGGTGTGACATCTTCCATGACCTCGATCAATTGAATGTCATTTCATTTATTGATTGAATCAACTCCATCGTGAGAGGAGATAACCAATTAAGAAAGGTAAATGAAATTAAATATAATAATATAAATAGAATTGAGTTTAATGGCCCATGAGACATTATCCACACTCATGACTTCCACTATCATCTATCACAAAAATAAAATAAACATTAATAAAGAATTATAGAACACCTTAACCTCTCTCGGTACAAGCCTGAGGTTAGCCTCTAATTATTGAGACTAAGAGATCACAATGGATGAATGAGAATGAAGAGAAATAATAACTATAAAATAAAATGAATGGAATAGAATAAAAATTAAAAAAATGAGGTTGATAAATAAAGAATACAAAAACACATGAAATCAATAAAACAAAAAAGATTAGAAGAAGAATGAGGGAGATAGAGAATAAAAAAAAATATAATATATAGAGAGAATGTTAAAATAATAAATAAAGAATAAATAAAAATAAAAAGAATAATAATAACAGAGGAATAATTTAATGGGTGTAATCACATTAAAATAGAAGAAAACAAACAAGGTATGTGTTAAATTTATAAAATTTAATAAAATTTAATGAGAGTTGTAATGTATCAACCTGAATCACCATCAAACCAGTAGCCATTCCCGTGGGTCACATGGCCTCAAGTGCATCTTCCCATATTCTAGAGACTACCGACTTGCAGTAAGGGTCTTAGGAGGTGATATTGGGGAGACTACACCATCCTATTAGAGATACACAATGTTATTATCAGATAATAAACAAAATATAGTAGCAGTAGTAGTAAATAAATGAAAGACAACAACATAAGAAAAATACTAAAAATTTGATAAAATTCACCAATTCTAGTTTATAAAAAACATGCATTCATGTCATAGAGATGATACATAATTGATAATAGTAAACATATAACATGATCTAAAATTCATAATAATATAGAAATCAAATAAAGAAAAGAACTAAAAATCCCTAAGGAAATCTCCATTGTCATCCTGAGCTCCAACTATGTCCTTTTCTCATAAATCCCAGGTATAATAAGCACAACATAAATAATCAACCAGAGTCTATAGTCCTAGGAACAAGAGAGTCTACATGGGTACCCCAGTGAAATAGTGTACCATAAAGGGTGTGAGATATAAATATTACTAGGCTGAAACCCATGGTGTCTATCCCAATCCGGATAGTGAAAAATAAATTAATCCATGTGAAGGTATGGTAGGAGTAATAAAAAGAACTGTATAAATAAATCACCACCTTTCCGGGTTCTTAAGGGACACCTCACAACTATACCTTCTTTGACTTATAGTTAGAATAAGAGTATGATCATGTAACTGTATATATATATATGGTATCATTATATATATATATATACATACATACATACATACATACATACATACATACATATATATATATATTTGGATATATCAGGATATAACTCTCATACCTCCAATTATAGGGGCATCTCCCACAGTCTAGCCCCTAACCCAACTCCAAGATCTCTCATGATCTCTAAAAACGCATGTGCTATAAGGATCAGGATGTAACTCCAGATATCCATCACCATGGGAGATCTCATGGTCAATTACCTAGCCCATCTACAAATATCACATGGTTTCCCCCAAGGTCTCTCATGGTCCCTTGGATCCACATGCTATAAAGACCAAGACATAACTCCAAGCATCCACCACCAGGGGAGCTCTCACAGTAAATCCCTTGGACCAGTTGAAAATCTCACAAAGTATTTCCGCTAGGGGATCTCATGGTCCCTTAAATCCACACACCTATATGGAATAATCATTTATAACATATAATTCATGTGAAATTAACCTTTCATGCATCTCATTAGCCCATTTCAATTATATATAAGTTGGTATGTTCACAAATATACTTAACGAGACACCTCTTAAGCATTTCAATTAAAACATTATCATAGGCTTAGTCACATTCATACACCATTCAATACATGATGAATAGACCTATCATGTACGACATTTAACAAACCCCAATAAGGGTTTTATCACATTCATAAAACCATCATTTACAATTATAGTATAACGCCTAAGGTAATACATCTTATGTATTTCAGTGAACATGTTCAATTCCATTTTAAGGACCTATTTCATTTGACTGATTTAATGAACGGTAAGAAAATCATTTTTACTAAACCATTTAATCATTTAATACCACGTGGTGTGATCCATCCTACTTAAGGTCATCTCACTCAATTTTCAAAAACATGTAAAATTAATATAGGGCAGAAGTTCCAAAGGAAGGGATCATGTTTATTACCCTTAAAGGTCACACAAATCTTTCATAAGCCATTATAACCTGTCCATTTACATTAACCATATCATTAACTCATTCATAACATGGGAATGACACATAAAAACCTAGGGTTCATGTTCAAGTAAAATGTTATGGAAACAACTCAATTACCCACTTGGGTAATTCTAGGCCTAAGTAGACCAGACACCCACGGGGTATCTTGGGATCAATGAAACACACATGAGACAAGGGACACTTAATTTTAAAGAAAATTCAAGCTTCTAACTTATAAGGTGCATTGGTTACATTAAAATTTATAATTAAAATGTGGAAACTCATTTCATAACTTCAATAAAGGCCAGGTCTCAACATACTATTTACCAAACCATAACATTAAGGCATAAAAGGAAAACCAACAGACTAAAGAAAGTAACAATAAAAGTCTAATCACTACTTTTTATCTTAAAGATAGAAAACCTATGTTGGAGGGGTTTTATTATTAAATCATTTCATTATTCATGAAAAAAATCATTTATCATATTTAGAATTTCATTCATGAACATACTCAACTCACATCTAAGAAACATTGAATTTGAAAATAATACTACATTAATTAAAAAGTAAGTATGGTGTGATAAATAATTTAATTAATGAATTCACAACATTAAAAGGAAAAGTTATGGGACCCTACCTTAGGATGTAGACCAAATCCAAGAAAGATACTTTATTCATAGGACAGTTTTATTAGCAACCACTTGGAACTACTCGACACTTGCACACACATACCATCGTATATATATATATATATATCCCTTAACCCAATGAACGTATTCCCATCTACATTAGGGAATATGTAATGGAAGATATATATATTTATATATACACATACCTAATTATATTAACACAAATCTTCAAAGACAATCAAAACCCACTAAAAAATATACACAGGACTCAAAGACACCAAACGACCTCAAATACAAGTGAACAAGACAAGGTAGAAGAAATAAAATCTTACCATAAACTGTTGATGAGGAACCAAAACAAAACCATACTCCTTTCCTTTAGTGGTGGATGCCAAAATAGGAACCAAGGAGTCCCAAGATACCTTCATCACAACCAAATAGTGGAAGAAAATTGAAAACAGGTGAAACCCTAACCGTAGTGTTTCAACTGCACCTCTCCGAGAGATACGGAGACCAAAAATCGACTAGAAATAGGGAGAAGAAGGAAAGAGGAGGCTTACCGTGAAGGTTGAGAGATAAATCAACAAGAAATATGGATGGATTTTGTCGATCGTAGAGGATGTGTTGATGGTGTGCATCATGTGGCCTGGAGAGGAGCCCATGGAGGGTGTTGTGTGAGTGAGAGGGAGAAAGGAGGGTATTTGGTTTTAATTTATTTTATTTTCAATTTAATTTAATTTAATTCATTTTTTTTAAAATATACAGCACACCTAGTTTAGGATGCATGGTTTAGAAATTCATTCCCCAACCATGCACCATTCACTGGGTACCCGAGCACCCTGCAAGGTTTGTACCTCATGGATTTCCTAACTGTGCACAAATCATGTGGTGAATAATATTAATCTAATGCCTCTTATAATAATCGTATGGGATTGTTGCATAGTTTGGTAAACCATGAATTTCTTGTGTTACAACCTCTGTCCACCTACTAAGGGCCACATGGTTTCATACTAGGGGCCTCATGATTTCAAAAAAAAACATGCATCCTCTTCAGGATCTTCAAAAGTTGATTTTTCTAGGTCTGGTGCTCCCAAAACACCTCAACACACCCAGGAAACTTATTAAGACCGCACCCATGTCTAGAAACATCACACTAATGAATCACAACTCACATAATTTAGTTTCAAAGCTTAGGTTTAAAAATGGACCATTCAATAAATGAAAAAGTTCAAAAACCATTTCATTTTTCCTGTTTCAACATAAAAATCGTTAAAACCTTCCCACCATAAAACTTCTAATACCTGAGAAGCCTTTAGAAACTACGAAAACTTCACATGACCTACAAGGTTCATCAAGTCTCATTCAAATGGTCTCATTGTGTTCCCAAACAACCAACACACCTCGGAACATCCACTTAATCACATGAAACTTATGGTGTTAAAACTCGATACAATGCTCATTTTCCAGCCGAAATCTCAAATGGAACTTACCTGAGCTTGTTTAGCTAGCAAAATGATCTCATAATCACTTATTTAAGATTATTAAAAAAATTTAATTACCACCGTAGGCATTAGAATTTAAGAGGTCCAATTTCCATTCACAACATCTACATCGTTTTAATTTCCTTTCAAAACATACCATTAATCATCTTGACGATGCTCTTGATGTTATTTTAAAATGATCAAATAGTATATTTCCCATCGGACTTAAATCACAAGTCAAGATGGATTTTCTATAAAGAAACCCTATTTGACACATACCTCACTCATCTTTATCTAATGTTGTTCCAATGATGGTCCTTCACTAACCGTTCACTTTGGAATGAGGGGTAACAATTCAAGCCACTCCGACTGACTATTCACAAGATTCTCAGCTTAGATGGCCAGTGTTTTTCAACTAAATAGTGATGCCTTCTCCCAAGGAATCTCACATTCACCATGAATTCATCCTATGAAGTCCATAACTAAATTCCGAGGGTGTTTTGAGATCAAACTACTAAAAAAAATTTAAACCATCATGCCTTTCCATTAAAAGCGGTTAAATCTTGATCCAACCCACTAGAATCACCACTGTTATTTTATGATTCGCCTCTAAGACAGACTACTAGTCCGGGGTAACCTTTAAATTCATAGAACTAGATCCCATGGGACTATTCCAAAGTAGTCCACATTCTGAAATTACCATTGAGATTTTGACCCACCCAAGATCACAATTTCCACATCAGATCATTGAATAAGCCCATAGAGACATCCACCTGGTGGTTACATTATATGAAATGAATGGTTTCCAAGATTCCATATAAGGCGTTCCTACTAGGGAGCTTGAGGATCACTCATAACCACCATTCCTCAATAAAAACCATGTGTTAGCATGGAACACTGAGAAAACCACCCAACTAGCTCAACGACTTTAAAGCATTAGGCCAGTGTAAGACCAATTATCTCTTAGTGCATCAAGGATGATGTTAATATAGGGGGCATGGTCATTAGTTAGATGAATACACTAAGAGGATTTAATTATTTCCAACCAGCCAAGAAACAAAAAAAACAGTCAATCCAATACTGGTTGACTTCTCAGAAAAAACTTGACTTCAGCCTCTGATGCACCGCCATTAATCGATCACCAAGCCTTGACCACCTAAGGAATTCCATGATCTCTCAATGTTTAAAAATAAAATTTTCTCAATAACCAACAGAGTTACTCAAAAGGTTTATACACAAACAACAATTTCCAACATCATGCTGCTGAGAAAGCATCGCCATGATTTAGGACTCACAATCCTCAAAGGCATTTAAGTAAGACTGACCATTTCCAAACGGTCCTCTTTTGTTGTGTTCCCTCTAATTGGAAGGACACATTAACCATAACATATAGGATGCTCCCCACATTTAGAGTTTCATAGTCGATGAGAGAAAAGATAAATTATCCACTCTCGAGACTGTTAAACCAAAAAAACCTTAAACAAACATGTGACACTCCTCTAAGAAACGATCAAAATGTCAAAGAATTCAAATACATCCAAAAATATGCTGAGAAGCATGTTAAAGCACCCACATCTTCCTAAAAGGTAATCTTGAGCATTGGTATGATCTTGATTCATTAACACTAGGTCACTATACTATGGAGATGACCCGAGACCATACTAAATAACACAAGGATCAACAACTTTTCTGAACTAAAATACTTCGTTACAACCTTTAACACTCTACATGCACCATGTATGTCAATTCAAACTACCCTGAGGTTTCAGAAGAAAGATGACACATCCTAAATACTACTGATAGACTTACCAAACCTATGAATTTATGTATCAGATGGTTTTTATTGAAGAATCATTTTGGATGATAACATACCCAGTCATCCATTACTAAGAAAAAGAAAGGTTTAAGCAACCTATGAAGAGGATAACCATGCATGAGGCATGTCTAACCATCTGAAACTGATCATTACTCAATTCTCACACTTGTAATAGGGGTCAAAGATACCACAAACACCCATCCGAATAAGGGTGTCATTGAAAAGAGAAGCATCCAATAAGAGAAAACGACTCCCAAACAACACCAAACATCAGAAAGATGAAAACACTGAAGAGGATTTAAATTTATAAGTGTTATACCTACCATAGGATACCCCCTTAATAAAGTAAAAGCACCAAACCTATCACTAGGACATGAAAAATAGAATCCACCAGTCTCAAGATCCAATCATCAATCCATTACTAAAAAGGATAAAGACTACAAAAAACACTAATTCTTATATTCCAAGGTAACGTAAAGATAAACTCATAAAACCTTTACATAAGGGTTTTTTCAAGGAAAGCACTATAGATTCCACTTACTAGCCCTTTATATTTATTCACATTTATCATTTTAAACATTTTTATGGTTTTAAAAAACCTTAAGTACCCATTTTAAAACAAATGCACTTGGTAACTTGATTTAGCCATCAAATCAAAAAAAAATAAAGAAAGTGTTATAAAATTTCCTTTTAAAAAAAATTAACAGTTACTTAAATCCCATCATAAATTAGGAAATTTATCATGTAATTTCCTTTTAACAAATATGGTGACCTAAAAGGGCCCCCCTAAGCCAACCTGTGGTCTCTAGAAAGAAACCCAATATATGTTACTCAACTTTTAACCTTTTAAACACCCATAATGGGTCATCTCATAAGTTACATGTCCCAAATGACCTCCTTGGGTCCTGTTCCACATTTTATAAGGTAAATAACTTCATTACAAATTAAAAAAAAATCAAATTTAATCACTTCATAATATAAAATGATCACAAAAAATGATCCAATCATATGGGTGGTCACCTACCAACCTGTAAAGCACCTATAAAATTTATAGTTTAGCATTTGGATAGCTTTTGTCCAAAATAATTCACATAACATTTTAATTTAGTAGCCTTCACACTTTAACAAGGGTATCTAATACACACACACACACACACACATATGTACTCAAGATGGTTTGAATATACGAGATACCATTTCTCAATTATATGGCACCCATAAACCTTATAAGAGAAAAAAAGTTTCTGTTTATTCACAACCCATATATTCCTATACTATTCCATTAATTACATATTTAAAATAAAGTAAATCATGTCACTACAAGAAGTTAACATAGAATAGCATGCTAAAATCATAGAATGAGTCCATACAAAACAAGACAGGTAGCATGGAATATTATCATTGAATCATTTAAAACATTATAAAATCAAGCACCAAAGATTTTTTTTGTAAACATGCATGAAAAAGAAAATTAAATCATGGTATTATTGAAATAGTGGGTGCTCTAGACCCAACTATTCAGTGCTATAGATTACCTTATCATGTATATATATATCTATACATGATATCATCTTACCATTAGAGTGTATCCTTTTCTGCATCCACTATTAAAATGGTAATGTCTAAAGGTCAATTGTTGTATCAAGAGGTTATAGCAGTTCTGAGAATACAATGAGAACCTCGAGATACTATGAAATTAATCTTAAATATATATTCTATGGTCTAGATATATCTTACTGACTAGACACTGCATATGTTTGACTATCAGGTGCTGGGGGCTCATAAGCATTGAGAATCCTTCTCAGGAAGTTTTCACTTGGTGATCTCTAGTTGTGAGGTCATGAGAACTGACCCGCCAATAAAAAAACCACATGTTTCGGGTTTCATTGAATGTTCCTATCTATGATCATGTGTAATGACCTTTTGATTGGAGATCATTACCAATTTATGTCATTTGATTGTTTAATTTGATGCAAGACGAAAAACATGACAATGAAGTTGTGGTGAGGTAGTTTGTGTTGGGTGCGTCATTAGTGGGATGGCATTTGTTGGATGGTCAAGAAAGGATTTTTCACTTTTAGGTTATTGAAGTAATATTTCTCAGGATATGTTGATATGGATGGTAGTACCTTTATAAGACCATGGCCATGGTAGTCAAAGGTAAATCTGTCTCGTTAAATCAACAAACAATAAATCAAGATAGGGGAAATGACATAAGATTGATTCATGCTTTATGAGATGTTATAGACAAAGAGATTATATTAAACAGTGTGTGTTCATAGGTTGGTTTTCACTGCTGTGAAAATCCTTATCTCTTTAGGGGCCATGATGGGTTGCTAGATCCTACTCTTGGACTGTGAATACTATTCACTTCTATCAAGATAAGGGCCTAGAGGGTCACACCGAATAGCGTATTCAAGAATCTTCCATATTTAGATGAATATGAGTTTTGAATATAGTGGTCCCCACCATTGGGTTTCAGGATTTTTCTAAATAAAAATGACCACCAATGAAATAAATAAATTCATATTATTCAAGTTTAGAATAATGAGTAATGAATTTATTTATTACATGTATTTACAAGTTTTAAGTGAATAATGAAAAATATTAATTGATTAATATTAAATTATTTAAGGTTTAATTAATATTTATTGTAGCGATGAGTCGAGTTAATGAATCAATTATTATCACTTAATATTTTTTAATACATTAAAAGTGAAAGATAATAATATTTATAACTCTATTAAGTAGTCATAAAATGTTGTTGATAGTGAATTATGTATTCAGGGGCTGGCGAGGTGATACCAGGTATTTTAATTAACCAGTATAAATACAAGAGGAGAAGAGATTTCCAATTACTATTCATGGTACTTCTCACTCCTCTCTTCTCTCCGATGATTTAGAGAGAGAGGCTTTGGATCCAAGGAGCATGGATCAAGCGATATCTCAGGCATCGCTAGCAAAACGAAGTGGTTCTAGTTGGATCATTGAAGTAATCTTATTAATTCCGTGCTAGCACCCAGATTATGAAAAACAAAACTCTAGGGGATTTCTTGAAGTGAGTGTGGACGATCTAGATAAGTTTGATGTCAGATTCTTCGAGTAGATATCAACAACAATGAGTAGACGTCGTGCACAGCTTCAGAATTAAACCAACTTTTTTTACAGTTTATTTTTTTTCTTAAAACCCTTCACGCGTGGTCCTCATCCTTGACTAGGTTTCTCTTCACTGACATCTACAAGTTCACATCGAACTTCAGTGGAAATATTTTAAAAACCCACATGTTTGGGGCTTCTACTACACGCCCAGTTCTAAAAAGTGGTATCAGAGAAACACATGTCAATTTTAATCCAAATAAATTAAATTTTCATAAATTATAATGAAGGGTGTCGACATGGTTCCAACACCGCAGACAGTGTGTTAATCCGACATCGGACGCCCATTCTGCAGTCATCCAAAGTTTTAGTTTAGATTTAACACCGGTAAATATATGAGGTTTTAGATCTATGAACTTCGTTTTAATTCTCCAAATCCCTAGTTTACAACATAATAGTGTTTTCTAGAGATTCTTGATAATACTTATTATAATAATAATTTTATTATAGTAACAATTGTTCTATTATAATAATATTTGTATAATATTTTGATATTATAATAATATTATTATTTTTTCAAAGCCTATCTATTAGGTTTTGGAAAATTTTAAATAAAAAAGGAGTAGAGGAATGACTTGAAAAGAAAGTCTTTGTTTTTTTTTAAAAAAGGAGGTGAAGTGGTGGGAGACCTTCAATGCAGGTCTCCCAAGTTTAAAAAAAAGAAAAAGATAAAAAGGGGGAGGGGAAAAACTACTTTTTCAGTTCACAAAGACAAAAAAAAATTGGATGGGGGGGGGGGATGAGCGGCCCACATCTTCCAAGAATGATGGCCCGAGGGCTAACTCCTATCATTATTGTGAGGCGATAGCTCCGCACCCCACAGGTCATCCCAGAGACCTCCCATATAAGCACCCGACGCCAGGCAGGCCGCCACACCCCACCTCCCACGCTCGACCTCCATAATAGAGCCACATCCCACGCTTGTTCTTCCCTACGATGCCACAACGCACTGACCCAGAACCCCATTTCATGCACTCCCAACTAGGATTTCAATTCATACCCCTCCCTTCCATGACCACACCTCACCTAGCTAGTTTCACACAACAGTGCACCACCCGCGACACCCCCAAGCCACCTCAAACCAGCACCCTCCTCTCCTCATGGTTCCCTGCATGACCTCCCTCTCCTATAGCAGGTGAACCAGTGTCTTCCGTGGCCTCCCTCCAACCCTAGCCACACCAACCAGGTCGACACCCGGCAATCCGCCACCTCCCTGCAGCAGCGGGAAACCCACAGGCTCCCTCGCACCACCTCTACACCAGGCACCTCTAGTGCGCACTAGACAACCCCCTGCTCCTAGCCAGTCCCATTCCCGGCCACTTCCTTACACCAGTGGAGACCAACCACTGCCTCGTCGGGCTACTTCTCCCTAGGCATCTCCCGGCCGCGCCGCCGACTACCTCTTTCTAACGCCTACAGAGGAAGCTTGCTGCCTCTACCAGGCCGGTGAACCAGTCGCTGCCCTGGATGGCTCTGCACCCTCTGGTGACCCCCACCTTAGCTTTGGATTCCCTCCTCCATCCTGGAAGGACGGCCAACTTCCCGCCTCTCTCGAGTATCCCGTGCCGCCACAGAAACACCCTATTTTGGCTGTCACCCAGTCCTCTTAGTGGGTAGGTAATTCGCTTTACACCGTAATAAGTCAGGGCAGGTCTCCCAAGCCCGAAAAGGCTTGGGTGGACTGACCCAGCCCAGAATTTCCCTTCACAGGGTCATTACCACCAGGATTAGGCCTACACAGGTTCCCCCAACCCACACAGGCCCTGCCCAATGTTTAATGGGTCTGAGTGATTTAATTTAATCAAAAATTAATCAAACTAATTAATTTAATTATAGTTGATAACTAAATTAATTAAATATTAATTTTGGTTATTGAAAATTTATGTGGCATAATTAATTTAATTGGGAGACTAATTAATTAAATTAATTAAATTAATTTTTAGTTTTTAAAATTAAATTAATTAATTGGGACCGAACGACGTTAAATTGAATTAAAAACAAGAGTGAAGTTTTTAATTTGATTAAATTCCCTCAGAATTTATTTAATGAAAGTTTAATTTTATTCTTCATTTATTTTATATATGTGAGTTTAATGCATATATGACTGATTACGAGCCTTAGACCGAAAAATGTATGTATGATGTTTATTTATTTTATTTAGTTATTTATTTACTGTAATGGTTTTTTAATAATTAGTTTAATTAAATAAAAGACGATATGTGTGTCATCTCAAATGTCATTATATATATAAGGTCCTACACTCCCATTCACAGAGTTATAAATTTTTACCTCGAGACCCCCTCACCTACGTGCGAGTACAATTGTATAATGACAAGACAACCAGTGACACACTTCAAGCCAAGTGACAGAGACACACCAAACATGATTTCGATGTATTTGATGACCAGAAACTGCTATTAATGTTACAAGCTACGCGACTAAAGGTACTTACCCTTAGGGTTTCAATTGGTCTGTTATTCACTCAACAGATCAACCAATAGTACCAGATCAGAATCATGTGTTCATTTTTTTCATTTTTTTTATTTTGTGCATGTGTAGTTTATTGCACGATCTCATTGAATAATAATAAAAAATCATGCTAGATAAAATTAACATGTGATTCGAGGGAATTTATATTTCTTGGACGGTTAGATATGAGTGTGATCTCATAGTATGTGCTTATAAAAATAGAAATTTTTTTCTTTCATCACACTAAAAATAATAAAACCCTAAAAAATATATTAAGTCATAACAACCTTCTATCATTCAAATTTGGACAAAACTGACTGTTTGAGGTGTCATTCATGCCATAGATAAGGGTGCCTTTTAATACTGGTGAGTCCTTATAAGAGTGATGGGTCGACTTAACTAAAATTGCAGCAAAGAATAGCCATATATATCTTGTTGTAATTTTAGAGGCGAGCATTGAAAAAATTATGGTTTGATTTTAAGAAGTTGGTACTTCACTCAACATATCAAGGAACTACAAATTAAAGAGATCAACTACCCAAAATCCCACCTAGAACCCTCCAAGTAATGGCACAGCCATTGCTTGTAGACTATGAGGGGTTTTTCTGGGATCCTTGCCCCTAGAATACTCAAGAGACATAGTATTGTGATTCTATCACCAAGGGTTCATAGAATCTGATAAAATAGCGGGAGACATTAAATGATTTAGGTAATTAATCAAAATTTATAAACCAGAAATCTAGATAAAATGAACTACTCTGCTAAAATTCATTTTTGTATAAAATGGAAAGATATACCACAAGTATAAACACTATGATATTATAATGGACAAAGTAAATGTCCCCATTGATACGAGTTTCCATAAATAGTACAGGCACACACACATAGTATAATGACATGGGAAACTCCAAGTTCCAGTGACCCAAACACTGTTAAACTACCTCCAGAAGCGAGGTTGAAAAATCTTACAGGAGACTAATGTACAAAGCATAAGATGGTTATATAATTATTCTTTCATTAACGTCCAGTGTTAGTTGCGGTCGCTACATTATGACATATATGATATAACATAAAGTCTCATCTATGAGAAGTTTTCAAGGAGAAAACGAAGTAATTATATGAATAAGGTGATGGTTACAACGACATGGTTAAATTGAAAGATTGATCATGATCTTTAATTGGATCCCTTTCTCATATCAATTTCACGACTTTAATCAAGTTTCATTTTATATTATAAAATGAACAAGGATTTAGTAAACGCTTCGTTACTAATTAACGTAAGGTTCACCAAGTGATAAGAATAAAAGATAGCTAAGTTTTAATTCTTATGGCAGATAATTTGAAAGACATCGAGGAAAGGTCAAAGGAATTTAATTCTAATTGAACATTCACGATGTCCTTTAATTAATGAGGTATTAACAAAGGTTATTTGCATTGCATATTATAAAATAATACTATAGAAGTTTAAAAGAAATAAATTGATCTAACGAAGCAAGTTACCGATTCTAAAATAGACATATTCCTCATTGTAATGTTTCCGTTTTACTACTTGGGTATTTAATAATATATTTTTTTACATATTTGTATATAAATATAGTTACCAATTAAGTATAGAAACCTTAATAGAGGCCATGTGTATTCCCCAAATGGCTGAAAAAGGGTGATACCTAGGACAATGTTGAGAAGTAAACAACTTCCTAATTTCCATGTGAAAGATTCATGTTGAACTAATATTGAGAATAACTACAAACATTAATTTCATGTGTCCTTGAAGTCATGGAAACATTCATTCCGGTTCTAGAATTAATGTTGTTTTTTGGTAAACTCAAATACCAGTTCAGTGATAAATGAATAATGGGAAATGAGTGAGAAATATAAATGTAAGACTTATACCCATTAGTGAAAAGATAATTCATTGTAATGTAATACTAAAAGTGGAAATCATGAATCTAACAAGTGTGGTATTTAGGCTTGGAATAGATAAAATTTTTTGGTATTATTGACACCTTTAGTTTGGACAAAGGAGAATTTATAAATTTAGGTATGTCAGAAAGCTTTTTGAAATAGTTCTACAGGTAATCATGAACTATTATAGGCATAAGAAAGAGGTATATATACTTCATAATATTACTTTAAGTAATTAAGTAATAATAAAGTGAAGTATATTCATTGTTAGAAGTTATGAGTTGCTTCAGGTTGGGATACCAAAGAATATATTGACCAAGATTTCATCAATCATTATAATGTAGCCTGGAGTAATTCATAAATTTACATTACCTTATCGATATCATGACATTGATGTTAATGTGAAGGATTGATGATGCAGTCTTACATATCAACTTTTATAAAAAAATGTAGCAATGAGTAATTCTTAAACACAAATTTTTTACATCAAATCATTGATGTAAGTAATATCAATGCTGCAACAAGTATAAACTTCCATTATATTTCATGAAATGATTTGAAAATAATGGTATAATCCCAAAATAATATGACAACTATAATGAAAAATCTATATCATACAAGTATTAGTATGATATAGATTCATTATGTCATAAGGACATGTTTGTGGATGAAAATAGTTTGTTCAGATATAAACAAACTGGCATCAAGACAAACACATCATGTATTTAGTGTAATAATCCTAACAGTTACTTAGGATATTACATAAATCTTTAAGATAGAAAGTTTTTAGTCATGTAATGGGCTACATATCTATATAAGGGTTCACATATCTATTAGAGATAGTGGGAGATATATTGAAACGTGTTTAGTCAAAGCTCAAGATGAACCAGTAGTTGGCATAAGAACTAGTTCCACAAGTGTGTGTGGAACAAAGGATGTTCCAGAGACACACACTGTGTGGGAAGGTTAAAACCATGGTGATGGTTTTTATTTTTACTATGGTTGGTGATCTACTATTCAATGTGAATAATATTTTATATAAATAAGAAGTATATGGAAATTAGCTAAAATTGATTAGACCAAATAAAATTCAATTAATGGATTCCATGTATCAAAGTGAAAAGGGGGATTATTATTTTGAATAATGTGGCAGGTATTCAAGTGAGTTGATACATGGGAGGAACAAGCGTAGTAACAATAAGGTTCAATGGGTTTCACCAAGTCCTATGCCAAAATTCGTTAGAATTTTACTTATAATAGTTAATATATATGATCAAATTAATTAGCAGTAGATGCCATGAACAAAAATCGTGGATAGTGTCTATAAAACACAACCAGAAATGGATGGTCATGTCACATAATGCTAATAAAGGTTTAAAGTTACTAAAATCTTATTTACGATTAAAGTAATCAACAATATCATAGAATATACATTTGAATTTTTTTCCATGTTTTTACAAAAGGTTAGTGGGAGCGCCAATGTTTTCCGAGAAGAAATATGTTCGGAAACATATGGAAAACATACATTTGTCTCATAGTTAGTTAAAACCAAAATAAAATTTACTCTCTAGTGACTGAATTAAAGTTGCAACCTAAGTTCTAGGGAACAACATCTAATAAGGTAGATCTTTTGGTGTCTTGGTCTTAGTCAATCATAAATTTAATGCCATTGTATTGGAAAATACAATTTAGAACAATTAGTGAGATGAATTTTTTCCTATGTCACATGACATAATCTCTCCATGTTGACCTGTCTGTGACATGGGAAGAGATAAAATTATTGATTTGAGATTGATACATCAAAGTGATGGATCAATCACATATTCCCTGATATGTACAAGTACTGATATTTCCAAGGTATATTTTACAGTAGAAAAATATCAGTTATATCCTGGAGCACTACAAGGGATGCAGTCAAAACCATCTAATTGTACTTTGGGAAGTACAAAAGATATGTACCTATTAAATGGAGAGTATGGATACTAGTTTTTTAGGATAAAAACTAATCTTCCATAGATCAATGTGATCTACTATTGTAGTTAGGATAAAGATGATGAGAGAGTCAAGCTCGTATCAGCCAGTGGTAGCCATACCTACTAAGACTGAGTATGTTGCAGTTTCGAAGGAAACTAAGAAGTAGATAAACCCAATGATTTGTTACAGTTTCTTGAATCACACCTAGTAAAAAAATTATTATCATAATACAAATTATGATATTTCTACTATCCAATATGTTATGTTATGACAATGTACTAAAGGGATATACTTATAATACCATCTCTTAAGAAGTCATACTTAATGAGATAAGGTCACAATAGCATAATTACCACATGGAAGAACTATGGCAGGCCCAATAGCTAAAGCCATTACATAGTAGAAACATGATGTTCATCATGTGAGTAGCTAAAAAGTTTGGTTAGCAAGTTGGATCTAGTGCAAGTGGGAGTGTTTAAATAGTGGGTGCCCTAGATCCAACTATTCAGTGCTATAGATTACCATATCGTATATATAGTTAGATATAAATGATTCTATCTTACCATTATATTGTAGAATTTTCTTCATCCAGTATTGAAATGTTAATGTCCAAAGGTTAATTGTTGTATCAAGATGTTATAGTAGTTCCCAGGCTATAACGAGAACCTCAAGATACTATGAAATTAATATTAAATATATTTTCAATGGTATTGATACATCTTACTGACTTGAAAGAGTAGATGTTTGAAAACCAAGTGCCGGGGGCTCATAATCATTGAGACTTCTTCTCGTGAAGCTTGCACTTTGTAATCTCTAGTGATGAGATCCTGAGAAATGACCTAGCAATAGAAACAACACATGTTTTAGGGGTCATTGGATTTTCTTATATATGATCATGTGTAATGGTCTCCTCACATGAGATCATTACCAATGTATGTCATTTGATTGTGTAGTTTGATGCAAGACGAAAACCATGGCAATGAAGTCGTGGAGAGGTAGTTTGTGTTGGGTGCATCATTGGTGGCATGACATTGGTTGAATGGTCAAGAAAGGATGTGTGACATTCAGGTTATTTAATTAATATATCTCATCCCATTTTGATATTGATGGTATTACCATTATAATACCATGGCCATAACAGTCATGGGTAAATCTATCCAGTTAATTCAACAAACAATAAAGCAAGATAAGGGCGATGACACATGAGTGCATCCTGTATTATGAGATATAAAAAAAAGAGATTATATTACACAATGCATGTTCATAGGTTGGTTGTCATTGTTGTGACAATCTTTATCTCTTCAAAGGCCATGATGTGTTTCTAGATCCCACTCTTGGTTTGTGAATACTATTCACTACGGTCGAGATAAAGGACTAGCGGGTTATACACAATATCGTATTCAAGAATATGCCATATTCAGTTGAACATGAGCTTTGGAAATGGTGGGCCCCAACAATGGGGTCTGGGATTTGTCCCAAGAAAAACAATCACTAATGAAATAAATAGATTAAAACTATTATTGTTTAGAATAATGAGTATTGAATTTATTTATGAAATGTATTTATGAGTTTTAAGTAAATACATGAAAAATACTAATTGATGAATATTAAATTATTCAAGGTTCAATTAATAATTATGGGGGCGAAGAGTCGAGTTAATGACTCTATTATTATCAAGTAATATATTTTAATATATTACATGTTAATGATAATGATATTGATGAATTAGTTTAGTTGTCATAAAATGTCGTTGATAGCGAGTTAAGTATTCGTGGGCTGATGAGGCGATACCGAGTATTTTAATTAACCACTATAAATATAAAAGGATAGGAGATTTCCAATTACAATTCATGGAGCTTCTTTCTCTTCTCCTATCTCCCATGATCTAGAAAGAGAGAGGCTCTAGATCCAAGGAGCATGGATCAAGAACTCTCTCAGGAATCACTTGTGAAGCACTACAGTGATCGTTGGAGCATCTAAGGCATCATCATATTTCCGCGCTAGCACCTGGATTACGACGAACGCTGCCCCCATGTATTTCTTGAAGAACATGTGGATGATATAGAGGAGTTCAATGATGTATTCTTTGAAAAATTATCACCAACAATGACCATACATCACACACAGATTCAGAATGAAACCCAATATTTTATGGTTTATTTTCGTGCTTAGAACCCTACACGTGTGGTCCTCGTATTTGACCGAGACACTCTTCACCGATGTCGACAATTTCATGTCAAACATCAGTAGAAGTTTTTTCAAAACCCACATATTTGGGGATTCCACTGCACACCCAGTTCCAACAGGTATAACACTCAAAGAATACATTTCAAATTAGTGGGAAGCTTAAAATGCCACTATATGGCCTGACACATGCATAACATGTTAATCCCAATGTTCCTGGTACGATGCATGAAATACTTTATCCATTCCAAAATAGGAAAAGGGTAAAAATTCCATAAATTCCATAAACTCACAAGCTGTAGAAAATACACCATTCACTCAAGGTGAAATACTAAACAACTTAAATATCAAATAGAATGAACATCAATCCCAGCCGTCTCCACTTGGTCATTTCTCATACATTAGGTAATTTTTCCTCAAAATTTATATTAAAAAAGTTTTGAAACATTAATATTCTCTTATATACCAATCCAAAATAGTAATAAAAATTAAAAATAAACCTTTGATTCCACTTTGTAATGTTCGGAACCATCTTACCATCAAATCAGCAGTCGGGCTAGTGGGTCACACGAACTGAAGCACATCTTCCCATATGCCAGAGGATTCTGACTAGGAGAGAGGGTATAAAGAGGTGATAGTGGAGAGAACCCTCATATTAGAGATTCACACTAGAATTATCATATAAGAAAAAATAGACAGTAGTAGGATTAATAACAAAATTAAAGACATCAATAGAAGAAAAATTATAACAATTTGATAAAAGTTTCCAATACCAGTTTTTAAAAAACATGCATGCCTGTATTTGTGATGATACATAACTGAAAACAGTAAACATACAACATGATTTACAATTCATAACAATACAAGGATCAAATAAATTAAATAACAAAAAATCCCTACGGTGATCTCCATGTTCATAGGGTCCTGGCTCAATCCCTTTCTCTTAACTCATAAGGATAAGAAACACATCCTATAAAACCAACCAGGGTCCACGAGACAAAAAACAAGATAGTCTACTCAGGTACCCCAATTCAATGAGGCCTAAGAAGGGTGTGAGATATAAATCTTTGTAGAATGACACCCACAGTTTCTAGCCCAATTCAGACATTGAAAAATAAATTCAGCAGTGTGCCTGTATGGAAGGAGTAATAAACATAACTATATAAATAAATCATAGCCAATCCAGGTTCTTAAGGGACGTCTGATGACTAATCCTACTTCGGGTCATAGATGGAATAATATTCTAATAATTTTACTGTATATATATATATATATAAATATTATAATTATATATAAACATAGATATATGTTGAGATGGATCAATACATAACTCTCAGACATCCAATTCTAGGGGTAGCTCCCACAATCAATTCCCTAACCCAAATCCAGGAGATCTCACGATCTTCTATCATTCACATGCATTAAAGACCAAGATGTAACTCCATACATACTTCACCAGGGGAGGCCTCACAATTAATCCACTAGCCTAGCTGGAAATCTCATAGGGTCTTCCCCACTAAGAGCTCTCACAGTCCCTTGGATCCACATGTTACAAGGACCAAGACATAACTCCATACACCTGTCACTAGGGGATCTGATGATCAATCCCTTGCCCAAGCTGGAAATATCACGCAATCATCCCCCATAAGGGATCTCATGATCCCTTATCTCTACAAGTCTATATGTCTTAATTATTTGTAACATATAATGCATGAGGCATTAACCTCTCATGCATCTTATTATCCCATTTCAATTACATATAAGTAGGCATGTTCACAATCATTATTAAGGGAAAACCCCTTAAGAATTTAAATTAAAACATTATCATAGGCCTAGTCACATTCATACACCATTCACTTCTTGAGGCATTGTCCTATCATGTATGGAATTTACCAAACCCTAATAAGGGTTTTATTGCATTTATAAAACTATCATTTACAATTATATTATAATTCATAAGGTAATGACTCATGAATTTCAATAGACATCTTCAATTACATTTCATGGAGCTATTTTATTCAAACTAGTTAATTCAAGGAAATAAATTAATTATGACTAAATCATTTAATCATTGAATTTCATTTGGTTTGAGCCATCCTACTCAAGGTCATCTCACTAAATTTTCTTAAACATAAAAAATTGATCCATGGTATAACTTCCAAAGGATGGAATCATGTTTATTACCCTTAAAGGTAGATACCATATTACATAATACATTATAACCTTTCCATTTGCCTTAAAAAAAATCATTATCTCATTCATAACATGGAATCTCAACATAAAAACCCTTGGGTAATGTTCAAGGAAAAGGTTATGGAAATAATTCAATTACCCACTTGGGTAATTCCATGTCTAAGCGAACTAAAAACACATGGGGTGTCTTGGGTTCATTGAAACACACATGAGACAAGGTCCAATTCATCTAAAAGATAATCCAAGCTATGAACTTATAAAGTTCATTGGTTACATGAACATTTATAATTAAAAAGAGGAAACTCATTTCATAACATCAATAAAGGCCAAGTCTCAACTTTCTATTTACAAAACCTTTACATCAAGGCATACAAGGAAAACCAAGGAACTAAGGCAAGCAAGAAAAATGTCTAATCACTACATTTTATATTGAAGATAGAGAACCTTTGTGGGAGGTGTTTTATTATTAAATCATGTCATTGTTCATAAAACAATTCATTTATCATATTAAACATTTCATTAATGAATATAATCAATTCACATCCATGAAACATTGAATCTGAAAATCCAATTGAATTAATTAAAAACCAAGGATGGTAAAATAAGTAATTTAATTAATGCATTAATAACATTAAAGGGAAATGGAATGGGACCTTACATTATAAATTTAGCCAATGCTAAGTCAAATACTTTATCACTTGATAATTTTATTGGAAACCACTTGAAACTGTTCCACACTTTGATAGACATAACTTTACACACACACACACACACACACACACACACTCTCTCTCTCTCTATCTCTCTCACACACACACAAATATATATCCCTTAACCCAATGCATGTATTCCCCTATCCATAAGGGAATATGTACATGAAAGATATATATATTTATATATATATACATACTTAAGAATATGATCACAAGTCTAAAAATACAATCAAAACTCACTAAAAAATATATAAGGGACTCAAAAACACTAAAAAAACTCAAATACATGTGAGAAATATAGGGTAGAGGAAATAAAATCTTACCTTCAACCATTGTTGGTGAACCAAAATCAACCCATCTACCTCACCTTAGATGGAAGATGCTATAATACAATCCAAGGAGTCCCGTAAGACCTTCTTCACAACCTAACAAAGTCAGAAAACTGAAAACAAGTCAATGCCTAATCCTAGGGTTTTGGATGCACCTCACCAGGTGATGGGTTGAAGAAAAATCATCCAAAAAGAAGGAGAATAATAAATAAGGAGGCTTGATGTGAATGTGTGGAGATAAATAATAATGAAATACATATGAATTTCTTCGATTAGAGAGGAGCTGTGGAGGGGGTTCATTGCGTGACCTAGAGAGGAGCTCATGTAGAGTGTCACATAAGTGAGAGGGAGGAATAAGGGTATTTGGTTTTATTTTCATTAATTGTTTTTAATTTTTTAAAGAGACACTCTGCATGGTTTAGGCCTCACATTTAGAAAACAGTGTTCCAACCGTACATTGTTCATAGGGCTCCTGGGAACCCCACACGGTTTGTCCTAAATGGTTTTCTTAACCATGAAGAAGACATTAAGTGAATAGATATGAGATAATTCCTCTTCCACTAACCATACGGGCTAGCCACATGGTTTAGTAAACCACACATAGCCCGTGGAACAACCTCTATCCACCTTCTAAGGGCCATATTATTTCCTACTGGGGCCTACACAGTTTCATAAAAACCATGAACCATCTATATGTCCTTAAAATGTTTATTATTCTAGGTCCTACACTCCTAAAACTCCTCGAGACACCCATAAAACTTATCGGTCCTTCACAAAAGTCCAAACACATCACATTTAAGTGTTCCACCTCTTGGAATTTAATTCTGAAGATCAATTTTAAAAATGATCCATTTAGTAAATGAAAAAGTTAAAAAACCTTTTCACTTTCATCCATTTTGAAAGATGGATCACTATAAGAGTGAATCGAAACAAAATAAACAAATAAATGAGAATAAAAAGTAAAATGAAGAAGAATTGAGGAATGGAAATTAGCATGTAGGGGCCAAGAATTCATTCTCCCTTTATGCAGATCTGTACGATGGGTATCAAAATCCCCATCAGTAGAGGTTGAAAATCTTTATTTATATGAAATGGAGGAGCCCTTATATAATTTTTATTCATAAAATTTCTTCAAAAATTGTTTTTCATTTTGAATTTTTAATATTGAAGATTTTAAAACACTATGGATATCGGGCTTCCCCGATTTGTAAAGCAGGTTAGGGGTAGCTTTGGTAGTGCTCCTCTTCACATTCATGGATTACATGGGGTGTATTGGAAGTGTTCATGTATGGATGATGTGGAAGTTGTGATAGTGGTCGCCTCATTCATGTGTCATTAAAAGTTGAAGATAAGGATCCAAATTGATCTTCATGGGGATCTTCTAAGGATTTTGCGGTGATTAGTAGTGGTGGAATGCCTCAACAATTAAGTATGGATTGACCTTGATCTCTTAGTACGGATTTGATGGTGAATTTTAGTGATGATCAATTGTGGATGGTCAGTGAAGAGTGGTAAATACAATGTTGGGAAGTGTCTAACTCAAGATGACGTGAAGTAGAGTCCGAATGAATATGTTTTGGTAAGTGAGGAAATGTCACCATGGAACTTTTCCCCACATCAAAATGGTGAGTGAGTGCCTCAAATTTTTATAATATAAGGTGTGGGATAACCATAAAAAACATTATACTATGAGGATGTCCTCCTAGAAAAGACAATACACACATGAGATATGGGCTGCACATGGGGGTCATGTAGGACTTCTGGTCCACTATTCTCCCCCATGGTTTGACCCTCTAAAGGAACACCTATGCACCCGCCTGATGAACTCATGAACTCATGCTGCTGAGCAGAACTTACCTTAGGCTAGATTGGCTGACAGAGCCTCCATTGGACTAGCTATGTTGCTTTCCATCCCTGAGGTTGTAGGTCATCTTAGTCATCCATTTATTTTTGGTAAACTATAATGTTAAATAATTTGAAAATTTAACAATAATAAATTCAGAAAAATATAAATAATCAAATAATTAACAAATTAATCATTTTAAAGTATTTTAATACCATAATAATATTTTCCCATAATTTTATAAAACATTGGAATACCTGGGTGTTTATATTAAAAGCACATTTAAACCAATTGAAATATGATTAAAAATATACAAAAAATATGAGTGTGTCAATGGAAGGTGGTGGGATTTCTTGCTATATCCTAGTAGATGGAAATGAATGACTTGGGTGACCACTAAGGATCTTTTCATTGGCTAGTTATTTATTGATTCACTAAATATATACATCAATTAATAGTTCATGGAGCTCAAAAAATGGAAGTTGACAATGTCATCTTATTCAACATGATTCATAGAAATGATATAGTTTATTCATTATCTAGATGAAAATGATACTCGAAAAGGATAATCAGGATCAGTTTTCTCCATAAGCTAAAGTGATCATTAGGATTATCTATTTAATGACCTATACTAAAGTGCTTAATAAGTGATTGATGATCGACAAGGGAAAGGGGAAAGACATAACTATAGGTCTTATTCTATGTATCATTGGGTCAATAGGTACATTTTATAGCATATTCCATGTTGAATATTCTAATAATAATAATTGTAATTCCAATTATGTACACAAGTGTGGTGTATGGAAGTTAGACTAGAGTATAAGAGCCTCAACCCCTAGTGATGGAAATGAATATGATAAATGCTATAACTTTGGGAGGAAGAGACATTTTCATATGATTTGAAACATTTCTCATGTAATGTCATTAATGTGACATTATAGGGTACCTAAAGTAGTTATATGATCATGCTTCTTAGGTCAACACATCAAGGTATGGTACATGACATCAGTAGTATTTGTAGAACTTATAAGGGGTAGTGAACCAGGTTACCCATGATCTGATTAAGAGTCATGAAATAGTGGATTTTAGGGATGATTAGATGATCAACTATTAGTAGTTGGTTAAAAGAGAAGATTCATAGTATGATGTATGGCCCTAACTTCTTATTTTATATATGTTGTTTTTTTCATAAGATCATCACATTCATTTATATTATATTAAGTAGTTTTTATGTTGGATTAACAATTTATATTATCTAGTGAGCTTATGTCTATCAATATATTTCTAGGAAAGAATGTGGATCACCTTCAAAAATCTCTAGACTATTTGTTAGTGGTTTCTAGATATATGTATATTTGAAGAATCATAATTCTAGAGATGAATGGTTTCAATGTAAACCTTGGTATTTAGAGTTTGAACATTTTCCCAACACAAATTGATTATTATTGGAGAGGAGTGACCTTTTGGTCCCATATGGTGAAATAGTTATTTCTACTAGTGATTCAGATTTTTAGCCATATAGAGTGGTGATATAACCTCATATGAGAGATTTATTTTCATTATAGGTGGAACATATGATCTATTTATTGGATTAGGTGCTAATTTCGTCCTCTTACCCTCGATTCATAGATCTATACTGAGATATATATTTATTGACTATTTGGGATTGCCTCTAAATGGTGTAGTTGAATTTGAGATCAAACATGTGTTTGGTTCATGACCAACTTCCATCCCATCATATCAGATGGAAACAGATGAGTCAATGGAGCTCAAGTTATAGCTATATGATCTCAGTTATAAAGGATTCATCAGACTGGGAATTCAGCGAGTTGTTTTCGAGTGTTGTTCCCCAGGAAGATAGACCTTATTCATCATATATTTATAAATTACCATATGCATAACTAGATTAGAGTGAAGAATATGAACTTGTTTCTATGAATTAATAACTATTTTGATAAATTTAGGAAAGCCAAGTTGTTTGGAAGGATTGATATGATTAGGCTACATTCATCTTTAGTTTAGAGAAGATGATATCTTGGTGAAAGTGTTTATGAATAGGTATGTTTTTTATGAGTATCTCATTATTCCCTTTAGGCTTCCATAGGAACTGGAAGGGTCCATGGCTATCATGAAAAATTTTATTCACTCATACATTGATTCCTTCATTATTTTAATCATTGATGACATCCTAATATAATCAAAATACATCAGAATCACATGCTAGTCATCTATATATCATGTTTAAAATGCATTAGGCACATCAGTGTCTCTCCAAAAGTTTATAATGTCACTTTAGGATACAATATATGGTATTTATTTGGAAAATGTTTTAAAAGTGGGGATATAGGTTAACATTGACTAATATTGATTTAGTAATGACATGGAATAGTCACAAAATGTGTTTGTGATCAATTTTTTTTCATGAGTTCCTTGGGTAATATATAAGGTTGATTCAGGAATTTCGCCCCTAGAAACACAAATGACATAACTCACCAAAAATAGTGTAATGTTTAAAAGGAAACATCAGTGCGAAGAGGCCTTTATAGAGCTAAATAAGTGGTAGATGTTGGCTATGATGATAATTCTTTTTCATATAGTAATTTGATATGCAGTGTATTGTGATGTGATTGGAATTATTTTAGGTGAGGACCCTATTTTGATGCAAGGTAACTATATACTCCCTTACGAGTCTCACAAGATACAACCCTATTAGTGTAACTACCCAATTAATGAAATGGAGTTAGCATATGAGGTTTATTCATTAAAATTAATGGGACACTATATCTTTAGAGATAATTTTTTTATGTATATGAACCCCAAGGCTTTCAGGATACCTCAAGGCCTTCAGGCCACCTCAAGGCCTTCAGGCCACCTCTAAGACTTTAGGCCACCTCAAGGTCTTCAGGCCACAAGAAATTGGGCTTAATAACCAGGAAAACTCTACATGGAGTAGACTCCAGATGAGGATTTAGAGCGAGCGCATTTACCAGAGAAGAAGATTAAGCGGATTTTTCAGAACAAGAGGGTATGTCATTTTCCATTGGGACTATCCTGTGCTTGCACAAGATGTAACACCCCGACCCCAGTTATCAAGAGTTAGTGCATTATTACGTAACATTGGCATGATCACAAAAGATCAAGTCTCAAAAGACTGATTAGTTTAGTTGCCTTGGAAACACTAGATAAATTTATAAATGTTACATTACATCATAAAGTGAAAAACTAGAATAACATGGTATCCATAGTCCACACTCTTATCCCCTTTAGACTATCCCTGTAGGCTAGTCATGAAATATTTCTTCACATCCTGGGAAAATAAAACATAGAAAGGGGTGAGCTCAGATGCTCAGTAAAGATAACAATACAACAGAAACTTTCATAAATAAACATAAACATTTAAGGAAATGTATAACTAAAACAAAACCCTTTTAAACTTGAAATTTAGAATACTATGACAATAATAAAATGAAATAATGCCATTTACATAATCACATGTATATTCAACTAGTCGAGTAATCACATGCAATATCAATAACCACTTTCATAATGATGGAATGCATAATGCCAGACTATCATAACCACATAGCCAAGTCCTCGTGCCAAGACTACAAATAAGATTTTGTCAAGGCCTCATTCCAAGACACTAGTTTGTCTTATGAGACCTACCTATGCATCGAGGAGCTATAGCGGTCTCCACCCTTCACTTACTAAGTCCAATGCATTCCTTATATGAAAAGTTTTAAACATATCATAAACCATAACATAATCATATCATATAAAACATTCATAAAGGAAACATAACATTTACACATTTCAATAAAAAGATATCAATACAACACATTTATATAATAAAACCATTTTCAATACCAAAATAAAAGAAAAGTAAAACCTGGTATTTATTTTCATTTAAAAAAAAGTCATGGCTTGTAGAGGAATCCAAAACTCAAATAATGGTCATGGTGGCAGAGAATTTGTTGTCGATGCATACGTATGACAAAAGAACATTCCCTATTGTCATTTAGTAAAACGATTCATATAAAAAATATTCATTTTGAATAAACATAAATGTCGAAGGGGTTTATACACCGTATAAAAGAAATTCTTGTATTAAAACAAAATATGACTCAATGAAAGAAGATTGAGACGAAGTCCCTTACAAAGATAATTTTTTAAATACAATAGATATAATATGTGTATTCACTATAAGTATACATAAAGAAAGTACAAATAATAGATAGGAAATAATAATATCATGACATAATTTGAAAGTAGGATATTAACCCAAAGAACGGAAATTGGGTTAAGAAGTTCCCTTACCTCGTGTCCGACTTGACTCAATCGTTCTTTAACCTCCTGAATAATAAACTAGAGTTAATTTATACTTGATTAAGAACCTTTTTCAAGTTCATTATTCCTTTTATATCACTTATTACCATGTTATGAACATTATGTAATTATTTAAGTTAATAACGGTCATTTTGTCGATCTTTAGTACTTGAGTTAAAAATAAACTTCTTATAATTACAAGTTTTTCATGTGGTAAAATATCCATTATATCTAGAATTATATTAATTATGTAGATATAATATATATCATATATATATATAGTATATACATGCATTTATAATATTACATAACATTGAGAGGTAAGAAATGAAATGCACCATTCATGGAGACGGTAAGCTGTACGTACGCATGAACGCTACTTTCATTTCTATTTCATATTTAATGGAATGAAATCAGAATTATATAATGGTATATTTTAATTCCAGTATAATATAATTTATAATATCATTTACTCCATCCTTTATACGTCCCACATATGGCATTAACGATTCAAATCACTTTGAGGGGGTGGTAGTCCACACTTCCTAAAATGAAATTATCGCGTTTTCCCATAATGGGAATAAAAAAGGTTTGCTATAAATGAGAAATAAAGATGCATAAGGAAAACATAAACATAATATATATCATATATAAATATATTTACTTCTTAATGGCCACCATGATAGGTGTTAAAATAAGATTGAACAATCATCGTTTCGTGAGGCAGTAATTCGCCACCCACAGAAATAGTATGTTCTTTAACCATTAGACAAAGGTGTATGTAAGTTTAAATCAAATAATTCTCATAAAAAAATTATAGTATATTGAAGATACTAATTTTGTTACAGATTAAAGGAATAAAAATAGTTTAAGGGGTTGGAGAAGCAAAATAAAATAAAAGAACATAAGAGAAGACATTACCTTAAAATCGGGTAACTTTTTTTGATTTGAGCCAATGGCTTCCTGGGTAAGAATTCTGCCCAAATTGAGGATTCTAGGAGTAAGAGTTGGAGTTTTAGAGAGTATTTGGGTAGATTTTGGCCGATCCAAATGGATTTGAAGGTGTGAATAATGTGGTTGATGTGGGGGCCTTTTATAAGAGGAGAGGAGGGGCACTCTTGGAATGTCATGAAATGTTACATTATTATGAAATGATTTTCGGATTTCAAAGGTCCCAAAATTATATATTTTGAGGATAAGGTGATAAGGGTTCTAAATATACTCATACAATAGGTTTTTGAAAAGTTTAAGTCTTATATTTTACATTATCTTTTCATTTTATTTAAAAAGTTCATTAGTGAGGTAATCGCTGCATCATCATGGTGTGATAAATAAATTTATTTATTTAATGCATAAAAATTATAAAAAAATTACCATGATGCAGGAAATATTTTTATCTTTATAATTAATCTTTATAATCTAAATTTTAACTTATATAACCCCATGTAATAATTTATTTAGTAAAACAACACATGTTTGTGACAATTTTATTTTTACTTTAAATAAAAAGTTATTAATGTCATATTCTTACCCATATGGCTCCATGGAGTCCCCAAGTTTACCCATGGATTTTCTTGGTCGGCCATGACTCATCCAATAAGGGTAGGACAATTGTAAAGGTAATTTAATATTATTAAATCATTATATTTACCTTAAATTACACTAATTACCTTTAATCGCGATTAATAGAATTTAAAAGTTACTACTCAGGAAAAATTATTTTAATCCCATTGAACCATATTTTACTTCCTAATGACAATGATGTATGTCTAATTTTTGAAATTCAAATCACAGAGGGGGTAAAATATCATTTAAACGAAAAATCAGTATTTTAGCTACCACTTAGTAGTTTCACTATTCAGAAAAAATCGAAGTTTTTCAGAACAGTACCGAAAATTCACCTTAATCTATAATTGATATTATGAATTCAAAAATGATGTATATTTTATAAAATTACAAACATATATGTTGTATTAATTAATTTTATAATTAATTCCTGTTTTCAAAATAGCGTGTTTTTAAGAAACAATATCAATCAAAATATTGACAATTGTTTATGTCCAATTTCAAAGTGAAATTAATTCTAATGACCAACATTGGATAAAATGGTAAAATTATGTTATAATTATACCTTAAAACCAATAAATAGTATAATTTATCACTATTAATTATTTTGATTAAAAAATTTGTTTTTTATTTAAATTTAGTAATTTTCACTATTCATCAAAATATAAAAGTTATCCAAAAAGTTCCAAAATTTCACCCTAGGATAAATTCAATATTCCGAATCAAAAAATGAATCCCATTTTGAAAGATAAAATTTATAAAATTTCAAAAAGTGGGTATTACTATTCATAGCAGCTGGTTTTATTGGTTGTGGTGTGTGTTAGAACTTCAAGTTGCGTACAACACACGCTACTGTATTATTCAAAGACAAGCGTACCATGGAAGCTTGGGGTGTTACATTCTCCCTTCCTTGAAATAATTTCATCCTCAAAATTTCTTCTAATATCACTATATAAAAAGAATCGGGTGATTCTTCATCATAAGTTTCTTGGGGTCCCACGTTGCCTCTTCCATCTAATGGTTTCTCCATAGAACTTTTACCAGACGAGTCGTCCAGTTTCTCAGCACTTGTTCTCTTGTATCAATAATCCTAATGGGCTCTTCGCAATAGACAGATCGGGTTCCTGCTCTAATTCCTCATAGGTGAGTTCATGTGTTGGGTCAGGCATGTATCTTTGGAGAGACTTCGCAGCATTGTCAAACGGTAAGCTACAACCCCAATTCTTTCTAGAATTTCGAAGGGTCCGATGTACTTGGGAATCAATTTACCCTTCTTACTAAAATGTATAACTCCCTTCCGTGGATATACATTCAAGAAAACATGATCTCCTACCTGAAATTCAAAATCCTTTCTTCACTTGTATGCATATCTCTTCTCCCTACATTGAGCTACATTGATGTGGTTTTGGAGTACCTTCACCTTTTCCATCGTTTCCTCCACCAGTTCTGGGCCTACAAGTTTTATTTCACCAATGTCACCCCAAGAGGTTGTTGTGCGACATCTCTTTCCATAGAATGCTTCATATGGTGCCATCTGAATAATTGAATGGAAGCTATTATTATAGGAAAATTCTACCAGAGGTAAATATTGACCCCACATACCCTGAAAGGCAAGTGAGCATGATCTCAACATTTCTTCTAAGGTTTGAATAGTTCATTCTGATTGTCCACCTGTTTGAGGGTTGTAAGCAGTGCTCAAAAGAAGTTCAGTATCCAAGGCATTCTGATGACTTTTCCATAATCTTGATGTAAAACGGGGATCACGATCCGAGATAATAGATAGGGGTACACCATGAAGTCTCACAACTTCATTAATATATAGTCTTGCTAGACGTTCAAGTGGTAGATCTTCTCTTATAGAAAAAAATGTGCTGACTTGATAAGACGATCAACAATGATCCATATTGCGTCATTCCTTATAGGATTCTTTGGTAGTCCCACGACAAATTCCATCGTGATATTATCCCATTTCCACTCAGGTATGGGAAGAGGTTGCAATACTCCTCCAGGATGTTGCCTTCCAGCTTTCACTTGTTGACAAACCATACATCTTGACACAAAATTGGCAATCTCCCTCTTCATGTTGTCCCACCAAAAATGTTCCTTCAAATCTATATACATTTTGGTGCTCCTAGGGTGTATAGAGAAATTGGAACTATGTGCATCATCCAACAATTCTGTTTTTAGATCAGGTATATCAGGAACACAAATTCTCTTCCCAAAAATCAAAATTCCATCTTTACACACAAAGTTACTCAATTTCCCATCATTCACAGCTTTAATCATCCTTTGTAACTCTCCATCTCTTGTCTGAGAACTCTTTATCCTTTCTAGTAAAGATGGTTTGGCAACCATTTGAAAAATCATTGATGTTTCACCTTCCATGGTGATTCCCATATCCATCTTTACAAGATCCATGTATGTAGGATCCTTTTCAACTCTCAACTTGTTCAAAACTCCATGATCCTTTCTACTCAAAGCATCTTCCACCTTATTTGCCTTCCCCGGGTGGTAGTGTATCATGAAATCATAATCCCTGAGTAGTTAAATCTATCTACTTTGCCTCATGTTGAGTTCTTTTTGTGAAAAAATATACTTCAAACTCTTGTGATCAGTATAAATCTCACCTTTTTCACCATAGAGGTGGTGTCTCCATATCTTCAAAGAAAATATCACAACTGCTAACTCAAGATCATGAGTAGGATAGTTCTTCTCATGAATTTTTAATTTTCGTGATTCATAGGCAATAACCCTATCATTCTGCATAAGGACACAACCAAGTCCTTTCATTGACACATCACTATAAATAACAAACCCATCATTCCCCAATGGTAGAGTCAATATAGGATAATGGACTAATCTTCAGTTCATCTCTTCAAAAAACACTTCACACTTATTCTTCCAGACAAATTTAACCCCTTTACGTGTGAGATTCATCAATGGGTTAGCCAATTGGGAAAAATTCTGGAAAAACGTCTATAATAACCAACCAAGCCAATAAAACTGCGTACCTATGTTATAATCATCGGTGATGGCCATTCTTGGATTGCCTTGGTCTTAGAAGGATCAAAGGAAATTCCATCATTAGAGACAATATGTCCAAGAAAAGAAATCTCCTAAAGCCATAATTCACACATGCTAAACTTCCCATATAATTCATGTCTTCTAAGAGTCTTCAGGATAATGCGCAAGTGATTTTCATCATCTTCATACCTTTTTGATTATACCAAGATATCATCAATAAATACCACCACAAAATCATTAAGATATTCCTTGAAAACTCTATTCATTAGATTAATGAATATAGAGGGTGCATTAGTCAATCTAAAAGGCATTACTGTAAACTCGTAATGCTCGTACCTTGTTTGAAATGATGTCTTCGGAATGTCTTCCTTCTTTACACACAACTGATGGTATCCAGATCAAAGTTCAATCTTTGAAAAGTATTGAGATCCATACAGTTAGTCAAATAAATTATCAATGCGAGGTAGTGGATACTTGTTCTTTATTGTTATAGCATTTATCTCCCTGTAGTCAATGCACAACCTCATAGATCCATCTGTCTTCTTAACAAAAAGGACAAGGGCTCCCCATGGAGAAACACTAGGGTGAATAAATCCCTTATTACTCAATTACTCTAGTTGTTTCTTTAGTTAAAATAATTCTATGGTGGCCATTCTATAATGGGTCTTCGATATAGGCCTTAATCCAGGAATTAAATCAATGGAAAACTCAACTTCTCGTTCTGGAGGATGTCCAAGTAAATCTTCCAGAAACACATCTACATATTATTTCACAATAGGAACATCCTCTATTTGAACATTCCTTTCCTCGAACTCAGTCATTTCATTCTCTTCCTCCCTAATAATTGAATTTAGTTGAGCTACTGGGGGTGGATCTAAATAAGAATTAGGTGGTGACGATTCTGCTCTAAAGATAAGGTGTTCCTTATCATCATCATCAAAAATCGTAACCTTCTTCTTCTTACAATAAATCTTCATATCATAGTTTGAAATCCAATCCATACCGAGGATTATATCAAACTCAATCATAGGTATGACGATGATATTAGCGGATAAAGAACATTTATGTGCTCTAACGGGGACTGATTCACAAAACTCTGTTGCAATGATACTTCCCTTTGGAGTTTTGAATCAATGACCACCATTGATCAGCATCTCCAGTGAGGTGGTAAGCTGCCATGATAACCTTTTCCCTTTCACTACTCCCCAAGGCATGAAATATTTTCTCTACGGAATTTATCCATTGCTCAACTACTAAGGGATTTGAACTCCCATTGAATGTTGGCAGATGTTTCCTTATGAAGCGGTCTAACATTGATCCTCCACGTTGCGGATCAGGGTGCTCCATACGAGTAAGGTTATTATTCATAACTTGAGTGAGTTTTCCCAGTATGGTGATAAGTTGATCAGCACCAGTTGTTCACCAGATCCACTATAATTATCTTCAGAAGGATGGAAATCCCTATATTGAGTGCGTGCATTGATATGGTTTCCATTTCTTCCACTAGGCGCCAGTTTTAAACAATGGCATAAACTAGATCAGTTTATGAATCAAAATACATAATTCCATACTTGTAAAACACTTAACATAAATTGAACAATTTATGGATATAATCCATAATCATAAAAGAAATGTTTTCTTTGAGGAAGTATATACTCATAAACCCTTCATAATGGTTTGTAAATAAAATGAGAATTATCTTAAGCATATCCCCCAGGAGTGTCGTAACCAAGAGTGCAGCAATGCCTGTTGTCGTGCACCAGTTCCCATTCGAGTTTAGCTCAAAGTGGTGTTTTCGAGTTCTACCCCTAAGTACATTTGTGCCAGATCCACCTCTACCTGCTTGTTTCGAGACAGGGATGTATTGCTTAGAAAAATCACAAAATCTCCATAATACCAAAATTCTAGGAAGTTCTTCTATACTAATCCTCAAACTCTATCTTAGGGCTATGTGCTCTAATCAGAGTTTATCTAAATCTAGCTTCCAAGGTTAGTACTAAACTGCCTCTGATACCAACTGTAACGCCCCGACCCCAGTTATACAGAGTCAGTGCATTATTACATAACATTGGCATGATCACAAAAGATCAAGTCTCGAATGACCGATTAGTTTAGTAGCCTTGGAAACACTAGATACATTCATAAATGTTACATTACATCATAAATTGAAAAAACTACAATAAGATGGTCTCCATAGTCCACACTCCTATCCCCTTCAGACTATCCCTGTAGGTCAGTCATAAAATATTTCTTCACATCCTGGGAATATAAAACATAGAAAGGGGTGAGCTCAGATGTTCAGTAAGGATAACAATACAGTGGAAACTTTCATAAATAAACATAAACATTTAAGGCAATGTATAACTAAAACAAAATTCTTTTAAACTTGACCTTCATCATAATATGGAAATAATAAAATGAAATAATTCCATTTACTTAATCACATGGATATTCTAATAGTCAAATAATCACATGAAATATCAATAACCACTTTCATAATGATGGAATGCATAATTCCAGACTATCATAACCACGTAGCCAGGTCCTCGTGCCAAGAATACAAATAATATTTTGTCAAGGCCTCGTACCAAGACACTAGTTTGTCACATGAGACCTACCGATGCATCGAAAAGCTATAGCGGGCTCCACCCGTCAATTACTAATCCCAATGCATTCCTTATATGAAAAGATTTAGACATATCATAAACCATAACATAATCATATCACATAAAATGTGCATAAAGGAAACATAACATTTCCACATTTCAATCACAAGATATCAATACAACACATTGATATAATAAAACCATTTTCAATACCAAAATAAAAGAAAAGTAAAACTTGGTTTTTATTTTTCATTTAAAAAAATGCTATGGATTGTAGAGGAAGCCAAAACTCAAATAATGGTCACGGCGGCAGAGAATTCGTTGTCGCTGCATACGTAAGACAAAAAAAATTCCCTTTTTCATTTAGTAAAACACTTCATATAAAAAAATATTCTTTTTGAATAAACATAAAAGTCAAAGGGGGTTTATAAACCGTATAAAAGAAACTCTTGTATTAAAACAAAATATGCCTCAATGAATGAAGATTGAGGAGAAGTCCCTTAAAAAGATCATTGTTAAATAAAATAGATCTATTATGTGTATTCACTATAATTACACAAAAATAAAGTACAAATACAAGATAGGACAAAATAATATCTTGACATAATTTTAAAGTAGGAGATTAACCCAAATAATGGAAATTAGGTTAAGAAGTTCCCTTACCTCGTGTCCGACTTGTCTCGATCGTTATTTAACCTCCCAAATAATAAACTAGAGTTAATTTATACTTTCTTAAGAACCCTTTTCATGTTCTTTATTCGTTTTATATCACTTATTACCATGTTATGAACATTATGTAATTATTTAAGTTAATAACTGTCATTTTGTCGATCTTTGGTACTTGAGTTAAAAATAAACTTCTTATAATTACAAGTTGTTCATGTGGTAAAATATACATTATATACAAAATTATATTAATGATTTAGACATCATATATATCATATATATCCAGTATATACATGCATTTATAATATTACATAACATTTAGAGGTAAGAAATGAAATGCACCATTCATGGAGACGTTAAGCCGTACGTACGCATGAACGCTACTTTCATTTATATTTCATATTTAATGGAATGAAATCATAATGATATAAAGTTATATTATAATTCAAGTATAACTTCATATATAATATCATTTAATCCATCCTTTATACATCCCACATATGGCATTAACGATTCAAATCACTTTGAGGGGGCGGTAGTCCGCACTTCCTAAACTGAAATTATCACGTTACCCATAATGGAAATCATAAAGGTATGACATAAATGAGAAATACAGAAGAATAAGGAAAAAATAAAAATAATATATATCATATATAAATATAGTGTCTTCTTAATGGCCACCATGAGATGTGTTAAAAGAAGATTGAACAATCATCGTTTCGTGAGGCAGTAATTCACCACCCAAAAAACAGTATGTTCTTTAACCATTAGACGAAGGTGTGTGTAAGTTTAAATAAAATAATTATCATAACAACATCCTAGAATATTTAATATACTAGTTTTGTTACAAAATAAAGGAATAAAAATATTTTAAGGGGTTGGAGAAGCAAAATAAAACAAAAAAACATAAGATAAGACATTACCTTAAAATCGGGTAACTCTTTTTGATTTGAGCCAAAGGCTCCCTTGGGAAGACTTATGCCCAAAGTGAGGCTTCTAGGAGTAAGAGAGGGAATTTTATAGAGTATTTGGGCAGAGGTTGGACAATTCAAATGGATTTGAAGGTGTGAATAAGGTGGTATAGGTGGGGGCCTTTTATAAGAGGAGAGGAGGGGCACTCTTGGAATGTCATGAAATGTTAAATTATTATGAAATGGTTTTCGGATTTCAAAGGTCCCAAAATTATATATTTTAAGGATAAGGTGATAAGGGTTATAAATATACTCATCCAATAGGTTTTTTACAAGTTTAATTCTTATATTTTATATTATATTTTCATTTTATTTAAAAAGTTCATTAGTGAGGTAATCGCTGCATCATCATGGTGTGATAAATAAATTTATTGATTTAACTCCTAAAAATTATAAAAAAATTACCATGATGTAGGAAATATTTTTAGCTTTCCAATAAATATTTATAGTCTAAGAGTTAACTTATATAACCCCATGTAATAATTGTTTTAGTAAAACAACACATGTTTGTGAAAATTTTATTTTTAATTTAAATAAAAAGTTATTAATGTCATTTGGTTACCCAAGTGGCTCCATGGGGTACCCAAGTTGACCCATGGATTTTCATGGACGGAAATGACTCATCCAATAAGGGCAGGACAAGTGTAATGGTAATTTCATATTATTATATCATTATATTTACCTTAAATTACACTAATTACCTTTAATCACGATTAATAGAATTTAAAAGTTACTATTCACCAAAAATTATTTTAATCCCATTGAACCAAATTTTACTTCCTAATGAAATTGATGTATGTTGGATTTTTGAAATTGAAATCACAGAGGTGGTAAAAATTCATTTAAATGAAAAATTAGTTTTTTAACCACCACTTAGTGGTTTCACTATTCATCAAAAATTGATGTTTTTCAGAACAATACCAAAAATTCACCCTAATATATAATTGATATTCTGAATTAAAAAATGATGTCTATTTTAAAAAATTCCAAACATATAAGTTTCATTAACTAATTTTATAATTAATTCACGTTGTCAAAATAGTGTGTTTTTAAGAAACAATATCAATCAAAAGATTGACAATTACATATGTCCAATTTCAAAGTGAAATTAATTCTAATGACCACCACTGGATAAAATGGTAAAATTATATTCTAATTGTACCTTAAATCCACTCAATACTATAATTTATCACTTTTAATTATTTTGATTAAAAAAGTTGTTTTTAATTAAAATTTAGTAAATTTCACTATTCATCAAAATATAAAAGTTATCTGAAAAGTTCCAAAATATCACCCTAGGCTAAATTCGATATTCAGAATCCAAAAATGAAGTCCATTTTGAAAGATAAAAATGATAAAATTTCATAAAGTATGTATTACTATTCATAACGGCTAGTTTGATTGGTTGTGGTGTGTGTTAGAACTCGAAGTTGTGTACAACACACGCTAATGTATTATTCAAAGAGAAGCGTACCGTGGAAGCTTGGGGTATTACACAAGAAGCCTTGCCGAACTAGCCATGCAATGGTGGAGAGATGAATTCATGATAAAGAAGCTGAGGTAGAGCAGTTCCCTGTATTTATAGCATGTATATTTCTTAAGACCTACAAGTCATGTAATCTCTATGCCTATGGGCCTTGTAAGGGTTCCCCCTCATCCCTTGAAAGGGGGTTATCAAAAATCAATAAAAATAAGCCCTTCGGGCTATTCAGGATTGATGGTTTATTCTCATAAGAAAGTAAAAGTGTTTTTAAATGTTCTAAGTTGGGTTTCATAAGAGTTAGAAAAATGGATTTTAGAAGTGGGATAGATGATCATATAACTATTTGTTAATTGTAATTTAGAAATATCTAATGTCAAAGAGGATGTCCATTATAGAAACATAGTGGTTAATTCATTTTCTGTGTAATGTGAGAAATCCAATCAAGAACTTGATCTAGATTTTGTGAAAATTCATGAGAGGTTTGAAGCTAGTTGTTCCATATCATGTTGGGATTTCAAAATCCATAGAGTGATTCTGATTTAAGGAAGGGTGATTTTTCCATCTATAATGATAAGAGGATTAGATGATAGAATGTCATGCTTAATAGTGGGTTATGAACCCAAGGTCTACCAATATGTATCAAGATATCAAGTGATAGATTTGGTGGCCAAGATTGAATTAAGACATTACAATATTTATCTCTCATTGTATGTCTAGTCGGAGAATTAAGGTTGATCATCAGAGTGTGGGAGGGTCACTCTAACCGCTTCTTATGTTAGTATAGAAGTGGGATGATGTAGCTATTGAATTTATGATTGAACTTCCTAGGACCCAAAAAGGTTGATATTATATTTGGGTCTTAGTGGATTTGTTGAACAAGGTGCGTCACATCATACCGATCTAGGTGATAAACTCAGTAGATGATTTAGGAAATATTTACATTTGAGAGATTTTATGATTCCACAAAGTTCATTTGAGCCTTGTATCTAATAAATAAGCCTAGTTCACCTCAAAATTTTTCCAATTATTATATAATTTTAGGGGTACTCAGTTGATGTTGAGTATGAACTTTCATCCTCATATTGATAGGCAGTCAAAGAGAATCATCATGAAATTAGGGAATCTATATCAAGAATTTATTCAGGATTTTAGATGTGTTTGGGATGATAACTTGGATCTAGTGGATTTATCCTATAATAATATCTTTCATTATTCAACTTAGATGTATCTTTTTGAGGCACTATATTGGTTACCAAGTCATTCACCCTCAACTGCATGAGGAGGATGAGTCTTAAGTTGTTGGATAGAGTATGGTAAAATAAAACTCATAATGGGTGTAGTTGATTGAGAAATTATTGGTTACTTCTGAGAAAAGGTTTTGGTATCATGCCAATTAAAGAAAATGACCCTTGAAGTTTAGTATTGATTTAAAGGTTTTCTTTTGAATATACCCTCTATTGGGGTATTTATTTCTTAGGATGCAATTAAAATTGAAACTATAGTACATCAAGCCATTTGATAGAATCAAACACATCATTATGGTAGAAAAAAATATAGGAATTTCTCTATTATATGAAGTTATTCACAATATATTCCATGTTTCATACCATTTAAAGTATGTGTCTGATTCTACGCAGTTTCTTGATATGAGAATGTGGATTTGGAAACAAATGTGTATTTCATAGAGAAACCCATATGGACTTTTGACCAATGAAAAAATTTCTTGGTGGGGGGGGGGGGTAATATTCTACACCATTTGGTTTAGTGGTAGATGTAGTGTATTCAAGTGGATACATGGTAGTGAGAAAAAAATTCATGCATAGTTTTCTAAAATATTCAAGCATACTATGGGGCATACTTCTCAAGAAAGAGAAGTTATAAGAGGTGGTTAATTGTGACGCCCATATTTAAGGCACTCCACTATTTTAATTTTTATAAGGATTTTGAGAATATTTTTATCTTTTTGTGATTGGAATTATGAAATTTGTGGGTTAGAACCCACCTAAGGTAGGGTTGGTGGACTTGATGTATGGTTTTTATAGATAATATTCCAACAACATAGCTAGTGGGAAGACAATGGATCTTCAGTGAGGCTCATAGAATGAAGTTTTTCTTCCCAGAAACCAACGGCCAACTAGAGGTTCTTTTAGAAAGAACTAGGTCGACATAATGGTTACTGGTAAGCTGGTGGTATTTGATAGAGATTAGCGAGGATACCGATTTTATAATATTTTTTCTTAAAACATAACCCCATCCATTTGACTCTAAATATCCTAAAGTATATCTCTATATATTCTTTGGTTCTCTCCTTCCCTTCCAACACCTCAGTTAGATGTTTGAGAAAATTATTGATCCCATGTTCCTCATCCAATTATTATTTTTTCATTCTAGGTCCTTTACATTTTATTATTAGTGATTAAAACAGAATAGATCCATGATTTCATGAATATATATTAGTGTTTTGGATATTTTTAAAAAGAGATTTTTTATCATTGATATAATCAACACCCTGATTTAGGGAATTTCCATCTACACAACCATTAGTCCATGATTGTTGTTGGAATAATTTCTTTTCATTTATATTTGACCTTAACATATCATTAGGGTAGGGTTTATTCTAATAATTGTTCTTATCATTCTATATTTAGTTGACATGGGGTTTGGATCAAGGTTTTCTATTATACTTTTAAAATTAGAGGGTGAACATAAATTAGGATTCTCATTATTTCACATGAGGTAGGAGGAATTTGACATTACAACATGCTTATATGGGTTATATTGAAGAATATTGGCATGTATTTATAGCCTTAGGAGACCTATGTTGGTAGTTGATCACATGATTATTGAGCTATTCTTATTCTAATTTCTTGTGTGTTATGCTAATTGTGATACTTTCTTGATTAAGATGATATAGTTTATCAATTGTTATAATTTAAAAATGAGTTTCACTTCTATCCATGAAAGTTGAATGTAAAGGTTAAGCTAGTATACTATCCCTTGGGAGGGATTTTCTAGGAATGAGTATACAAGAATAAGAATTTCCCTTCAAGAGGTATGTGTCATCCATATTTGGGATTATCCCTTTTATGGGAGTGTGTAAGGAAGTAGCTGAAATTGTTTTTATTATCATGAAAGAAAGGTATTGTAGGTCTATGAGGGCCCCAAATTTATCTTATTGTTTTCTGATATACTTTCAAATTTCATCTGTTCAATTTATATTCATGTAATGCACTTGTTTATTATTTATGTAATAATTTTATGGTTTTTTTGGTATCATACATAGTCTTGTACTCCCACCGTACTCAGTAATTTTAGCGTTCTTGTAGATTTCATACTCAAGGATTAGTTGAAGGGTAAGGGCCCAATAGTGGATTATTATATAGGTTTAGAAGGATGATAAAGATGTTGATGGATAGATTTTAGGATAGATGTATCATACTACTTTTATTTACTATATTTGTTTCATATATTAGATCCTTTGTTTATTTTTGGGTTATATAACATATATGCCATAATGTTTTTGCATGAGATAGTTTTTTATGTATTTTTATAATTTAATGATTAATTATTTAATTATTTATTAATATTGATAATTTTCATTTCTTCCTTTAATATTACTCTAATGTTAACCCATTATAGAGGGCATACACTTCCCAATCAATTCATTAGGCACTTCCTGTTAGTCAACATCCTCTTTCATATGGGTAGGTGCACATTAGATCATGTGTGAAACCATATTAGATATGGTGGTTCTGGTCTGGTTGTTATAGTTCTCATTGATAATGATATTCCCTTTATTTAGTGGGGGAAAATATTGAAATTTTCTATACTAGTTTCCCAATATTAATGATTATAAATAATGTATTCCGATTACGTTTTTATTAACTTATATTTTATTAATTTTATGAAGGATTTGCACATATTTAGTTACAGGTGGTGCCTAATATTAGATATCCCCTCAATTCATCAATATGTATAACTTTGAAATTTTTATTGGTAATAAGAAAAAATTTATTACGTTAGTATAGTACAGTACATTATCCTTAGTAGTCTCCAGAGGAGGTGTGAAGAAATTTTTTTTCCACTATTGAGTTGTTTTATAGAAGTTTATTTTTATTTTATTTAAGATATTGTGAATTTAATAAATAATATTAAATGGTTGACTTAAAATAATTATTTAATAATGGGGATTGGGTCAGACTTGGGTATACCAATTATAATGCTATCTGGGTTTTCAAATTTTTACCTAATCATCTTATGCTTTCTGGTAAGAGAGAGATTACACTATAGATTACCATCCCCACATTAGCAACATAGTGACATTAAGGATATCCCGAATTGAAATATCAGGTTTGTATACCATCATTTCTATGTGTGTGGTGTCACAGTAGGTTATTCTTATTAATTAGTAAAATCCTGAAACATGTATCATTATTTTCGTATTTATCAATATCACCATTTAAAATTCCAAACATGTGTTGGTGATCATCAATAAATCACTATACACCCATAGCATGTTACATCATATATTTAAAATAATTAGGTGGAGGGAGGTATATATTATTTATAGAGGAAGTATAAATCAATAGAGTATATCCATAACTCGATCACATTAAGAATTAAAAATTAAAACTGAGAATTAAAAATAGTTGGAATAAGAGATAAAGGTTTTTATTTAATTTAATATTAAAAAAACTCAAGAACAAAAAATAGGTATATCTTCCCCCTTTAAGGATCAATAAAATATTTTTCCCTACTTTTGACGAGTAAATGAAATGATTTTGGAGAACAGAGAAATCATATAAATGGATTGAATGTAAACCAAAAGAAGAAAAACATGAAAATAAAATAACAGCCATCCATAATCAAGATCAACCACTCTCAGATCAATCCTCTTTCTGAACCCCTAGATATTCTATTTATATTCACTATTGTCACAATTAGGACATCATAATTTCCCAATAATTTGTTCAAAATCCACCTAGGTCATCAAGGGGTTATAAATTGGGGTCCATGTGTTAAATTCTTCAAAACATGATGTTTTTGGGTCTTAGATAATAATTTTACACCATAAAAGATTGTTTTACAACATAAAATCATTGATGCATAATCATGGGAATTTTTTATAACATGAAATTGTGTTAAAAAAAAATCAAAGTGTGTGTTATGTTATGACGTACATATGCCATGCCCTCACACATGTGTTTCTACTGTAGAATGTAATTTTACCTATACAAATTATATTTTCCATGGATTCACCAATATTTACATTGTAAATTCACTATTTATGATGTAAATTAGTGTTTTCGAGAAGGTTTCACTTTTTGGGGCCAATTTATTAAGTTTAAATCCTTAGACTTGGTCTTTAACCTATATTATTTCGCAGACCTTTATTTATATCATTAAATTCATATCCTTTTAGTGAATTTATGATCATTTATTTTATTCTACCATCAATTAAAAAAATTAATAAATATTAGAATGATCAATCATTTAAAAATATATGATTTTTTTTATTAAAATAAACATGCATGATTTTGTTCTGCCAAGTCTCATAGATAGAGAACTTTATTTTGGTCATGAATGTAACCTCAAAATAAATAAAATAGGAATAAAAAATTATAAATATTAAAAATCCATATTAATCAAATAAAATGATTATGAATTGGGGATTAACCATTAATGTTATGTAAGGCCCCAACCTTAAACATTATAGAATCTTGAATTATGTAAATAATTCACATTTAGGATCTTTTTAGGGATTGAGCTTTAGAGAATTAGGTTATAAATTATAAAAAAAAATCTTGAATATTACATGTAAACACTTATACTCAATATCCATTTTTTCATAAAATAAAAAATATTAAAAGAAAAAAATAATTCTTTTCTTGATATAAATCTTCTTTAATTCTTTATTCCTCTTACCCCTCCTTATACCCTATGAAAAAGATTTCCAAAACTTGGGATGAGAATAAAAAGTTCAGTAAGGGTTATAAAATAGAGAAAGAAAACATTAGTCCGTCAACACATACATTATATAATCTCTTTAACATACCTCATGAAATAATAAGATTTATGAATAACATATAGAAACCATAAATCATAAAGGTACATTGTGGCATCCAAATCAAACATACATTGTAGCTTTCACAACTACATAAAGAGTTAAGTTTGGAATACCCATCACAATATATTCCCTAAATATCTTAGGAGAAACATTAACGTTTACCTCCATCACATTACCCAATGCATTGAAGAGATATCTCGTGCTCACCCGCCCTAGGTTTATCACAGAACCACCCATATATGTAAACAATTCCCAAGAACCATAACATAATCATAAAAAATGAACAAGTGTAAAGGAAAGATAACATTTCCACATTGCAATAAAATTTCAATATATTGATATAATCAATCAATTATCAGAAACATTTTCAATACCAGAATACATAAAAAGATTTTATGGTATTTATTTTCTATTTAAAAACAATACGGGTTGTAGAGAAATCCAAATATCAAATAATGCTTACAACGGTGAAAAGGTCGTTTTCACTGTGTACATTAAGAAGAAACATTCTTTTGGTCATTTAGTAAAATTATTCATATATAAAAGATTAACTTTGGATGAAATTAAAATTCAAAGGGGTTTATAAACTATTTAAAGGAAAGTCATGTGTAAATCAAAGTATGCCTCCATGAAAAGAGATTGAGATGAAGTCCCTTACCTCAAGTCTGACTTTTAATGTATATTCCTTATTCTTACTGAATAATAAAATTAAGTTAATTTATACTTGATTAAGAAATTTTTTCAAGTTTATTATTCCCTTTATATCACTTATTTCCTTTATATAACTATTATTTAATTATGTGAGTTCATATTGGACATTTTGTCGATGCATGGGACTTGAGTCAAAAATGAACTTGTTATAATTACAAATTGTCCATGTGGCCAAAATTCTATTATCTCCATAATGATATTAAAGATTTAGATATTATATATATAATATATATCCACTATATATGGCTTTATAATAGTCCATATCATTTGAATATATGAAAATGAAATGCACCGTTCATGTAGACGGTAAGCCGTAAGTACGCATGAACACTACTTTCATATCATTTTTATTCATTTTTAAAGAACTGAAAACCAAATGATACATAGGTATATTATTATTTCAGTATAATATCATATTTTATATATGTTAAATTATTTCATTAACACCATAATTTATACGATCCATGTATGGTATGAACGAGTCATATCACTTTGAGGGGGCAATAGTACGCACTTCCTCAAATGAAATTATCAAATTTATACAACATGAAAACCATAAAGTTATCTTATAAATAAGAATTACACAAGCATAGATATAAAATAAATACCATAAATATCATATATATTTAGAATTCCATCATAATGGCCAACTTTAGATGTGGTAGGGGAAAATCGAACAACCATCGTTTCGTGAGGCAACAATTCACCATACACAGAAACAATATGTTTGTATCCATTAGATAAAGGTGTGTGTAAGTGTAGTTTTAATACTTCTCATAAAAACAACCTAGTATATTTAGGATATTGGGGTTGTCATATAAAGAAATTATAAGATGAGAATAGAGAGTGGAGAAGGAAAAATAATGGAAAGAAACTTGAGCGAAGACGTTACCTCAAATTTGGCAACATTTTTCGATTTGAGACAAAGGGATATCGTGAATAGCCTTATGCCTAAGGGAAGTCTTATAAAAAGAATATAGGTGTTTTGGGAGATTATTTGGGTATAAGTTTGATGATCCAAGGGGATTTATTGGTGTGAGTAATGGGTTTGAGGTGGTGTCCTTTTATAAGAGGGAGGAGGGGCTCTTTAAGAAAGTTTGAATGTATTATTTTATTATAAAATGATTTTTGGTTTCAAAAGGTCTAAAACTCATTACATTAGAAGATAAGATAAATATAAGTTGAAATAAAATCATCTAATAATAATTGGATAGGTTTGGGATATATATTTTAATCAGTATCTTTTTTATTTAACCCTTTCTAAACTTATATAATTTTTACCATGTCTTCTAGTATATTCGTACTATATGGTTAATATATTTACTATAAAATGCCAAGAGACCTAAAATGGATCATTATTGAAATTTTTAACATCATTATTTTTCATTTGGACGAATCTTATATTTTTAGCACTATTTTATCATTTAATAAAATATTAATTGATTTAAAATCTCATTTATGTCAATTTTTATACTATTCATACCATGACTTTTTAAAAATCTATAACCACTTGATAAATTCAAAATAACTTTATCAATTAAAATATAACATGTAATAATCATCGATAAAATTTTTGGATGTCCTAAAAAGTTTCAAAATAAATTTATTTTAATATTTATAATCTCAATTATTTAAAACATTCACAAATTAGGTAATCATTACATCATCCTTGTGTCATAAATAAACTTATTTATTTGATGACTAAAAATTATAAATAAAATACCATGATGTAGGAAATATTTTTATCTTTCTAATTACTATTTATAGTAAAATATATTAATTATAAAACCCCACATTAAATTCCTTTAGCAAACAATATATGTTTATGATGTTTTTATTTTTTACTTTAAATAAAAAATTATTTATTTAACTATCTTACCCAAGTGGCTGTAAAAGGCCAAAAGTTCTACCCAAGGATTTTATTACTTGGACATGACTCATACAATAATGTTAGGACAAGTGTTAAGGTAATTTTATATTATTATAATATTATTTTTAGCTTAAATTACCATATTTACCTTTAACCACGGTAAATAAAAATCAAAAGTTACTATTCACTAAAAACTATTTTCATCATATTGTAACATATTTTACTTACTGATGATAACCATATATGTTGGATTTTCTAAATTAAATTCATAGAAGCAGTAAAATTTCATTTAAATGAAAAATTCATTTTTTTAATTTCTATGCTGTGTTTTTCACTATTCATTTAAAATTGAACGTTACAAGAAAAATACCAAAAAATCATCCGAAGGTAATTTTGATATTATGAATTCAAAAATGATGTCTATTTTACCAAATTCAAAACATATATGTTTCATTAATTAATTTAAAATAAATTTCCGTTGTGAAAACTAGAAAGATTCTTTTTAAGAAGTAAAAACTACAAAAAAATTGACATGTGATTATGTCCAATGTCAAACTGAAATTACAAAAATGACCAAAATCAGATTAAATGGTAAGAATATAATCCAATTATACTTTAAAAACATTTAAAAAGTTAATCTAACCATATAAATAAATTAGATGAAAATACAGTTTTGACTTAAAATGCAGTATTGTTCACTATTCAACAAAAAATGAACTTTATCAGAAAAATACCAAAAAATTTACCCAAAGTAAATTTTGATATCCAGATTCTAAATAAGATGTTTATTTTTTCAAATATAGCATATAAAAGTTATAGAAACTTGATTTAAAATGGGTTCTCCATCATAAGGTGGCCAAACTTCCTTTTAAAAATATTAGAGTATCTATGGTTGAAATAGGATTCATTCTCATTTTAAGAATCTAAATTTTATTGGATAAATGTAAAAAAATTTAAAAAACATGTTTAGTCATAATATATTTTATTCTGTTCATTCTCTCTAATAAAATGGCTAGCCTCTCTCTACCATTTAAAATAATTATATTATTATTTTTTTCAGTATGACCTAGTATTGTGTGCAACATAAGACTTCAGAGAAACCCATTTTTACATGTTGGGTATGCCATAAAACATAGATTATTCTTTAAAGTAAAATTAATATTTAATTCAAAAATAATAATAAATAAAAAAAATTTTCATATACTTTATTTACCTTGGATGTTAAATGTTCCACATAAAACATCAATTTAAATTAACATCGTAAAATAGACTAGAAAACAAAAATATTTTACTTTTTCCCATTGATAATTAGTGGATATTTTTCTATCATTAATTTATATATCATAATTCATCAATATTATGCATTAAAATTCATTATTTAACTCATAATGAATTCTACTATTTCATTATTCATTCATAAAATTATGGTGTAATTATGCTCATATCATCAGTATATGTTTCTTTTTAATAGGACTTCAAAAGATCAACATTTTCCACATTATAAATACAAAATTAACATAAAATCAATATGTTATTTAAAATAATGTTCTAATGAATATGAGGATTATGTTTGGTAGGAATGTATATTCCAAATATTAATGCTCAATAAGATGGATTGTCTCTAAGAATGATATATGATATCAAAAGCAAAGTTCAGTAAAAGTATCCTCAACAAAAGGATAACTTCCACCTCCTAAAAATCAACATATGTTCATGATAAATATATGTATAATGATAAACTTTAACCATTCTAAAATTTTCAATTTAACTTTTTCTAATTTTTAGAATTTATTTTTTGAAAAAATACCACTACTAATACCTAACCACATATGATAAGATCATTGGTTTGGTAAAGGTATTTTTTTTTATTTTTCAAAAAAAACCGACTTTCAATTATTATTTTTATTTACATATTTTTTTAAAAGGGATGGAAATAATAGTACAATTAATGCAACATTATCCCTTATCAATAACCAAAATTGAACCCTCTTATGTTGTACTTACAAAGTAATATATCCTTTCATACAAAACATCTTTAAAAACCAAAATTCAAATTTAGAATATCATGAAATATACATAAAGAAGGGAAGACATAGATATAAAAGTATTTTAACATGGCTCTTTTCTAGGTAGGTTTTTCATTAGGTCTACTGAATTAACATTAATTGATGTAAAAAGAGGTCTCATGGAAAATATACCAATAATAAAACTTGCATGAATTATATTAAATTTTGTTTTATAAAGTCATAACATTGAGAAGACCCAATGAATGTTCTATAATGTGTAATTACCCAAAATATCTTTATAAATATACTCAAAAAAATACTGAGTTTATTTTTCCTAGAAATCCTCTTTGGTCATTGATAAAAAATCCATGATAATCACTCATAACATTTAATAATAAAAAAATGATTCCACATTAATTTTATAAATTCAATGTATTAAAATGGTAGTAAATTTTCATTTACCTAAATCAAAAAATAAAAATAAATAATAATCCATTAAAATTAACACCCTATGATTCCTTTTAATTTAGTAATTCAATATTTTACTCAATCAATTTCATTGTCTTTGAAATTGAAAACATGATATCATGGGATTCCTTTTAAATTTAGGTTTCCTAAACGAGATAAGTAAAGTAATAAGTATAAAAATGGGAATTTAATGTTTTTTGAAGGATAATAATAGATTAATATTTATGGGGTAAAATAAAATAAATCATTGAAACTTTTAATCCCCTTTGCAATGACTCCTAAATCTTTTTTTGTAGTCTTTGATTTTTCATAGTTTTATTCCACATTTTTTTTATGATGTGAAATCTCTTCATTCCACATATGATTTCATTTTATGAGGTAAGATCCATTTTTTCAGTGTGAAATCAGAACAACTTATTTATTTTTTCTTATGTAACTTAAATAATCCTAAAAATAAGAATAAATAAAATAGTAGTTGTACCCCAATCAATTATGATAAAATTTGTCCCATGGGAAAGTAGACTATGGAAAAAACTTTGGTTTCCTCCTAGCATAGTATTTTAATAACATCATTGGCTCAACTAAAAAATGTTTTTTAAATAAATAATGGAATAAAATATTACCTCCCACTCACTCAATTTTCTCAGTGTATGTAATGCATTCAAATTGATTATTTAAGTGTGAAAAGATAAAATGGAAATAAAGAATTTAATAAAATGTAAATGAAAGAAACAACGTCAAATGTTATCATTGGTAATAATGGTGATGGAGTGTAATCCTCTTGATAGTTTAGTGCCTCTTTCCTAGAAAATACAGGTTAAAACAGAATGATTTTTCTTGGTTTCCATGCTTACCAAAACACCAGAAGAACTCTTGAAACATTGTTATCCTAGTTGTTTTCATAATTTTTTCTAGATTTGTAATATTTTTTTTATTGATGGAAACCAAACATAATTTTTATTAATGGGTTGTTTCATCCTCATAAAATCTTATCTTATCTTATTATGAATGTTTTACCCTATGTTTTCTTAATCTATATTTTATTAGTTTTGGTTATTACCTCAACAATTATAAATAAAACTAGTATATTTATAAATACATATAGTGTATACATACCTAATTCATGTGAAATTTTCTCCTAATTAGTTTTTGATTATTATATATTTCCTTAGTAAGTTTTAGGGAATAATTATCAATCCAATTTCAACACATGTTATAGTGTTGGAAATATGGATTCTATCATAGGTAGTTATTCATTCTTCATAACTAGTTACTTCCCAAGATATATGATAATCAATTTTAATTCATCTTCAATGATATTAGAGTATTTTATATCATCATATGATAGTAAAGAGTCATCATCCTTTTATAATAAACTATAAAAAAATAAAGATGTTATCTATTCATAAATCATGAATTTAAAAATCTCGAATCATTATTTACATACCTGTTCTATGGTATTTTTACTAAGAAAATAATATTATAAGTATAATATATTTTAAATCATACTGGATTATATAATTAGTTCTATACCTATTTTGTGGGAGATCATGATAACTGAATGGATACATGAAATATTCTCCATGTATTCATGTATGTTGATGTGCACTATATTATCTTCAAGATCCATAGAAAGTGTTCCTTCATTAATTTTGTTGATATTTTAGCTATCTATATGAATGGACTCCCCAAAATTATTGGTGACTGTGATAAGACCCTCTATTTTTCCATGGTAAATATATAGAGTTAAACTAAGAATAATATATCATTGAATTTTAAAAATATATATTTCAGAACTCATGCGGAAAAAATTGATATTTTGTTTCACGATGGACAACCACTCTGGTGGGTTTTAACTCCATAATCTAAAAAAACGAAAATAATTAGTGAGGAAAGACATTTATCAAAATTACAAGGACACATAAATCATTAGAAATTTTTTAGATCCAATAGTATAGGTAATAAAAACTGTTCATAGAACATGTCATTTTTTTGTATTAATTGTCTGATTAGTATTGAGATGATTATTCCTAAGTAGATTTTCACATTTCTATTAAGTATTATTCATTTTGGGAACCTATCCTTGAGAAAATTTTCATATTTAAGGATTTTTATAATGTATTCTAGTTTTGGAATGTTGAATTTATCATTATAAATATTATGTTTAATCTTTTTTAGAGTTTCTCATCTTCCATCTTCATCAAAAAATTAACATTGAGTAGAAGGGTGCCTAGATTTACCTTTTCTTCATTTTTAGTTTCTACAATGGTGTTTCTTTCCATTCTTTTCTGAATCATTTTCTTCACTTCTTATGGATTAATTTTAAATTCTTGATGATTTTCAAAATTATACTCTAAAGTGTTATCATTTCTTTATTCAGAATAATGGAACTCTTTTCCACATCCTATTGTGATTAATTTCACGATCTCCTTAGGATTTATGATTGTTTACACATGTTATTTTCCAAGATTCTTGGTTATAATTAATTTATGGGAATGTATAACTTATATTTTAGTACCAAAATATTTGTTGACTATTATTGTTCTTTAGTTGATAGTGCACTAGTGGATGGTAGCTCATATGTCTTCTTCTTGAATGGTGGTGGTTAAATGGTTTTCTATTAGTAGATTGGCTTATAGGTTTGTTTGAATGGTGTCGAGTTCTATTATTTCTATTTTTGGATTGTAGGATAATTTTTTATTGTTTCTAAAATTGGTTTATAGCATAGTTTTAAGGGAATTTACTTTTTTTGAATTTCTAGTACAATATTACACCCCACCAACTAACACACTATATAAAAAAATGATCATGAGTATATTAGAATCCATATACTTGAGGTGAGACATGTTTCACATTTACATATTTCAAATCCATTTTAAAAAATAAACATTTAATTTCTTCAAATCAGGTAATATGTGAAGGCGTGGTATCATAATTTTATATATCCTGTATTCCTCTTTTTCTCGTATCACTAGTTTCTAATAACTATGAGTTATGAGTAATTTTTTAAATCAAAATTTCTGATTCTACTTTTTATTTGTCTGTCAAGGATCCTCAAAATGATGTGACTAGTAGGTTTTGGTTGTGATCTAGAATTTATTATTATAAAGTAAATTAGGAAGTGTTACTCCCTAATAACATAATGTAGTCAGTTGACACAAATATTCTTGAATCTCTTATAATATTCGAAGACATTATCTGAAGATGTTTTTCAAATGGTGTAGATCATGTTCTAGATTAATATACTTTTGGAAGTGGGAAAGAATCATCATAAAAATCAAATCTAGAGGTCTTCCCAAATATTTAATTATTTTGGTTGCAGGTTATACAATAATTCCATCACATCTCCCTAATCTAAAAAGGTAAATTAACTCCAATTCAATTAATCTAAAGTTTTTCATATTTCCTTGAAATATCAGAATAAATTTATAAATTTATAAATTTATATGTTCTTTTCTTTTAATGTAAGAAAATTTAATTCAGGCATAATTTGAATCATGTTAATTAAACACTAAAAATAATTATTTAAAGAAGGTGTAATGAGTTGGCTCTATTAGACAGAAAATTTTAGACCACATAGATCATGCAGTGCATGGAAGGGATTTCAAACCATTATGTCAATATCATACTAGAAAATTTATTGTCACTTGAATATGAGATAATTTTTTCTAAAATGTATGATTTCAAATTTATTTATCTTAATTGGGAGAATGTTCATTCATTTTTTGGATCAAATTCAACTAATAATTTATTTAAACTATAGGTCATTCAGGTTTAGAATTTGGTTTTGGATAGTTAAAGGTATTACCACCCTAGATACAATGTCAATATTGATATATGCCTTATCTTAGGGAGTGAATTTTTTTTATTACCTATATATGGTATAGAAGGTTAATCATATGTGTCCTCCAAATTGTTTTGTTGAGGATATCCCTAATTGGAATATCATATTGTTCTGCTACCCATCCTATTTTTGTGGTGTTTCTATGGGTGTTTTTTTATTAATTATAGAAATATCAGATTAAGTATTATAATTATCTTACTTATCAGTTATACAACTCCAAATTTCACCCTTGTTCTTGTGATTTTTGAGCACTCACCACACAACCTTATCCCGTAACATCATATACATTAAATAATTGGGTTGAGGGAGATATGGATCATAAACCAAGGAAATAAATTAATAAAATATAAACCTAACCCAATAATGTTTGGAATAATAAACTAAATTTTATAATTTAAACTATTAGGAAGAAAAAAAGAAATGGTTTTGTTTAATTTATAAATAAAAGAACTCACAGAAATTTTTTTTTTCGTTTATTCTCTACTTTCCTGTTCACTCAAAGATTTTACCACTCTATTTAAAGGGTAAATAATAATATTTTGGATATGATAGAAATGGAATAAATTGAATGGAAGTAAAAAAGATAAATGAAAGAATAGAAAAGAAAGTAGCAATAATGCGCCATCCAAAGTTTACCCTCATTGATTGATCCACATTCCAATCTCAATGTCCAGTTAGTTATAGACATAAGTATCATCTAAAAGGTTTCATAATTTCTAAATAATAAGTTGAAAATCATCTTGGGTAGTAAATAAGTTATAAATGGGGGCCTGAGTATTATAAACCTCAAATATGGATATATTTGGGTTCTGAAAAAAAATAATTACATTGTTAAAGGTGGGTTTATAGTATAAAATATTAAAGGAATAAACCTAATAATGTTATACAGCCTATAAGTGTGGCATAATAAAATTGATAGGCTGGTCCTGATGTGATGTACCTGTTTCATGACTTTACACATGTGCTTCTACTTTAGAATTCCATTTTTTTCCGTTAAAGCTTTCTTTATTGCCTAAACTGATAAATACTTACATCATCAATTCACTATTTATAGTATAAATTTGTATTTATAGATTTCTTTCTACATTTTTCCATGATTATTTGATTTTAATCCTTGGACATTCTCAACAACTTGTCATATTTCCCCACTCATCATTTTTATTTCAAAACCATATTCTTTTAGCCTATTTCTGATCATTTCTTATATCCTAGCATAAATTAAAAAAATGAATAACTATAAGAACGACTAATTATTTAAAATTTATAATCATCATGTTTTATATTAATATTAGAAAGGATAAATAGGATTTTGTATTGTTCTATTAGACACACATTCCCCGGTATTCAACATATATCTTCCCATTTATTTATGATTTCTTGATTGTGGCCCTAACAATATTTATATTTTATGGGATGATGCCATAATAATAGGATTATTATTTCTAACAGTATACTTTCCATCACCATAAAATGATTCATTGATTTTCATGGGATTATTCACAATATTTTCGATGGAAATATTTCAATTTTATGTGATACATTATGTGTAATTATTTTATTATAATTTATTATTTCAATATTATTCATACCTTCTTTATTCATTTATATATTTTTATAAACACTAACCCCTATATATCATTTTATATAACCCATCCAATGTTTCCATTTGCATAGGGTATGAATAAATGTAACACATAAGATATAACTATATGGGTAACATGTGTGGAGATTTTTTTTAGAGATGTTGAAGAATTACTATGGAAAAGAAAATATTAGTTTAATAAAAACTTCCCCTTAGGTATGAAATATATAGTTTTTAATGACTTTTTCTCTAATTTAATAAATCTCTAAACGTTAAAAGGTCTTGGATATGTATGTGAATCAAAAATAAATTTTAATTATGGATATTTAAAATTGGGTCCCATAAGTAAAAATGAATCAAGTATGTAGAGAATTTGTTTTAGCATTAGAACTGAGTGTATGGGATAGGGGCATTAAAGTTTGTATCATAGAAGATTTTCAAAAATTATAGAGTTTAGTATGTTGTCAATAATTTATAATATAAGAGTTATAAATATCATTATACCATTACATGATTATGGTTGATAATAAATGTAATGGTATATATTCATTTTTCATGTTTTTTGTGATGGGATATATAGGTGTTTAATGAAATTTTGGAAAATTTGTATCAATATTTATTAAATTATTAGGGTATATGTAGCTCTTAGGTTTAACAAAAGATTATGTGTATTGGTTTAATAATTTGATTTTTATTAAATTTTAGGTAGAATAAGTAGAAAATAATAGATAACCGTTAGGGTTAATATATTATTGATGTTGAGGTAATTATTTTTACTTGCGATAAATGGTTGTCATATTATGGTAAATAGAAAATCTTTTACTAGTTTTGGATTTTATTTCAATTAATATGAAATTATATATGTGATAAGGAATGAATTATCTATTGGAATCATATATGGTTTTTTTTGATGATCAGGTTATTTTGGGAAATGGTTGGTATATTCAAGGGAATATATTTTTAAGGAATATTCAATTTTTTATCTGACATTACAACTGATTCATGCTTTTTATAGATAAATGTTTAGTTAATATTTGAATTATAGGTAAAAACAATAAAATTTATTTTGTGTTTTAAATTTTTTAAGAAATATATTGAATGATATTTGGGATAATTATTTATGGAATTGTTTTAGTTGAATTCGTTTTATAATTTTTAAGGACTAATAGATTTATATGTTATTAAATCATATGAAACATTATTCATATTTCATTGGGTGTTTTATTTACTTATTCTAACAAATTTTTATTTAATTAATGTTTAGAGATAAGAGTAATAAAATTTTATCACTTTTTTTGGATATTATGATCTATTGAAATATGATTGTAGTGCCTCAGGAATGAAAAATTTACCAAGGATATTTATAATTTATAATATGTAATGAAGTAGAGGAAATAAAGGGAATGGAACAAATATAAATGATGAAATTGTTCTTATGGAATTGAAATAAATTAGGTATATATATTTTATTATATTCTCTTTCTTATTGGTAAATGGATGTATCAACTCTAGAAATAGGAAGAAAATGTTATCCAATCTTATGAAAAAAATTTCTGTCAACTATTAAGATATTACTTTTGAAACTCATTGATAATTATGAATATTATAAGTATATATACATGGTTTAAGGAATAAAAAATTAATTTATACTATTTTTTCCAGTATTAACACATAAATTAATTTGCACGATTATATCTAAAATAGATTATTAATATTTATAGACACATATATTTTGTTAAGAAAAAATTAAACATACGAGGGAGAAATTTATTTAATGGTGGGAGAACTTAACACTAGGATATTTCAAGATTTCAGTTTATTTCATATAATAATATATTTTAAATCTTATAATACACATGAAATAGAACATAAATAAATCACTATTTTTTATTATAACACAATTGGTGAGAAAAATATCAAACATCATAATGAAACTATAATAAATATAAAACTTCAAAGTATATAGAAAATTGTAATTAATTAATTATTTATATATTATTTTTATTTTTATTTATTGATAAAATATATTTACTATATGATAAATAATTTATATCAAATGATTAAATTTATTTAAAATTAAAATTGATATTTTTTCGAGGAACTCTTTTCATCATTATATATATATTATCATAATAAATTAAATTAATATTCTTTAATATATGACATAAAATATTTCAATTTAGTAAAGATAAATAAATTTTAAATTGATTTAAATTATAATTAATAATGGTTTATGTTTAGAAGGGTTATTTTAATATAATAAATGCCTCTCTTTATAAAAAATACATTTAATTTATGAATATAAATTTATATATCATATAATTTTAATTTTTTAAGATGAAATTATTTTTTAAATCATATTTTCAAAATTAGAATATGTAGATATTGGGGTATTTTTTGAAATAGTTTTGTTTTAACTGAATAGTGAAAATTACCTTTTAAAAACATTGTAAAATTTATTACATCATCATGATATCAGAAAGACATGAATGTTTATAGGTGGTTTATTTAGATGAAATATATATAAATTTATTAAAATAACGAATTTAAAAAATATTTTGATATAAATAGAAACGTATGTTTGACATTTTAAAAGGAATGTGACATTTTATTCTCATAGAAGTACAATTTTTTACCCTTTTATATAATGAATTATTTTCAAAGATATACTCAATTATCAAATAGTATTAAATTAAAATAACTATAATTTTTTTAATTATAATAAAATTAATTTTAGAAGACTCAATTATGTATATGATTTTAGTGTAAATAATATTTTCTGAATGAAATATTTTTTGATAAAAACATTTCATTGCAATTTGAATTAAAATATTAAACGTATTTTTTTAAACCTACAAAGAATTTATATTTTAAATTGGTTTAAATAATTGGAATCTATATATTAATATCATTTAATAAAGTTCATTCCATTTTTAGTCATAATGAATAGTTACTATAATAAAAAATTTCAACCATGGTAGGATTTAAAATTCCTCATGGGGGGGTTAAACTAAGATATATATCATAAAAATCACAAGAACTTATCTAAATTATGTTATATTAGTGGATTTAAAACCTAAAATTTTGTATATTGGATAATTTTTTCTTTTTTGAAAACATCCCTTGAAATTTACATTATATTTTTTAGTAGGTTTATATATTTATAATAATCCCACTCCTCTCACTTATAAATAGACGCATACAGTCCTCTCTTATAAAAAAAATCTCCTCTTCATATTTACCAAACTCATTAAAAGTAATATAAAAAACATTTCTTAACTTAATGGTTCTTTTTCCAACAAATACCATTCCAAGAGGTTTTAAGAGAGATCAAAAGGAGGATACCCAAAGAATATGAAATCATCTTAATTAAGTTCATTTATGATTCTTTCTTAATAATCATCCTCAAAATATTATTTTACCATCTTAAAATAATAACATTAGAATCATTATTACACAAAAATTCTATTTTTTTGAAACAATGATTATCTACCTCTTTTCCATCCGTTGTAAAATGAATATATTCCTCATGCGTATGTGTAGACTACTACCTCTACAAATGTATTATTTAATTTTTCATCACTAAATTACTTGTTTTGATATAATAAATGTATTAATTGGATTAATATTATTTTTATGAAAAATATATGATTCTATAAAGATAAATGTTTATCTACCATCCCTCTCTGCCATCCATTAGAAGATGAAAATGTTTCTTATGTGTACTTCAATACTACAACATTAACCGATGAATTAATTAATTTTATATCACCCCTATTTATTTCATGTTATAAAAATGTATTTTTTATATTAATATGTTATTTATAACCTAATTACTATATGAAACATACACTCTATAACATCATGAAATATATATAGTTTATGAAATCATGGCTAGTATTCAAGGTATAAAATCTCTTAAATAAAACATGAGTGATGATTAGAATAAATAAAAAAAATATAGATTCTAACAATGAATTATTAGTTAATGCGTAATGAGAGATTTATGTGAGTAGTATAGAATAAAATAAATATAAAAAAATTTATGATATTTTATAATAGAAAATATATATTTATTTAATGGGATGTTAGACCATGTTTGATGAAATGAAGTTTGATAGAAGGTGATTAGAAAATCAATTTCCTTTTGTTTGGTGATATAACATATCCCTTGACTATGTTATGGAAAGATTATATGGTTAATTAATTATGATTATATTATGTTTTATTAATTTTTTTTATGTGGATATACCTTTTTTTCACATAATAATTTCATTGAATCATATATATTTCAATTATTATGATCTTTGTAAGGGGTTCTCTTTTCAAACATTTTAATTTGATACATGTTTTAAATTTCACAACTATTTCCATTATATTTTGTGTATGATTCATATTTGAAATATTATATAATGATGATATATTTATTTATAGTAATCAATTATACATTTCATTTTCATTCTTTCATGATGTAATGACTCCTGTTTTAAAAAAACCATAAGGTTTTATTTTACAATTTTACTTTATATTAGGATTGTATGTGTTTTGATAATAAAAATTGAAATTTTATGATGTTTATTTTATGAAACTAATATATTTTATTTTACATTTCTTATTTCTATCACTTTTATGTATTGTTTTCCTTTTTCATCTATATACTTTTAAAAAATATTGAAGGATGATAATAAAAAAATCCAATAAATTTTTCTATTTAGTAACATATATTTCTCATCCAAATACATATACTCTATTTTTCTCAAGAAACATATCATAAATAAATCAATGATTAAAAAAATTAAAATTAAAATATCTATGAAATTCATTACAAATGATTAAAATTAATAATTCAACATTTTTTTTACCAGTCATTTTTGGCAATCCTTAAAAAAGAATAAAAATATTCAAATTTTTAAAAATATCTACATGAATAATATTTTTTATAATCATACCATTTTACATGATTTTTTTTCATTTCCTTTTTTTATGATTTTCAAATTTAATGTATAATCCATTCTTTCATTTAAATTTTTAAATAAAAAGAATATTATTTTCATAATGGATTTGAAATTGGATTTCCTTACACTTATTTATATTTTATATTTTGAGCTATATTTTCTTATATAGGTATAATATAAATTAAGGATTCCATTATTGTAAACTATTTTTAAAAAAATTATTTATAATTATAACTGACATCCATTAACGGGATTTTGGAATTTCTATTTCAATGTTTTTACAATAAAGATATAAAATCACTATGGAACATTATTTTTATTGTTTTGGTTCCATTTTTTCTCTATTTTACAAAATACATTCCTTTCTAAAAAATTCATATATAATGAATTGATTTTATCATTTAATTCACTACAGATTTATGTTTTATACCATAATTATAAAAAAAGAATTATTCCCAATTCACTCACATCCTTTTGATTATGATCTTTACCACTCACCATTTCTTATTTGACATCAATTTTATCCTCTATATCCATTGTCATTATTATCATGGATGAATTAACAGTATTTTATAGTATTTTCCTAACTACATACTCATTACTCTATATGATACCCTATCATACATTGATCATATTGAAATGTTTTGATCAATAATTATATTTTAGTTATTGACAAGGGGTAATACAAAAAATTCATTTTTATAGTTTTTTAATATGAATATTTATTACTATTGTTTATTTAATATGTATTATATTTCATTATAATTCATTCATGTGATGAAAAAACTGGATATATTTATATATGGGTGGGGTATGAAATTAGATATCTCAACGATGCCATCAATTGGTCATAAAAAATAGCTAGGGCATTCTGTGTATTTCTTACCAAATGTTTTAAATTATTGGATGAAGGATTGATGGTATGTATGGGGTCATGGATGAGGCCCTAATTGTAACAACCCAGACCCGAACAACCACCCGAACAGTGCGTAATGGGGAAGGTGTTACTTCCTTAGGTGAACCTCCCTGAACGCCAAAGGTTGCCAACTAGCAGCAAGGGTCTGTTAGGTATAGTGGGGAGGCTATACCCTCTCAGAGGATAATAATAATGGTACTGGTCCAAGTATAATAGTAAAGATACATCAGAAATAAAGGACTTAGAAGACTCGAACCATACCCACAGAGCAAAAGCACAATCAATATCAATAAGTAGTAGAAGTAATAAATATAAACAACAACAACAGAAATAAACACAAAAACATACTAATCACTTGTAACTATTACTGAAAAAAAAACTTGCATCCAAAGAAGGTCATACATATCTGAATATAAAAAGACGCCAATAGCTAACCAACTGTAGCTATAAAAAATAAGAATGTTGATACAAAAATGAAAAACAGAATAGAGTAACTCCATCTTGGTAAGACCTCAAGGTCCATACCATCTCCATGCAACAACTAACGCATCCTAGATCCTGAGGCTGGCCTCTTTCCTACACGCAAATCCATAATGTCTACACGCATCCCGAAGGGCCCGTGCAGGGTGTGAGACAAATCTCAGTAGGATACCACCCAATGGTGCGTACCTAATATAAGTGTTTAATCATGCATGAATTTATAAGAAAAATAGTAAATAGAATGATGCAAAAATAAACAAAAACTCCACTGGTGCTCAGCAGCCACCATGGAGTGTCACCTTCTTCAGCCAACGCCAGCATCTCTGTCGTATAACCCGACACCATGTTCCCCTGACACCGTGTGTCTCAAGTACCGACATCCCAAAGGCCTGCCCAAGAATAGTAACCTGACACCATGTGCCTCCTGAAACATCATGCCTCAAGTACTGATGTCTCGAAGGCACACCCAAGAAATAACTCTGAGGAACAATAATGTCTTCCATTAAATAACGTATCCAGAGGGACATCAATATCATCCCTCAAATAACGGCAAGCCTCAGCCACCAACTCGATTTCCTCAATGAAATCCTCTTAAGGCTTCTCACCTCCCATGTGGCTTTCTACGGCAAGCCCCCCCAACCAAAGTACCTAGACCGCATCTACGGGGGCCTTTACCCACATGAGTGGTCAAAACCACCTCATCACGGAGTATCTCTGTGTGCACACTACCCAAAGTTCTGGGTGAGCGGTAATTACCAAAATAGTACCTAATCCCCCACACATATGACACCATGTGTCCCTAGAACCATGCCTCTCAAGTATGATGGCATCGTCATCCAAGTAACCCGGGCCATGCCCAACTTGACAGTCATACTGCCTCAAGCCGACGTCTATAACACCCAATACCATGGTTAAAACCACCCAAAGTAACCCAGGCCAAGCCCAAACTATGATCATCATCAGTCAATAATATCGTGGTCATGCCCAACACCACCTAGAAAGGGTACAACATATGCAATTCAACAATTTCATTTATAACATATTTAAACAGAAAACATAAGCAGGAAAAACATTCTAAGCAGTTGATTTTCACTACATAAGGTGTTGTCCCATACCAGCACTGAGGTCTTGATGCCTCCAAAAATTTATATCAGGCTTAATAAATTAAAATCAACATTTTATAGCATTATAAATCAAATATAACCATTTTGGAATCCCCCGACCAAAATGCCCCGATGAGCTACGACCCCTCACCCGGCCGTACTCAAGAAAAACATGTATCAGAGCATACTTAAAGGCATCCCATAGGTCCATAAACAATGTAATAAGTAATATTAGATAAAAATGGGTCCCAATCAAAATAACCGAAAACACGTCGTAGGCCGCGTCACCCAAATGACCACGAAAACAAAAAACGAGGTATGCACCACCCACCTGAGACCCGTACGATGCTACTCCTCTGGTAACAGCCTCCAATTCGGTCTAAAACACAATGGCTCTACAAAAGAGTCAAAACTAATCAGACCCCTATAACTCGTTCTAGAACAGAAATTAAACAAAATGGCCTAAGGGGAATCGAGGCCTTACCGAGGGGGTTCCGATGGAACAATCCGTTATCGAAACAGAATTCAGATGATGATCTGAGAGGGATTTGAAGTCCTGACCGACTTGGTTCACAAAACCCAGCCGAAGAAAACGAGTTCTGCCTCAAAATGAGGGTACTTCCCGTTTTAACGCAAAAAAAGAAAGTACACGACATGTACTCCATGACTACATGTCATGCGTATCATTTAAATATTCATTTGGTGGTTGGAATTCCACCGACTTACTTTCCGAACCTGTCGACATGAGTACACTACGTGTATTTGGTTTCCCTTCTCTTCCTCACCGACTTACCCACACGCCATGTATATCTATCACACATGGATAGACTATACGGCATGTCCATAGTGAACATGGAATGTTCTTGGTTGAAACAAATCTACCCGGCCAACAAGCCTACATACCATGTGTGGCCTCCACACGGTCAAGGGTACATAGCATGTCAAAAACTACATATCGTGTAGTAAAAAGTTTCAACACGGTCATCACATGATATGTACTCGGTTAACACACTGAGGGTCACTCGCATAACATATACACAACATGTACTTAAAGTACACGGTGTGTAGTTTGGAAATTTCCAGAACTTGTCCATTTAATCCTGTTTCCTAAGAAACAAGTCAAAAATTTAAACAGGGTCAGAATTTTGACCTGTTCTAAAAACCCAGGTTCTTATAATCTCCCCACCTTAACATAGCTCGTCCCCGAGCTATCAAACGAAACCCAGAGATGGAACCAAACATACCACCCCAATTGAAGTAACCCAGACTTCCCCGATCTCAAATGTCCCGGCTAAATTCCTCAAGGGGCTCCCCACCTTAAGAATTGCCTAACCTGGTCTCAACCCAACAAAACTCAAAGAAAAAAAGGTTTACTATCCTGTTTTCCGGACGCATAGTGCTTCCATGACACATCGTCACCCCTATGCCTCATTGGTTCTCCTGTGTCGTTCCCGACACCCAATGTATCCCGCACCACATCGGTGTTTTCCTCCACGAGGTCCTGGTGCCTAGAACCTGAAGTAACCCACATCCTCGATGCCCCGATGACCAAGGCACCTCATATAACCTACATACTCGATGCACCGATGCCCAAGGCACCTAAAGTAACCCACATCCTTGATTCCCTGATGCTATGCATTGTATATATATATATATAGCATGCACCTGATATAGTGCCTATCCCACTGACTAGCATTTAGTCAGTCCACATAGATCCTGTGCACCACGTGCACTCAAAACAGACATGCCTCTACAGGTCATAAAAAAAAAAGGAAACATGGAGATCATGGCCACACCAGGGTGTACCTCTAACCATCGTCAGCTCACCAGCCTCCTCAGCCTCTGGCAGCTCCATGACGTACAGTTGGCCTGTAGTATGGCTGCCTGATGCCTGACCTCCCAGCGATACTGCTCCAGTCACCAGCCACTGACCCCTCTACTGGGTCCCGCTGTCTCTATCATGTCCTCTGCATGCAGCTGAACCTCGTCTACCCTCTCTAGGTACCGAACCTGAACCAACTCCAGATTCCGTCGTCTGTCCTAGTCCCTTAATGCCGAGCAAAACCATTCTAGATGCCCAACCTATCCACATGCCCGACACTCCTTTGAGGCCTATCGTACTGAGTCCGAACATGTCATAGCTGTCCACACTAAAAGAAAATCACTGAAGAACTACTGTGAGGTGGTTTAACAGAATCCCTGACCTGACTGCCCTGCTAGAACTCTTCCCGTCCTCGCTTCCTTCTATCTGAACTGTCACCTGAAACTATCGCACGACCAACCTAGGGCCTATCCCTCTGGTTTCCCACTGCTCTAAGAACCTGGTTCACCGCCTCGGAGAAGGAAACTAACCTGAAAATGTTCACCTGGACCCAAATGGCGTGTCGTAATCCATCCTCGAAGCACCTAACCCTAGACGCGTCATTTCTTACCATACCTGGTGCCAAGCGAGACAACTCTGTGAAGGTAGATATGTAGTCCATGAAGAACATGTCTCCCTGCTGGAGACTTAAGAACTCCCGATCTCTCTCTTCCCTCAGGGTCTCTAGAGAGAAGTGCTCAACGAACATGTCCTCAAAGTCCTTCCATGCCAGTCCCTCGTGCCTACAAGCTTGAACCTGCACATCCCACCAATGCTTCACTGGTCCTCTTAGCATGTACGTCGCCAGCTTGACCCTCCAACCTATAGGCATCTCGAGCTGCTCGAAGATTATCTGCATGCTCTAAATCCAGTTCTCAGCCACCTGCGGACCACCCTCACCCTGAAAGAGAAGCGGGTGCTGCGACTGGAACTCCCACGTCAGATATTCCATAGATGGATATGTACCCTGTGCGCCTCTATCGATCCCATGCAAGATGTGTACTAGGATTGATCGGAGCTACTGGTCGAGCCATGGCCCGAACGATGCCAAACCTGACTGCTGCCCTGCCTTCACTTGATTCTGTCCCTGATCCTATAACTGTGGCTCATGCTCTGCCTGTACCAAATACTAAACCTGATTCTACACCAATGGCACTGTATCCTCACTTGTCTGACGCTCCATTGAGATGTGTAGGAGGAACCTCCTGAATACCATAAATGGTCAGAGATCCCATATATATATATATAAATATATATATTCGACGCAGATTATAAAGTAGTAAAAGGTAGTGCATAACTACTACCCTTACTCTCCCCCACTGCAACCCATGCCACATGGCATCCTAGACTCATGGCCTCCTTACCCGCCCCTCAACAGAGCCAAGTATCTAAAGTACCTCGGGCCATGCCCGTCCCGACAACCAACATTGCCTCAAACCGACGACCGAGTCGCCCAATCTTGGTGATCAAAATCACCTCAACCAATAGTACCTGCCTACTCTCATAAAAGCCATACCCAAATATCCTGCCACATGCAATTTTACAAATATAAAGCATGGAATACACATTGCAACTACATGAATTTCTATCCAGAATTCACCTATTCATAGTTCAGAGCATTCAAGCATGGAAATTGATTTTTATTCACATGGTATTATCACTTCTAAAATCATACGTGCAGTTATGAAATTGAAATACCCTAAAAATGCGCCTATCAAAATACATGAAAACAAGCCTTTCCATACTAGGCCAAGGTCCAAGTCTCCCTTACCACACCGGTCAAGGGTTACATATCACAATCAATAACATCACAGAACAAGTGATCCACCAATGTGGAAATCATATAAATTGTTATCTGAGCAAAATAAAACAGCAATTCCCACCCATGGAAACTTGGTCCATCCCTCATACCTGGAGCTACAGGCACCCAATCAGAAGCTAGAAACTCAGTTTGAGTAACAAACTATCTCTAGTACACCATATCACAAATAGTAAAGCCATCAGAAATAAGAAGATAATTCTTAATATCATTAGTATCCGGTAAAACACTACTACTAAATCCCTATCAAGAAATCATATGATACCACTTTGTAATGACCGGGATCTGAACAGCCACCCAAAAAGTGCTAAACGGGATGGGTGTTACTAACTTAGGCGCACCTCCCCGAATTCCAAAGGTTTCCGAATAGCAGCGAGGGTCTGTTAGGTATAGTGGGTAGGATATACCCTCTCAGAGGATAATAATAACGGTACTGGTCCATGTACAATTGTAAAGATGAAACAGAAATAAATAACTCAACAGACTCAAACCAGACCCGCAGAGTTGAAGCACAATCAATATCAATAAGTAGCGGAAGAGATAAATATAAACAACAACAGTGGAAATAAACACAACTGTATGCTAATCACTTGTAACTAGTATTGAACAAAAAACACGCTTCCAAATAAGGTCATACATATCTGAATATAAAAATGCACTAATAGCTAATCAACTATAGATACAACAAATAAGCAAGCTAATACAGAAAAGAAATAAAAAACAGAGTAACTCCATCTAGGTAAGACCTCAAGGTTCATGCCATCCCCATGCAACAACTAATGCAGCCAAGCTCCTGAGGCTGGTGTATTTCTTGCACGCAAATCCATAAAGTCTACATGCATCCTAAATGGCCCGTGAAAGGTGTGACACAAACCTCAGTAGGATACCACCCAACCGTGCGTACCTAATATAAGTGTTTAAGTAGGAATGAATTTATAAGAAAAGCGGCAAACAGAATGATGCACTCCATTGGTGCTCAGCAGCCACCATGGAGTGTCACCTGCTTCGACCAATATCGAAATCTCTTTCGTATAACCCAATACCATGTGCCCCTGACACCGCGTGTATCAAGTACCGATGTCCCGAAGGAACACCCAAGAATAGTAACCCGGTACCATGTGCCTCCTGACACCTCGTGCCTCAAGTAATGACGTCCCGAAGGCACGCCCAAGAAATAACCTGGAGGAACAACGATGTCTGCCCTCAAATAAAGTATCCAGAGGGATAGTGATATCTGCCCTCAAATAATGGAGAACATTATCCCCAAACCCAATCACCTCAATGCTATCCTATGAAGGCTCCTCACCTCCCACGTGGCTTTCTACATCAAGTACCCCCAACCAAAAGTACCTAGACCGCATCTACGGGGGCCTCTAGCCACATGAGTGGTCAAAACCACCTCATCACGGAGTATCTCTGTGTGCACACTACTCAAAGTTTTGGGTTAGTGGTAATCACCCAAATAGTACTTAAGCCACCCCACATCTGAAACCTCGTGTCCCTGCGACCATGATGCTTATGTCTGATGGCATCACCATTAAAGTAACGTGGTCCATGCCCAACCTGATAGTCGTACTGCCTCAAGCTGACGTCCATGACACCCAATCCTGTGGTCAAAACCACCCAAAGTAACCTATTTCAATCCCAACCTGTGTTCAGCATCACTCAAGAATATCCGGGTCATGCCCAACACCACCCAGAAAGGGTATAACATGTGAAATTCAGAAATTGCATATAAAACATATTTAAACAGAAAAATTAAACAGGCAAAACATTATAAACAATTGATTTTCACTATGCAAGGTGTTGTCGCATACCACCACTGAGGTCTTTAATGCCTACAACAATTTATATCAGGCTTAATAAATCAAACTCAACAGTTTATAATAGTATAAATCAAATATAACCATTTTGGCATCCCCCAGCCAAAATGCCCCGATGAGCTTCGACCCCTCACCCAACCCCGCTTAAGAAAAACTGGTATATAGGCATACTTAAAGGCATCCCAAAGGTCCATAAACAATGTAATAAGTAATATCAGAGAAAACTAGGTCCCAATCAAAATACCCAAAAACGCACATTTGGTCGGGTCCCCTAAATGACCACGAAAACCCAAAAAGAGGTATGCACCACCTACCTGAGACTCATACGATGCTATTAATCTGCTAACAACCTTCAATTCGGTCTAAAACGCGGTAGATCTATAAAAGATTCAAAACCACTCAAACCCCTATAACTCATTCTAGAACGGAAATTAAATAAAACGACCCAAGGGGAATCGAGGCCTTACTGAGGGGGTTCTGATGGAATAATCCGTGATTGAAACGGAGTTCGGACGATGATCCACGAGGGATTTGAAGTCCCGAATGGCTTGATTAATAGGGATATGGTACTTTAAACTGACTTATATATCGTAGTATAAGATTATGCGACCATTAATAGTGGGATAATTATGGATCACCAACAATTTCTATTTATGTAGAAGTTAATTATTTAATCCATTGTGTTAATAGAACCTATTACTTTGGTTAGGGTGTATGGTTCATTGATTTATACCAAAAAAAATTACCCCTTCATTAAATATAGATAATGTAATCTCAAATAATATTTCAAAAATATTTTATAGGGTTTGATCTCACTTTGGGATACCTACTCAATGAAAATGACACTTATCATCAGGATTCATAGATTCACTAGTGTAGTATGTTTTATAATAGGGGATGTTATTATCATTAACTGAAGAGTTTATTTTTCATCCTAAATTATAAATCCACAATATTACACATTTGTTTGAGAATTATAATTAAAATAGACTTTTACAACTTTGAAGGAATGGTGATGTTTTTATAATATAACCACCAGTATTAAAAAATTCTCCACAGACTACTTCTAGGATGAAATTTCAATATCCTTTGTTCAGCCTCAGAAATAAAATTCATATTTTCTAATACATGGTTTTTATAAAATGAATATATATACCCCTAAAACATCTTTGAAATATAGTGTCTGAAACATAAGTATGATTAACTTGAAGTCAGTTAGAATCTCAACATATAGCAACCAGAATCTGGTTACTTTACCATGATTCCATTAAACATATTATTCTAGTCTTCTTAAATTAGGCCCCTTACAAAACTTATGATAACTATTGGTTGGATTTCCCTCTAACCTTATTTTTTACCAAGTAATTGTGCTCTCTTTTTCATCCACATAACCATCAATGTGATCAGATCCTTTCATTGGATGAACATTCCTCGATATAATTATTGAATTGAAATATGAAAACTCTAAGACATTTCACATTTCCATTTTGAATGACTTATTTTTTTTATAAAATCAGATAATCTATTTAAATCACTACAAAATCAATCGTTAATTATTAATTTAATTATTTTTGAAATTATAGTTATAATCATGGACTTCCATTCATGAATATTGTATATTTGGACATCTTGTTATGAATCATCACATTGTATTTAAATCCTCATTAATGAAAATCCCCTCAAGATAATATAGTGTTATAATGTCCAAAGACATAAAATTTTTTGTTATGAATATTAATCACATTCTTGAATAAAGTAATTGTTCCTATATACATGCTTTTTTGTGTCATCATTTAATAGGCATAAATATTTCCAAAACACCGCCTTTATATTGTATAACAATACTTTTGATGTGAACATATAACTCATTCTCATTATCATTAAATAATTTCACACATTTATCTTCAATAGTTTTCTATATTAGCATGTATTTTCTATTATCATACTTTCAAAAAACTATATCTATTTTTATGTACAAGTCTCAAACCAATTCTTCCAGTGCTTTTCACTATTGTTTTAAGTAATCACATCTTTCCCAAATATTAGTTTTAAATATTTCTTCATACAAACTAATAGTTATTCGAATTTTTATAAACTCTAACTATTCTAATACACTCAAATTTTTTATGTTTCTAATGGCCAAACCAGTGCTTTAATCTCTCTAAAATCACACTATACTAGAGATTGTATGCATCTTTTCATGTATGATTTAATATAATCACATTTTTCACCAAATAATGGATATTATTATAATGTTTACATATATTATCTGATTAATTCATCATCAAAAATTATTATCTTTAGGGAACACTTAATTTATTCTCATCCTTTTTTTCTTCATCAAATTAACTCCACCTCTAATAAAATAGTAAAATATTAATATTTTTATTGAATTAAAACTATTTATTGATCATCATTTCTCCTCAATAAATACTTCAATTGGTTATATTAATGATTTAAAAAATAAATAGGTATTATTTATGAGAATAAAAGACTTTCAAATGTTCTTGTGATTTTCAACATTATAGATTCTCCACTCTTCGTGGTTATTGTATGAATGAACATTTTATATCCACTATATATTGTATTTTTTTAGATGAATGACTCAACAAAAATTTTATATTATTCCTTTAAAATCATGTTTATATCCTATTTCTGAATTTAATTATTTTATATGGTTTTATTCTCATAATTATTAAGAGAAAATAGAGTAGATTTTTTGTCACCTTCCTTCCATCTTTGTATATGTCTCATAAAATTTATGTGATTCTCATTTCATAATAGCATCGAACACTAATATGAATCTAGTGAACTATCATCAAGTTCACTAGTCTTTATATATTAAAATTATAGGTATGGTGTATTCTAATTCTATATTTTATTTAGGTATATTTCTCAAAATCATAATATAAAAACCCTAATGGTAATAGGATAAATAATATTGACAAAAAACAATTATCAAAATCAATTTTTCCGGAAAATCTTGTATAAGGATTATCAATGTTTTTTGATGACACACACATTGGATTTTTTTTTGATTTATTATCCTTCATTATAGTAAATTATTCAACATGTATCATTGATTTAATGTTTCACTAATCCATGTTATGACTACCATTGCTATTCCATTCAACTTGGAACCACCATACCCGAGGTTCTCTATCTTCATGAAACCTACCCTAGAACTCTAATCTATCCTAATATCCTAGGCTCTATATTATTCACAATTTTTTATTAATTTAATTAATAAACTACCAAAATAATAATTCTTATGTTATATTCATAGTATAATGGTTCTTTAGAAATTTCTCACATCCAAATAAAACTCTTCCCATGTTTTCTCAAGGTACCCCATAACGAACATAAATTAATTTCAATATGGATGATGTAAGTGCATTCTATATATGTATTCAATATAAATTTATCCCCCAAAAATTTAATCAATCAATCACAAAATTATCATATACTGCTTTTGATAAAATGAAGGAACTTCTTTCCAACTTTTAGCAGTATTCAACTTTCAGATTGTGTACATTCAGTGGATTTACCTTAGAAATTAAATGAAGGTCCATATATAAGACCCATAAAAATCATTACCTACTTCTTCCACATTACCTATAAATATAAATTACTATTTTGACACTCATTATTTGAAATAAATATAATATTTCATCATCACCATCAGATAGGCTGTATTAATGTTGAGTATAAACAAATTTCATGAAGATAATAAGTGGAATTACTCTATCTTCTAGTGAAAAAGATTATATAAGATAACATAAAATTTTTTAAATACATAAAATATATGATCACTAAACCAGTTCACAATAACTATTATTAAACTGGGACTATTCATATCTTATTCTCTCCTCCCAGTATTCTAGGGGGTGTTCACATGAAGATATGGTCCACATAAAAAATTGAAGTGACTATAAGTTTAGTTTATGATAACATTAGACTGTTGAGGAATCAAAATGAATAATAAAACATATAAAATACCTTGATAATGAAATTCAATATAGAATTTATGATCTAACCAAATGTTTGTATAAACATCATTCTATATCAAAATGTAATAATTTTCACACCAAACAAGTCATACAACATAAATAGGATCTCCTTTGGCATGATCATATATAATATAGTATAAATTTTAAAAAAAATTATGGAGAAAATGGAAAACATATCTTGTTTAAAGCCTAGTACATTCACCAAAAACTAACTCCATAACCTAACTAATCCATCTAGATTAATCTTTTCCTTTTCCTTACCTCAATCACAAAACATAAATTCTTCAGAGGTACCACAATTCTCATTTATGCTAGGATTATAAACATAATAGACCATCAATAACGAGATTAAAAAAATAATATAATTAAATTTTGATTCATGATATATAATGAAATTGAATTATTAAATAATTACATTGTAAGTCCATGATATGATCAGATGATAAACCATGTAGAACCACAATTTTTCAACTAGTGCAGGAATGGTTGATATAGTTATACTAAAAAAACATCATGAATGAATGATATATCACTCCTTATAAAATAGTTAATGTGAATCATATATCACAATCATATATTCTAGGTAAAAAATAATCACTTTCACAACACATATTATTGATAATCCATCCTCAACTCAGGATTAAGGGTGAATGAGTCTTCTCCTAGGGATAGATGAATCACCATTTCTATATGGATGATAGAAAAACACTTCTAATACTATGGAGGATGATATATAAATATTAAGAAACATGGGTGGATGATACACCAAAAATATAACATTACATGTATGGATGAAGTATACAAAAAACACACTTCCCTTTGTGATATATACCACCACTACAAACTATATTTTTATAATACTCCAAAAACATAAATCCATGGGATAATATTATACCAACACTACCATTACCCATGTAGACGATGCACTGATAAGATTACTTCCATAGTAGGACCATATACCACCAATACAAATAATGAGGTGGACAATGTACCATTATCCCCAATCTCAATATAGATGATGCCCAACCATTTAATTAACTTTGTATTAAATGACAGATCAACAGTCCTATACAGGTAGACTAAATAGGATAAATATATCAAATTTTGATGATTAAACACTACTAACTATGAATTTGAATAAATGGTACCTCCATTATATAAATAATACTTTTAAATGAAACATTTATAATTATGACAAAAAATTGTTACTATTATTATACTAAAAAGGGGTTTTGGTTCAAGAAATTATCTCACTTAATGTATTGATCCTAGGGGAAATCACCACTAGATAATATCATAATTAATTAATTTAAAAAAATAAAAAGACCAATGATAATATATAAGGCTTAAATTTTTAAAAAATAATATACAATCATTTTGGGTCATAGGTTACAATTCCATAACAAGGGATTTTAGGATCTAAGTCATCAGTGAAAATTAAACCCCCATAGGAATCATGGAGGGACCCTGATGACCTTATTTAATGTGACTAATTAACTAAATTTTGAAGAATTTTATAATATCAATATTGAGGTACAAAAAATAGGGTCGATGAATATTATATTTTATACAATGAATCCCACACTTGTAAATACCCTCCCAAAACCATGGAACCACCTACCTATGTTTAACTTATCCATTCCGATAGAATAATTCCATCTAATTTAGTTTTAACTGAAAAAATCAAAAATCCTTATAGGGTTACCCAAATCAGGTTATATTCATATATATATATGGAAACAAGTAGAATAAACTATAATAGGAAAAGTGGATTGTTAGACCCACCATTGAACTACCTTATGAAAAATGAAACTCGATTCCCAAAATTAAATGAGGGAATCCCAATATGTGGGGGAGAAAAGAAGTAATAATAGAGAGAGGAATATAGTAATTAATTAAAATTAAAATTAACCCATTTATCAAACAAATTTTTTTTTAATCAATAAATTTAAAATCAGAGAAACTGACAAATGTTTGATGTTATAGCATGAAGACAACTGTTATAGTGAAAACCCATGATAAGGTTATTTTGTTGAATGGATATCCTCATTATGAATAAATTCCTCAGCCTAATGTTGAAATATATATATAGAATACTATGCATGGGAGATGTTGTGGTATGATTAATCACATCATTGCACAACCCCTATCTTTATCTAGATAATTATAGTGAAATTCATGGGTCTCTAAGAGAACAAGAACCTATAGAAAAATTGAGTCACAAAATCAAAAAATTTATTTTTATGAATCCCAGAACATGATAAAATCCTTCTAAATTGTAGTGTGATGAACCAATTACAATATAATTTTACCTCAAACATATTAATAACTTCCTTGAACAAACTAATGATACCCAATAACACTTACAATAATATTTAACATTCAAATTACATAAGTTTGGAAAAATAGTAAATTTTATTTGAAGATTATATTCATATGAGGGTTTAGAATCTCCCAACCATATAAAAACTCATTACAAAGTTTCATCATCGAATATCATCATTTTTCACCAGAAAAAGGATAACCTATTAAACCAACATATTATAGTCTCACTATATCTTATCATCCTAGACATGTGATTACCACCCCTAAACCCACATCAGGATAACTACAATCCCACAATATTCTTCTATCTTTGATCTTTTTGAATTACCAAGAATTATTAAAACAACCTATCCTTCCAAAACATAACCTCTTCTACATTTTTTAGATTTTAATAATCAATAATTTATCACTAATTCTTATTTAAAATAAAAAACTCATGAATAAAATAATATGATAATGGAATCACTAATGAATATTTCATTAAACTAATCCTTAAAAAAGTATCAAAAATTCCAATGAACTTGGGTTCTAATTTCCACCACATCCAAATACCTAAAAAAGGAAACACTCCCAGAATAAAAAGTCACACCCCTCAAATTTTTTTAATGATGTCATTTGAAACCATAAAACTCTTAGTTATTATGAATCATACCTATAATTTTCCCAATCATCTGAATATTCTATGTAATCTCATGTATGAGTCCCAACTTAATATATAAGGATTGACCATCTTTTAACTAACATATAGGTGATCAATAGAGTCTCAAAGAAAGGATTCAATCCTTACTATCTAACTTAGTTAATTATAATTTTTTAATAAAAAAAATAAGTTCATAATGATACACAAATGATCCATTAAAATCAAGGATTTATTCCCACAAACATTCCATCAAAAATTAAACAATATATAGTGATTTATCATTGGTATGAATATAATAAGGGGTGTATAAACTCACTATTGTATCAAGTACCTCCTTAACTATCACTAGTTTTGTTTCCTAAATTGTTTTACCATTCATAGATGATGCACCTACAAACCCTGTGAATACACTATCTCAAAGGTAAATTTCCTAAACAACTCCATGATGGAATATAAATCACGAATCAACAAAAAACACAATTACTTCATCAATCAGTCCATGAAAACCCATACTATATCATGGTATTAGAGGACCTTAATAATAAAATCATGAATTCTATGAAAATATCAACCCACTTCCTCTAGGGAATGAGTAATGATTAAAGATTTCATATGTGTTTAGAATGTCCAACATTCACATACTAATATTTAAAGAATTTTGAAATGATAATTGTTGTATTCTTCGTTATATTGTCCCACCAATTATACCTTCTAATGTCATAATACATCATGGAAATAACTAATAAATAACCCATCATGAAGAATGTAAATCATATATCAACTCCTCATGTATGTTATTAGTATATAACACATGGTTATATATATAAATAGAAAATATCATTAAAATAAAAAAATAATTATGTGGTGGCTCACTACCACAAATATTTTCACTAAACACTTAGAGATCCTGGTCAGGTGACTGACTCACATTCGATATCTCATGGAGTGAAGATGTAATAAATAGAGGGTCTAGGATCACATATCTATGATAGTACTGAATGTAAGCATAAATAATAGTGAATATTTTCATCATATTCCACTAAGCACGATGTTCTTATTCCACCCTTTCACGAGTCCTTTAACTTAATGACTTTGAAAAAACATTCCCCTTCCTAGTGGTATATGTTATCTAAAAATTAAAAGAATATGGGGAATTAACCCACATCCTATGCTAAAGGTTCATGAACATTTTTGAAAATATATGCATGATGTTCTAATGTTATGTTTTCACCCTGAAAGTATCTCTAAAATGGTCTTAATATAAAGATATAAGCATATTAACCCCAAATCCTAACTTTAGAAAATGTGTTTGGTAGTTTCACTGATAAGAAATTAATTACATAAACCCTTATGTGACAAATTTAGCACCTTGTATTAGTGATATAATATAACAATTACATAAATAATCCCAATACAAAAAATACACCTTATTCATCTTATGTAAATTATATGTTAGCAGAGACTTCAATAAACCTTTTAAATCTGAAATACCCCCCTAAAACAAGTTTAATCATATAAAAATCACCACCTACATAGTTATGGACATCACAATCCCTTAAAAATGAAAGTTTTATTGGATAAACTTTCTAGAGTAACCATTAAATACCCTGAAATTACTGATCAAGAGGCCACCATTAGGTTGCTCTCTAAAATCCATGATCTAGACCATCTTTGGGTTGAATGATTTTTCTAACTCAAATATCATGTTCCCAAGTATTCCCACCTCACTAATCTAAAAATTACACATTTTAATGGAAAAGTGGTGCCTCGGTCCAAGACCAAAGCACATTTTATTGAATAAAAAATTCGAAAGGATTATAGGAGACAGAAAGAAGGGATTTTTTAAAATCTTTATCAAATAGATGAAGTAAATCCGGGGGGAGGGTGTCCATCCAGGTCATGGTCTGATGAACACCATTTTTGAAAAGGTCATCATCAACAACATTAGCCTCTCTGAAGTTATGCATGGAAATGTAGTCTATATCATGCATAGAGTCCAAGAACTGCATCCAAAGATTGATCAAAGGCTAGTAAAGGTGAGTCACACCATTTATGATTACCTGGAAAATGGTGGTAGAATCACATTATATCCATAGTTTCCTCCAGCCTTTTTTAATGGAAAACTTGACAACATGAATTACTCCCATCATTTCTTCCTCCAATGATGAAGCTATGCTGCAATTTCTAAAGAAACACCGATGACACTTGCCAGCAGAATATCTTAAAATGGTTCCGTAGCTGGAAGGTCCAAGATTTCCCTTTGAGGCACCATAAACATTGACATTGATCCAACCCAGCATTGGAATTTTCCAAGAAACATCAAAGGTGTGAATAGTTTGACGGTATATTCCATCAACCCGAATCTGGTGAAAAATCTCCCAGTCGCCAACTGAGTTGTTGTAGTGAGCTTTTTGAACTAATGAAACTTCTTGAATTACAATGCGGATCCGTGATTTACGTTCATTAAGATTTAATGATAATTTATTGTGTAGAATATCATTTCTGTCATACCATATCACATGCAAGAGCTCAGCTAAAGCAGCTAGAAAAATGTTCTTAATTTGATGAGAGGCTCGGCGCTTCACACAACATTTAAGAAGGGTGAAAATTGTGTCTGGGGTATACCATATGCCATCAAAAATGTCAAAATTATATTTCCAAAGAGCAGAGGCTGTGGCATAAGATAAAAATAGATGGTTAGTGTCTTCCCTATGTTGATTACATAGATACATTTAGAGCATAGCTAGATACCAAAAGATTGAGGGCATACCTCAGTGGGAAATCTGTTATGAGAAATGCGACAAATTAGAGTTAGTCTAGTAGGATTAATCCACATCATGTTGAAAGAAATTTACCATGGAAAGCTAGAATTAGATCCATGAAAGTTGTGCATATAAGAATTTTTTGAGTCAAGAATACCATTTGGAGCGGGTTTCGAGACAAGAAAATAATCACCGTTAATAAAAGGATAGTTATTAATGATCTGACCTATATTTTCAGGGATATTATCCCTATAGGAATGGAGAAAATCTTTAATAGTGTGACTAGTGTCCACCATAGTAGAATTACGGGGAAGCATCGAGGCCAGTGGAACACTAGTCCAATTGTCAAGACAGAAATTTATATTGGAGTCAGCGCTCACAATCCATCTAGATTTTTCAATGATTTTATGATAAGTGTACCTAATGGAAGGCCATATCGAAGAAGATATATAATTTAAGTTCCCCTTCCTATGTTTGGAGACGAATCTGTGTTTAAGGAAGTCGATGGAATTAGAGTTAGTATTGAAAAGTCTCTAAGTAAGTCTAGTTTGAAGAGCATCATTAAACAAATTTGTGTTTTTAATACCAACACCCCCTTTTTCAAATGGTTTTTAACAGGTTGCCCAGGGAATGGTGACATGTTTTTTTTGAAAGATACATCCTGTTTAGATGAAGTTCTTAATATAGGTGTTAATTCTTTTGAAAATACCAGTAGGACATTTGTAAATCATAATGGAGTAGACCATTTTGGAGACAATGGTCGATTTGACCAAAAGTATTCTACCATCCATAGAGAGGGACTTTCCTTTCCAATTAGAGAGTTGATTAATAATTTGATCTACTATGTTACCAAAGTTAATAGTTTTAGGTCTTCCCCAAAAAAATAGGAACCCCCAAATAAGTGAAGGGGAACCAACCTTTTTTAATGCCAAGATCATTGGTAATAGTATTTTTCCTCTGCGTGGAGAATTTTTTACCAAAAAAATGTGCGATTTAGGCCAAGAAATGGTCTAACACTATGAATTCAACAATCTAATATCAATAGGATGGATCCTATAAAATATAATTTATATGGGGTACATTGAAAAAATATTCTCAATAATAAACTATATCTTCATATATAGTGGAAATAAAGAGAAATCATTAATAAAAAAACATATAACTTGTCAATTACTGGAGGAATGACATATCATTAAACAACATCAACCAGAACAATTAAGAATATTTAACTTGGAATAAAACAATACATGATATTTAATAGAATTTATTGATTTTTCATTCTATATGACTCTCTTTTAGGCAATATTAATGAAAACCTCCCATGCTATAAATTTATTTGGTCTCCATATTGAGTTAACCAATACATCATATGAACCATAAGAACATTGCACCTCTCTAACATGAATAATTCATAGAGAATACAATATATAATAATTAATAAATAATACAAAGAACATTTCTAGATTCCCTCTAACTTCACTGAATATGAATATCAGTAGAAAATTCTACAGATAGATAATATATAGAAATCCTCGAAGAATTGAATAATTGAGAAAATATGAACATGTTAGACACACCCATATCTGATAAATCATATGTACAAATCGATTCCACCAAAATAGTACCTTTAATTGAAGAAAGATTCATACCATACATTGTATATCTTTTCCACTTGGAATGAAGATGGACTAACACTTGAGAAAATTCTCTCGTCTCCTAACTCCACCCAAGGAAATATCATAGAAAGTAATGATTCCTTATCCCCAGCATCCAAAATATTCTAAAAAACCTGAATAAATAAGCTATTTATAATATAAAAACTGGCATTTTACTCTTTATGCTACCCATGATCTGTTAATATAATTATAAAAATTCTAATAATTCAAACATTGTGTTATGATACAATACCTCTTTAGATTCATGATCTCATATCAAAATAGTTACATCATTTATAATCCATAATTATTAAACAAAATGTAAAATTGATGAAAAAACACATTAAAGTAAACCATGCATGTAAATTTTTTAGAAATCAAGGAATACCTTCCCTTACTAGAATACTAATATCTTCCCTAGAAAACCTCATTAATGTATTACATCCCACCACATGATGACCCATTTTTAGCCTCAATATAAGAAGTATGAAAACTAGATGATCTAACTGAATTCTTTATTCTCTACATAATATGGGTTAAACTGATGATATTAGAGAAAGTAATATTATAAAAAATATTATCCTTTTATATAAAAGTGTTCCTTAAGACATTCTAAAAATTCCATACCCTAGCGGCCTCATCACCCACCATCGTAGGTGTGATCCATGGTAAGTCTATAGAGGGTACCATATTAAATCACTTACATACCCCTATACCAGATACATAATCTCTATAGATCTTTCACCCCTTATACAATATTTATTGAAGTTCATGAAAATGATTATTTTGAAATTCCTCAATTATATACCTTCATACTACTCTACCATGACTAGAATGTACCACCAATGCTTCACTGGTCCCCAAAGCATGTACACTAAAAGCTCAACTTACCTATTAGATGGTTTCATTAAAAATAAAATATATTCTTTGTAGAATATATGTATAATTAAAAGGAACTTGGACAACAATATCCTATAACGATATAGGGATGTTATAGCTAGAAAATAAATAGTTAGGACTTAGTTTTTTATCTTAATATTCATTTTAATGTCTAATATATATAGTAAAACCTAAAATAACCACTCTCTAATATATTGTTATATACAATTAACATGTATAACTAGAGGCGCAAGATCCACTACCTATAGAAAATTATTATTCCCACACTTATGGTGTTCTGTGTTAGGTCCCCTTAATGGAATATCTCTATAATTCTAAGAACTCAACTCTGATAATAATCTTATCATAGGTATTACCATTATAGAATATGATAATAAATAATAGGAACACTCCTATTGAACTTAAACAAAAAATATATATAATGAGGGTCCCATAAACAAACTCATGTATATAGTAATGTACCAACTCTTGAGATAAGTATAATTCTCAAATAGAATAATAGAGAAGTCAAAATATATTAACACAGAAATTAAATAATCATGTGTCTATTATGAACAACTAAATCGAGATATTTTATAGGAAAATAATAGATAATTTATTGTTTAAAATTTAAATGATTCTATGTTGAATCATAACCAGATGATCAATAATAAGAATGTATATTAATGACATGTGTTCGCTAAATAAAATAAATGATGCATGATCATTTGTTTTATTATAACCCTAAGCCTATTATACAATCTCATAAACCTCAAATTAGTATCAAATTGTACCATATCTAATAAAAGTATCCCAAATATAAAAGATAATTCCATTAAAAAATATTCCCACCCATGGAATGTTCAAATTATCTCAAACATGGGTTAGTTATTAAATAGAAAATGATCTGTAAACTTCTCAAAAATAATTTATATTTTCTATATAACATATTAAAAATATTAAAAAAAGATATCAATAATGCTATTATACAAAAATGTAACATCAAATACAAGGACCCATCCTTAAACACTAAATATTCTAATAATTTTAAACTAGAATTATTTTTTTAAATAATTATAATCATTTCAATATAGAGTTTTTATAATTAGGATAAACTATGAAATTATAAATACATACATTACAATTGGGAACTTCTACTCAGTTTTCATTTTTTCCACCAAAGGAAACCCTTTTAAAATAAAACATGTTTTATTTTCATGACATATCTTCTTAAATGTTATATTTACCTCATCCTGGTCCCAACTCATCATTAAAACCATATGAAATAAATTTTAAAATGTGGGATATGTATAAAAAGCTCAGTAAGGTACATAAAATAATGGAAATATATAGTTTAGTGAAAAAAATGAAAATCAATTTAATTTTAATTGAGAAGATGAAATAAAACATCATTGACATGTAAAACACACCGGCATTTTTCTCAATGAAATCCTTTTAAACCCCTATTAAGCAATTTAAAAACCCTTTTTGGAATCTTAGAGCATAATAATCATAAAACCCATTCAAATCCCATTTAATTAGAAAAACCATATGGCTGAGTTCCAATATAATAATTTCCCAATGTTTAAGAGAGATATAATGGGTATCCCTCTTAATATAATCTATAATTAGGCTCACCCATCAGCTATAATAGCCCCAACTCTTCTTATAATGTATATTCGAGAGCCATAATAGGGCTTAATCCTTTATATAAGCTATATCATGGTCACCCATTAGTTATAATAGTGATAAAACCTTCATATAATATATATTAGTTTCATCATTTCATATAATTCTAAAGTAACATATAATTAATAAAACCCTTTTATACTATTTAAACCCCATGTTTAAAACACTTTTGGATATCAAAATAAACTTTTCTTTTAAAAATCACATTTAAAATATGAAAACTGTGCAAAAAACAATGAAACAATTTTCTTTGAAAAGATCTATGAAACATATAAAAGAAACATTAAAGAATTAAATCTCCAGGAAAGTATAAAATTATTTTCATTATGTATATGCTTTTTATTTTACCTTTGTAAAAAGAGTTTAAATAGAAAATTTAAAAGATGATTTTTAAAAGAAATTCCTTTACATAAAACCATAAAAATATAAGTTTCTGAAAATATTTGGTAAAAATTAGAAAATTAAAATTTTAAAACATTAATTTATGTATAAATAAATTCCTAAAAATAATTTCGAAAACTTGTACAAGAAATAGAAATATTTATAAAATAATATTCAAAACATTTAAAATGTGGTTTTTTAGTTTAAGAGTCTCTTACCGTTTGTCCGACTTATCACGTATGTTATTTATCATACTAAATAATAAAATTAGTTTAATTATTTACATTAATGATAATTTTTTTAATGTTTATTATTCTTTAAATAAAACATATTATCATTTTGTAAAAATTACTTAATTATTTAAGTTCACAGCAGATGTTTTGATGATATTTGGTACTTGAGTCCAAAATGAATTTGGTATGATGTATATAGTAAATTTTTTATTATTCCATCATATATAGAATAATATTAATTTCATAATTATCAATTTCAGGAATAAATTATAATTTTAAGTCCATCCATTAAAAATGGTTATGAAAAATGAACTATGATACAATCATGGCGATGGTAGTTTATATGTACGCATGAGTAACATTTTCATTTATAAATGATCATTATAGAAATAATTTAAGTATAATTAAATTTAAAAAATGATAATTATATAAAATATATCATATAAATTATCTAAATATTCTCATATATACCAATCATATGATTTGGTGATGAAAAATGAATCACATCGATTCATTGAGGTGATAATTCACACACACACACGAATGATGTTATCATTTTTATGTGTATGGAAATTTAAGTATATAAAATATAAATTTTCTATTAATAATGATAAATATTTAATAAATATCATTTATAATCCTTAATTACATCATTATAACCAGTTTTGAGAAACTTTAATGGAAAAAAATTACATCAGCTCATGAGGTGGTAGTCCGTCGTACACTTGAATGATGAATTCTTTTCCAATTTGATGGAAGAGGAGATGTATATGGTTCATGAAACGAAAAAAATAAAATAAAATTATATTGAGGTTAATGGATTTATTATTTTATCATGGTTGAGTAAGATTTAATGGAATTTGATGATGAAATAAAATAAAAACCCTTTATTAAAAACAATACCACTTCTTTGGACAATCTCCTTTGATTAACACCTTAACACAACTAAGGTGAGTGTTATTCCAAAAACTGACTCTATAATGTATGTAGTGATTATAGTAAGTTATTTGGGAAGTTATAGGTAGAAATAATCTGGTTTTTAAGTTCTATGAAAAGATAATAAGTGGTTATCTTTTATAAGAGAGGGGAGGGACACTCTTGGAAATTCTAAAAATATTAAATTAATATAAATTAATTTACAATAAAAAATTGATCCAATATTTTTAATTTCTAAGATAAGATTAGTTTTTATCTTAATATAAACTTAAAATATAAATTATATATGTTTTTACTAAATTTTAACCCTTATCCTTTTGTTTTAACCATTATTTAACCCCTTTAACTCTTACTGTTACAACATGTATATTTACACTTTGAGGGTTAATATAATAACTATAAAATACAAAACTACCCATAAATAGATAATTTATGAAATTTTAAACATTATCAAAATGTTTCTGAAAAAAATTAATATTTTTAAAAATTTTAAATCATTTAATAAAAAAATATATATTTTAAAATATCATTAATGTCAATTTTGAAACTATCCATTACATTGACTTAAAAAAACAATAAGATATCATCAAAAAAACTCTTTAAATAAATCCCCAATATCTCATGGTCATATATAATTTTTTCAGATGAAATTTATTATCTCAAATAATATTTAATTTGATAGTTTTAATATCATTTATTTGATGTTAACATTAATAAAATAATTACCGCATTAGCATTCTGTAAGCATTTATGGTAATTTTTTTTCACTAAAAATTAAAAATAAATTTAAATGATGAATTTCAATATTTTATATTTTAAATTAATAATTATATTTGAATTTATCTTCTAAATAACCCTATATTATAATGCTATATTTATTAATAAGATGAGTTTGACATCTTTGACTTTTCTTTAAATAAATTATTATATCTGTCATAATCTCATCCAAGTGGATCACAGAGGTAATAATTTTGATCCTAGGATGATAATGGTCGGACCGAACTAATAAAATAAATTTTTTTGAAAGTTTTGGGGTTATTTTATAGACATTAATATTTTATTTTACTCTTAATTATCTAATTTACACTTTATCATAGAAACAAAAACCACTAAAGTTACTATTCATATTTTAGAAAAATAAAAAGGACCTATTTTCATAATTTTGAAATCCTAATTCTAAATATAGGATCCATTTTTAAAAATCAAAACAAAATATTTATAGAAGTTAATTTAAATTTAAACCGACAAAACACAATGAAAAACTGTTTAACAGAGAAATTCCATTTTTAAATTTGAAATGTTTTTATATTAAATTCAAGTACAAAATTCATTTAAATATCCATAATTGGATTAATTTAAATTAAAATTAAATAATTTAAACTTAATACTAACCCAAAACATAATATTACCTCATAAATACTTGAAAAATGTAATTTATTTATAAAAATATGTATTCTTCACTATTCTTTGGAAAATCAATCCTTTTAGAAAAATATAAAATTTTACCAGAGGACATTTTTGATATTCTGATTTAAAAAATGAATTTCATTTTATCTAATGAATTTTCTAAAATCTCTTGAAATTAATTATATTATTTTTACATAAAAACAAATAAAAATGATTTTTGAATAAAGCGTATCTTCTAAAGAATATAATTACTTTACTAAAAAAGTGCGTGATTATTTTCTAATCACTTAAAAAAACCATAATATTGTGTTAGAAAATTATATTTATTTCAAAAATTAGTTATTTCTATTCATTTATGACAATTTAACAACTAGGTTATGACAACCACAGTTTGATAGTAATATTTATCTCTTCATTTAGTCTTGTTGTGGCGTATCTTTTATACAATCAAACATAGAGTTTCATTTTAAAATATCAGTATGTAACATCCTCTTGTATTTTTGGAAATTTCACCCGCACAATTTTAAAATAGTTCTCAATAATTAATGTTTTACTTTTTAAAAAACAGTTTTCAAAATCCCACATTGGAAGAAGGGTCAATAAAACACTCACTTAATAAGATGGAAAAGAAAGTAAAAATGTTACCTAATATAAGGCATACTATATTTTCATATAGAAAAACTTGGGAATTGAAGAGAAAAATAACTCCCAAGGAATTATAGATAGTGATAAAGAACAATATCTTGATAAATTTAACCATAAGGAACCATAAATATGTGATGGGTTAAAAGATCATTGATAAAAGAAAAGGGAAAATGTTTTTTCTAAAAGTTATGGAATTAATTTAATTCCTAGAATAATAACATATGAAAACATACTTACTTGAAAAGTATATCTTCATCCTATAATTAATTTCCACCACAAAAAAATCTTTTAATCCCAACAATTAGTATTCAAGATTATTTTTTCACACATGAAGAACTAGAATAAACTTATAGATAATCAAATAATCCAAAAAATATTAAAATTCAATTTCTATTATATTGAATCATTACCCAAAACCAAAATTTATAGTACAAGAGAAAACAATTCACCGAAAATAAAAATCCTTTATATAAAAAAACTAATTCAATATCTAAAATTTAATAGTAATACCAAAAGTTAAAAATAGGTCATTTAACAAATAAATATACTTAAAATTCCTCAAAAAATATTCTAGACTATAATTAAGACCTAAAAACTGGAAGGATTTGATCACATAATATTCAATGGAAATTTTAATATTTATCTCCAAATAACATCAATAACTATTGACGTCTCATACCAAAATTTAATTTCCCTAATCACATAATCTCTAGGATAATGTAATAATTTCCATAAATAACCTGAATCACCATAAATCAACAATAAAATCTTATATGTCTCTAAAAGATAATTGAACCATTATTCCTCCAATAAAATTATATAATAGTCCATTTATTTTAATCATAATGAGTTCCCAAATTAGTAATCATATTCCAAAATAACATTGATCACCTTATAACAAAATCAATTTACAGTACAATAGTTATCAATACAATAAAAAATATGTTCAAAAAATGAACTTAACCCTTATACCTCAGCTATTTTAAAGAAATAATAATAATTTCATACGAACTAGGATATCACATAGGCTAGTGGTAGGTGTTGTATCTTTATCACCCTTCGGTTTTAGGTTCAAATATCATGGAATTTTTAGACATGATGGGTTGTCCCTGACCTATAAATTTCTTTCTAAAACAATAACTTCTAAATTATTCCTAAAAATGTTGTAAACATCCTGAAAGACAACTATGGGATATTAAACATTAAATAATTGTTTTAAACACAATTTTTATCTCATACCTTCCATTTTGAATAAAAAATGTAATAACCTAGAATTACCTCAATAACAAACTTCTAAAAAAATATCATTATTAACATAAAATATTTAAAAAATGAATCCTAAAAGGGTTTCCAAAAAAATTGGTATTATGATAAACCTTAAAATTATAAACCCAAGATGATTTCTCTAACTGTTAAGAAAATATCCTAATATTTAAAATTATCTAAACCATTCTCTAGCACCAAAAATAAGGACCTATCCTTAAGAACTATATATTATAGTGATTTTAAAGTTGAATTATTTTTCTTAAAATCTTGATGATCTATTCAGTTTATAGTTTTAGAGAATTTGGAAAAAATATTAGATTATAAAAAAATATATTAAATGTGGATTATTATACTTAGTGTATTTTTTTATTCATATCAAAACCATTTTTAGTAAGACATGTTTTATTTTCATGAAATATCTTCATTAATTTTATCTTGCACTTATCCTTGTCCCTAAAAATACTTAATACCCGATGTAAAAAATGTTTAAACATAAAATGATCACAAAAATCTCAGTAAGGGACATAAAACAAAGGAAACTATTAGTCTAGTGAAAAAAATGAAAACCCATTTCATATTATTTGACTGAATTAAACAAAACATGTTCCCATAAAAAAACACACACACATTTTCCTATAATAAACCTTTTAATACCCATCTGAAGAAATTTAAAAACACTTTTTAATAACTTAGATAATCATCATAATAAAACCTATTAAAAATAATTTTTATTATAATAAATATAAGGACGAAATCCTACATAATAATTACCTAATTTTTTGGTGAGCTATAATGGAACTCACCTTTCGTATAAGATATATCGGCTCACCCATGAGCTAAAATGGTACTCAACCCTTCATATAAGCTATATCAGACTCACCAATTTCATATAATACTCAATTATAATATAATTAGTAAAACCATTAATAACTTTTTTAAAACCATGTGTAAAACACTACCGAATAAAAAAATATCCATTTCTTGTAAAAATAAATTTTAAAATCTATATACCACACACAAAACAATGAAACTATTTCCTTTCAAAAGATCTATGAAAAATATAAATGAAACAACAAAGAATTAAAGAATCATGAAGGATGCAAATTTATTTAATTCTGTATATGTTAATAACACATTTATTTTTATCTTTGTGAAAAGATATGAAAGAGGAACTTTAAAAGAGGATTTTTAAAAGAAATTACTTTATATAAAACTATAAAAGATTCATTTTTTTATTTTTTTGAGAGAAATTAGAAAATTACATTTTTAAAAGAATAATTTTCATATAAATAAACTTATAAAAATAGTTTTAATTATGTGTGCATAAAATAAAAATATTTATGAAATAAATCTTTAAAACATTTAAAATGAGGTTTCTACTTTAAGAGTCCCTTACCATGAGTCTGACTTGTCTCATATATTCTTTATTATCCTGAATAATAAACATATGTTAATTATTTACATAATTTAGAACAATTTTAATGTTTATTATTCCTTTTATTTCAATTATTTCCATTTTATTTCAATTACTTCATTATTTAAGTTCACATAAAAAATTTGGATGATATTCGGTACTTGAGGAAAAAATTAATTTGGTATGAAATATATAGTCAAACATGTCATTTTTCAATCATATATAAAATAATATTCATGAAATAATTATCACTTTAATACCAAAATGGAAATTTTAAATCCATCCATTAATTTATTTTTATAAAAAATATATTATGTTATAATCATGGAGATAGTTGGTCGTACACACACATGAGTAACATTTTCTAATTTCAATGATCATTATGAAAATAAGGTAAGAAAATTTTTATATTTCCATAATTATCATAATATCATAAATTTTTAATTACATCGGTATATATACTTATTTATATCATTAATATTATGTTGTGATGAAAAAGAAATCACATCTCTTCATGGAGGTGATAATTAACATAGATGCACAAACGATGTTATCATTATTCTAGTAATGGAAATTTAATAATTTAAATGATATATTATATTTTCATAATGATAAATATGTCATAAATATCATATAAATTACTTAATTCCATCATTATAACTAGTCTTAAGATATGGTAATGAAAAATAAATTACATTGTTTCAAAAGGCGGTAGTTCATTGTACGCACAAATGATGAATTATTTTACCATTTGATGGAATAAGGGACAGATGTGGGTAATACGACTAAAATAATAAAATAAAATTATATGGATAATACTTGAGTTATTATTGTATCATGCATTAATAATATATTATGGAATCTGAATAAAAAATAAATTAGAAACACTTGATTAAAATCTATACCTCTAATTTGGAAAATCTCTGTTGATTAAAACCTTAACACCTCTAAGGGGAGTTTTTTTACCAAAACTAAGGACACTATAATGTGGTTTGGGATTATAGGAAGGTATTTTTTTTCAGTTATTGGCTGAAATAAATAAGTTTTTATATGTGATTAAAAGAGAATAATAGGTTCTCATTTATGAGAGAGTGGAGGGACACTCTTGTAATTTCTAAAAATAATAAAAATATATATATTAATTTTCAATTAAAAATTGTTTCAAGATTGTTAATTAAAATATAATAAGATTTTAGTTCTAATTAACCTTATAAAATAAACATTATATATGTTTTCATTAAATTTATACCCATATCATTTGATTTTAATCCTTAGTTAACTTCTTTAACTCTTATCATGAAATTTTTTTTTTACACATTGAGGGTAAATATAATAAATATAAAATGCCAAATGAACTATAAATGGGCCATATATGAAATTTTAAAAATTATCCCAATAACTTGGAAGAATTTATGTTTTTTAGTAATTTTAAATCATTTAACAAAAGATTATTTATTTTAAAATTTCATTGATGACAATTTTGACAATATTGATTATATTGACTTTTACCAAAACAATTACAATAAGATATCATTGAAAAAAAAATATTTTAATAAATTTAAAATATTTCAAGTTCATCTATAAATTTCTTATATGAAATTAATTATCTCAAATTATATTTATTTTAATAGTTTTAATATCATTTATTTTTTTTCCATTAACAAAATAATTTCCACCTTACCGTTGTGTATGAAATTAAGGTAATTATCTTTCACTAAAAATTAAAAATAGACCTTTATGATGTATATAAATATTTTATATTTCAAATAAATATTTATAGTCTAATTTATCATCTTGATAATACTATATGAGAAAAGTTATTGTTATTAAAAACATAGGTATGACATCTTTGACTTTTTTTAAATAAAAAATTATATATTTCATAATCTCATTAAAGTGGAAAAAAGGTTATAATTTAGATATTTGATTGACTATGGTTGAAAATAACTCATCCAATAAAATTGTTGAATGTTTTTTATTAATTTTATAGTCCTTATCATTTTATTTTTACCCCTAATTACCCAATTTACCCTTTACCATAGTAACAATAATTACGAAAGTTACTGTTCATATTGATAAAAAAAAGAATCATTTAATTAACTTGTACGACCTGATTCCAAATAATTCACTGACTTTTATAAATTCAATACATATAATTTTCATATTTTAATTTAAATTTAAACTGAATAATGTAATGAAATTGTTTTTTCAGAATAATTCCATTTTTAAATTTAATTTTATTATACTTAATTAATGTATAAAATCCATTTAAAAAACCATAATTAGATTAATTTAAATCAAAATTAAATAATGGAAAATTAAAACTCATCAAAGGGAAAATTTTACTTTATAAATAATTTAAAAATATATTTTTTATAAAAAATCTCTATTTTTAACTATTTAGTGAAAAATCAAACTATTCAAAAAAGTATCAACATTTCACCATAGGAAAATTATGAAATATGGATTCAAAACATGATGTTAATTTTATAAAATAAATTTTAAAAAATTTACTGAAATAAATTATATTATTTTTAGATAAAAATAAGTAAAAATCATTTTTATTTTTTTTAATAATATAAAGAAATTTGTAAAAATTATATGATTATATTATAAGAACTTACAAAAACATTAAAATTGAGTTGTAACATTATACTTATTTCAAAAATAATTTATTACTATTGATTCATACCTATTTAATGATTAGTTTATAACAACCAAATTTAAATAATAATATTTAGTTGTTCGTTTAAGCTTGTTGTGGCATATCTTTTGGGGTATCGAACATAGTGTTTACTTTTAAAATATTAGAATGTTACATCACCAATATGGTTCCCCTATACCTTGAATAAACTATATTGAAATGTTCCTCATGAGGACCCCCTATATGCTAAATTCTTCCAACTAGCTTTCAATATCAACATTAACCAATGTAGAAACTATATCCTCATGTATAGATAACCATAGTTCAAAGACCCTAAACCTATTATCCCAGAACTAGTGGTTACTTTATTACATTATAACTTGATACAGTTTATCACATCCCAATGGAGGTGTTTTATGAGATGAGCCTGTAAAGGGATTCCTATCGCTAGGTCTTCCCCCGCCACTGCCTTCATCGCCACCATCTTGGGTCGTCTGGATCTATCCTCAGGGCTTATCTTGGTATGTTCTTGGTGTAGTATCTTCCAATGGTAGTGTCGTGCAGGCTTGTCATCTTCGGTAATTGCTTCATGTTCTAGCCATCTTCATTCCCTAACATTCGATCTGGTTAGGGTTTCTCTCGGCGGCGCGATGTTAGTCCAAGATGCGGGTCCTGATACTGCGATATTGGGATGCTATTGCGCTTCCTTGCATCTGCAGGTGACTGGGAGGATCTGAAACTTGGGTGCAGTTGTGAAGGCGGTGACGAGATCTTCTTCTCAAGCTTGTGAAGGGGTGACTTCTCAGTGATTTCTATTCAGGAGGACCCATTTCTGGTTCGGATTCTGTCTTTTAATCGATTTTTTTTTGTTTTTTGTTCTGGTTTTGCGATGTTCTTGGTGTTTCGTGGTGGCATTGATGTAGAGGTCTGGCTTCGGATCTGACGACTAGTCGGGATCAATGTGATGGCTTCCAGATGGTGGATGATTATGTAGTGAAATTTAATGGATCTCATAGATTGAGTCCTGTTTTGGTTGATTGTATGAAGCAGTGGTATGCTTTTTTTGTGCTGAATTCTGGTCCTATGGTTTATTGTCTATGGGGAAATTCATCTAGTTCACTATAGGAGACTGTTTCAGAAGAGTTTCAGAGCATAGAACATTCACCGATCATGGCTTTTCAGATTTTTATGTTTGAGAGGGTGTGGAGTTTTCCATCAGTTCCGTTCCTGTGTATCCTTTCACGGGACTACTTGTCGAGCTGCGATGAGAAGGTGGAAGCTCTTCTTATTGATCTTGATGATAGGGAGGATCATTTCTTTGCATCTTTGAATTGGATTGTATTTGGACTTGGACATTGGACTGTGGGCCTTTTTGTTTTTATGTCTCTGAAGTCAGTTGGTTTCCCTTTACAAATTAAAAGGGGACTTATCTTAATAAAAATTAATTTTCAGTTAGTATCACATCCCAATGGAATGAAGAGTATTTTTTCTTTTTTAAATAGATATATACATGATTTTTATATTATATTGGAAATATAAAAACATAGAATAAGAAAAATTATTAAATACTTGGTTTCTTTCACTATATCCCTCTTGATATCAAGGTGAAAGGAAACAAATAATGTGTGGGATTAGATGTTTAACATGGGCTTTGTATCACAGAAGATAGAATGAGAAAATAATAATAAATAAATACAGAATGTAAAAAACCTAAAAAAATTCTACTTAATCAATAACAAGAGAAATAAGAATGGTATGGAAAAAATTAATGATAATCAAATAAATCCATATAAATAATTACATGAGATTGAAAATTATCAAGGAATATCATAACTACTCAAGAAATCACATAAAATTCAATAAAAAATTTCATAGTTACGGAATGAATAATGTAGTTCATCTTAAACATAATGTTGGGTCCTCATACGAAGACATCAGGATCATAATGTCAAGGCCTCATGCCTAAACATCTTAAATAAATGTGTAAAACCTCATCCAATTACCCAACCTATTTTTTATCAGGGGATATACTAATAAATCATCAAGATATATAATTATATCCCCCAACCATCCGTTAATATTTCAAATATATTCTTCAAATGAATAATCAATATGACTTCATCAACATGCCTTAATAAAAAAAAGAATCCTACATAGAAAGAACTAGTACGATTAAGGACAATCCTTTAACAATAAACCTGACCATTAACCATCTAGATAAAGAATTGTGATAGTTTCATTATAACATATCCCCAGTGGCGTATAATTAAAAATAAAGTATTTTTTTCATTTATGAGTATAAAAATCATAAAAAAATCATTAAAAACATTATTTAGGAAAATACACTTTTCCCATTGAAATAAATTGTTTAAAATATAAGTTTTATGAAAATGTTAAAGAAATTTTTTTCATTGAAAATAATATTTATAAAATGAAATGGAATCAAAAATTAATTGAGTGTCCATGAGGGATGTAAATTTCATTCATGTCCAGTACTTAAAAACAATGATTAATTTTCACATTTTTGAAAAAAGATAAAAATAACTTATTTGGAAAACCAGATGAAAATTTATTTTATATTATTTTTAAATTAAATAATAGTAATATAATTTATTTATAAATAAAAATATAATATTAAAATCGTTCTTTAATTATTTTTTGAAAAACATTGACATAAAATGAAAAATATTCTAGATCAAGTAGTAAAACAATGTTTGTTTTCCAAAAAACATTATTTGGTATCATAATTATACAAATAGAGTAAAATAAAAGGAACTGTTTAGGTAATATAAATAAATATAGATGATTAAATTATATTGGGTTTAATACAAGAAGATCAAATAATTACCCGGGTGGATTCATAAACAAAAACAATCCTAAATAATGATGACATTTTTAAATAAACCATTACCGCTACGGTAAATTTTGTATTATATTCCCTATAAAAAAATAAAATAAAATAATACATTAAATTTCATTAATATATATGTAATAATGATAAATTATTTTTAAATACATGTTTATACACCACATGGAAGAATGAAGTGTTGAATACAACCTATATCCCACAAAAGTAAAAGTGAGATGAGAAACCCATATCTCAGGATTGACATGCTTCGTAAGTGACTTATCATCCTTTATATTAAATTATAATTTATTATAATTTTCTTAAATAATCATGTTCATAATTATAATATCATATATCAACCACTTATAAAATTTTAAAATCGATTTACTAAATAAAATTTAATAAAATCCTCGTTACCTGTCGTCAACTGTCATATTTTCCAGGTATGATTTAGTTTTTCTATTCTAGGACTTATAATTTGATAATGTTTAAATAACATTATAATTATAATAATTATTTAAAAAACATATTTATTCATTATATAGATATTTATCATTTCCATGAATAGTGATTATAGAAAAATAATCAACATCATTCAGGAAAACTGTAGCTTATACGTACACATTAACACTGATTTTAGTTTTCAACATATGGAATGAAATAATGATAAACTATATTTCACAATTAAATAATTATTATTATAAAAAATATTTAATATTTATTCATTTAATATCTATTTATTACTATACAAGTAATTACTAAATAAAAAATGTATTGCATTCATTCATTGAGGTGGAAACCCACATATAGAAATGAGTGACATTGTCATTTTACTATGAATTGGATGGTTAGAAGGCAGATATTATATAATAACTATTGAATCATAATTTTTTTATTAATATAACACATATTAATTATTTACATGTAATAAACCATCCATATAAAGTTGTGATAAAATTTGAATTACACCGCTATGTGGAACCAGTAATCCGTGTGTACACACAAGCAATGTTTTTGATTTTATTTTCTTGGAAAAAATATTGAAAATAGATTTAACATAATTATAATATAATAATTGTATATTTATGATACTAGAGTTATTATTTTTTATATATAAAAAATTATTAGAGGAAGTATAAGATGAATTCAATTTGAAAGATTCAGTGAAGATGATTGCCTCTTCATTCAAATATTTCCTTTAGATTCCATAAATAAAACTCCTAGGTTAGTATTTTAAGAATATAGGAAGACATAAATAGTGGTTGGGGAAGTTTAAATTTGAAATGGGTAGGGTTGGGTAAATTTATATTTACCAATGTGATGTGAGGATCTAGATAACGTGGCCTCCTTTTTTAAGTGATGGAAATGACAAAGTTGGAATTTCTAAAAAAATATTAAAAATTAACTAAGTCATTATCATGAAAAATTATTCCAAATAGATATCGATTTCAGGGAATTTTTTGTAGTGAAGACATATACCTAGAAAAATAAATTTATAAATATTTTAGTATGTTTCTAAATTTTATCCTTTTTTATCTCCTTGGTTAGCCGATTTTAATCATGATCATAATAATGAACTTTTTGATTTGAATCGGTTTTAATATTTTTAATAAGATAAAAATTGGATAAAAAATGACCATGGGATGACATTTTATACCATTAATAATCTAAATTTACATCTTTAAATATTTTAATTATTTTTAAATATTCAAATAATATAAATTTATCATAAAATTATATTAATATTATTTGAAGAACTAGTCATATTATTTGACTTCGAAAAAAATTAAATAAATTGAATTAAAATATAAAACTTTTACAGAACTATAATATGTTTTTTTTCATTAAAAATTATTGTACCAAAATAATTTTCCTAAATTTTATTAATTTTAATAATCCTAAAACCATTTATTTTTTATTCTTATTAACTGAATAAATACTATATCAGTGCTGAGTACACATTCAAAAAATAATATAATCAATAAAAAATAAATTATAATGAAAAAAATCATTTATATGTAAAATATTCATTTACAATAAAATAAATACTCATTTTATCATTATGTAAATATTTTTGGTGTATTTTGTCCCAGAGAGTGATATTTTTTATTGATTATTTTCATAAATTTATACAATCGCCATAATAAATGAAAAATATCTCCATGTTTCAATATATCATATAATTGGATGGGCCCGACCAAATTCTACACATCCAATAGGATAAAGGAATGTGATGGGTTGATATTGAGAACTTATCTCATGATTTTAATCATATTTTTCCCATTTTACCTTTACTAAGGTGAGAAATAAGTACCTTCATTACCATCCATAATGACCAAAAATAAAATTAAACTAATTAACAAGTATGAACATCATGATTCCAAAATGGAATTATTTTATCATTATTAAATCTCTATAAGTGTAAGAAATTAAGTTTTGAAATTACAAAAAATTAAAGGAAAAATAGTATTTTCAGAAAAATGATTTGTGAAGTATAAAAATGGTTTTATAAAAAATCCATTAACACAATTTTTTCAACTGAACATAATTATCGTACTAAAAATATAATTGAAATAATTTTACATATAATTTTTTTAAAAAATAGAACAATTTATTTTTTTGGAAAAAAAATACAATTTTGAAAAAAAAATCATTTTCCACTAATCACATGAAAATCGATCATTTCCAAAAAAATCCAAAAAATCACTCTAATATTCACACGATGATTAAAAAATGATATCATTTTTATATAATATACTCTTAATAATTTTGATAAATAATTATAATATTCAATCATAAAATTATACAAAAAATTGTTAGGAAATCATTTTTTTGGGAAAATAATTTGTTTACTAAAAATTTAGTGCTTAATTCCTAATTGCTAGTCACAATATTTTTAATTTCTTGGTTCTTTATATATATTTCTTACAATATTTATTCCAATTCATTCTCTCTAATTAAATGGATTTGTTTTTATAGTCATATATAATTAATAATGTTTCATGGTTCGTATAATCTTAGTTTGACTTGTTGTATATTCTATTGAAAATAATATTATTTTAAAATCCCTTAGGTTGACATTCTACCAATTTTAACATCTTTTAGCCTTGAAATTGGAAATTATTCTCAAAAATAAAGTGTTTCTTATTTGAAAAATACCTTTTTTCAAAACACACATTATCAAAATGATTTTTAAAACTTCTTCTTTATATATGAAATGAGAAATATAAAGGTAATCTAGAACAACACCTAAATGGGTTTCCAAATATTATAATAGTAGTGAGAAGTAAATATATAGAAATGGAGGGAAAAAAGGTCCTAATGATGATTAATAGTTATAGAGAACATTTATCACATGAAAGTGAGCTATCCTGATAAATTTAAGGACCAAAAAATCATAAATCAATAAGGTTTGTAAAAGACTATTTATTCATAAAGAATGAATGTATTATCAATTTTTAATTTTAGGATCAATTTATTATTGTTTAAGAATTCATTTACCATACACACTGAATAAAAAATGATATATACTTACATCAAATGTATAATATCAACCTTTAATCAATTTTCCCTAGAATCTCATCATTTTCTCCAAACGATGACTATCCATGATGAAATGTTCATGCTTGATGTAAAAAATAAATTTCAAACAGATCAAATAATCATAAAAAAAATAATATACTACACCTATGTTTATATATTGACCAAAAATTAAATGGTTACCATAAGATAAGATAATATAAAAATGAAAAAACCTTCATATGAAGAATTAATACATTTTACTAAAAATATCCTTAATAACACAAAAGGTTAAACATAGATCACTCCACGGAAAAATAACCCTGTATCCTAATTATACTCAATGTCCTTAACATTAATTTTTTTTAATCTATATTGTTATTTCATATCATTTAACATATATCAACAAAAATTTAATTTCATTTGAAGAACCATTGCAATAATTTGATTTAACAATTTTTTTTATTTGTTGACAACTAATCTTTTTGAATAAGATTGTTTTTTTATACAGGATCAGACCTAGTCTATCCTAATGTTCTTTGCAAAAAATTTGAATGTTTTAGAATGTTTGAATACAAATATAAAGGGAGATAAAAGTTTTATTTTTAAGAAAGATGTTTTTCAGACTCATAATATTAGACTGAGAAACACTAGTTTCAGAGTATTGGATCGAGCAGCCCCAGATGTAGAGGTGGTCATTAAGATGAAGTTGTTGATTGGACACACCATTTATCTTAGGTCCACTATCATGATGTTAAATATTTATCGGTCTTGTCATTTTTTAGAAAGTCATAAGTTGATGAGTGAAAAAGTCATATTGTTTCAGAATTTTTTTCAAAAAACATAGCGAAGTTAAGAGTTAATTTTTTTTTCATTATTTCTAAACAATGTCAGATGATTATTTTTTGATCATTATGTTCCCATAAATAATGAATAATACTCAAGATAAAATCATTTAATGAAATGGATGAATCATAATTATTGAATCGACTACAGAGATCAAGAAAAGGTTTGCATCAGATCTAGAAGTACCAGAAATAGAATTAGTCATAAGTTTGAATGATTTACAGAAAATACGGTTTGAATAATCTCAATTTTTCTAAGTGGAGTAACCATTGAATAATTTCCATCATTATGGGAAAAATAATTATAATGGGATTTCAATTATTATGGGAAAATCATGATAATGTGGTTTCCGTCATAATAGAAAAATCTATCACTATGAGGATTATATCCGACTGAAGATGAGTACGTTTAATCAAACTAACTCTAATGAGGATACCAATATCCTATTGATTTGATAAATAATGTCAGATCATAATAATCTAAGAAATAAAGTAATATCGTACTAAAGATGGGGAAGTTTCATCGTAATGAGTTGAGGAGGTTTCGTCATACTGATGAAAAAATAGCATGTTAAAGAAGGTTGAATATAGAGAAGAAAATATGTGAAGAGTTAAAGTGGCATGATATACTATTCTTCATAAATCTCAGATTATTCTTGATAAGTTTTTAATAAGATAAAATTAATGATTAAATATGAGTGTTTTTTAGAGGTTAGAAATTTCAGTAAGCGGGGAATGTTTTCAAGTTTAACTCCTTTACCGTTAGGTGTTACCTATAAATAATTTCTTAGATTATTTGTTCATTTTAAATTATTATTGATTGCAAAAAAGGTGGAGTGCTAATTAATTTTTTCCAAGTTCTTTATTTCTATACTGAGATCTTAGAATAAGATCATAAACCTCAAAGTTGTATTTACCAGACTGAGGAAGATTGTATTGAATGTTTGAGAAGAGTTTGAATTTTTCAGCTTGAGATTGAATAACACAGTATTGATCCAATTCGACTAGTTCAGTCAAACTGAAGAATATTGAACGAATATTTTGAAAAGAGTTTGTGTAATGTATATTGTGAATGATTTCAGTATATTGAGCCCATAAAACCCAACATCATTGGATTGAAAGAATTATATCCATCCAAATCAGACTGAGGATACAGGCTGAGAATTTTTGGAGTAGTTTTAATAAAGTCTTTATTATTTTGTTTTGGATCAATTTTTTAAGTAACTAGGTAAACTGATGGGAGTTAGTATAATATTTCCTATAAAGAGATGGATGTTGTCTAATTAGAGTTGGAACAACTTGTATTTTATTAATTAAAATAGTTAATTTCTATAGACCCACCAGAATGACTATGGAAAGGATATAGGTTCTCATATTGAGGTTGAACCATGTTAATCTTATGTTATCTACTTGGTTTCCTACTTTTTCAAGAAAGAGTATTTATTAAAATTTTACAATGAAATAAATTTTAAATAGTTATAGAGGTTATGTTTCTATATTTTTTGAAACACATAAAAACTGAACAATTGATTCAACCTCCCCTTCTTAGTTTTTATTTAATCATTTGTATCTTCAATTAGTAATAAAGGAAAGTTTCCAATGACGAATCCTTATTAGGGATAATATCTATTAGATCAATAGTAGAGTAATTCATACATTTAATGGGAAAAAATTATTAAGTATGGAAAATTAGGACGATTAATTATCTCCTATCTCTTAGCTGGGAAGTTATTAATTCTACTACAATTAGTCTTCCACCTACTAATAAAGATTCCCAGATTAATTTTTCTAAAAAGTGAAATATAAAAGTTTATGGAAAATATATAAATTTTATCCTTATTTCCTTATAAAAATTTTTTAATATGAAGTTCATGGGTCTCTAAACTTTAAATATTATATGGTATGAGATGGAAAGTATTTTTGAAGGGAATACTAAAGTGAAGGAAGAAATACTAAAAATATTTCTGAGTAAGTTTAAATACATTAGAATTAGAGATGAAGAAACTATTGATGAGTACTTCATGAGAGTAAACAAATTTTTTGCAACATCATAAGATTCATTGATATTATATAAGAATCTGAAATTATGAAGAAACTAATGAGAAACTTTCCAGACATGTCCAATTCTAAAATTTTTTCTTTAGAATATAAATATGATTTATCTCTCGATGAATTGCATACCTTTGTTGTTTCTTATAATGTGGGGAAATATCCAATTTTTTAAATGAGAATTAAAGACGAAATGGACTTTGATTCCATGAGAAAAATTTAAATATATTATATTAAATATATTGATCCTTATTACTCTGATTATAATGATGATGATGAGTTGAATGACAAAGTCATGTCTCTTATTTATATGAACCGTCGAAGGTGAAAAAGGAAGTATGAAGGTAAAATTCCAGTCAAATGTTTTGAGTGTGGTAGAATCAGATGCTGCTCAATGAATTGTCCCTTGAATAATGTTGGAAAATATCAGGTTGATTCAAATGAAAAACATCGATGGAAGAAGTGGAACAAAATTTATAAAGCAGAATAGCCATCTAAAAAATCTAAAAATAAGTTTATTGGGAACAATAGAAGTATTTTAAGTAATAAAGACGAATAAAACTAAAATAGAAACAATTAATTATTAGTTTAGAGTTCAATAATGTCAGAAAATTCCTTACAAAAGTTGAGTACGTTGAGTACTCGAGAAAAAGTGATGAAGAAAAAGGTGAAGAATATTACAGAGGGTATAAAATTTGATAATAACTCCTTTATTGTCTTAAAAAACCAAACTCTAATGAATGAAATCACAATTATAAAGATAAATAATGAATAAGTTTCTGATGGAAGAAAAAATTTCATAAATCAAGGGGAATAATACATTAAATAGATTCTATGTTAGAAGATAAGAATTAATTAATAGGGAAAGATGGTTCAAGATATTAGTAAGAAGATGGAATCTAAGGAAGAAAAAGTTGACAATTTTAAATGAAAAGTTATTGATTCCAAAAGTATCTTGAGGATGAGGAATGAAAACATCAACAAATATTTTGATGTAAAATATGAGACTTCTATATATATTGAGAAAGCTCTAATCAAGAATCTGGTGAAATTATCACCCACTAAAAATAACGTTTCATATTTTTTTTCTAAGATTTCAGGTTACAGAAAAAGTATTTGAAAATATTGGTTGTAAAAATAGTGTAAAAAAACTATTTCATCTATAAAATATGATAACCCGCCCAAGAGGAAAGATGGTCCACATCTTGAGTGTAATAGAGAAAAAATAAGTTATCAACCCCAACAAAGTATCTATGGATAATGATCTTTCTTTAGTATAAAATCATGATTTTATGGATATTGATGGTGTTTTGGAATCTATGGGAACATATATTATAAATATTTGACTATATTGTCACATCTGAAAAGAACGTAGGAACAAATAAATATTAATAGTAGAATAAGGGTGAGTGAATTTTCTAACCCACAAGAAGTTAGAAATTAAAAAACCAAAGATGTTATAAACCTTTCAACAAAAAATTAATTTGAATGTTTGGATGGATTTTGTGGAAGATATGATGAGGCTAGTAATCAGGCAAAAATATGTATGAAAATATTTATAGAAAAACATTCTTATAGAAGAAAAGAAAAAGAATTTGGAAAGAATAAAATTGAGGAAACATCTTGTGTTGTTGTGGCAGATTTGAAAGAAAGTAAAAGGAACAAACCATGGATAATTGATAATGGTTTTTCTTTACATATTACAAGTGACATAAAAATATTAAAACATATTGAAAGTCATGATGAAGGAGTAGTTACCTTTGGTAATGACAGTTCCTTAAATACCATATGAATTATAATAGCTGAGAATAAAGTAGAAATGTTTAAATCTAATTAAGTTTTATTCATTGAAAGGATAAAACATAACTTACTTATTGTGAGTCAACTTTTCAATAATAGAAAATAAGTAATATTTAGAAAATATTATTATGTTTTCTAAGTATGAATGATAGAAAAGTTATTACAAAATGAGAAATAACTAGTGGGAATCTATTCCAAATATAAGAATTCAAAAACTCATGTTACTTAAGTGTTGAAGATGAAAATAAGTTGTGGAATCTAAGACTTGGCCACCATAGGCATAAAAACATGAAAAACTTTCAAAAAGTTTCTCTCTTTAAAACATTCCATAGTCAAATAGAAGATAATAAGAATATTATGTTACTTTTCATAAAGGGAATATGACAAAAAAAGTAATAAGAGAGTAGATATTCAATCTATCGAACATCGTGAGATTATTTATTCAAATTTCTATGGACTAATGAGACATTAATAAACAAAATGAAATTTATAATTTATCACTTTAATTGATGATTCCACTTAGATGAAAAACATCTTTGTTTATGTAAAAAAAGTTTGAGGCTATGGATATTTACATCTTTTTCATAAAATAAGTGTAGAAAGGAATGAGATTTTATATAAAGATGTTGAGATCATAAAGTGATACTTAATTCACAAGAAATAATTTTGAATATTATCTAAGAAATCATGGTATCAAACATTAGTATAGTGCCCCATATACTCGACAATAAATGGATTATAAAAAATAAAGAATAGAAGTTAGGATAAAATGGGAATAAGTATGTCATTAAAATAAAAACCATCATAGTTCTATTGTAAAAAGGTTATTAGTACTACTGTATATGTTCAAAACAAATGCATGTTGAGAATGGAAACTAACACGACTTCTTATGAAATGTGGTATAACAGAAACTCCACATTGAAGTACATTAATGTTTTTGGAAGTCTCTATATAATCAAAATAAAAAATAATTATCTTGGAATTTTTGGTGAGAAAAATGAGAATGAAATTTTTATGGGTTATTAACCAAATAAAATAAGTTAAAAATGTTGCAAAAAAATAACTAAAAAAGTTGGTGGAATCATATGATGTGAATGTATTTGAAAAAAAAATTCCTTAAAAACATTTATTGAGAACGATGAGGAGGTTAGACTTGATATTTCCAATGATAGTTAAATTAAGTCAAAACTTCCATACCAATATTAAAAAGAATCATGTGATGAGGAAAGTTCAGTTGGAAAATTATATTTGAAATTTCCTACCTTACAAATAAAGGCTGAGTCAGAAAAAATTATTGCAAATTTTAAGGCTCTAGTTTATTCCAAAAGTTGTTTCATATTTGAAAACCAGACTTCACTTATCCCAAAATTTGAACTGAAATCAGTTTCAAAAGCTATTAAACACAAATAATGGGAGGATTCTATGAATAAAGAGTTGAATTATATTGATAAAAATGATACATGGGAACATGTTCCATGACCAGTAAATAAAAATGTTACCAGAACAAAGTAGTTTTATATAAACCAATTGAATGAGAATGTATAAGTTTCATGAAACAATAAAAGACTTGTTTTTAAAGTCTATGCACAGGTTGAAGGTGTGGATTTTGAATAAAATTTTTCCCAGTTGAAAGATTATAAACTTTTAGAATATTTTTATCAGTAGCTGCACATTGGAATTAAAAAGTATACCAGATCGATGTAAATTCATATTTATTAAATTGTGAGAATGAAGAGGAAGTTTTCATTAAACAAAATTCTAGGTTTCTTGTTTGTGGGGATGAAAACAATGTTTATATACCGAATAAAGGTTTGTATGTTATGAAACAGACTCTAAGTTATTGGTATTAAAAACATAAAAATTGTTTAAGAATTTTGAATTTTTCTAAAGGAAAAGTTGATATTAACTTTTATGTGATGTAAGTTGACTCCAAAACATAATTTTTATTATGAATTTGGATGAAATAAAATTTTCTGGTGAGGAAGAATATATTTGTAAATTTTTTTGAGTAAATTAAGATGAAATTTTAAAAGTAAATGTTGAGAGAATTAACTTTCTTCCCTGTCTAACATGTTTAGAAAAAATAAAATACATTTTTTATATCAATAAAAGTATTACAAGGAATTATTAAAGAAGTTTCTCATAGAATAAAATAAATAAGTTTCTACTGTAATATATATCAAGAAAATGTTTAGTAAATATTATCCTAAAAAAAGTGTGAATAAGAAAGATTTTCAGAAGCTGGTTGGAAGTCTAATTTACATCACAACCTAAAGACCTGATATTTATTTATGTTGTGACTTTGTGACCAAGGTATCAAATTAATCCAAAAGAATCACATATGTTGAAAAAAATGAATTCTGAGATATATCAAAGGAAAAAAATTTCATGGGTTGTTATATAAATGAAATAGTTAGATGAAGTTTCATGGTTATATTGATATTGATTGGGTGGGATATTGTAATGATAGAAAATCAACCAATAAAGGAACATTTTTCTTTGTGAATGTTTCGTGAGTTTTCATAGTAAGAAAAAATGTTTAATAACTTTAAGCACAAATGAATATAAATATTTTGTAGGTACCCAGTCTTGTACTCAAATGTTGTGGATAAAAGTTCAGTTAGAAGACATGAAAGTGAATATTTCTAAACTATTGCAGATACTTTGTGATAATCAGAGTGAAATCAGTCCCTCTAAAAATACTATCCATCATTCAAGATAAAAATATATTGTTATATTTTTCAACTTATAAAATATAATTTTGATGCTAAATATGTTTTTCTATAATATACCTCAAATAGCTATCAAATTACTAATATCTTCACAAAAATGTTTGTTGAGTTGAGGCCGAAACATCATGTCCAACCTCTACCCATGAATTCCTAAACCTCATGAGGAATAATCTCACCAGGATTCGGATTATGTTAACAGAGGGAGAGATAAAGTAACAACTTTTTGCTTAGTAATATTTTTAACTTATCATTATTAAATTAATCTGATGTTATGGTTATCAAAAAATTGGAGAGTAAAAGATAAATGTTAGGGGGATTTTACCTTAACATGGTCGAAAAAAATGCTTGTAACCAAATGATATAATTATTTTAAAAACATTAATTTATCCAATAGGGAGGTTTTAGGAAAATATATTTTGAGAATGTCTATGTTTTTGATAAATTTTTAAAACCTTATGTTGATTACAATGTTGAGTTGTGAAAATATTTATTAGAGTTTGCAAAGTTGTTAATAAGGGTTGTCAAAAAATAAAATGGGGGATATTAAAGATCCTTTGTGATAATTTGGATTGATTTTTTGTTATTTTTTAACAACTAACCATTGTAGTATAATTTATTTATATAGGATTAGACCCAGTCTATCGTAATGATATTTTCAAGAATGTTTAATGTTTATGAATGTTCAAACCCAAGAATAATGGGTAAAAAAAGTTTTTTTAATAATGGTGTTTTTAAAACTTATAAGATTAGACTAAGAAGTAGAAAATGCATAGTATTAGACTGATTAGTATCAAAAATAGATGTGGACAGAAAGATGAAGTTGTTAATTGAAAAAACTATCAGTCTTAGGTCCACAGACATGAAGTTAAAAATTCATTAGACTTGGTGTTTTTTAGAAAGTCAAAAGTTGTTGAGTGAAGAAGTCATATTATTGCTAATGTTTTTTTTGAAAGAAGATATTGATGTTTGAAGTTAGGGAGTTTTCAAAATTTCCAAACAAATTTAGGGGATTATTTTCTGATCATAAATTTCTCATAAATCATGAAACATAATCATGATAAAATATTTTTATGAAATAGAGGAATTTTAATAATTGAATTGCCTCTAGAGAGCAAGAAACAATTTTCATTAGACCTAGAAGTACCAGACATAGAACTAGTTAGAAGTATGAATGATTTATAGATGATAAGTTTTAAATAATCTCAAATATTCTAAGAATATTCACCATTGAATACATTCCATCATTATGGGAAAATCATCGTAATGATATTTCCATCATTATAGGAAAATTATCGTAATGGGATTTCTATCGTAATGGGAAAATCCATCATTATGAGGATTCTATTAGAATAAAGATGATGAATTACAATAATACTAACTATGATGACGATAGATAGATAGTAATTAGTTAAGAAATAATGTAAAATTATAATGGGTAGAGATAAAAAGATAGATTATGCTGAAGTCAAGGAAGTTTAATTATAATTAGTTGAGGAGGTTTCAGCATACTAAAGAAAATATCGGAAGTTCAAGAAGGTTGATTATGAATAAAAAGATATGTGAATAGTTTAAGTGGTAAAACATGATATTCAATTTAGTTTAAATCTTAGAGTATTCTTGATAAGGTTCAAAAAGTCAAAATAGAAGTTTAAATGTGATTGTTTTTTGGTGTTTTGAAATTTGAGTATGCAAGGATAGTTTTCTAGTTTCCTATGTCTTCCATTCTATGTTTCCTATAAATAACTACTCAGATAATTTGTTCATTATAACTTTTTCTTAAGAGTGGAAAAATTATAGTAATGTATAATTATTTCCAAGTTATTTATTTCTAGATAGAGATCTTAGAAGAAGATCAGACACTAGAAAGTTTTTTACCGGGAAGAGGAAAATTGTATTGAATATTTGAGAAAAGTTTGAGTTTGGTAGCTATAGATTAAACAACATCGTATTGAGTTAATCAGATTGAGTTAATATTAATAAGTCCATAAAAATGAAGAATATTTGATTGATATTTTGAGCATAGTTTGAATAATGCATATTGTGAATGAGTTTATAGTATTGAGTCCATCAGACCCAACCTCATAGTATTGAGAGAATCAGATCTTTCTAAATCAGACTAAGGATCCAGACTAAACATTTATGGAGCATTTTGAAAAAAGCATTTATTATTTTTTATCAATTTTTTTGTAATCAACTTTTTAAAGTGATATTAGTTAGTATAATATATCCCATTAGGAGTTAGAATGTGTCCAATAAGAGTTGGCACAAGTTTCATTCACTTATTCATAATAGTGAATTTTTATAGACCCAAGGGATATGCTATGGAAAAGATGCATGTTCTCACACTGAGGTTTAAACTTTTAAAAATTGTACGATTTACCATTTTTATTACTTATTTCATGCATGATTAATTACTAAAAGTTTATACGGAAATAAATCTTCACTGGTTGTAGGGTTTAAATTTCTAAAAGTTATAAAACTCAAAAAATTAAACAACAGATTTAACACCCACTCTCAATTGTTATTTAGTCATTTGGAACATCATTATTAATGTGAAATATATATTAATGTTATAAAACATATTAAATCTAGTTGTAACATATACCTCATCCTAATTAATCATCCCCAAAAATAAAATTCATCACCATGATAAATCAATGTAATGATCATTAGAACAGAATATCATAGATACAATTTAGATACTAACCTAAAAGGTAATCCATATAATGACAAAAATATCTTTGAAAATATAAATTTATCAATGAATCACTTTTACGAATCAATATTATCTATATCACTCTATCCAAAAGACCATTATTACCATAAAAAATCATATACTAATAGAAATGTTTATTTAAACATCAATAGAGTATTCTTACTGAGACAAAGTAATGTTTCTAGTCACCTGAAAATACCATCACTTATTACATGAAAATGGGTATTTATAATTTTTATCTTTTGATCATCCAAAAAAAATTTAAAACCATTATTTTATCCAAAACTCACTATTTTCACTCACATGAAAATAAATATTTTTTCAAAAATTAAAACAATATTCATTTATCAAATTAAATAACAGACTATTTCCAGTAATCTAAAAATTAAATAAACATCATCATAGATGAAATATATAACATTATCATTATATCACTTACCAATTTTAACATCACAAATAATAAACCATTTACTTAATCAATATAAATCTTATTTTTATCCATAATAAACATTATTAAATTACCACTAAATAAAATTTTCGGGTTTTTAGTAACATTCAACATATATTTTCAAATCTTTAATAAAAAATACTATAAAACAATCCTTATATGTATCATGATTCTTATAATGAAAATATGTTTGAAATAAGACATGTACTACAAAATTATAAAATATCATTATATAAAAAAATCAATCATTTAACTTCAAAGAGTATTATAGAATAGGTCCTCCCTTCATCTTGGAGTTAACCTTTTCTGGTATTTGTAATAGAAAATTCCCATAATCACCCATATAAAAATTGATATATTAATGTTATTTAGGATAATAATCATACTCCTCCAACTAACGCATTATTTTTCCTAGAAAAATCATTTATATGATCCATTATTTTCTATAAAAAATTTCCGTTATGTTGATACATTTCAAGGGAAAATCTATACACATTTATAATATAAAGGAAACCTAGACTTCTATTATCTATGGTATCCACAACCTGAGTAAAAAAACATTATTCTATTCTTTGGTTAGTCCATAATTTAGTTAATGTTTATGTTATTAATCAAATATTATAATATATTATTTGGTATAATAACAATAACTATCAATCTAATCGTCATCTAAATCAGTTTTTCATAATCACCACATTTTCCGTCATATTCAATGACAGTGTGATTCCTCCTACTTCTCTCCATTGACTAAAACCAAAAAATATAGTACGTGCAACAATATTAATTATGGGAAACCATATAATACTAAAAATAATATATAGGGTGTTTAAATCATGACACCTTGTTTTAAATATAAGACACCTTAGGTTTAACCTTTGTTATTAATGGTCATCATCTATTCAAATGATTCATAATAGTCTATAATAATAATTTGAATTAACCCATGCATATCCTTTAATATTTTTAGACCAGGTTCACAGTACATGGAAACTCACCATGTACTATAAATATAGTTGACATATACTTGAAAAACCATTTTAATTGTAATTACCTATAGAGGAATATGTTTTAAAACCACATCCACTTGCAATATCTATAAAGGGATGTATTTCTATAAAATCCACTTAATCCCAAACTTACAAATGTTTGAGGATGTTTTCCAATACCAAGACATATCTTATAGTCTATCACAGAGTTATAATAGCTAATATATGTTTTCCTAAACTAGGTACCAAAGGATTATACTAAACTTACTCTAATAAAAACTATAATGAAACACATGCTAGAGGCCTAGAGATAATGGTTTCTATATTATAGTGGCACTAGATACATGAAATACTATCCCAATAGAAATAATAGCATAGTCATCTTGGTAAATGAGATACATACATGATTCTAATATTATGTTGGAAATATGAAAAAAACATAAGAAACATTCTTTCATCCTTGATATCGTTTCAAATAACATTTGCAATGTCCTAGGGAATGGAAATTAAATAATGGGTGAGCTCAGATGATGAATAAGGGTTACATATATCTGAATATAGAGTGGTTAAATAAGGCATAATCAATATTTAATGTTATATAACTTAAAACAAATTACATTTAATCAATACATTGTGAAAAAAGTAATAATATAGCCTAAAAAATAATCATCAAATATTTCCAAATAAAAAATCATATGATCATGAATCATATACATGGATATCATAAATATTAAAATAATAACATGTACACAAAAAAATTAATTTTGAAATTATGGAATGCATAATGTCGATCATCTTAAATATATCTCCAATTCCTCGTTCGATGAAATAAAAAACATACCATTAAGTCATAATTCCTAAAAATATTACCAAAATGGGTAAGTCCTCTTCCAATAACCCAATATGTTTTATCCCATGTGATCTACTAACTCATAGTAAGGATATATAATTCCAAACCCCACCCATCACATAATATCTCCAATAAATTTATCATATGAATAAACAATAAAACTTTTATGACATGACATAATAATAAAAACTATCCTTATAAGAGAAATAAATATATGAAATGTCCTCACATTTTCCATAAAACAGATCAAAAAACATATAGATAAATAATGACGATGGTATAATTAAAACATATACATAGGGGAGCTTAAGAAAAACATATGGGTGTTATAATTTATAAATATAAATAGTTAATTAAAAATATTCTTAAGAGAAATAACCCTATTATATTGATAAAAATTATATAAAATTTAAATATTTCTCAAATTGTAAGAAAAATATTTATTGGAAAATTTTCTTGAACACTTTTAAATAAATCTTCAAATTATTGAGCTGTCATGATAGTGGGGAATTCTATATGTACCATATATATATATATATATAAAATATTCCTTTCACATTTTTTTGTAAAAAATCAAAAGTACCATATTTAGAAAATGACATGAAGATCCTTATAACCACTTTATAAAAATTAAAGCATTGGAAAACTGGATTTGATAAATCATTATAGAATAGTAAAAATATTGTTTAAATTATCTTGAGAAAAATATAGACATAGAAAAAAACAACCATGACTGATTAGAAAAATAATGCATGCTAAAATTAAAAAACAAATTATATCAGGATTAGTTAAATAAAGGAAAATGAAAAGAAAACTTATAATTTATATAAATTATTATATGGGATTAAAATACATTGTTTTTAATGTAGAAATATAAATTAATTATCCCAAAAGATACTTAAACATTTACAATCCAAAATAATGATGATATTATGAATTTCACCCTTTATATGGCTATACATATTTTTCATGAAAAAATAATACATCATTTTAGATGAATATAAAATACCTTTCATAAATATATGAATAGGTACCTTAAATGTTTAGTGTCTCTAGATACTAGATAAAAAATCTTGTTATTTTGTGAGTGATTTTCAACATATCCCATAACAATCATCTCATTTGGTACTCTTGATAGGAATACCCCACTAAAACTCTTCTTGATAACTTGGGGAAAAGAAATATAAAAAAAAGTGATATCAGATTCTCAGTAAGGTTAATAAAGGGATGTATCAAACGATATTCATATGAAAGTATTGGATAAAAATAAGGTTACAAGATAATTAATATAACTTTAAACTTTCTTCCCAAATCTATTTGGGATCATAAACAAGACTCATGAAATAAAAAATTATCATTTCAAATGACAAGAATCATAAGAGTGATAAATCATATAGAACCATAAGTTAATGGCCTAGAAGTGTGGCTCCATAATATGTATAGAAACCATTATGCATGTTAGATTTAAATAATGAGGACATAAAATCAAAATGGACCATTCAAGAACACAAGTTTCCATAAAATAATGGACCATAAATCACCACCTATTTCCTATAGTGTATAAATAACATCGACTTATTTCACTTAGTTGATCATGCACATTAACTTTATTCTCATAGTTATCTCATGTTATATAAAACAATACCAAATTTATTCGAAGGATATATAATCATAAGACCACCAATCACATAATTAGAACCACACATATGTCTTCCAAAATATAGAAAAAATTCATTATATCATCATTTCAAAACCCCTGTAATGAAAATGGGTTTCATAAGAATTATATAATATCTTTATAACATAACCCCTAGAAAATAAATGGGTATCATAACTATATCATCATCATAATAATAATCAATCAAGATAAGTAATATTGATTCTATGATTGGATCATATTAACAGTAAAACATATTTAACATCAAATGATGTTATCAAATATGAAAATTCATTTTAATGAATCACTATATTATTTCCTAAGGAATACACTATTTTCACATTAAAATATCTTATTTAAAATATTAAAATTTCAAAAATATGAATTAACATTCATTATTTGAAAAGAACCTTGAAAAAATGTAATGGACATTTTAAAGCATTGAGTATTCATGATGACATGAAATTCTATTCAAGTCGTATAAGTTATAAGAAAAATATTCACTTCACACAATATAAAAAAGAAAAAACAACCATATTTGGAAAATGAAAATAAGATTCATTTCAAACCATTTTTAAAAAAATTCATTCATGGGTAAAAATGAATTTAAACAATAACAGGGTAATTATAAAAAATTGAATTTTTTTAGGGTAAACATGGACATAGAAGAAAAAGGATTTTTGACAGGATAATAAAACATAATAGGTTTTCATTAAAACAATCCATTTACTTGAGTAGATAAATTGGAGAAAATGAAATGAAAACATGTATTATCTAGAAATAAACATATGATAATAAAATTAATTGGATTTATCATATAAGGATTTTATAATTTTCCTATTGAAAATGAAATGATATACATCCCTCATTAAATGTAGGACTAAATCATAAATATCTTAACTCAAGTCTCAAATTTAATCATAAAAATTCAAAAATATTTTATGAAAAATATAAATACGATAAATTAATTATTTAACCATGCTCATATCTATCAAACCAAGTATGATTTACTTATGGATTTTTATCGATTGTTTATTAATTTTTTTATTAAAATCACTTTTATGGATCATAACTACTTTATTTTTCATGAATGTTTTGGTTTTTCAGCCCTTATACATTCACATTGATCTTAATTACATAATCTTAAGATGGTTAATCATGATTTAAATTTCATATATACTCATTATAAATATATTTAGGGTCATCCATAAATGATCTAGAGCGATAAAAGAATTACCTTTTTCATGGAGATAGTAGGTCATACTTATGCATGAATATTATTTACATTTTTTATAATATGGAATGAAAGAATAGTAAATAATAATTCAACTTTAAAGAATCATCACTATATATATATAAATCATTAAAAATATATGTAACATCCCAACCCAAACCACTGGGTCTGAGGCAAAATACCACATAACCTAATGCGCACCTCCCCACACAAAAGAGGCTAATGACAATCAATGAAGGTCTAAGTCCATCAATGAGAAGACTATACCCCTTGTATCACATCAGAGGATAAATAATGAATAATCAGAGTAATAGTTTAGAAATTAAACTACATACATGTCTTGAAAATAAAAGTAGATCCCAATATGGCACTGCTATCTAGAATGAATAAAAAATGATAAATAAAAGAACTATTTAGTCCTCTAGTGTCTGTCGTAGTTCACCCCAATTTCATGCCCCGACTTCTCATCCATCCACCACAAGGCCCTGTTCCTTCACTGAGTCTCTCATTAAATCTATAAGCGCATCAAAATATCTGATAAGGGTGTGAGTAAAATACTCTTTAGGATGGAACTAATGCATCCTTAACTTGATTTTGTCAAGTATACAAATGTATTCCATAATAATAATAAATGTAGAAAGGACATAAACATACAATTCAAAACCGAGTAGTAGTATTCTAACAAAGTTGTCATAACCCTCGACCATTCATTCTTTGACTCCATGATGGAAGACAACTGAATGAGTTAGTGGAAACAAAATAGCCCTTACAGGACATCTACACGATGTCATGTAAGTGATACAAAGATTTATCTATTCTTTAAGAGGACCATGTCACCCAAATCCTCTATACGAGAATAACTAGTACTCACATCGACTAGGCTATCACATGGTGAATAACACTTGGGTAATCAAGGCTACATCAAGCACACCCTCAACAAAACACCATGGATACATTATATCTTCACCCTGTGCTTAGGTCCCTCATCGCTATCATCAAAATCAATAATTATACCACAATAAAGAATGAATATGTCACAACATTCCACCTGTCTCAAGTACCACTAACAACCAATAAGTCATGACAACACATATACTGGCTGAGCACACAAGTAGGCATAGTGTATCAATATGAGTATATAACAACATACACAACAACATGTGATCATAATAAAACCAGGATAAAAGATACCCTAACATCACTCATGGAATCACAGTGAGTTTTATGGGCTATACACACTCACATGTGATCAAAATCAACCACAATGAATTAAAATGCAATCAAATATTATCATCAAAGAAACAAGTGTAAATGTGAGCCCCATAAGGTAAAGAAATTCCTACCCCAAGGTTTTCGATGTAATAAGTCATGGATAAACCAGTCAAGAACACCTATCTATGGCCTTTTAGGAGAAATGTTGACCCTCGTGGTCCACTAAGGGTCCCTAAAATATTACATGTGATAATATTTTTTATCAACAAGAAAATTTTCACAATATCGTTTAAAATATTACATGCTATAATATTTTATCCCTCACAGATAATTTTCAAATTATCAATTAAAATATTATATGTTATAATATTTTATATGTCATGGAGAATTTCTAATTATCATTTTAAATATTACATGCTATAATATTTGATCTCTACGAGATAATATTCAAATTATAGATTAAAATATTAAATGTGATAATATTTTATCTCTTCTTGATAATTTCAAATTACCAGTTAAAACATTACATGTGATAATATATTTTATCTTTTGAATAAATGTCAAATTATATTTTTAAAATATTACAAAAAATAATATTTTATCTCTATTAGATAATTTTCAAATTATAATTTTATTATTATAATAATTATCATTTTACAATACACACAATTATCCTATGATAATTTTGATAATCATTCCAACTGATAATTACCTTATAAATATCCTTTAACAAATTGAATAATATTATCATAGATAATTTCATTAAATTATTCTTTGATAATTCATTCTAATTAACTTTTGATAATTTTAATCACTCATTATTTTATAAATTCATAAAAATTATCTTTTTGATAATGTACTAAAAATCATCCTTTTATAATTTCACACAATCCATTGGTAATTTATTTAAATTATCATTCCTGATAACACTATAGAAAACATATTTTTATAATCTCACCAAATTATCCCTGATATTTATTTTAGAGGGTTATTTATGTATCTCCCAATTTTTTGTATAATCATCCTTTTATAATTTATTACAATTATATTATTATTATTATTTACATTAATTAAGTGAAATTATCAATTGATAATTTTCTAAATTACCTTTAAATAATCTGGGTTTTGTCATTATATAAATCAACCATTTTTTTTATTAAAGATTAAAATAAAAATTAAATTAAATTAAATTAAATAAAAATAATTAAATAATTGAGAAGAAGAAGGTGTCACACTCTGTAGGGAAGGATACCATAACTAAATCTAGAATAGATCAACCAAGGTCTACTGATCGCGTGGAAGAGAGATCTGGGAATACTTAGAATCAACATAATGATCCAAGGAAGAAAAAAATAGGTTAGGTATTTGATAGTGTATATGTATGAGGTTCTATAAGACCGAGTATTTAAAACACTAGGTCAAATCCATCTTTCCACCTAATCTTGATAAAAACACATTAAGTTACCTCATTAAGATGTTATTGATTTTAAAAACATTTGAAACTCTATTATTTCCAAGCTTCTGGAATGAACGACATGAAAATTGAAGTCTTTGATGCATGTTAAAGAAAATGAATAATATAAAATTATTAAACAATTAAATAAAATTAATTATTTGACACAAAAATTTAATATCACCAAACACCCATTGAGCTTAAGAGTTATGCCCTATATAGGGAAAACCGACCATTATAGAACTAAAGGTGATCTCAGATTTCTCATAAGACACACCGTTTGAGGCATATTATTTATTAATTATCTATACAATCTATTAAATAATTAATTAAATATAAAAAGGGGTTTATCGCATGCGATGTTTTCAAACAGGCATCACTCATTAATGTTATACCCAACCTAGGGTAAACCCCCCATTAATAACCTAATGGTGGTCTCAAATTTCTCTTTAGAAATTAAATATTTAAATAATATTCAATAATTTATTCTCATGAGAGAGGCATCGAAACATCTGATGATTACAAATATTACACCCTTCTTAGGGTAAACACTGTGTTCCAGACCAAAATGTGGTCTTAAATTTCTCATATGACACCCCATTTTGGATTTATTCAATTATATTGAATAAGTTTTGTGTTCATAATATAATATTTTAAATATTTTTATTTTTTCTTCAATGAGGATTTACATGCATCAGAATATAGTGCTAACATAGCATCTAACTTCAAAAAATATTCAATTAAATATTACAAAATGTTAATCGGGCTTTAACATTTCTCAAATCCTTTAACCAAATTTATTAATCTTTTTTCATTGATAAATTATAATTTTTCACATAAAACACTTATAATTTAACAACAAGAGTGTTTTTATTTTCTATGTAAAATTGCAGATGTTATGATTCTCCTCCTCTATTTACTTCTCATCCTTGAAAAGAATCTGTTGGGGTCTTACTCAAACAACTCATGCCACTAAGCATGAACATCAGAATCAAGTTCTACATTTTTCTTTCCTTATAATATAATTCTGTCTCCATCTCAAAGTCCTTGCAATCAATAACATGTTTAGATTCAATTATGTACCTCTGAATTTGTGACACATAGAACACATCATACATACCTCAATAGCGAGAAAAAATGATTGTAAGGACCTAAAATTATATCAATGAATTTTCCTATATTAAAATTATTTCATAAAGTTTGAATCACATAAAATCACTTATAGAACACAATACAAACTTTATAAATGATGAATGGATGAAATAATAAGTATTTATTGAAATTAAGTCCCCTAAACCAATTGAATAGTAATATAAGCATTGGAATATTAATTGAGCATTAAGAATAGTAACCCAACCAATATAATATTATCCTCACCTATGAAAGTATTAATAAAATTTAGAAATATTATAAATAAAAATATGATATATTTATATCATGGAATAAGTAAATAAATGTTTCAAAAATGAGAAAATATGTAATAGTATTTTTGCGAAACATAAATGTTTATTTACAGTTTTATAATTAATATAATTATTGTAATGAAAATTTAGTTTCATAAAATAGATTCATAAATTAATATTTTTCATTCTTATGATTATAATATAATTTTAGGAGACGTTAATTAATTTTCCATAGTATTATAAAATCAGTTATAATTTTAAAATTGGTTTTCCTTGAATAAATGTTGATTTTAAGTAAAAATCAAATTTCTAATATTTAAGATTTTTTATAAAATGGATTAAAATTTTGGCTTCTAAACATTGGAAAATTATTAGGGTGATTTTTTGGTATTTTACTAAAACAGTTAAATCTTTGGTGAATAGTAAAATATAGTAATTAACAGTTTAAAGCTAAATACATGAATTATTGAGTCATGGTTGATGTATGGAAAATGTAAGAATGATTAGATGGAATACACATTCACTGTTTACTATATTTAGTCATAAAGATCAAAATTATTCAATATCTTGAGATAAAATAATAAAAAAATGAATAAAATAATCAAGAAACACCTCTCTCATCCACTATAAATACCACCCCTCACCACCTCTTCCTCACACACCTCAAAATCATTGAATATTTTCCAAATTATACCCAATACTCTTCTAAATTCTATCCCCCACATCTAAGAGCCTTTTATATCAATAAAAGATCAAACTGAAGTGCCTTAAGAAGGTCCTCAAGGAGAAGGAATTCAAGAGGTAAAATACTCTTTGGTTTTCATTTATTCTCTTTTAATTTTCTATTATTTTCAACTCCACAAATCCCATTATCCAACTGAAATGATAACTCCCGTATATTTTATGCTCTATAATTTTATTTTTTAATGGAACAACCCATCATCATTTCTCTTTACCTACCCTTTTGTTCTAAAAATTAAAACATCATCTGTGACGTGTTGCTTTATTCCATTTCAAGGATGACAAGTTTTCAATTTCTATTACCACCTTCATGTTTGTTCATAAAAAATTTTTATGGATAAAATATATTACAATATATTTATTAAATTTTATTTAATGTTCTAAAACCAGTATATATACATAATATTAATTATCAAAACAAGACTAGTTCGCGATGATTGAAAAAATGCCTAAATAATCTAATTGGTTATCACTATCCTTTTATCTAATAAATAATCATCGAATATGAAAAATTAATATATAAGACCATTTAATATTATATATTTTAATAACATTTAATTCCAGTTCTATACAACTATTCTTAGTTTACATGATCTTCTATACACTTATACAAGTGAACTGATCATGAAAACCAAGGAAATAAACACTAACAAATGATGAAATTGTTTCTTATAACTCATCAAGAAGGGACATGAATGAACTCAAAAAATTATACTAAATCAAATACATGTAGAAAAGTTTTTTAGTTAATTAATTAATTGACCTAATTTTATTATCCATGACCATTAGATCAAGCGCAGAATAGTTTTGGACATAAGGTAAAGGATTCTTTCCAAACCGCCATTTTCCCTTCGAGATATGGTTTCTCTCTCTTTACCCTAATATAATTATAATTTATTTATATCCTTATTCTACATTCTATGTATATGTACCCAAACATGTATTCAGACCATTTTATCCTTAATTTATGGGGAAAATCATATTTTAAAAATTCCCCCTTAATTATTCTTGATAAGCATGCCCGATTAATGGGAACTTCCCAAATTGTTACCCATTTTAAAGTACCGTCCATAATATTTTTTAAGAAACCAATATTTTTTCTAAAATCATCCATTTTATCCTAAAAAAATATCTCTTCTCATTTCTAGTTTTATACAAACTATTATGCATTTTCCATTTTAAAGAATGTATAAAATTTTCCCTTTAACCGCACTAAAGTGGCCAATTTACAAAATTTATTAAATAATATATTTACTCATTTTCAATTCAACTGGACGTAATTTATCATTATAAATGACTATTTTCCCTTTATAAATTCCCATTTATTATTTAAATCCAGTCTTTCATGGTTCCCTTGATGATACTCCCATTGTTTATGCTTTTTGGCATGATTATGATACCCATTTGATTCATTTGTAGGCCTTATGTTGATAACTTATGTTTGATTGTTCATGTGGAACACATATTCATGAACATGTTATAATGTGTGTTCATAGATAACACTCTAATTAATTGGGAAATTTTTAGTCTCATGATACAATATGTTGGAACAAGGTGTGAATCTGAATCCTTTATGGGCCTTTTTCCGCCTTATGTAATGGTCTTGATAGTAATCCTTGAGTCATTATCCTCCATGTGAAATGGTATTGGAAGTTATCCCTGACTCATTCTTTTGGAATGTTGTATGTTGTCTTCACATTTTTATGATTCTAGGATTACATGATCCCATGTAGACATGTTTTTATTCTTTATGTTTATTCATGTTTTTTATGTCACCATGTTATGGATTATATCCCATGTGCTATAATTTATCCCTATGTTTAATTTATCTTAATTGGTTTTTTAACTCATCCATTTGTTCATTTATTACATTGGCTATCCTGTACAGATTTAAGAGATCGATGGGATTTAGGATCTCATTATGGATATTAAATAAAAGATGTTTTTATTTTAATTTCAGGTTTTCTTAATTATGTTCAAAATCTTATAAAGACACTAGACTCTATGATACATGGTTGTATTTTAAGGATAGTTATTCTTAAAATCATATAATAAAATGTTTTAATGATTAGGGTTTTTATAGTTGGTATCAGAATATAGTCTAGTTATTTTTGGAGATTAGGAATAGAGAACTTTAGTAAGAACCCTGGGGATAATTATATCACCATGGATAACCTAAATTAAAACTTAGAGAATCAAAATTTATGATATACTTTTTATTTACAAGTTTATCCTTTTATGTTCAATGTGTTTTTACATACTTATTAGTTAAGTATTTATGTCCCCCCTAATTTCACATTCTTTTTATTAGTTAATGGATGGAAATTTCCAAACCCACACTAAAAATCAATGTGATAGTAAATGTGATGGTTGACCTAATGAAATACCAAATATGATGGGAATGGGTGCTCAAAACCTCATGATGGTACTTTCTCAACTAGATTAAGTTATGAATAAAAACATAAATCATGGAGAAAACCCTCCTTATCCTAAGAAATGGAATGTTGTGGTCGAATCCTTTATGTGACAAAGTTATTCAATATTTAGTGGATATTCAAAATCCCATCATCAAAAAACAATTGATTAACTCTATTGAGAAGCAATTCTTTATCATCTAGTTCTTAGAAGAAGAGAAAGATGTGCCGATAGTCTATAATTTTGATGGTGAATCTGATCAGTAGTGGACACCGACCAAGAACAAAAAGTCCAAGTAAGAAAAGGATTCCATGGAATGAGAAGATTTAAAGAAAATATTTTTCGATAAATATTTTCCTCAGACTCTCCATATTAAGATTAACATAGAATTATTCAGAATAAAGAAAAAGGAAGATGAGTCTATCAAGGAATATGAGGAAAACATTACATGTCTTGAAAAATATTTCTTTGTCTTTGTCATGAACACTAAAGGAATGGTGGATGGATTATTTAGTAGACTAAATTATAGTCTATGAAAAGCATTGATGATTTGAGACTTTGAAAACTATGATGAGATTTGCTATTCTTTCTTTATGTTTGAAATAGAGATCAGAGACTCTAAGTGGTCTGATGAGATTAGAGATTAAAAAGGGAAATAAAGTTTAGTATAGAAGGATAAACAAATTAATCCAATGATAGAAAGAAAACCCAACATACCACCTATTAAATTTTGGTAAGTAGCATCTCGAAAACAGTCTAAAGGGAACCATGAGATGCTTCAAATGTGTAAGAATGAGAAACATGGATAATAAATGATAAAGGTGTATGATGAATATCACTAATGTGGATGAATAAATAAAGGTTCAAATAAACTCTTAGTGTGTTGTGTAGTATTTCATCTACAAGAAAATGGGAATTATGTGATCCATTACACTAATCCATGGGTTGTTGGATGTAATCAACAATAAAAACCTCCATGGTAGTAAGTATGGAAATATGCCATCATTACTCATATGGTTGAGCTCAAAAATGGAATGGTGAAGGTGTGCTAGTTATTCAGTCAAGGATAGTGAACACACTATTTTATTCTGGTTCTAATCATTATTTCATATCTTGAATGTTTTATAGAACTATTCAGACACCACCTCAAAATATGGAGGTCGAGTTATCTATGAAGACAAAAAATAGGGAAATTATTTCATCTGAAGTATATAACTCTTCTCCAGTTAATGTTTGTGGATTTAACCTATTATAAAATCTTATCATACTTCATTTGGTATAGTTTGATGCTATATTGGTAATGGATTGTCTATCATTATATAAATCCATCATCAACTATCCAGAATGAGAGATCATTCTTCACTTCCCTATGAATCCTCTAATTTTGTATAAGTTTAAGGAGGAGGATGAATGTCCTTCAGAATCATCATCTCAAGTGTGGATATTATTTACTTATAAGAAATAATATATAGCTAAAATTATTGAGATAATAGAGATAATCATTCTCAAAGACATGCCGATTGTATTGGACTACACTAATTTATTCCCTAGAGAATTGTATGGTCTTCCTCCTGAATGAGAAGTTGTGTTCTTAATTGGACTTATTCATAGATCTCTCCCTATATCATAGAAACCTTATAGAATGAACACTTGGAGGAAATAAATAAGCAATTATAGGAGAATATGGAAAAGGATTTTATATGGTCGAGTGATTCACTTTGTCGTACACTAGACCACTTTTTCAGGAATAATGATGTATAAATGAACCTATTCATTGATTATCACAAGAAAAATAAAATCATGATAAAGAAAAAGTATCCCCTACCACATATAGATGACATGTTCGATCAGCTACAAAAGGATAAAAATTTTTCTAAGGTGGATTTTCAGTTGGGATATCACCAATTAATGGTGGGGAAAGAAGATATTCCCAAGAATACCTTTCAAATGAGGTATAAAAACTATCAGTTCATATTGAGAACCATAGGATTCAATAATTCCCCAATAATTTTCATGGAATTATCGAATTGAGCCTTTAGAGATTTCCTTGAAAAATTTGTGGTTGTCTTTATTAATGATATTCTAATATACTCAAAGAGCAAGGAGGATTTCCATGAGAATTTGAGCACTATGCTGCTGACCATGAGACGAAAACAAATATATGAAAATTACAATAAATGTGATTTCTATATAGTGGAAGTGTCATTATTGGGGAATTTTATCACCAAAAAATAATATCTATATACCCTTCCAAGAATAATTTAATCATATAGTGGCCTAGGAAAACATCTCTAATGGAGAACCATAGTTTCTATGTTCTAGCTAGTCATTAATAATGATTTGTGATGAACTTATCATGTTTTTAAAACCCAATATATAAGCTTACTTGGAAGGGAGTGATGTTTTTATGGACTAGTGAATATAAATACTGCTTTAAATATTTGAAAAAGAGGCTTATCACTTAACCAGTTCTCACACTATTGATATGTGGGGAACTCTTTCTGGTGTACAAAAATTATTAAAAGAAGGGATTATGATGTTTACTAAGGAAAAATTATAAAGTGATAGCCTATACATCCTGATAGTTAAAATTTCATGATAATAACAATCCCACACATAATCTAGAGGTAGCGGATGTGACATTTGAATTCTAAATATAGTGGTATTATATCTATGGAGAAAAGTGTGAGATATATACTGATAATTAGAGATTTTAATGTATATTCAAAAATAATGAGGAAAATATTCCCTATTGAATATATTGTTAGAGATCATCGAGGATTACGACAACTCAATCCACTACAATCCTGGTAATGTAAATAAGGTGGAAGATTCTATAAGTATAATGGATCCTATATCTTTATCAATAATGATAATTGAGAAGGATCTGATATTCTTATACCTAAAAAAAGTACATGGTAATATTTAAGGAGGGAACAACATAAATCCTTTATCAAATGATTTCTCAACCATCCCTTGTGGAGAAAATAAAGAATGCTCAAATAAATAATTTGGAAATTCCCAAAAAAGATAATGCTATCAGAAATAGGAAATCATCAGAGTTTAAAATAGATGAGCAAGGAGTTATGAGATTTGGGTAATGAATATGTGTACCATTTAATTATACACATATCTCACATTTCTATATTCACCCTGAGAGCATAATGATGTTTCAAGACATCCAAGAGCACTATTTTTGGGACAATATGAAGAAGGAGGTCGCTGAATATACATAAAATGTATTGGTATCTTAGAAAGTGAATCCAAAAAGGAAAAATTATAAGGGGATGATTAAACCATTACCCATACCAATATGGAAATTAGAAAAAACCACCATGGACTTTGTCATTGAAATTCCAAATACATTTAGTGAAATGAATGATATATGGGTTGTTTTGGATCATCTTAGAATGTCATTTCACTTTATCAAAATTCAAGAATACATATTATTGGATCTACATGAATGGATATCCATTAAAGAAGTATTAAGGCTTCATGGAGTACTGCTAAATATTGTATTCGATCAAGATTCGATATTTACCTTCATGTTTTCAAAAAGTAACCAACATTCTCTGAATAATGAGTTGAACTTTAGTACGGACTATCACCCTCAAACTGATGGACAATCTGAACAAACTATTTAGACACTAGAAGACATGTTGAGAGAATTTTTAATGGACTTAAATGGAAGATGGGAACCACATCTAACTCTAGCCGAGTTATCTTACAACAACCATTTCAACTCGAGCATAGAAACAGATCTATATGAATCCCTTTATGGGTAATGATGCATAACACGAGCATGTTGGGATGATGTTGCAAAACGTAAGCTGTTAGGACCTGAAATTGTCAAAGAAATGGTAAAAAATGTTAAAATCATTCACCAACACATCAAGGCTACCCAAAGTTGACAGAATAGATATGAAAATAATAATCATTAAGAATTGGAGTTTAAGGTTGGATTAATGGTATTTCTATGCATATCTCTATGTAATAGGATCATGAGATTTGCAAATAAAGAAAATCTAAGTCCTAGATACATAATCCCCTTAGAGATTCTTGATCTTGTTGAAGCTATGGCCTATCGATAAGATCTTCCATAATCCATGTCTCAAGTACACAATATATTCCACATATCCCTCTTGAGTAAGTACATACCAGATACCTCACATGTAGCACCCATGGTTTCTAGTTTGTAACCTTTTTTCATGAATATAAAGTTTTAGGGTGAAGGATGGGAGAGTTTTATGAATGTTTGAAATGCTTTTTCTGGCTAAAGGTGAGGTGCACATTCTACAGATGTGTTGACCAAACTGTGCGAGAGACAAGTAGTAACCATGCACATTGAGATGTGGTTTTGGGAAATTTGAGGTAGTAGCCTCAGAATGGTGTGTGAAAGGTTAGGGAGACCATGTGAGGAGGTTTTGTGAGGTTCAACCCAGGTAGTAGCTAACATGCCGTTAACACATAGTTTGTCTAACTGTGTGACTAAACCATGTATATGGTCAAAGCGAGATCCTAAAAAAGTTGATATCACACATTTATTACTCTAATTGGATCGTTTTTCCTTATATGTGGCCCTAAATTGGGATTATTCTCTCTTTAAGGCTTTATAACCTCTCCCAAGTTGACTGGAATCAATTAGGAGCCATTCCATGGCATTTAAAAGCCCAATTATTGTAAGAAATGTTTGTTCTTCACCATTATTGTCAGGTTTTCTTAGATCTATTTCTCCCTCTTCTCATTTTTGTAGATCTACACTCACTATATGTAGGTCTAAGATTACATATTTTATTTATGATCATATTTATCTTTGGTATTGATAGGGGAAGAGATCTGAGGTTGATTTGTGGAATTATTAACCAGTTTTATAAGCATTCTTCATCCATTTTCAGTTTTTTGTCAAAACGGTCAAGGTAGGAATGTTCACTCTCAACTCCTCTAAGGATAAAATATTGGAATTATTTGAAATTTATTAACTTGTAATGAAGTTATGATTAATTGTATATTGTTTATTTTAGAAACCTTCTTGAATTTCAGTTTTTGGAAATATGGAAAATTGGTGTTCTTTAATAAAGTGCTTGATTATTGATTTTAAAATGAATATTTTAAAATAGTATTTTTATGGAATTAGGGTAAATGGATATTATTAATCTATTTTCAATAAAAAGAATGATTTTATTTAAATTTAATGGGTTTATGGAATTGGTTTTTTTAATGATTTTCAATAAAGGAATGGTTTTATTGAAATTGGTTGAACTGGTTGAACACCCTTGGTTTGTAAATGGTCTTGCATGGGTTGTGGTGTGTGTTCATATGCATTAATATGGATAAGGGTGTAAAGGACCCCCATAAAAAGGTTGGGACAGATATGGGTGTGAATTACCCCCATCAAAGTGGTGCACTAAGTGACAGATTAGTATAAGGATAGCTCACCACTCGTGAGTATAGGGAGGTTCAGGTTGCATGCATGGTTGGGTGTGTGAAAAATTTGAATGGAATTGTTATGAAAAAATAATATTGAGAAATGGTTTTAAATCAATTTTTTTCTATAAATGTGTCTTCTTATTTTTTTTGAAATATCACTTGTTTACTCTTGGTTATAATTGGTTTTTGTAACTTGTTTATATTTGGTAATAAACTATTTTACAAAACTCTTTTATATAAATGGTATTTTTATAAATTTTTATAAATTATATATCCTAATGGATTGAGTAGGGAATTAATTAGGGGAATAATACTGAGTTTTATACTCACCCCTTCTTTATATCTTTGGTTCTTTTACAGATTCTTTCTTTTGGGACATGGGAAAATGTAAATCATCACATGTATTTAGCACCACCTCGTGATACTTGGGCTGTTTTGTGATGTCGGAGCCTAGAAATTTTGGATAATGGATTATTTTGGTCATCTTGAAGTATTTATTCATTTTCTTCTATTTACATTGGTGATTAGTTTTTATTCCATTGTTTCAAACTTTTGTGGTTTTTTATAAAGGATGTTGTTGAGTTGTCTTTTAACTAGTCATGCATCATATAGTGGGTATTTGTTTATGGTTGTTGGTTGTGGTTTTATTCTTAAAGGGTAAATCGTTCCCCAATTATATTGAAACCCTTTGAAATTTATTTTCATACTTTTCCTTTTTTTGGATGTTGCTTAAGGACTTGTAATCGCTTACCACCCTCTTAGGCCAATGCGAATAAGTGGGTCATTACATCACACGTACTGAATTCAATGGCAGTACAATTGAAAAATGACATCTCTTACAAGGAGAAGTAGGCGAAGATCATAGACTACAGATATAACGTTCAACATAACAAGATATATATATATATAGTAAAAGTACTATGGTGGAACCATAAGTACGATGAGGCAACATGAGAACCAGTGGAAGCAATGAAGGAGGAGTACCCTCACCAATTTTCTCTTCTTCTTTAAAATAGAATTTTGAGGGAAAAATTTCATAAGGGTGGAAGAATGTAATAACCCATAATTCTATTAAGGAAACTTCCCTTCCTATAATAAAGTAATATCGTATAAATCACATAAAATCACTTAGAGAACACAATACAAACTTTTCAATGAAATGTTGATCTAAATAAGAAGAATTTGTAGAAATTAAGGAACCTAAACCAATGTAAGAGAAACATGATCTTTGGAATAGAAATGTGACCATTAAGAATAGTAACCTAGACAATATAATAGTAACCTAACCTATGAAAGTTTAATTAAAATTTTGGAATATTATAAATGAAAATTTGATATATTTATATTCTATAATATTGTAAATAAATTATATAAAAATTATAAATTATGTTTTTGTATTTTTGTGAAATATAAATATTTTTATAAAATTTAATAATTAATATAATATTAAAAAGAAATCTTATTTTTATAAAATTGATTCATAAATTAATATTTTGTTCTCTTATGATTATAAGATAATTTTTTGGGACCTTAATTAAATTTTCAAAGTGTTATAAAATCAGGTATAATTTTAAAAATGTTATTTTTGAAGAAATGTTATTTTTAATTAAAAATTAAATTTCTAAAATTTAGAAAATTATTTTTATGTAATGTATTCTATTTATAAGTTCTATATTTCAAAAAAAATGTAGAGTAAATTTTGGGATTTTTCTAAAATAATTGAATTTATAGTAATACGGTAATTTATGGTATGAGATAAATATATAAATTATTGAGTAATGGTTGATGTATTCATGATGTAATAACCATTGGTTTAAACTAACATGAACAATTTACTACATTTAGTCATAAGAAGAACACTATTTATATTCTTGATCCAAAATAATAAACTAATGAATAAAATAATCAAAAAACAGTCATCTCCACCACTATAAATACCAGCAATCACCACCACTTCTCCTCACACCTCAAAAGCCTTGAAAATTTTCCAAATTCCACCGAATACTCTTAGGAATCCTTTTCCCCATCACAAAGATCCTTTCTCTCAATAAAATACCAAACTCAAGAGTCTCAAGAAGGTTCTCATGGAGAAGAAATTCAAGAGGTAAAATCGTATTTCGTTTTCATTTTATTTTATTTTCCTATCATCATATACCCTTATCCAAGTGAAATAATAAATCAATTATCGTTTATATACATAAAATTAATTGGGTTAATAGAAAAAACCATCATAATTTCTCTTCCCCTCCCCTTTTGTTCTAAAAATGAATACATTATCCACAATGTGTGGATTTATCGCAGTCATGGATGACAAGTTTTAAATTTCAATTAACTCCTTTAATAAAGATCATAAAACAATTTTTATAGTTAAAAAATATTATAATATAGTTATTATAGGGTATTTGATGTTCTATAACTAGTATATATACAAAATATTAATTAATAAAACAAAACTAGTATGTGATGATAAAAAAACGCCAAAAAAATATAAATGGTTATTAATATATTTTTTATAATAAATCATCCAAAAATATGGAAAAAATGATAAATAATACCATTTAATATTATAAAATTTCATTAATAGCATAAAATTTCAATTCTAGACAACTATTATCATTTTACATGATCTTCCATACACAAATACAAGTGAACCGATCATGAAAACCATGGAAATGAACACTCTCGAACAATAAAATTTTTCTTATAACTCATCAAAAAGGGACATGAATGAACATAGTAGAATTACAAAAAATAGAATACATGTATAAAAGTTAATTAATTACTTAACTAATTGATTTAATTTTATTATCTAGGAAATTAAGATCATGTGAAGAACAGTTGAAGACATAAGGTAATGGATTCTTTCCTAACCTCAATTTTTCCTTCAGGTTACACTTTCTGTCTCTTCACCCCAATGAAATTATTGTTTATTTTTATATAGTACTTATAAAATAGGTTTATATGTTCTGAAATCATATATCTACACGTTTTAAAAAGGTCTTATTCTGAATTCTCCCTGATAAGCTATCCTGATTAAATGAAACTTCCAAATTCTTACTTATTTTCAATTATATACATAATCTTTTTTAGGAAACCATTATTTTTCAAAAAATCCCTCATTTTATCATAGTGAACTATCCTGGTTAATTTATGGTTTTATACAAAAAATTATTCCTTTTCTATTTTAAGTAATCTTCAAAAGTTTCTTTTAAATATCACTAAAGTGGATCATTTTTATAGTTTTCAAAAAATATGTTTACATGTTTTCAATTAATTTGGACATAATTTATCATTATATATGAATATTTTACCTTATTAATGCCCATTTAATATTTAAATCCATGCTTTCATGGACACCATTATGATACACCCATTTTTTTCCATATGACATGGTTATGATACCCATTTATTTTATGGGAAACTCTTATGTTTATAACTAATGATTGATTCTTCATGTAGTACAAATATTAATGAAAATGTTATTATGGATGCACCTAGATAGTTCTCTAATGCATTGGGTAATGTTTAGTCTAAGGATATGTCATGTTGTAACAGGGAGTGAACCTGAATCCTTTATTGGACTTTGTACACCATGTGCAATGGTCTTGGAAGTTATCCGTGAATCATGATCCTCTATGTACAATGTTCTTGGAATCTAGTCTTGAATCATTCTTATTTCATGATTTATTTTGTTTCAACATTCCTATAATGTGATTATTACATTATATCATGTCATATATATTATGCTTCCTTATGTTTATTCATTTTTTATGCCATAATTTTATGCCTTATAGAATATTTTCTATACTTTATTCCTATGTTTATTTTACCTTAAAGGGGTTTTAACTCATCTCTTTGTTCATATATACCCCAAGTTATCCTATGAAGATAATGGAATCCATGGGAGTTCAAATTTCATTAAGAAGATTATGTAAAAGATGTTTTTATTGTGGTTTCATGTTTTAAAATTATGTACCTAATCTTCCCAATACACTAGAATTCACAATATGTGATATTATTCGAAGCATAGTTATGCTAATCTAGTAATAATAGAGGTAAAAGGTCAGGTTCATTATATGGCGTATACGATACACCACTGCCCTTATCAGCATGATGATATCAAAGGGTCCAATAAAATATGGTGATAGATTTCCCTACTTCCTTAGACGTCTTTACCCCAATCGAGGAGTCGCTCTCAAGAAAAACTGACCTCCCACATCCTAATCCAAGGGTCTCTTAATATGGTCAACATATAATCTCTAACTCCTCTAAGCAGTGATCAATCACTTCTATATTAGCTACACACTCTTAGAGGTCACATGAACCTTTCTGGGGCTAAGAACTTCTGCCTCACCCACCAGAATCCAACATAGTGGTGAGCAACACAAAAATTCATAAAGAGCCTCATAAGGTTCCATATGAGATAAAGCTTGATCACTATTATTGTATGAAAAATCAAAATATTCTAGGTGATCATCCCATGATCTTCCAAGGTCTAGCATGAAAGCCAAAATCATATCCTTCAATATGCATATAGTCTGACCATAATGTCCATCGGTCGGAGGAATGCACACCATGCACAATATTAGATAATTCCCTAAGGATTTTTCAAATATCTTTCAAAATAATAATGTAATATATGCATCTCAATCTAAACATTTCTCAAAGGGACTCCATGCAGGAACACGATCTCTTATACATAAAGCCTATCCAACTCTTCCACCAAGTGACTACCACTAATGCGTAAGAAGTGAGCAGATTTCATTAGCCGGTCGACAATCACCCCAAATGAATCATGATTTTTTTGGGTCCTAGGTAACCCCATCACAATGTTCATTATGATTTCCTCCCACATCAACATAGGTATCAAGAGTGTCTCTAACAACCCACCCATACTCTGGTGCTTAGACTTAACCCCCTAACATGTAAGGAATTGAGAGACAAAACCATGAGAGGTCAAATGGGATATGGTTCATTAATACTTGTGTGATTACATCAAAGGGTTCAACATGAGTAATTCCTAGGAGTTCGCCCATCCTAGTACTACTCTCACCCAAGAACACTTAACTATAGAGCTCAAGACCAGTACTTCCAAGGAGGTCACACATCCTAATACCACTCTCTTCCAAGCATGAAAAAATACATTATAATAATGAAATCTCAAGGTCAAACATATGTAGATAATCAACCTATAACATCTTCCTTATAATCAGGTACCTCTATGTGAATATATAGTGAAGGATCTTGTAGTCCATATAAACAAAAAAATACCTCACCTAAGACAGCGTCTCTAACATTTTCGAGAGCGGACCATTATTGCCAGATCCCAAACATGTGTATGACAGTTCATCTCATGGGGTCATAGATGATGAGACCCATAAGATACTACCTAATATCTTTGCATTAGTACCTCTCCCATATGAAAACATGATTCATCATAGTACACTACATAACAAAACCCCGAGATTAGGGAGTTCTAGTACAGAAGGTGTCGTCAACTTTCTATTTAGCTCAAGTAAAGCCTCTACAAATTGGTATGAACTTTGAATTTTTTTATTATCTTCTTTTGCATTGATTTCATGGGTGATGATAGTTGGGAGAAGTCCTGGATAAACAATCAGTAATATCCTAATAAAACTAGAAATCTAAAAATCTCAAACACATTTTGGGGGCATGTAAAATACATGACTACTTTGACCTTCTCTAGGTTTACTGATATACTAGTCTCAGACACCACATGTCCTAGGAACTTCTCCATTTTAATCTAGAAGTTATATTTTGATATCTTAGAATAAATTCGGTGTGATCTAGGTGTACTCAAGACTACGTTAAGTTTCCTAGCGTGTTTCTCTAGTGTCAGCTAGTAGATGGGGATATCATCGATGATCACTATGATGAAAGATTCCAAGTATGGATGAAAGATCTTATAAATGAGGAAACTGAATAATTTTGGTGTGTTATTTTTCCTGAACGACATCACTAAAATATTCTTACAGTCCACACCATCTCTAAAACACCATCATCAGAATATCCACCTCCCTAACTCTTAATTGGTGATAGCTCGATCAAAGATAAATCATAGAGAACTACCCAGCACTCCGTAGTTGATGAAAAAGATAATCAATCATGTGAAACATATATCTGTTCTTTACCATCACATAGTTTATCTTCTGATAATGAACACATAGTCAAAGGGTACTTTTTTCCTTCTCAAAAAACAACTTTGGTGAACCCCATAGTAAAGTACATGGATTTATGAATCCCGTTCTCTCCATGTTATCCAGCTGAACCTTGAGATTATTATGTAGGATGGAACCATATGATATGGGTATTAGGAAGGATGTTCTCCCAACATGATCTCAATATTATCTTAACATGTCAGTCCCCTAGTGTGTAATCCCCTGACCCTAGAATCCTAGAGTAGTTGCATTATTTTATTACATTAGCATGATTGTAAGGAATCAAATCTTAAAGGACTAATAAGTTTAGAAATTTTTGAAAGACAAATTACATACTATATACCCATAATACATTGGGAAAAGAATATAAAACATAATACAAAATAAAATCAAATACACTATATCCTAGAAAGATTATTCAATTCTTTCTTATTTATAACCTGGGGAAATGAATAATAATATGGGTGAGCTCAAATGCTCATCAAGGGTATATAAAATATAAGAAATAATGAATTGATGAAAATAATAAAAATGTCAAGATATTTAACTAATAACACATGTCATTTAAAATAACTAGATAAGGCATAATCAATCTAGCATGGTATGAAACTGAAACACTTTCCATTTAATCAATAAACTGAGAATATAATGGATCTAAATATATGTCAATGCAAAAAAAATAATTGATAAATAATAACTAAATATAAATGATGTAATTTTTTATATATTGGATACCATGTATCTCAGGTATATAAGCTTTTAATAACAAGACATTTCACAAGACATTTTAGCATTTTGGGTAAAAAGCCATCAAATTAGACAAACTAATCCATCTTATAAGACTACCAATGCATCGAGGTACTATCTATAATTAGGACCCACCCATATCATACTTGGACAAATAATTCCTAATATATTGAATAATCTATTTAACTCATGAAAAATATTCCTTTTAAAATATACATATTAAATAAAAGATGCATATTTATCAATAATTCCCTAGTTAATCAAATAACTGTCAAAGTGAGCACCCTATGTAAAATTGTATATGGTTTAGGAAATAATAAGATACATTGCATGATAATATGTATATGCAATAAAAATTTAATGCACCATAAAATTATCATAAGAAAGTTATTTTTCAAGATAAAGTTAACAATCACAAAACAATGTGAGAGTTCAAAGGTAATCATTAAACACATTCTTGTGTAAAATAATCACTAAACATTGCAAAGTGTTCCATATTGCTTTGAAACATTTAAATCATAATGACCATGAAGGAATAAAATTAAATGAATGTTTTTGATCCTATAAAGATAAAATGGTTCATGATATAATATTTTAAAATGGGTATTAGATACACTACACCAAATAATTAAGTGGTGAATATGGCATTTATCTCACAGATGTAGAAAGTGAGATGAAAATCATTACCTTGTCCTTAATTCTTTTGTGTGGTATTTAATCTCTGGTATAGTGGTTTAAAAAATGTTAGTAACTTATAATATAACCATGATCATATTTATAATATCATATGTATCTTATTATAATATATTATTACTTTTTTTATAACAATGTTTCCTTATTTTGATTATTCGGGGTGTTAAATGCTTACTTTTCTGGGTATGTTTTAACTTCTTACTTGTAGTTATTATTAATTAGATCATGGTTTTAAAATATTTAGAATATAAAAAATTATGTAAATATCTTATATATTCAGTATATATGTATCTATAATAATTCATAATATTTTGAAATGGGGAAAGAAATGCACCGTTCATGGTGATGGTAGGCCGTACGTATGCATGAACACTACTTTCATTTCTTTGTAAAATTAAAATAATGAAAACTAGATGATATATATATTATAATTATAGTATTATATTTATTTCACATATGTTTATCAGGTTTAATAAAACAATCCTTTATACATTTCATGAATAGTGTGAAAGAATCACATCCCTTTGAGGGGGTGGTAGTCCACATTTTCACAAACGATGTTATCATATTTTCATAAAATAGAAAGTGAAAGATTATGTGTTATATAAAAATTAAATAATAATAAAAATTATAAATATCAGATATATCACATATAAATAGGTTTCTATCATTATTCTCACCATGAGAGGCGATAATGGAAAAATGAACAATTATCGTTTCATGAGGTGGTAGTTCGCCATACACATAATCGTTAGGTTAATTACCAATTTAATGGATGTGTGTATAAGTGACGGTAAAAAACATAACATAACAAAATATTTATATATTTATGATACTTTTGTGATTATATAATCACAGAATAATGAGAATTTAAAGAGTGGAGAAATAAATAATACTAAAAAACTTGACGAAGGGTGTTGCCTCATATTAGGGTAAATCCTTTTGGTGACACCATTGGGATTCCATGGATGGATTTATGAACAAGCTGAGTCATGTAGTTCAAGGAGAGGGCCGTTTAGGAGATATTTGGGAAGATCTTGGTTGATACAAACTGGATTTAGAGGTGAAAGGAAGTGGGAGGTGTGAGTTCCTTTTTTTAGTGGAGGAGGAGTGACATTCTTGTAAGTTTTTTGAAATTGAATTCCACTGACTTTTTTCCAATGAAAATTGGATCCAACATTGATAAAAAATATATACAAGGGAGTATAGGGTCTAAATATGTCCATAAAATGTCTTTTGGAAAAGATTCTATGTGATTTTGGATCTTAACATTAAAGTTGAGTCCCTTGTTAAGCTATTTTTTATCTTAATCATTATAAATAATTGTAAGTACTTTCACTAATATTTTTGGTTGAGAACTAAGTCATTATTATTAAAAAATATAAATTATGCTGATTCCAAATATGGAATCCATTTTTCCAAATTATTATATATTAAGTGGAAGAAATTAATTTATATTTAATCTTGTTGATTGGACGACAATGTTGGGTTTTAAAGTAAAATTATTCAACAGTTTTCTATGTTTTTTGATCAAACGTAAATGTGAAATTAAAAATAATGACCAACATTAGACTAAATTATATAAAATTTATCTATTTATAATTTAAAACTAAATTAGAACATAATTTAAAGTTATAAATAAATTATATAAATAGTAGTTTATAATTAATATTCAATTTTTTTTTCTATTCATCAAAAAATGAATCTTCACAAAAAATACCAAAAATACATCCTAACCTAATCTTCATGTTTAAATTTAAAAAATAATTTTTTATATTAAATTTATAAATTTTTCAAAATTAATATTTAAAGTAGATGAACCATTATAGTCTATAAAACTTCCTTTATAAAAATATAGTATTTTATGCATAGAAATGGGTATGTTTTTATATTATTCCTATCAAACATATTGAGTGAATTTAGATTTTTTTATTGTATGTGTAGTATATAAATTTACTATATAAGGTCTCTATTTTTTTGTAATTTAATTTATTGTTCCAAATGTGACTAAATAATGTTTTGTTTAAATCGGGAGTTGTGTGTATTGCACAACTATCATCAAAATTAAACTTTTTCAAAAAGGAAAATATGGTCAAGTATTAGGGTGATAAGTAGAGTTTCTAATACCTAGAATATTTTCTCTAATATCACAACCCATTCTTTATCATTATTAGTTCTTCTGATGCTATAGAAGGATGAAAAATGTTGGAGTTGAAAATCATGGCATAATTGACCACAGTTCTGAACTCATATTCCTAGGATATGAACTAAGTGATAGAATCATGGTTGAAGAGGCCCTTATTCCTATACCATATAGAAAGTACAGAATAAGGATCAAATGCATTCTTCTATACATCCATTGGTAATTTAGAAACCTCTTCCTTCCCAGAAGTATTTCGACCTGCTTCCCCAGTAGATCAAAAAACAATGCCAGGAAGGCATATAATATAAAATTAAGAAAAAAATTTATAAAGAAAAAAATTAATTAGGATAAACCCTAATCAGCCTATGGGATCTCAAAATGTTTTCTTAAGAGTATACCATCAACCTATGGTACAACCCTCCAAGAACTTGTTGTACCCCTCTCTCTTGGATTTTAATGATCACAATCACTCTCATCGTGTTCTAACTTGTTTTTCAAGTATTTTTAATGATAGGAAAAAGGTTGCCAAAGAGTTGGCCCAAGAAGACTGGAAAAGGACTCTCTGAGTCCACCGGCCCGCCGGTGGTCTCTGGCAGAAGCAATGCTCTCTGCCAGGTTCCACCGGTCAGCCGGTGCCTGACCACCGACCAGCCGGTGGAGCCAGACAGTAGGCCTTGCCCACTGCCAGGTGCCACCGGCCAACCGGTGTCTGAATCACCGGCCAGCCGGTGGAACCCAGACAGAAAGCTCTACCTTCTGTCTGGAGCACTGGCCAGCCGGTGGCCAAGCACCAATCAGCCGGTAAGCCCAGTCAAACTAGCCGTTGGGCTTTGACCAGGCTTGCCCACTTGACCCCCAACGGCTTCGAAAGCCCTCCAACGGCCATATTGAAGTATTTGGGGATATTTCTCCTATAAATAGACGAGGATGGATGCCGGGAACTCCCCCGATACATTGGAATGATATTTTGATCCCTTGAAGCTCTAACGACAAATCTCTAAGGCTACTTGTGTTCCATTTCCATCCTTGAAGCTTGGGCTGCCTCTACATCAACTACTCTCACACTCTTGGCGCTCAAGGCTTCTTCTAGTTTGTTATAATTTATTTATTTCAATTGTTTAGTTCTTCATTGGGTTTGTATTAAAACAAACCATCCTTTTCTTCCTCACTTTCATTTTGGGTTTCTTGCTACAACCATAATAAAAAAGCAAGTTGTACGAAGGTGATCTAGCCTACCTTAAAATGGCTAGTGGGTTTCTTGCTACAACCATTAAAAAGCAAGCTGAAGTATAAATCTCTCAACGGTTGAGTTGGGAGCGGAGACGTAGGATTTGGTTTAAGCCGAACTCCGTTATCAAATTGTGTCTTTCCCCTTTTTATTTTCGCTGCATTTATAAATTGTTTTTAAGTTGCTAATTATTTTACAAAGGCAATTCACCCTCCCTCTTGCCATCACTCTCCGACCTAACATTTGGTATCAGAGGAAAGTTTGTGTAATACCTTAACCGGTTACAAACCTAAAATGCATAGTGATGGCTTCCTCCTCACAAGCACCCGAAGGGTATTCTATGACTCGGGCTCTATTCTTTGATGGAACCGATTACACTTATTGGAAAACTCGAATGATTACTTTTCTTAGAAGCATTGGTTATCCTATCTATAGGATTGTAATGCAAGGATATACTTTATCTAACAAGGATGAGTCCAAATGAACCCCTGAAGACATTGCTAATTTTGAGCTTGATGGCAAATCCATGAATTCTCTTCATTGTGGGTTAGACCGTAATGAATTCAACTGTGTTTCTACTTGCTCCTCTTCTTATGAAATTTGGAAGCTTTTGGAAGTGACCCATGAGGGCACTAACAAAGTCAAAGACACTAGATTAGATATGTATCGTCAAGACTTTGAAAGTTTCACCATGCACCCACACGAATCTATTACGGAAATGTTTACTCGCTTTACTGATGTGTGTAATGGGAGAAAGTCTCTTGGAGATGATGTTTCTGCAGAGACGATGGTCAAGAATATTCTTTGGGTCCTACCAAGCTCATGGGCTCCAAAGGTGACGGCAATCCATGAAGCGAAAGATGTCAAGAAAATGCCGGTTGAAGAACTCATTGGATCACTTATGACCTATGAGATTACCATGAAGAGGCAAGCCGATAAAGAAGGTAAAATCTTCAAGGAGAAAAAGAACATAGCATTCAAAGCAAAGCAAGAAAGCTCCTCCGATGATAGCGAATCCGAGATTGCTCAACTTGCAAGAAAAATGAGCAAGTTCATGAAGAAAAAGAAGAATTTTCAAAGGGCACGAAAGGAAGAGCCAAAAGCAGAAAAAGAAGTTACATGCTTTGAATGTGGAAAGAAAGGCCACATCAAACCGGAGTGCTCTCTTTTCAATAAAAGGTTAAAGGAAAAGAAAAACAAGAAGGCTTTCAAAGCGTCAACATGGAGTGCAAGCGATGACTCCATGTCTTCAAGCGACTCAAGCGATGAAGGTGGAAAATGCCTAATGGCACTTGATGAGGTTTCTTCTTCCGACTCCTCTTCCTCATCTTCTTATTTTAATAATAAAATGTCTTATGAAGATCTCCAAAATGCGAGAGATCAATTAGAGGAAGGTTTTCACGAACTTACCTCAAAGTTTTTGGCCTTAAAAAAGAAACACAAAATTCTAATTTTTGAAAAAGATCAACTTCTCAAAAAGAATGAGGAACTTTCCCTTAAGGTCCAAGATATTCCAATTGTTGATTCTTTGAATTCAACTATTAAATATTTAAGGGAATCTCTTGCCAAGTTCACCCAAGGTGAATAAAATTTGACCAAATTGCTAGGTTCTCAACGTTCGGCTAGAACCACACATGGACTTGGCTTTAACAAGCAAGCCACTTCTTCTAGAGCACCCACTAATTTTGTAAGGGGGAGCTCTCAAAATAAATTTTGTAATTATTGTAGAAAAACCGGAAATATGATTTATGAATGCAATTTTAAAAATGCTAGATATGGCCGCCCCAAAATCATTACCTACTCGGATGAATATCTTAGGATGTATCCCTCTAGACAAGTATGGGTTCAAAAGTCTCTTTTAGCTAATCTTTCCGCCCCAAACTTATATGGGTACCAAAATCTATTCTCTCTTGATTTTGTAGGATAAACACCAAAGAAGTAGGACTTATAAAGGCTCGTGGTATCTCGACAGCGGATGCTCGAGGCACATGTGTGGTGATCCCTCCGAGTTCAACTCCCTTGAAGAATTCGATGGAGGATACGTCACCTTCGGTGATAATTCAAAAAGCAAGATCGTCGGAATAGGTACCATTGGTTTTGGTAGCACCTCCTTAATTAAAGATGTTTTATTTGTTAAAGGTTTAAAACATAATTTAATTAGCATTAGTCAACTTTGTGATAGTGGTTTTTCGGTGAATTTTCAAAATGATTTATGCAATGTGTTTGATTTCAAAACAAATTGATATTTTCTGCTTCCCGTTTTCAAAATGTTTACATTATTGATTTAAAGTCTTTAGCTAGCCAAAATGTTAAATGTTTAAGTGCTCTTGACAATGAGTCTTGGCTTTGGCATAGAAGGTTGGGGCATTGTAGCTCTCATTCACTTCTAAAGCTTAATAAGAACAAGATCATCCGTGACCTTCCTAAACTTAAGTTCAAGAAAGATTTGATTTGTGAGCCATGCCAACTTGGCAAGCAACACAAATCTTCTTTCAAATCTAAGAAGGAAGTGTCCACTTCAAAATCTCTTAAGCTCCTTCATCTTGATCTTTTTGGTCCTACCCCTGTAGCAAGTCTAGGTGGAAAATCCTATACCTTTGTCCTAGTAGATGACTTTTCTCGTTTCACTTGAGTTTTCTTTTTAGCTCATAAAAATGATGCTTGTAGAACCTTTTTGAAATTCTCTAGGAAAGTAGAAAACGAAAAAGGATATAAAATTATATCGCTCAGTAGTGACCATGGAGGTGAATTCGAGAACAAAGAATTCGATGAATTGTGTTCCTCTCAAGGATACAATCACACCTTCTCTGCCCCTAGGACTCCACAACAAAATGGAGTGGTTGAAAGGAGAAACCGAACTCTCCAAGAAATTTCTCGAACCCTCCTTAGTGAATTCAACCTCCCTCAATATTTCTGGGCCGAGGCGGTAAACACTGCTTGTTATACTATCAATAGAGTCCTTGTAAGACCCCTTCTTAAGAGAACCCCCTATGAACTTTGGAAAGGCAAATTGCCCAAAGTTGGTTATTTTAAAGTGTTTGGTTGTAAATGATTTATCCTTAACAGAAAAGATAACCTAGGGAAATTTGATGCCAAATCCGATGAAGGTATTTTTCTTGGGTACCCCAACTCAAGCAAAGCCTATCGTGTTTTCAATAAACGTTCAAAAACCGTCGAAGAATCATCTCATGTCAAATTTGATGAAACTCTTCCAAAACCTCACCCGATCATTGAAGATTTTTAAGATAAGCTTGATAAGCTTCATTTGAATGATTCCTCTTCTCCTCCCAAGGAGGATGACCATCAAGAACCCTCTTCACCTTCTTCATCTTCCACCTTGCCTAAGGTTTGGAAACCTTCTAGAGACCATCCTTTAGAAAATGTTATAGGTGATCTTCAAGCCGGTACTCGAACTAGAAGATCAATCCTCAACGAGGTTGAACATCAAGCTTTTCTTTCTCAACTAGAGCCTCAAACCATTAATGATGCCATTAATGATGAGAATTGGGTTCTTGCAATGCAAGAGGAACTAAATCAATTCTCTAGAAATGATGTTTGGACTCTTGTTGAAAGACCCATTGATCATCCAATTATTGGCACTAAATGGGTTTTTAGGAACAAACTTGATGATCAAGGAAATATAACCCGGAACAAGGCTCGCCTAGTAGCTAAGGGCTATAATCAAGAAGAAGGAATTGATTATGCTGAAACCTTTGCGCCCGTTGCTAGATTGGAATCCATTAGGATCTTGTTGGCATTTGCCGCTCACTTAAATTTCAAACCTTTTCAAATGGATGTTAAAAGTGCTTTTTTAAATGGTTTTATTTCAGAAAAAATATTTGTTGAACAACCCCCGGTTTTGAAGATCCAAAATTTCCAAATCATGTTTTTAAGTTAACCAAGGCTCTATATGGCTTAAAACAAGCCCCTCGGGCTTGGTATGAGCGGTTAACAAAATTTCTTTTAGAAGATGATTTTAAAATGGGTCAAGCTGATTGTACCCTATTTTTAAAACGCACTTCCAAAGATCTTTTAATTGTCCAAATTTACGTTGACGACGTTATCTTTGGTTCAACCAAAGAATCACTTTGTACTGATTTTTCAGATTTAATGAGAAAAGAATTTGAAATGAGCTTTATGGGGGAATTAAAATTTTTTCTTGGTTTTCAAATCTTTCAAAATTCAAATGGTATTTTTCTAAGCCAAGGAAAATACACAAACGAACTTTTAAGTCGTTTTGGTATGGATAAATTAAAGGAAATTAGTACCCCCATGAGTACTTCTTGTAAACTTACATTAGATGAAGCTGGGAAACCGGTGGATAACAAGATTTATAGGAGTACGATCGGGAGTCTACTTTACCTAACTGCGACCCGTCCTGACATCATGTTCAGTGTTTTCCTTTGTGCTCGTTTTCAAGCCAATCCCAAAGAATCTCATTTTAAATCGGTCAAAAGAATTTTTAAGTATTTAAAAGGATCCAAAAACATTGGTTTGTTTTATCCCTCTAATACTTCTTTCGAACTTTCTTCATATTCGGATGCTGATTTTGGCGGATGTCAATTAGATCATAAGAGTACTAGTGGAACCTGTCATCTTCTAGGCAAGTCCCTTGTTTCATGGAGTAGCAAAAAGAAAAACTGTGTTTCTCTTTCTACTGCCGAGGCCGAGTACGTAGCAGCTGGTAATTGTTGTGCCCAAATTATTTAGATGCAGCACACTCTCTTGGATTATGGAATTTCCTACGATCATGTCCCTATACGGTGTGACAACACTAGTGCCATTAGTATTTCTAAGAATCCAATACAACATTCTAGGACAAAGCATATAGATTTAAGGCATCATTTCCTTCTTGACCATTTTCAAAAAGGGGATATCACTTTGGACTTCATTTTTACTGATTTCCAATTAGCTGATATTTTTACCAAACCACTCCCGGTTGAAAGTTTTGATTTTATTAAGGGGGAGTTAGGAATGATTCGTCAATGAGCACTATTAAATATTTGACTCTTTTGGCTTGCTTATGTTTTTTTTAAGTTTTTTAAACTCCTTTTTATTTTAATTTTTTTTATATTTTATGAATATTAATACCACCGGTCAACCGGTGGTACATCACCAGTTAACCGGTGGTGTCGGCCTTTTTGTTTTTGGGCCGCCCGGAGGAAGGGTTAAATTTAAACCTAAACCCTTCCCCTCCCATTCCACTCTCTCTCTCTCGTGCGCCTCCTCCAAACCCGTGCCTCCTCCTTGCCCTAGCCTCCCTTCTTCCTACTTGCCCTCTCAAACTCCATTCTTCTCTCAATCTCTCTCAATTTTTACCCTTTTGCCATCATGGGTCCTCGCTCTTCACGCAAAGGAAAGGGTATCACTCAAGAAGCACCTCCTCCTCCTTCAATCCCTCAACTTCCGGACATTTGACATGACAAAGTCATTCTGCCTGGTCGAGTGATTGACTATTCTTGGCTTTCTTCTTCTCGTCTCGAGCTTTTCTCCATTATTGAATATCAACACTGGCATTCTTTTTTTGAACCTCCTAAGAAGGATGTTATTTATCCCCTTCTTGTCAAAGAATTTTATGCTCACCTGACGTGGTCGGTTTCTGACGACGTCGATACCATTTCCACCACCGCTCTTTGGAAACCCATCACTTTCACTTCTTTGGAGATTGCCAGGATGCTAGGAGTTCCTCATGTTGGACCTCATGCCTTTGCTCAGGGGGAGTTTCCTCGGGACCCTGATTTTGATCTTGTTCTCGCTCTTGAACATCTCACAGGGCAGCCCAACAATCCAATTGTCAAGCTCTCCCAGCTCACCCCTAACCATCGCATCATTGAGCTCCTCATTCAGACTACCCAAGCACCCCATATCGGTGATCACGATATGGTGAAATTTATTGATATTTATCTTCTCTCTTATTTCACCAGAGGCATTCATTTCAATTTGGTCCGGTTCCTGTTCCGGGCCATGTCTTTTGTGGCTGAGCACCCGCACCGGTCCAAAACTCTACCTCACGGGTGCTTGTTGACCAAAATCTTTACCTTTCTTGATGTCCCTCTCCGTGCTATCTCCTTCGAGCAGCCAAAGAAGGATAGCATCATCAATTTTATGATGGTGCAACAGATGAACATTCGTTGGCATCCTTGGCGTCAGGAGTGGATTACTGACAAGGATGGCCTTCTCAAGGCTTACTCCCCTCAGACACATTCACACCCTCATTCCCATGCCATGCCTCCTGCTATTGCCGCTGCCTATCCCGTTTCAAATAGTGAGGACAGTGGTGCTGATGAAGAGGAAGGGAGTGGTGACAGCGAAGGTGAGGCTGCTGCTGCTGCTGATGAGGAAGATGGAGCAGGTGATGATGCACCAGAGCCTGCTGAGGTTGTGCCCCCTCCCGCTGATACTGGTGGCCTCTCGGTGACAGCTGATCAATTCCTTCGCTTCCAGGATCAAATTGAGACCCGGCTCGACATGCAGTTTTCTTACTTCAGCTCTCAGTTTGATCAGCTCCACTCTCGGATCGATTCTCTTGATCGTCGCTTTGAGGTGGTCCAGGCTCCTCCAGCTCCTCCGACCTTCAGGCGTCGTCGTCACTCTCGGCCCTCTAGGAGTGAATAGAGCCTTTTCTGTTTTTTGACTTGTCTTTGTATTTGTATTTTGAACTTTCTATGTAACGTTTCATCTTTTATAAAATTCAAGTTGTCTTATCTATCAATCCTTTTTGTCATTACTTACTTCCTTATTATTGTTTTTCTAATTTTCTTTCATAATTTTCCTCCTATTTTGATAATCCCAAAGGGGGAGAAAAAATCTCTATTACATAGTTACTTATTTCATTTAATTAAGTGATCTTTTTAAGTTCTCTTTTTAAGTTATTGATTTCAGTTGTTTCTTTTAAATGACCTATGGTTACAATTTCAAAACGAACCATTCTCTTTATTTCAATCCTTTCAAGATTAATATCATTTTCAATACATGATACATCTATGAAATTCTTGTATGATCTCTAAAATATTCCATATCCAAGTTTCTTATTTCTTTTTTACTTGGCATATCCTTTTTAAAAGCATTCTCATTTGTGATTGTGATCATCAAAATAGGGGGAGATTGTTGTACCCCTCTCTCTTGGATTTTAATGATCACAATCACTCTCATCGTGTTCTAACTTGTTTTTCAAGTATTTTTGATGATAGGAAAAAGGTTGCCAAAGAGTTGGCCCAAGAAGACTGGAAAAGGACTCTCTGAGTCCACCGGCCCGCCGGTGGTCTCTGGCAGAAGCAATGCTCTCTGCCAGGTTCCACCGGTCAGCCGGTGCCTGACCACCGGCCAGCCGGTGGAGCCAGACAGTAGGCCTTGCCCACTGCCAGGTGCCACCGGCCAACCAGTGTCTGAATCACCGGCCAACCGGTGGAACCCAGACAGAAAGCTCTGCCTTCTGTCTGGAGCACCGGCCAGCCGGTGGCCAAGCACCGTTAAGCCGGTAAGCCCAGTCAAACTAGCCGTTGGGCTTTGACCAGGCTTGCCCACTTGACCCCCAACGGCTCCGAAAGCCCTCCAACGGCCATATTAAAGTATTTGGGGATATTTATCCTATAAATAGACGAGGATAGATGCCGGGAACTCCCCCGATACATTGGAATGATATTTTGATCCCTTGAAGCTCTAACGAAAAATCTCTAAGGCTACTTGTGATCCATTTCCATCCTTGAAGCTTGGGCTGCCTCTACATCAACTACTCTCACAGTCTTGGCGCTCAAGGATTCCTCTAGTTTGTTACAATTTATTTATTTCAATTGTTTAGTTCTTCATTGGGTTTTTATTAAAACAAATCATCCTTTTCTTCCTCACTTTCATTTTGGGTTTCTTGCTACAACCATAATAAAAAAGCAAGCTGTACGAAGGTGATCTAGCATACCTTAAAACGGCTAGTGGGTTTCTTGCTACAACCATTAAAAAGCAAGCTGAAGTATAAATCTCTCAACGGTTGAGTTGGGAGCGGAGACGTAGGCTTTGGTTTAAGCCGAACTCCGTTATCAAATTGTGTCTTGCCCCTTTTTATTTCCGCTACATTTATAAATTGTTTTTAAGTTGCTAATTATTTTACAAAGGCAATTCACCCCCCCTCTTTCCATCACTCTCCGACCTAACAGAACTAACCCTTATCATTGTTACTACACATTAGTCACAATTGTTATATAAATAATCACACAGAAACATGTTTTGTTCAACTAATTAATGCCAATAAAGTTATATCACATATCATAGAAAAGAATATATCACCGAGAACGTCTCCTGAAAAGATAGGACAAATCAAGGTATTTAATTAATGAACTACTATGAAGCACAAAAAATGGTATATATTTGGCATGTGAACCTACACGCCTATTCATGATGTATGGAAATATGTAAAATATCATATTTTAGATATCAACATCAAGTTCATCAAATTAGGTGAGTTTAATCAATAGTATAACAAAAGATAAGTTCTCTACTTTATGGTAACTTGGAGGTCCACTATACAGTGTTGTTTAGGAACTAACATAGTTCCCTTACCTGATTCCCAACCATCCTAACTCTATTCTACCCTATCCAAAACCAAGACAAGATAAGAAACAAGTTAGTGAGACTTGTTTCTTTGATACCACTTTATAAAATCCTAACCCAAACCACGTTGATTGAGGTAGAATTCCATATAATTTCATGGCTGACTCCCCATACGCAAAAATTAGCCGACTAATTGAAAGGTTAAAAGTTTGTTACTTGGGAGACTATAACCCCAGTATCACCAAATATGTTCAATAATAAAAAATTTCAGTATATTAAATAATCATAGTAATCATGTGGAAAGTAAATGAAATACAGGTCATGCTAATAAAAGTGGGTTCCAATGTAAAAATCCTTTCTGAAATGAATAAAAAAAAGATCATAAACAAAATAAATGCTATACCATCTAGTGTTTGTCCTAGTTCTCCCTAGATCTATGTTGTAACTACTAATTAATCCACCATAGGTCCCTTTTCTATCTTTGGGTCTCTCATGAAATATACATGTGCATCGAAATTCCCAATTAGGGTGTTTTTAAAAGATTCAATAGTACACCACCAATGTATCCTTAACCTGATAAGATAAAGCATAAAAGTGCATGCCATAATAATAATAATAAATGTGGTAAGTACAGAAAAATACAATCCAAAACTGATTAGTAGTGTGCTAACCAAGTTTCCACAACCCCTAGTTATACCTACTTTGCGTCCATTCCATAAGAAAATTGAATGAGTTGGAAGAGAAAAACCATCCCTTGTAAAGTGTCCTTATAGTGTCATGGAGGTGATACATAGTGTCATCTATCCCTTATGTGTACCATGTCACCCTGATCCTCTAGATGAGAATAAGTAGTACTCACAATGACTAGTATATCACATGGTGAATAGAACTTGGAATATCAAGGCTACCTTGAGCACACCCTTGACACGATGCCATAGCTACCTTGTACCTCCACCATGTGCTCATGTCCCTAATCGCTATCATAACAATCAATCATTTGATCCCCTAGGAAATGAATATGTCATGATGGTCCACCTGTCTAAAATATCACTTACAACAAACAATTCTATGTAACACATATACAAGGTGAGAACACAAGTAGGCATTGTATATCGGTACGATTATATAACAGCATAAACAAAAACATGTGATCTTAATCAAACATGGATAAAAAACACTAATATCCCTCATAAAATCACAAATTGTTTTATGGGATACAAACACACACTCACATGTGATCACTATCAAGAATGGTCAATCAAAATGCCAAAAAATATATTCATCAAGGAAACACGTGTAAACACGTGCTCAATAAGGTAAGGAACTTCCTACCACAAAAGATTTTGATGTAAAAAGGTGGGGAAACCGGCCAAGAACAGCTCTTCACATCCTTATAACAGAAATATTGACACTCAAGGTTCACTAAGGGTCCCTAAAATAATACATGAAATAATATTTTATTTCTACTGGATAATTTTTATATTACCATTTAAAATATCACTTGTGCTAATATTTTACCTCCCATGAATAATTTTTAAATTATCCATTAAAATATTACATGAGGTAATATTCTAACTCTCTTAGATAATTTCAAATTATCATTTAAAATATTACATGAGATAATATTTTATATCTCTTAGATAATTTACATGATATTGATTAAAATATTACATGGGATATTATTTTATCTCTCCTGGATAATTTCAAATTAACAATTAATGTATTACTTGTGATAATATTTTATATCTCTTGAATAATTTTCATACTACAATTTTAAAATATTACATGAAATAATATTTAATATTTATTATATAATTTTTAAATCATTATTATATAATTATAATAATTATCCTTTAACAATAAACATAATTACCCAATGATAATTTTGATAATTTTTCTAAGTGATAATTATGTTATAATTATACTTTAACAATTTAAATAATATTATCTCTGATAATTTCATGAAATAATTATTTGACAATTTATTGTAACTATATTTTGAAAATATTAATCTCTCATCCGTTGATAAATTCAAAAAAATTATGTTTTGATAGTTTACTAAAAATTAACCATTGATAATTTAACACAATTATCCATTGATAATTTAGACAAATAATTATTTCTAATAACATTAAAGTAAACATATTTTGATAATGTCAAAAAATTATCCCGGATAATTATCTTAGATGGATCTTTACCTATGTCATTAATTTTTGTGTAGTTATAATTTAATAATTTATTACAATTATTATTATTATTATTATTATTTTCTTTAATTTAGAAAATTATCCTTTGATAATTTTCTAAATTACCACTAGATAATTCATGTTTCGTCATCATATAATTTAGTCATTTATTTTTTATTTGATAATAAAATAAAAATGAATGATAATTAAATAAAATAAAAATAAATAAATATGTGGGAAGAAGACGGTCTCACACTTCACAAGGATGGAGACCACGACTTAATCTAAAACAAATAAACCAAGGTACACCAATCGTGTGCATGAGAGATCCAATATCACTCAAAATTTATGGAATGAACCAGGGAAGAAAAAAATAGTTCATTTATTTAATACTATGTATGTTTGGGGTTCCATAAAAATGTGAATTTTAAACAACATGTTTAATCTGCCTTTTGAACCAATCTTGATGAAAAAACATTAATTTCACCCATTAAGGTGTTATTTATTTTTAAAACATTTGAATCCATGTTGTTCCCAAGATTTTGGATACACCAACATGAAAATGTTGGTTTTTTATGCATGTTGAAGACAATGAAAAGTATAATTTCCTTTAAATAATTAAATAAAAATAGTTATTTGGAACAAAAATTATAAATCACCAAATTCCCAATTAGGATAGGATTTATACCTATCATAGGAAAAACACTCATTAAAAAATTAATATTGGTATCATATTTATCATTAGATTCACCATTTGAGAGATATTAGGTATTTATTATTTTAAAAAATAGATTAAAAAATTAATTAAATATAAAAAGGGTTTTATCTTGTGTGATGTTTCCAATAACACGACATGCATAGATGTTATAGCCTTCCTAGGGTAAACCCCCCATTTCTGACTTAATGGTTGTATCATATTTCTCATACGATGCACCATTTGGGAGATATTAAATTATTTTGAAAAATAATATAATAAAAAAAATTAAATAATTTATTCTCATGAGTGAGGCATCCAAAATCCTGATGCTTAAAAATGTTATACCTAATAACACTATGTCCTAAACCAAACCATGGTATAAAATTTTCATATGATGTACCATTGTGAAGTAATTCAATTATTTTGAATAAATTGCATGTGATTAATATAATATTTCTGATATTTTTATTTTTTCTTTACTAAGGCTTTACAAACCTCAGAATCTCTCACTGACTTAGCATCTGTCTCTGAAAATATTCGATTTAGTATTCCAAAGTGTTAACTGGGATTTTAATCTTACTCAAATAATTTAACACATTAATTAAGTTATTTTCATTGATAAATCATTTTTTTTCACATAAATTTCTTATATTTAATAACAAGAGATTTTTTATTGTCTTTGTAAAATTAAAAGTATTTCAATTCTACACCTCTATTGACTTCTCATCCTTGACAAGCATATCTAGTGGTCTTGCTAAAACAAGTTAGGCCAATAAGCTCCAATATTAGACTCACATTCCTTATTTGAAGCTCCTCATAAGATAAGTAGGTCTCTAAGTAAATTTCCTCATAATCAATAACTTGTGCATGGTTGGGTATGTACCTCTGAATCTGTGACACATAGAATACATCATTCAAACCTAGATATTGAGAAGGGAGGTCCAGAAAATACTCTAATACCCCAATCCACTATTTGATCTCAAAGGGTCCAAAAAAGGAGGTTCTAACTTTCCCAGCTTCCTCAGAAGTCTATGAAAAAATTGAGGAGTCACTCATAATAACAAATGTTCCCCCATAGCCAAATCCAAGGATCTTATATTATGGTCAACATCTGATCTCTGTCTTCTCTGAGAGGTGATAAATCTTTTCCATATTAGATGCACTTTATCATAGGTCTCCTAAACTACATTGGGGCCAAAAACTACTACCTCACCCACATCATTCCAACCTAATGATGAGAGACATGACCTCCCATAAAGATCATCATAAGGTTCCATATGAAACAATGCCTGATAACTATTATTTTATTCAAAATCAAACTAATATAGGTGATCATCCCATGATCATACAAGGTCTAGCATGCAATCTTGTAGCATATCCTCCAATATGTGTATATTCTTCTCAGACTATCTATTGGTCTGAGGATAGTACACCATGATCAATCTTTGATAATTTCATAAGGATTTTTGAATGACCTTAAAAAATTATGATGTAAAACATGTATCTCTATGTGAAATAATGCTCAAAGGGACTTCCTGCAGGCACAAGATCTTTTAGACATAAATCCTTCCCCACTCCTCCACTAGGGGAGACTCTCTGATTGGTAATAACTGAGAAGATTTATTTATCTGGTCAAAAATAACCTAGGATGCATCATGATTTTTCAAGGTCCTCAGTAAACCCTCCAAAAATTCCATCATGATATCCACCCACTTCCACATATGTATCAAATGTGGCTGTAAAAACCCACCTAGATAATGGTTCTCAACCTTAACCCTCTGATAGGAAAGGAATAAATAGGCAAAAATAGAAGTGTTCTAATGGTTTATGGTGTATTAATGCTGGTGTGATCACACCCAAGGGTTCAACATGAGTACTTCCCAGGAAGTCACCAACCCTAGTACTACTCTCACCTAAGATTTCTTAACAACACAGAGAAAAACAAGTACATCAAATGAGGTCATTCATCCTAATACTACTCTCTACCAAGAACTCTTAACTATAGAGTAATAATGAAATATAAAAACCAAACATATGAGGACACTCAACTTAGAACCAGTGAATTACATTCAGGTCCCTATGTTTGATGATATAGCAAGGGCTCTTGTGGTCCGTGTAAAAATAATCTCTCACCAAAGGGATAATTTCTCCAACATTTTAGAGAACATAATACTGCTGTAGGATCCAACTCACGTGTATGGTAATTCTTCTTATGTGGTCATAGATGACGATTACCATAAGCTAATACCTTATCTATTTTCATTAGTAGCACTCCCATATCAATGCTAAATATAGCATAGTACACTATATAACCAAACTCTAGCCTCATGGAGTGTTATTACTAATGATATCGTAAAACATTTTTTTAGATCATGGAAAGCCTTTTCACACAAGTCTAACCACTGGAATTTTTTTGACTCCATTATTTATTAGTGCTTTCATGGGTGCTGATAGTCTGGATAAGTATTAGATAGACCGTCGATAATATCTTGGTATACCCAAAAAGCTTATAATATCAAAAATGTTTTGGGAATGTGTCCATGACATGAATGATTTGAATTTATCTTGGTTTACTGATATACCAGTCTCAGACATAATATGTCCGTAAAACACCACCTTTTTAACATAGAAGCCCCATTTTGATAGATTATGCTAAATTCTATATGATCGAGGCATACTCAGTACTATCTCAAGGTTCCTGGCATGTTTCTCTAGTGTAAACAAGTAGATGAGGATATAATTCAAAAAAACTACGATTAAAGAGTCCAATCATGGATGAAAGAACTTATTCATGAGGTCCAAGAACATTACTGGTATGTTTTTATCCTTAACAACATCACAAAAATACTCATGTAGTCCATATATGCTTCAAAACACCGTCTTCAGAATGTCCTCCTCCCTAACTCAAAATTGGTGATATCCCAATTTAATATCAATATTGGATAACTACTGAGCTCCTCATTGCATATCAAAAAGATAATCAATCCTAGGAAATGAATATCAGTTCTTCACAATCACTTAGTTCAACTTCCAGTAATCAACACATAGTCGAATACTACCATCTTCCTTATTTGAAACAACATAGGTGAACCCCACTATGAAGTACATGGATTTATGAATTCATTTCTCTCAATGTTATACACCTGAACCTTGAGATCCTTAAGTTTTGTTAGAACCATAGGATGTGGGTATTAAGAAGGTTGTGCTCACAACATGAGACCAATAACCACTTAACATTTCAATCCTTCAGAGTCTCTACTAGGTCGAAGATTCCCTAAAACATCACAACCAATTATTTAGCTTCCTAATAGCCTCTAATGATCTAGATGGATGAAGAATGTTGGAGTAGGAAATTATGGAATATTCAAAAAGAAAATCTCAACTCTTATGCCAAGAATGGATACTTAGTGAAATAATTTTGGTTAAAGTAGACTTGATGCTTATACCATAGAAGAAGTGCAGGAGATGGCTCAACTATATTCTTCTACACATCTAGTGGTAATGTTGAAACATCTTTCATTGTAGAAGTATTTCATCTGAATTCCCTAGTATTTACATAAACAATGTCAATTTTGCATCATATATAATGCAAAGAAAACACTTCATAATGAAAAAAAGACATTAGGATAAACCCTAATCAGCCTATGGGATCACATATGGTTTTCATAAAAGTCTACAACCATCCCAAGGTATAACCCTCCAAGCACTAACCGCTGTGAATGTCCCTATAAATTAGTCACAATCATCATATACATACTAACAAAAAATCATATTCTTTTCAAATAATTAATTCCCTTAAAGATATATCAAAAAACATGACAAAACAAATATATCACAAAAGAGAAACTATCCTGAATAGATAGCACAAATCTGTAAATTTATGTAATGAACTACAGTACAACAAAACAATAGGTATATATATAGAATTAGAACCCACATTCCTATTCATGATGCATGAACAAACATGAAATATCAAAAATCACATATCAACATCATGTGTATCACTAGAGGTGATTTTAATAAATATTAAAAACAAAAAATAAGTTCCATGCTTTATGAAAACTTAGAGGTCCACAATACAGTGCTGACCAGGAACTTAAATAGTTCCCCTACCTAAGACCAAACCATCCTAAAAATGGTCTACCTTGTCCCAAAAAAAGACAAGATAAGAAAAAAGTTAGTGATTCTTGACACTTTGATACGATTTTGTAACATCCCAAAACAAACCACAATGCCTAAGGCAGAATTACAGATAACCTCATTTGCGCCTCCCCGTATGCAAGATACGTCCAACTAGAATAAAAAGTCTAATTCCATCATTGGGGAGACTATACCCACAGTATCACATCATAGGATCAATAATAAATAGTGACAATATAATAAATAATTAGAGTAATCACGTGGAAAGTAAATGAAATACATGTCATGCAAATAAAAGTAGTTCTCAATGGGGAGATCCTGTCCAGATTGAATAAAACAAAAGATAAATAAAATAATTGTAGGTTCTTCTGGTATCAGTCCTAGTTCACCCTATCTCAATGCTCCACCTGCTCAACCATCCTCTATATGGACTTTCCCTTCACTAGGTATCTTATGAAATCTATAAGCACATTGAAATTCGCAAGTAGGGTGTGAGTAAAAGACTCAATATGACCCCACCAATTCATCATTCACAAGATGTGATCAAGTATAAAATTGAATAACAAAATAATAATAAATCTAGGAAGTGCATAAACATACAATTCTAGACCAATTGGTAGTGTGCTATCCATGTCGCCTCAACCCCCGACCGTACTAACTTCGGCTCCATGTGAGAAGATAACTAAATGAGTTGGAAGAAGAAGAAAAACCTTATATAGCTTCTTCATAGTATTGTGGAAGTGATAACTGATGCCATCTATCCTTAAATATTACCATGTAACCAAGAATGTATAGATGAGAATATCTAATACTCACATTGACTAGGCTGTCACGTGGTGAATGGAACTTTGAAAATTGAGTCTACCTCAAGCACACTCTTGAAACGATGCCATGATTACCTCATATGTCCACCCTATTCTCAAGTACCTCATCACTGTCATCACAATAAAGCATCCCCCCCCACTAGGGAATAAAAATATCATGTTGGTCCACCTATCTCAAATACCACTAACTACTAAAAAGTCTTGGTAACACATATATAGGGTGAGCACACAGGTTTTCATAATATATCAACATGAGTATATAGAGGAATACCCAATAACATGTGATCACAATCAAACATGGATAAAATCTACACACATATCACTCATGGAATCAAAACATGTTTTATGTGTTACACACACACGAAAGCTATCACAATCAGTCACAGTAAATTAGAATGCCAAAAAATATAATCATTAAATAAATAAGTGTAAATGTGAGCTCATGATGGTAAGGAACTTCCTACCTCAACAATAATTGATGTAAAAAGGAAGAAATAAACTTGTCAAGAATATATATTTTAGGCCTTGTAATAAAAATGTTGAGACTCTAGGTTCATTAAGGGTCCCTAAAATATTGCATGTGATAATATTTTATATTTACTAGATAATTTTCAGACTATCATTTAAAATAGTACATGCGATAATATTTTATCTCACCCAGATAATTTTCAAATTATCGATTAAAATATTTAATGCGATAATATTTTAACTATTGTGGATAATTTCAAATTATCATTTAAGACATTACATGTGATCATATTTTATCTCTTCTGTACAATTTTCAAATTATCAATTAAAATATTACATATGATAATATTTTACCGCTCCTAGATAATTTCAAATTGTCAATTAAAAGAATACATGTGATAATCTTTTAAACCTCTTGAATAATTTTCAAATTATTGTTTTAAAATAGTATATGAAATAAAATTTCATCTCTCTTGGATAATTTTTAAATTATTATTTTTAAATTATAATAATTATCCTTTCACAATACATTTAATTATCTAATGATAATTGTGATAAACTTTCCAAGTGATAATTACCTTATAATTATCCTTTATCAAATTGAATAATATTATCTCTAATAATTTCATGCAATTAGTATTTGATAATTCACTGTAATTATATTTATATAATTTTAATAATTCATACTCTGATAAATTCTTAATTATTATATTTTGATAATTTTGAAAAAATCAACCTTTGATTATTTCAAAAAATTATCTATGTCTAATTTATTACAATAATTATTCCTGATAACATTGGAGTAAAAATAATTTTAAAATATCAAAAAAATATCCTTGATAATTATCTTAGATGGTAATTCACCTATCTTCTATATTTTTTTACTAGTCATCCATTAATAATGTCTTACAATTATTATAATTATTATCATTTTCTTTTATTTTATGAAATTTTCCTTTGATAATTTTCTAAATTACCTATAGATAGATTGGGTTTCATAATCATATAATTCAAATATTTTTTTAGTTGATAATAAAATAAAAACAGAAGGTAATAAAATAAAATAAAAACAATTAAATAAATGGGAGGAATAAGGTCTCATACTTCATAAGGAAGGAGACCATGACTGAATGTAAAACTGAATATTCAGGGTCTATTAATCGAGTGCAAGAGAGATCCAAGATCTATCTGACTCGATAGAATTAACCAAGGAAGAAGAAAAATTTTCTTGTTATTTTATATCGTATTCTGTTTTGGTTCCATCAAACTAAGAAGTCAAAATACCAGATTTAATCCATCTTTACACCCAATCAAAGTGACTGACACATTAATTTAACCAATTAAGGAGTTAGGGATTTTTAAAATGTTCAGAACCATGTTATTTCCAATCTGTAAGATCGATCAGTGTAAAAAGGGAGGTTTTTAAAGCATATTGAAGATAATGAATAATATAATTCATTTTGAATAATTAAATAAAAATAATTATTTTACACAAAAATTAAATAATAGAAAATGCCTATTTCACATTGGAGTAATGTGTAACCAATGGTGAACCCCATGTTACAGACCTAATAGTGGTATCTGATTTGTCATATGATATACTGTTTGAGAGATATTAATTATTTATTAATAAAAAATAGATTAAATAATCAATTAAATATAAATTGGTTTTTATCACATGTGATGTTTTCAAAAATGTGACACAATTAAAATTTATAACCTGTAAAGTGTAAAATACACTATTTTGGACCTAATTGTGGTCTCATATTACTTATACAATGAACCATTTGATTGATATTAAATTAATTTTAAAAATAATAAAAAAAATATTAAATAATTTATTTTCATGAGAGTGGTTCCCAAACGTCTAACACTTGTAGGATCAAAATAGTAATGTAGATGCTCAATATACAAGAGGGGGGGGGGGTGAATTGTATACTTTAAAAATTCCTTTGGAACCTTTAAAGTTAGTTGTGAATAACTAGTTTCCTTAAGAAAAGAAAAGGGCTAAGTTTAACAAAGATTAAACTATGCAAATTCACAACACCTCTAACACCGAATACAATCTTGAAATGAGATTCTGAAAGTAGGTTCTGAAAATATGGTTCCGGAAATTGAAACTTAACAAAAGGTTACAATATGAGATTATACCTTAAAGCGTATAGAATCTAAATTAATCAGAGTACAAGTAAGGAAGTATAAGAAAGTTATACATTCCTTATATTACAAAATGCAGTGGAATAGAAACAAGTAGTAGAACTACTAGTAACAAAATATAAGTCTTTTAACCCAAAGCGAAGGGTATCCAACAACCTTGGATAAAGGTCCCTTTATTTATACTTTCAAGCAAGTCTGTCTTACCCACACCAGGGTAAGCCCTCGATACGAAGATCGGAGTCTCTGTCTTGCTATACCTGCAAGCCCTCAACTTCAAGGTAGTTAGAATCCTCTGTCTACCTCAGCAAGAAAGCCCTCGAACTTAAAGGTAGTCGGCACCTCTGTCTTCCTATCCCCGGAAGCCCTCGAATGTAATCACCAACATTCGGAGTCGCACGAATCATTGAGAGTTAATAAGAGCCTCTCTCTCTAGAAATCACCTTAAGCAAATTTTTCAGCCTTTCAGCACTTTCATCAGCTATCAGCTTCTGAGCTCTTTCAAATGAGCTCCTATTTATAGGTAAGGTCGGCTCCTTCTCCAACGGTCATATTTTCCTTAAAGATCGGAGGGACTTGTACACGTGTCACTTAGACAACAGTTAGTTTATAACAAAACAGATGACATCGTTTTAAAACAAAACAAGTATAACAGAATGTACGACATCGTTTTAACTCTAACATAAAAGTTCGGAATGAAAACTTCGGAGTGAAGGTTCGGAGTGTAAAGAACAATAGTAAAGAGTAGACAAATTATAGAACTGTAAGTAATATAGAAGTTCAGAGTCTAACAAAGATATTTTTCGGAGTCTAAATTAATTCAGAGTGTATAAAACCAAGATACTCAAATTCTGTTTAATAGGGAAATTCAGAATAAGAATTCGGAATAAGAATTCGTCATCAGAAATCGTAATGAGAATTCATCATCAAGATTCGTAATGAGAATTCGTCATCAGAATTCGTATTGAGATTTCGTCAACAGAATTCGTAATGAGAATTCTTCATTAGAATTCGTAATCAGAATTCGTCATCAGAATTCGTAATGAGAATTCGTCAACAAAATTTGTAATGAGAATTCGTCAACAGAATTCGTAATGAGAATTATTCATTAGAATTCGTAATGAGAATTCGTCATCAGAATTCGTAATTAGAATTCGTCAACAGAATTCGTAATGAGAATTCTTCATTAGAATTCATAATGAGAATTCGTCATCAGAATTTGTATCCTGAATCTGGAATAGAACTTAGTCAGAGTTCATATCCGGAATTCGGAATGAAACTTCCTTATAGTTCTTATCTAGAATTTGAATCCTAAAAAAGAATGCTTTATATCAAAGTTTCAACGATTCCGAGAAAATGAATCCGAATCTCATACTTAAGAAAAATATGGATGAAAATTTGATAAGGATAATTTTTCTTATAAAAGCGATTTTCCTTAAGAAAGCAATTTTCCTTATAAAAGTAATTTTCCTTATAAAATCAATTTTCCTTATAAAAGCAATTTTCTTAAAGATAAGGTGTTTGCGATTTTCAAAACAAGAAGGAATGGAAAAGTCATAAGGAAAACCTTATTGACTCAACAATCTCCCCCTTTTTGGAAAGCACAAACATCCTAATGAAAAAGAAATTCTAAGAAGAAAGAAACATATTAATGCTTATCTCCGTTGTTTTAAGGATATAGATGAATACGACTAACTCCCCCTTAGGCTTTGAATCTCTAAGGATTGTATTCATATTTCCGGAGTGATGTTTCATAAGAAGGTCTTCTTTAAGAAAAAACCCCCCCCTTAAACAAACTCTTATTAGAGTTCTTTTTCCTTGGGTATTTTTTCTTTCTCCCCCTTTGATAAACTCTTATTAGAGTTCCTCTTTTTCTTAAGGATCTTTTCCTTCTCCCCCTTTGTGATTTTCAAAAAGAATTGGAGGGAATGGAAAAAAATAACAAAGTACCTGAAAGATTAGTAATGACAATAATAGAAACGAAAAGCACAACTTTCATTAATTTTGAAAACTCAGCAACAAAAAGAATACAACAAAAAGATCGGATTAGGTTATTTTGGATCTTTTTCCTTCGACATGAGCCCCTTTAGAATAGTCTTGATCTTCTTTAAGTCTTTATGATCTTATTCATCTTGTTTCTCTAAGACCACTATTCTTGCGGATTGAGCTTAAATTTTTTCTTCCTGGGCTTTGAGCTTTTCTTCCTGAGCTTTCATCCTTTCTTCAAAATCAATTCGATGATCTCTTTCAAATTTCCAGTTCTGAGAAACAGAATTCAACTTCCCATTCAGATCCCTGACTTCTTGGATCCGGAAGTTCTTTTCTTCAGTCATCTTTTCTTCAAAAGAAGAAGTCAGCTCGTTTATCTTCTTGTCCTCTATCTCAAAGGCATCTTTAACATTTTCTTGAAACTCATCAAGCAACCTCATTTCTTCCACATTCTTCTTCGACCAGCTTGTCATCCTCTTGCAAGATCTTTTATGAGCTTCGTAACCAACAAATAAGGTTTTGAACTGAGCCTCAATCTCAACGCACTTATCCATAACCATAGATACGGAGTCGGTTTTCTGATTCAACGCATGTTGGAGCATCTGGCATCTTGAGTCAATACTAGAGAAGGTCGGAATGGTTCCCACCAACTTATTTAAGGACTGAACAACAAAGTCATGCCCCAACGATGATGACTCCAAATCTGAAATCTTGCTTGGAGAGTTTTCTTCCTCAATAAGCTCCAACTTTCTCTTTGAAGAACTACCAGCCTCCTTTGTCTTCCTTACTTCTGAGCTCGGAGTATCAGCAAGAATTTTCTTTTCCTTGTCTTTTTCTAGAATTGAGCCCTGTTCCGGAGTTCTCTTCTCACTGTCAGAAACATGAACGACAATATCTTCCTCATCAGCAACTTCCTGAACACCGACCTCTATGTTTTTCATTTGAGCAATATCATGTAAAAGTTTTTCTTCTTCTCCATGATAGACAACTTCTTCTTCTTCTTTTTCTTCTTCCATTGCTGGAGTAACTAGCTTTGAAGATTCAGCTTCTGAAGCCCGGAGTGATAAGTGTTCCGAAGGTGTCCCCTTGTAATCATCTACTTTTTTCAGCACATCTCCGGTTTCACCACTTCCGTCAACACCCTCTTATACTTGTTCAACTTGCTCAACTTGTTCTACTTCCTCAATATTCTTAGTAACAGCTTCTTCCGGAGCAACAAGATTTCTTCCTGGAGTCTCAGGTAGAGATTCCAAGGAGAAAGATCTTGGAACTGGAATAGTTTCTGAAACCATTTCATTGAATTTCAACAAGGTCTGAGCTACCTCAGCCTCAAACATCTTCTTCTTGAGCTTCTTTTGCTTTGCTTGTTTTTCCAACTCATCAGCAGTTTTCTCCTTCAAAGCCTTAGCCTCCACAGGGTCCAATCCGAACTGTGTATCCCCTTCTTTCCTTTTCTCTTTATCATCTATCCACTTCATAAAAACCTCATCAGGATAGGCTTTTTTCTTCTTGGGCTTTGGAGGTGCGGAGTTGACTTCCTTAGACTTGGGATTCTCGGCTTCTACTAGCACTTCTTTTAGCTTTATCTTCCTTACCGGCTTAGAGGATTCCGGATTAGCAGCTTTCGGAGCCACTTCTTCTTGAGTAGGTAGATCAAAGAATTCACCAGTTTCCTTGTTGAAAGCCACATCCATCCTTTTCAGAGTACCATTGCTGATCAGCATGATCTTGCAAACTCTTGGCTTAGATTTGCAAGCCTCCTTGAAAGACTCAAGGCACCGAACAATCAACTTGGAGAGGATTGTTGGATACATAATAATCTGAGCTCTCAGATTCCCCTTCCTCAAATTTTCAATAGTAAGAAGAATACGCTTCATCAAGTTAAACTTCCTTAGATTTATCAGGAAATATAAGATATAAATATCACTTTTCTTCAAGCTATATTTGTCACCTTTCCTTGGTACGATAAGTCCTTTCACCCATAACTCCAGAATCCGGAAATTTGTAGATAGACTTGCAATCTTCGGAGCCTTGTCATCAGCGAGTCTGAGAGTTTTTAAGGCCTTTTCCTTGTTAAAGCTGCCCATAGAGTCTGGCAACACATGCGAAATAAACTCGGCTTCTCCTTCATAAGACAGCCCTACCAAGCTTGCAGCCTTGGTGTGAGAAAGTTTGTAAGTCTGGCCATAAGACTTAAAAGAGAACTTCTCCTTATTATCTTCCTTGAAGAAAGAAACTGACTCATAAAACTCGACAAGTAAGTCTGAATATACTTCATCTTGGTTCCCGGTTTTTGATACCGCAACATCTTCCCAGCCATTCAACTTGATATTCTTTGAAATGATAGAATCGTAGTTGCTGAAGAAAGCCGGATGGACTAACCTTTCTCTGTAAACTAACCACTGAGAAATAGTCTTAGTGGATGACATTTCTTGAGATGCTAACTTCGCAGACATTCGGATCTGTAATTCTCTGAGAAGTTCGGAACGAAGACAACTGTAGTTCGGAACGGCCTTAAAACAGAGAGACAGTGATTCGGGACGTGAGAGCTTTGAGATCGATGTGAGATAAGAAATTGTGTCCCCTTTATATAGGCGACGAGATGATGGTTCACATTCCACAGTTGATCTAACGGTTGGAATGAGCTGCGATCAGATCTGACGGTTGAAAACTTGAATCCGATCTTTTTGAGGTTTTATTAAAACAAAGTATTAAGAAAACTATAATCCAAAAACATAATATAAGAGAATTCCAGGAAGTAAAATATGACTATGAAAACTTGAGTAAGGAAATCATACCTTTCGGATTGGCTTAGGGAATTATTCGTAATGGCAGATTTCGCAAAAATTTTACTATGAAAAATAAACTTAGTACGAAAAACTCATTACGGAAAACTCAGTACGAAAAACGTAGTACAAAAAAAAACAAATTTAAGAAGAAAATCAGTACGAAGAACTTAGTACGAAAAATACATTACGAATAATTTTAGTAAGAAAAACAACTGGTACAAAAATATCTGGTTATGAAACTGCCAGTACGTAAATTTTCATTCCGGAAATTTTCAATACGAATACTTCCATTCCAGAAGTATTCTGTACGAGAATGTCCATTGTGGAAAATTTTAGTTCCAGAAGTTCCATTCCGGAAATCTTCGTTCCGAAAAGTTTGAAAACAAATTTTGAAAAACTTTGTTAAACAAACAAACAAATGTACTCCCCCTATGAAAAGGAGTTTATTACTTTAAGGAGATTTTTTCAACAGAAAGTTAATTAATAAAGATTACCTTACGGTTATCATTCCTAACTTCTATTTAATATATTCAAATCTATCAGAAGGCAAAGATTTTGTGAAAATATCAGCAAGTTGATCTTGCATTCCGATAAACTGAAGAATAATATCTCCTTTAAGTGTGTGATCCCTAAGAAAGTGATGCCTAATATCTATGTGTTTTGCACGAGAGTGATGTGCATAGTTTTTACTTAGGGCAATGGCACCTGTGTTATCACACAAAATTTGAGTTTTAGTAAAACTCAAGCCATAGTCTGTGAGTGTGTGTTGCATCCACAAAACTTGTGCACAACAACTTCCAGCTGCTACATATTCAGCTTTAGCAGTGGAAAGTGCTATAGAGTGTTGCTTCTTGCAGGACCAAGAAACTAGTGAATCTCCTAAGAAATGACAAGTTCCGGATGTACTTTTTCTATCCATTCTACATCCACCAAAGTCAGCATCAGAAAAGCTTTTTAGAACAAAATCATTTCCAGAAGATTAAAATAATCCTAGATCCATGGTTCCCTTAAGGGAGCGAAAAATTCTTTTTACTGCCTTCAAGTGAGATTCCTTAGGATTGGATTGATATCTTGCACATAAGCATACTGAAAACATTAAGTCTGGTCGACTAGATATTAAGTAAAGTAGACTTCCAATCATACCTCTAAAAGATGTTTGATCTACTGCTTTCCCAGCTTCGTCAAGATCTAACGAGTTTGAGGTACCAATGGGAGTACTTATACTTTTAGTGTTGTCATAACCATAATTTTTAAGAAGATCTTTAATATACTTATGTTGAGATATGTAGGTTCCTTCTGGTTTTTTGGAAATTTGAAAACCAACGAAAAATGTTAACTCACCCATCATACTCATTTCAAACTCATATTTCATTAGACTAGCAAAAGAGTCAGTCAGAGATTGCTGAGTTGAACCAAATATAATGTCATCAACATAAATCTGAACAATCAAAACATTTTTATTATCATTCTTTATAAAAAGGGTTGGATCTGCATTTCCCTTAACATAGTTATTTTGAAGCAAAAATCCAGTGAGTCTATCATACCATGCTCATGGATCTTGTTTAAGGCCATACAAAGCTTTGGTAAGTCTAAAAACATGATCAGGATGTTTTGTATCTTCAAAGCCAGGAGGTTGTTCAACAAAAACTTCCTCTTGAACATAACCGTTAAGAAAAGCACATTTCACATCCATTTGGAAAAGTTTGAAATTAAAGAATGCTGCAAAGGCAAGTAGAATACGGATAGATTCAAGTCTAGCTACTGGAGCATAGGTTTCTTCATAGTCTATTCCTTCTTGTTGATTATAGCCTTTAGCAACAAGTCTAGCTTTATTTCTAACAATGACTCCATTTTCATCACATTTATTTCTGAAAACCCATTTTACTCCAATAACAGAAGTTTCCTTAGGTCTTTCAACCAAGGTCCAGACTTTATTCCTTTCGAATTCATTTAGTTCATCTTGCATTTCTTTAATCCAATCATCATCACCTAAAGCTTCATTAGTGATTTTAGGTTCTAATTGGGAAAGGAATGCTAGATGTTCTACTTCATTTCTTAAGGAACTTCTAGTCCTTACAGGTTGGTTTACATCACCAATGATACTATCACTGGGATGATTCTTAAGAAACACCTGACTTGGGTTTTGTAAAACCTGTTCATCAACATAGGGTAGAAAGTCTTCTAGGGTAAATGTTTCAGAAGTATCTTCTAGAACAATTTCCTTTCAGAAGGTTCTTCTATCAAAGGTTGATAATCAGTTTTTGAAAACACATCCGAAGATTTAAGTTGAAAAGGTTTAAAAACAATAGGATCTGATTCATCAAATTTTACATGTACTGTTTCCTCAACAGTGCAAGTATTTTTATTAAACACTCTATAAGCCTTAGACGTTGTGTAATAACCTAAGAAAATTCCTTCATCAGATTTTGGTGCGAATTTATGTAAGTTATCTTTAGTATTCAAAATGAATACTTTGCAACCAAAAACCTTGAAGTAGGATAGTCTTGGTTTTCTACCATTCCATAACTCATAAGGAGTTTTATTAAGAAAAGGTCTAATCAAAACTCGATTTATAGTATAGCAAGCAGTACTTACAGCTTCAGCCCAGAAATGTCTAGCAATAGAATATTCACTCAACATGGTTCTAGTTATCTCTTGAAGAATTATATTTCTTCTTTCAACTACACCATTCTGTTGAGGAGTTCTAGGTGCTGAAAAATTGCGAGTAATACCTTTATTACTACAAAAAGTTTCAAAATCAGAATTTTGAAATTCTCCTCCATGATCACTATGAATAGTTTTCAATGGACGGTTTTTCTCATTTATAACTTGAGCTCTAAAACTTTTGAAATAGGAAAAAGCATCAGATTTCTTTTCTAGAAAATAGACCCATGTAAATCTAGTGTAATCATCAACTAGAACAAACACATAGTATTTGCCTCCAATACTTATAGTTTGTGTTGGACCAAAAAGATCCATGTGCACTAACTGTAATGCATCAGTTGATGAGACTTCACCGATTGACTTAAAACTAGATTTATGTTGCTTGCCATATTGACAAGGATCACAAACTTTAGAAGAATCAAATCTAAGCTCCGGTAGATCCTTAACTAGTTTCTTCTTAGAGAGTTTACATAGGTTCCTATGGTTACAGTGTCCTAATCTTCTATGCCATAACCAGGAATGATCTTCTATTGCACTTAGGCAAGGTAGATCTTGACTTCTTAGGTCTTCTAAGTTTAAGGTGTAAACATTATCTTGCCTGTTGGATGAGAGAATAAATTCTTCCTTGGAATTGTGAACTAAACACTTATCATTCCTAAAATTCACAAGGTAACCTTCATCACATAACTGACTTATGCTAATGAGATTGTGCTTAAGACCCTTAACAAAAAGAACATTTGAAATCAAGGTTTTACCAAGAAAAACTATATTACCAATACCAACAATCTCTCCCTTAGCATTGTCTCGGAAAGTTACCTTTCCTCTTTTCTTTTTGATAATCTTTTCAAAAAAGCTTTTGTTACCAGTCATGTGCCGGGAACATCCACTATCCATGTACCATGTATTATTGCAGGTACTTTCTTTATTATCCTGAAATCAAGAAGAAAATTAGACCTTCGGAATCCAAACTTGTTTGGATCCGATATTTCCAGACAATAAAATTTTAGGAACCCACATCTTCTTTGAAAAATAAGATTTATGAAAACCTAGAGATTGGGTTTTATTTAAGGAACAACTTTTTGCCCAGTGACCTCCACATTGACATTTAGTACAAAATGGGGCACTTTGAGGAACAAAATAATTGTTAATGAAAACTGGTTTTGCATGGGTATAACCAAATCCGGATTTATTTCTTAAAGGTCGTATTTGGGAATACATTTTATCAAAATTTTCTTTACCATGGGTAAAGTTTGATAAACACTTCTTTAAGGAAAAAATTTCGGACTTGAGTTTTACAACCAAGTTTTTGTCCTCAAAATCATTAGTTTTAGAACTAGAGTTAGGCTCGAAAACATTTTTCTTAGAACTTACCTTTTCTAATTCTTTAGAAAGTTTGTTTTTCTCAGAACTCACTTCCTCAAGATTTTTTGAAATACTTTCAAAATCAACATTTTTCTTATCAAGATCTTTAGAAAGATCTAATATCTCTTTTGTAAGTATAGAATTCCTAGAATTTGCCTTATCAAGTTTTTTGTTGAGTTTGGAATTCTCAATCTCAAGAAGTTTAGCAAACCTAGAGACTTCTTCATAAGTAGGTAAAGTATTTTCTTCATCAGAAGATGATTCTTCATCAGAAGAGTTATAATACTTATTGTCATTAGAATTTAATGAAACATTGGTCAGAGATTCAGCATTTCGTACCTTAGCCATAAGACAATGATTATCAATAGGTAATCTGGCTATAAGACCAAGATTCTTTTCTCCTGAAGATTCATAATCTGAAGATTCATCTGAAGAGTCACCACCACTAGCACTCCAGGTGTCATTAACTTTCAGAAGTTTCTTAGCTTTAGCTTTATATTACTTCTTCCTGTTCCTGTCTGAATGTCTTTCTTTCCTTTCTTTCTTTTTGAGCATAGGGAAATCTAGTCTAATATGTCCAGCTTTTTTATATTCATAACAAGTAACTTCTCCATCTTTCTTATCTTTCCTATCCTTTTTCTTATACTTAGATTGAAAGTTTCTCTGTCCAGCTATCTTGTTCATCCTTCGAGCAAGATTGGCTAATTCATTTTCAGAGACTTCACTCTCACTAGATTCGGATTGGAAAATGAATTTCTTAGACTTGGATCTGGTTACTCTCTCAGGAGTCTTAGCTTTAATCTGATTTGAAGTTGTAGTAAAAGCAACAGTACCATTCCCATTCTTCTTCTTGATGTTGTCAGCATCTCTCTTCATCCTGGTTTCATTTTGTAGAAGAGTTCCAAATAATTCATCAAGAGTAATTTGAGTGACCTTCCTGTTCTCATCTATAGTTGTTCTCTTGGATTCCCACTCATTGGGCATAATGTCAATTATCTTGTCCACAAGAGATTAATCATCTAAACCTTTCTCTCCCATAGATTGTAGACTGTTGACAATGGTCATAAATCTTTGTTGAACTTTACAGATAGGTTCTCCATAAGTAAAATTGAAGCCATGATATTCAGCTCTAAGCATAGCTCTTCTAGTCTCAATCACCTTAGAAGTCCCAAAGTGTGTAACTTCTAACTTCTTCCATATACAGTTAGCCGCTTCACAAGAATAAATTTGGCTATATATATTTCTGGTCATTGAACATAGTAAAGTGTTGCGTACCTTATAGTTGAGTTGATATTCTTGCTTTTCCTGGTTAGTAAAAGATCTGACTTCCTTGTTAGGAATTTTATAATCACCAGTAAGCATAACAAAGTTGTCTACTCCGGTATTAATAACAAAAGTCTTCATACGATCTCTCCAGTACTCATAGTCATTACCATCAAATATAGGTGGTCTTGTAGGATTCAGATTGTCAATTGATACAACATTAATTCCTTCCATACTAGAAAAAAAAACTTTGAACACAAACTTGTTAGTAGCAAAGAGTCGTAATAACAAAGTTCGGAATGAGAAAAGTTCGGAATAGAAATTCGGAAGGATAAAGTGAGCAAGAAAAACTTGTATGTGAGTACAAGTATTTCGGTAACCAGCTCTGATACCAAATGTAAGATTGGTATAGAGTAAGAGGTTTCCAACCTCTGTTACCAATTGTAGGATCGAAATAGTAATGTAGATGCTCAATATACAAGAGGGGGGGGGGGGGGGGTGAATTGTATACTTTAAAAATTCCTTTGGAACCTTTAAATTTAGTTGTGAATAACTAGTTTCCTTAAGAAAAGGAAAGGGCTAAGTTTAACAAAGATTAAACTATGCAAATTCACAACACCTCTAACACCAAATACAAGCTTGGAAAGAGATTCCGAAAGTAGGTTCCGAAAATATGGTTCCGGAAATTGAAACTTAACAAAAGGTTACAATATGAGATTATACCTTAAAGAGTATAGAATCTAAATTAATCAGAGTACAAGTAAGGAAGTATAAGAATGTTATACTTTCCTTATATTACAAAATGCAGCGGAATAGAAACAAGTAGTAGAACTACTAGTAACAAAATATAAGTCTTTTAACCCAAAGTGAAGGGTATCCAACAACCTTGGATAAAGGTCCCTTGATTTATACTTTCAAGCAAGTCTATCTTACCCACACCAGGGTAAGCCCTCGATACAAAGATCGGAGTCTCTGTCTTGCTATCCATGCAAGCCCTCAACTTTAAGGTAGTTGGAAACCTCTGTCTTCCTCAGCAAGAAAGCCCTCGAACTTTAAGGTAGTCGGCACCTCTGTCTTCCTATCCCCGGAAGCCCTCGAATGTAATCACCAACATTCGGAGTCGCACGAAGCTCTGAGAGTCAATAAGAGCCTCTCTCTCTAGAAATCACCTTAAGCAAATTTTTCAGCCTTTCATCACTTTCATCAGCTATCAGCTTCTGAGCTCTTTCAAATGAGCTCCTATTTATAGGTAAGGTCGGCTCCTTCTCCAACGGTCATATTTTCCTTAAAGATCGGAGGGACCTGTACACATGTCACTTAGACAATGGTTAGTTTATAACAAAACAGACGACATCGTTTTATAACAAAACAAGTATAACAGAATGTACGACATCGTTTTAACTCTAACATAAAAGTTCGGAATGAAAACATCGGAGTGAAGGTTCGGAGTGTAAAGAACAATAGTAAAGAGTAGACAAATTATATAACTGTAAGTAATATAGAAGTTTGGAGTCTAACAAAGATATTTTTCGGAGTCTAAATTAATTCAGAGTGTATAAAACAAAGATACTCAAATTCTGTTTAATAGGGAAATTCGGAATAAGAATTCGGAATAGGAATTCGTCATCAGAAATCGTAATGGGAATTCATCATCAAGATTCGTAATGAGAATTCGTCATCAAAATTTGTATTGAGATTTCGTCAACAGAATTCGTAATGAGAATTCTTCATTAGAATTCGTAATGAGAATTCGTCATCAGAATTCGTAATGGGAATTCGTCAACAGAATTCGTAATGAGAATTCGTCAACAGAATTCGCAATAAGAATTCTTCATTAGAATTCGTAATGAGAATTCGTCATCATAATTCGTAATGAGAATTCGTCAATAGAATTCGTAATGAGAATTCTTCATTAGAATTCGTAATGAGAATTTGTCATCAGAATTCGTATCCTGAATCTGGAATAGAACTTAGTCAGAGTTCATATCCGGAATTCGGAATGAAACTTCCTTATAGTTCTTATCTAGAATCTGAATCCTAAAACAGAATGCTTTATATCAAAGTTTCAACGATTCCGAGAAAATGAATCCGAATCTCATACTTAAGAAAAATATGGATGAAAATATGATAAGGATAATTTTTCTTATAAAAGTGATTTTCCTTAAGAAAGCAATTTTCCTTATAAAAGTAATTTTCCTTATAAAATCAATTTTCCTTATAAAAGCAATTTTCTTAAAGATAAGGTGTTTGTGATTTTCAAAACAAGAAGGAATGGAAAAGTCATAAGGAAAACCTTATTGACTCAACAATCTCCCCCTTTTTGGAAAGCACAAACATCCTAACGAATAAGAAATTCTATGAAGAAAGAAACATATTAATGCTTATCTCCCTTGTTTTAAGGATATAGATGAATACGACTAACTCACCCTTAGGCTTTGAAACTCTAAGGATCGTATTCATATTTCTGGAGTAATGTTTCATAAGAAGGTCTTCTTTAAGAAAAAAAACTCTCCCTTAAACAAACTCTTATTAGAGTTCTTTTTCCTTGGGTATTTTTTCTTTCTCCCCCTTTGATAAACTCTTATTAGAGTTCCTCTTTTTCTTAAGGATCTTTTCCTTCTCCCCCTTTGTGATTTTCAAAAAGAATTGGAGGGAATGGAAAAAAATAACAAAGTACCTGAAAGATTAATAATGACAATAATAGAAACGACAAGCACAACTTTCATTAATTTTGAAAACTCAGCAAAAAAAAGAATACAACAAAAATATCGGATTAGGTTATTTCGGATATTTTTCCTTCGACATGAGACCCTTTAGAATAGTCTTGATCTTCTTTAAGTCTTTATGATCTTATTCAGCTTGTTTCTCTAAGACCACTATTCTTGCGGATTGAGCTTCAATTTTTTCTTCCTGGGCTTTGAGCTTTTCTTCCTGAGCTTTCATCCTTTCTTCAAAATCAATTCTATGATCTCTTTCAAATTTCCAGTTCTGAGAAACAGAATTCAACTTCCCATTCAGATCCCTGACTTCTTGGATCCGGAAGTTCTTTTCTTCAGTCATCTTTTCTTCAAAAGATGAAGTCAGCTCGTTTATCTTCTTGTCCTCTGTCTCAAAGGCATCTTTAACATTTTCTTGAAACTCATCAAGCAACCTCATTTCTTCCACATTCTTCTTCGACCAGCTTGTCATCCTCTTGAAAGATCTTTTATGAGCTTCGTAACCACCAAAGAAGGTTTTGAACTGATCCTCAATCTCAACGCACTTATCCATAACCATAGATACGGAGTCGGTTTTCTGATTCAACGCATGTTGGAGCATCTGGCATCTTGAGTCAATACTAGAGAAGGTCAGAATAGTTCCCACTAACTTCTTTAAGGACTGAACAACAAAGTCATGCCCCAACGATGATGACTCCAAATCTGAAATCTTGCTTGGAGAGTTTTCTTCCTCAATAAGCTCCAACTTTCTCTTTGAAGAACTACCGGCCTCCTTTGTCTTCCTTACTTCTGAGCTCGGAGTATCAGCAAGAATTTGCTTTCCCTTGTCTTTTTCTGGAATTGAGTCCTGTTCCGAAGTTCTCTTCTCACTGTCAGAAACTTGAACGACAATATATTCCTCATCAGCAACTTCCTGAACACCGACCTCTGCGTTTTTCATCCGAGCAATATCATGTAAAAGTTGTTCTTCTTCTCCATGATAGGAAACTTCTTCTTCTTCTTTTTCTTCTTCCATTGCTGGAGTAACTAGCTTTGAAGATTCATCTTCTGAAGTCCGGAGTGATAAGTGTTCCGAAGGTGTCCCCTTGTAATCATCTACTTGTTTCAGCACATCTCCGGTTTCACCACTTCCTTCAGCACCCTCTTCTACTTGTTCAACTTGCTCAACTTGTTCTACTTCCTCAATATTCTTAGTAACAACTTCTTCCGGAGCAACAAGATTTCTTCCTGGAGTCTCAGGTAGAGATTCCAAGGAGAATGATCTTGGAACTGGAATAGTTTCTGAAACCATTTCATTGAATTTCAACAAGGTCTGAGCTACCTCAGCCTCAGACATCTTCTTCTTGAGCTTCTTTTGCTTTGTTTGTTTTTCCAACTCATCAGCAGTTTTCTCCTTCAAAGCCTTAGCCTCCGTAGGGTCCAATCCGAACTGCGGATCCCCTTCTTTCCTTTTCTCTTTATCAGCTCTCCACTTCATAACAACCTCATCAGGATAGGCTTTTTTCTTCTTGGGCTTTGGAGGTACGGAGTGGACTTCCTTAGACTTGGGATTCTCGGATTCTACTAGCACTTCTTTTAGCTTTCTCTTCCTTACCGGCTTAGAGGATTCCAGATCAGCAGCTTTCGGAGCCACTTCTTCTTGAGTAGGTAGATCAAAGAATTCACCAGTTTCCTTGTTGAAAGCCACATCCATCCTTTTCAGAGTACCATCGCTGATCAGCATGATCTTGCAAACTCTTGGCTTAGATTTGCAAGCCTCCTTGAAAGACTCAAGGCACCGAACAATCAACTTGGAGAGGATTGCTGGATACATAATAATCTGAGCTCTCAGATTCCCCTTCCTCAAATTTTCAATAGTAAGAAGAATATGCTTCATCAAGTTAAACTTCCTTAGATTTATCAGGAAATATAAGATATAAATCTCACTTTTCTTCAAGCTATCTTTATCACCTTTCCTTGGTACGATAAGTCCTTGCACCCATAACTCAAGAATCCTGAAATTTGTAGATAGACTTGCAATCTTCGGAGCCTTGTCATCAGCGAGTCCGAGAGTTTTTAAGGCCTTTTCCTTGTTGAAGCTGCCCTTAGAGTCTGGCAACACATGCGAAATAAAATCGGCTTCTCCTTCATAAGACAGCCCTACCAAGCTTGCAGCCTTGGTGTGAGAAAGATTGTAAGTCTGGCCATAAGACTTAAAATAGAAATTCTCCTTATTATCTTCCTTGAAGAAAGAAACTGACTCATAAAACTCGACAAGTAAGTCTGAATATACTTCATCTTGGTTCCCGGTTTTTGATACCACAACATCTTCCCAGCCATTCAACTTGATATTCTTTGAAATGATAGAATCGTAGTTGCTGAAGAAAGCCGGATGGACTAACCTTTCTCTGTAAACTAACCACTGAGAAATAGGCTTAGTGGATGACATTTCTTGAGATGCTAACTTCGCAGACATTCAGATCTGTAATTCTCTGAGAAGTTCGGAACGGAGACAACTGTAGTTCGGAACGGCCTTAAAACAGAGAGACAGAGATTCGGGACGTGAGAGCTTTGAGGTCGTTGTGGGACAAGAAATTGGGTCCCCTTTATATAGGCGACGAGATGACGGTTCACATTCCATAGTTGATCTAACGGTTGGAATGAGCTGCGATCATATCTGATGGTTGAAAACTTGAATCCGATCTTTTTGAGGTTTTATTAAAACAAAGTATTAAGAAAACTATAATCCGAAAACATAATATAATTGAATTCCAGGAAGTAAAATATGACTATGAAAACTTGAGTAAGGAAATCATACCTTTCGGATTGGCTTAGGGAATTATTCGTAATGGCAGATTTCGCAAAAATTTTACTATGAAAAATAAACTTAGTACGAAAAACTCATTACGAAAAACTCAGTACGAAAAACGTAGTACAAAAAAAAACAAATTTAAGAAGAAAATCAGTATGAAGAACTTAGTACGAAAAATACATTACGAAGAATTTTAGTAAGAAAAAAAACTGATACAAAAATATCTGTTTATGAAACTGCCAGTACGTAAATTTTCATTCCGGAAAATTTCAATACGAATACTTCCATTCCAGAAGTATTCTGTACGAGAATGTCCATTGTGGAAAACTTTAGTTCCAGAAGTTCCATTCCGTAAATCTTCGTTCCGAAAAGTTTGAAAACAAATTTTGAAAAACTTTGTTAAACAAACAAACAAATGTACTCCCTCTATGAAAAGGAGTTTATTACTATAAAGAGATTTTTCAACAGAAAGTTAATTAAGAAAGATTACCTTACGATTATCATTCCTAACTTCTGTTTAATATATTCAAATCTATCAGAAGGCAATGATTTTGTGAAAATATCAGCAAGTTGATCTTGTGTTCCGATAAACTGAAGAATAATATCTCCTTTAAGTGTGTGATCCCTAATAAAGTGATGCCTAATATCTATCTGTTTTGCACGAGAGTGATGTGCAGGGTTTTTACTTAGGGCAATGGCACTTGTGTTATCACACAAAATTTGAGTTTTAGTAAAACTCAAGCCATAGTCTGTGAGTGTGTGTTGCATCCACAACACTTGTGCACAACAACTTCCAGCTGCTACATATTCAGCTTTAGCAGTGGAAAGTGCTACAGAGTGTTGCTTCTTGCAGGACCAAGAAACTAGTGAATCTCCTAAGAAATGACAAGTTCCGGATGTACTTTTTCTATCCATTCTACATTCACCAAAGTCAGCATCAGAAAAGCTTTTTAGAACAAAATCATTTCCAGAAGTATAAAATAATCCTAGATCCATGGTTCCCTTAAGGTAGCAAAAAATTCTTTTTACTACCTTTAAGTGAGATTCCTTAGGATTGGATTGATATCTTGCACATAAGCATACTGAAAACATTACGTCGGGTCGACTAGCTGTTAAGTAAAGTAGACTTCCAATCATACCTCTAAAAGATGTTTGATCTACTGGTTTCCCAGCTTCGTCAAGATCTAACGAGTTTGAGGTACCAATGGGAGTACTTATACTTTTAGTGTCGTCATAACCATACTTTTTAAGAAGATCTTTAATATACTTATGTTGAGATATGTAGGTTCCTTCTGGTTTTTGTGAAATTTGAAAACCAAGGAAAAATGTTAACTCACCCATCATACTCATTTCAAACTCAGATTTCATTAGACTAGCAAAAGAGTCAGTCAGAGATTGCTGAGTTGAACCAAATATAATGTCATCAACATAAATTTGAACAATCAAAACATTTTTATTATCTTTCTTTATAAAAAGAGTTGGATCTGCATTTCCCTTAACATAGTTATTTTGAAGCAAAAATCTAGTGAGTCTATCATACCATGCTCGTGGAGTTTTTTTAAGGCCATACAAAGCTTTGGTAAGTCTAAAAACATGATCAGGATGTTTTGTATTTTCAAAGCCAGGAGGTTGTTCAACAAAAACTTCCTCTTGAACATAACCGTTAAGAAAAGCACATTTCACATCCATTTGGAAAAGTTTGAAATTAAAGAATGCTGCAAAGGCAAGTAGAATACGGATAGATTCAAGTCTAGCTACTGGAGCATAGGTTTCTTCATAGTCTATTCCTTCTTGTTGATTATAGCCTTTAGCAACAAGTCTAGCTTTATTTCTAACAATGACTCCATTTTCATCACATTTATTTCTGAAAACCCATTTTACTCCAATAACAGAAGTTTCCTTAGGTCTTTCAACCAAGGTCCAGACTTTATTCCTTTCGAATTCATTTAGTTAATCTTGCATTGCTTTAATCCAATCATCATCACCTAAAGCTTCATTAGTGCTTTTAGGTTCTAATTGGGAAAGGAATGCTAGATGTTCTACTTCATTTCTTAAGGAACTTCTAGTCCTTACAGGTTGGTTTACATCACCAATGATACTATCACTGGGATGATTCTTAAGAAACACCTGACTTGGGTTTTGTAAAACCTGTTCATCAACATAGGGTAGAAAGTCTTCTGGGGTAAATGTTTCAGAAGTATCTTCTAGAACAATTTCCTTATCAGAAGGTTCTTCTATCAAAGGTTGATAATTAGTTTTTGAAAACACATCCGAAGATTTAAGTTGAAAAGGTTTAAAAACAAAAGGATCTGATTCATCAAATTTTACATGTACTGTTTCCTCAACAGTGCAAGTATTTTTATTAAACACTCTATAAGCCTTAGACGTTGTGGAATAACCTAAGAAAATTCCCTCATCAGATTTGGGTGCGAATTTATGTAAGTTATCTTTAGTATTCAAAATGAATACTTTGCAACCAAAAACCTTGAAGTAGGATAGTCTTGGTTTTCTACCATTCCATAACTTATAAGGAGTTTTATTAAGAAAAGGTCTAATCAAAACTCTATTTATAGTATAGCAAGCAGTACTTACAGCTTCAGCCCAGAAATGTCTAGCAATAGAATATTCACTCAACATGGTTCTAGTTATCTCTTGAAGAATTCTATTTCTTCTTTCAACTACACCATTCTGTTGAGGAGTTCTAGGTGCTGAAAAATTGTGAGTAATACCTTTATTACTACAAAAAGTTTCAAAATCAGAATTTTGAAATTCTCCCCCATGATCACTATGAATAGTTTTCAATGGAAGGTTTTTCTCATTTTTAACTTCAGCTCTAAAACTTTTGAAATAGGAAAAAGCTTCAGATTTCTTTGCTAGAAAATAGACCCATGTAAATCTAGTGTAATCATCAACTACAACAAACACATAGTATTTGCCTCCAATACTTCCAGTTTGTGTTGGACCAAAAAGATCCATGTGCACTAACTGTAATGCCTCAGTTGTTGAGACTTCACCGATTGACTTAAAACTAGATTTATGTTTCTTGCCATATTGACAAGGATCACAATCTTTAGAAGAATCAAATCTAAGCTCTGGTAGATCCTTAACTAGTTTCTTCTTAGAGAGTTTACATAGGTTCCTATGGTTACAGTGTCCTAATCTTCTATGCCATAAACAGGAATGATCTTCTATTCCACTTAGGCAAGGTAGATCTTGGCTTCATAGGACTTCTATGTTTAAGGTGTAAACATTCTCTTGCCTGTTGGCTGAGAGAATAAATTCTTCCTTGGAATTGTGAACTAAACACTTATCATTCCTAAAATTCACAAGGTAACCTTCATCCATAACTGACTTATGCTAATGAGATTGTGCTTAAGACCCTTAACAAAAAGAACATTTGAAATCAAGGTTTTACCAAGAAAAACTATATTACCAATACCAACAATCTCTCCCTTAGCATTGTCTCCTAAAGTTACCTTTCCTCCTTTCGTTTTGATAATCTTTTCAAAAAAGCTTTTGTTACCAGTCATGTGCCGGGAACATCCACTATCCATGTACCATGTATTATTGCTGGTACTTTCTTTATTATCCTGAAATCAAGAAGAAAATTAGACCTTCGGAATCCAAACTTGATTGGATCCGATATTTCCAGACAATAAAATTTTAGGAACCCACATCTTCTTAGAAAAATAAGCTTTATGAAAACCTAGAGATTGGGTTTTATTTAAGGAACAAATTTTTGCCCAGTGACCTCCACATTGACATTTAGTACAAAATGGGGCACTTTGAGGAACAAAATAATTGTTACTGAAAACTGGTTTTGCATGGGTATAACCAAATCCGGATTTATTTCTTAAAGTCGTATTTGGGAATACATTTTATCAAAATTTTCTTTACCATGGGTAAAGTTTGATAAACACTTCTTTAAGGAAAAAATTTCAGACTTGAGTTTTACAACCAGGATTTTGTCCTCAAAATCATTAGTTTTAGAACTAGAGTTAGGCTCGAAAACATTTTTCTTAGAACTTACCTTTTCTAATTCTTTAGAATGTTTGTTCTTCTCAGAACTCACTTCCTCAAGATTTTTTGAAATACTTTCAAAATCAACATTTTTCTTATCATGATCTTTAGAAAGATCTGATATCTCTTTTGTAAGTATAGAATTTCCTAGAATTTGCCTTATCATGTTTCTTGTTGAGTTTGGAATTCTCAATCTCAAGAAGTTCAGCAAACCTAGAGACTTATTCATAAGTAGGAAAAGTATTTTCTTCATCAGAAGATGATTCTTCATCAGAAGAGTTATAATACTTATTATCATTAGAATTTAAAGAAACATTGGTCAGAGATTCAGCATTTCGTACCTTAGCCATAAGACAATGATTATCAATAGGTAATCTGGCTATAAGACCAAGATTCTTTTCTCATGAAGATTCATAATTAGAAGATTCATCTGAAGAGTTACCACCACTGGCACTCCAGGTGTCATTAGCTTTCAGAACTTTCTTAGCTTTAGCTTTATAATACTTCTTCCTGTTCCTGTCTGAATGTCTTTCTTTCCTTTCTTTCTTTTTGAGCATAGGGAAATCTGGTCTAATATGTCCAGCTTTTTTACATTCATAACAAGTAACTTCTCCATCTTTCTTATCTTTCCTATCCTTTTTCTTATACTTAGATTGAAAGTTTCTCTGTCCAGCTATCTTGTTCATCCTTCGAGCAAGATTGGCTAATTCATTTTCTGAGAATTCACTCTCACTAGATTCGGATTGGAAAATGACTTTCTTAGACTTGGATCTAGTTACTCTCTCAGGAGTCTTAGCTTTAATCTGATTTGAAGTTGTAGTAAAAGCAACAGTACCATTCCCATTCTTCTTCTTGATGTTGTCAGCATCTCTCTTCATTCTGGTTTCATGTTGTAGAAGAGTTCCAAATAATTCATCAAGAGTAATTTGAGTGACCTTCCTGTTCTCATCTATAGTTGTTCTCTTGGATTCCCACTCATTGGGCATAATGTCAATTATCTTGTCCACAAGAGATTCATCATCTAAACCTTTCTTTCCCATAGATTGTAGACTGTTGACAATGGTCATAAATCTTTGTTGAACTTTACAGATAGGTTCTCCATAAGGAAAATTGAAGCCATGATATTCAGATCTAAGCATAGCTCTTCTAGTCTCAATCACCTTAGAAGTCCCAAAGTGTGTAACTTCTAACTTCTTCCATATACAGTTAGCCGCTTCACAAGAAGAAATTTGGCTATATATATTTCTGGTCATTGAACATAGTAAAGTGTTGCGTACCTTATAGTTGAGTTGATATTCTTGCTTTTCCTGGTTAGTAAAAGATCTGACTTCCTTTTCAGGAATTTTATAATCACCAGTAAGCATAACAAAGTTGTCTACTCCGGTATTAATAACAAAAGTCTTCATACGATCTCTCCAGTACTCATAGTCATTACCATCAAATATAGGTGGTCTTGTAGGATTCATATTTTCAATTGATACAACATTAATTCCTGCCATACTAGAAAAAAAAACATTGCACACAAACTTGTTAGTAGCAAAGAGTCGTAATTACAAAGTTCGGAATGAGAAAAGTTCGGAATAGAAATTCGGAAGGATAAAGTGAGCAAGAAAAACTTGTATGTGAGTACAAGTATTTCAGTAACCAGCTCTGATACCAAATGTAAGATTGGTATAGAGTAAGAGGTTTCCAACCTCTGATACCAATTGTAGGATCGAAATAGTAATGTAGATGCTCAATATAGAAGAGGGGGGGGGGTGAATTGTATACTTTAAAAATTCCTTTGGAACCTTTGAATTTAGTTGTGAATAACTAGTTTCCTTAAGAAAAGGAAAGGGCTAAGTTTAACAAAGATTAAACTATGCAAATTCACAACACCTCTAACACCAAATACAAGCTTGGAAAGAGATTCCGAAAGTAGGTTCCGAAAATATGGTTCCGGAAATTGAAACTTAACAAAAGGTTACAATATGAGATTCTACCTTAAAGCGTATAGAATCTAAATTGATCAGAGTACAAGTAAGGAAGTATAAAAAAGTTATACTTTCCTTATATTACAAAATGCAGCAGAATAGAAACAAGTAGTAGAACTACTAGTAACAAAATATAAGTCTTTTAACCCAAAGAGAAGGGTATCCAACAACCTTGGATAAAGGTCCCTTGATTTATACTTTCAAGCAAGTCTGTCTTACCCACACCAGGGTAAGCCCTCGATACGAAGATCAGAGTCTCTGTCTTGCTATCCCCGCAAGCCCTCAACTTCAAGGTAGTTGGAAACCTCTGTCTTCCTCAGCAAGAAAGCCCTCGAACTTTAAGGTAGTCGGCACCTCTGTCTTCCTATCCCCGGAAGCCCTCGAATGTAATCACCAACATTCGGAGTCGCACGAAGCTTTGAGAGTTAATAAGAGCCTCTCTCTCTAGAAATCACCTTAAGAAAATTTTTCAGCCTTTCAGCACTTTCATCAGCTATCAGCTTCTGAGCTCTTTCAAATGAGCTCCTATTTATAGGTATGGTCGGCTCCTTCTCCAACGGTCATATTTTCCTTAAAGATCGGAGGGACCTGTACACGTGTCACTTAGACAACGGTTAGTTTATAACAAAACAGACGACATCGTTTTATAAAAAAACAAGTATAAAAGAATGTACGACATCATTTTAACTCTAACATAAAAGTTCGGAATGAAAACTTCGGAGTGAAGGTTCGGAGTGTAAAGAAAAATAGTAAAGAGTAGACAAATTATAGAACTGTAAGTAATATAGAAGTTCGGAGTCTAACAAAGATATTTTTCGGAGTCTAAATTAATTCATAGTGTATAAAACAATGATACTCAAATTCTGTTTAATAGGGAAATTCGGAATAAGAATTCGGAATAGGAATTCGTCATCAGAAATCGTAATGAGAATTCATCATCAAGATTCGTAATGAGAATTCGTCATCAGAATTTGTATTGAGATTTCGTCAACAGAATTCGTAATGAGAATTCTTCATGAGAATTCTTAATGAGAATTCGTCATCAGAATTCATAATGAGAATTCGTCAACAGAATTCGTAATGAGAATTCATCAACAGAATTCGTAATGAGAATTCGTCAACAGAATTCGTAATGAGAATTCTTCATTAGAATTCGTAATGAGAATTCGTCATCAGAATTCGTAATGAGAATTCGTCAACAGAATTCGTAATGAGAATTTTTCATTAGAATTCGTAATGAGAATTCTTCATCAGAATTCGTATCCTGAATCTGGAATAGAACTTAGTCAGAGTTCATATCCGGAATTCCGAATGAAACTTCCTTATAGTTCTTATCTAGAATCTGAATCCTAAAACAGAATGCTTTATATCAAAGTTTCAACGATTCCGAGAAAATGAATCCGAATCTCATACTTAAGAAAAATATGGATGAAAATATTATAAGGATAATTTTTCTTATAAAAGAGATTTTCCTTAAGAAAGCATTTTCCTTATAAAAGTAATTTTCCATATAAAAGCAATTTTCCTTATAAAAGAAATTTTCTTAATTATAAGGTGTTTGTGATTTTCAAAACAAGAAGGAATGGAAAAGTCATAAGGAAAACCTTATTGACTCAAAAACACTTACAAATGCTAAACCCTTCCTAGGGTAAACACCATGTATCAAACATAACGGTGGTCTCATATTTCTTATATGATGCACCATTTTGTTGTTATTAAATTAGTTTGAATAAATTTTCTATGCTTAATACAATATTTTTAATATTTTTGTTTTACATATCTCGAAACATTATGGGCCTTGGAATATCCCACCAACTTAGCATCTGACTCCAAAAATATTTTATTTAAAATTCCAACGTGTTAACTAAGATTTTACCCTTACATAAATCCTTTAACACATTTGTTAAATTATTTTCATTGATAAATTGATTTTTTTCTCATAAATAGGTATAATTTTTCAAAAATTGAGTTTTTATTCTCTTTTTAAAATTAAGGATATTAAAATATTATTGTTACCATCTTTGTAAATTGAAAGGAAGAACAAATCACATCACATCATAGAGGTGGAATTATACAAATATACAGGAGAGACAATATCATTTTACAATAGGTAAGAAGGTAAGAAGGTAGATGTGATATTACAATTATAAATGAATATATTTTCATAAATATCATATATAAATATTATAACCATCATAATACTCATCCATAAACTAATGTGATAAAAAATGAATTGTATCACTATGTGGAGATTATAAGCCATACATATATATGAGGGATACTTTCACTTTCCATATGATGAGAAAGAGGCAAGATAATATTGTTTTCATAATCATAATAAAACATAAGTATATTAAGGATACAAATATTATTATATTATTTAAGCAACATATATTTTGTGGAAGAAAATGAATTAGTAAGTTACAAGTGATTGGTTATGGTTCTTACATATTCTCTAAATAAACTCTATTAGAACCCCTCTTAAGGACCTTTGGGTTGTTATTTTGGTAATAAAATCACAACTAAGACATTCTTAGGGATTTTTAGAAGTGAATTGTTTTTGGTTTGGTCATGAAATAAGGCTCATTGTGGCATAAATAAGGGAAATGAGGGATGTCCTTTTTTACGGGAGGGAGAGGAGACATGTGGGATTTAATAAAAGATTAAAATATTATAACATCATTTTGATGCCAAATGTTTCTAAAAATATATTAATTATAATAAAAATGGAATATAATCAATAGAACATTATCCAAGGATTCCACATTACACCCTATCATTTAGATTTCCCCCCGTTTTTTATTATTTTTAATCTTAAAAGTGTCAAAAAATATTTCAATCATAAAAGGTTAATAATATTACCATAATTGAAAAAATAACTCATAAATGAATAATTATTGATATTTTAAACTAGATTACATTACCTTGGACACATATGATATTTTAATTAATTTTAAATCATTAAATAATATAATATTTTCCTTAAAATATCATTAATGTAAATTTTGGAACTATTCATTTAATTTGAATTTAATGACAACAAGAAAAATATGAGATACAAATATAATATTATCACACATTCATAATATGTCATATATATTTGAAAAATTCATTGAAAACTATAACTCACTCAAATTATTTAACTTTTAATATTTTTTTTCAATAATTTATATTTTTTTATTAAAAGAAGAAATAATGTGTTGGCATTGAGTAATAATGTAAGGTTATAATATAATTAACAAAAAATAGAAATATAGTAACATCATCATATTAATTTCATTATTATGACAATAAAAATTAAAATAAACTCAAAACATACATTTTTTCCCTTGTAAACACATAAATTATATTTAAATGTAATATAGTGTAATGTTGTATATTTATTTTATTAAATTAATATAAAGGTCATATTAAATCAAATGTTGAAGGATATGGCCATATATTAGAGGCATGAATGTAAATATAAAAAATACACTCATCTAATAGAAGAAATAATGTTTTAGATAAATCAGCATGCCTCATTCAAAAAATTGTCTCTATTTTACCCTTTTGACCCATACTGAGTTGACAAAAATTTATTATGACTACTGTTCATATTGATAAAAAATAAAGTGAAAAATTTTAATAAATTTTATCATCCATATTCCAAATATATATTCCTTTTTTTGATATTTTATTTCTATAAGTTTCAAAGATACATTTTAAAATAAGTACATAAAACTTGATGAAAACTTCTATTTAGAAAAATAAATTTTCAAGCACGAAATTTGATTTATTTCTATACCACACCAAAGGAGAATAGTTTAATATTAAAATAGTTCATTAACTATATAATATATAAAATTAATAAAATTCCTTTACCAAGAGTGATAAATTTATTTCATTATGATAAAAATATGTAGCATGCATAAAAATAATTTTTCAGAAATAAATATTTTACTATTATTAATATTCATTCACTATTATTATTTATTAATAATATTAATTCACCATTAATTTATAATTAATTGGTATATCAATGTTATTCCTTTTCATAAATAAATCTACTTTATTATGTTATTAGTTTCTATACATTCCAATCCAATGGCTATGGGATATTTATAAAATCAAATAATAATATTTTAATATTTTGTCACTATGCATTTAAACTCCATGTTATGTGTAACACAATCTAATGAAAAAATTAAATTTATTTGAGAAAAATATTTCATAAAATCCATGGTGTTAAATTATAAAACCCCTAATGAAAATTTCTATAAAAGTCCATTATTATAATAAAAAATATTTACTATATCTCTATTTTGTTACATTCTTGGGTTCCCAAGTAGCTTTTTCAAATTTCCAATTTCTCCAAATAATATTAATCAAGAGAAAAATATTATTCTACAGTTATTTAACCCTATTTTCCAAGAACTCTTTTGGTTTATCTTCATAGAAATGATTTAGCTACATCTGTTTGACCTCTGTGTTCAATTCCTATGATGGATAAGGTATTTACATCCTCATGAGAGATACATGTAACATATCATTAACTTTGGATATGTTTAGTGGTATAACCAAACTCTAAGATACTACCCCAACTCGTTAAAAAAACACAATGGGGGTCTATATACCTAGGTCCAAAAATTATTTTATTTTCTGAATCTAATAACCTTCTTCCATGGAGAAATTTTGAGAAATATATTTCCATTAACATCAACATCTTGAACACATTTAGGATTGTCAGCATGGAATTTCAATATTTTCTATTCTTCTCTTATGTTCTGTTGAATGGATCTAACATTAATTACCATTTCCTAGGATAACTCATGTACCAATATTTTTTTGGACATTCATCCCAACACATTAGAGATGTGAAATTTCAACCATAGAGGTCCTAATAAGGATCTGTAACACCCCAAGATTTTATGGTACACTAATCTTTAAATAATACAATAGTGTGTGTTGTAGGCAACTTCGAGTTCTAACACACACCACTACCAATCAAACAAGCCGTTATGAATAGTAATACCCAATTTTTGAAATTTTATAAATTTTATCATTCAAAATGGACTTCATTTTTGTATTTGGAATATCAAAATTAGCCTAGGGTTAATTTTTGGTATTTTTTTGAGAACTTCCAATTTTTGATGAATAGTGAAAAATACTAAACTTTAATTAAAAACAACTTTTTTAATCCAAATAATTTATAGTGATTAATTATACTATTGAGTGGTTTTAAATTATATTTATAATATATTTTTACCAATTAATTCAATGTTGGTCATTGAACATAATTTCACATTTAAACTAGACATAAACAAGTGTCAATCTTTTGATAGTTATTATTTCTTAAAAAACACGCTTTTTTGTTTTGACAACAAGAATTAATTTTAAATTAACTTCTTCCACTTTTGTGTTTTGAATTTAGAAAAATGGATTCAATATTTAGAATCAGGAGATCCAAAATTTTTAAATAGGTAACTTTTATTTTCATACATTTTGAGAAATTACTTCGGTAAATATTTTATTTACCATGGTTAAAGGGTAAATTCGGTAAGTAAGGGTTTAAAATAATATTATAACAATATTAAATTACCATAAAACGTGTCCTAACCCTATTGTTTGATACATTTCCAACCATGGTCATCTTTGGATTGATTTTGGGACCCCATGGAGCAACTTGTAAGTGATAATGACACTTTATATTAATTAAGTTAAAGTAAATTCAAAAATGACATAAGCATATATCTTTTATAAAAAAAATTTATCATATGGTTATATATGTTATCTTTTCGACTATAAATATTCATTAAAATATAAAAAGATTTCAAACATAATGTTTTTTTATTTATAATTTTTATACATTGAATAATCAAATTTATTTATGACACAATTATAATGCAGTATTTTCCTTATTAATGAAATAATCAAATAATTGGTATTATAAATGTTAAAATAAATATAATATGAATTTATTTATTCCATAAACTAATTTTTTTGTTAATATGACATGTTAGTATTGTCTAAATGAATTTGGTTCTAATTAATAAAGTTGTTAAAAATTTAAAAAAATTCAATTATTAAATAGTGTCAAAATTGACATAAAAGTGTTTTTAAAACAAATATTATATTATAAATTGATATAATATCCCTAAATATATAGGGTTAGGCCAAAAAAATTATATAATGATAGGTTTATTATTAATTAACCACTTGGGGTTCTCTTGGATGTATATAGTATGTTTATTAACTATATAATATAAAAATACAAAGAGAAATGGTAAATGTCAAACTATTTAACTAAGAGTAAAATATAAATGACAAGGTTAATATAGTGACCCAAACCTGTCTAAAAGATATTGGATGAATGTATTTCGACCCATCCCCACCTTATCCTTGAAATAAGTCACTTTAGAGCCATTATAAACCGAATATGAATTTATTATAAAATAATATTTTAAGTTCTTCCGAAGGTGCCCCTCGCCCCTCTTATAAAAGGGTGCTCCCCCTTCTCTCGAATTCACACCTTCAAAGCCTTTTGATTCGAAAAAACCCTCCCAAATATCCTATAAAATTCCCTCACTTCAACCTAGAGGACTTCCTTTAGTCAAAAATCCAACCTAAGGATCCCTTTTGATCAAATCAAAAGGAAGAACCCAATGAAGAGGCAATGTTTTCACCACCCTCTTTCAAGTTCCTTTCATCTTCCACTTATTCTTTCTTTGTTATTTCAATTATAAAATAATAAATCTAGTATCTTCTATATAATATGATATTATTATAAATATGGTGCAACCATATTCAGTATTCTATTTATCCTTTGAATGACATGTCACCATACGTGCGTACGTATGACTTACCGTCTCCACGTCGTGGTGTAAATATTATTCAAAATATTATTATTTGGATGGGTATGATAATGATGTTTAATTGAATTAAATAATAAATGTAACATTATAATTATTTTTTATATATTATATACCATCTAATTATATATTATTTTAATATCAAAATAATGATATTTTCGCTCGTGCATATGTAAGGACCCCCGTCTCCACGAACACGATGAGATTAATTCCCCATCGTATCCATTCAAGAGTAATTATCATTTGATGATTAAAAGTAATGCTTAAGGACTTGATATAATCATGGAAATGAATAATATACAACCTATCCATAACAAACACGGCTTACGTAACAAATTATATGGAGGAAAATGAATCAGTTAACACCTGAAACGACGATAATACTAAAATATTATTAACAAAGCAATATTAAAAGATCATATATGATATCATATTTATGTATATGATTCTTGTATAATTTTATAACAATGATTTAACTATTATAAATGAGGTTAATCGACCCTCTACCAAGGAAAAGTACAATGTAAGGGTTTATTTCACAATCTCTTCATTATCCGAGGTTGTATTTACACAATTATCTACTGGGACCCCTTTATCATCCACATCCATGTTTCTTAAAAATGTATTTCAAATTTTTTTTACTATTGAATAGACAATGGGTTGATGTAATTGATACCCTTTTTTGAATTTTTATAATATGTTTATAAAATAATCTTTCCATTTTTTCTAAAACATGGTCCTTTTAACCTTTTCAACAGAATTAATGAAAGAATGTATTTTTTAACTTATATGGCGTGTGTGACTATTTTACGCCATTATAAAATCGTCAAACCTTACCTTAGAATCTTATAAGAATATTTTCAAATTAAATGCTTCCTTTTATAATTATGTTACTTTTAAATGATTAAAAAAAGAGATATTTCTGTCAAATAGTTTTGATTTAATCTTTGTCCACATCCTTTGATGGATTTTAAGTTTATATAAGGTTGATTTATTATGATACAAAACTTCCATATTGTTTTGAAGGTTTTGTGATATTTTGAATATGTATGTGTTATTTTTATATGATTCATGGTTTATGGATAAATTGTTGACATTTCATATGCTAGTTTCAATACAAATGTTTATGTTATGTTTAAACATTTTCATATAAGGAATGAATTGGACTTAGTAAGTGATAGGTGGAGCCCGCTATAGCTCCTCAATGCATCTATAGGTCTCATGAGACAAACTAGTGTCTTGGCACAAGGCCTTGAAAAAAACTTATTTGTAGTCTTGTCACAAGTCCTTGACTATGTGGTTATGATAGTCTATCATTATGCATTCCATTATTAAGAAAGTGCTTGTTTTTATTGCATGTGATTATTCGACTAGTAGAATATCCATGTGAATAAAAAAATGGAATTATTTCATTTTATCTTTTCCATATTATTCTGAAGTTCAAGTTTAAAAAAGATTTTGTTTTAGTTAAACATTTCCTTAAATGTTTATGTTTATTTATGAAAGATTATGCTATATTTTTATCCTTACTGAGCATCAGAGCTTACCCCTTTCAAAGTTTTATTTTTCCCAGGATGTGAAGAAGTATTTTATGAATGACCTATAGGGATAGTATGAGGGGATATAAAGAAAATGTTTTGCTGTAGTTTTTTCACTTTATGTTGTAACGTATGACTTATGAATATATCTAGTGTTTCCAAGGCTACTAAACTAATCGATCTTTCGAGACTTGATATTTTGTGATCATTCCAATATTATGTAATAATGTACCAAATCTGGGTAACTGGGGTCAGGGAGTTATAGTTGGTATCAGAGGAAGTTTAATACAAACCTTGAAAGCTAGATTTATATAAACTCTGATTAGAGCGCATAACCTTAAGATAGACGTTGAGGATTAGAATAGAAGAACTTCCTATAATTTTGGTATTGTAGAGATTTTGTGAGTTTTCCAAGAAATACATCCATATATGGATACAAGTAGGTAGAGGTAGCTCTGGAACAGATGTACCTAGGGGTAAAACCTGAAAACACCACTTTGAGCTAGACTCGAACGGGAACTAGTGCATGAAAATGGCCCTTACTGCACTCTTGGTTACGACACATCCAGGGGATATGTTTAGGATAATTCTCATTTTCTTTACAAACCATTATGAAGGGTTTATGAGTATATACTTCCTTAAAGAAATAATTTTTATGATTATGGATTATTGACATAAACTGTTCAATTCATGTTTAGTGTTTTAAAACTTTGGATTTATGTATTACGATTCATAAACTAATATAGTGTATGACATTGTTTAAAAATGGTACATAGTTAAAGGAATGGAAAATATATCAATGAACACACTCTATGTAGGAATTTACCTACTACACAAGATAGTTATAGTGGATCTAGTGATGCAACTGGTGCTGATCATCTAATCACCATACCGGGACTACTCACCCAGGTTATGAATAATAATCTTACCCATATAGAGCACCCAGATCCACAGCGTGGAGGATCAATGTTAGATCACTTCATGAGGAAAAAACCATCAATATTCAATGGGAATACAAATCCATTGGTAGATGAGTAATGGATAAGTTCCCTTGCGAAAATATTTCAGGTTTTGGGGAGTAGTGAAAGGGAAAAAGTTGTCATGGCAGTTTATCGCCTCACTGGAGATGTTGATCAATGGTGTTCATTGATTCAAAGCACAAAGGGAGATGATGAAGTATCAAATATGGAATGTATGGAGTTTACAAATATTTTATTAGGGAAATAATTTCCTCATGACGATCGAGCAAATATGGAAAGGAAATTTCTTAGTTTGAGGCAAAAGGAGGATGAGAATGTTTCAAAGTATGAGTCTAACTTTACAAAGTTAGTATGGCATGATGATGATTATATACATAAACCAATAAGTAATATTGATCATTTTTATGATAGGTTAAACCCATTTCTCTGTCGATATTTAGTATCACAATCCTTCTCTTCATACAAAGATATTGTATCATGTGTTATCAAGATAAAAAAGAAATTCTCTAAGTCTTACGACATTAAAGAAAAGCAAGAGAAGAAGAGATATGCTGAACACTTTGGGAAAGGAAATAAAGAAACAGGTAAGAAGGGAAGAATTGAATTTCCTACATGTGATAATTGTGGAAGGAAGAACCCTGGGGCCTATCTAAATGGAAAATGAATATTCTATAAATGTGGACAGAATGGCCATCTTACTGGTGATTGTACAGGAAAGAAAAACACTACAAATGTTCAATGCTACAATTCTAGGGAGATGAGACATTATGAAAATGAATGTCCTAAGCATCAAAGAAACTTACCTCAGAAAAGGCCAAGGGATCAAGGACAATATAATGCGATCACTAATGTTGAGGTTCAAGCTCCGTAAGATGTGGTGGAAGGTAATTTAATGGTTTCCCCAAGTTTAGAAAATGATTTTCATTTGCATTTTTTCATATCTTCCTAGTTTCCTAAGAGAATTAGATATTTTCAATTTGATTTAATAAGGGAGTAATCAGTTAAAACTCATAAGGGAAGTATTATTGCAACAATGTTTTGTAAATCTGTTCCCATTAGAGCATATAAATGTTCTATATCTACTGATCTCATCATCATAACTATGATTGAATTTGATATAATCCTCAGTATGGATTGGATTTCGGACCATGATGCAAAAATTTATTGTAAGAAGAAGGAGGTTTCTATTTTTGATGATGATGATAAGCAACACCTTATCTTTAGAGCAGAATCATCACCACCTAATTCTTATCTAGATCCACCCCCAGTAGCTCAACTAAATTCATATACTGGGGAGGAAGAGAATGAAATAACTGTGGGTGAGGAAAGGAATGTTCAAATAGAGGATGTACCTTTTATGAAAGAATATGTTGATGTTTTTCCAATGGACTTACCTAGACATCCTCCAGAATAAGAAATTGAGTTCTCCGTTTTCCTAATTCCTGGTTCAAGGCCCATATCAAAGACCCCTTATAGAACATCCACTGTGGAATTAGTGGAACTAAATAAATAAATAGAGGAATTGAGTACTAAGGGATTTATTCACCCTAGTGTTTCTCCACGGGTATCCCCTATCCTTTTTGTTAAGAATAAATATGGATATATGAGGTTATGTATCGACTACAGGGAGATCAATGCTATAACAATAAAGAACAAGTATCCCCTACCTTGCATTGATGATTTATTTGACCAACTTCATAGAGCTCAATAATTTTCAAATATTTACCTTCAATCTAGATACCATCATTTGTGTGTGAAGAAGGAAGACATTCCGAATACAATATTTTGAACCATGTATGAGCATTACGAGTTTACAATAATGCCTTTTGGATTTACTAATGAACCCTATGTCTTTATGGATCTATTGAATAGAGTTTTCAAGGAATATCTCGATGATTTCTCAGTGGTATTTGTTGATGATATCTTGGTATACTCCAAAAGCTACTAAGATCATGACAATCACATGCGAATTATTCTAATGACTCTTAAAAGACATGAATTATATGGGAAGTTTTCATGTGTGAATTATAGATTTAGGGGATTTCTTTTCATGGACATGTTTTCTCTAAGAATGGAATCTTTGTTGATTCTTCTAAGACAAGAGAAATCCAAGAATGACCAAAACCTACTAGTATAACTGAGGTATACAGTTTTATTGGTTTAGCAAGTTATTATCGACGTTTCGTCTAGAATTTCTCCCGATTGGATAACCCATTAACGAAGATAACACGTAAAGGGGTTAAATTTATTTGGACAAAAGAGTGTGAATAATGTTTTGAAGGACTGAATAGAATATTAGTAAACGCTCTTATATTGACACTACCATCGGGTAATGATGGGTTTGTTATTTATAGTGATGCTTCAAAGAAAGGACTTGGTTGTGTCCTTATGCAGAATGATAGGGTTATTGCCTATGCATCACGACAGCTAAAAATTAATGATAAAAACATTCCTACTCATGATCTTGCTTTAGCTGCTATAATCTTAGATTTTAAGATATGGTGACATTATCTCTATGGTGAAAAATGTGAGATATATACCGATCACAAGAGTTTGAAGTATATTTTCTAACAGAAAGAACTCAACATGAGGCAAAGGCGATGACTTGAACTACTCAAGGATTATGATTGCACGATACACTAGCACCCGTGGAGGAAAATAAGGTGGCAGATTCATTGAGCAGAAAGGATCCTGGAGTTTTGAACAAAATGAGAGTTGAAAAGGTATCTAATTTTCATGGATCTAGTAAAGTTGGATATGGGAATAACCATAGAAGGTGAAACATCGATACTTTTTATAATGGTTTCCAAACCATCTTTACTATAAAAGATTAATATTTCTCATACTGATGATGAATAATTTTGAAAGATGATTAAAGCTGTGAATAATGGGAGATTGAGTGACTTTGTGTATGAAGGTGGAATTTTAAAATTTGGGTAGAGAATTTGTGTTCCCGATAAACCTGATCTAAAAAGGGAATTGTTGGACGATGCTAATAGTTCCAATTTCTCTATACACTCAGGGAGCACCAAAATGTATAAAGATTTGAAGGAACATTTTTGGTGGGACAACATGAAGGGGGAGATTGATGATTTTGTGTTAAGATGTATGGTTTTTCAACAAGTGAAATCTGGAAGGCAACAGCCTGGAGGATTCATGCAACCTCTTCCAATACCGGAGTGGAAATGGGATAATATTACGATGTACTTTGTCACGGGCTACCAAAGACTCCAAGAAGGAACGATGCAATATGTGTCATTGTTGATCGTCATACCAAGTCAGCATAATTTATTGCTATAAGAGAATATCTACCACTTGAACATCTAGATAGACTATATATTAATGAAGTTGTGAGACATCATGGAGTACCCCTATCAATTGTTTCTGATCGTGATCCTCGTTTTACGTCAAGATTCGGGACAAGCCTTCAGAAATCCCTGGATACTGAACTTCGTTTGAGCACTGCCTACCCCCCCCCCCCCAAACTGATGGACAGTCAGAATGGACTATTCAAACCTTAGAATAAATGTTGAGATCTTTTTCACTTGACTTTCAAGGTATATGGGATCAATATTTACCTTTGGTATAATTTTCATATTACAATAGCTTCCATTCAAGTATTCAGATGGCACCATATGAAGCGTTATACAGAAATAGATGTCTCACACCAACCTATTGGGATGATATTGGTGAAAGAAAATTTGTTTGCATAGAAATTGTAGAGGAAACGATGGAAAACGTTAAGGTAATCCAAAACCACATCAATGCAGCTCAAAGTAGGCAGCAGAGCTATGCCGATAACCGAAGGAAGGATTTAGAATTTCAGGTAGGAGAGCATGTTTTCTTAAAGTTATCTCCATGGAAGAGAGTTATACATTTTTTGTAAGAAACGTTAATTGAGTCCCAGGTACAAATTACCTTTTGAAATTCTATAACGAATTGGGGTTATAGCGTACCATTAGGAAATGCCGCCAAATCTCTCCAAAGTTCACGATGTGTTCCACGTATAATTGTTGAGAAAATACATGTCTGACCCAATGCATGTACTCACTTATGAGGAAGTAGAACTGGAACCTGATCCATCTTATTGAGAAGACACTGTAAGGATTCTTGATACCAAAGAACAAGTGATGAGAAACTGGACGACTCGTCTGTCAAAAGTTCTATGGAGAAACCATAAGATGGAAGAGGCAACGTGGGAACCCGAGGAACTTGTGATGAAGAACCACCCGAGTATTTTCATGCGGTAGTATTCTAGAAATTTTGAGGAATAAATTATTTGAAGGAGGGGAGAATGTAACAACCCAAGCTTCCATTTTATGCTTCTCTTTAAATAATACAGTAGCCTGTGTTGTACACAACTCTAACACACACCACAACCAATGAAACTAGCCGTTATGAATAGTAATACCAAAATTTTAAAATTTTATAAATTTTATCATTCAAAATGGACTTCATTTTTAAATATGTAATATTGAAATTATCCTACGATGAATTTTTGGTATTTTTCTGTGAACTTCCAATTTTTGATGAATAGTGAAAAATACTAAACTTTAATTAAAAACAACTTTTTTAATCCAAATAATTTATAGTGATAGATTATACTATTGAGTGGTTTTAAATTATAGTTAGAATATATTTTTACCATTTAATCCAATATTTTTAATTGGACGTAATTTCACATTTAAGCTAAACATAAAAAGTGTCAATCTTTTGATAGTTATTTTTTCTAAAAAACATGTTTTTTGTTTTGACAATAAAAACTAATTTTAAATTAATTTCTACCACTTATGTGTTTTTAATTTAGAAAAATGGATTCCATATTATGAATCAGGAGGTCTAAATTGTGTAAATAGGTAACTTTTATTTATATAATTTTTGAGTAATTACTTCGGTAAATATTTTATTCACCATGGTTAAAGGGTAAATCATGTAAATAAGGGGGTAAACAAATAATATTATAATAATATTAAATTACCCTAAAACGTGTCCTAACCATATTGGTCGATACATTTCCGACCATTGGAATCTTTGGGTAGATTTTGGGACCCCATATATCTACTTGTAAGGGATAATGACACTTTATATTAATTAGGTTAAAGTAAATATAAAAATGATCTAAGCATATATCTTATAGAAAAACAAGTTTAACATAGGGTTATATATGTTATCATTTCAACTATAAATATTAATTATAAATAAAAAAATATTTCCTACATAATTTTATTTTATTTATAATTTTTATACATTGAATAATTAAATTTATTTATGACACAATGATAATGCAGTATTATCCTTACTAATGAAAGAATCATATTATTGGTACTATAAATGTAAAAATAAATATAATGTGAATGTTTTGATGCCATCCAAGAAATTTATTGGTTAATATTACATGTTTGGATTTCATAAATTAATTTTTTTAGAATTAATAAAGTTGTTAATATTTTTTAAAAAATCATTTATTAAATAGTGTCAAAATTGACATAAAAGAGTTTTTAAAATAAATATTATATTATAAATTGATATAATACCTTGAAAATATATGGTTCGGCCCAAAAACTTATATAATTATAGGTGTATTATTAATTGACCACTTGGAGTTCTATTGGAAGTATATAGTATGTTTATTAACCATATAATATAAAAATACAAAGAGACATGGTAAATGTAAAACTATTTAACCAAGAGTTAAATATAAATGATAAGGTTAATATTGTGACCCAAACCTGTCTAAAATCTGTTGGATGAAAGGATATCAACCCATAACCACCTTATCCTAGAAATAAGTTACTTTTGAGCCATTATAAACAGAATATGAATTTATTATAAAATAATATTTTATGTTTTTCCTAAGGTGCCCCTCACCCCTATTATAAAGGGCACCCCTTTTCTCAAATTCTTACATTCAAATCCTTTTAGTTCGGCCAAAATATGACCAAATATCCTCTCAAATCCCCTAAATTCAACCTATAGTCCTTCCTTTAGTCAGAAAGCCAACCTAAAGAGCCCTTTTGATCAAATCAAATGGAAGATCCCGAAGAAGAGGTAATGTTTTCACCACCCTCTTTCAAGTTCCTTTATTCTTCCACTTCTTCATTATTTGTTATTTCCATTATAAAATAATAAATATAGTATCTTATATATACTATGATGTTATTATAAATATTGTACAATCATATTCAGTAATTTATCCATCCTTTGAATGACATGTCACCATACGTGCGTACGTACGGCTTACCATATCCACGTCGTGGTGTAATTGTTATTCAAAACATTATTATTTGGATGGGTATGATAATGATGTTTAATTGAAGTAAATAAAAAAACATTATAATGATTCTTTATATATGATATACCATACAATTATATTCTATTTTAATATCAAAAGAATGATATTGTCGCTCGTGTGTATGTACGGACTACTGTCTCCACGAACGTGATGAGATTCATTCCCCATCGTATACATTCAATACTAATTCTCATTTGATGATTAAAATCAATGTTCAAGGACTTCATAAAATTCTGGATATGAATAAGATACAACCTATCCATAACAATCATGGCTTATGTAACAAAGAATATAAAGGAAAACAAATCAGTTAACACCTGAAACGACGATAATACTAAAATATTATTAACAAAACAATATGAAAAGATCATATATGATATAATATTTATGTATATGATTCATAAATAATTTAATAACAATGATTTAACCATTATACCGAAGTTCAACCAACCCTCTACCAAGGAAAAGTACGAGGTAAGATTTTATTTCACAATCTCTTCATTATCCGAGGTTGTTTATACGTAATTATCTACTGGGACCTCTTTATCATCCACATCCATGTTTCTTAAAAATGTATTTCAAAACATTTTTAATATTTAGTAGAAAATGGGTTAAAGTAATTTATACCATTGTTTGAATTTTTATAAGATTTTTATAAAGGAATCATTCCATCATTTTCCAAACAAGGGACTTTTAACATTTTCGACAGAATTAAAGCAAGAATGTATTTTTTAACTTATACGGCAGGTGAGGCTATTTTACACCATTATAAAATCTTCGAAGCTTTCCTTACAAGCTTATAAGAATATTTTCAAAGTAAATGTTTCCTTTTATATTTATGTGACTTTTAAATGATTTAAAAAAAAGAGATATTTCTCTCAAATAGTTTTACTTTCATCAATGTCAACATCCTTTGATGGATTTTAAGTTTATTTGAAGTTGATTTATTATGATACAAAACATCCATATTGTATTGAAGGTTTTGTGATATGTTATAACACAGATGTATTATTTTTATATGATTCATGGTTTGTAGATAAATTGTTGACATTTTGTATACTAGTTTCAATACGAATGTTTATGTTATGTTTAAACCTTTTCATATGAGAAATGCATTGGACTTAGTATGTGACGGGTGGAGCCCGATATAGCTCCTCGATGCATTGGTAGGTCTCATGAGAAAAACTAATGTATTGTAATAAGTCCTTGACAAAAACTTATTTGTAGTCTTGGCACAAGGCCTTGATTATGTGGTTATGATAGTCTGGCACTATGAATCTCATTATTATGAAAGTGGTTATTGATATTTTATGTGGTTATTAAACTAGTAGAATATCCATGTGAATAATTAAATGAATTATTTCATTTTATCTTTTCCATATTATGCTTAACTTAACGTTTAAAAAGGATTTTGTTTTAGTTATACATCGCCTTAAATGTTTATGTTTAATTATGAAAGTTTTCGCTATATTTTTATCCTTACTAAGCATCTGAGCTCACCCCTTTCAATGTTTTATTTTTCCCAGGATGTGATGAAGTAATTTATGAATGACCTTCAAGGACAGTTTTAGGGGATATGAAGACAAGATGTTGTTGTAGTTCTTTTCATTTAATTATTTAATGTAATACGTATGAATATATGTAGTGTTTCCAAGGCTACTAAACTAATCGATCTTTCGAGAGTTGATATTTTGTGATCATGCCAATATTATGTAATAATACACTGACTCTGGGCAACTGGGGTCGGGGCGTTATAGGATCAATGTGAATTCTTGAGTAGAAGATATTATTGTATGAAAACGTGAACATATAATGGTGTTACTCAAAACCTCACTTGAATTATCAAGAACTATATATTAAAATGTCATCTATTGTTTATATGGTTTTCATAGGATGAACATCAATCTGATGAAGAAAAAAAGTGCTAAAACATAACTCTATATCTAGAGATTATTGATGTGTTCTCTAGAATAACAATGTAAACCTCATATCGTAATTAGATACAATAAACTATGGTACTCTATAAAACCTTACCTGATCATTAATTTCTGTTATAGAAAGTAGATCAAGAGAGCAAAGCAATATGATATAAATGAAGTGTTAAAAATTTATAAGATGATAGACTATATCTCAAATAGAATTATCTCTTTTAGAAATTATGAGGATTCAGATGAAAAAATGGTGATGTTTCTCCAATTCCATTCTAGTATTGTTAATGGTTTTTTTATCCCCTTATAATTTTTCTCTCTGCCATTACTTTTTTTCATGACAAATAGTTGAGATACATATTATACAATATCCCATTTCATGTTTTCCCAAAAAAAATAATATTTCATAGATATATATATATATATATATATCATTATACTCCTAGTATGAATATGGAATAAAGAAATATAAGCTTCATCCAAAATACCTTTCATAAAATACAGTATGAATGTGAAACATGGATGGTTAATGAACCATATAATTTCAATATAATCAATGTTTAACTCGAGGATATTTCTCACATTCCTTTGTAACTCTTCATGTTCCTTATTTTACTCTTTAATACTTGAATAGATATATGGATGATAATGATATGATAAATACTAAATTTCACCCTTACATCATGAATTCCAAATCCATTCCTTTCAAATTATAAAATATTGGATATTTTTGATCCATATTATAGATCAGTTGGAATGATACTTTTAAATTAGAGCATATGCCACCATCTTCCCCTTCCTAGGGTGATAATGTGTAGATAATTAATAATATTTATTCAGATCTAAATGTTTTGTTTGATGCATATTAAACAAATTTTTAGTGAATATATAATTTAAAATTCTATTTTTTTTATGTATATCACATATTTCCTCATATGTATAATATCACAATATCTATAAAGAAAATTTTTTTGTAACTAACACCAAATCAGAAGTTGTATAATTTTTCTCATGAACCTTAAGTTTTTGTGATCAATAAACTATAGCCATATCATTCTTCATGAGATATCATCCCTAAATCTTCTTCTATGAATCAATATATATTAAAAACCATTTAAAACATTTGGTTTATAGAGGAATAAGTTACTAACAAACCATCTATTAAGTTCCTTGAATGTTTCTCAAAATCCTCTATCTAATGAATCTTGGGTCCCTCCTCACTTAACATAGTTAGAGGCCAATACATCCATGATAAATTATTCATAAATATTAACTTGTACTCATAAAAACAATGTAAACTATGGTTATGAGTAACCGTGGTTTATCTAGTCTATTTCTCAAAAATAGCCATCTATTGTGTATTCATTAAAATACCCTCACATGAGATTCTATAACTCAAGAATAAAAATTTGTGATTGTAAATTTCAAACATGGTAAATTTTGAAGAAAATATCTCCTTACCTAAGTTCTTCCCAATTATTCTCAAGTGATCTTAATTCTCTTCCTTACTTTTAGAATATAATAAAATATCATCTATTCCGAGTCACAAAAAATTGAATAAGGTAATATCTTAAAAATATTTTCAATAAATCCTAGAAGATAACCTGAAAATTATTAATTCGAAATGGTGTTAATATAAATTCATAGTTTCCATAACTCATAAGGAAGGATATATTCAACATTCCTTCACTTTTTACCATTAACCGATAGTACGTTTATAGAAGGTCAATCATGGATAAGTATTTAAATCATCATATTTGATCAAATAAATTAGATATATTGTGTATATGATACTTGATCTTGATAGTGATGTTGTTAAGTTTTAGATAATCAATAAATAGTCATATTGACCACTTATTATTCTTAACAAAAAGAACTGGTGCACCCAAGGTGGAAAAATTGGCCGAATAAATCCCTTGTCAAGAATTTCTTAGAGTTTATGATTCAATTTGTTCAACAAAATTAGGGATATTATATTATGATTTTTTGAAATAGTTGCAGAAACAAGTATGTATTCTACTGAAAACCCAATATAATGTATCAAAATAAGGTGAATAAATTCTTTTGGAAAGTCATCAAAACAAAAAAAAAAAATATAAATATCACCAATTTTGAGTTTCTCCATAACCATATGCGATAAATAACCATCATGGAATGAAATTTATACCCACAAGATAGAAGTAACTTCCATTGGAAGTTCATATTCATCCCTGCAATAATAAATGATCATTGTTTCAAATGGAATACAAAAGGTCACTAATATTCCCTATAAATTGATATGTTATCCATATAATGAAATCTATTCCATGCATAAAATAACGTCAAATTCAATTAAAGGGATAATCAAATGATTTTTAGGAAACAATTTCCCACAAAATTTAATTGGAGATGAACTATTAAATTGATTGAGAAAATGTTACCATTTGTATATTTCAATGCTAAATCAATATTTAATCATTGAAATGATAATTTCATACCCATTTATAATTAAACATATATGAAAGAGTGGATATAACTATAAGTAAATAAGACAATATATATTCTATATTATATGATAAGTGTACCTTTCACCACATTACTATGATAACCCACTTCCCCATTTGTGAACACATGTTATTTACAATTTCTTTGATAATAATTGGTTGATGTTGTAGATCATCATCATTAAACATCATGTTTTTATAGTAGATGAAACAATATTGATACTCCAGGCATTTTAAGAATTAGAGAATAGATGGTTCATCAATTGGTGTGTTTTTCTAATCCATTTCATTGATGAACCTATTTATTCCCCTTTAAAATTCAATGGCTTTATGACTCAACATTCCATATTTAAGGTACCGACCAGTTCCATTCATGAAACTCCCTTGATGTTTTTCTCACATTTATGTCATGTAGATGGATGGAATTTCCCTCCACCATTTTATTTAATCATGTTTTCATGATACATAATCCTCCATTTCTTATGAAAAACATGGTAATGGTGGGAATATCTAATATCTATTTCTTTGTTGAGTGTAAATAAAATTATTTCTTCATAGATAATAATTTATCTTATATTTAATTCCTTTTGGATAATTGGTTTTAATCAACCAATTAATCTATCAATTTTTCTTTTAGGTACAATGATTAAAAAAGAAGCATACCTTACATGCCTTTGAAAACATTCCTAACTAGTACCAATGGGCTCATCCTCCTATTTCTTACACTCATGTAACTCTTTATACACCATTTTATTTAGAATATAAGGAATGCAATTACTAAAAAAATATAATCTTAAACTCATCCCATTCCATGGAGTAAATTTATCCACTTTTCCTTGTATTCTTTTAATGGTTCCAAAATTTACCTTCTTCTTCTTTAAAATAATAAATGTCAAGGAAAAACTTTTCCTATTTTATAAATTAGAAAATAAAAACAACATTCTTAATGTTTCGGATCCATCCCTTAATAAGTATTGGAATAAAAGACCCACTAAAACTGGGTGGCTGTTTCCTCAAAAAAGACTGAACAGTACGTTGTTCCCTCTTTTCAATGATTACAAGCTCAGTATGATTCATGTAATTAGAATGTTGTATGAGCATTGAAAAAAATTCTTTATTTTAGTTGATTTAGCATTTGGTTTTTCAGGTGGAAAATCATTTCAATGTCGATCAAATTCATTCATAGTGTGATGTATTATCCATTGAATGAAACCAATAATAAATGTGTTTATAAGAATAATAATATAGGGAAACCATATAACCATAAAATTTTTATAGAATTTTCAAATCATTACATGTTATTTTAATAATATTAAACCTTATTCTTAATATTGGTTATCCATAGTCACCATTTATTCAAATCCTCCATAATGGGTTGTAATGACAATGTGAAATAACCCAAAAATATCCCCAAGGAGTTTCAAATAAGGATATAATTAAGGGAAAACACACCATGCATTAGAATGATGGCCTAGATATAATCTAAAATTATATTTGGTGTTGTAATACATATATGAATCTGTGATGAAAACATGATCCCTTATAGTTTGCAGAGATGGATATATTATTTCAAAATCAATATAATCTATTCCTTACCAAATCATTTGGCTATTATCAATAAATATATTTATAATCAGTTTTTTTAACAATTTTCTCTAACACTAAATTCTAAATATTGACTAAACATGTCCTCTAATACCAGTTATAAAAACCTAATCTTTTCATACATAAATATTATATCTTTTTAGATAAATATTCAATAAATTTATAAAATACAAGCTTAAAGACCGTAACAATTTAGTTTATTTGGAGAGTAGATGTGCAATCATCTTATTTAATGAATGATATTAAATATCTCCCATAAATGTTTTTCTATTTATTATTATTGATAGAAATAACCAACATAATATTCCACCTAAAATAGGGAAAGGAAACATAATAAAGGGTGATAATAGATTCTCGGTATGGGTAATAATGATAGATATCAATTAATAATCAAATAAAAGCATAACATAATTATAAGTTTATGAGATCTTGAATGTATCATATAAACATAAAACTTATTCTTTCATGGATCGAAAACAAGAGTCTTGGCATAGAAAATTGTAATTTTTAAATACTTTAACCATAAGAGTGTCAAATCATAATAAATCAATCATGAAATAAATTCATGCCATAAAAGTTTAGGACCATCATATGTATAGAAACAATATAAAATGTAATGGTTATAAAATGAGAATATTAAATTATAATATATCAGGAATCCAAACCAATTTCCCATATCAAACTGACCAAGCAGCATCACCCAATTCTCACAGTGGATCAAGAAAATAATTTCGTTTTCCTATACTAGATTAAGAAAATTACCTTTATTCCTATATTTATCTTAGGAGATATTAATATTTACCAAATTAATTTAGGGTCTATAAAAATATATGACCAACCTTAACATAATGAAAACAATAAGTATAAGGACTCATCCTTAAACATTACATAATCTTGAATTATGTCAAGAATTCAGATTGAGGATCTTTTCAGGATTAGAGTTTTAGAGAATTAGGACATAACTATTACATAACAACTTGAATATTACATGTAGACACTACTACTCAGTATAAATTTTTTATAAAATAAAAACTCTTAAAAAGAAACATTCCTAGATCCATGTTTTAGACATCATGACTTACTGGATCCCATCCCTGACCCTATTCATCTTTTAGGCATGTGGAAAACATTTCAAAAACGTTGTATGAGTATAAAAATCTCAGTAAGGGTTATAAAATAATGAAAGAAAACATTAATCCATCAATAAATACAAATCAATGAAACCATAATTTTCTATCATAACATCCCTCATGAAATCATAAGATTTATGAATAACACAAAGAAATCATAAATCATAAAGGTCACTTATAGCATACATAACATACTTAAATTGTAGCTTTCACAGCTACATAGGGAGTTATTTTTGGAATATAAATCACAATATATTACCCTAATCTCTTAAGAGGAACATTAATATTTACCTCCATTACGTTACCCAGTGCATTGGAGAGCTATCTCAGGGTCACCTACCCTAGTTTTATCACAAAACCACCTATATACATAAATAATTCCCATGAACCGTAACATATTCATTACACATGAAACAATAATAAGAGAAAAGATAACATTTCCAAATTTCAATCACAATATATCATTTAAATATATTGACATAACAAATCTATTATCAAAACCATTTTCCATACCAAAATATGTAAAAGGGAATATGGTATTTATATTCCATTTGAAAACATTACATCTTGTTAAGGAAGTCAAAGATCAAATAATACTCACAGTGGCTGAAAGGTCATTCTCACCAATTATGTTAAAAAGAAAAATTAATTTTTTTAATTTAGTAAAATTCTATGTAGAAAAATATTCCCTTTGAATGAAACAAAAATTCAAAGGGGTTTATAAACCGTATAAATAAAATTTGTGTAGAAATCAAAATATGCCCCAATTAAAGGAGATTGAGATGAAGTCCCTTACAAAGATCATATCCTTAGATCAAAGACTAATCAATGAAAAAATTATGTGTGAAAAATAAGAATACACCCAATATAAGTGTATATTAAGTGTAAAATAGTCATACTTCATTCACACAGATTCATAGTATGACATAATCAATAAGTAGAAGATTAACCCAATGAATTGAAATTGGGTAAAGGAGTTCCCTTACAGAAATTCGACATCCTAACAGTGTCACTTTAAAATTCAAAAAATGAGTTCATGAGATAGAAAATGGTCTCTCATCACATGGACATAAAATTTATAGCAATAAGTTTATAAAAGAACATATCCCATAATTTTAGAGTTGAAATTTAAATACATATCATAAAAGAAGTCTTTGACTAGAAGAGGAGGGTGAAAGGGTCCCTTACCGATTTGGTAACTTACGAAACATACACCAAAAGAAAGAAGGGTCATAAAATGAAGATGTAAATACCCATAAATTAAATTATATTACCCAAATAATTCAATTATGGGAAGTATATACACCACACAAAATAGAATAGTGGCGAATATAGAATGAATCTCATGAGAATAAAAAGTGACATGAAAACACTTTACCTCATCTCTGGATTGACTTTATGTTACTTGTTCTTCATGAATAGTAAACTCAAGTTAATTTATACTTGATTAAGAACCTTTTTTGAGTTTATTATTCTGTTTATATCCCTTATTACATTTCTATAACAATTATTTAATTATTTGAGTCCCTATCAGACATTTTGTCGATGTTCGAAACTTGAGTTAAAAATGAATATGTTATAATTATAAATTGTCCAAGTGGATGAAAGTATATTATCTCTAGAATTATATTCAAGATTTAGATATCATATATATCATATATATCCAATATATATGTATTTATAACAGTATATAATAGTTGGATATAAGAAATGAAATGCACCGTTCATGGAGACGGTAAGTCGTACGCATACTACATTCATTTCTATTACATATTTTAATGGAATGAAAACATAATGATACATAGGTATATTATAATTATAGTAGAATATAATACATAATTTTATTTACTCCACCATTTATAAATCCCATGTATGGAATGAACGAGACATATCACATTGAGGGGACGGTAGTCTGCACTTTCTCAAATGAAATTATCGTATTTACCCATTATGGAAATCATAAAGGTATGATATAAATGAAAAATACTGAATAACAGAGAAAAAAACAAAATATATATCATATATAAATACAATTCCATCATTATGGATACCATGAGAGGTGGTTGGAGATATTTGAACAATCATCATTTCGTGAGGTAGTAGTTCGTCGTCCATAGAAATTGTATGTTCTTTACCCATTAGACGTAGGTGTGTATAAGTGTAGTTGAAATAATTATAAAAAAAAATTTTATATTGAGTATACTAGTGTTTTTATAAAAGAATAAAATATAAAGATTTTAGGGGGTTGGAGAAGGAAAATAATACAAAAGAACTTAAGAGAAGACATTACCTTTAAATCAGGTAACTCCCTGTGGTTTGAACCAAATGGATTTCTAGAAGTGCCTTCTGCCTAAGGGAAGGCCTCTAGATGGAAGATAGGGATCATGAGAGATTATTTGGGTAGAGTTTGGACAATCCAAGGGGCTTGAGAGGTGTGAGTAATGGGTTATAGATGAGGGATTTTTATAAGGGGGATTAGGGGCTCTTTAGGAATGTTTGAAAATATTATTTTATTATATAATGATTTTCGGTTTCTAAAAATTCAAAACACATTAAAGTAGAAGATAAAATGACATTTGTTAGAAATAAAGTCACCCAATAATAATTGGATAGGTTTTGGATATTTGTTTAATTTTTATAATCTAATTTATTTAAATCATTTATTAATGCGGTAAACACTGCATCATTATTGTGTCACAAATAATTTTATTTATAGGATTTATAAAAATTATAAAAAAGTACAATGATGTAGGAAATATTTTTATATTCGAAATTAATATTTATAGTTGAATATATAACTTATATAACCACATGTTAGAATTTATTTACTAAAAGATATATGTTTATGTTATTTTTGTCATTACTTTAAATTAATTAATATAAAGTGTCATTATCAGTCTTAAGTGGTTCCATGGGGTCCCAAAATTGAACCAAGGATGTGCATGGTTAGAAATGTATGAACCCATAATATTATGACACATGTTAGGGTAATTTAATATTATTATAATAATATTTTTACCTTGAATTACCCTATTTACCTTTAACCATGGTAAATAAATGTCAAAAGTTACTATTCACCAAAAATTATTTTCATCTTATTGAACCAAATTTAACTTAATAATAACAGAAATATATATCTGATTTTTTAAATTCAATTCAAAGAAACTATAAAATTTCATTTAAATGAAAAAGTCAGTTTTTAACTACTAATTAGTGTTTTCACTATTCATAAAAAATTGTAGGTTTTCAGAAAAATTCCCAAAATTCAGCCTAAGCTATATTTGATTTTACAAATTAAAAAATTATGTCTATTTTACCAAATTTAAAACATAGAAGTTTCATTAATTAACATAAAATTAATTCCCGTTGTCATGATAAAAAGCAAGTTTTTAAGAAATAATAACTATCGAAATAATAACACTTGTTTATGTCCAATTTCAAAGGAAAATTACTTACAATGACCAAAATTGTATTAAATTTTAAAAATATAATCTAATTACACTTAAAAAAAATTAAAAACATAATCTAACCATATAAATAAATTAGATTAAAAGGCAGTCATGAATTAAAATGCAGTATTTTTCAGTATTCATAAAAAAATGAACATTATCAGAAAAATACCAAAATTTCATCCAAACTAAATTTTGATGTCCATATTCTAAATAAGAATATTATTTTTTCAAATAGAACATATAAAAGTGACCAAAACTATATTTAAAAAGGGTTCACCATTAAAATAAGGTAAATCGACCTTTTAATGAATATTAGACTATTTATGCTTAAAATTGGATTCATTCACAATTTAAGCCTTTAAATTTCATTGGATAAATGTAGAAACATTTAACAAACATGTGAAATCATAGTTTATATAGTTCTCTTCATTATCACTAATACAATAGCTATGTGTTAACTACCATTTAAAATAATAACAATATTATATTATTTTTCGGTACAACTCAAAGTTGGGTGCAACATAAGATTTCAAAGAAACCCATTGTTGCGTGTTGAGTGTGATATCAGACATAGAATCTCCTTTTAATGTAAAATTAATTTTTACTTCACAAATATTAATAAATATAAAAATTTCAGGTTCTTTATTTACCAGGGATGTTACAACCTTCCCCCTTTTGGGAATTTTGTCCTCGTAATTTGAAAATTGGGCTCAAAAACATCATTAAAAGTCCCACATCGGAAAAGAGTCAATAAAACTATCAATTTAAATGAAAATAAGAGAATTAGAAAGGTCACCTGAGATAACCCATACTAGGATTCCCTGAAAACATGGATATAGAGGAGAAACTATGTTTCAAGTTCTAATGGAGAGTAATAAAAAAACATAATCAGGAGAAAGCTAACCACCAGAAAACCACAAAATTCTGATCAGTTAAATGGTCGTTGATTCCCTAGTAGTTAAAGTTAACGAGAAATGTTTTTGTTTTAAATTAATTTTCAAAATTTTTAGGAATTTATTCATGAGGTTGACGACAAACATATAGAAACATACTAACTTGTCATGTAGACTTTAATCTTTTACTAAATTCCTACCACAAACACATTTTTTCTTCAAATGATGATAATTTATGACGAAAAGGTTACACCTAAAGCGCTAGAAACAACTTATAAAGAATCAAATAATCAATAAAAAAGGAGCTCTATATTTTCCCTATCTTTAGAAATTAACCAAAACCAAAATGACTAATACAAGATCAGATAATCCCCAAAAGGATAATATTTTATAAAAAATAAAAACTACTATTAATATAAAAAATTGAACAAATATTACCCAATGTTCAAATAAGACCATTCAATAAAAAAATCCTTTTAAATTCTTCAAAGTAACCCAAACTAAAATTGAAACCAAAAACTCAGAAGGATTTAATCACATAGTCATCCATAGTAAATCTTAACATTTATCTCCAAATAACATTTCCTACTCTTAAAGGCTCATACTGAACAGTAATTAACCTAATCACATATTCTCTATGATGGATTAATCATTTTTATAAATAACCCAAATCAATATATGTATACAATAAAAAACATAGATTCTTACAAAATAGAATTTAAACCAGTACTCCAAAATTGAGATCCCACAGTGTTCTATTTTTCTTAATCATATAGTGTTCCAAAAAGAGAGAAAGTCATCCAAAATAACCTTTATCACTTAATCACCATGAAGTGCCCAGATCAGTGTGAATCACTGAGAGGGGGAGGGGGTGAATCAGTGATCCTTTAAAACTTTTTACTAATTGATTCTTAATCAATTAAACCTCTATGGCTTGTTAAGGCCTCGATCCACTCTTCTTATGTCTCTCAACCTTTCCCGGATAATGCAGCAATGAAAAGGCACAGGACACAAGGATTTACAAGGTTCGGCACCAATGGCCTACATCCTTGCCATGCTCTCCAAGCATGGATTCTACATTATAACCTGTTAAAATTACAATGGTCGATACAGAGTCCCACTGTATCTCTCCTGAGTCCCACAGGAGGGTCTTTATACTGCGTCCCACAGTGTTACCAGAGTCCCACTGGCCTGCTCCAGAATCCCACTGAAGACTTCTTCTCCCTGAGTCCCACAGGGTCTTCTCTTGGCTCCTCGAGTCACACGAGTAGCTCTTCTTCACTTTAAGCTTCTTCAAGTATCCTCAGCAGCCTGGGATAAAGACTGCTGGCCTTGCTCTTCTTCTGATCACTTGTGGTGATCAGGTCTTCTCGTCTACTGTAAACTCAGACAAACAATATCTTTCACTTCAGTCTGGCTCAGTCTCACTCCTGGTTTTGGACAACTCAAATGCACACCACTGATTTGACTCTGTTCACGTGTGCACGTGCATGCATGCATGCATGCACTTATCCTGTCCTCTTCTTGGTGCAGTAGACCCACAAAGGGTGTAGTCACTTTAAGCACACACCTTCACTGAACTTCACACACTTTATCCAATTTGTTTACACACTTAGAATGTCTGTTATACTTTAGTGTGGGTCACTCCTTCTTCTTCTTCTAATGTGTATACACTTTGAGTGCACACACTAGGTTCGGCCACTTCTTTAATTTGCACACACAAATTCTTCACTTTGCACACACTTTAGACTTGGCCTATTCTCCTCTTCTTGTTGCACACACTCACTTTAGTGTTCTTTTAGTGTGTTCTTCAAGGTATGCACACACAAGGTCACAGCCCTCGGCCTCTTCAAATGCACACACTTAAAGTGTGTTCTTATTGTTGTTGCACACACTTAAGCCATAGGTGGTTCTTCAATTTAGCACACACACACACTAAGGTGTGGTCTTCACTTCACCCACACAAGGCTACGGCCTTTCACTTCCTTTGCACACACAATTTGTTCTTTCTCTTTTAATCTTCAAGTGTGCACACCCAACAAGGGCTACGGCCTTCTTCTTCAAATTGCACACAAAGTGCCTCGGGTACTTCTTCTCCACTTAGCACACACACTTGGCCCGTAGGTATTCTTGTCCACTTTGCACACACACAAATAGTGTTGTCTTCACTTGTTGCACACACATGAGGCTACGGCCTTCCACTTCTCTTGGCACACAAGGTTTATTCTTTTATTCTTCTTTGCACACACACTGCCCAAATATCAAATGAAGGCGCGCAAAGGTGCGGCCACTTCCACTTCTTCTTCAAAGAGCACAAGGTACTTGGGTGGACAAGGCCTCGGGTGCAATCGGCCGCGCAAAGGTTCTGTCGCGCGGGCTCCTCAAAGGTGCAAGGCACCAGACTGTGGCCAGCGCGCAGGGGTGCAAGAGCAACCTATGTCTCGGGCACAAGGGCCGCGCAAGGCCTCGGGTGCAAGGCACCTCGGGCATCAACCATGGGCGCGCAAGATGTTGCGGCCACGGGTCTTCCTGTCGTGCAAGGGAGGCGCACAGGGATCTCTTCCGGGCCTCGGGTGGCACCGAGAACAATAGCCGCGCAAAGTATTTGCGCAGTGACTTCTTTCTTCGCGAGGCAGAGAAAGCTCTACGCGGATCTTCATGTTTTTCAGCAAACAAACAGAGAGCCTCGGGTGCTCCTTTTATAGGCAAGGAATGCTGCACCTCTTCCGCGGGATACAAATATAAACTCCCGAATATTTCGGATCTTTTAAAATCTTTCAAAATCTTGTTTTGCTCCTCTGTTTCACGCGGGTTCTTTTATTATTTTCTTCCTCCTCGTGCATGCGATTTATAACGCATGCACGGCCTCTGTTTAAACCCAATTCATGCAAAACATGAACACCCGAGTGGCCTCGCACCTTCAGTTTGCTTCGGCCTTCATCGAATTCATCATCTGGTAGCATGCATGCTCATTTTAAGGAATGGTTGTGTTCGGTATGCTCAGACGATTCCAATGGACACTTCGGTTTGATCGGAGGTGGCCGGATACTCAAATTCTGTCGTCGGGAGGCACTGGTTCAGCGGCGGCTTCGCGGGAGGCTTCGACTCGAGCTCGAGGTGGAAGACGAGCCGGGAGCCGTTGGATCGTGATGCGCGACGGCCAGGATTTGATCATTGCCGCGGAGATGAATCGTGCGGCGTGGATCGAGCGCGCGATGAGACGGACGGCCAGGATTCGCTCCGGGTGAAAAATGCGCGTCCCACATCGAATTCTCTCGCGGAATTTCCGCGGTTTATTACCCTGCCGCTGCCGCCATATGCTCAGTTGAACTTCTCCCTCCACGGTGCCACCCCGCACCGTGTTCTCCCTGCGGGCGCGCTCTGCGCCCACTCTCTGCTCCTGCGGGCGCGCTCCTAGCGCCCACTATGCCTCCTGCGGGCGCGCCACTGGCGCCCACTATGCTCACTGCGCTCCTCCGGGCGTGCCCCAGCGCCTCTGTGGTGTCTGCGGGTGCGCCCCTGCCGCCCTGAGCTCGCCCCACGGGTTCCCCCTTGGGCGTGGCGCCTTAGGCCCACATGAGCCTTGGGGTTGAACCCACAAGGTGCTCACGGGCTGGCCATATTTTTTGGCTAAGGAAATGTAAAGACTTTGTTAAAAAAAACAAAGTTCTCCTCCATATGAGTATAAGCCAAATGCCACATTCCAAGCCACTTCTAAGCCATTCTTCACCTTCATCTTCTTCTTGAGAATTCAAACATAAAACTTCTTGATTAAAAACAACTCCTCAATTTATAATTCTTCTTCACCATCTCATTTTCAACTTAGGAGAGAATTCTCAAGGATCTTCATCAACCGAGGTACTTGATCAATTATTTCTTCTTCATTAGAATTCCTCCATTCTTCTTCAACATTTATTCATCACTTTGTAATGGAATTCACGAAGGGTCTTCATCTTCAACTGGGCTCCTAAATCACTTAAATTCTTCAATGTGCTTCATTGATCTAATCAGAGATCAATTGGATCAACTTCAAATTCACATGCACTAAGTGTTAGTGCATGGACTTCTTCAGCTCACTTCATCCACTTAGTACTTGTGGATGGATCATCTTGCTTCTTCAACTCCTCATGCATTGTCACTACAATTCATGGTCTTCTAATCATGTTGTGACATTGTATCCAGTTGATACAAGTTCTTGGAACTCTAAGAACAGCTCAACAATCTTCTGATTTCCTTAGAGAATGCTTCAACCATCATCTCCTATGTCACTTAGTGAATCTCCTAAGTGACATGCATCTTGGTACCATGGCCATTCTCCTTCATCACCATCACCATCACATCCTTTGACATTCACATCTTGACATTCCCTGACTTCCATTCATTCCAAGACAACTTCATGCCTCATTGACAACAAATGCAACACAATGCACTTCAATCTCCCCCTTTGTATTTGTTGTCAATACACTCCTTCAGCACATATGAATGGGTCAATATGTGTTCCAATATTTTCTCCCCCTTATTGGCAATAAAATGCAAAGGTGTGGTGTGGTTCACTTTCAAAAATCTCTTCCTCCCTTATAAATAGTATTCTCTTGAAAAACACTGAGAGAGGGATGATGTCACATGTTCTTCTTTAGCAAAGAACCTTTAGTAGATCAACTCTAAGTCTACTTGGGCTAACCCGGTGTAGAAAACAAGAGTGATGTAACCAAGGTACTCAATGCTGTCCATAACTCTCTACACATGTGAGATCATGCTTAGGGGTTGAATTTTTTCAGATATTCAATGAATTGCTGAATCCTTCACTTTTCTCAAGATGATATTAAATCCCAAAATATCATCTTCTCCAGATTGGCTCCCCCTTAAGGGGTGCACAAGATTCTTTCCAAACCATCCTCCAGTTGAGAATGATCATCATCTTCAATTCCCTGCAATGTTAGCACATGTAAATACCAATGTATAAGGGAATAAGATGGAACCTCCTTGGTTCATCAATGTGAACAACAAGGTTGATAAGATTCTCTCAACCGAGATGCCCCATTTTCACCAGTCTTCACACTTGCACATCTGATCTTCAATGATGTTTGTGCTGGTGTGGATCTCAATACATCTTCATGTGAAATCTTCTTCTTCTCTTTTGCTTTAGCAATTGCCAGTACTTCCTCTTCAGCTCTTTGTAGATCTTTTGCAAGTTGCAACTGATTTGGCCATATGACTAGTAAATCATTTGGAAGAGTGGCCTCGGTTTTGGAAGTTCCACATGGTTCCTTAAATACTGTCAAGCTACCTCTCTTAGGCAACTTGTTTTCAATCAATCCCTTCTTCTTCTGGATTGATTGTCTTTTGGAGTTCAGTCTGCTTCTATTTAGTTTCATGGCTTCTTTACAAAGGTCCATGATGTGTCCTTTCTTTCCACAGTAGAAGCATGTTTTCTTGGTGGTCCTTCTGGATGCATCACCCTTCTTGGATTTCAATTCCAAGGACTTCTCTTCATTCTTCAAACTCTTCTTGGGAGCATCTTCCACTTTCTTCTGCTTGCTTCCCAAGGAATCTTTTTGAGCCAGGTTCAGTGATCTTTTCTTCTTTTGAGCTCTGGATACAGTTGGAGATTGACATGTATCTTTTTGACCACTTTTGCAAACATCCCAGATGTTGTCAAGCAATCCAAATCTGTTAGCAGTAAACAGATGTCTCTGGACCTGTGGATGCTGCTTCTTTTCTTCTGGCTTGCTCCCCCTAGGCATGGGCTTTCTCTGTGCTTTGGCATTCAGTGGATTGTACCAACAATCCTTTGCACAATGCCCATACTTGTTACAACACCAACACTGACCCACGAATCTTGACCTCTTCAGTCCTTCTGATTGTAGGGTACTTTTCTTGACCTGTTGTGCTGTTTCAGGAGAGCTCTGCTTCTTTACTGTCTTCATCCATATTTGTTTGGAATTATTCTTCCATCCTGCACTTTTTGAGGAAACACAATTAGAAGCATCAGTACAAGATGGTATGGATGGTACCTTCTTTTTAGAAGAAGTTGCCCTTTCATTAGAGGATGTCTTTCTTTTAGAATCATCCTGCTCAATGCATACTTGAGTAGCAACATTTCTCCTTTCAGCTGACTGGGAGGCTTCAGCTTTGGGTGATTGCAGATTTTTCAATATCACCTCTAGTTCTAAGCATTTCATGTTAAGGGAGTTCTTCTCATCCTCAAAAGTTCTTAGCCTTCCTTCCCATTTCTCTTCCAGCTGTTTTATCTGGTCTTCATGCACCTTCTTTAATTCTTGCAATGAATTGTCCAGCTCCTTCACCAATTTGACTTTTTCTTCAAGTTGAGCATCTATGACAACCATTGATACTTTATGTGTAATAGCCCAAGATTTTATAAAAAAATATTATTTTTAATTTTATTAATGTCTTGTGTTGTACGCTACACCAAAAGGAGCTTGCACAACACACATCCTTGACTTGACTTGCATTACACGCAATCACGACCTTCCTCGATAGCGTGTGTAGTACGCAATACCGAGTTTCACTAAACAACGATATGCTATAAAAATATTATTAAAACTAGCCGTTATGAATAGTAATAACCACTTTTTGAAATCCAGTAAATCTTATTTTTCAAAATGAACTTTATTTTTGGATTCGGAGTATCGAATTTAGCCTAAGGTGAAATTTTGGTACTTTTCGGATAACTTTCATATTCTGATGAATAGTGAAAATTACTAAATTATAATTAAAAACAACTTTTTTAATCGAAATAATTAATAGTGATAAATCATTAATTTGAGTGGTTTTAAAGTATATTTAGAATATGTTTTTACAATTTAATACAATGATGGTCATTGGATGTAGTTTCACATTTAAACTAGACATAAACAAGTGTCAATCTTTTGATAGATATTGTTTCTTAAAAACACGCTATTTGTTTTAACAGCGGGATTTAATTATAAAATTAATTAATGAAACTTTTATGTTATGAATTTGGTAAAATAGACTTCATTTTTGAATTCGGAATATGAAATATAGCTTGGGATGAAATTTTGGCATTGTTCTGAAAAACATCAATTTTTGATGAATAGTGAAACTACTAAGTGGTAGGTTAAAAACTGAATTTTGCATAAAACTTAATTTTGCCGCTTCTGTGAATGGAATTTCGAAAATCCGAGAGACACGGTTAATATCAAGGACTAAAATGTGGTTCAATGAGATGAAAATATTTTTTTGGTGAATAGTAACTTTTTACTTTTTTTACCATGGTTAATAGTAAATAAGGTAACTAAGGGTAAATATGATATTAATATTACCCTAACACATGTCCTAATTCTATTGGACAAGTGTAATTCGACCAAAAACAAACTTAGGAATAAAATATGACCATTTAGGCCCACTTGGATTAGATTAGGACTTTTATTATTAATTTATTTAAAGAAGGGTTAAAATAGTTAAAATCAAAGTTTAATAAGTAAATCATTTTTAATATGGGGTTATACATAAGATAAATTCGACTATAAATATTCATTAGAAAGCTAAAACTATTTCCTACATTATGGTATTTTATTTGTAATTTTTAGACATCAAATAATTTAATTTATTTATGACACAACGATGATGCAGTAATTATCTTATTAATGAAATATTGACATAATTGATGTTATAAACACCAAACTAAATGTAATTTAAGACTTTTTATGAATTCCACTAATTTTCAAGGTTACTATGATATATAAATGTTGATTTAATCAACTTGGTTCGAACATTTAATTCTGTTATGACTTTCACAAAAATCATATATCAAATAGTGTCAAAATTAACACAAAATAGTTTTTAAATCAAATATTATATTATTAATTGTTATTGTATTCCTAAAAATCTAAGGTTCGGCCAAATGACTTAGATAAGGATATATATATTAATAATAAACAATTTGGGGTTCGTTTGGCATGTTATAGTAAGTGTATTAACCATATAGTGTAAGAAAACAAAAAGACACGGTAAAAGTTAAATTATTTAACTTATAGTTAAATATAATTGATAAGGTTAAAATAATACCCTAAACTTGTCTAAATCCTATTGGTTGATAGGATTTCGACCCATCCCCACTTTAGCTTCGAAATAAGACCCTTTGGAACCATTATAAACCGATTTTGACTTTAATATAAAATAATATTTTGAGATATTCCTAAGGTGCCCCTCTCCTCCCCTATAAAAGGACACCTCCTCCCCCTCCTCCTCACACCAATTTGAGCACTCAAGCTCGGCCAACCCCTGCCAATTTATCCTCTCCACTTCCCTAGCAACATCCTAGAGGTTCGGGTCTTCCTCAAAGACCAATTTTAGTCTCAAAGAGGCACTTCAAAGAAGAGGTAATTACCGTTACCAATTCTTTCATCTTTATTTCTTCTTCCACTTCTTCTTCTTAGGTTGTTTCATTATGAAGTAATAACATCAGTATCACTCATATACTGATATGTTATTATAAGTATGAAACAACCCTATTTCACCATCTATCCATCCTACGGAAAAAGAAATCACCGCGCGTGCGTACGTACGGAATACCGTCTCCACGACGCGATGAGATTCATTCTCCATGTTAACCATTTAAGAATGATTATAATGTATATATAAGAAATAATAATTAAATATATGACATTATAAAGCTACTGGATTTATGTATATATATACATATGTATGTCATCTACTTACTTCCATTTCAAGACAATAAGGAAAGAAAAACAGCGTTCATGCGTACGTACGGACTACCGTCTCCATAAACGGTGTTTTTTATTTTATTTATCTATCTATTAAATATATATATATATATACTGAATATATATGATATATAAATCATATTTTATATTCTGGAAGTAAGTAAATCATGATATAAGTAATAATGATGTCAAGAACAACAAGTCAAAACACCTACGATAAATGAAACGATTTTACCCAAAACGCTTCTTTAACATGGAATTTACAAAAGAACGGGTAATATAATGTCATAAGTGAACCATATATGATATCATAACAATGAATATGATTCTCTAATAAGTCAATAACATGATTTAAATCATTATACAGGAGGTTCGGACACTTACAAAGCAAGTCGGACCTAAGGTAAGGGAAATATCACAATCTCATTTTTATCCGAGATTGTTTATTCGTATGTATTTACTGGGGTGTGTTTTATCATCCACATCCATGTTACCTCAATATGTAATATTATTTCCATACACCTACAATTGTTTAAATCCAATTTTACCCTTCTATGAGTTTTTAGTAAAGGATATGAAAGGAATCTTTTTTTTCGTTTTTCGTACGAGGTACTTTTTTGACTTTTCCGAAAAAAGTACGAAGAATGTTTTTTTTAACTTATACGGCACGAACGGATTTATACTATTTTATAAAGCCTTATTTTCATGAAGCTTACTCTAAAAGATTTCATGACTATTTTCAATAAAATCTCTTTCTTTTAAAATTGCATGATGTTTTGTGAAAAGAAATTGATTTTGAAGAAGAAAGGATATTTTCCTCAAAAATTCAATTCAAGTGTTTTATCAAAATTATTTTCTGTATAAGATAATAAAGGGTTCTGTTTCTATCCATATTTTTACATTGATTTGACTATGTTGTGATGGAATTATGTTTATGAATTCCTTTATCTTATATGAATGGTTTTATGATGTCATGTTGTTTAAGAATCCCATTTTTATTACATGGGTTATGCAATGATGTATGATTTATGATTTTGTGGCACACATAAGAAAGGATTCATTAAGAGATGGGTGGGACCTATATCTCCCTCCAATGCATTGGGTAAAGATTTCATATCTCATGAGATAGACATGGCTGGAATGGTAGGTTATACCGGTTCAGTGAAACAGGACTGAAACGAGGATTACTCGATTCAGAAAGGGACTTGGTCCACTAAGATAGTCTTGGCAATGAGTCTTGACTAACAAGAAATGATTCTCTATGATTATGTGTGTATTCCACAATGAGTAATGTTTTAAGTAAGGGTTTCATTTTCACTACCATGATTTATCCCATGTTATGAAATTATGCTCTCTTTTGCAGGTTAAGATTTCCAAAAATGTTATGTTCTTATGAAAATTATGTGATTGATATTTCTTTTGTTTACCCTTACTGAGCATTTGAGCTCACTCTTTTATGTTTTCTTTTCCCCAGGATATAAAGAAAGGTTTTAGGTAAAAAAAAGGAAGATCTTTGTGGGAGATTTTGAATATATTTCACCAGGATTAGAAGATTACGTTCCGAGTTTCCAAAGACACTAAACTATTACGATCCTTGTGTGTATATTTTTGTTATGTATTAAGTATTCCGCAAAAGTAATGTAATGTTCATGTACGTTAGGCTTCGGGTCTCTACAGTTGGTATCAGAGGAAAGGTTTAGTCAACCTTTGGAAACTAGGATGCGAAAACGTTAGTGAGATCCCTAGAGTTATTTCTAAGGTATGTCTAGGGATGTCCCTAAGGATAAGTATACGTATAGGATATAGTCCTAGAACTATGGTAACGATATTAGATTAAACCAAAGATGATAGATATTTAAGTTACTCCCCCTTTATTACGATTTTTGCATCTAACACTATTCTGTTTGGGTTTTAGAAAATGGCTGGAAACAATATGATTCACAATAATGGAGGATATGATGGACAATGGAATGATATTCTTTATGAGCAACCAAATGAAATGGGATTTGGAAGTCCAAACATCATTATTATGCCGAATCAAAAATCTCATAATATGATCAATAAAGTAAACTTTGGTAAGTTTCCTGACTCGGCTAATAAGAGAAAGATGGAGTTTCATGATGATCATAGAGGAAAGAAAGTTCAATTTCCCCTATGTAAATCATGTGGGAAGAGGCATCAAGGAGAATGTTTCAAAGGAACTGGAAGATGCTTTGGGTGTGGAAAAGAAGGACACAAAGCAAGTAAGTGCAAAGGAAAAGGGTCGGTTAACACCATGGATGAGGATAATGGTATTGCTAAGACGTCAAAAATGGTTAAGTGTTTTAAATGTGGAATGTATGGGCATTATGCAAACAAATGCTCTAAGGGAAAGACTAATGAAGAGAATCAGTATGGTCATATGGGTAGTATTTATGTGGATGATGATGAAGAGACTACAAATGATATATGAAAGAATTTTTGAAGCTCGGTCAATGGTTTGAGAATGTAGTGGCATGATTACATGTTTATCATGTGTAATTTTGGAATAAAGAGACATCTATGGATTGTTACACTGTTGTCTTTCCTTGTGTTTTGAAAGTATATGATTAATGTTACCAGTATCCATGAAAGGTTATTCAGATATTTTTGGAATGTAGATGATATGCGCATAATGAAGGGATAAGGAGAAAATTAAATGTTTGATAGTATTCATGAGCTCATGATTGATATAAGGACTAAGTGATATCATGGTTTGAGTATATAGAATTTTGAGGATTTTGGTATGTGGAAAGTGTTAACTTTTAACTGCACTCATGTTTTCACTAAGGTATTCAAGAGAATACACGATTAAGGACTTTGAATGTTTGGAATGTGACCAACAAGACATATCTTATGATATGTGGGGATCAACGACAGTATTAAATCTCTGGTAATCGATGTCACTATATTATGAGAGTGGACTGCAGTATTATGTATAAGCCTAATGATTAGACTGGATTATGTTGGACATAAGTTAGTATTGTTTAAGGATAGAAGATTTTCGATATTATTGATGGGATGTTATAGTAACGTAGTTTTAGAAAAAGGACAACCTGCAGGACGGGCGACAGCCCATCGCTTCGGACAAGGCTGTAGGAATCGAACCCACAACCGAAGTGCGACTGGCCTTTATCGCCTACCACTGACCTACAGGAAGTCCCTGTTTAGTAGAAACTAGTTTTATTATATTAAGCAGTATGATATATGAAGTATAAGTCCATTTTAGAAACCATATGTGATTAATCTCACTAGAGATCGACTTATGTATATAATTTTGCTAACCTTTTGTTTGAAACAGATGGAATGACCCGTCATTCTATCACATGATCTGCTAGCACTTCACGAATAACAAATTCAACTTCATTTATTTAAGAGATGAAGTGGAAATTGTTAAAGGCACGAACAACAGTGAGATTGTACCGAAATAAAGTAAGTATTTATTCTAATTCAAATTCTTTAACTTTAGGGAAATGATCTTGAAAACCAAAAATGTTGTCCTAGTTCTCTTTTACCTGATGAATCAGATGGTACCTTAGATCGTCACAAATTTATGGATTTGTGATTACTGGCTTTTCCATAGCCATGTTCTCTACCACTCTCCATCAGAACATGATGGTTAGATTTCTCTTCCATATCCATATTTTCACCTATGTGGAAACCCAGTGATTAGTTTATTTGGGTAACCGTTACGTTTCATACTTTTGTTTTTAAAGATTGGTTTTGATATTCCTTTTTACGGTGTGGGTTTCTATTAAAGAAACTTTCAAATAGTAAACCATTTATAACCCCGACGAATTTCGAGGGCGAAATTCATTTTAAGGGGGGTAGAATGTAACAGCCCAAGATTTTATAAAAAAATATTCTTTTTAATTTTATTAATGTCTTGTGTTGTACGCTACACCAAAAGGAGCTTGCACAACACACATCCTTGACTTGACTTGCATTACACGCAATCACGACCTTCCTCGATAGCGTGTGTAGTACGCAATACCGAGTTTCACTAAACAACGATATGCTATAAAAATATTATTAAAACTAGCCGTTATGAATAGTAATAACCACTTTTTGAAATCCAGTAAATCTTATTTTTCAAAATGAACTTTATTTTTGGATTCGGAGTATCGAATTTAGCCTAAGGTGAAATTTTGGTACTTTTCGGATAACTTTCATATTCTGATGAATAGTGAAAATTACTAAATTATAATTAAAAACAACTTTTTTAATCGAAATAATTAATAGTGATAAATCATTAATTTGAGTGGTTTTAAAGTATATTTAGAATATGTTTTTACAATTTAATACAATGATGGTCATTGGATGTAGTTTCACATTTAAACTAGACATAAACAAGTGTCAATCTTTTGATAGATATTGTTTCTTAAAAACACGCTATTTGTTTTAACAGCGGGATTTAATTATAAAATTAATTAATGAAACTTTTATGTTATGAATTTGGTAAAATAGACTTCATTTTTGAATTCGGAATATGAAATATAGCTTGAGATGAAATTTTGGCATTGTTCTGAAAAACATCAATTTTTGATGAATAGTGAAACTACTAAGTGGTAGGTTAAAAACTGAATTTTGCATAAAACTTAATTTTGCCGCTTCTGTGAATGGAATTTCGAAAATCCGAGAGACACGGTTAATATCAAGGACTAAAATGTGGTTCAATGAGATGAAAATATTTTTTTGGTGAATAGTAACTTTTTACTTTTTTTACCATGGTTAATAGTAAATAAGGTAACTAAGGGTAAATATGATATTAATATTACCCTAACACATGTCCTAATTCTATTGGACAAGTGTAATTCGACCAAAAACAAACCTAGGAATAAAATATGACCATTTAGGCCCACTTGGATTAGATTAGGACTTTTATTATTAATTTATTTAAAGAAGGGTTAAAATAGTTAAAATCAAAGTTTAATAAGTAAATCATTTTTAATATGGGGTTATACATAAGATAAATTCGACTATAAATATTCATTAGAAATCCAAAACTATTTCCTACATTATGGTATTTTATTTGTAATTTTTAGACATCAAATAATTTAATTTATTTATGACACAACGATGATGCAGTAATTATCTTATTAATGAAATATTGACATAATTGATGTTATAAACACCAAACTAAATGTAATTTAAGACTTTTTATGAATTCCACTAATTTTCTAGGTTACTATGATATATAAATGTTGATTTAATCAACTTGGTTCGAACATTTAATTCTGTTATGACTTTCACAAAAATCATATATCAAATAGTGTCAAAATTAACACAAAATAGTTTTTAAATCAAATATTATATTATTAATTGTTATTGTATTCCTAAAAATCTAAGGTTCGGCCAAATGACTTAGATAAGGATATATATATTAATAATAAACAATTTGGGGTTCGTTTGGCATGTTATAGTAAGTGTATTAACCATATAGTGTAAGAAAACAAAAAGACACGGTAAAAGTTAAATTATTTAACTTATAGTTAAATATAATTGATAAGGTTAAAATAATACCCTAAACTTGTCTAAATCCTATTGGTTGATAGGATTTCGACCCATCCCCACTTTAGCTTCGAAATAAGACCCTTTGGAACCATTATAAACCGATTTTGACTTTAATATAAAATAATATTTTGAGATATTCCTAAGGTGCCCCTCTCCTCCCCTATAAAAGGACACCTCCTCCCCCTCCTCCTCACACCAATTTGAGCACTCAAGCTCGGCCAACCCCTGCCAATTTATCCTCTCCACTTCCCTAGCAACATCCTAGAGGTTCTGGTCTTCCTCAAAGACCAATTTTAGTCTCAAAGAGGCACTTCAAAGAAGAGGTAATTACCGTTACCAATTCTTTCATCTTTTTTTCTTCTTCCACTTCTTCTTCTTAGGTTGTTTCATTATGAAGTAATAACATCAGTATCACTCATATACTGATATGTTATTATAAGTATGAAACAACCCTATTTCACCATCTATCCATCCTACGGAAAAAGAAATCACCGCGCGTGCGTACGTACGGAATACCGTCTCCACGACGCGATGAGATTCATTCTCCATGTTAACCATTTAAGAATGATTATAATGTATATATAAGAAATAATAATTAAATATATGACATTATAAAGCTACTGTATTTATGTATATATATACATATGTATGTCATCTACTTACTTCCATTTCAAGACAATAAGGAAAGAAAAACAGCGTTCATGCGTACGTACGGACTACCGTCTCCATAAACGGTGTTTTTTATTTTATTTATCTATCTATTATATATATATATATACTGAATATATATGATATATAAATCATATTTTATATTCTGGAAGTAAGTAAATCATGATATAAGTAATAATGATGTCAAGAACAACAAGTCAAAACACCTACGATAAATGAAACGATTTTACCCAAAACGCTTCTTTAACATGGAATTTACAAAAGAACGGGTAATATAATGTCATAAGTGAACCATATATGATATCATAACAATGAATATGATTCTCTAATAAGTCAATAACATGATTTAAATCATTATACAGGAGGTTCGGACACTTACAAAGCAAGTCGGACCTAAGGTAAGGGAAATATCACAATCTCATTTTTATCCGAGATTGTTTATTCGTATATATTTACTGGGGTGTGTTTTATCATCCACATCCATGTTCCCTCAATATGTAATATTATTTCCATACACCTACAATTGTTTAAATCCAATTTTACCCTTCTATGAGTTTTTATTAAAGGATATGAAAGGAATCATTTTTTTCGTTTTTCGTACGAGGTACTTTTTTGACTTTTCCGAAAAAAGTACGAAGAATGTTTTTTTTAACTTATACGGCACGAACGGATTTATACTATTTTATAAAGCCTTATTTTCATGAAGCTTACTCTAAAATATTTCATGACTATTTTCAATAAAATCTCTTTCTTTTAAAATTGCATGATGTTTTGTGAAAAGAAATTGATTTTGAAGAAGAAAGGATATTTTCCTCAAAAATTCAATTCAAGAGTTTTATCAAAATTATTTTCTGTATAAGATAATAAAGGGTTCTGTTTCTATCCATATTTTTACATTGATTTGACTATGTTGTGATGGAATTATGTTTATGAATTCCTTTATCTTATATGAATGGTTTTATGATGTCATGTTGTTTAAGAATCCCATTTTTATTACATGGGTTATGCAATGATGTATGATTTATGATTTTGTGGCACACATAAGAAAGGATTCATTAAGAGATGGGTGGGACCTATATATCCCTCCAATGCATTGGGTAAAGATTTCATATCTCATGAGATAGACATGGCTGGAATGGTAGGTTATACCGGTTCAGTGAAACATGACTGAAACGAGGATTACTCGATTCAGAAAGGGACTTGGTCCACTAAGATAGTCTTGGCAATGAGTCTTGACTAACAAGAAATGATTCTCTATGATTATGTGTGTATGCCACAATGAGTAATGTTTTAATTAAGGGTTTCATTTTCACTACCATGATTTATCCCATGTTATGAAATTATGCTCTCTTTTGCAGGTTAAGATTTCCAAAAATGTTATGTTCTTATGAAAATTATGTGATTGATATTTCTTTTGTTTACCCTTACTGAGCATTTGAGCTCACTCTTTTATGTTTTCTTTACCCCAGGATATAAAGAAAGGTTTTAGGTAAAAAAAAGGAAGATCTTTGTGGGAGATTTTGAATATCTTTCACCAGGATTAGAAGATTACGTTCCGAGTTTCCAAAGACACTAAACTATTACGATCCTTGTGTGTATATTTTTGTTATGTATTAAGTATTCCGCAAAAGTAATGTAATGTTCATGTACGTTAGGCTTCAGGTCTCTACATTATGCCTCTTTTCCAGTGCATGGAAAACATCTTTGACCACAGTCTTAAAGAATTCTTTCTCAGAAAGGCTTCTTTGCAATTCTTCACAAGTATCTTCATATCTTTCATTGCAAAGAGATACTGTTTCATCTTTAGCATTTACCAGCTTTCTGAGAGTGTTGGTTATGCCAACCCTTTTAGCCAATTGGACTTCCAGAGAATTGGCTTCATCTTCTAGCTGTAATTTTTCTTCTTGAAGATCAAGGAGGCCTGTAGCTATACATATTGCAACTTTCTTGGGGACTCTCTTCTGAAGATATTTGATTGCATTTAGAAGATCATTGTTTCTTCCATCTTCATCACAGCTAGAGCAGGCTTCATCAGAAGAATGATAAAAGGAATTGTCATCTGATGTGACATTCACATTTCTTTCCATAGAAGGAGTTTCTCTGATTGCAACAACCTTCTTCCTCATCTTCTTTGCCTGTTTCTTCTTTCTATTTTTCTGAGTCTTGGCAGATATCTCCATTTGAGGCTGGTCACTCATTTCCTCAAATCTGCACTCCATAAAGACTCCCTTGGATCTTTTAGAGGCAACCTGGCTCTGATACCAATTGAAGTGCCCAGATCAGTGTGAATCACTGAGAGGGGGAGGGGGTGAATCAGTGATCCTTTAAAACTTTTTACTAATTGATTCTTAATCAATTAAACCTCTATGGCTTGTTAAGGCCTCGATCCACTCTTCTTATGTCTCTCAACCTTTCCCGGATAATGCAGCAATGAAAAGGCACAGGACACAAGGATTTACAAGGTTCGGCACCAAAGGCCTACATCCTTGCCATGCTCTCCAAGCATGGATTCTCCATTATAACCTGTTAAAATTACAATGGTCGATACAGAGTCCCACTGTATCTCTCCTGAGTCCCACAGGAGGGTCTTTATACTGCGTCCCACAGTGTTACCAGAGTCCCACTGGCCTGCTCCAGAATCCCACTGAAGACTTCTTCTCCCTGAGTCCCACATGGTCTTCTCTTGGCTCCTCGAGTCACACGAGTAGCTCTTCTTCACTTTAAGCTTCTTCAAGTATCCTCAGCAGCCTGGGATAAAGGCTGCTGGCCTTGCTCTTCTTCTGATCACTTGTGGTGATCAGGTCTTCTCGTCTACTGCAAACTCAGACAAACAATATCTTTCACTTCAGTCTCGCTCAGTCTCACTCCTGGTTTTGGACAACTCAAATGCACACCACTGATTTGACTCTGTTCACGTGTGCACGTGCATGCATGCATGCATGCACTTCTCCTGTCCTCTTCTTGGTGCAGTAGACCCACAAAGGGTGTAGTCACTTTAAGCACACACCTTCACTGAACTTCACACACTTTATCCAATTTGTTTACACACTTAGAATGTGTGTTATACTTTAGTGTGGGTCACTCCTTCTTCTTCTTCTAATGTGTATACACTTTGAGTGCACACACTAGGTTCGACCACTTCTTTAATTTGCACACACAAATTCTTCACTTTGCACACACTTTAGACTTGGCCTATTCTCCTCTTCTTGTTGCACACACTCACTTTAGTGTTCTTTTAGTTTGTTCTTCAAGGTATGCACACACAAGGTCACAGCCCTCGGCCTCTTCAAATGCACACACTTAAAGTGTGTTCTTATTGTTGTTGCACACACTTAAGCCATAGTTGGTTCTTCAATTTAGCACACACACACTAAGGTGTGGTCTTCACTTCACCCACACAAGGCTACGACCTTTCACTTCCTTTGCACACACAATTTGTTCTTTCTCTTTTAATCTTCAAGTGTGCACACCCAACAAGGGCTACGGCCTTCTTCTTCAAATTGCACACAAAGTGCCTCGGGTACTTCTTCTCCACTTAGCACACACACTTGGCCCGTAGGTATTCTTGTCCACTTTGCACACACACAAATAGTGTGGTCTTCACTTGTTGCACACACATGAGGCTACGGCCTTCCACTTCTCTTGGCACACAAGGTTTATTCTTTTATTCTTCTTTGCACACACACTGCCCAAATATCAAATGAAGGCGCGCAAAGGTGCGGCCACATCCACTTCTTCTTCAAAGAGCACAAGGTACTTGGGTGGACAAGGCCTCGGGTGCAATCGGCCGCGCAAAGGTTCTGTCGCGCGGGATCCTCAAAGGTGCAAGGCACCAGACTGTGGCCAGCGCGCAGGGGTGCAAGAGCAACCTATGTCTCGGGCACAAGGGCCGTGCAAGGCCTCGGGTGCAAGGCACCTCGGGCTTCAACCGTGGGCGCGCAAGATGTTGAGGCCACGGGTCTTCCTGTCGCGCAAGGGAGGTGCACAGGGATCTCTTCCGGGCCTCGGGTGGCACCGAGAAGAATAGCCGCGCAAAGTATTTGCGCGGTGGCTTCTTTCTTCGCGAGGCAGAGAAAGCTCTACGCGGATCTTCAAGTTTTTCAGCAAACAAACAGAGAGCCTCGGGTGCTCCTTTTATAGGCAAGGAATGCTGCACCTCTTCCGCGGGATACAAATCTAAACTCCCGAATATTTCGGATCTTTTAAAATCTTACAAAATCTTGTTTTGCTCCTCTGTTTCACGCGGGTTCTTTTATTATTTTCTTCCTCCTTGTGCATGCGATTTATAACGCATGCACGGCCTCTGTTTAAACCCAATTCATGCAAAACATGAACACCCGAGTGGCCTCGCACCTTCGGTTTGCTTCGGCCTTCATCGAATTCATCATCTGGTAGCATGCATGCTCATTTTAAGGCATGGTTGTGTTCGGTATGCTCAGACGATTCCAATGGACACTTCGGTTTGATCGGAGGTGGCCGGATACTCAAATTCTGTCGTCGGGAGGCACTGGTTCAGCGGCGGCTTCGCGGGAGGCTTCGGCTCGAGCTCGAGGTGGAAGACGAGCCGGGAGCCGTTGGATCGTGATGCGCGACGGCCAGGATTTGATCATTGCCGCGGAGATGAATAGTGCGGCGTGGATCGAGCGCGCGATGAGACGGACGGCCAGGATTCGCTCCGGGTGAAAAATGCGCGTCCCACATCGAATTCTCTCGCGGAATTTCCGCGGTTTATTACCCTGCCGCTGCCGCCATATGCTCAGTTGAACTTCTCCCTCCACGGTGCCGCCCCGCACCGTGTTCTCCCTGCGGGCGCGCTCTGCGCCCACTCTCTGCTCCTGCGGCCGCGCTCCTAGCGCCCACTATGCCTCCTGCGGGCGCGCCACTGGCGCCCACTATGCTCACTGCGCTCCTCCGGGCGTGCCCTAGCGCCTCTGTGGTGTCTGCGGGTGCGCCCCTGCCGCCCTGAGCTCGCCCCACGGGTTCCCCCTTGGGCGTGGCGCCTTAGGCCCACATGAGCCTTGGGGTTGAACCCACAAGGTGCTCACGGGCTGGCCATATTTTTTGGCTAAGGAAATGTAAAGACTTTGTTAAAAAAAACAAAGTTCTCCTCCATATGAGTATAAGCCAAATGCCACATTCCAAGCCACTTCTAAGCCATTCTTCACCTTCATCTTCTTCTTGAGAATTCAAACATAAAACTTCTTGATTAAAAACAACTCCTCAATTTATAATTCTTCTTCACCGTCTCATTTTCAACTTAGGAGAGAATTCTCAAGGATCTTCATCAACCGAGCTACTTGATCAATTATTTCTTCTTCATTAGAATTCCTCCATTCTTCTTCAACATTTATTCATCACTTTGTAATGGAATTCACGAAGGGTCTTCATCTTCAACTGGGCTCCTAAATCACTTAAATTCTTCAATGTGCTTCATTGATCTAATCAGAGATCAATTGGATCAACTTCAAATTCACATGCACTAAGTGTTAGTGCATGGACTTCTTCAGCTCACTTCATCCACTTAGTACTTGTGGATGGATCATCTTGCTTCTTCAACTCCTCATGCATTGTCACTACAATGCATGGTCTTCTAATCATGTTGTGACATTGTATCCAGTTGATACAAGTTCTTGGAACTCTAAGAACAGCTCAACAATCGTCTGATTTCCTTAGAGAATGTTTCAACCATCATCTCCTATGTCACTTAGTGAATCTCCTAAGTGACATGCATCTTGGTACCATGGCCATTCTCCTTCATCACCATCACCATCACATCCTTTGACATTCACATCTTGACATTCCCTGACTTCCATTCATTCCAAGACAACTTCATGCCTCATTGACAACAAATGAAACACAATGCACTTCACACCAAAACATTTTCATATTTTAATTTTGTATATTTGATAAATCAGAAGTTCCCAAAATCAACTTATTCTTGATCCATAAAATCATTTAACTAAAAATAATACGTCATACTAACCAGGGACTTCATATAGGCCGGTGGTAGGAGATAAATCCCAATCACACTTTGGTTGTGGGTTTGATTCCCACAGATTTATCCGGCGTGACGGGTTGTCACATGGTATGCGTGTTGTCATTTTCATAAAACACAAAATAAACCTAACATGTTTGAACCTCAATGGTTTTCTTATACCTTTTATTTTCATCCCGATACATTAATACCTCAAAATCTTAATTCATGAAGCTACATATATATTTTCCTTTTTTTATTTCACCACCAAATGTTTAAATAAAACTATTCCTAATAGAAAGAAAATTATACATTCATCATGGTGTCCATATGGTTTCATCATCATCTTGTTCACGTAGGTAAAATTTCCATGAATTGTAATACTGATTTATAGATCCTTGAAAATCATTTTATTCCTTCTCCAAATACACCTTGTACAACTTGGGTCATATGGGTGTTTGTAGAAAAATAGTTTCAGAAAATAATCATGTATGAGATATAATTTCCAAACATCTGATAAAACATGATTTTTATAAAACAGTCAGACCAAGTTTGAGTTGTAACATTCAATCAATGGTTCTTTTAAAATACCATAAGTATGTTCTGAGAGGCTATGTTTTAAAAGAAAATATAAATAGTTTATGAAAGGTTATCCTTCTTAAACACCTTTTTCAAAATCATAATATGCTTTAAAATCTTGTGTTAAGGTAAAATATTTGAAAATGCATTGATAATATTTACTTTTCTAGAAAATATGAGAATACTATGAAAATAGAATTTTATTAAATGAAACCCATAATCAACAATGATATCGAGGTATTGTAGATGTGTTTGATCTATCAAAAAATTTCTTGAAAAGTGAGCTATATGATATAAAAAGTTTCACAATAATCTGAACATGACTTTGCAATAATTATTAAAACCATGTCATCAGGAAGAGATATGAATTCTATTTGACATCCTCCTCCTTCTATTTCTAACAAACTTTCCTTGATCTGAAAAAGTTATAAAATAAGGATTTAACTAAAATAATAGACATAGGGACTAACAATGTGTTTAACAAAAACTCATAATCCCTAAAGTTGTCTAAACCGACCTTTGATACTAACTATAAAGACCCAACCTTAAACATTACATAATATTGAATTATGTCAAGAATTCACATTGAAGATGTTTTTAGGTTTATAGTTTTAGAGTATTAAGTCGTAACTATTACCTAACAACTTGAATATTACATGTATACACTACAAATCAGTATCCATTTAAAAAAAATAAAAACTCATAAAAAGAAACATGTATTGTCTCATGTTTTAGACAACATGACTTTTACATGATCCCATCCTTGACCCTATTCATATTTTATTCTTATGGAAAACATTTCAAAAACATTGGATGAGTATAAAAAGATTAGTAAGGGTTATAAAATAAATAATGAAAACATTATCCCATCAATAAATAAAAATCAATGAAACCATAATTTTCAATCATAAAATTCCTCATGAAATCATATGATTTATGAATAACATAAATAAATCATAAATCATAAATGTAACTTATGGAATACATAACATACTTACATTGTAGCTTTTACTGCTACGTAGGGAGTAAAGATTCGAATACCCGTCATAGTACATTCCCAAAATCTCTTAGGATAAACATTAATGTTTACCTCTGCCACATAACCCAATGCATTGGAGAGCTATCTCAGGCTCACCCGTAAGAGTTTTATCACGGAACCACCCATGTAGGTAAACAATGTCCACAAACCATAACATTTTCATAACACATAAAACAAACATAAAAGAAAAGATAACATTTCCACACTTCAATCACAATATATCGTTTTTGTTTATTGAAATAACAAATCCATTATCAAAACCATTTTAAATACCAAAATACTAAAAAGTAAATTTGGTATTTATTTTCCTTTTAAAAACATTACAACTTGTTATGTAATCCAAAGATCAAATAATACTTGTAGAGGCGGGAAGGTTGTTGTCACTGATTATGTTAAAAATAAACATTCCTATTTTTCATTTAGTAAAATGATACGTATAAAAAGATTCCTTTTAATGAATTGAAAATTCAAAGGGGTTTATAAACCATATAAAATAAAGTTGTGTATAAATCAAAATATGTCTCAATGAAAGGAGATTGAGACAAAGTCACTTACAAAGATCATGACTTTACATAATGAAAAATCAATGACATAACTATCTATGACAAATAATAATACACCCAATATAAGTGTATGTTAATTGTAAAACGATCATAGTTCATTCACACATATTCATAGCACGATATAATCAAGAAGTATAAGAATATCCCAAATAATTGAAATTGGGTTAAGGAGTTCCCTTATAGAAATTCGACAGCCTAATAGCGTCACTTTAAATTTCTGAAAATTAGTTGATCAGAGAGAAAATGGTCTCTCATCACATGGATAGAAAATTTACAGCAATAAGTATACTGAAGAACATATCCCAACATTTTATAATTTAAATTTAAAGACATAACATAAAATAAGTCTTTGACTAGAAGAGGAGGGTAAAAGGTTCCCTTACCGATTTGGTAACATAAGAAACATACACCACATGAAAGAAGGGACATAAAATGAAGAATTAAATACCCATAAATTTAATTATATTACACAAATAATACAATCATGGTCATTAAATACACCACAAAAAATGAAATAGTGGAAAATAAAGCATGAATCTCACGGGAATAAAAAGTGAAATGAAAACCCCTAACGTTAAGTCTAATTTGCCTTGTATGTTCCTTGTTCTTCCTGAATAGTAAAATTAAGTTAATTTATACTTAATCAAGAACCTTTTTAGTTTTTATTATTATTTTTATATCCCCTATTACCTAGGTATATCAATTAGTTAATTTTTTGAGTTCATATCGGACATTTTATCGATGTTCGAAACTTGAGATAAAAATGAACTTGTTATAATTATAAATTGTCCATGTGGTCAAAATTACATTATATACAAAATTATATTCATGATTTATATATCATATATATCATATATATCTAGTGTATGTATGTACTTAGAATAATACCTAACATTTGGAGATAAGAAATGAAATGCACCATTCATATAGACGGTAAGTCGTACGTACGCATGAATGATACTTTCATTTCTATTTTGTATTTTAATGGAATGAAAAAATAATGATACATAGATATATTATAATTCCAGTATAATATAATATATATTTTCATTAACTTCATACTTTATACGTCCTACGTATGTGATGGACAAGTCATATCACTTTGAGGGGGAGATAGTCCGCACTTCCTCAAATGCAATTATTTTATGTACCCATTATGGAAACCATAAACGTATGCTATAAATGAAAAATAAAGAAGATTATTGAAAAAATATACATAATATATATCATAAATAAATAAAGTTCCATCATAATGTCCACCATGAGAGGCGGTTGGAGGTATTTGAACAATCATCATTTCGTGAGGCAGTAGTTCTTTGAACACAGAAAGAGTATCTTCTTTACCCATTAGACGGAGGTGTGTGTAAGTGTAGTTCGAATAATTATCATAAAAAAAACATAGTATATTGAAGATACTAATGTATTTATAAAATAAATTAATAAAAATTGTTTCAGGGTTGGATAAGGAAAAAAAATATAAGAACTTAAGAGAATATGTTACCTTTAAATCGGGTAACTCCATTTGGTTTGAACCAAAAAGATTTGTTGAAGTCCCTTCTTCCTAGGGTAATGATTATAAGTGTAATATAGGGATATGAGATTTTATTTGGGAAGATGTTGGACGAGACAAGGGGCTTTAGAGGTGTTAGTAATGGGTTAGAGGTGAGGGATTTTTATAAGGGGGTGGAGGGGGTCTTTAGGAATGTTTGAAAATGTTATTTTATTATATAATTATTTTCGATTTTTAATGGTTAAAAACTAATTAAATTCGAATATAAGATGAATATTGTTCAAAATAAAATCATACAATAAGAATTGGATAGGTTTTGGATGTTGTTTTAGTTTTTACAATCTCATTTATTTAAATAATTTATTAATGAGGTAAACACTACATCATTTTTGTGTCATAAATAATTTTATTTATTTGATGTCTAAAAATTATAAAAAGAATACCATGATTTAGGAAATATTATTATCTTTCAAATTAATATTTATAGATGAATAGATTACTTATATAACCCCATGTAAGAATTTTTTTACTAAAATATACATGTTTATGTCATTTTTGTCATTACTTAAAATTAATGAATATAAAGTGTCATTATCACTCTTAAGTGGAACCATAGTGTCCGAAAATCAACTCAAATATGTCCCTAGTTGGTAGTGTATCAAATAATAGGATTATAACACACATTGGGGTAATTTAACATTATTATAATATTATTTTTACCTTGAATGACCCTATTTACCTTTAACAGTGGTAAATAAAAGTCAATAGTTTCTATTTACCAAAAATTATTTTCATCTTATTGAACCAAATTTAACTTACTAGTAACAACCATGTATTTTAGATTTTTTAAATTCAATTCACAGAAGTGGTAAAATCTCATTTAAATGAAAAATTTAATTTTTAACTACTATTAAGTGTTTTCTCTATTCATAAAAAATTAAGGGTTTTTAGAAAAATACCAAAACTTCACCCTAATATATATTTGATATGACGAATTAAAAAAGGTTTTCTATTTTACCAAATTCAAAACATAGAAGTTTAATTAATTAATTTAATATTAATTCCCATTGTCAAAACAAAAATAACGTTTCTTTGAAATAATAACTACCAAAAGATTAACACTTGTTTATTTCCAATTCCAAAGTGAAATTACTTCCAATGAAAAAAATTGGATTAAATGGTAAAAATATAATCTAATTAAAATTTAAAACCATTTAAAAAGATGATTTAACCATATAAAAAATTAGATTAAATGGCAGTTTTGAAATAAAATTTTGTATTTTTCAATATTCATAAAAAATGAACATTATCAGAAAAATACCAAAATTTCATCCAAAGTAAAATTTGAAGTCCCAATTCTAAATAAGAATACTATTTTGTCAAATAAAACATATAAAAGTGAAAAAACTAGATTTAAAAAGGGACAGCCATTAAAAACCTCCAAATATACATTTTAAACAATATTAGAGTATTTATGCTTTAAATTAGATTCATTCACATTTTATGTCTCTAAATTTCATTGGATAAATATAAAAACTTTTAAAAAACATGTGAAATTACATTATAGATAGTTCTATTCATTCCTACCAATACACCGGCTATGCATTAACTAACATTTAAAATAATAATAGTATTATATTATTTTTTGGTATAACTCAATGTTGTGTGAAACATAAGATTTCATAGAAACCCATTATTGCGTGTTGAGTATGCTATCTGACATAGCATCCCATTTTAAAGTTAAATTAATATTTAATTCACTAATATTAATAAATATGAAAATGTCATGTTATTTATTTACCTGGGATGTTACAATATGTCATTATGATACATTACTATTAAACATTAATTTTATCCTTATATCATAACACACACAATGATACTTGGTTTCTTAATTATTTCATAATTTCATCATATTATAAACCCTAAATATAAATGGGTTTTATAAATATCTCATAATCATAGTCATAAACCATCAAGATAAAGAATATTTTTGGTATCATTGGATTATATCTATAGAAAAATATAATTAACATCATAGGATGTTATCATAAATGGAAATTCCATTAAAAGAATCACTGAAATATTTCCAGGGGATAATAAGAATTTCACTTATTTAAAATATAAACATTTGTCAAATATTAAGTAAAATTTTATGATTGAAATTAACTACAAATACATATAAATGAATCTTAAATTAATTGGGTGGTCCTAAAAAAATTCAATACCTTTCATATAAGTTAAATTAAAATATCCCTTCCACAATGAAAAAGATAGTCAGAAGTACATCATTCAGAAAATGAGAAGAAGCCTCCTTTTAAACTATTTTTTCAAAATTTAGTCATGTGTAAAAATTACTATAAAAAATAATAATATAAAATTTAATTATTTTTTAAAAAAATTTATAGAATACATGAACTTGGAAAAAATTGATTTTTGACATAATAGTACAACATAGTCAATTTTCAATAAAAATATTCTCTCAATCACATGACAATATAAAGTGAGAATGATTAAAGGAAAATATTTATTCTCCATAATAACCATAAGAGAAAAATTTGAAATTGATTGATCATATAAGGATATTATATGTTCTTCAATGGAAGTTCAATCCTAAAAAATCCCAATTAAAATAGTATTCAGACATAAATCTCTTTCCTCAAGTATGGATATATTTCATACAAATTCGAACCTCTTGTATAGTAAATATAGATATATAATTAATGTATTCTAGAACCATAATCACATCTATCATACCATTTATTATTTACTAATTACATCAAATCACCAGTTCATAATCACTTTTTTATAAAAATCATGGTTCTTAGTCATAGCTTCTTTGTTTTCTATGCTTTTATCCATTTGGAAGACCTGATCCTTATACATTGATCATGGTTCCATAATCTATAATATTTTAATAATGATATAAATTTAATACATCTTTATTATATGTATGTATATATTATATTCATACATCTAAAGTAGAGATATAAAAATTTATTACACCATTCATGGCGATATTATGCCATTTGTATGCTAGAATATTGTTCCGATTTCTCAACAAATGAAAAAAATAAAGGTATGTAATAATTCTCCATCCCATAAAAATAACTATATCATATGTATTATATAAATTAATTAAATATATCCTTAACATAACTTTGTGGGGGTTGTTTTAAACATTTACACATAAGCAACATTATATTTTTCAAACATCATAGATTTTAAGTCAGTAGATGTTATATTATATTCTAGAATTATAATTATAACATAAATATAATTTATAATCATTATAAACATCATGATATCAATCCATAAAATATGGAAATGAAAAATAAATTATATCTCTACATGATGATGGTAAGTCATACATATTCACAATTGATACTTTGACTTCACATTTAATGGGAAGGAGATGAATAATTGTGTTTCCATTAACATATATTTTTTTGTATATTTAGGATGAAAAATTACTATTTTATGCTAAATATCATAGATTTATAGGAAATAAAATTTGAATTCAAAAAGGCATGTGATCAGTGAAGGTGATTACATATTCATTGAAATAACTCCTTTGGATCACCCCTAAAAGTCTATAGTGTTATAATCATGGGGAGACCATCACATATTGAAATTTTATATAGATGTTTATAAGATAATTGTATATAATTTTTCCAATATATAAGGCTTAATTTTTTATATAGATGATAAATAAGGGTTCCCTTTTTTTAGAGAGGGAGTGTACACACATGTAATTTCATAAATGATTAAAATATAATAATGAATGTCTAAATTCAAAAACTTACAAATGGAGATAAATTTGATGAAAAAGATACTTGGGTCTAAATAACATCATCTAATGATACTTAGATATGTTCTGGTACCATTCTAAACCTTATCTTTTTAAATAACCCATTTGTTAATCATTTTTGACCATAATGACGATAAAAAGTATATCAAATTAAGGGGATAAGAATTGTAAAATAAATGAAAAATGACTCATAAATTAACCATGGATAAAATTTTAAACCATATTCTATTCACTTAGATGATGTTAATTTTTTTTAAAATTTTAAATATAATAAATTTATTTATTTATTATAAAATATAATAAATTTTAGTTTTGGATCTATTCATTTATTTTGACATTATATACAAAAATAAAATGATGGAATTTGAAAATAATATTTTCATAGATCCTAGATATGTAATATATATCTATAAAATTCAATTAACACTACAAATCACTCTAATTATAATACATTTAATACATTTAAAATCATTTATTTTATTTTTCTATTAATTTAAAAAGTATTGTGTTGGAGTTGTGGGAAACATTAATTTAATTAAGAAAATATAAAAAATTATAAATAAATAACAATAATTAAAATAATTCAATTATGATTAAAAAAAATTAATATTTTTTATCAACATTTTTTTGTTAATATGTGAACACATGATATATATTTTAAAGGAATAGAGTGACGTTTTTATTTCTTTTTTTAAATTAATATAAATGTCATATTCAAGGAAATATTTAACCAAGTGACAATATACTCGATATATGGATGGAATTGGACAATAAAAAATCATAAAATAGTATTATGCAATATTTTAGATAAATTTTTGAGCTTCATACCACTGTTTTAATCACAATTTATAATTTTTACCCTTACGAAGGTGAAAAACAATTATTGTGATTCGTATTAATAATAAAGAAAAATAATATAGTTTTATCTAAAAAATATGATCTTCTTTATTTTAATTATGAAATCCTTTTTTAAATAGTTAGTTTCTATATTAGATAGAAATAAAATTAAAAATATTTATGAAAAAGTCACTGAAAGACACATTTAGAAAAATTATTTCTAAATATAAAAATGGATTTCGTCTTTTCCTATGCAAGAAAAAATAATAAATGAAATTTAAAATAATTTAATAAATATATAAAACATATATTTTTTTAGAACCATTAACCAATAGTGATCTATTTTATTATTATATAAAAATATATTCTTTTCATAAAAATATTTTTTTAGAAAATTAACACTTTTAATTTAAAATGTTTTTTATTTTTTTCTTCTAATTAAAGGATAAGAAATAAATTCATTTTATACATGTGTAAACCATATTTATTCATAATTTATGTAGTCTTATTAATTATCTCCAATAAATAGTCTTGTTGATAAATATAAATTAAATAATAATATTTAATTGTATATCGTGGCTCTTTTGGACTAAGTATTTCTTGTAATAAAAAATATCAAAGAATTTATATTTATTTAATTTTTTTTCATTAATTATAGTGTTGTATCAACTAATGTTTGGTAATTTTTGAATCATGATACCCAAGAAAAAAATAAAAACAAATGAAACCTTAATTATAATGAATATATATAGAATCATTATATATCAGACAAAAGGGGAAGTGTATACAATACATGAAAGAAACTAGTGGTTCATACGACATATGTCTCATAGAAACAAAAGTGAGACAAGAAAACTTTAGTTGAGGACTGACATAATTCATATTAATGTTAACCTCATATATAATAAATTTTTATCTTTTAACATTCATACCAAAATAATTTAAATAATTATAGTATCATATATTATCCACTTATTTAATTTTAAAACCCATTTATTCATATTTCCTTATTAAAATAAATTTTACTTGAATTACCATCTCACATTTCATGTATGTTTCATTTTAGTAATTTCAATACTTGTACATTTATCATAGTTCCATAATCTATGAAAAAATATACATTTTATATATTTTCATGATTAAATTTTTTATAATCATCTATGAAAAGTAGAGAGTGAAAAATGAATTACATTGTTTAGGGAGATGGTAGACTGTACATAAGCATGAACAATATTTTCACTTTTCAATGAATGGAAAGAAAGAAAGGTAAATAATTTGAATAATTATTATTATATTTTATAAATCATATATATTCATTTAATATGTCCTTATGAAAATCCTTGTAAGGAATAAATAAAAAATTTATTGCATTACTTCAGTGAGGTGGTAGTCCACACGTATGAATGATCGATGTTATCATTTTCCAATGGATATAATGGAAAGATAGTAGATATGATATTATATTTTAAAAATATTATTTATGTCATAATGATCATATATATTCATTATTTATATCATTATATCCATCCATGTAAATTGGTGACAAAATACATTTTCTAAAGCTACGTAGAGATAGAAATTCATACATATGCATGAGTGATTTTTTCACTTTTTACTAGATTGAAAAGAGATAGATAATGGTTGAACCATAAAGATAATAGCATCCTAGATTATTGATTATATTCGATATAATTATTGATAATGGATAATATAAATTTATAAGAAGTAGAAGAAGAATGGAAATTTTAGGATTTGGTGAAGACGATTACATCTTCTTCGGAAAACATCCTTTGGATATCTTTTAAAGGACCCGTGTAATTTTCTTTTAAGAAGGTTAAAACCTCTATATAGTGGATATGAAATTTTAGATGTGAAATGTGTATGGTTTGGTGGAACTAGATGGATAATATATGTGAATAATTTAGAGAAAGGGTGTCCTTTTATAAAGTACTGAATGGACACACTTGGAATTCCAAAAAAAGATTAAAATATAGTAAAGTTATATTGTTGGAAAATAATTAAAAATGGATAAATATTTAATAAAAAAGAGTTCATGGTCAATATATACTTTGAAAATTTAATTTTTATAGGTTTTTGGGATATTTTTTATTTTATAATTTATATTATCCCCTTGGATTGAAGTGCCCAGATCAGTGTGAATCACTGAGAGGGGGAGGGGGTGAATCAGTGATCCCTTAAAACTTTTTACTAATTGATTCTTTATCAATTAAACCTCTATGGCTGGTTAAAGCCTTGATCCACTCTTCTTGTATCTCTCAACCTTTCCCGAATGATGCAGTAATGAAAAGGCACAGGACACAAGGATTTACAAGGTTCGACACCAAAGGCCTACATCCTTGCCATGCTCTCCAAGCATGGATTCTCCCATTATAATCTGTTAGTATTACAATGGTCGATACAGCTTCCCACCGTATCTCTCCTGAGTCCCACAGGAGGGTCTTTATACTGCTTCACACAGTGTTACCAGAGTCCCACTGGCCTGCTCCAGAATCCCACTGAAGACTTCTTCTCCCTGAGTCCCACAGGGTCTTCTCCTGGCTCCTCGAGTCGCACGAGTAGCTCTTCTTCACTTTAAGATTCTTCAAGTATCTTCAGCAGCCTGGGATAAAGACTGCTGGCCTTGCTCTTCTTCTGATCACTTGTGGTGAACAGGTCTTCTCGTCTTGCTCAGGATTTATCACCTTCTTCTAAGGATGACCTGGCTTCTCTCTTCAAGTACTGAATACTCAGACAACTGATATCTTTAACTCCAGTCTGGTCCAGTCTCACATCAATTCAACTTCATGCACTGAGTGCATGGCAGCTCTGAATCCTCATGCACTGATTGCATGGCTTCTCAAATTCTTCAAGAACCTCCTGGTCTTGGTCAACTCAAATGCACACAAGCAGATTTGACTTGTTTACGTGTGCACGTGCATGCATGCATGCATGCACTCTCCTCTTCTTTCTTCTAGGTGCAATAATCCCTTAAAGGGTGTAATTCTTTTAAGCACACACCTTCACTGAACTTCACACACTTTATCCAAATTGTTCACACACTTAGAAGTGTGTTTTACTTTAGTGTGGAACTTCTTCTTCTTCTTCTAATGTGTATACACTTTTTAGTGCACACACCTAGGTTCGGCCACTTCTTTAATTTGCACACAATTGTTTCACTTTAGCACACACATGAGTTGGCCTCCTCCTCTTCTTGTTGCACACACACACTTTAGTGTTCTTTTAGTTTGTTCTTCAAGGTATGCACACACAAGGTCACAGCCCTCGGCCTCTTCAAATGCACACACTTAAAGTGTGTTCTTCTTTGTTCAAATGCACAAGCAAGACTATGGATTATTCAATTCTTACACACACACAAAGTGTGGTCTTCCACTTCACTTGGCACACACCACTTGGTGTTGTCCTTTGTGCACACACATGGCCTCGGGTTCTTCTTCTCTACTTGGCACACACACGAGGCAAGGCTTCTTGTTCACTTTTCTTGCACACACATGGTTACGGCCTTCTCCAATTCTAACACATACAATGTGTAGTCTCGGCCTCCACTTGCACACACAATCTGTAGGTATGTAATGGCCTTCCTCCTTTGCACACAAGGCACTAAGGCCTCGGCCTTCTTTTCTTCCACACACTTAGCTACGGCCTCCCACATTGCACACACACTTAATGGGTGTGGTCTTCACTTGGTGCACACACAGCACCCGCAAGTTATTCTTCTATTTTTGCACACACACAAGGCTACGGCCTTTCTTGGCTTCTTCTTGCACACACCCGAATTCCTTTGTCCTTCAAAGGAGGCGCGCAAGGTGTCTCGGTGCAAGGCTCCACAGGTGCACAAGCCTTCGAGCGCGCAAGCTCCTCCTGCCGCGGGGCGCGCAAGTGCTGCACCCGCGGGCACTTCCTCCTGCCGCACAAGTATGCGGGCAGTGAGGGTGCCAATCCTTGAGCGCGAAAATTCAAGCGGCTCGGGATCTTCCTGTCGCGCAGGGAACTCTTTCGGGCCTTGGGTGGCACCGAGATCTTCAGCCGCGCAAGTACTTTGCGCGGTGGCTTCTTCTTCGCGAGGCAGAGGCACACACGGGACACAAATCTTCAACAAGTTTTCAGCAAGCAAAACCATCGCCTCGGGTGATCCTTTTATAGGCAGAGGCGGCTCAGTCATCCGCGGAGAGATACAACTCAAATCCCCGAGTTATTCGGGTTTTCAAGATTCTGTGAATCTTGTTTTTCTTTTTTTTTTCACGCGGGTTGCATTTTTATTTTCCTTCGATCTTCTTCACGTGCATGCGACTTAGAACGCATGCACGGCCTTCCTTCGATCCATTCCATGCAGAACATCAACACCGAATGGCCTCGCACCTTCGGTTTGCTTCGGCCTTCATCGAATTTCCCCATCCATCGTGTGCATGCATATTTTATTGCATGTATATGTTCAGTATGGCCATACGAGCCGAATGGAGGTCTCGGTTTCGAAAATGGTGGCCGGGAACTCAAAAACCATCTTCGGAGTGCTCCTGGTTCGACGGAGGCTCGCGGGGAGGCTTCGGCATGGCTCGAGGTTGAGGACGAAGCCGGGGCCGTCGGATCAGATCTTCAACGGCCTGGATTAGATCGCGGCGCCGCGGATCAGATGTGCGGCGCAGATCAAGCGCGCGATGAGACGGACGGCTCAGATCTGTCCCGGGTGAAAAATACGCGTCCCACATCGAAGTCTCTCGCGGAATTTCCGCGGTATATCAAATAAGCGCTGCCTCCATATGCTCAGTTGAATTCTCTCCCTCCACGGTGCCTCCCCGCACCGTGTTCTCCCTGCGGGCGCGCTCTGCGCCCACTCTGCTCCTGCGGGCGCGCTCCTAGCGCCCACTACGCATCTCCTGACACTCGCGGGTGCACTCATGCGTCCCTGCCGCGCTCCTCCGGGCGTGCCCCAGGCACCCATGCGGTGTCTTGGGTGTGCGCCCTGCCGCCCTGGCTCGCCCCACGGGTTCCCCCGGGCGTGGTGCCCTAGTGCCCATGCCTTGGGGTTGAACCCCCAAGGTGCCTTGGCTGGCCAATTTTTTTTTGGCAAAGTAACAAATAAGACTTTGTCAAAAACAAAGTCCTCCATGAAAAATACCAATTCAAAATGCCAAATTCCTCCTCCTCTATTCTTCTTATCTTATCTTCTTCATCTTAAGAATTCCTCCATTTTTTCTTCTCACATGATCTTCACTTAGGATATGGAATTCAAAAGGTTCATCTTCATCAATCAAACTCCTGAATCACTTATAATCTTCAATGTTCTTTATTGATCTAATCAGAGATCAATTGGATCATTTTCATGTTCACATGCACTAAGTGATGGTGCATGGACTTCTTTAATGCACATCATCCACTTAGTAGTTGTGGATGGAACTCCTTTCAACTCCTCATGCATTGTGAAGACAATGCATGGTCTTCAATCAATGTTGTGACTTTGTATCATCAGGATACAAGTTCTATGAACTTAAGGATCAGCTCCACAATCGTCAGATGTTACTAGAGAATGTTTCAACCACAATTTCCAATACCACTTAGTGAATCTCCTAAGTGACATGCATCTTAGTACCATGGCCATTCTCCTTCATCACCATCACCATCACATCCTTTGACATTCACATCTTTACTCCTTGACATCCATTCATTCCAATACAACTTCATGCCTCATTGACAACAAATGCAACACAATGCACTTTAATCTCCCCCTTTGTATTTGTTGTCAATACACTTCTTCGGCACATATGAATGGGTCAACATGTGTGCCAATATTTTCTCCCCCTTATTGGAAATCAAATGCAAAGGTGTGGTGTGGTTCACTTTCAAAAAAATCTTCCTCCCTTTGAATAGCATCTTCTTGAAAAACACTAGGAGAGGGATGACGCCACATGTTCTCTTTAGCAAAGAACCGTTAGTAAATCAACTCTAAGTCTACTTGGGCTAACCCGGTGTAGAAAACAAGAGTGATGTAACCAAGGAACTCAATGCTGTCCAACACTCACTGTACATGTGAGATCATGCTTCAGGGGTTTGAAATTTTTCAGATATATCAATGAATTGCTAAATCCTGCACACACTTCACAAAACTCATTAGAAAGTTCAGGTGCAAAGATAAAGCTCCCCCTTTCATCCATTTGTCTTCAATCAATACTCTCCCTTAATTGTCATGATGAATACAATTAAGAAACATGGGATGAAAGTATGATTGGAATACCTTCACTTTTCTCAAGATGGTATTAATCTCAGAATCCCATCTTCTTCAGATTGGCTCCCCCTCAGGGGTGCACTCCATTCTGTCCAAACCATCCTCCAGCTGAGAATGATCATCATCTTCAATTCCCTGCAATGTTAGCACATGTATATACCAAGAGTATAAGGGAATAAGATGGAACCTCCTTGGTTCATCAATGTGAACAACAAGGTTGAGAAGATTCTCTCAACCGAGATGTCCCATTTTCACCAGTCTTCACACTTGCACATTTGATCTTCATTGATGATTGTGCTTGTGTGGTTCTCAAAACATCTTCATGTGAAACCTTCTTCTTCCCTTTTGCTTTAGAAATTGCCAGAGCTTCATCTTCAACTCTTTGTAGTTCTCTGGCAAGTTGCAACTGATGTGTCCATATGACAAGTAAATCATTTGGAAGAGTGGCCCCAGTTCTGGAAGTTCCACATGGTTCCTTAGATGCTGTCAAGCTACCTTTCTTAGGCAACTTGTTTTCAATCAATCCCTTCTTCTTCTTCTGGATTGATTGTCTTTTTGAGTCTAGTCTACTTCTATTTAATTTCATGGCTTCTTTACAAAGATCCATGATATGACCTTTCTCTCCACAGTAGAAGCATTTCTTGGTGGTCCTTCTGGATGCATCACCCTTCTTGGACTCAGACTCCAAGGACTTCTCTTCATTTCTCAAACACTTCTTGGGAGCATTTTCTACTTTCTTCTTGCTTCCCAAGGAATCTTTCTTAGCCAGGTTCTGTTATCTTCTCTTCTTTCCATCTTTGGATACATTCGGAGATTGACATGTATCAAATTGTTGACCACTTTTGCAATCATCCCAGATGTTGTCAAGCAATCCAAATCTGTTAGCAGTAAACAGATGTCTCTGGACCTGTGGATGCTGCTTCTTTTCTTCTGGCTTGCTCCCCCTAGGCATGGGCTTCCTCTGTGCTTTGGCATTCAGTGGATTGTACCAACAATCCTTTGCACAATGCCCATACTTATTACAACACCAGCATTGTCCCACGAATCTTGACCTCTTCAGTCCTTCTGATTGTAGGGTACTCTTCTTGACCTGTTGTGCTGTTTCAGGAGAGCTCTGCTTCTTTACTGTCTTCATCCATATTTGTTTGGAATTATTCTTCCATCCTGCACTTTTTGTGGAAACACAATTAGAAGCATCAGTACAAGATGGTATGGATGGTACCTTCTTTCTAGAAGATGTTGCACTTTTATTAGAGGATGTCTTTCTCCTAGAATCATCCTGCTCAAAGCATACTTGAGTAGCAACATGTCTTCTTTCAGCTGACTGGGAGGCTTTGGCTTTGGGTGATTGCTGATTTTTCAATATCACCTCTAGTTCTAAGCATTTCATGTTAAGGGAGTTCTTCTCATCCTCAACAATTCTTAGCTTTCCTTCCCAATCTTCTTTCAGCTGCTTCATCTGGTCTTCATGAACCTTCTTCATTTCTTGCAATGAATTGTCAAGCTCCTTCACCAATTTGATTTTATCTTCGAGTTGAGCATCTCTGACATTCATTGACACTTTATGCCTCTTTTCCGGTGCATGGAAAACATCTTTGACTATTATCATAAAGAATTCTATCTCAGAAAGACTTCTTTGCAATTCTTCAGCAGTGTCTTCATATCTTTCATTGCAAAGAGATACTGTTTCATCTTTGGCATTTACCAGCTTTCTGAGAGTGTTGGTTATGCCAACCCTTTTAGCCAGCTGATCTTCCATAGCATTGGCTTCTTCTTCTAAATGTGATTTTTCTTCTTGAAGATCATGGATGCCTGTAGCTATACACTTTGCCACTTCCATGGGAACTGTCTTCTGAAGATATTTGAGTGTACTCTGAAGATCATTCATTGTTTCAACTTCATCACAGCTAGGACATGCTTTCTTCATCTTGTTGGCCTGTTTCTTCTTTCTATTTTTATGAGTCTTGGAAGATATCTCCATTTGAGGCTGGTCGCTCATTTCCTCAAATCTGCACTTCATAAAGACTCCCTTGGATCTTTTAGAGGTAACCGCGCTCTGATACCAATTGAAGTGCCCAGATCAGTGTGAATCACTGAGAGGGGGAGGGGGTGAATCAGTGATCCCTTAAAACTTTTTACTAATTGATTCTTTATCAATTAAACCTCTATGACTGGTTAAAGCCTCGATCCACTCTTCTTGTATCTCTCAACCTTTCCCGAATGATGCAGTAATGAAAAGGCACAGGACACAAGGATTTACAAGGTTCGGCACCAAAGGCCTACATCCTTGCCATGCTCTCCAAGCATGGATTCTCCCATTATAATCTGTTAGTATTACAATGGTCGATACAGCTTCCCACCGTATCTCTCCTGAGTCCCACAGGAGGGTCTTTATACTGCTTCACACAGTGTTACCAGAGTCCCACTGGCCTGCTCCAGAATCCCACTGAACACTTCTTCTCCCTGAGTCCCACAGGGTCTTCTCCTGGCATCTCGAGTCGCACGAGTAGCTCTTCTTCACTTTAAGATTCTTCAAGTATCTTCAGCTGCCTGGGATAAAGACTGCTGGCCTTGCTCTTCTTCTGATCACTTGTGGTGAACAGGTCTTCTCGTCTTGCTCAGGATTTATCACCTTCTTCTAAGGATGACCTGGCTTCTCTCTTCAAGTACTGAATACTCAGACAACTGATATCTTTAACTCCAGTCTGGTCCAGTCTCACATCAATTCAACTTCATGCACTGAGTGCATGGCAGCTCTGAATCCTCGTGCACTGATTGCATGGATTCTCAAATTCTTCAAGAACCTCCTGGTCTTGGTCAACTCAAATGCACACAAGCAGATTTGACTTGTTTACGTGTGCACGTGCATGCATGCATGCATGCACTCTCCTCTTCTTTCTTCTAGGTGCAATAATCCCTTAAAGGGTGTAATTATTTTAAGCACACACCTTCACTGAACTTCACACACTTTATCCAAATTGTTCACACACTTAGAATTGTGTTTTACTTTAGTGTGGAACTTCTTCTTCTTCTTCTAATGTGTATACACTTTTTAGTGAACACACCTAGGTTCGGCCACTTCTTTAATTTGCACACAATTGATTCACTTTAGCACACACATGAGTTGGCCTCCTCCTCTTCTTGTTTCACACACACACTTTAGTGTTCTTTTAGTTTGTTCTTCAAGGTATGCACACACAAGGTCACAGCCCTCGGCCTCTTCAAATGCACACACTTAAAGTGTGTTCTTCTTTGTTCAAATGCACAAGCAAGACTATGGATTATTCAATTCTTACACACACACAAAGTGTGGTCTTCCACTTCACTTGGCACACACCACTTGGTGTTGTCCTTTGTGCACACACATGGCCTCGGGTTCTTCTTCTCCACTTGGCACACACACGAGGCAAGGCTTCTTGTTCACTTTTCTTGCACACACATGGTTACGGCCTTCTCCAATTCTAACACATACAATGTGTAGTCTCGGCCTCCACTTGCACACACAAGCCGTAGGTATGTAATGGCCTTCCTCCTTTGCACACAAGGCACTAAGGCCTCGGCCTTCTTTTCTTCCACACACTTAGCTACGGCCTCCCACTTTGCACACACACTTAATGGGTGTGGTCTTCACTTGGTGCACACACAGCACCCGCAAGTTCTTCTTCTGTTTTTGCACACACACAAGGCTACGGCCTTTCTTGGCTTCTTCTTGCACACACCCGAATTCCTTTGTCCTTCAAAGGAGGCGCGCAAGGTGTCTCGGTGCAAGGCTCCACAGGTGCACAAGCCTTCGAGCGCGCAAGCTCCTCCTGCCGCGGGGCGCGCAAGTGCTGCACCCGCGGGCACTTCCACTTGCCGCACAAGTATGCGGGCAGTGAGGGTGCCAATCCTTGAGCGTGCAAATTCAAGCAGCTCAGGATCTTCCTGTCGCGCAAGATAGGCGCGCAGGGAACTCTTTTGGGCCTCGGGTGGCACCGAGATCTTCATCCGCGCAAGTACTTTGCGCGGCGGCTTCTTCTTCGCGAGGCAGAGGCACACGCGGGACACAAATCTTCAACAAGGTTTCAGCAAGCAAAACCATCACCTCGAGTGATCCTTTTATAGGCAGAGGCAGCTCAGTCATCCGCGGAGAGATACAACTCAAATCCCCGAGTTATTCGGGTTTTCAAGATTCTGTGAATCTTGTTTTTCTTTTTATTTGACACGGGTTGCATTTTTATTTTCCTTCGATCTTCTTCACGTGCATGCAACTTAGAACGCATGCACGACCTTCCTTCGATCCATTCCATGCAGAACATCAACACTGAATGGCCTCGCACCTTCGGTTTGCTTCGGCCTTCATCGAATTTCCCCATCCATCGTGTGCATGCATATTTTATTGCATGTATATGTTCAGTATGGCCATACGAGCCGAATGGAGGTCTCGGTTTCGAAAATGGTGGCCGGGAACTCAAAAACCATCTTCGGAGTGCTCCTGGTTCGACGGAGGCTCGCAGGGAGGCTTCAGCATGGCTCGAGGTTGAGGACGAAGCCGGGGCCGTCGGATCAGATCTTCAACGGCCTGGATTAGATCGCGGCGCCGCGGATCAGATGTGCGGCGCAGATCAAGCGCGCGATGAGACGGACGGCTCAGATCTGTCCCGGGTGAAAAATACGCGTCCCACATCGAAGTCTCTCGTGGAATTTCCGCAGTATATCAAATAAGCGCTGCCGCCATATGCTCAGTTGAATTCTCTCCCTCCACGGTGCCGCCCCGCACCGTGTTCTCCCTGCGGGCGCGCTCTGCGCCCACTCTGCTCCTGCGGGCGCGCTCCTAGCGCCCACTATGCATCTCCTGACACTCGCGGGTGCGCTCATGCGTCCCTGCCGCGCTCCTCCGGGCGTGCCCCAGGCACCCATGCGGTGTCTTGGGTGTGCGCCCTGCCGCCCTGGCTCGCCCCACGGGTTCCCCCGGGCGTGGTGCCCTAGTGCCCATGCCTTGGGGTTGAACCCCCAAGGTGCCTTGGCTGGCCAATTTTTTTTTTGGCAAAGTAACAAATAAGACTTTGTCAAAAACAAAGTCCTCCATGAAAAATACCAATTCAAAATGCCAAATTCCTCCTCCTCTATTCTTCTTATCTTCTCTTCTTCATCTTAAGAATTCCACCATTTCTTCTTCTCACATGATCTTCACTTAGGATATGGAATTCAAAAGGTTCATCTTCATCAATCGAACTCCTGAATCACTTATAATCTTCAATGTTCTTTATTGATCTAATCAGAGATCAATTGGATCATTTTCATGTTCACATGCACTAAGTGATGGTGCATGGACTTCTTTAATGCACATCATCCACTTAGTAGTTGTGGATGGAACTCCTTTCAACTCCTCATGCATTGTGAAGACAATGCATGGTCTTCAATCAATGTTGTGACTTTGTATCATCAGGATACAAGTTCTATGAACTTAAGGATCAGCTCCACAATCGTCAGATGTTACTAGAGAATGTTTCAACCACAATTTCCAATACCACTTAGTGAATCTCCTAAGTGACATGCATCTTAGTACCATGGCCATTCTCCTTCATCACCATCACCATCACATCCTTTGACATTCACATCTTTACTCCTTGACATCCATTCATTCCAAGACAACTTCATGCCTCATTGACAACAAATGCAACACAATGAACTTCATGGATAACTAATTTTAATAATAATCACAATGACAACTTTTTCAATTTTTAGGGCTTATAAATTTACATATAAGTTAAAATTTGATTCATAAATAACCAATGGATTATATTTCAAACCATTTCTTAGTTTAATTTCATATTCAATTATTTTATGATATTTAAATTATTTAATATAATATTTAGATAATAATAGATTAATTACATTTAAGAACTCTTCAAAAAATTGGACATTGGAAACAACATTACATGAATGGAATTAGAATATAAACCCCTAAAAAAGCAATAATATGTTATTTTTATCTAAAAAATTAATAGAGTCACCCAAATTCTATTACTTTTAATATTTCTATTATAATTTTTTAATTTTTTCTATTTTATAAATACTATGTCGATGTCACGAAATAACTTAAATAAATTATTTAAAAAATTAAAATAAGTATTATTTTTCTATGATAAAATAATTTTAATTTATATTTTTAATAGGATTTTATGAGATAACTTATCCAATTTTTATCCTTATGTAAAAATTTAAGAGATAATAAATAGAGTAGAATTTTATATTTATTATTTCCTTAAATTAATATAATGGTAATAATCAATGTGAAATAGACCCAAGAAGACATATAGTTGAGACACTAATGAAATTATAAAAAATAAACACATCTAATATTAGAATGGAAATTGTTATGTTTATTTGGGGACATTATATCTTGGTTTAACCCTATGTTACCTATTTTCCCTTAATGTGGTGACAAATATTTTCCATGGTTGCAATTCATAATGGAAAAAGGGAGATATTTAATAAATTTGAATATTATTATAAAAATATTCTATTTATTTCACCAGATCTAATCTCTATAAGTGGAAGAAATTCATTTAAGATAAAAACACAAAATTCCACAAAATAAAATTTAGAAAAATGTATTTTTAAGTATAATTTTTTTACCAAAATTATACATAATTTTTCCCACAAACATAATTTCCTTTCATATATAATTATAGAACTAATTTTACTTCTTAACAATTTCTATAAAAAATGGAACTTTGTAACTTAATCAAACAAAAACATTATTTTGAATAAAAAAATATTTTTCACTTTTATAAAAAAATCATTCTTTTCCAAAAATCCATATAAATTCACTCTATGATAATGTTTACATGTTAAATATAAAAAATATATCATTCTTTAAAATTAAAATTACAAAAATTTCAATAATTTAATTATAATATTTACTCACAATAATACAGAGAAACAACTATTGAAGAAAACATAGTTTGAAGAATAAAAAATCATTACTAAATATTGAGTGATTATTTTATAAGAATTAATACATTGACTAATATTGACTAAGTATTTTATATATTTTTTAAAATATAGTTATTTTTATTCATACCCAATATACAAATGAATAGGTAATCAAAATCATATTTAAATACCAATATTTCCTATTTTGTTTTTTCTTGGTGTTGTGCGTTGAATATACAATCAAAAAAAGTGATCTTTTAAAACATCTAGGTTTGACACATAAATTCCAATGTTCAAAATTTAATAAAGTAGTAATCAAAATACAATAGTAGTTTGAAAATAAAAATTATTTCTATGAATAAGGTAAAAGTAAATATAAACATTTTGAAATATCAAAATATTCTATTATAAATTCCATACAAGCCATACATTATAATCTAGATACCTATTGGGATAATAATATATAACAATATCCACATGCAATGAAATGTAAGTGATAAATGAAAATAATAGTTCCTATACATGTCCTATTAACATTTTCTAGCATCGAATCTACATCCAATCTCATCTAACTAATGTAGTAGGTCCCTTTCTATTACCTAAGACATGTTACATAAAATATTTTTATGAACCATGATACTTGAGTGAGATGTGAGTGAAATTCTGAATGCCACCAATTTTTAATAAGGACTATTTTAATTACATTTTCATTGTTAATATGGAATTTTAATAAAATATTGGATAGATATTTTTTCACCCATTGGTGTACTGAACTACTAAACATTACTTTTCCATACTAGCTTCATCAAGTGCTATAAGAAGAAAAAATGATGATATAAACACTCCATGATGATTAATAGTAAAACAAACATCTTATATTAGTTAGGTTTAGTAAGATATCATGATCAATTATCCTAGTTGAAGGATGAATTACCATCAAAACCCCTCCTTGTGAATGTTCCATAACTATCCCAATATTTATGAGCATTAAGACGTCACCCAATGGATATAGTATCACTAATTCTAGATTAATGATACAAAAAAATTTCACTCTTAGGTGGATGAAATTGTTATATTACTCATCATCGAAGGATGATTATAAACTAACAAAACATGAAATGTGTGAGGGATTCGTATTAGTAAACTAAGTCCTCTGATGGATGATAACCACCATTATCACAGTCTATGTAGAAAATCCATCATGAACATTATTCTTTGAGGTTGATGATATAAAAAAATATTATTCCCCATGTGTATAGTTCACCAATGGTTTAAATGAAATATATCAAGATTTTATGAATTTTTTATACTAAAAATAATAATTTTTCCATATCTTTCATTACACAGAACACCAAAATCAAACGAACCATGATATTCTAATAAAATATTATTATTTAAATATGATAGTTAAATCATAACCATTTGATTAGTGGGTATGAATAGTAGTAACTATATTATAAAATTTATATATTTAAACATGTATAAAGTAAAATATTTTCCATAGTTATATTAGAAATAAAATTAAAAAACCTTTGAATGTAAACAAAATTATTTTATAAAAAATTATGTTTAAACACAAGAAATGTTTCTATAATAATAAATTCAGTTAATAACAATTTTTGACAAGGTTTAATTAAATTTATATATTATATATTAAATAAAATGTTTTATAATTTTTGTAATATTCGTTCATTAAATGATAATTAATCATGTTTTATATATTAAAAAATTATTTGTTTTAAAAGCATTTTTTTTCAATATACACACTAATATCATAATTCTTTTTATCAAATATTATAAAATTTATTTAAAAAATGAACATTATTTTTGAAATTAACATTTCAAGATTAAGTTTTAGTTAAATTTTGATAATTTTTTGAAAAGTTTATTTTTTGATGAATAGTAAAAAATTCAAATATTTTATTAAAATATTCCTTTTTGTATAAAGAATTTGAAAAGTCACATTTTAAAAAAAGGATTATAAGTAAAATATGATAAAATATACTATTATTTATCTAATTTATATCATTATAATTAGTCATATTTTCAATTTTATATAATAACATTTTATACTTAAGAGAAATTCTTCCTTGGAAACCCACTTTTTCATCATATCTGTGGGTTATATTTTTAAAAAAGTTCATCCAATTCTATTAATTTAATTTAGTAAAATTGATATATTTTTTTTAATTAGCATAATTTATATTATTTTACAATATAAAGTTTATTTTATTTAAAATTTAATGTAAAAAAAGTGGAAATTAATTATTACGGTTATGGTTAATACCGGGCTATGTGTGGTATATACACACATGTTAAAACTAATTTTCAACACATATAGTATATTTATATAATGAGATTTAATTTTAATATTTTGTGGATAAAAATTTTGTAGTAAATATCTTTATTTTTTTGGCCTAATGGATTAAATACCTAGGTAAATAAATTAAAAGAGTTAACATGTCGAAAACAAAAATCGTAAAAGTATTTTAACAAAGAGGTAAGGAAAAAACTAATTTAGAAAATGTAATGTTTTTTATGGTTGTGGTATTTCTCGAATATATCATCCCAAAAATGCATTATTCGCTAATTGTTTTGGCACATGGGGTGATAGGGACTCCCATTATTGAATAGTTTGGTTATTTAAAAAATAACAGTTCTCTTGAATTATAAAAGGGAATGTCCTCCCCACACTTTTTTACACATCATAATCCATATAGTTCAAGAAAACACTACCAAAATGTCTCCCAAAAAACATTATTCATCTTCATGATTTTATTTCCTCCCCAAAAGACCAATCCGACGATCTTTAATAAGGGATCCAAAAGATGTTGTTCTAAGAAAAGGTAATTTTATTAATTAAACTCTTTATTTTTAGTTTATCTCTTTCTGAATTAATTCATGAATTATTAATTCCAATATAATAACTAATTTATATACCATATATTGATATTATATTGTATTAATTTTATAACAACACAAATTTATAATGCATTAATATTACATCTTAATAGGAGAATATTCATTACATAACCAAATGATCCATGCAAAAACTGTTTAGGTCAAGTTCATTAAGAAACATTGTCACATAAACAACTATCCCATAAGTGAGAAACATAATATCCTATTACACTGTTAAAAACTAAAACCCTTACTATACATATCATACATAATACATTTCATCACAACCTAGGGAAATGAAACAAAAGAAAGGGAGAGCTTAGATTCTCTATATGGGTAATCTTGGGAGATATCAACATTTCACGAGAATTAGGTTATGAAAACATGAAAATAACATTTAAGAATTATAACCTGCATATCATAGATCAAAAATATAGTCATGGAATAAATATTTGAATTTTAGAAGACCTGAGTCATAATAGAATAAAATAAAATGATCTGTGAGGACATAACATTAGAATAATACATAGTTTTTTTGAATGAGCATAAGAATATTGGATCATATCTATAGTATCAAATTTACATTTATAAGGCTATAAAAGTGAAATGAGTTTACTCCCAAAACCGTCTTAGTAGTCAAGGTTCACTCCCAAGGCTATCATAGTGAAGAAAGTCCCTTATTCAACTGGGTTCACTCTATATTCCATTCATGTTTACCTTGTGAGATATAAATCTTTATCTAATGAAGTAGATAATGATATAGGTCCCACACTTATTGATTATAACATAACCTCCATCCTTAGTTATAACATAAGAACCATCACATAACATAAATCATAAACATGTGTTCTAGTAGATCAAAAAAATGACACATATCAGAACCCCTTAAATTAAATGTGTTTTATAAAAATTTCATCATAACGTAACTTGTGAAAAAACTAGGTTTCATAACCTTTAAATAATTTCATCAAAAAAGAACCCATAGAAAAATAAGTGAGTTTTAGTAGGATTTTATCATGGTATAACTCATGGAAGATAAATGGGTTTCATAAACATAGTTTCATAATAAACATAAAACCTTCAAATAATGAATAATAATTGTATCCTTGGATCATATTCCGATTAAATAAAATGTAACAGTAGAGGACATCATCTTATATGAAGAATTCTTTTCATAGATCCCTTGGAATTCCCCTTTAGTAATATAGTCAATCCAGTTTGAAAAAGTGTTTTTAATACAAAAAACATTTTAAAAATACTTTTATTTAAAAATAAGATTTAAACCTTCTAATAGATTCTTAAAAATTTATTTATAACCTTCCATGAGGAAAATATTATTCCCTCTTTGAAAAAATATTTTAAAAAAACATATTTTAAAAATCCATTTTCATGAAAATAACCATAAAAATATATAAAGGAAAATTGAATGAAAATAATTGTAATTATGGTGTAAAATTCTATTTATTCTATATATATTAAAATAACGATTCCTTTCATATTTATTATAGAAGAAAAATTGGAACTTTTTAGAAGGAAATAAGAATATTCTTTAAAAAAGTCATGTAAAAATTAAAAAATCGGTAAAAATATATTTTATATATAATTTTAATAATGTTAATAAATTATTTAAGAACACTGTTAGAAAACATGGTTTTGGAGGAAATATTGGTTTTCATCCAAAGAGGGAAATAACATCAATTTTTTATAAAAAAACACATTTTTGATTAATGAGTACTTAAATAGAGTAAATTAATGGGAAAAGTAGTATTATCCTTACATAACCATGGGATTAGAAAATTTAGTACATTCTTTAGAGATGGATCATAATATTTCATCATGAGAAAAGTTATAATAAACAATCTTGAAAAACGAGGAGGGTGTATCTTAAACCTATAAAAATTTAGTAACAACGAATCATAACCCCTATCAAGGAATATAAATAAATGAAACACTAAATATAATGATAATAAAAAAATGATGATATTACTTGGAAAATGGGATATATATATAAAACACATAAAATATGATTGGTTCCTAATACACCATATGTATGAAAGAAGAAAATTGGAGAAAAAAACACCTTACCTCAAGTCTGGTATTCTTTCATAGACATTCAATAATTCTTTTATAATAAATATATTTTTATTACAAATACACTAATGAACCATATATATATATATAATATCATATATATTATAATTTTGATATTTTTTTACCCATTTATTAACAATTCCATGTTAAATTCTTGTTTCAAGTAAAACATGTTTTGTTTATTGTATAAGTTTAGATTTGGGAAATTTGGTCCTATTAATTTGATCAACGTTACATCATATCTATAATTTTAACCACTATATGAATATCACATATATTAATTATATGTGTCTTTATATTAATCCGTAAAAGTTATAGATTGAAAATGAAATACTATGTTCATAGAAACGATATGTCATATGTATGTATGAATGTTGTTTAAATTTTATTAATGGAGGAAATAAAAGATAGGTGAATAAAATAATAAAATTTCATAATAATTTTTATTATATATATATTATATGTGATTATTTAAACATTCCTTATTATGCTCTATAAATGCATGAATGAATTATATCGTTTCATGAGGCGATAATCCTTGGTACACACAAATGATGTTATCGAATTACTTAGGAATGAAAGGTAAGAATTTATATGTGACATAATAATTATTAAAGTATAATAATATCATAGATTTAATATATAAAAAGTTAATCCATCATTATACCTAAGTGTGAGAGGTTGTTTTAGAAAAATAATAACATCGGTTCATGAGGTGGTAACCCACCATACATAAAAATGATGATTTCGTATCCCATTTAATGGATGTAGAGAAAATTTTAAATCATTACCTTAATATAAAAACATAACAGGATATGGAATATAATAGGGATTTTATATCATATTGGTTTAATATGAATTGAATGAGGTATAAGATAAAATAAAATAAAATTCCTTATTAGGGACGTTACCCCTTCTTCGGACAACCTCCTATGGATTACACCAAAAGGATACTTAGGTTTTATTTCAGAACAAAAATATATGATGGTAATAGTTAAGTAAGGAAGTAATTTGGGTAGGATATTCTAAAACAATGGGTTTTTTAGTCTGATATATAGTAGAGAGGGAATGTCCTTTTATAAGTGGTATGACACTAATATAAAAAAAGATAATGGAATTGCATTTTTAACATAGGTTATTTATGACCCATGTGAAATATATGTGAAAAAATATATTTCACATAAGTTATTGTAAAACCAGTGTGAATTTTTTTCTACATCGGTTAGCTAGAAACCAACATTGAATATTAGGTTTATCACGTTGTTTTCAGAAAAAATGAAATGGAAAAATTATTTATAACATTGGTTAATTGAAACCAACGTGAATAAAAAAATTTCAAATTTGTTAATAAATAACAGATGTGATATATATTTCATAATTTTATCAAAATTTGGGTTGAATCATTTTGGTTTCATTATTTCTTACAACAGAGCTCTTTTTTCTATCATGCGGATGGTGCAACCCTCATTTCTTTAATACAATTGAATCTAATCTTTCATTACCATCTGTATTCACCATATGTTTCATTGACCATATAATCCAATATTCAAAGATAGCTAAGATTTTTTTTCAAGTATGCCTCGCATATTCTTGGCCATATATTAGTTGGTCAACCCATAGATTATACCTTGAAAATTTGATTCCATTTTTTTTATTTTTCAGGGTTTCTGTTTGATTGACATCATTTTTTTCTAGTTTTTGAAACCCCTAATTTTTTAAAATGTTGGGTCTATTTCCCTCTTCCCCATGATTTATATAGAAGAAGTAGTATGTTTGAAGTCATATCCATTACATGGATAAATCATATATTTTTATTTCATATTTGATCTAATTAAATTTTCTTTCCCACTTGAGTTCTCAATGAAAACTATTTCATATTTATCATTTATTTTTTATTTAACAATATTTCTTTTATACACAAATTTATTATTAATTACATTTTGAAATCTAATATGTTTTAAATTTTTTGGGCCTCTATTTTGTTTTATATTATTTTTTTAATTATACGAAGCTGTTGTTTTTTTGTTTATTTAATATAATTTTTTTTATGTTTTATATATATTTTGTATCATTATTTTATCTATAATTTTTTTATGTAATTGAATTTTTGATTTAAAACTACTGGGAAAATGTGAAATGGGTCAAGTGTAGGTTTAAAAACAATTGGGGAAGAAATAAGGTATTTCACTTATTTTAGTAATAGATTTATAATCCAAGAGTTAATATATATAAACAGCTAAAAACCATCCTTTCATGATTTAAAAATTAGTTATATCTATTCTTAGAATCTTATAAGTAGTAAGGTATTAATTCATCCTTGTGGATTTAAGAATTATATTAACTTTACATCCAAATGACAACTAGTTTCATAGACATATCATAGATTAATTTCATTTATAAATATAATAATTTAAAAATCACATAATTATGAATTTTCACTAGGTTGATATATCCACTCTTTAACTAGACTCTTATTAGAATAATTCTTTATTAAGAAATAATATAATGACACTATATTCTTCATCATTGAACTTAATTTTAATCACATTCAACATATAGAAAAATATATAATCATATATATGGGTGATATTTATAGGAAATTAGATCATTAAATGTTAATAGTTTAAAAAATGTGATTATTCAACTTGTTTATTGTTTGAAATTTTATTAAAGTTACTGTTTATGTAACATATGTTTTTTTAGTTAGTGTCTTAAAATAAATGTACATGTTGTTTTGCTGAAAACTAATACTTATAAAAACAAATCCATACTGAATCTCTTATATTTAATAAATTCATTCTAGTCACTAATGATTATATATTTTTGTTCAATTTTTTTACATTCAATTCAATGAAATCTTCACATGACATTTCTACACAATTAGTCCATATTCAAAGGATTTCATTTATTCATTATTTTCTAGTAAGAATCAATTTTTCAGTCTAGTGATATAAATTTATTCCATTCATTTTCTATTCTATTATATAATCATTCTAATTAAAAATAAATTAAAAATCCAATGTTATAAAATTGTTTAACCTTATATTAACTATCATTGAAAATAATATCAAAAATATTAATCACTAATAAAACCACAAGTGTAACTTCTTGATTAACATTGAAATAATATTCTATTACATTATCTAAATAAATTTATAACCACAATATAATTTTTACAATATATTTATTTTTGATAATAGTTATATATAATAATGATTTGATGTTTCATTACTGAAAATAAAATAAGTGATGAATAAGAGTAAGGTGGTGATTTTTTTTAATTTTCTTAAAGAAATGTTCCGAATAATAACATGTTTTTATATTTATGTCTAAAATTATTATATATGAAGAATTTGAAAAGAAGAGTGATCAAATATCATTTAATTTTTCTTGGTTTTAATTTGACTTACAGTCCTTGGATTTGGTATGGTGAAACTAGGAAGAAATTCAGATATATTGATAATGATTATTTGCAAGATGTTCAGTATGATCAAATTGTAGAAATTATTTGTGATATTTAAGTAGTGTAAATTGATAAAGGACAGATAATTTTGAGTTGATATGGTGATTCTGAAAAAAAAATTATCTAGGTAGTATAGAGTTCATGGTTTTATCGATAACTTTATGATTTATTAACATGAAGGCTAAACTGATGGGATTGATAGCAGTTTTATAGAGTTGAAAAAATTGTTGAAATTAAATATTACTAAAGAAAAATATCTTCTAGATTAAATTAAAATGATAGGAAAATATTAGTCCTAATGGGATTTGGGTACATGGAAATACATGACTTCCTGAATTAATTTTATCAATATAGGGTGTCTTAAATGATCGATGTCATGATATACAATGAATGAAACATCATAGGCTGATTTTAAATTTACATAGATCGATTCCAAGGTATTTTGGTATCTACCTATCATTCCTGATTTGAAACATGAATTTTCAAATTCATATGATGAAAAAAGGATACGATTTTAGTAATATGAGAGGATATACATTGGTAAATTAAATAATCCATCTGATTTTCAATGTGGAAGAAAATTCATCAACGATTACCTATATTGGAAAATGAAGTTATAAATCCCAGACTTGGAATGTGGATGGATAAAATGAATCAATATCGAAGCCTTAGTAGAACACATAATTTATTTCCTATTTTATTGGTGATTTATAACATATATCGAAATTGTTTTATGGTGTTAAAATATTTATTAATGAATGTTATGATCTCTAGACCAAAAAACCTGAAAATGATATTGATGTTTTATTATCACCATTAATTAATGATTTTAAAAATTTATTGGAGGAATTTATTGAGGTGTATGATTCTTATAAGATAGAATAATTTTCAACTACATTCAATGATTATTTCACAAAAAATGACTTTTGATCATATGGAAATATTTCTAGACATAATTTTATGGGTAAAAAATATATTCTAATTTGTGAATTATAGACATCATATTATCAACGGAAACATGATATAAAAACTGTATATATGTGTCATTGAAGGTTTTTTTGATGGATAACTATAATAAAAGTTAAAAAGGAATTCAATGGAACAAAATAATTTTATTTTTCTACAAAACATTGTTATACTGATCATTATATTGATAGGGTGTAAAACATTAATGTGAAATTTAGAAAGACACAAAAATATGGTAATGATAGAAATATTTGGACGAAATATTCAATAGTTTTTGAGATACCATATTAGAAACATAAAATTGAGTCATATATGTGGATATGAATATCTATGATTGCATGATTAGAACATTATTATATATTAAAGGACAAACTACATGCAGTTTGACTAAAATATTAGACTTACTATTAATGGAATACATTTTGAATTAGCTCCCATTCTAATTGAAAGGAAAACATTTCTTCCCCCCAACTTGTCACACATTATCCAAGATGGATAAAATTAGCCTTTTTCAGTGTCTTCATGATATCAAAGTATCAAAAGATTATTATTGAAATGTATGTTTTTTTCTTTAAAGTATTTGAAGTTGACAGGTATGAAATATCATGATTATGATGTCATTTTGCAATAACTCCAACTAGTTTCATTATATATAATACTTCCTATCCATGTCATAGTGACTGTCATGGAGGCACATTAACTTTCAATTATATTTGTAATATGGTTATTGATCTAAATTATTTAATTTTTTTAGAATGAAGTAGTTTTTAAACTTTTTATATTTAATATGTATTTTTCTCAACATTTTTTGATGTCATGGTGAATTTAATGGTTCATTTAGTGTGAAAAATAAAGATTTTTGGACATTCATATCTTTTTTGTACATATCAATTTTAATGTTATAAAAATATATTGAATATGAATGTTAATAATCCATAAAAATATAAAGCCTCCATTATTGATAAGTATAATACTAATGAGGTTGCATAGTTTTTTATAGGCTACCTATTTGTAGTGGAGCGCATAAGATTTCTTATATCTATCCATAAATGAGTAACTTATGGGTAAAGGGGATTCATGGATTTAAAGTAAAATTTATGATAGGTGAAAAAATAAATAAGTTATATTTATATATATTGAATAACATAGATGATTCTGAGCAATATATAATATTTCAAATTAACTTTTTGAACCAATATTTTCCAAATAAGAAAGATATATATTTTTTAATGAGCATAATATTTTTCCATTGATTAAAGATATCATTCATAGTAGACTAAATACATGAAAAATAATTAGATGGTCAGTGGGTTTTCTAATTTTATATTTGATAACATGGTCTAAATATGACATTAATAAAAATATAGTTAATATTAATGACAAGTGAAAAAAATTATAGTTCATAATAGTAGTGTATTGGTGTTCACAAAAGCAATGGATTTATCAGGTGCATAAGATAAAAACCCAATTTTGCTTCAAGATCATATTATAGAGTCACTGAATAAATATAGAAGGTTGATTACATTAAATTTCAAGGTAATTTTTGAACTAAAAATGGTTTATCGATAACAATAGTGTTAAAGATGATAAATTTGTAATGAAACTAGTTAATGTGAATAGATTTGAATATATATCCGATCTATTTATCATGGAAACACATGAAAAAAATTCTATATTATTTATAAATCCGATATGTAGTGGAATATTTTTTTAAGAAAAAAATAGTATGCTAGTGATAATGAACTTGTCAAAGATTTTTATTTATGTGAGATACTTACTCCCATGTAAAGATAAACAAATAATATTATTTTTCATGTCATATATATTATTTTTTCCATATAGAATGATCATGATGAAGGAATTTAAGAAAACAATAATTTAGAACATTACTAATATTATAGGCAACATGTGGTTATTTCTGGTTTAATTTTTTATATTTCATTAAATTTTAGATATTTTAGTATTATTTTATTTATTAAAACATTAATTATAGCTAATAAGTTAAATTATATGTTTATATTATTTTAGTTTAATCTAATTTACCATGTTCCCCCTTACTTTAATTATCTATTTAAGGATTTCATTGAAAAATAATTATTTAAATTGTATAATGTTAAATGAAGAAAAAAATATTGTATAAAATAGTTTAACAAAAATATACCATCTGTTGTAAAAAAGAGATTTATTAGATTGGAAATTTTTTACTATTTACACACCGTTTTTGGATATTTTCCATTCCTTTATATATTTTAATATTTTGTTATTTCTTTTATCATTTTAGTTAACAAATATAACAAATATGGAAAACTATGTGGTCAATTTTGTTTACTTTTTGTTGGATCATTTTTCAAATATTAAAATACTTTTATTTTCTATGTAAAATATGTTGTTATACATTGGAGGATTTTTACTATTCACAAACTATTTTGTATTTTTATTCATTTTAATGTCATTTAATATCGCATTAATGGTGTTAAGATTTTAGTTATATATAGAAAATATGAATTTTTTTTTTATTTCTAATTTGTTGATAATTTTATTTTTTATTTACATTTGTATATAATATTCATATTTTTTTACTAACTGATTGTTTGTTTTATTTTTAGGAAAATAAATGATCAAAAATCTAATCCCACAAATAATTCTAAAGAGGATCATATAAATACCTATTTTTAAGACCTTATAAAAGATCATACAGATGATCCTCCTCATTATTATTTATTAGAGACATCTACTTCCATGGGGGAAAAGAGTTCAAGGGTTGGTAAACATGGAAGCAAGAATTTAACAAAATTATAAGTTTCCTATAGCGAGTACGAGATGATAACATTAGGCTTTGATGATAATGATATTCTAGGAGTTAAAAATTCAGAAACAATTCAAGGATTTTATTTCAACGTGGGATAAAGTTGGTATTATTATTTTGATTGATGATTGGAGAAGGGTTGAAAAAATTAAAATATATCACATATGGGAGACCATTTTTGGATGATCATTTGTTATTATTTTACTTATAATTAATTTTTTATAGTAATATATTTTTCTCCCTTTTTTATTAGATGACATATGATATACCTAATATTGAAGAAGTTAGAAGGAAACATTTATCAATCACTTCTAAGATACAGAGGTATGTTAAATCAACAATAACAAAAGATTTAATTTCTGGGAGTACAAAAAATCATAATCCATGTGATATATATCAATTTTTAAATGAAGATACATGAAATATATTTTCTGAATGTATATGATGAGATATGTTTTTGTTAAGTGAAATGTTAACTGTAACACCCCAAGATTTCATAGTGTGTTATTTCTTCAAAATAATTCAATAACTTGCACTACACGCAACACCGAGTTCAATCACACCATGACTTACAAAAAAAATCCATTCAAAAGAGGTTATGAATAGTATTATCTAAATTTTAAACTTTATATAATCCTTATAATTATAGAATCCATATTATGAGTTTCTTAGATATAATGCAAGAACAAATTCATTTTCAGTATTGCACTTTTATCAACTTTTAATAGTGAACCCTTTTTAAATAAAATATTTTAAGCTTTTTGAATAAATGGGGACATCCAAAAATTTAAAATGAAACATCTCAAGCTTCCACAGTACGCTTTCCTTTGAATAATACAATAGCGTGTGTTGTACACAACACCGAGTTCTAACAACCAATCAAACTAGCCGTTATGAATAGTAATACCTACTTTTTAAAATTATATATATTTTATATTTCAAAATGGACTTCATTTTTTGATTCGGAATATCTAATTTAGCCTAAGGTGAAATTTTGGTACATTTCGGATAACTTTCATATTTAGATGAATAGTGAAAATTACTAAATCTTAATTAAAAACAACTTTTTTAATCAAAATAATTAATAGTGATAAATTATGAATTTGAGTAGTTTTAAAGTATATTTAGAATATATTTTTACCATTTAATATAATGTTGGTCATTGGACATAATTTTACAATTAAACTGAACATAAACAAGTGTCAATATTTTGATAGTTATTATCTCTTAAAAACACGCTTTTTGTTTTGATAGCGGGAATTAATTTTAAATTAATTTCTGCCACTTCTGTGTTTTGAATTTAGGAAAATGGATTCCATATTTGGAATCAGGATGTTCAAATTTTTTAAATAGGTAACTTTTATTTTTAGACATTTTGAATAATTACTGCGGTAAATATTTTATTTACCATGGTTAAGGGTAAATCCGGTAAATAAGGGTTACAAAAATAATATTATAATAATACTAAATTACCCTAAAACGTGTCTTAACCCTATTTGTTGATACATGGTCGACCATTAGAATCTTTGGGTCGATTTTGGGACCCCATGGATCCACTTGTAAGTGATAATGACACTTTATTTTAATTAAGTTAAAATGAATACAAAAATGACCCAAGCATATATCTTTTAGAAACAAAATTGTTACATAGGGTTATATATGTTGGATTTTATATTATAAATATTCATTAGAAAGATAAAGAGATTTTCTACATAATGATATTTTATTTATAATTTTTAGACATTAAATAATTTATTTTATTTATGACACAATGATGATGCAGTAATTACTATAATAGTGAAAAATTAAAATAATTGATATTATAAATACCCAAATAAATATAATATGAAACTTTTAATGAATTAAACTAATTTTAGAGGATAATATGATATATTAGTATTGATTTAATTGACTTTTTTCGAAGTAATAAATCTGTTATGAGTTTCACAAAAATCAACTATTGAATAGTGTCAAAATTGACATAAAATAGTTCTTAAAACAAATATTATATTATTAATTGATATTAAATTCCTAAAAATCTACGGTTCGGCCAAGAGACTTATATCATGATAGTTGCCTCATTAATGGACCACTTGGGGGTCGCTTGTATGTATATATTATGTTTATTAACCATATTATATAAAAATACACAGAGACATTGTAAAAGTGAAACTAATTAACTTAGAGTTAATACTTAAAGATAAGGTTAATATAAGTACCCAAACCTGTCTAAATTCTATTGGTTGAGTTGTGTTCGACCCATACCCACCTTAACATTTAAATAATAAACTCTAGAGCCATTAGAAACCGAATAATAATTTATTATAAACTAATATTTCTAGCTTTTCCAAAGGTGCCCCTCACCCCTCTTATAAAAGGGCACTCCTCCTTCTCTTTTCTTCACACCTTAAAAGCCTTTTGGTTCGGCCAAAATCTGCCCAAATACTCTCCCAACTTCCCTCAATACAACCTAGAGGCCTTATTTTGATCCGAAAGCCAACCTAAGGAGCCCTTTTGATCAAATCAAAAGGAAGAAACCGAAGAAGAGGTAATGATTTCACCACCCTTTTCCAAGTTCCTTCTTCTTCCACTTTTTCTTACTTTGTTGTTACCATTCTAAAATAATAACTCCAGTATCATATATATACTGTGATGTTATTATAAATATGGTACAACCATATTCAGTATTCTATCCACCCTTTGAATAACATGTCACCATACGTGCGTACGTACGGCTTACCGTCTCCACGTCGTGGTGTAATTGTTATTCAATATATTATTATTTGGATGGATATAATAATGATGTGTAACTCATATAAATAATAAATATAACATGTTAATGATTCTGTATATATGATATACCATCCATTTAGATATTATTTTAATATCAAAAGAATGATATTGTCGCTCGTGCGTACGTACGGACTACCGTCTCCACGAACGCGATGAGATTCATTCTCCATCATATCCATTCAAGTATAATTATAATTTGCTGATTTAAAAATGATGTTTAAGGACTTGATATCATTCTGGATATGAATAATATACAACCTATCCATTACAAACATGGCTTACGTAATAAAACATATAAAAGAAAACGAGTAAGTTAACACCCGAAACAACGATAATACTAAGACATTATTAACAAAGCAAAGTTAAAAGATCATATATGATATCATATTAATATATATGATTCTTGTATAATTTAATAACAATTATTTCACTATTATACAGGAGGTTAACCTACCTCAACCAAGGAAAAGAACAAGGTAAGGGATTTTCTTATCCCACATTCAATTCCGTGAGATTTCCATTATTCGCCACTAAATTATTGAAAGTGGTGTATTGTGTACTGGAATTTGATATATATTATCATGATTATCTTTATATTCATGTTATTCTATAAATAATTTGGTGGTTATTAACTTTTGGCCATATGACTCTGTTGATTAACGTTGTAAGGGGTTTTCATCTCACTCTTTATTTCCGTGAGATTCATGCCATATTTCCACTATTATCTTTTGTGTGGTGTATGTACTGCCCATAATTGTATTCTTTGTGTAATACACTTTACCTTATGTGTATTTACATTTTCATTGTATGATACCTCTTTCATGGGTTGTATGTTTCATAAGTTACCAAATTGATAAGGGTTTACTTCACAATCTCTTTAATATCCGAGGTTGTCTTTACGTAAGTATCTATAGGGACATATTTACTATCCATGTCCATAATTCATAAAAGTGTTTTAAAAGGGATTATTTCTAAGGTAACTTTTACTAAAACATCATTTTAAATGTTTTAAATATTTATTCTTCTAAATCATCCTCATTTATGTCCACGTTTTCAAAATAGTTTGTAAGGATTTATTTATATGAAAATAAATGTTTTAAAAGTGTTAATTCCATTGAAAAGTTTCAAAGTGGTATGAGACACTTTGATTCAAAAATGTATTTAAATGCCTTACTTTCTAAATTGTGTAACATTAAAATGTTTTCATGAAAAAGGGATGTTTCTCTCAATAATTTTTTAAAAAAACATTTTCATCTATGTCAACATCCTTTGATGGATTTTAAGATTATTTGAAGTTGATTTATTATGATTTCAAACTTCAATATTGTAATGAAGTTTTGTGATATGTTTGACTGTAGATGTGTCATTTATATAGAATTCATGGTTTATGAGTAAAGTATTGACATTTCGTATGCTAGTTCCAATAAGAATGTTTATGTTATATTTCAACCTTTACTTCATATGAATGTGTTGGACAAGTATGTTCCAGGTTGGGGACTGGTTAAAGTAAGCCCTCCAGGTTGGGGACTGGTAAAAGTAAGCCCTCCAGGTTAGGGACTGGTAAAAGTAAGCCCTCCGGTTTGGTCTCCGGTTATTAGAGGCACTCCGGGTTGGTGTCCGATTATTAGAGGCACTCCGGATTGGTGGCCGGTTATTAGAGGCACTCCGGGTTAGTGTCCAGTTATTAGAGGCACTCCGGGTTGGGTTCCGGTTACAGATAGCCCCAAGGTCTTGGGATGAGGCCTTGACAAAGAAATTAAAGTTCAGCATTATGCATTCCATCATTATGAAAGTGGTTAGTGATTTTGCATGTGATCATTCGATTAGTAGAATATCCATGTGAATGAGTAAATGACATTATTTCATTTTACTTTTGCCATACTATGTTGAAGTTCAAGTTTGAAAGGCTGTTGTTTTAGTTATACATTGCCTTAAATGTTTATTCTTATTTATGAAAGCTTCCGCTATATTGTTATCCTTACTGAGCATTTGAGCTCACCCCTTTTCTATGTTTTATTTTTCCCAGGAAGTGAAGAAGTAAATTATGAATGACCTGCAGGGATATTATGTGGGGATATGAGTGTGGATTATGGAGACATTATGTTGTTGTAGTATTTTTTCATTTTATGATGTAATGTAAAACTTATGAATATATCTAGTGTTTCCAAGGCTACTAAACCAATCGATCTTTTGAGATTTGATCTTTCTTGTGATCATGCCAATGTTATGTAATAATGCACCCACTCTGGGTAACTAGGGTCGGGGCGTTACAGTTGGTATCAGAGGAAGTTTAGTACAAACCTTGGAAGCTAGATTTAGATAAACTCTGATTAGAGCACGTAGATCTAAGATGAACTTTGAGGATTAGTATAGAAGAACTTCCTCGAATTTTGGTATTGTAGAGATTTTGTGAGTTTTCCGAGCAATACATCCCTGTCTGGATATGAGCAGGTAGAGGCGTCTCTGGCACAGATGTACCTAGGGGTAAAACCCGAAAACACCGCTTTGAGATAGACTCGAACGGGAACTGGTGCACGACAACGTGCCTTGCTGCACTCTTGGTTACGACACTCCCGGGGGATATGCTTAGGATAATTCTCATTTTCATTACAAACCATTATGAAGGGTTTATGTGTATTTACTTCCTCAAAGGAGAAATTTATATGATTATGGATTATATCCATAAACCATTTAATTTATGTTATGTGTCTTACAAGTTTGGGATTAGGTATTGTTATTCATTAACTAATCTAGTGTATGCCATTGTTTAGAAATGGCGCCCAGTAGAAGGAATGAGAACTCCAGATATGCACATGATCCAAAGAAAAGGAAGGATCATATCTTTCATGGTCTTAAGCTAGAATTTATAAGAGAAATAGTCTCCCATGTATTATCATCATATGAAGAAATAATATCATGTGTTGATAAGATAAGTAAAGAGTTTACTGAGTCCTATGTCTTTGAAGGGAAGCAAGAGAAGAAAAGGATGGAAGAGAGAAAGATGGATAAAGGGAAGAGGGAAAAGAAGAATTTTCCCATATGTGGTAACTGTGGAAAGAAACACCTTGGAACTTGCCTGAAATAAATGTGAGTTTGTTATAAGTGTGGAGGAAAAAGGCACAAAGTACGTGATTGCAAGGGTAAGAAAATGGTTTCAAATGTATAATGCTTCATTTGCAAGGAGTTTGGACACTACGCGAACCTATGTCCCAGTCATCAGACTATGCCGAAAATGATGTTATTGGATAATAATCAAGTTATGATACTACCACAGATGAAGAGGAATGATTAGAGTTCTTATGTTGATTATGTCAATTGAGTGTTGTATCAACAATGTACTTATTATAATAATTATGGAGTATATAAGGATTGTACTGCAGTACTATTTCATTAAGGACTTGAGATTGTGTAGAACAAATAAAAGTGACTCAATAGCAGGATAAATTTTTGGAAAATATATGGTTGAGAGAATGATAAATCATAATATAGTTCTGATACTGAGGTAGTGATTTTGGAATAATATGTGATTGTTTTGGATAAATTATAATGTATATTCTTGACTACCTTGGAACTGATTAATGATTTGTATATTCCATCATTGTTGGGGTTTAAAACATTTTTGGATTAATGAAGTATATCCAGCATTCTATATGGAATAAGGGAGCATGAATGTAATCAATAAGGAATATGGTAATACATGATGAAGGTATTCATATGCTATTACGGGGTAAAAAGGATCTATATTATGTTTACCTTCCTTATAAATGTTGGACTGTGAGTTTGGACAGAAGTATTTTGGATAGTTCTAGTTTGGATTATTTTGGATTTCCATAAAAGGACAACCCGGAGGTCGGGCGGCAACCCGTCGCATCCGGCAAGGCTGTGAGACTTGAACCCGCAACCGAAGGGCGGCAAGGGTGTATCACATACCCTTGGCCCACGAGATGTCCTGGATTAAATAATGTATTTTTTATTAAAAGATCATGTAGATAAATTATAAATTCGTTTATTTTGGAACCCTATATGAATAGTGTAAATAGAATTTTTTTTACATTCTATTATCTTTTAGAGTGAAAGATGAGTTTGTGGTAGAAATTTATTAATGGATAAAACTCTAATTATAAAGTAAGTATATCTCCTTATGATCTTAGCCAATCTCATAAATAAATTCCTCAACATTAATAAAAGGAACTTAGAACAAAAATGTTGTCCTAGATGGTACCTTAAATCATCACTAATTTATGGCTTTGGGATTGTTGGCCTTTTCATAGCCATGTTCTCTACCACTCTCCATCAGATAATTGATGGTTAGATTTCTCTTCCATATCCATATTTTCCTACATGGAACCCTAATATGTGTTATTTTCGGTAATCTTCATACTTTCCACTCTTTATTTTAAATAGAGGCCTCATTAATTCATTTTTCGATGTGGGATTTCAACTAAGATATTTTGAAACGTCAAAAATGTGTTATCCCAAAACCCCATGTGTTGTTGAACCGATGGTATTTCAAATCATCATAGATTGATGAGTTTAAGGACCTCAATTTTATACTTGTTTGTGATTGATGACCTCAATCAATACCTATAAATATTTACGTTTTTCCTCCAATTATATGTCTCTAATTGCCACCAATGTTCTCCTAATCGAGATCATAATTTGGTGGTGACCCTTTCATTTCTCTTTTCCTCATATTAAGACTAAATTTTAATAACCCATTTTCCGATGTGGGTTTTCCCACAAATATATTTTCTATTTTAAACCTTTTATTTTCGAAGAGCAATTTCAAATTGCGAGGACACAATTTATTGAAGGAGGGGAGAATGTAACACCCCAAGATTTCATAGTGTGTTATTTCTTCGAAATAATTCAATAACTTTCACTACACACAACACCTAGTTCAATCACACCATTACATACAAAAAAAAAGCCATTCAAAAGAGGTTATGAATAGTATTATCTAAATTTTAAACTTTATATAATCCTTATAATTATAGAATCCATATTATGAGTTTCTTAGATATAATGCAAGAACAAATTCATTTTCAGTATTGCACTTTTATCAACTTTTAATAGTGAACCCTTTTTAAATACAATATTTTAAGCTTTTTGACTAAATGGGGACATCGAAAAATTTAAAATGAAACATCTCAAGCTTCCACGGTACGCTTTCCTTTGAATAATACAATAGCGTGTGTTGTACGCAACACCGAGTTCTAACAACCAATCAAACTAGCCGTTATGAATATTAATACCTACTTTTTAAAATTATATATATTTTATATTTCAAAATGGACTTCATTTTTGGATTCGGAATATCGAATTTAGCCTAAGGTGAAATTTTGGTACATTTCGGATAACATTCATATTTAGATGAATAGTGAAAATTACTAAATATTAATTAAAAACAACTTTTTTAATCAAAATAATTAATAGTGATAAATTATGAATTTGAGTAGTTTTAAAGTATATTTAGAATATATTTTTACCATTTAATATAATTTTGTTCATTTAACATAATTTTACAATTAAACCGAACATAAACAAGTGTCAATCTTTTGATAGTTATTATCTCTTAAAAACACGCTTTTTGTTTTGACAGTGGGAATTAATTTTAAATTAATTTCTGACACTTATGTGTTTTGAATTTAGGAAAATGGATTCCATATTTGGAATTAGGATGTTCAAATTGTGTAAATAGGTAACTTTTATTTTTAGACATTTTGAATAATTACTGCGGTAAATATTTTATTACCATGGTTAAGGGTAAATCCGGTAAATAAGGGTTAAACAAATAATATTATAATAATACTAAATTACCCTAAAACGTGTCTTAACCCTATTTTTTGATACATGGTCGACCATGGGCATCTTTGGGTCGATTTTGGGACCCAATGGTTCCACTTGTAAGTGATAATGACACTTTATTTTAATTAAGTTAAAATGAATACAAAAATGACACAAGCATATATCTTTTAGAAACAAAATCGTTACATAGGGTTATATATGTTGGATTTTAGATTATAAATATTCATTAGAAAGATAAAAAGATTTACTACATAATTATATTTTATTTATATTTTTTATACATTAAATAATATATTTTATTTATGACACAATGATGATGCAGTAATTACTATAATAGTGAAAAATTAAAATAATTGATATTATAAATACTGAAATAAATATAATATGAAACTTTTAATGAATTAAACTAATTTTATAGGATAATATGATATATTAGGATTGCTTTAATTGACTTTTTTCTAAGTAATAAATCTGTTATGAGTTTCACAAAAATCAACTATTGAATAGTGTCAAAATTGACATAAAATAGTTCTTAAAACAAATATTATATTATTAATTGATATTAAATTCCTAAAAATCTACGGTTCGGCCAAGAGACTTATATCATGATAGTTTCCTGATTAATGGACCACTTGGGGGTCTCTTGGATGTATATAGTATGTTTATTGACCATATTATTTAAAAATACAAAGAGACATTGTAAAAGTGAAACTAATTAACTTAGAGTTAATACTTAATGATAAGGTTAATATAAGTACCCAAACCTGTCTAAATTCTATTGTTTGAGTTGTTTTCGACCCATACCCACCTTAAAATTTAAATAATAAACTTTGGATCCATTAGAAACCGAATAATAATTTATTATAAACTAATATTTCCAGCTTTTCCAAAGGTGCCCCTCACCCCTCTTATAAAAGGGCACTCCTCCTTCTCTTTTCTTCACACCTTAAAAGCCTTTTGGTTCGTCCAAACTCTACCCAAATACTCTCCCAACTTCCCTCAATACAACCTAGAGGCCATAGTTTGATCAGAAAGCCAAACTAAGGAGCCCTTTTGATCGAATCAAAAGGAAGAAACCGAAGAAGAGGTAATGATTTCACCACCCTTTTCCAAGTTCCTTCTTCTTCCACTTTTTCTTACTTTGTTGTTACCATTATAAAATAATAACTCCAGTATCATATATATAATTTGATGTTATTATAAATATGTTACAACCATATTCAGTATTCTATCCACCCTTTGAATAACATGTCACCATACGTGCGTACGTACGGCTTACCGTCTCCACGTCGTGGTGTAATTGTTATTCAATATATTATTATTTGGATGGGTATAATAATGATGTGTAACTCATATAAATAATAAATATAACATGTTAATGATTCTTTATATATGATATACCATCCATTTATATATTATTTTAATATCAAAAGAATGATATTGTCGCTCGTGCATACGTACGGACTACCGTCTCCACGAACGCGATGAGATTCATTCTCCATCATATCCATTCAAGTATAATTATAATTTGCTGATTTAAAAATGATGTTTAAGGACTTGATATCATTATGTATATGAATAATATACAACCTATCCATTACAAACATGGCTTACGTAATAAAACATATAAAAGAAAACGAGTAAGTTAACACCCGAAACAACGATAATACTAAGACATTATTAACAAAGCAAAGTTAAAAGATCATATATGATATCATATTAATATATATGATTCTTGTATAATTTAATAACAATTATTTCACTATTATATAGGAGGTTAACCTACCTCAACCAAGGAAAAGTACAAGGTAAGGGATTTTCTTATCTCACATTCAATTCCGTGAGATTTCCATTATTCGCCACTAAATTATTGAAAGTGGTGTATTGTGTAATGGCATTTGATTTATATTATCATGATTATCTTTATATTCATGTTATTCTGTAAAAAATTTGGTGGTTATTAACTTTTGGCCATATGACTCAGTTGATTAACGTGGTAAGGGGTTTTCATCTCACTCTTTATTTCCGTGAGATTAATGCCATATTTCCACTATTATCTTTTGTGTGGTGTATGTACTGCCCATAATTGTATTCTTTGTGTAATAAACTTTTCCTTATGTGTATTTACATTTTCATTGTATGATACCTCTTTCATGGGTTGTATGTTTCATAAGTTACCAAATTGATAAGTGTTTACTTCACAATCTCTTTAATATCCGAGGTTGTCTTTACGTAAGTATCTACAGGGACATATTTACTATCCATGTCCATAATTCATAAAAGTGTTTTCAAAGGGATTATTTCTAAGGGAACTTTTACTAAAACATCATTTTAAATGTTTTAAATATTTATTCATCTAAATCATCCTCATTTATGTCCACGTTTTCAAAATAGTTTGTAAGGATTTATTTATATGAAAATAAATGTCTTAAAAGTGTTAATTCCATTCAAAAGTTTCAAAGTGGTATGGGACACTTTGATTCAAAAATGTATTTAAATGCCTTACTTTCTAAATTGTGTAACATTAAAATGTTTTCATGAAAAAGGGATATTTCTCTCAATAATTTTTTAAAAAAACATTTTCATCTATGTCAACATCCTTTGATGGATTTTAAGATTATTTGAAGTTGATTTATTATGATTTCAAACTTCCATATTGTAATGAAGTTTTGTGATATGTTTGACTGTAGATGTGTCATTTATATAGCATTCATGGTTTATGAGTAAAGTATTGACATTTCGTATGCTAGTTCCAGTAAGAATGTTTATGTTATATTTCAACCTTTACTTCATATGAATGTGTTGGACAAGTATGTTCCAGGTCGGGGACTGATTAAAGTAAGCCCTCCAGGTTGGGGACTGGTAAAAGTAAGCCCTCCAGGTTAGGGACTGGTAAAAGTAAGCCCTCCGGTTTGGTCTCCGGTTATTAGAGGCACTCCGGGTTGGTGTCCGGTTATTAGAGGCACTCCGGGTTGGTGTCCGGTTATTAGAGGCACTCCGGGTTGGTGTCCGGTTATTAGAGGCACTCCGGGTTGGGTTCCGGTTACAGATAGCCCCAAGGTCTTGGGACGAGGCCTTGACAAAGAAATTAAAGTTCAGCATTATGCATTCCATCATTTTGAAAGTGGTTTGTGATTTTTCATGTGATCATTCGATTAGTAGAATATCCATGTGAATGAGTAAATGGAATTATTTCATTTTACTTTTCCATACTATGTTGAAGTTCAAGTTTGAGAGGCTGTTGTTTTAGTTATACATTGCCTTAAATGTTTATTCTTATTTATGAAAGTTTCTGCTATATTGTTATCCTTACTGGGCATTTGAGCTCACCCCTTTTCTATGTTTTATTTTTCCTAAGAAGTGAAGAAGTAAATTATGAATGACCTGCAGGGATATTATGTGGGGATATGCGTGTGGATTATGGAGACATTATGTTGTTGTAGTAGTTTTTCATTTTATCATGTAATGTAAAACTTATAAATATATCTAGTGTTTCCAAGGCTACTAAACCAATCGGTCTTTCGAGATTTGATCTTTCTTGTGATCATGCCAATGTTATGTAATAATGCACCGACTCTGGGTAACCAGGGTCGGGGCGTTACGTTAACTTTTAGAAGTTTTTTATATTAATGATATATTTATAATTTATTTATTCATGATTTTTATAAATTGGGGAGATCTCATTTGGATATCCAATCTAGAAACTAAGACCCTCATACGTTATCTCAGGTAGTGTATAATATTTTAGAAGAACAAACGATATCTATAAAATTTAAATAACTATGAAATGGGTCTTCAGGATCCATAAAGTATGAGCCACTTCTCCCATTCTAGACATGAAAAATGGAAGAGGGATATAATGAAAAAAATGACAATATCTTAAATAAGAGTTGAGATTTATAACTAATAGAAATGTAATAAGTTTATATTACATAATATATTTATATTAAATAAATTATTTATATAATGTGATTCACTATGGATTTTTTTCATATTTTATCTACATGAATCTCTTAAGGAGTACAGAACATAGGGTATCTTCATAACCGTGTGTAGGAAGGGTATTTTAGATACAACATTAGTAAATTATGAACACTCTATTCATGTGTGAGGATTTTTTGAAGGTGTATTTGTGAAAAAAGTGTTTCCACACTCTGAAGACTATTCAATGGATGATGTTTTAAAAAATGAATCTTTTAGAGATATAGTTTATCATAATCATGGGATAATGGTGGATATGATCATATATTTGGTGAAATTTATGTTTCTAGACATGAAAAAACGATTGTACGCTGCTGATACCAGTCCTCCATCTCCAACTATTGATCCTACTCATATTACTTATCCTACTCACCTCCACCTGCATACCCCACTCTTCACAATTACCCTACTCCTACACCCTTCTCTTGAAGCTTCCATTTATTGTTGGTTATATATTGATGACCCTCATCATAAAATCATTGTATATAGGATGGTATATTATATTGGTTATTCCTTTCATCATCAACAAATAGAGACAGAGAATAATAGGGTCATTATATAGGATATAATAGATAGATCAATGACAATACCATTTTTAGATGAGATCGATATAATTGGAAAAATCATTGACCATTTTTTAGTTTGTCCATATAGACATGTTCTATAGATTACCATAGAGGTATGTATATATTATATCATTTATATCCTTTTTTTCATTTTTTAACATTTTAATTTTTATATATTTATATTTCTTATAAGAATAAATTAAATGTAACCAAATACTTTATAGAAATCAATAAAAAAAATATTTATTACATTTTATACAACATATAGTAGTCTAAATATATTGAAAACATATTCCATTTTATTGTTGGATGTTTATGATATTCCAATGGAATATAAAATCTATGGGTGTGAAATGATGGTGACACTTTTAAAAATAGATTTCATGTAACTTATAAAAATATATGAGTTAGGAAACAACACAATGATTTTTTTTCCATGTATGTCGATTAATATAAATATTTTTTTTATTTTAATTTTTTTGAATATTTATACATATCTTAGTTTTTCATCATGTATCAATATATAATTTTTATAATGAATGAAAATAAATCAGTATATGGTTTAATGGACCCAATTTTTTTCACCTATAGTAAGGATAACGACTGATGTAGAAACAACGATTAATATTGCTGAAAGACTTCAAAACAATTCAATTATATAGTGTTAGATTCATCATTATCTTCAATAGTGTGAATCATACATCTCATGTTTTATATAACTCTTAATAGAATAACCATTGACGTTAAATATTCTTATATATCAATTATTATTTGATATTGGGTTCTTTTTTCCAAGGGAGAAGACACCTTACTGTATATGCACTATCCATGGTGAAGTGTGAGAAATTTTTATGGATTTATTGAACATGTATGTATGAATATTTTAATACTTATATATATTAAATTAAAATTAAAATTATTTTATTCATATTACTTACAAATATGGCATGAAATTTATTTAGATATAGTACAAGAAAAAATAGCGTTGAGATCAAATATATAAAAGAAAAGGTGACTTTTCATTAATATTTACAAATTTATTTTTGGTGTAAATAAAATGTAATTTTGAATTGAAAAATTCTTTGAAACATCAATGTAAAAAAAGAGCCATTGAATTAATAAATATATAATGTTTTAATATTATTATATGAAATAATTATAACAAAGACCATTATGATGTTCTACAGGGTTATATTTTTTTACTAACCATGCATTTAATTTTTCAATCATTTTATTCAGAATAATTTTAAATGATTATTTTTAATTTTTATATTTCTGAGGACCCTTATAATTATACTAAAAAATATTTCTGAAACATGAAAACGGAATGGGAGAATTATTTCACAGGCCTGATTGGGTTTTAATTCATCTGTAATATACATTGTGAAATTGAAATATTCAAATTGAAAATGTTTCTGCTATTATATTATTTTATATTGTTTCTTATATTCTACCCCTTTCTATTCTGTTGTTTTTCTGCTATATCTATTTAATTGTTTATTTTATGAGGGAATAAAATAGTTTAATTTTATTTAAAAAAAATATTTTCGTGTCTTTAATTTTATAACCAATGTGAAAAAGGTGAAAAACAACATTGACCATGTCAGTTTTTAAAAAAACTAACGAGGAAAACACATTTTCACATCAGTTAAAGAATAATCGATAAGAAAATGATAACAAAATTTATTTTTAACAAAATTTTTATATAGTAGACATGAAAAATAAAATATGATAGTCATTTCACATTGGTTATTCAATAACAGATGTGAAAATTTATCTTCTACATCGTTTTTTTACAAAAATGACGTGTTAAAGGTTGTTTTTACATTTTCACATCAGTTATAATATAAAATACTTGAAAAACATACAGAAAATATATTTATAACATCTCTTATTATTAATTTCAATTAAAAATTTATTTTGAACATTTTTAGTAATTATGTCATGTGTTATCCAAGCATAAAAACAAAAAAAACCAATATGAAAAGCCTATTTTTCACTAGTCGGAGTGGTACACTGGTAATTTCTGAAAATAAGAAGTTGTAACCACATTTTTTTACATTACAAAAGTATTTAAAATTATCAATTTTTTACCATATATGTTATAAGGTCAAAATATGGCCATATAGTGGGGGTTAGACATGTTTTGGGTCACTTTTAAACCTTTCTCTTTTAGTTTCACACCTAGTTAAACTATATTTACTTTATCCCATGTAAATATTTTTTACTTATTTTACTATTAATTATGGTAAAAAATAAGTTTAACTAATTAGATAATAAATACTATGTGGAATCCAAATATGGAAACCATTTTACTAAAATCCATTTATTAAAGTTGAAAATTTTAATTTATAATTAATCCTACAGATGCAATAAAAAACCAATTGTCTAACAAGAAAGGTTTCAATAGTTTTTTTAAAATTTATATCAAAATTCAATTTGAAATTGATTATAATGACTTATATTTTATTAATTGATATATAATTTAACTAATATTAGATATAAAACTATTCATATTTTTTATGTCTTTAAATTCTTTAATAGAAATTAATATTCTTTATAAAAACATTACTTTCACAATTAATAAAAAAATTGTCTCTCTATAAAATTATCAAAAATACACATCAAGATAATTTATATATGATTGTTTAACATTTTTTGATTATTTAGTCTAATAAATTATCTAAAAGGGTAAAAAACCTAATTTTAAAAGAAGTGTGTAAAAGGTGACAAAACCTATTGTTAGAAAAATATAAATTTTTATCAAAAAATTGGATTAATTCTTATATATTTTATAAAAAATTGAAAAGTTTAGTATAAAAAATTTAATTTAATATATATAATATATAAATTTCTTTAAAATCATTTACATAAAAGGTTTTATTTAATATATCGATGAAAAATCATTTTCTATTCATAAAAATAGTTTTTTAAAATAAATTTTACTTTATTTTAATATTGTTATTATTTTAATTTCTAATTAACTATTCATCAATGAATTAATTTTATATACATGTTAAGACCATATATTTTAATTATTTATTTAACCCCTTTTATATATGTTATTCCAACAGCTAGAAGATAACTGTCTTATTTTATAGTAATGTTATTGTAATTTATCAGGTTTTGTATAAACTCGATCTGGTGTGTAACATAAGATACACTCACTGTTTCAAGTAAAAATAGAGAAACTTAGTATTGAATAGAAACAAATATTCTCCTGATTTTTCTTGTAATGTAAAAAATCAAATGGATTAAATTTATTTGAAAAAATATATTTGATAAAAATATTCTAGTTTTACATTCTGCTTCCCATAAAATAAATTGTGCCTTTTAAATTTGGCACGTTCATGATAAAAATTAAGGATAGTTATTCCACATTACATATTCTAATTCCCAAAAATATTTTTCAAGATAGTTGATTCATTAAAAAATTTGACCATTTTAGTGGTTTTGTGTCTGAAAACATTCTCTGTATGATCCATAATCTCTTCCAGTTGTTCGTCATAAGAAAGAACATGATTCATGGTACGAAATTTATGTTTTTATACTTACAGTGAATTATGTGTATAATTTCTCAAGAGGGATACATAGAACACATCATGAATCTAACGGAGGTTTTTCGGAAGCAGAAAGTGATAAGATATGGTCCTGATATGATCAAGAATTTTAAATGGAATAATATAACCAGGACTTACCTTCCATTTCATTATTCCATGGGGAAATTTATAGAATTATATTCTCACCAAATCCAAATTCTAGATCATATCAATGATTATCAACACAACATCTATGTTAAATTTTTGTTTACCATACGTGTTTCATTGTGGATATGACCATTCCATCATTTAAAATAGGATCCAATCACTCTCTTTTTACAACTTCATTCCCCTATATTAGATATTTATACTTCTTCCCCAAAAGTTATTCAAATAGAACCATATTAATGCTCGAGTGACTTCTATTGTTGTATGAAATATCAATTAGAGGAATGTGTTTATCCAAGCATCTTTTAAAATCCATATAACTTGATATTACGATTTCCTATATTATTTGAATTGTTTTTTCAGACTGAGAAAATATTTGAGGATAATATGTTATGATAAAAATAAACTCTGTATCATTAACTCATTGAATAATTTTCTATTACACAGACATAAACTTCAATTCCTAATTCGACACAATTGGAATTCATACACCATGAAACCTTAGAAGTCATTATTGTACATCCTAGTAATATGATCTACAGAGAAATATTCTCTGATATGGATGGAGTGTGCTAAAATTATAAGGTGATATACTAAAACCCATATAACTTTATTCGCTTTAGTTTTTTCAGTGACAAATGAAAACAATCCTTTCTGATGTTTTTAAATTTCCATATTTTATGTATAGTGGTTATAACATCCTCATAAACTACCATATCTTTAATTTAACTAACTAACATACCAAGTAACAAGATACATATGAAACAATTTATCTCTTTATTTTTATCACTAAAAATACTCCTTCACATAGTATAGTACTAGGCGCTATAACCATTTCTCCCTTTGGATATAGATTTAATCCCCTAGTGGATTGACAGTTGAGATATGTTTCCACCAATCGTGTATTTTATATTTTCCTAAAACTATATTAATATAATTCCCAAATTTCAATAGCTGAAATTTTTCTCAACATCCGAGATAAGAAAACCCTAAATATTTCCAATACCTTTAATCTCATTCCCCTTGAGTGTACATACATTATTACTTAATTATATTTTTATATAAAACATACAATGAACAAAAGAGTTTTATTTCTATACATGTCTCTCAAAATATTATTATTCTTGATAAACTCCCATAATTTAAAACCACATGATGGGTTTTTTGGGAACATTAAATTATGATAAAAATAAAGCCTGTAATCTTTTGATGGTATCTATAAATTTTTTATAAATAATTTGTAGAGATATATATTCCAACAAAATTTACAAAATCAATAGATTCATTATGATTCTTATAACTAAAATACCATTGAAAAAAACTTATACAACACAAATAATTATTATGAATAAATAAATACCTTAATACATCTACTTCAATGATTGATATAGAATATGTCTTTCATTGGACTAAAAGTTAATTCATCGGTCCAGATATTAACTTGGATAATTCCCATGTTCCCCACAAATGACACATTGAACTCCTCGGCAATTTTTCAATCTAAAAACCTCATTTCCACAAATATAACATCTTAAAATATATTTTAGAAATTATTAAATCTTATTCTTCTCACCTTAATTACATATAATATTTTGAATATTCTTTTCTTAGTGATCATTGTCACATTAACCATAAAAAATGTTCATCCTGCTATTATTTTACACGTTTGGAATCTCACCAAAGTTCACATTTTCAATCATATATCATGATATATGATTATGAATAATAACATATATATCTATAAAATAATCATAAAATTTCGTTTCTCATAGTAACTAAATTATTCATTAGATTCATTGTTAACATGATTCCTTCTAGTTTTATAAATTTAATTAAACTGAAATTCATAGTGTGAGCATCAATAGTCATAGTGTAAAACCCACATAATCATGAAAAATATCTTCAATGATGTCTAAATCATAAAACATTATTTTCAATATATGAAACATTTTGATTAACATAGTTCATTATTCCAATATTTTACGAGGGTTCATAAAGATTTTCTGAATTCCAAAATCATATTCCATAGGAGTATAAAACTTGGAGGGACAAAAAGACCATATTCTTGCACAAGGTAATGATCATGTCCATATCTACATGCCATTTTCATAGTTATTACACAGTTGTAACTATATTATAGATCCACATCAACTTATAGTATCTACACATAGATGTAATTTCTTAGAATCAACTCACTCTATCTTTTACCAAAATTCCATGAAATTTTTTCATACTTTGAATCATCCTTGGACTCCTCTATATACATATCCTTATAAATATCCCCTAGGATATCCACAAAATTATATCATCCTACTATTAAAATAGATAACTAAACCTTAATCTAATACAAACATTAACAACCCCAACATCTCATACATAAATAAAAAATCTTAATAGTTGAATATTCATTACATAAAATAATGATTGATGATAGAATTATTTAGTTCTAGTGCCTTTGGAAACATGAGAACATAAATAAATGGTCCATAAGAGAGCTATTCCATATCCCACAATATATTTCATAACTATATCTCTTCTTAGACATATCATATACAATAACATTTATCATAACCTAGAGAAATGAAACAAAATAAAGGTTGTGGACAGATGCTCAGTAAGGATAAACAAGAGAGATATCAACATATCACGAGACTAAGGGTTTGAGAACTTGACAATAAAATTTGAAAACCATACATTTAAATTCATATATAATTAGCATAGGTAATGGAATATATATTTTATGTGCATAAAACATGAGTCATAATTTAATCATGGGACATGATCCAAGAGAAAAAAATATTGGAATACAAAATATATTTCTAAAATACATTTAAGCATAAGAAATCATTTTCCTAGTAGTAAAGGCTAATTTCCACGGCTATAATAGTGGAATGGGTTCACTCCCAAAACCATCATAGTAGTCATAGATCACTCCCAAGAATGACATAGTGGAAAATTTCCCTTATTAAACTATGTTCACTTCCCATTCCATCTATATTTATATGAAGATATATCAATATCTACCAACTGAATTGGAGGGAGATATAGGTCCCAATCATATTTTTATCACATAACCACCATACTTGGTTAGAGAATAACCACAATCACATAATAAAAATCAAAAAATGTGTTCCCCGGGATCATAAAACATTAATCATATCCTAAACTATGAAATGAAATGGATTTCATAGAAATTTCATCTAAACATAACATGTGAAAAGGAAGTCAGTTGCGTACTAATTTTATCATTTCATTGAAGCATAATAAATGGAAAAGAAGAAAGATTAATAATAATTTTATCATGGGATAACCCTTGGAAAATAAATGGGTTTCATAAACATCCTTTCATTATAAACATAAATCATTCAAAAATATTAATATGAATGGTATCAAAGGATCATAACCCTAATAAAGTATAAATAACAAATAAGGATATTATCATAGATATAAAATGATTTTGAAATATCACTTGGAACATTTATTGAATAAAATACCCTTTTAACATTATTTTTTTAAAACAAAATACATTTCCAAAATACTTTTCTTTAATAATATCCTTGTAAGCTTATAAGAGAAGATTTAAAAATCATATAAAATATTTCTTGAGGATAACATTATTTCTGCTCTGGAAAATAGTTTTTAAAACATTTTTTAAATAATTCTCCTTGTAAATCATCTTGTAAAATAATTAATTAAGATTCAAATAAATCATTTTTCATGGAAGTGGGAAAATCCATTCATGTTGTACATGTTAAAACTATGATTCATTTCACATTTTTGGTGAAATATAAGTGGGACTTGTTGAGAAAATGAAAATAACATTCATTTAAATACTTTTTTTTATTTCAAAACATTGGTAAAAATATATTTAATAAATAAATTGATAAATATTAAAAAAATTGACAGCATTTTCCGAAAACATGGTTTTTAAAAATATGGTTTTTCTACTGAAGAGATAAATAACGTTTTTTTTAGAAAATAATTTCAATTAATGATTACATAAAGAGAAGAAAAAATAATGGGAAATAAGTATTGTAATGAATTCACTAAATTATAATAAAATTCTTGAACTTATTGACTGATGGATCATAATATTTCATCATCATAAATATATTCATAAATAATTCTAAAAATCAATGAGATTGTAACATAAAACCAATATCACATTGGAAACATTGAATCATAAGACCCAAAAAAGAATATAATTAAATGAAACATAAAATATCATGGAAATAAATAAATTCATGACAATACTTAGAAAATTGAATGTATATACACCTCATAAAATAAGATATGTGCCTAATATAAGATGTGTATCAAAAAATAAAAATTGAGACAAAAATCACCAACCTTTATTCTAAAATTCATTCATACATATTAAAAACAACTGTATAAAAAATATAATTCTATTATAACCCTATTAAAACCCATATATATATTTCGTACAAAATATGATTTAATTTTCACCTTTTATTACACATTTATTTACAATTCCATGTTACAGTCATGTTTCGGGTAATATCTACTTTGTTTCTCATGTAAATTTTGATTTGGTATTATTAGTACTCTTATGGTTATATATGTTCCATCATCTCCAAAATGATAAACATAGTATAAATATTATACATATTAATTATATATATATTAATAATATTACATAAATGGTAGAGATAAAAAATTAAATACACTATTCATGTATATAGTTGGTTGTATATATGCATGAACATTGTTTCCATTTTTTAAATGAATTAATTTAAATAAGGTTATGTCATATAAGAAATTTTAAAAGTAATTTCAATCTCATAAATATCACAAGTTTTTATTTAAACCATTCCTTATTACAATCCATTAAATCATGAACTAATCACATTGCTTCGCTTAGCGGTAGTCCATCACACACATGAGCGACGTTATAATATTCCCAAAAAATAGGATGTAAGAAGGTATATGTGATATAATAATTAATTAAGTATAATAATATACCAAAATAATATATAAATATTTTATCTATCATTATATCTATAAATGATAGGTGGTGATGAAAAATGAATAACATCAGCTCATGAGGTTGTAGTCCACTGTATAGACGAATGATGTTTTCATATCTCATTTGATTGAATTAGAGATTTTTGTAGGTAATTTAATTAAAATTATAAAATATATGTATATATAAGGAACTAAGGTTATTATATAAGAACATATTAATAATAATTTAATGTTGGGGAGGGATAAATAATATAAAATCCTCAGCAAGGAATGTTACATCTTCTTTGGAAAAATACTTTTGGTCATTCCAAAAAAATACAGAGGATGGATTTTTGAACAAACTATGGTTTTTTAGATGATACTATCGATATAATGAAAATATTTTTAAATTTTTTGTTCAAAAAATGTATTTTATAAATTTTAATAATAGATAGGGTGTGGTCTTTTATTAGTGGGGTCAGAGGAACACTTGTATTTTTTGAAAATAAAAATATATACCCGCATATTTCACATGTCACAAGGCTCCAAAATTGGCAATTTTTAAACATAGAAGTTATGATTCTGATATATTTCCATAAAAAGTATGTTTTACATTTTTGGGTAGTTTTTCAACATTATACTTTCATTTAATCCCTCTCCGATAAAAGCAATTTTACTTTAATCGAAATAAATATTTTTACTGTTTTAACTATTTTTTATTGTAAAGGAATATGATGTACATATTAGATAATATAAATTATTATTATAAAAATTATGGAATCTGTTTTTAAAAATAAAAATCTCAAAAGTGAAAAAATTTAATTTAATATTAAACCTATAGACGAGATTAGAATGTGGATTTCAAAATTGAAAATATTCAATAGTTTGAAAAGTTTTTATATAAAAATTCAAAATGAAGACAGTTATAGTGAACTAAATTGGATTAATATATTTATAATTGAGGTAATTTTAATTTTACGACCATATTAGAACAATTTTAGTGTTTTTAAATTTTTTAACCTAAATGAAAATTCTTAATAAAAGCTTGTATTTTTCACTATTAAATGAAAAATTTATATTTTCAAAAAATAATATATAATTCACTAAAAGATAATTTTGAAAGACTTTTATAAAAAACTAAGTTTATATGGTAAATTATTGTTTATAAAATCTTAAAATATTAATATTAAAACTAGTTCACAGAAGGCAAAAATATTCAGAGAAAAGGTGTCACACTGGCATCTCGATGCCACTGTTGTGCAAGGCCACGAGTGGAATCTTCTTGTCACATTTTTCATTAGGGTGATTGGGAGAAATAGATCTAGGATTATATGTGATATATCTTTAATATGAAATGAAGATGGATTTATATTGAAAATTTTCTTGAGGATTGGTTTTTGGGATCAAATCAACAATGAGTTGAGGGTAATGTTTGTGCTATGGCTTTAGTTGCGGTTTTCTAGAACCTGGGGGATCTAGAAATGTAACTACCCAAACAGTTATGAATAAAATTATTCTTTTTTATTTAATTAAATTTATTATGGTTATATAAAACACTTTCACTCCTTTTGTTTTATTATAACCAATTTAATTTACATAACCATTACCGTTTATAATATAGTTGTGGACCGGTGATCACATGACTAGTATAAAAATAGGGTTTTTATCAAATAATTTTGACACAAATAATGGAAGTGATGGACTAATCCAATAGGATCATACCATATGAAGACTATTTATCAAATATTCTAAGGGAGATAGCATTTTTGGACTTTCCCATGTCCAAGACCAAGCTGATATTCAACAACTTAAGCATGAGTGAAACCGTTTAGGGGAAAATTTCAATCTCATTGAGATCACAACCCAGACCACGTTCTCTAAAGAAACCCTTAAAATCCCCCACCACAACACACCTCCATTTTGGGGTTTATTCTAGTGTATTAATGTGATATGTATCAAGATTCTATCAATAGAAATATGTACATTATTTTTTTATAAAATAATTAATATATTTTCATCTGATTATATTTACTTTATAAATGTTTTTTTATTTTGGTACAATAAAAAAGAAATTGTATTTTGGGTTAATATTAAAATAAAACTAATGAATTTATGAATTAATAGTATTTTTATATAAATAATATTTTAATAAAATGTTATGAGTAGTTAAATTTTATTATATACACAATATCAATAAATTCTTACGACTTCAGATGTAAATTTTTATAAGGGTTCCCCAAAATATTATTGTAAAAACACATAATTTTCAAAAAATTCTAGTTATTACTTTAAAAATGAAAATTATAATATTTAGAAAATTATTGAGATAAAATTAATATTATTTTTTGAATTTGGACATCAAAATTATCCAACAGTGATTTTTTCATAATTTTTTGAGATAGTTGAATTTCTAGGTAAAAATTAAATACCGTATAAATATAAAATATTTTTTATGACATCACAATGACCCAAAAATGATGTAATAAGTTATATAAGTGGGATACAAGACAAAATATTTTTTTTCCATTTAAAATAATCATTTTATGTTTATTTTATATATTTTTTAAATAAATTATGAATCCTCTATGATTTATAATATATTTTATTTTTTTAAAATCATTCTGGAAGAGTGTGACTCACCTCTGCATCACCAATTGAAAAATTATAATTTTTGAGGCCCTTATACAGATTAAATAATGAAAATAACTACTATTTTGTATAAAACAAGGTAAAAAAATTGGTGGATTGTTTTTGGTTTTTGGATATTGTATTATGTAGAGTCCTAAACCTAAATAATAAATAAATCCCCCTCTTTTCCTATATAAACCAAAAAACCCCTATTTATCTTTACAAAAACTTTTTTTATCACATCCAAACTACACTTTTAACTCCCTAGAGTCCTACCAAAGGGCCCAAAAGCTTTTAATAATCCCATACCCATCCTATGGAGTCTCACACTCAAGGAAGGGTTCTTTCATTTCTCATCTTTCTTCAAATTTATTTATTATCCTACACATTATTTTTTAATTAGTTATGTTGGGACATGTGTTTACATGCCCATATTACTTTATAGTTCATATTTAAATTATGAGAGACCTCTTTATCTCCCATCAATCGATTTTATGAAATTTTAAGCGGTGTTGTTATGTTGTCGAAATTGAACTGTGAATTTTAATTCCAAAACAATTGTGTAGTGAATACCATGACCATTTTGTACCATGGTTTTTCACCTTTATACACATATACTTATTTGATTTTGGTCTTACATGTATTTATTCCACACTCATTGATCATGTAATAAATCATTATGGTGAATTTATCCATGTTGATTGATCTATGTGGCACCTTTAAACATGAGAATGAAATTAAAGTGACAGGTGGACTCGAAATTATAAATCCATCCTATGCATTAGGTATTGGTTAGTATCATGATTATTCAGTTTGGGAAATGGAGTTTACCTAATTACTTTATGATTATTTTTCCAATATTATGTATTGGTTGGTTTATCCTTGATCTATGTTCATTATGTAGAGTTTTGAGTTTCTTTCACTTTTCTCATGTTTTGATTTTCAGGATATATCATGCCATATTATTCATGTCCCTCATATAATCCATTAATATTCCTATTTTCTAACATATATTGTATTCTTCATGTAATTTCTTTTTTACTCCCTTACTGGGATTTATATCTCACCCCTTTCTTTGGTGGGTCCTTAGGTTATCCCACGTAGTTTTAAGTATGAAAGAACATTTGGATCATGTTGAAGTGGTTTTTAAAAAATATGTTGTTTTTCATGTTTTAAGTTGTTATTTTATGTGCCTAATTTATTAAGGAAACTATAACTCTTGATGTTTCAGGTTGTATTATGTCTCATTTTATGTAATAAATCATGTTTAAAAGTGAAATAAAGAGAAAAGTTATTATAGGAGGTATCAGAGGATATGTATAGTTATTTTTTGGGATTGAGATTAGAAAAATTTAGAGAAATTAATAGGAATAAGACTAAGTATAAGGAAAAATTCATAAATTTTTGTTAGTATAGATTAAGTGGTTTATCAATATAATACATCCCTATCTAGATACTATAGGTGGACATGGTTCTGGAAGAGATGTACATAGGGGTAATAACTCTGACAAGATGTTCGAGGCCAGACATGGGGTGACATGGTATATGAAAATGGGCCTTACTGCGCACCTGGTTTAACACTCTAAAGGAATATTCTTTCATAAATTCATAAACTAATTAAGAACCATTATTAAAGGGAAAATAATACCTAAGAATATATGTTAGGAAATTGATCATGGATATCATAGATTAGTGTAAAAAAATCATAAGTTGAGGAAATAAATGAAATTTATTAATTTATCTATTCCATACCATTGGATATCACTTTATGTGTATAATATTTTAATATAATAATCACTAATTTTCTCTCCATTTTACTTAATGGTGGATAATATGATGAATCAGGTTAATAATTGATGTAGAGGGAAATTTAATGACTTCCCCAATGAGATGTAAAACATAATAGGCGAAGGAATCATGAACTTCATCATGATAATATCTCAATTGTGTTCGGTTATGAAAAGAATCCTGGATTAAGAGGATCATCCAAACCAACTTAAGAGATAAAAATATGTAATTGGGAGCTTCAAGTGACAAAATCCTCCTACTTTCAATGGATTATATAATCCCTTAGTTGCAGAACAATATATCATGTCCATTGAGAAGATCTTATCCATCCTTCAATGTTCTGAACAATGGAAGGTTCTTATGGATATTTATCATTTGGAGAGAGAATCTGATCAATGGTAGACATTTATCAAGAATAATAAGACTATGGAATCGATCAAAACTATTTAGTGGAAGGAATTTCGAAAAAAATGCGATAAATATTTTCCTTGCACTCTTCGTCTTATAATAGAAATGGATTTCATTATAGTTAAGAATAAATACAAAAAATATATCATGTATTATGAGGTAATATTCATAATTCTTTTGTGATATTCTTCCAAATTTATCATTACCCCTGAATATAATGTTGACTGCTACTTTGGTGTGCTAAATCGTAGTATATGAAATGCTCTGGGGAACCACGATGTTCATAGATATAATGAATTATTTTGATATTCCCTCAAAGTCAAAATGAAGATCAGATAATCCCAAGTGTATTATGGGGATAATAATGAAAAGTGGAGTTTAATTATAGTGGCACAATGGATAAATTAAAAGGTGATAATAATTTTAATCATCCCTCTTATCAAAGGTGCAGAAAGAAGCACCCAAGAAACTGCATAAGGAAAATAAGGAAATGATTTAGGCACCGAAGAGAAGGGTACCTGGCCAATGATTGGTGAAAATAGAAACCGAAAAATGTGTATATGATGTTAATACCCTAATTAACCTTCTACACACTATTCTGTTCTTCAACTATAGAGAACCAAGGAACTTTTAAAAACAAGTGCACTATGTTAAGGGTTTTCGGATGCAACCAAGAACCTCCGATGTAGTAAGGTATAGGGTTTTCTATCATGACTACTTAAGTGAATCCCAACAACAAAGCGGGGAAAAGTATGCTATTTATTCATTGAAAAATAGAGAATGTCCCTTTTGATTCTGATTCTACACCTTCCTTCATCTCACAAATGTTTATTAGAACTATTCAAACCCCACCAAAAAGCATGGAAGTAGAGATGTCAGTGAAAATTAAAAAGGGGAAAATTATTTTATCTCAAGTATATAACTCCTACCATATTAACATTTGTGGTATAAACTTCTTGGTAAACCTTGTTATACTCTATTTAGTGAAATTTGAGGAAATTTTGGCCATAGATTGGATTTACTCATATAGATCCATCATAAATTTTTGTGAGAAAGAAATCACTCTATGTAATGCAAATCAACCCTGATTATATACAAGCGCAAGGAGGAGGATGAGTCTTCTTTACACCATAATATCAAGATTAGATATTACTGTCTAAAAAGGAATATTATCTATCTCAAATGATTGATTATAAAGAAAGAACCATCCTAAAAGACATGCCTATTGTGAGGGAATATTATTATGTGTTTCCAAAGGAATTTTTTGGTCTTCCTCCTAGCTGAGAGGTTAAAATTTCTATATAGATTATACCTTGGTGTTGCTAATATCCATGAATCCTTATAGAATTAATATTGTGGAACTTGATGATTTAAATAAACAACAATAATAGAATCTGGATAAAGGGTTCATACACCCAAGTGCTTCACCACAGGGTGTACTAGTCCTCTTCATTAAGAAGAAAAAAGGGTCAATGCACTTTACTTTGATTATTGTGAGCTCAAAAAGATCATGATAATGAACAAGTACCCTCTACCTCAGATTGATGACTTGTTTGATTAGCTACATGGATAATAATACTTCCCCAAGGTGGATCTTCTGTTGAGATATTGTCTTGTAAGGGTGAAGAAGGAAGATACCCCCAAGATCACTTTTTCATATAGGGTACAACCACTATGAGTTAATAGTGAGGCCACTTGACCACACTAATGTTCCAAAAATAATCTTGGATTTGATTAAGAAAGTCCTTAGAGATTACCTTGAGAAATATTTGGTAGTCTTTATAGTTGATATTCTAATATAATCCAAAATCAAGGAGGACCATGATGTGCATCTTAGCACTGTGCTAATGTCCGTGTGAATGTAGAAGATCTATGAAAAGTAAAATAAGTTTGAGTTCTAGTTTAAGGAAGTTTCATTCATGGGTAAAACCATAATAACAAATGGGATATCTATATACCCTTCAAATAAAAAATAATTTTATGGATGGATATGGTCAATATACATGACAAATATCCATAGCTTCCTTGGATTAGATAGATATTATAGACAATTTGTGTGAAATGTTTCATAATTATCAAAACCTCTTACTATGATAACTCAGAAGGAAGTCAGGTTTCCTTGGACTGATGAATCTAATGAAATATTCATGGAGTTGAAAAGAAGGCTTATCATTTCCCATATGATCACACTACCCACAAGTGCAGAACGTTTTGTAATTTTTAGGGATGCTTCAATGAAGGGATTGAGTTGATTGTTGATGAAAAATGAAAAAGTAATTACCTACACCACAAGGCAGTTGAAAATGTAGGATAAAAACTATCCCAAATATAATCTATAGTTGAAAGTTGTGATCATTACATTGAAAATATGGAGACACTATCTCTATGTGGAGAAGTGTGAGATATATACGAATCACAAGAGCCTCAAATATATATTTTCATAGAAAGAGATAAATATGCACCATCTAAAATGGTTAGAGCTCATCAAGGATTATGACTACTCAATCCCTTACCACCTTTGTAAATAAAATAAGTTGGTGGATGGTCTAAGTAGAAAGGACCCGACAATTCATTCAATAATGATAATTGAGAAGGATATGATAATATTATATTTGAATAATATGGACTTTAGAATAAATAAAATAATAACATTATCAATCCGTTCACAAATTATTGATCAACTATCTCTTTAAGAAAAGTTAAGGGATGCTAAAAAAGATGATGTGGGAATCCAGAAGAAACTAGAAAATATAATAAAATAGAAATCCATGATGTTTAATGTTAATGAAGATGGAATTATGAGATTTTGGATAATACTATGTGTTCCATAAAATCCCAAGTTAAAGAAGGAACTATTGGATGATGCATATAGTTCGACATTCTCCATTTACCTAGGAAACATAAAGACTTACCAAGATCTCCGAGAGCACTATTGGTGGAAAACCATGAAAAAGAAGATTGCTAAATATACATAAAAGGACCTAGAATGTTAGTAAGTGAATGCTTAAAGGAATAAGTCTAAAGGGATTATGAAACCATTACACATATCAGTATGAAAATAGGAAACATCCCCCTGGAATTTGTCCCCAGACTATCAAAGACATCAAAGGAAACAATGTTATCTGGGTTGTTGTGGGTCATCTTATTAAGATTTCACACTTCAATTAGATTCAAGAAGATTTCTCATTGGATCAACTTTCATGGATATACTTCATAAAAGTGATGAGGATACATGGAGTACCACTGTCAATTATGTCCGGTCGAGATCCAATATTCACCTCTATGATTTGGAAATGTTTCGAGCATTCTCTAAACACTGAGATGAACTACATTATGACTTATCACCCTCAAACTGATAAAAAATATTAGTATACATTCTAAACACTTGAGGAAATTTTTAGAGCATGCTCAATTGAATTCAAGGGAGGATGGGTCCAACATATTCTTCTAGTTGAGTTCTCTTACAAAAACAATTCCCACTCCAGAATCGAAATTACTCCCCATAAAGCCTTTTATGGGAAGAGGTGTAGAATACCACCATGTTGGCATGAAGTTGGGGAAAAAATAATTTTAGGTATTAAAATGGTTGAGGCAATGGTGGAGAAGGTTAAGACTATTCAGCTTCACATCAAGGCTTCTCAGTGTTGAAATAAGATCTATACTGACAATCATCAAGAAGACCAAGATTTTTTTTTGGAGACATAATATTCCTACATATATATATAGGGAATAAAGTGATTATATTTGGGAATAATTGAAATCTTATTCCAAACTACATAATCCATTTTGTGATCCTTGATTGGATTAGAGTAGTGGCATTTCGTCTACCACTCCCATCGAACCTATCTCAAGTATAAGATGTATTCCATGCATCCAATTTGAGAAATTACATACCATATCCCTCACATGTACTCAGTCCAAAGGTTTTACCATTGGATAATGGTATTTCCCAGGAAGAGAACATGCTGAATATCTTATATCATAAAGAAAAAGTATTATGAAATAAAAAAATTCCCCTCATCTAAGAGTTGTGGAGAAAGCACAAGATTGTAGAAGAAACATGGGAACTAGAGGAGGTGATGAAGTAAAGTTACCCACGTCTATTTTAGTGTGGTAAAATAAGATTTCAATGGTGAAATTTCTAAAAGGGGGAATATTGTAACTACCTGAACATTTATGAAAAAATCCCCCTTTTTGATTTACTTAAATGTATTATGGTTAAATCAAACCTATGAACTCATTTTTTTATACCTAATTGGATTTATATCACCTCTATGTATCATTACCATTGATAATATATTCTTTGAATAATGATCCCATGACTAGTATAAAAATAGGGTTTTTAACAAATCCTTTTGACATAAAAAAGGAAGTGATGACCTCAACTAGTAGGATCGTACCCTATAAAGACCATTTATTAGATCTTATTAGGTATATATAATTTCTAGGCTTTTCCATTGACCATTAACAAATTTATATATAATTAATTAAGCATGAGTGAAACCATTTACAAGATAAGTTCAAGCTCATCGAGATCACAATCCAAACCATGTCCACCAAACACCCCTAGGAAAGCCCCACCATCAAAAACCTCACTCTCATGGAGCATACATACGTACTAAAAATATATGTATCAAGTCCTAAAAATATGAATATTTAAAATATTTTGTATAAAATAATTAATATATTTTCATCCTATTTTTGTTACTTAGTAAATGTTTTTTATTTTGATAGAATAAAGAAAAAATTGTATTTTTGTCAATATTCAAAGTCAATAATGAATGTAATAATTAATGTATTTTGGAAATAAATAATAATTTAATAAAATATTATTATTAAATAATTTTTATCAATTATAAATTATCATATAAATTTTTTAAGCCAAATGTTATTTTTTATAAGGGTTCAAAAATAATTTATTCTACAAAACCCATCATTTTAAATAAATTTAAATATTTATTTTAAAATTGAAAAATAAAATATAAATAATTTTTTAGATAATGTGAATTTTTTTTCCGAATCAGGTTTTCAAAATTATCAAACTGTTACTTTTCACATTTTTTTGAGATAGTCAAAATTTTGGGTAAAAATTGAATACCATATTAATATACCATGTGTTTTATGACATCATAATGACCCAAAAGTGATATAATAAGTAATATAAATAGGATCCATGTCCAAATATATGTTTTAAATTTTATATAATATGATTTTATCTTTATTTTATTTTTCAAATCCATTATTAATACTCCAAGATTTATAATAAATTTTATGATTTTAGAAACATTTTTTTTAGGAGTGTGACTCACCTCTACATCCCCAATAGTAATATTTTAATAAGTTCGGCACTTTTCCTTATAAAATAATGTAACCCAATATAATTTGGTAGAAATAATGGTAAAAAATGTGATAGTATTTGGTTTTGGATATTTTATTATGTAGTGTCCAAAACCTAAATAATAATGAAATCCCCCTTTTTACCAATATAAACCCACCCAAGACCCCATTTATCTTCACTCAAACACCTTGGAGCATATCCAATCTCTTCCATAGACTCCCAATAGTTCTCCCATGGTGCTAAAAATCTTTCAAGAATCCAATTTTAATCCTTAGGAGTCACCCATTCAAGTAAGAGTTTTTTCCTTTCTCCCCTTTCTTCAAGTTTCTTTATTAGGTTACACCTTCCTTTTCTAATTCCTTATATTGGGTGTAACGACCCAAACTTTTATTAATGAAAATTATTATTTATCTAATTCAATGTCTTATTATGTAAAATGGATATATAAAAAATATTAAATTTATTGGATTTATGTATTGGGATTTTAAAATACCACTAAGAATTATTACCATTGATAATATAGTTGTTGAGCAATGATCACATGATTAGTATAAATATAGGGCTTTAACAAATCCAATTTAATCAGAAAAAGGAATATATGGCCTCATACAGTATAAGTTCTCTATAAGAAGTCCAATTTTCAAATCTCAGAAAGGATTTGGCATCATTTTCATCACTCTTGACTAAGCCCAATCTGAACTTCAACACGTTATGGTTGAACAAAACTGCCTATGGGAGAAGTAGAAGTTGATAAAGATTACCACCCGAGAGATGTTGCTCGATCCACCCTAAGAGTATATCACCAACAAACACCTTAGACTTTTGTCTTATGCAGTTGTTATAAGGGTTTTTGTAACAAGACCCCATCACTATGGTTATGTACATTATTTTTGTATAGAATAAATAATATACATTCATCGTTACATTGTAAATAGTTTTTAAAGAACAAATAGTATTTTTAGTTATTATTCAATTAAGAAATATATTTAAATGAATTAATGGATTTTTTAATTAAATTTTATTTTTAAAAAAATATTATTACTAAATTACTTTTTATTAAATATAAATGATTGTATAATCTTTATGAATACAATTTTTATTTTTACTAGGGTATGAATTCCATTTTTGTCAAAACCCATGAATTTTCGATAAATGAGGATTTTTTATTTTGAAAGTAAAAATTAACATATTTAGAAATATATTTAGACAAAATGAAATTTATTTTTGGATTTAGGACATCAAAATTATCTAATGATGAATTTTCCATAATTTTCTGAGAAAATCGATTTTTTGGTTAAAAATTAAATCTTATTAAATATATAATGTGTTTCATGAAATCATAATTACCCAATAGTGATGTAATAAAATACTATAAATGTGATGGTAAAAAAATATGTTTTACCTTAAAAATAATGTAATTTTAGATTTATTTGGTTAATTTTATGTTGCCTTTTTGGAACCTCGAAGAGTTATAAATCATTTTAATTTTTTAAAATGATTTCCTTGAGAGTATGACTCACCTCCACATAGAAAATTATAATATTTTAATAATTTCGGACATTGGAATTGTAAAATAATGTTTTATACTATCCTTTTTCAAAAACCAGAGGCAAAAAATCAAGGGATGGTTTGTAGTTTCTATTAGATTAATGTGTGGTTCCCAAAACATAATCAATAAAGAATTCCCTCTATTTTCCTTTATAAACCCACCCAGAAATCCACTTACTCTTAACTAAAAACCATTGGATAATGACCATCATTTTCCCTCATCTCTATATACTCCTCCCATGGTGACTCAATCTCTCAAGAAGCCTCTCTCAAGCCTCCTCCAAGCCTTTGGCATCAAACATCCCAGTAAGGGATTTTCTTCCTTTCTCATTTTTTGCACAAATTTATTTATATTGTTATACACTTTTATTTTCAATTAAAAATGATGGAGTATTATTTATAACCTCCCCCATGATTCCCTCTTTATTTTTGAATAATTAGAGACCTCTTTGTCTCGCTCATTAATTCCTACCATGTACACCAATTACCATGCGTAAATTCCGTAAGGAATTTCTCTCTTCTCATTTACATTCAATAAATTATTTTGTATTAGGAATATAAATTACATTACGTATATTGTGACATGTATATATGTGACCTCCATAAATTAAATTTCACATAAATATTATGAGACACCCCTTTCTCTCTCACCAACTATTTTTATGAATTCTTATTTCATTCCATTATGCTACCAAAATTGCATCGTGATTTTCCAAGACAAAGGCATTGTGTAGTGAATACAATACCCATTTCTCTATCAAGGGTATTCAAATTTATTCAAATTGATTAATTATATAGTTTCATGTATCAATTTCACATTCCTTTATCATGGAATAAATGATTATGTTTAATGAATCGAGGTTATATGATCCATGTGGCACACTAATGAATGAAATTAAATAATTAAGAAGGGTGGACCCTGATTGGGCTCTAATGCATTGGGTAAATATTAGTATCATGTTATACTAAGTAAAATTAGGGTTTAATCATTCTAATTCATGTTCAATGAAGGTTTACTCATGCTCCATATGACATGATACTTGTCTCATGCTAATATCATGTTAAACGTTTATGCCACATTTCCACATTATGATAATCATGATATATCATGCTTTTATGTTCATGTTTCTCTTATGATCCATTGATATTACTTTATCCTAACATGTACTATATTCTTCAGGTTATTATTTGATTACCCCATTTCTATGATTTATAGCTCACCATTTTTATGCATGTCCTTAAGTTATCCCATGCAATGCTATGTACGAAGAAATGTGTGTGGTCATGTAAAAGAATTTTTCAATAAATATGTGTATTTCATGTTCAATGTTGTTATGTAATATTAATAAGAATGAAAGACACTAGACCTATACGATATTCTATATTATATCAAGTGAATAGTTTTATGTAATAGATTATTTTTAAGTACGTAATAAAGAGCAGGGCTGTTATAGTTGGTATCAAAGGATAGGTTTTGTTATTTTTGGGATAGGATTAAAAAAACCTAGTGAAATCATTAGATATAAAACTAAGTATAATAAAAACATCCCTAAATTTTAGTGATTATTGAGTAAGTGTTTTATAAAAAAAACATCCTTGTCTGGGTGCGAGTTGGTAGAGGCCGCACTGGCACAGATGTATCTAGGGGTAAAACCTGTAAACACCGCTTTGAGGTAGACTTGAATGAGAACTGGTGTATGAAAATGGGCCTTGTTACACTCTTGGTTACAAAAATCATGGTGTATATGCTTTGGTAGATTCATAAGCTTACTACAAACCATTTTTAAGGGAATAAAAAAAATTCCCCTCAGAATATATGTTGTGAAATAGATCATGGATAACATTGATTGAAGACTATAAATTCATAAGTTAAGGAAATAAAAATAATTTATAATTCATACCCTTTTGTCTTAGGTTTACCCTTAATGTGTTACCCACAAAATTCTTTTTATTCAGTCCAATGGTTGGTAATAGGAGGACTCGGGCTAATAAACAACGCATATATCAATGTAACGACTCTTCTAATAATATGCTCAATCCTATGGGAGTGGGAATCACAAAATTTGTCACAATAATATCTCAGTTGACTCATGTTTTGAATAGAAACTTGGGTCAAGGGGCACAATCCACCCCCCTCAAAAAGAAGAAGTCACAATTGATAGCTTCATGAGAAATATGACTCATACTTTTAATGGATCATCTAATCCCTCAAATTCCAAACAATGGATCAACTCTATTGAGAAGATCTTCTACATACTTCAATGTTTTTAACATTAGAAGGTACTTATATCTTATTATCGTATAGGGGGTGAAGCTGATGAATGGTGGAAATTGATAAAAAATAGGAATCCTAAGAAGAAAATGAGGCATTAGAAAGGAAGAATTTCTAGAAAATGTTTTTCAACAAATATTTTTCTCGCACCATATGAATTAAGATGGAAAGGGACTTCCTTGCCGACAAGAAATATAGACAATGAATCCCTCATAGAGTATGAGTCAAACTTCATAAGGCTTGATTTATATGCTTCCAGATGTATCGTTACCACTAAATTCAAGGATGACTGCTTATTTGGTGGGCTAAAACATAGCCTATTAAAAGCCCTAACAATTCGTAACTTCGAGACCTATGATGAAATTGTTCGATGTGCCCTCAAAATTGAAATAGAGATCGAATAATCTCAGGGTTATCATCGGGATAAGAAGCATAAGGTGGAATTTAATTCTAGGAGTCCAATGGATAAATCCAATGGTTTTAGGAAAATCCATCTCCCACTTGCCAATGGTTAGGAAAAAAACACCCTGGAAATTATTTGAAGGGGATGAGTGAATTCTTTAGGTATGGAAGAGAAGGGAACCTGGCCATTAACTGCCGATAAGAAAAACCTATGTCTGTGATAGAGGAAATGAATGATCTGGTTGACCCTCAACACATTGTTTATTGCTTCAACTACAAATAACTAGGGCATTTTTCAAACCAGTTCCCTAAGATAAGGGTTTTCGGAGGCATGCAACAACCTCCAAGGTAGCAAGGGAATGATTTTTCCATCACTACAACTGAAGTGAACCCTAAAAATGAAGTGGGGAAATGTATTCTAGTTATTCATTCAAGAATAAAAAACAATCTTTTTGATTTTGGTTCTACACATTCTTTGATATTCTGAAGGATTATTAGAACAATACCAACACCACCACAAATCATAATAGTAAAGATGTCGGTTAGAAAGGAAAATGGGGCAGTCATTGAATCCTATGAATATAACTACTACCCTATTAGAATTTTTTGATTTAACTTCCCAACAAACCTAACCATTCTTACTTTTGTGGAATTTGATGCAATTCTTGGAATGGATGGGCTTTCCTTATATATAGACAACATAAATTACCATGAGAGAGAAATCACTCTCCATATGGAGAATCAACCCCCCCCCGCCAATTCTGTACAAGTGCAAGGAGGAGGATGAATCTTTTTTAGAACCATCATCTTAAGCATGGATATTACTGCCCTATAACCATGTGTATCTGGCTCAGATTATTGAGTCTAAGGAAGAAACCATCCTTGAAAGAAATTCATATTGTGAGGGAATTTGATGACGTGTTTCCTGAGGAGTTTCGTAGTCTTCCTCCTAGAAGAGATATCGAATTATTGATGGATCTTATACAAGGGTAATTTACAATATCCAAGACTCCATATATAATAGCTATTGGGGAGCATGACGAGATAAATAAACAACTACAAAAGAATCTGGATAAAGGGTTTATATTCCCAAGTGCTTCACTATGGGGTTCACCAGTCCTCTTCATCAAGAAGAAGGATGGGTAATTGTGACTTTGCAATAATTATCATGATCTCAAAAAAATAATGATAAATAACAAGTATCCTTTTCTTCGATTTGATGATTTGTTCAATCAGTTACATTGTGAACAATACTTCTCTAAGTTGTATTTTTGGTTTGGAAATTACCAAGTCAGGGTGAAGAAAGAGGATATCCCCAAGACTGATTTTTGAACAAGATACAGGCACTATGAATTCATAGTATTTACTTTCAGACTCCCTAACACTCCAGAAATCTTCATGGTCAGGATGAATAGAGTCTTTAGTGATTACCTCAAAAAATTTGTGGTAGTATTTATAGATAATATTCTAATATACTCTATAACCAAAGAGAATCATGAGGAGCATCTAAGAACTGTACTAGAGACCTTGCGAAAGGAGAATCTCTATGAAATGTTCAACTAGTGTGAGTTCTCGTAGAAGGAGGTCTCATTCTTGGGTCATATCATCACAAGTAATGGGATATATGTGGATCCCTCAAAGACAGCTACAATAGAGGGATGACCGAGGACAACATCTATGATGGATATCCGTAGCTTCTTGGGGTTAGCTAGATATTACCACCATTTGTGATAAATCTCTCATGATTGTCAAACCCTCTTACCAAGATAACTCGTAAGGGAGTCTTTTTTCATAGAGTGAGGAATTCAAAGGGAGATTCAAGGTGTGGAAAAGGAGGCTTATCACTGCACCTGTGCTCACACTCCCCACAAGTGTAGAACTTTTTTGGTATTTATTGATGCTTCGAAGAAGGGTATGGGCTGTGTGTTGATGAAAAATGATAAAGTAATTGAATATGTTTCAAGGAAATTGAATTTTTATGAGAAAAACTATCCCAAACATTATCTGGAGTTGTCTTTAGTAATATTATCTTTGAAAATTTAGCTACAATACCTCTTCGGGGAGTATTGTAAAAAATATATGGATCAAAAAAGCCTCGAGTATATATTCACCCAAAAAGAGTTGAATATGCACCAACAATGAAGGTTAGAGATGATCAAAGACTATGAATTCTCGATCCATTACCACCCAGGGAAAGCAAACAAGGTGGGTGATGCTCTATTTATAAAGGACCAAACAATTCTATCATTGATTAAAATTTCAAAGGATCCAATCTTCTTAGATTTAATAAATATAGGCCTGCAAATTATAAAGAAGAGAACATCATCAATACATTCACAAATGATTTCTCAAACATCTCTTTTGGAAATGCTAAAGGATTCTGAAAAGGATGATGTGGGAATTCAGAAGAAAGTGGAGACTATTGGAAAATTGAAATCCTCAGAGTTCAATGTTATTGAAGAAGGAATTGTAAGACTTGGGTCACAATTATGTGTTCCATCAATTCCAGAGTTAAAGAATGAACTTTTGGATGGTGCACATAGTTATAATTTCTCCATTCACATTGGAAACCCAATGATTTATCTATAAATCTGAGAACATAATCGATGGGATAACATGATGAAGGAGATCGTGGAGTATACATCAATGTTCCTGGTATGTCAGCAAGTAAAGGATGAGAGGCATAAATTTAAGGGGGGGATGCAACCATTACCCATACCAGCATGGAAATGGGAGAACATCACCATGGAATATTTCACCGAAAATCCAAATACATCCAAAGGAAACAATGTTATCTTGGTTGTTGTGGATTGTCTTACAAAGACTACACATTTCATTGAAATTTGAGAGGATTTATCATCAGATGAAGACACACAGATATATATCATAAAAGTGGTAATGCTATATGGAGTACCACATTCTATTGTATCCGATCGAGATCCAAGATTCTCCTCTATGTTTTGGAAGAGTCTTAAACATTCTCTAAATACTGAGATGAACATTAGTATGTCTTATCATCCTCAAAATGATGTCCAATCAGAGTAGACTATCCAAACACTTGAGGTCATGTTGATAGCATGATCAAATGACATCAAAGGAGGATGAGATTGCCATCTTCCTTTTATTGAGTTATCTTAAAATAACAGTTTCCACTCAAGAATCCAAATGGCTCCTTATGAATCCCTTTATGGGAAAAGGTGCAGAATACCGACATGTTGGGATGAAGTTGTGGAGAAAAAACTCTTAGTTCTAGAGATGGTCGAAAGAATGGCAAAGAAGGTTAATACCATCCAAAAACATATTTAAGCTGTTGAGAGTCGAAAAAAGAGATATATTGATAATCATAAATGAGACCTACAGTTTGATCTCAGAGACATTGTATTCCTCCACATATCACCATGGAAGAGAGTTATGATATTTGGGAAGATGGGAATTCTTAGTCTAAGGTATATGGTCCCTTTTGAGATCGTTGTTCTCTTGTGATTAGTGGCATATCGACTACAACTCCCACCGAACCTATATCAATTACATGATGCATTCTATGTATCACTCATGATGAAGTACATAACAAACCCATTCCATGTACTCAATACAAAGGTTGTACCATTAGAGAATGACCTATCCTATGGAGATAATTCTGTGAAGAGCTTAGATCATAGAAAAAGTTCTATAAAATAAGACAATGCCCATTATCAAGGTGTTGTGGGGGAAACCACAAGTTTTAAGATGCAACATGGGAATTGGAGGAAGTGATAAAGGAGAGTTACTCACATCTATTTTAGTGTGGGGAAATAAAATTTCAAGGGTGTAATTTTTTAAGGGGGGAAGACTGTAACGACCCAAACCAATATTAATGAAAATTCCTCTTGATCAAATTTAATGTCTTATTATGTAAAATGGTTATATAAAACATATTCACTTTGTTGATTTGATATTTTTGGATTTTAAAATACCATTAAGAATTTTTACCGTGGCTAATATAGCTATTGAATAGGGATCACATGATTAGAATAAATATAGGGCTTTAACAAATCTAATTTACTCAGACAATGGAAGAAATGGCCACATCTAGTAGAATTACTCCATACAAAGCCCATATTTCAGAGCTCAGAATTGAGGTGGAATTATTGTGATTCACCCTTGACCAAGACCAATCTAAGCTTCAACATGTTATGCCTGAAAACCATCTATGGAAGAATTGAAAGTTGATAGAGATTACCACCCGAGCGACGTTATCTGAGCCACCCAAAGAGTCTGTCACCATCACACACCTTACCCTTCAGTCTAATGCAGGTGTTATTTGGGGTTATGTAAAAGGACCCTAGTAATATGGTTATGTACATTATTTTTATATAGAATAATTAATATTCATTCATTATTACTTTGTAAATAGTTTTTAAAAAACAGATAATATTTTTAGTTAATATTCAATTAAGAAATCTATTTTTATGAATTAATGGATTTTTTAATTAAATAGTATTTTGATAAAATATTTTTTTATTTAATATAAATGATCGTATAATTTTAATGAATGCAATTGTAATATCTATTAAGGTATGAAAGCCATTTTTGTCAAAATCCATGAATTTTAGAAAAATGTCAATTTTTATTTTAAAATTGAAAATTGAAATATATATAAAATTAATTAGATAGATTGAATATTTTTTTTGGATTCAGGATGTTGAATTTATATAACAGTAAATTTTTCATAATTTTATGAGATAGTTGAATTTTCGGATAAAATTAAATACCGTTAAATAAATAATGTGTTTTATGATATAATAATGACCCAATAATGATCTAATAAAATAATATAAATTATATTTTCGGCTAATATATGTTTTAAATTTAAAATAATGTGTTTTTAGATTTTTTTGGTTTATTTTATGGTTCCTTAGTGGACACTCCAAGACTTATAAAACATTTTAACTTTTTAAATTTATTTCCTTGAGACTATGACTCACCAACACATAAGAAAGCCCAATAATTTAATAAGATCTAGAATTAACCATGTTAAATAAAGTTTCCCACTCCCATTTTGTAAAAACTGTGGGATAAACAATGGTATGGTATGTGTTTTTGAATAATTTATTGTGTGCTACCCAAAACCTAAATAATAAATAATTCTCTCTCTTTTCCTATAGAAACCCACCCGAGATCCAACTTCCTATTCATTAAAAGCCTATAGAGCTCAACCATTCTCTGCTCTCCTCTCTCTATAATCCTTTCAAGTTTCCCCATGTTCCCAAGAAGCCTCTCTATAATCTCATAAAACGTTGGGATCACACATCCAAGTAAGGGATTTTCTTTCCTTTTCATTTTTGTCCAAATTTTTTTATGTCATTATGACCTTTTGTATTCAATTACCAATGTTTGGATATGATTTAAAACCACCCCCATACTGACCTACTTATGTTTGAATGATGATATACCCTTTTATCTCTCATTAATTCTACCCATGTACACCTATTACCCTGCTGAAATTCTGTAAAGAATTTCTCTTTTCTCATTTACATTCGTGCAATTATTTTGTATTATGTATCTAAATTCCATTAAATATGTTCGGAAATGTATCTATGTCATCCCCTTATTTTCCATTTCATGTATATATGTTTAGACACACCTTTATCTCTCATCAACTATTTTTATGAATTCTTATGTCACACCATTATGCTGCCAAAATTGTTTCGTGATTTTCCAAGCCAAATTCATTTTGTAGTGAATACCATGCCCATTTCTCTATCAAGGTTATTCACCTTTATGAGAATTTACATATTGATTATAGAGTTTCATGTATGAATTACACATTCCTTTATCATGGAATAAATGATTATGCTTATTGAGTCCATGTTATATGATCTATGTGGCACACTTATGCAAGAAATTTAATGATTTATAATTGTGCGCCCTGATTTCACTCTAATGAATTGAGTAAAGATTATTATAATGATATATCATGTTAAATGAGAGTTTAGTCCTGATAATTCAAGTGAAATGAGGTCTTACTCATGCTCTATGTTCAATGAGGCTTAGATCATGCTAATATCTTGTTAAATGTTGATGCCACATTTCCATTATATGATAACCATACTATATAATTCCTTGGTGTTCTTGTTTCTATTATAATCCATTTATATTACTATTTTCTAACATGTACTGTATTATTCATTTTATTTCTTGTTTACTGCCTTACTGATCTTTATATCACATCTTTTTCTTATACATGTCCTCAGGTTATCCCATGCAATGATAAGTACGAAAGAATGTGTGTGGTCATGTAAAAAATGTTTTCAATAAAATGTGTATTTCATGTTCTATGTTGTTATTTAATGTTAATAATCCCCAAAGACACTATACCTCTCGATCTTCTATGTTGTATCAAGTGAATAGTTTTATGAAATAGATTATGTTTAAGTGCATAATAAAAAAAGGTTTTTATCTCAGGACATGTCTTTAAATGTTCATATTAATGTCTATTTCATATATATATATATATATTATTTCATATCCCATTCACCCTCATAATCTCATTTTACTAATTTTTATGTGAAACCGTTATGCTTCCAAAATTACACAGAAATTTTCCATTCCAAAACAATTACATAGTGAATATCATGCCCAATTTATATCATGGGTATTCACCTTTACACCTATATAATTATTCTATTGGGGAATTACGTGTATTTATTAAACACTCTTAAATATTTTAATAAATAATTATGATGAATGAATCCATGTTGATTGATCTATGTGGAACACTTAATCATAAGAATGAAATGAAAGTGCTGGGTGAACCCAGAATTATATAGCACTCCAATTCATTGGTTAATGGTTAGTATCATGATATGTTATGTTTGGATAGGTTGTTTACCAGGATCCTTTATGTTACATTTTCCACCATGATGTCTTTTTGAGTTTATCCTTAACCTATGTTAGGATGTAGTGTTTTATGTTATTGCCACATTTCCCATGTTTTGATTATAATGTTTTATCCTTCATTATTATTCTATTATTTTTATGATCTAATGATATTACTATTTCATAAAATATATTTTATTATTCATTCCATTCAATTTTTATTCCCTTTTAGGGCTTCATATCTCATGACTTTATTAGAAATGTCCTTATGTTATCCCATGCAGTGTTAGGTACGAAGGAACATTTTGATCATGTTAAAGATGTTTTCAATAAAGATATTTTTTTCATGTTTTAAGTTGTTTTGTAATGTACCTAATTTTACAAATACACTACACCTATTGATATTTTGGTTTTTATAAAGATTAATTTTATTTAATAAATCATGTTTAACTGTGAAATAAAGAGAAGAGTTATTATAAGGAACTAGGTTAGAGAGGGAAGGAAAATATCCTTTATATTTCTTCAAGTATGATTGTAGGAATTGGTAATAGATTTGGGGAGGATTATTAAATTAGCGGTGAACTCTTTCATACTTTGATGATTCTTTCCTAGTTACCTCACAACTTTGAGAACAAATGAGCTGGCGCCGGGTGGGTGGATTAGATGGACCCCTCCAGTGAGGTTCAAAACTGAATATTGTTGTATCATGGATTGGTAGGATTATGAGGGGGGAGGGTCTAGTAAGAGATAATAGTGGATCAGTGGGTCTGGGGTTCATCACTTTTTATGGACAATGTAACACTATGGGTGTGGAGGCTAGTTCTATGCATTCCGGTCTCAAGATTTGCAATCGTTACATTTTTCATATTGCCGATATGGAATCCAATTCAATGGTGTTGGTTGATCTTATCAGAGGTTAGGAGGATAAAACATGGTATTTTACTTATCTCATCTGGATATGTAAAGTGAAAATCTATTCATGTAGTCATGTTAGACACTGTTGGAGATAAGGGTACTTTTTTGGAAGACGTCCTTCCCGGGAGTGAAGGCCTAATGAGATGTTAATTTTCTATACTAGTTTTGGGACCCTGTCTCCTGATTGAAAGGAAATAAATCAGGGAGACACCCTTCACCATCACTACTTTATTCCCCCCATTACCTGGATCTCTCCTTTAGTTTTATGCTTTTATGAATTTGTTTTCTAATAAAAAATAATTTTCATTCCATAATTTAGAAAATTGGATTAATTCTTATATCTTGTTTTGAAAACAATGAAGATGAATTTTAAACATCAAATGAATATATATAATTTATAAATTTAATTAAAATAATTAAATTGAAGTTATTAATTTATTTTTATGTGGTAAAATGATTTAATGTGCATAAAAATATTCTTTCAGAAGAATATTTTTATTTATTTTCAAATAGCTTTTATTTTCATTTCTACAAAATTTGTTACAAATGAATTCATTTTTTATAAATGCGTAGAAAATATATTTTTATCCTTTATTTAATAATATTAATACCCACTATTATAAAAATTATTTGAAAAATATCATGTTAAAAAATAATATTTTAATAGTATGTTTGGTTTTGTTTAAACTTTGTGCATTTTGTAATGAAATCTAAAGTCACTATTTTGTGTAATGGAAGATAAACTAATTGTTTCATGTGATGAAAGAAATATTTTGTTGTGTGTAATACAAAATATCAAAAATGTTAAAATTATTATAATAATAAAATATTTCAAAAAAACAAGGGGTGTTACATATGTAATAACATATAACAAATTCTCTTTCATAGAATAGGAAAAGAAATCGTTGACAGTGTATATGGAAACCTATCTCATCTGAACTGATTTAATTCATTTTCCATCACCACCTCTCTATACTAGATATAATGATGTATTTAACATTTTTAAATTATTTAAATTAAATAATTATACTTCTATAATTATAATATCTCATCTAACTTCCAAACTTCTATTTTTTGGGAAAATGATAACATCATACATTTTTACATGTGGCATACCACCTCTATGAAGTGATATAGAACATTTTGAGTTTTATATTTACATGAATGGTATAAATTATTGATTAAATTAAAATATATTATATGTATTATATAAAAATTATTTAGGAAATTGTAATTCAAACTTAACGTTATTTTGTGTCATCTGTTATGAAAAAGGAAACAACATTCATGTGTATGTAATATCACGACCCATCCTCGGGGCCTGTGATGTGACTATCCCAAGACTGCCTTCCATAGGTCAGGGGCTGGCGACTAGAACCAAAGGCGTAAATCCCTAGGCTGGGAAGGAATTTCCTTTATAAAAGTATACACACACAATCAGAGTACAGAACTGGAAGCAAACACTAATTAAAAACTGAATACAAAAGATGTACTGGAAAGTAAAAGGGGCTAGAAATACAACACCAACAGTAAAGTACAAGGAAAAGACAAACAGGTACAACTGAAAAGACAATACAACATGAAGGGGATAAGAAGCTCCTGGATCATCCACCACAGATCCTACCTAAAGGGTAGGTACAGATAGCCTCCCCAACACTCCACGTCCATACGTCTCCTCCGGGTATCGACCGTCATGAGGCCTACCTCCGGGTACTGTCTTGTTCTCATACACTCTGCCTCGGTCAGTACTATCCGACGTCTGCATTCAACACAACGAGGTGTGGGAATATCCCATGCAGGGGTGAGTATAATGATACTCAGTAGGGACCTTAAGACCCTCAGGGTCTAAAAAAATTCAACAAGGATAATCCACAATGTATGAATCAATGGATAATCATTACTTAGGTATATTCTCATACATATACCTATTTTTTCTAGTAACCCATCTCAATCATGAGGAAAACACTAAGGTCGTTGACTCAGCTCAAACCAGGATTTTCATTAACTAAACCAAGACTGCTAGATAAATCCTCCTCTATCGAGTACAGTGGCCCTGTCATGACTCTAAGGCACTACACACTAAACTTGGACTGCTGAGGTACTCCTGCTGTTGAGTACCGTGGGTCTTCTGCCAAACCAGGCACTCCGTCCGCTGTGGGTCTGCCGCCAAATCTGGCACTCCCCCTAATAGCCTACAGAGGTACTCCTCCTGTCGATTACCATAGGTCTGCTGCCAAACTAGTTGCTCTGTCCGACGTGGGTCTACCGCCAAACCGGGCACTCCGTCCACTAGGCTAGTCGAATCACTCCGAGTTGAATCAGTCAAGAAATCGTTAAGTCTACAACTACTAGGTCTCCGCACTCTGTCTGCTCATCTCTGGGAGGTTTCGTTCCACGAGCTACTGGTCAATAATCCAAGTGTCATGAGGTCTCACGTGGAAGTATCTCAAAGGACCACCACACTATATGGGCCTCAGCGCAATGGATGGCGCGTCAATCAGACACTCATTCTGTGAGTTGTTAGCATTTTGGACCCAGGGGCCCGGTTGGATTTGTGTACGAACCAACCTGACCATGACTCAACTATACACCGAACTATTGTGGGGTATACTCAAATGGATGGCTATTCTCCAAGAATACATGCGCCACTTAAGGTCCATCAAACAAACGTTTGGTGCCAAAGATAAGGCCCAAGAAGACAATGGGTCAGTAATGGGCCCAGGTCCTATCCGAACCAGTCAGACCGACTCGACCCCACATAGTCTGGGCTGACCCGGTCTGGTTCGACCCGGTCAAGCTCGTTGGGTCTGACCCATCCCATCGGGGGGGCCATACTACTATGTTTTGACCCCGTCCGCTGGGCCTGGCCCAATGGACTGCCAGGGCGGTTCAGCCCGATAGTCGCCACATACGCGGCTCGGTGACTCGGCCCGGGAGACCGGGCCGGTTCGTCCAGCGACACTGTGGGGGATGTCAAGGGTTGGATCGGGAGGCTAGTAGGTAGGCTTCGTGGGGTGCAGGCAGGATGGCTAGTCACCGGACAGGCCGCAGGTGCACCGGGTAGGGTGCAACAGGTTGCGGTGGCACCGGGCAGGCCACCGACAGGGGCCAAACTGGTCACCACGGGTGCAGACAGCGGCCCGGGGCAGCGTGCCAGGGCACTGGGGGCACTCTGTAGGCCGAGCAGCGCGCCGGCGTAGCGCGCTTCGGCGCCGGCAGGCAGGCCGGGCAGCACGCTGGGGGGGGGGGGGGCAGGCAGGGCAGCGCGCCGGGGGTGGGGGTGGGGGGGGGGGGGGGTACACCGGGTTGGCTAGGCAGGGTGTCGGGCGGCGCCGGGCTGGCTAGGTAGGGTGCCGGGGGGCGCCTGGCTATCAGGGCAGTGCGCTGGAGGGGGGGGGGGGTTGTTCGGGAAGCGCGCCGGCGGGGCACGGGGGCGCGTCGGGGCGCCGCATGGGAGGCGCGGTTCGCGGAGGCTGCGGGTAGCGCGAACCTTGTTCGCCATCTACATCATTGTCGCCTCTTTTCCATATCGTGTTTCCACTTCTTGGAACATCAAAAAGAAAATTTTACAGAGGGTTTCGGGCTGTGTGAGGTTGGCCTGAACCCTCGGCGTTTATGGTGATAGCAGTTGGTTCATCAAAGGCACGATGAACAACAACTTAATCACAAAACTTCGCAAAAATTCCTTTCAATGAAGACAAGAAAAGAAAAGGAATACTTCATAAGGTAAAACCCCCTACCTTGTTTTTCATTCATAGATGAAGTCGCGAGAAAAGGAGGGCGTCGATTCGTCGATTACCGTGTTCGTCATGCACTCCCAATTCTCATGCTCAACAGTCGGAAGTAAGAAGGGTAGTCATCATTGGAGGACGAGTGTTCGGAGGTGACGTCGTCTTTGGAAAGGTTCTTCACTGGCGACGTCATCTTATTTAATGCGGATGAAGGTTGTTGGAGATGTCATGGGTGTTTCTTCCCATTCCTTGTCTTGGTTGAAGAACGATGAAGAAGGAAGAAGATGACGCCGTTATTCTTCGGTGGAAGGAGTGTTCTAAGTTGAGAGGATGAAGTTCTCTCTCAAGTCCCACCCAAATTAATTTCCAACCAAACGAGATAATATATTTTTCTATTATTTAATATTTGGCTTGAATTCAAAAGAATTCAAAAGTTGAATTAATTAAGTGAGGGGGATCAATTAATTCTAAGTGGGTTGGCACATTTAATTAGTGGGGGAAGTTGAAGGGTTCCCCCACTTTATGGAGAGTTATAAAGGGTTAAAGGGGGGTTTAGATGTTTGTGTGGGCCCCACCTTTCAAACATCAATTGGGGGTTTAGGGAGGGGGGGGGGGAACTCATGTCGGCCCCACCTAAAAATATCCTCTCACGGGAGGTTATGTGTGGGTGGGACCCACCTCCAACCAATCCTTGGAGGATTAAACCGTCATGAATAAAAATAAAGTTACAACATTATTTTTATTCAATTTAATTAAAAACCCCCAAAATCTCACTTCTACTCTCGTTAGAACAAAACTACAGTGAAGATATCACAAAGCAATCACCGACACTATGAGTTCCACAGTTCCCTCAGATTTCAATTCCAAGCACAAGCTCAAAAGATATAAAATCCCAAACGTACGTTTACTGAACGTACCCAAAACAAAGTTCAGAAAATTATTATCAGTCAACCGCAACTAACGCCGGTCGAGGATATGCTCTGCCTAGGTGAAACATACCCCAACGAAGCCAACTGTACTCTTGGATTTGTAATCTGACTCACCACTTAGAAGTTATGAATTTTACAACAAAATAATTGTCACTTTATTATTTTATTTGCGTCCAAAAACTAACTTTTTTTGGTGGCCCGCACTGACCAAAGTTAGTATCTGCATAAATAAATCATGACCTCATGAGTTCAGAGGTGGTCTCAGATTTTAAATCCGAGCTGCCATTTGTGAGTTATAAGCATTTGAAAAATAACACAATTTATTTAAATATTTTATTTACTGTTATTCCATTTTTGGGATTTATCACAGGAGGCCTACGTCGACTAAACCTAAGTCGCGCCTATAGTAAACCCACAATCCTAAGCGCAACGGTGCCATCAGATTTCTGATCCAAGTAACTGTTTAAGGGTTATTCCAATTTTTCAGGAAAATTGCTTACACGCTTTAATATAAGTTTAACAAAACATCATAAATTTATTTCGGTCACACCGGTCCACGGAATCAAGCTCCATCAAGAAATGCGGACTCATAAAATTCCAATGAATTTAAGAAAAAAAATTCCAATGAATTTCCGGGTCTTTACGGTCTCCCCCACCTCAGGGATTTATGTCCCCGTAAGCTACAACTCACACTAATGGAACAAATGGGGGTACTGAGAATGCATCTGAGCCTCCTGCTCCCATGTGCTCTCTAGGAGGTTCCTGTGATGCCAAAAAATGCGCACCGGAGGTATCTATCGCCCACATAGGACCTGCTCCTGTGGATCCTCAATCTCTACTAGAACCTCTATGAAAGTCGCCCCATCATCGATGTCTAGCTCTCCATGGTCGATGATGTGGGAAGGGTCGTGCACGTATCTTCTCATTTGAGATACGTGGAAGAAGTCATGCACTTGGTGCAACTGTATTGGAAGAGATAAGCGGTAAGACACCTTGCCTACTCTTCTAAGGACCTAGAATGGTCTGACGAATCACAGAGATAACTCGCCACCTCGGCCAAATCTCCGTAGACCTCATCGAGGTGAGACCCGTAGAAATACATGGTCCCCATCCTCAAACTCTAGAGGCCTCTGTCTACTGACATCATATGACTTCTGTCTAGTCTGGGTAGTCTTCATCTACTCATGGATGATCTGCACCTTCTTGGTGGTAGCTCACACCATCTCTGGTCCCACTTGTGCTGACTCCCTGACTCACTGAAAAAGTGTAGGAGTGACTGCAAGAGACTAAAGGAAGGTTTCCCCATCTCTATCCACAAAGGGTAACTGTTAACCATCCATATTCTCTGTCGCCTCATCTAAAAACTATATACCATATCTCCAACTGAGTGCATCCTCTATAACATTCTCATTCCCAGAAGTATAGACTATCTTGAAGTCATAGTCCTAGAGGACCTTAAAACTCAAAAATCCTACTACCACGAGGGTAAGGCTATCTGACTCAAGAGTGTTCAGCTACACCCTCCTATGCATGAGTTTAAACTATGATGCCTGGGTTTCCTTTTTCGCCTACAAAGTAAAACCTCATCCCAATGTTGTAGATAAACCACAACCTTTTTTCCTAACACTGTCAGTCTATGTATGAGCTGTGGTTTCCCAGTCCATACCCAAACTAATGTCATAAGGCCTCAATGCTTTTGCCAAGTGGTTGGAACCGAAACTATTGCCTCAAGTGTCATATCACACTGTTGGTGTAAGTGTGATTATCGATTCTCCTCCTAAAGGTATCTTCAGACGTGAGGGTCAAGTCAACGGTATAACCGGAAACTCTATATCTAGGACAAGATTTGTGGAAGGAAGGAATGATTGGTACCTATGTCTATTAATATGATACCTAGTAGTAGACACAGACCATACCTCGAATATTTCCTAGATCCCTTGGGTCACACTCCTTGACCGCATGCAGCTACTCTCTTTCTCTGCCCTCCAGCTCCCTGAGCCTGGCAGGGACTACAAAGTCGGGTGGTTGTAACATGTCGAAATGTACACCACCTCATTCTGCTCTCCTAGATCTGCTTCCACATCTGTTGCCCTGTAGATTCATATGTCCTTAAAACTTCCTCTTCTCAAAACATTTTACACGCCCAAGTCTCTGAGACTGGATCTAGTTTCCTACTTTCCCACTACTAACATTCACTAGCTGTATCCTCTTAGCCAAAGAACACTCAAACACAAAGGTTCTCTCTAGCATCCTAACATAGGTAGGAATGCACAGTGGAAAAAAAAGTGCTGGATCAGATGTCCCTAAACACATCTCACTTAGAGGTCTATGCTCCAAAGCACTGATCGTATCGTATTCATCGAGTAACAGGAACGATCAGTACGCCTCAATGAATACTCAGCTACCGATATGTCATCCTGCCAAAGCTATATAAGCTCTAGAAAAATCTCATCCACCACCTCAATCCAGTCCTCAGCAGCCTGTGAGTCGGGCTCACCTCAGAACCTGATGGGTATCTGATACTGAAACACGTGTATGACACTAAGCCTACATGTGTCATCTACCAGTACCACCGGTTGTAACTACTAACCAACATGTAGTGATATAGCTAGCACACTACCCAAAGGTACTATCTCAGGAATCGTTCCACGTACTAAAGACTCATCACTATGCAGACCAACCTCATGGTCACTCACTGGGAAACACTAGTAGCTATGTCCACTACCCACTCTACTGGTGTCTCAACTGGGTGTAAAACACTAGAAATCGCCTCCAGGTAGTCCTCTACTGCATGGGAATCTGTCTCGCCTAGTAACCTCGGAGGCCTCTGCTATTGGAACTCATGCAACATGCTCTGTCGTCGTGCACCATCCTCTAGTATGGCTGGTGGTGTCTTCTACCTAATGGGTGGTGGTGCTGCTAGTACACCACACGAAGGTTTCAACATAATAAAAAGGGCCATGTACCAGAGCCTCATTGCTCTGTGGGCCATCATCCTGTACTCTATCAGAACTCTAACTGGCAGTTTTCATGGAGGCATCCTAACAGATGTGACATGGTCAAAGATTTATACCTAGTGAGCTAACATGGTTTGAGCTAACATAAAGAAAACTTTTGGAAAAACACACGAAATCGGTGTTTTCATGCACTGATTCATAAATCATTATTCAGGGTCCTGGTATATGGATACGATGACCAACGCACCAACACTAGACTCCTCGAACTGAAGAACACACTTAGTACCCTTAACAATATTGCTTCAAAGAAAAGAATGATCAGAGTCCTGAGTTCTGCGGTAGAACCAACTCCTCTGATACCAATTTATCACGACCCGTCCTCGGGGCCCGTGCATTGACTACCCCAAGAACGCCTTCCATATGCCAGGGGATGGTGACTAGCACCAAAGGCGTAAATCCCAAGGCTGGGAAGTCATTGCCTTTATAAAAGTAAACACACAAAATCAGAGTACACAATTGGAAGCAAACACTATGTAAAAACTGAATACAAAAGATGTACTAGAAAGTAAAAGGGACTGGAAATACAAGCCCAATAGTAAAGTACAAGGACAATACATACAGGTACAACTGAAAAGACAAAATAACTGGAAGGGGACAAGCCGCTCCTGGATCATCCACCATGGATCCTACCTGAAGGGTAGGTAAAGATAGCCTCCCCAGCACTCCACGCCCATCCATCCCCTCCGGGTACCGACTCATCATGATTTTCACCTTCGGGTACTGTCTTTTCCTCATACACTCTGCCTCAGTCAGCGCTTTCCGATGTATGTATCCAACACAATGAGGTGCGGGCATAGCCCATGCAGGGGTAAGTATAACGACACTCAGTAGGGACCCCGAGACCCTCAAGGTCTCACAGAAATCAACAAGTATAAACCACAATGTATGAATAAATGGATAACCATTACTTAGGTATATTCCCATAAATATACCTAAGTTAGCTAGTAACCCATCTCAATCATGAGAAAAACACAAAGGTCATTGACTCATCTCAAACTAGGATTTTCATTAATAAAACCACAATTACTGGAGAATTCCTCCTCTGTCGAGTACAGTGGCCCTGTCATGACTCTGAGGTGATACTCACTAATCTTGAACTACTGAGGTACTCCTCCTGTCGTGTACTGTGGGTCTGCTGCCAAACCAGGCGCTCCGTCTGCTGTGGGTCTGCCGCCAAACCGGGAGCTCCCCCTAATAGCCTACAGAGTTACTCCTCCTGTCGAGTACCGTGAGTATGCATCCAAACCAGGCGCTCCGTCCGTCGTGGGTCTGCCACCAAACCGGGCACTCCGTCCACTGGGCTAGTCTAATCACTCCGAGTCGAATTGGTCAATCAGTCGTCAGGTCTACAACTACTAGGTCTTTGCACTCTGTATGCTCGTCTCTGAGAGGTTCCGCTACACGAGATACTAGTCGATACTCCAAGTGTCATGAGGTATCATGTGGAAGTATCTAGAAGGACCACCACGTCATAGGGGTCTTAGCGCAACAAGCGGTGCGTCAATCGGACCCCCGGTCTCTGAGTTATTATCATTTTGGTCCTGGGGGCCCGGTTGGATTTGTGTACGAACCTACCTGACCCTAACTCAACTATACCTCAAACTTCTATAGGTTATACTCAAAGGGACGACTATGCTCCAAGAATACCAGCACTGCTGACGGTTCGTCAAACGGACTTCTAGTGCCAAAGATATGGCCCAAGAAGATAATGGGTCAGTAATGGGCCCGGGTCCGGTCCGACCCGGTCGGACCGACTCGGCCCAACCCAGCCTGGGCCGACCCAGTTTTGGTTGACCCAGTTAGACTCATTGGGTCTGACCCGTCTCATTGGGCGGGTCAGCCTCCTATGTTTTGACCCCATCCGCTGGGCATGGCCCAGCGGACCGCGAGGGCGGTTCGGTCCGATAGTCGCCATGTAGGCGGATCAATGACTCGGCCCGGGAGACCAGGCCGGTTCGGCCAGTGACACCATGAGGGATGACGTGGGTTGGCTCGGGAGGCCGGTGGCCGGGTGGCTAGCAGGTAGGAAGCGTGTGGCGTGTGCAGGCCGACCGGTCACCAGGCATGTCGTCGGTGCACCGGGTAGGGTGCGGCAGGCTACGGTGGCGCTGGGCATGCCACCGAGAGGGGCCGTTCAGGCCGCCTTGGGTACAGGTAGCACGTCGGGGGCACTGGGTAGGCCGAGCAGCCTGCCGGGGGGTGCTGGGCTGGCAGGGCAGCGCGTCAGGGGGGGGGGGGCTGGTCTGGCAGAACATCGGGGGGGGGGGGACTCCAGGCAGGCCGGGCAGCATGCCGAGTGGTGCCAGGCTGGCGGGGTAGCACACCGGGGGCGCGGGGTTGGCCGGGCGGTTCACTGGCGAGGTGTGGGGGCACCAGGAAGTGCGCCGGCGGGGCACAGGGGCGTGTCGGGGCGCCGCAGGGGCGGCGCGGTTCAGGGAGGCTGCGGGTAGCGCGACCCTTGTTCGCCATCTACATCGATGCCGCCTCTTTTCCATGTCGTGTTTCCTCTTCATGGAATATCACAAAGAAAATTTGACTGAGGGTGTTGGGCCATGTGAGGTTGGCCCGAACCCTCCGCTTTTATGGTTATAGTAGTTGGTTCATCAAAGGCACGATGAACAACAATTTAATCACAAAACATTGCAATGATTCCTTTCAAAATAGATGAGAAAAGAAAGGGAATGCTTCTTAATGTAAAACCCCCTACCTCATTTTTCATTCGTAGATGAAGTCGCGGAAAAAGGTGGGCGTCTATTCATCAATTTCCGCGTTTGTCATGCACTCCCAATTCTCACGCTCAAGAGTCAAAAGGAAGAAGGGTAGTCGTCATTGGCGGATGAGTGTTCGAAGGTGACGTCGTCGTTGGTGATGTTATTCAGTGGCAACGCCATCTTCTTTAATGTGGATGAAGGTCGTTGGAGTTGTCATGGGCATCACTTCCCTTTCCTTTCCTCGGTTGAAGTATGATGAAGAAGGAAGAAGATGACGTCGTCATTCTTCAATGGAAGGAGCGTTCTTCATTGAGAGGATGAAGTTCTCTCTCAAGTCCCACCCAAATGAATTCCCAACCAAATGAGATAATAGCTTTGTCTATTATTTAATCGTTGGATTCAATTAAAAATAATTCCAAATTTTAATTCATTAAACGAGGGGGATTAATTAATTCAATGTGGGTTGGCACATTTAATTAGTGGAGGATGTTTAAGGGTTCCCCCACTTTATGAAGAGTTACAAAGGGTTAAAGGGGGTTTAGATGTTCGTGTGGGCCCCACATTTCAAACATCAATTGGGGGTTTAAGGGTGTGGGGGGAAATCATGTGGGCACCACATAAAAATATCCTCCCAAGGGAGGTTATGTGTCGGTGGGCCCCACCTCCAACTACTCCTTGGAGGATTAAACTGCCACGAATAAAAATAAAGTTACCGCTTTATTTTTATTCAATTTAATTAAAACCCCCAAAACAAACTTCTACTCTCGTTCGAACAAAACTATGGTGAAGGTCTCACAAAGCAATCACCGACGTTGCGAGTTCCAAAGTTCCATCAGATTTTAATTCCGAGCACCAGTTCAAAAGATATAAAATCCAGAACATAGGTTTACTGAACGTACACGAAAAAAAGTTCGGAAAATTTTTATTAGTCACCCACGACTCGCGCCGGTTGAGGGTAGGCTCTTCCTAGGTGAAACAAACTCCAAAAAACCCAACAGTACTCTCAGATTTTTAATTTGAATCACCGTTTTGAAGTTATGAATTTTACAATAAAATAATTTTCACTTTATTATTTTATTTGCGGCCAAAAAATAACTTTTTCTTGTGGCACACGCTGACCAATGTTAGTATCTTCTTAAATAAATCATGACCTCACAAGTTCAACGGATGTCTCAGATTTTTAATTCAAGCTATCGTTTGTGAGTTATAAGCATTTGAAAAATAAAATAATTTCTTTATTTATTTTATTTATGGTTATGCTATTTTTGGGATTTCTCACAGGAGGGCAGCGCCGACTAAACTTAAGTCGCGGCTAGGGTAAAACCACCATCCTGAGTGCAACGGTACCCTATGATTTCTTATCTGAGTAACATTTTAGGAGTTATTTCACTTTTTCATGAAAAATGCTTACGCGCTTTAAGTTAAGCTTAACAAAACTTTAGAAATTGATTTCGGTCACAACGGTCCTCGGACTCAAGTGCTGTCAGAAACAGTGGACTCGTAAAATTCCCATGAATTTAACAAAAAAATTTACACCGAATTTCTGGGTCTTTACATGTACGACCTACCATCTCCATGAATAGTGTAATTCATTTTATGTCCCTAAACATTATGAAGTACTATAAATACATGTATAATTAATATATATGATAATTATATAGTGTTATTTTTTTAAAATTATGGAACATTGATCAAATTAAAAAGAATGAAAATAACAAACCAAAACATACCTGAAAAGTGAAGCAGTTATTACATGAAACATAATTTTTTCAGGGAATGAATAATAAATGGGTAATAAAAGTTCAAAAGAAAATAAAATATTGTGTGATATATAATATCGTGGTTTTATAATATATGTATAATTATCCTAAACTTATTAAAAATGAGTTTTGAATATGTATGATGAAATTCGAGATTTGAGGTAAGGGATTTCTAGTCTCTCTTATATTTCTAAGAGACCAATACCATATTCACCACTCATTTATTTTGTGTGGTCTATATACTACCCCATTCAAATATTATCTAATTAAAACTTTTATTTTAATGATATTTAATATTTGGTTTTATGTTATTAATTAATGGGGGTTATAATTTATTAGTTTCAAAAATTGTAATGTATTCTCCTATCACTTTTATTTTTGTAGAAAACATGCCTTATACACATTTTTTTCTTGTGAGTGGTGTATATAATACTAATTAATTTCATTTATTATTATTATTAAGAAAATTATGGGGTATATATGTCCATATATTATTATCTATTTCATGGGGGTTATTGTTAAATAGTTACCATAGTGGTAATGGTTTTATGTTACAATCTCTTTGTATATCACTACTATAAAATATGACTTTAAAATCACTAAAAATGGACTTTATCTATGCTAGATATTAGAGAAATATTAAAAGACCTAGTATTTTATCAGTGCTAAGAAAAAACTGATAAATTGGTCCTTGATCAGTGATTTTTTTAGCACCGATAATGGGGACATTTATCAATTCTTATAATAGTGTAGATGAAGGAACCATTTATCAGTTTTATTAAAAATGCTAATAAAGGTACCCATTTATCAATCCTTTTAAAAGAGATGACAAAGGTTTCATTTATTAGTTATTTTAAAATAACTAATAATGTGGAGTACTATATCATGTTGTAACAACACACTATAACACCAATGGAATGTGCTATAACAATACACCACATCACTAACAGGACCACCATATATCAATAAAATAAATCACCAATATATAATTTAAATAAAATTAAATTTACAAGACAAATACAAGAAAAAACATTATTATATTCATTTAAAACATTGGTTTATAGAATTATATAAGTAAAAATTATGACATACATTCGAAAATATCAATATCCCATTGTATTTTGATCTCGGACTCGACTAAAGCTATTTATGAATAAACAACCCCAGATCAAGCCAAAAAATTCACATGTATAAGAAAATTATTCTTTTGTTAGTAATAATATAAATAAAAAATTTATCAAAGAGAGTTAATTTCAAACTAAACATTGAGTTATAATAGGAACACTATGTATTTGATTGAGTATCAGTTGATTATTGCATGTCACACTAATTTTTATTCTTATTTAAAAATATTCTCTATCATAATTAATAAAATAAGTATAAGATTAATCCCCATGGGCATAGCTTAGTGGTTGCATCCTATGGGGGTGTTTGGGAGGCCTCAGTTTCAAACATCCACATATGAATTTAGGTAAGGTTTAGTTTTTTTATTCCCCTTCCCCTGAACAATGTAATATAAATAATTATAAGGCAAAAAACAATGAAATAAATTAAGTAATATCAGATATAATGATGGGAAAACAATCTAAGCTTGTATGCTCAGTTTTGGTGATGTGATGCATGATTTAAACTAAAATGGCGCTTATATATTTAAAATATGTACTTGGAGTCATACCATTCAAACTACACATCTGCTTTAGGTAAGGATGGTTAATACCCAACACAAAAAAATTATGGATCATTTTCTTAAAGTATCAAAACAATTCAAATGTGTTTTCCCATTTTTCAATATGTAATTTGACTTTTTTACTGAAATGTCATTTAAAACTAGAAACACACACATTGAATCATACACATCACATAATGTATTCAATTGAAATGATTCTAATTTCTACACATTTAAAATGACTTATGAATAATTTTCCAAAATTATAAATAAAATCTTAGCATGTTTTCTCAGTTTTTAGTGAGTAACATTTTTTGAAGTTTACTGTCGATTTAAAATTGATAATGAACATAGTGAGTCATACTGGGCACATCGTTTATCAGATTGAGGTGTGGTTGATTCCTAAATTTCATAAATTAATTATGTAATGTTTTACTAAATTATCAAAACAATCTAAAATTTAGATTGGTTTTGAGTAGAGAAGTTTTAATTTTTACTAAAATTGATGTCAATTTCAAATAAAAAGATGCACTTGGAGTCATACCGGTCACAAAATTCATCATATTGAGGCTCATATGATTGCAACAGATCTCATATAAGTTATTTATTGTTTTACTTATGAATCAAAATAATTTGAATACATTTTCTTTAAATTTTGAGTATGTCACTTTTATTGTTTTCTAAAATGTCATTTAAAACATGAAACACACACTCTGTTTCATACCTATCATATCATTTATCTTTCTGACATGAGACCAATTATTACTCTTCAAAAATTAATTATGAATCTTTTTCCTCAATTATCAATAAAATATGAGTGTTCTTTTTAGGTTTCTAGTGAGTGACAGTTTTTTGAAGTAAAATACCAATTTTAAACAAATAACAGAAACTTTGAGTCATTCCTGGAATATATTGTGTCATATTGAGGTGATGCTAATTCCTTAACATCAAAACTAAAATATGGATCATTTTTTAAAGTATCAAAACAATTCGAAATAATTTTATTGGTTTTGAGTATGTCGGTTTTTATTTTTACCTAAATTAAATTAAATTTTAAATAGAAAGAAGAACTTGGAATTATACTGGTCACACCATAATTCAAATTGAGGTTTGGTTGATTCCTAAACATCTAAAATGACTTATGAATCATTTTATTAATGTATAAAAACAATCCAAATGAGTTTTCTTAGTTCTTAGTATGTCACTTCTCATTTTTACTAAAATTCCATTTTAAACTAGAAACTCACACTCTAAATCATACCGATGACATCATGTATCGATATAACATGATAAATATATATAATTCAAAATGACTTATGAATCATAGACAAAACTTATCATGAAAATATGAGCATGTTTTCTAGGTTTTCAATGAGTGGCACTTCTTGAACTGAAATGGTTATTTTAAACTGATAGGGGATACATTGAGTCCTATCAGGAATATTGTATATTAGATTAAGGTGAGGCTGATTACTACATGTCAAAAATGACATATGGAACATTTTCCAAAATTATAAGAAAACAAGAATTTTTTTCTTAGATTTTAATAGACCAGTTTTTTTACTATAACTAAGTTCAATTTTAAATAAAAAGATGCACTTGGAGTCATACTTGTCACAAAATGTGTCAAATATTGATTTGGATAATTTTTACACATCTAAAATGGCTTATGGATAATTTTAAGGAACTATCTAAATAATGAAAATTCAATTTCTCAGTTTTGAGTATGTCACTTGACTTTTTTACTAAAATATTATTTTAAACTGGAAACATGCACTTTGACCCATAAAAATCAGATCGTGTATAATTTTGAAATGAGATGAATTCCTACACATAAAAAATTATTTATGAATATATGTATTAAAGTTTTAAGAAAATATGATCAATTTTTCTATCTTTTTATTGAGTGATAATTTTTGAACTAAAATATTGATTTAAAACAAGAAACAGGTATATTGAGTTAAATTGGGTACATCTTGTATCATATTGAGGTGAGGAAAATTCCTACACATAAAAAAATACATATGGATCATTTAACTAGATTATCAAAAAAATATTACTATTTGTGGTATGTTTTGAGTAGGTCATTTGTCCTTTTTACTAAAATTTATGTCAATTTCAAATAAAAAGATGCACTTGGGGTCATACCGGCCACACCATGGGTTATATTGATGTTCAAATGATTTCTAAAAGTCCCAAAAGACTTCGGGAACATTTTCAAAAGTATCAAAACAATAAGAATGTTTTTTATCAATTTTGTGCACGCAAATATTCTTTTTACCAAAATATCATTTTATTCTGGGCACATGCATTTTGACTAATACTGATCACATTGTGTATCAGTTTGATATGAGAAAAATTCCTACATATCACAAATGATTTATGAATCTATGCGTTAAATTATAAAGACATTATGAGAACATTTTATTCTTTATCAATGAGTAACACTTTTTTTAACTAAATTTGAGATTTTAACATGATAACATACACTTGGAGTCATACCGGGTACATTATGTATTAGATTGAGATGGGGATAATTAATAGACATAAAAAATGAAATATTGATCATTTTATTAAAGTATCAAACCAATCTGAATGTTTTTTCATGTTTTTCACTATGGTATTTTTCTTTTTTACTAAATTTAATGTCAATTTTAATTATAAAGAATCACTTGGAGTAATACTAGTCACACCGTATGTCGATTGAGGTGTATCTAATTCCTTGTAACGTCCTAAAATTTTATTAATAAAAATATCTCCTAATATAATTAATTGTATTATTATATAAAATGGATATATAAAACATATGTACTTTCTTGTTTTTATGTTTTTGTAATTTAAAATTCCATTAAGAATTTCTACAGTTTCTAACATAGTCTTTGAACAGTGAACACAAGATTAGTATAAATATAGGGCTTTAACAAATACAATTTATTCAGGAAAATGAAGAGATAGCCTCATGGAGTATAATTTATCTATAAGAAGCCAATTTTTCAGAGCATAGAAAGGGGGTACCATCACTGGACATTGCTCTTGACCAAGATCAAGCCAAGCTTCAACACGTTAAGCCTGAACAATATCTTTTACGAGAGAAGTATATGTTAATAGATTTTACCACTATAGAGATTTTATATGAGCCTCCCTAAGAGTCTGTCACCAACACACACCTTACCCTTAGGTCTTATTAAGGTGTTATAAGGGGTTATGTAACAAGACCTTATCACTATGATTATGTGCTTTATTTGTATAAGGAATATACATTCATTTCATTATTGTTAATTTGAAAATGGGTTTTTAAAGCATAAATAGTATTTTTATTTAATATTAAATTAAAAACTATTTTTTGATGAATTAATGGATTTTTGAATTTAATAATATTCTAATAAAATATTGTTACTAAATTACTTTTTATTAAATATAAAAGATAGTATAATTTTTATGAATAAAAATGTAATTTTTATTAAGGTTTGAAAATTATATTTGTCAATCCCCATAAATTTTAGATAAATATTAGTTTTTATTTTAAAATAAAAAATTAAAATATTATGAAAATTATTCAGTAAAATGTATATTATTGTTGGATTCGGGATATGAAAGTTATCTGACGGTGATTTTTTGATAATTTTCTGAGACATTCAAATTTTTGCATAAAAATTAAATACCGTTTAAATATAGAATGTTTTTTATGATATCGTAATGACTCAATATTGATTTAATAAAATACTATAAAATTGATATTAGGACAATATATGTTTAAAGTTTAAAATATTGTAATTTTAGAATGTTTTTATTTATTTACAATGCCCTAGTAAATCCTCCAAGACTTATAAAACATTTTAACTTTTTAAAATGATTTCCTTGAGAGTGCAACTCACCTCTACATAAGAATTCCTAATATTCTAATATGTTCAGAAATTGGACATATAAAATAATGTTTTCCAATGCCCTTTTGATGAAAAAATGGGAAAAAACCATGGTATGGTTTTTGGTTTTGATTAGTTTAATGTGTAGTGTCCAAAACATAAATAATAAAGAATTTCCTCTCCTTTCCTATCTAAACCCACTAAATCTCCCATTACTCTTCACTAAAACCATTTGGATCTCGAACAAAACCTACCATCCTATCTCTATAATCCTCCAAAGTCTCCCCAATCTCCCATGAAGCCTCTATTAATCCTTTCCCGGTCTTTGAGATCACAATTCCAAGTAAGAGATCCTCACTTTCCTTCATTCTTTATTTATGTCCAAGTTTCCTTTTATTGTTATTCCCTTTTATTTTCAATTAAGAATGTAGGGGTATGATTTCTCATATCCCATATACTACCCAACTTATGTTTTAATAATGAGATACCCCTTTATATATGATTAATTCCTCCTATCTAAACCTGTTACCTTGCTGAGATTCCATAAGGGATTTCCATCTCCTTATTTACTTTCCCACAATTCCTTTATATTATAAATCTATATTCCATTACATATGTTGGTATATTATTTTAAATTACCCCCTTACTATCCATTTAATTCATAAATAATGAGATACCGCTTTATCTCTCATCAACCCATTTTATGATTTCTATTTGACGTCGTTATGCTGCTGAACTTACACCAAAATTTCCCATGACAAAATCATTGTGTAAGTGAATACCATACCCATGTCTCTATAAAGGTTATTCACCTTTATAAACATTTACTTGTTTTTTAGGACTTCTATTTATGTATACCACATCTCTTATTTTTCTAATAAATTATGATGTTTAATGAATCCATGTTGTATGATCTATGTGGCACACTAATGCATGAAATGAAATGACTTAGAAGGGTGCGCCCTGATAGCGCCAAAATGCATTGGGTAAGTAATAATATTAGGATAAATAAGGTGAAATGAGTGTTGAATAATTCTAATTCATGTAAAATTTGTGTTTACTCCTGATAATTCAAGTTCAATTAGGGTTTACTCATGCTCTATGTGCAATGAGTCTTGGCTCTGCTAATAAAATGTTAAATATTTTTTCCACACTTACATCTTATGATAATCATGATATATCATTACATTATATTAATATTTCTATTATTATCCATTGATATACCTATTTTATAACATGTATTTTATTCCTCATGTTATTTATTGTTTACTCCCTTAAAAGGCGTTATGGCTCACCCTTTTCTTATGCATGTCCTCAGGTTATCCCATGCAATGCTAAGTATGAAGGAATGTTATGGTAATGTAAAATAAATTATCAATAAAGATGTTGTATTTCATGTTTTAAGTAGTTATGTAATGTTCTTAATATCCCACTACACTAAACCTATCAATCCACTAAGTTTTCTTAAGTGAATGTTTATGTAATAAATTATATTTATGTGGGTAATAAAGAGCAGGGTTGTTATAGTTGGTATCAGAGGATAGGTTTAGTTATTTTTCGGATTAAGATATGAAAACCCTAGTGAATGAATTAGGGATAAAAATAAGAATAATATAAACATACCTAAAGTTTAGTGAGTATAGAGTATGTGGTTTATCAAGAAAATACATCTTTGTCTGGATACAAACAAGTATAGGTGGCTCTAGCCCAGATGAATCTAGGGGTAAAACCAGAAAACACCACTTTGAGCTAGACATGAATGGGAACTGGTGCTTGAAAATAGCCCTTGATTAACTCTTGGTTATGATACTCATGGGGGTATGATTTTTTAAAATTATAATCTTAGTATGAACCATTATTAAAGAAATACATAAAATTCCCCTAAGAATATATGCTAGGAAGTAGATAATGGATAACATAGATTAAAGAATAGAAATTTATAATTTAAAGAGATAAATGTAATCTACATGTTATACATTTTTGTCTTTGGATTACCCTTTCAATGTTACCCTTAACTATCCTTTTATTCTTGACAATAACAAGTAATAGGAGGACTTGAGAAAACAATCGGTGTGAAGATCAATGAGATGACTATTCTAATGATATTCCCAATCTGATAGAAGTGGGAATCACAAATTTTGTCATGATAATATCTTAGTTAACTCGTGTTTTGAATAAAAACATGGGTCAAGATGATCGTCTAACCCCCATCCCCCATGAATGAAAAGGACAAAATAAAGATCTTCATGAGACAAAGGCCTCCTACTTTTAATGTATCATCTGACCCCTCAATCATAGAATAATGGATAAACTCCATTAAAAAGAACTTCTCCATCCTATAATGTTCTAAACAAGAGATGGTTCTTTTGTATGCTTATCATATGGAGGGTGAAGTTGATCAATGGTGGAAATTGATCAAAAATAGAAATCATGAGGAAGATATCGAGGCATTGGAATGGAAGGATATCTAGAAAATGTTTTTTGATAAATAGTTTCCTCACACCCTCTGAATTAATATGGAAAGGGACTTCTTTTACCTCAAGAAAAAGACAACAAATCCATCAGATCATACAAGGCCAACTTCACAAGGCTTACACTATACATCTCCGGCTTTGTCGTTACCCCCATAATTCAAGGGTTACAACTTCTTTGGTAGGATAAAACCGAGCCTATAGTAATCCCTAGTGATCCGTGACTTCTGTAGCTATGATGAAATTGTCCGATGTGCCCTCAAAGTTGATATGGAGATCGATGAATCTCATGGGTATTGTGGGGATAAGAAGTAGAAAGTAGACATTATTTCTGGAAGTCCAATGGATAAATCCAATGGATCTAAGTAAATACATCACCCCACTTTCCAAAGGTGTAGAAAGAAGTACCTCAGAAACTGCCTAAAGGGGATGAAGAAATATTTTACGTGTGGAAGAGAAGGATACTTGCCCATTAATTTTCAACAAAAAAATCTCCTACTACGATATAGGAGAGGAACATTTCGTTCAACCCTCAACTATCTATTAATTTATTCAACAACAAAAAACCGGGGCACTTTTCAAACTAGTTCCCTAAGATAAGGGTTTTTTAAGGAAAACAACAACATCCATGGTAGAAAGTGTGGTCTTTTTCAATCACTACCACTGAATAAACCCCCAAAAATGAATTGGTGACAGGTATGCTAGTTATTCCATCAATAATAGATAACATACTTTTGGATTATCATACAATGTATTCTTTTAAATCCCGAATTTTTAGTAGAACAACCCCAACGCCTCCAAAAATCATGGAAGTAAAGATTTCAGGGATAATAGAAAATTGATCAATCATTGCATCCAATGAATATAACTCTTCCCCTATCATATTTTTTTGATTGAACTTCCTAGATAACTTAGGAATACTCCTTATAGTGGAATTTGATTCAATTCATAGCATAGATTGTCTTTCATTATATAGATTTAACATAAATTTCTCTGAGAGGGAAATCATTTTCCATATAGAGAATCGACCCCCCGATTCTATACAAGTTCCAAGAGGAGGAAAAATCTTCTTTAGCACCATCATCCCAAGTAATGATATTACTGCAATATGATAACATGTATCATTCTCTGTTGATTGAGTCTATCGAAGCAACCATCCTTAAAGAAATGCATATTGAGAGGGAATTCACTGAAGTGTTTCCCAAGGAATTTCCTAGTTTTCCTCCTAGAAGAGATGTTGAATTCGCAATTGATCTTATAACTGGGGAATTTCCAATATCCAAGACTCCATATAGAATGGTTTTTGTGGATCTTTAGGAGCTAAAGAAATAACTACATGAGAATATAGATAAAGGTTTTATATTCCCAAGTGCTTCACTAAGGGGTGCACCAGTCCTCTTCATCCAGAAGATGGATGGGTCAATAAGCCTTTGCATTGATTATCAAGAGCTCAACAAAATTACAAAAAAGAATAGGTACCCTCTTCCACAAATTCATGACTTGTTTGATCTACTATGTTTAGTGTAATAATTCTCCAAGGAGGATCTACGGTCTGAAGAATGAATTGTGAGATTTGGGTCAAGACTATGTGTTTGATCAAGTTCAGTGTTAAAGAATGATCTTTTGGATGATGCACACAGTTGTAATTTCTCCATTCTCCCAGGAAACACAATGATGTATTGTGATCTTAGAGATCATTATTGGAGGGATAAATGAAGAATGAAATCGCTGAGTATACATCAAAGTTCTTGGTATGTTAGTAAGTGAAGTCCAAGAGGTATAAGTCTAAGGGGATGATGCAACCAATTCCCATACCAACATGGATATGGGAAAACATCACCATGGACCTTTTCCCAAGTATTCCAAAGACATCCAAAGGAAACAATGCTATCTGGGTTGTTGGGGATCATCTTACAAAGTTTGTACACTTCATTTTAGTTCAAGAGGATTTCTCATTGGATCAACTTGCAAAAATATACACTAAATAAGTGGTAAGGCTGCATGGAGTACAACTATCTATTATATCTGATTGAGACCCATGACTTGCATCTATGTTCTGGAAGAGTATCCAACATGCTGGGAATACTAAAATGAACTTTAGTACAAATTATCATCCTCAAAATGATGGCCAATTTGAGCAGACTATCCAGACACTTGACTACATGTTGAGAGAATTATCAATGGACATCAAAGGTGAATGGGATCAACATCTTCCTCTGGTTTAGTTCTATTATAATAACATTTTCCACTCAATCATTCAAATGGATCCTTATGAATTTATTAATGGGAAGAGGTGAAAAACACCAACCTGTTGGGATGAAGTTGGGGAGTGAAAATCCTAGGTCCAGAAATGGTTGAGGAAATGGTGGAGAAGATTAAAACCAATTAGCAACAGATTATAGATACTCAGTGTCAACAAAAGAGCTATGATTATCATCGTCGATGAGACCTAGAGTTTGAAGTTGGAGATAGGGTATTCCTCTACATATCACCATGGAATAGAGTTATGAGATTTGGAAAGAAGGAAAAGAATATTCCAAGGTACATCAACCCATTTGAGATCCTTGATCACATTTGAGTAGTGGACTATCAACTAGAACTCCCACTAATCCTATCACAATTACATGATGTATTCCTTGTATCACTCTTGAAGAAGTACATACCTAACTCATTGAATGTACTCAATATTTAGGTTGTACCATTGGAGAATGATCTCTCCTATAAAGAGAACTTGATGAAGATATTAGATCCTAGAGAAAAGGTTCTATTAAATAAGACAATTACCCTCATCAAGGTGTTATGGTAAAATAAAATGTTTTAAGAGGAAATGTGGGAATCATATGAAGTGATAAATCAGAGTTACCCACATCTGTTTTAGTGTGGGAAAAGGAATTTTTTTAGGATTATTTTATTAAGGGGGTAAGATTGTAATGACCCAAACATTTATTAATGAAAATACCTCTTGATCAAATTAAGTGTCTTATTATGTATTATATATATATATAACATATTCCCTTCCATGGTTTTATGTTTTTGGATTTTAAAATACCGTTATGAATTTTTACCATTGCTAATATAGCCATTGAAAAGTGACCACAAAATTAGTATAAATACAGGGCTTTAACAAATCTGATTTACTCATAAAAAGGAAGTGATTGACTCAAATAGTAGAATTTCACCATAAATATCCCATTTTTCAGTGATTGGAAAGAAGGTGGAATCAATCGGCTTCACTCTTGACCAAGACCAATCTATTCTTCAACACATTAAGCTTGAACTGAATCACCTACGGGATATGTGGAAGTTAATAGAGATTATCACATGAGAGATGTTATCCAAGACGCCCTAAGAGTCTGTCACCATCACAAACCTTAACCTTAGTTCTTATGCAGGTGTTATGAGGGGTTATGTAACAAGACCTTGTCATGATGATTATGTTGGTTTTTAAAGAATATACATTCATTTCATTATTGTTACTTTGTAAATGATTTTAAAGCACAAATAGTATTTTTAGTTAATATTAAATTAAGAAATCTATTTTGATGAATTAATGTATATTTTAATTAAATAATATTTTAATAAAATATTATTACTAAAATAATTTTTGTTAAATATAAATTAGCATATAATTTTTATGAATACAACCATAATTTTTATTAAGGTTTGAAAAATGTATTTTTCCAAACCCATGAATTTTCGATAAATACCGGTTTTTATTTTTAACGTAGAAATACAGATATTTAGAAAATTATTTAGATAAAATGAATATTATTTTTTGATTTACGATTTCAAATTTATCTAACGGTGAATTTTTCATAATTTTCAGAGATAGTTTATTTTCCACATAAAAATTAAATACCGTTTAAATATATAATGTGTTTTATGATACGATAATTACTCAATAGTGATGTAATAAAATACTATGAAAGGGATATTTAGAAAATATATCTTTTACAATTAAAATAAAATGATTCTATATTTTTTTGATTAATTTTACAATTCCATAGTGGACCCTCCCAGACATATAGAACATTTTAAAATTTTAAAATGATTTCGTTGAGAGTGTGATTCAACTCCACATAAGTAAGCCTAATATTTTAATAATTATGGCCATTGGACATATAAAATAATTTTTTACTCTCCATTTTGGAAGAAACCATGGAAAAAACCATGGTATGGTCTATGGTTTTGATTAGTATAATGTGTAGTGTCCAAAAACTAAATAATAAAGAACCCACTCTCCTTTCATATTTAAACCCATTCAATCTCCGTTTCCACTTCACTCAAACCATCTAGAGCTCAACCAAAACCTACCCTCCTCTCTCTAGAATCCTCCCAAGGCACCCAAATCTCTCGAGAAGCCTCTCCCAAGACTCTACCAATCCTTTCAAATCACACTTCCAAGTAAGGGATTCTCACTTTCCTTTGTTCCTTATTTATGTACATGTTTATTTTTATTATTATTCCCTTTTTATTTTCTATTAAAAACATTGAGGTATGTTTTCAGACCTCTCCTAAATTTCCCTCCTTATGTTTTATTTATGAGAGAACCCATTCTATCTCATTAATTCCTCCCATGTACACCCGTTACCTTGAAGATATTCCGTAAAGGGTTTCTCTCTCCTCATTTACATTCAAGAAATTATATTATATTATGCATCACAATTTGACTACATATGTTTTATGTTTCATGACCCCATTATTTTCCATTTCATTTATAAATTATGAGAGACCCTTTTCTCTCTCATCAAGTCATTTCAAAATTTTTATTTAACGTCGTTATGCTGCTGAAGTTACACCAAAATTGCCCGTGTGAAAAACAACATGTAATTGAATACCATACCCATGTCCCTATCAAGGGTATCCACCTTTATTAACACGTACTTGTTGATTTAGGACTTATATTTAGGTATTCCACGTATCTTATTTGTGGAATAAATTATAACATTTAATGAATCCATGTTGTATGATCTATGTGGCACACTAATGCATGAAATGAAATGATTAAGAAGGCTGCGCCCTGATAGTACTGCAATGCATTGGGTAAAGAATAAAATCATTATATTTAATGTAAAATGAGTTTTTAATCATTCTAATTCAAGTTCAATGAGTTTTTACTCATGATTCATGTGCAATGAGCCTTGTATCAAGCTAATATCATGTTAAATTTTGTTTCCACACTTCCATGTTATGAAAATAATGCTATATCATGCCTTTATGTTCATGTTTCTATTATGATACATTTATTTCCTATTTTAAAAATGTATTGTATTCTTCATGGTATTCCTTGTTTACTCCCTTATTCATCTTTAAATATCACCTTTTTCTTATGCATGTCCTTAGGTTATCCAATTCAATGCTAAGTACGAAGGAATGTTATGGTCATATAAAAGAGGTTTTCAATAATGATGTTGTATTTTATATTTTAAGTAGTTATGTAATGTTCATAATATCCCAAGGCACTAGACCCCTTGATCCTCATATTTGTATTAAGATCATGTTTATGTAATAAATAATGTTTAAGTTTGTAATAAAGAACAAGGTTGTTATATTCCTACATCTCTCAATTTCTCAAAACAATCATAAAGCCAATGTTACCATGATTTACATTTCCTTTCATTTTCAAAATTCAATCACTGTATATTGAATCAATGTTCTTTTCTGAAAAACCATTCTCATTGTTGAAATCATGAAGAGTAGAGGAAGGTAATGTACCAATTTTATCACAAGAATCCACCATAATGGGAACATGATATTTCTATACTCTTCTAGGTTTTAATGAGAAAGGTTTTTCATCTAAGAACATCAACTCAACATGAAGTTTTTGCAGTTCTACAATGAAATGAAATGTAAAGCATGGTATCATTAGTAGAAAGGAACATATTATATCCCTTATCTCTTTATGAAGATAGTTGAAAGTAAAATATGGATTCCGAAAATATTTGTGAAAATAAATAAATAAGAATTAGATTAAAATGATAAGGAAATTAACTTAAAAATAGTAGGTAAAATGATATCAAAATTAATTAATTAAGTAGTAGGAATTCACCTTGTCATGATGGTTGTTTTCATTCTAGATTCATTTTCTTGTTGTAATTATCTCAGTTGTAGGCTCAAAGTCCAATCTGTCTCGAGTATGAGAAGCTTCAAAAAAACACCTCAACCCGAATAAAAGAATCCACCTATATAATAAAAAAATTATTATATGATTAATTCTAAAAATAAATAAATTATACATAAATATGAAATGATAAATAAATTATATGAAAATTTATTTTACTATCGAAAAGTCATGATTACCTCTGTGATTGAGAAGTGGAGGAAACATGAAGGAAAGTGATAAATTCCAACACTAAAAGGGTGAAAAGGTTTTTAGGGAGAAGAAATATGTGGAATTTTTTGAATAGTAAGGCAATAAATATGGACAGACCACACCAACTCAATCAAAATAATTCACCTATATAAGAAAACTATTCTTACGTGAGTAATACTAAATGAAAATAAATTAAACATAAATATTAAACAATATATTAATTCTATGTATAATTATTTTATTGTGAAAACAATTGTATTAACTATGTTATTGAGTATAGGAATCATCATTGCACTTCCAGCAAGGTATGTGTATGAAACATAAAGTTATGTGATAAATACAACACTATATAGGTGAAAAGGTTTTGAGGGAGAATTCTATGGATGTTTTGGTTAAGAAAATTGTGAAATATAGAAAAAAATTCTAAACTAAAAAAACTCTTCAAGGAATAATGAAAATTAAATTAATGTTTCATTATTTAAATTTTCTATAAAATAGGGAAATTATAACATAACATTACCTTTAAATCTTCCAGAAGGGTTTATTTTATTAATTTTTTTTCTTTCAAGGGATCATTAACATTATTATATGTAGAATATAATGTCTTTATAAGTAGTCAAACATTTAATTTGGGTTTTTTTAGTTCAGAAAATAATATATAATATTTTTAAGAGAAACATAATATATTAAAAAACACTTTTATCTTCTCATTGAACTCGTTTTTAATGGTTTTATGGATTTGGTTCCTCAATCGTCAATCCAAATCCACCATTTTTTGACCCTATCACATTAAATACATTGTATATATTGGGATGGGAGTAAACTTATTGTGATCTCCAAATGAAAAGGTTATACGTGTTGAATTTTCATCAGACCTGATATTTTTTTAGTCACTAGAAGGACAATCAAACAATTCTTTTTTGGTGGATCCAAGACATAAAATTCATGAACTACTTGTGAATAAATTATATATAACTCATCATTTTCACCTCCCACGTTGAAATTCACCTTCAAGAAGGAAATTTAATCTTCTTTATCTCCACTCATATTTTATTCCCATTTTTAATTGAAAATTAGCACGTGAACTGTTGTATTATCCAACTCGTATATCTTTTCAATAATGCCAAAATATGACACATTTTAATAAATTTTATTTATATATTTGGAATTATAAATGTGCCTCTCTTCTTCCATAACAATAACAACAATATTTTTTATTATACTATAGTCATCATGTTCTTTAGTAAATAATGTATAACCATTGATTACAAAACTAGTGTAAAATATCATTTTCATTGGGTCCCTAGGCAAGTCATTTAAGTTTTTTCACAATTGAATTCAGTTTTTTGGTATCTCCTTATAAATATGATCTCAAAACCATCCTATAAACTAATAATTATGTGCATTTGATATCCATACTTTATCCCTTGATGGATTGAAATCTATAATAATTTCTTTATGTGAATCAGTATATGGAACAATATATTCACTATTATATAAAATGTAAAGGTTTGATTTTTCTTACTTTATTAAAGTAATTTTAACAACATCTCTTCAAGAAATAGCTTCTCCCATAAGTCATCTGCTTGATGAGACATTTAGAGACTGATGTTCCCAACATCTGATAGGTAATCGGTATGAAATTAAATATCTTCTTAAAACATATATGTTCTTCAATATATCCTTCTGGATGACTTCAATTCTTCAAATACCCTTTCAAAATATTCATATACCATTCAATAGGTTACATCAATCTATAATGGAAATAACCACATATTAAAACCTCTCTATCCAAGTGAACCACCAAGTGAACCCTTATATAAAATAATGATGGTTGTAAGAACATATTTAATTAACATAATATGAGTGCAACCACCTTATTCAAGATTATAAACTTCATCAGTTTTATAAATTTACTACATATGGATTTTAAAAATATGAATATTCTAGTTAATGTATGTCATACAATTTGATTCAAAATGAAACAAAAAGAAAAAAATCATCAAATCTTACATCAAAATATGACATTCATGTGATTTTCGTCTCTATAACTTCAAATTAGTCATTAACATAGAATTCTTTATATTTAATGAATACCCATCTAGATAATTTGCACTATTTGGACAAGAAAGAATAGATTTTTTTAGTCAAGATTGTGTGTAAAATTCTGGAGGAAGAAAAGCCTACCCTTTACCCTTCACCAGTTCCAACTCATCCCTTATACCCATGTCAATAATGTCTAACCTAGCCTTAATTCCATCTTTCATTTTTCAAGAAACATTTAGTAACATGAAAATAATACTGTCAAATATAATTTTTTTTCTATATGAATGAAATAAAGAAAATGTTCAAAAATAATAATTCAAATATGGTAATTCAATGAAAATTGACCCCTTCCTATAACCTAATTTCCTAAGGATTTTTGAAAACGGTTTACTGAAAAAAGTGTCTATATATTTTAATATATTTAATTATTGATCAACCTTTATTGGCGACAATGTTGTACCTTGATTGATATTTCTATATAATGTTGTCATTTATGATCAGTATTTATGTCATTGAGGTAAAAATGTCTTTTGTCCTAAAATTATAGCATTCGAGGAATGTTTCAACTGAATTGAGGGTCTATATGTTTTACTAATGGGACACCGTAACATTCCTCCAATGCTATAACTTGATAAATTTCCGTAATTGGGGAAGTCATTTATCATGCCATAAAACATGGAACCCAATTTGATTTTTTCACTTCTATGAGCATCATACATTGTAACAATTTTGTCACACATTAATTCTAGATCTTCGATCAATAAAGGCAAATAGACATCAATATCGTTATTGGGTTTCTTTGGTCCAGATATAATCAGAGTTGACATAATGTATTTTTGCTTCATGCATAACCATGATGGAAAGTTATAATCTTCCAACATGATGGGACATGTTCCATGTGTAATTATCTCTACCCCAAAAGGTTTTATTCTATGTGTAGATACCACAAGATGAATGTTTCATGGTTTATTTAAAAATTTAGGATAATCATAATAATGTTTCTTTTAATGAAGATAATTTTCTGGATGATGTAGGTTCCTTTCTTTAATTCTTGTGTCTATGTGCCACATCAATTTTCTTGTGGTTTTTTGGCATCTTATATAGTCTTTTAAATCATAGAATGATTATAAATTACCATTAAAATTTTGATGTTCTTGATTAATTTTTCTTGTATCGATCTGTGCCACAGTTGAGGTCATTTTTTGAGTTATTAATAGTTATTTTAAAACAAATGAAATAATTTGGACAATCACATATTTCTTTATTAATAATTTCCATTAAATATAGCATTCATTTAGTATTAGATGTTTTAAATGTTAGTTCATTTTATGCTCGTATCATATCATTCAGGTGACCAAGTAGTTATGTAAATCTGGAGTCACTCCATCCACTGCCATATTTCGAATTATATAAATTCAAAACAGATGAAAACATTTAGTATTTAGTACAACCAATATATAATGTCCTCTGAGAACAACTATTTAACATCTCAAACTACATTGGAAAATCTTGAAGGTCATCATAAATTTCTATTTTCATTTCTTCCAGGTGATACCCATAAAAATTTACATTTCTATTCATATAAAATGTTCAATAATCTATAGTATCATCCAAATCAGTGTGTATGTTGAGTGTTTCCCTGTATTTAGTTAGAAATTTATAGATATAATATATTCATTGAAAAATAAAATGTTCATTCAACTCTACCAGACAAATTTTTCTCGAATTAAATCAATGTAAACAAAAAAAAAATATTTAAGAAGGGTCATATGTATGATCTATTTCAAACATGATGAAAATTTTCACTCCAACTTCTTACTATATTGTCAAAAAATTATAAATCATCCATTTTTGATCCATATCCATCCTATTGAGTTCATAAAATATTAATTTTTTATAATACATAAATAATAACACATAAGATATTCATCATCAAAGATAAAAGTTAAAGACAATTTTAATAAGGGAAACCCAATATTTGATTGTTTAAAATAATTTCAGTGTGCTTTGAAGAAAATGGGTAATAGAGTTTAAGAAAATAATTACCCTACTATGGTATGTGTTATACTATTAATTCATTAAAATTCGAAAGTTATAGTCAAATTTTATCCTCATCATCTCATCTCCCGAACATTAATCATTGCCTTTTGTTATTTGACACAAATCATTCATCTCTTATAGAAATGAACCTCTATTTGTTGAAATAATCTAAGTATAGGTCATCTATGTGATGAATAATGATTAGAGTATTATAAGAAACATTAAATATATGGGGGATGAGTCTCAAGAAAATGATTATAATAAAATCTATTTGGGAGAGAAATTGATGAGGATGAAAGTTGTATTAAATTGTGTAATTTAAAAGGGGTAATTCCAACCATTTTTTATAATTACATCATTGGTAGTAGTTATTAGTTCATGGCATGTTGAATGTGAGACTGGGGGTGGGGGAGGGTATAAACATTCTTGTATGTGATTAAAGGGGTCTTAGTGGGGACATGTTATGGTATATGAACCAATGAGGCCTTCATGAATTCTATATTTATTGGAGAAATATCACTTTTAATAGTATCTATCTTGTGACAATGACTAGTCCAAAATTTATTAAAATGTACGATCAATCATTATTAAAACCCCTAAAAAATAAAATTTAATATATGAAATTAATGAGTAATAGGAAACCAAAATATTAAAAATAAGAATAATAATCTAACATTTGATCAACTAGAATATATAAAAATTTATAGATTAAAATTATTAATAAATAAAGAGATATTTCATATACATGGTTGATAATATGAGATTCCTAGGGGTAAAACCAATACATAAAGACCTAAAATGATGAATACTTGAAAATAATTTCTAATAATTATTACAACACATACAGAATTTGATAACCTGCATTCAATTTTTTGGAACAAGTGATGTCACAAACTAAGGACATATTACATTTTATATTAATGGTATATCAAATATTTGAAAACATCACAAAATTATAATTTCAATTAAAAATCGATAAGGAATAGAAATTATTTTTAGGAAAATAATATACCCAATAACAATAAAGGTTTTATACATCTCAAAATTCTCATTTGATAAATTTATTAAATAATTATGTCTACAAAAGTTGAAAATAAGAATTATTCTCAAGCATACAAAGAGCATGATTTATAGGAAAATTTTGTTTTCATGGACATTATGGGGTCTATATTGATTTTGGGAACATAATATAAAATATTAGTCATAGTGAAATAAATAATAGTAAATATTGAAGATATAGAGGTTTTTAGTTAAATGGGAGATGACCCACTCTCACAAAAATAGCTTCAATGTGAGATAAATATTCATAAGTAAAATTGGTTGATAAATTTCAACCATTGAATGAACTCTATTGTAATATATTTATATAATATATTTGTATAATGTATTTTTTTAATATATTTGTAAAAATATATTTTTATAATATACTTGTGTAATATATATTTGTGTATTTTATGATATATATTTATTTGAACATTTATTTGTGTAATATATATCGTTATTTTTATAATATATCTTTTTATTTTAAATATTTTTGTAATATTTTATATATTTGTTTTTTATAATATATATATATGTATAATATATAAAATTATTATATTTAATATATATTTATTTATATATAAATATAATATATATAAATATATAGAAAATAGTATTTTTTTTAAATTTTATTCATATAAATTTATGTAATATATTTGTATAACATATTTTTATAATATATATTTTTATAGTATAATTTTATAATATATTTCTATATTATATTTTCATAATAAATTTTTATTGTATATTTTTATAATATATCTTTTTATATTATAAAATATATTTGTATTTTTATAACATATATATTTGCATAATGTATTTTTTTTAATATATATATATATATTATACATAAATATATATTTCTAAAATAACAATTTGTGTGTGTGTGTGTGTGTGTATATATGTTTAATATGTTATTATATAAATATATAATATAATAATATATATTTATTATATATATATATATATTCATATTTATATGTATAAATATATAAATATTTACCATATTTATATAAGTAACGTTTTAAATACATTTTATACGAAATTATATATATATATATATATATATATATTAAATACACACACACATTTATGTATATTTTAACATACATAAATATAAATGTATTTATAAACAAGTGTGTGGGTATGGGTGTGTATGTAAATATAATTATATAATAAATTTACCATTATATATATATATCATTATATTGATATGTGCTAGGTGAGGTGGCCATGACCCGACATTCATTCCATAGACCAAATGGTCGAGTCTAACAGGAAGATAATTTCTTGTTTGGTGTTGTTTGTATGTAGAAGGGTGTAAGTGTTCGTCTAAGAAAAAGGAGGAAAAAATGTATATGCGATTTATTTTGTTTTTAAAATTTTGGAAATTTTTAAGGTTTTAGTGATCTCATGATGTAGGGTTCAGTGTCGTTTGGGTGAACAGGTTGCACAAAATCAATAAGCGATGAGGGTGGGGGTGTAAGGAGTGATAACCCTATATCCTATCAACCAAACAACCATAATAAATATTATTTAGCACAAGGATATATAGATATTAAAGAATGAATGGTGATAAACAACTCAAATAGATATCACCAAACAAGCAATCATTGAGTTGGGGGGGGGGGATAAGAAAATAATATACCTTGGATTGAAGCATTGAATCATCTGAATGAAATTTGAGACATAAAAACCCGGAAATTGTTTGATCCTTTCATTTGTTTGAGCCTTGAATTGTTTGAGCCTTATATATTTTTCAAATTGTTCAAACCTTGATTAGAGCCTTGTTTCGAGATTCAATTCAATAAGGATGAGGACTAACAGAGGGGAGATTCCATGGAAAGCTTCAGATATTGTGACGACTTCATGAATGATTAGATTTATTTAAATAGATCAAGAAACATTTATCCTCACTACATAAAAAGTGCTAATAAAGATAGAGATTTATCAGTGATAAAAAATCATTTAAAAAATCCATCGTTATCTATCATGAACTAGTATGTCTACCCTAGTAACAAAAGAATTGATATGGTCCAGACATATCCCAAAGGGAATTCCTTGTTTCCATAAGTTAGAAATTAGAACCTATAATCATACAAAAGGAGAGTGGGAACAGATTGGCCACAAAATTTGTGCAAGAAAGATAAAAATTATGTATGCATACAAAAGAAACTCCACAGGGAGAAGTGTACCATAAGTCAAATAGGTAAACAAACCCAATGGTATAGTAACAAATTACCAAAAAATAGAATGAATACACAAGTCCCAACAGATGCAACTTTCTAAACCAAGAATCAATAGCCCTTACCACATTCAACATATACCTTTCTATTACTCAAACCTGGAATAAGAAAATATAAAAACACATGAATGAACATATAAGATGTGAGCTAAAATCCTAGTAGGGTCTCACTAAGGATTACAGAAAAAGATTCCAATGATTAATTAACCAAATAATGTTTTCAATTTTAAATAAATAGGTTTTTAATTTTAGAAATAATATTTATAATAAAGCATGATTTTCATTTCAAATTATGTTAATATTTTTAACAAATGGATTAGAAACATTTTATATGAAATTGTTTATATAAATTCATATGTCTTGTCAAAAAATTACAAAAATGGGGGAATATATTTCAAATACAAACAAGTGAGAAACATGGTCTTGTGAAAACAGTATGATAGTTACAAGCTATGAGATCCTCACACACATAAAGGTGAATCCAAGAAATATATATATATATATATATGTGTCTCTTCAATGCTGACAAAAGATGACTCATCACTATCACATTAGTGATGTGACCTGATACACTAGGTTTTGTTTCAGTAGTAAAGAGTCAAAATAGTTATATCCAAATACCTCACTAACTACCTTGGATTTCATTTTATTCAATACAATCCATGATAGAAAATTAATTTTAAAACTATTTAAAAATATAATTCATCCAATTATCCATTTCAAATATTCCAATTTTATATTTAAAAATGAAAAACCTGAGTTTTTAATCAAATAATTCATTTTCCAAGATAAAATCCTAGAGTTTCCATCACAACCATTTTAATTCATTTTTTATAAGTACCAGTTGGAAAAAAAATTCATCAAATCAGTATCACAATTTAAATTTCACATTTTTTCATTAATATCACAAACACACACCAATTCAATGGAATTATTGGTTTTCCCAATTTTCCTAATTTTCTCACAAAATCCAATCCAAATCCAAAAATTCAATGGAATTGGGTTTTTAATCAAAAAATGTAAAATAAATATTAATAAATTTAATTTAAATGAAATAAATGAAATTAAATCAACAAATTTAGGGTTAATAAAATTGGCCAATCAAAACCTAACCACCTCCCTTGGGAACATGATATCTAAAACACCAAACCCAAGCCATAAAATCATATGAAGAATACTCATAAAAAATATATGAGAATCAATCCCTGGATTCAATATCTAAAACAAAGGGTATTAGATTCTACAAAAAAGAGAGAGACCGAAGAAACTCTAGGGAGGAATGGAGATAGAGTGGGAGAAAGAGAACATAAGAGGAAACTAACTGGGAAAAGACCGAACACCATTCTCCTAGCTTGGATTCACTTTCAGAGGGGTGTAGAGGGGACAAAATCACATATTTGGAGCCTCCAATGAAGAATAAAAAATATAGAGTCTCATCCTATTAAGCGTATAAAAATGAGGTTTTGGTATTTTAAAACATAATTTTAGATTAAAAAGGCCCATACAGATGGTTTTCGGGGTAGAGCCGCATAGTTAGACAATCTGTGCACCCTATTCATACACCCCCTCTTTTCTAGTTTCATGGATTCTACTATGTGGGGAGGTTTTTTTCAATACCATGAACCAACCATGAAAAAAATCACTACCTCAGTTTGCATGGTTTTCTCTAGAAGGACACATGGTTTGGGAAAACCTTGCACCAACCGTGCAAGGACTAGGAACTTTCAAAATTTCCAAAAGAACTCTTCTGAAGCACCCTTAAATGAAACCCAACCAAGGAATGATTAAAATAAGTGTTTATAATTACATGAAATAGTAACTAGATGTTACAAACTCCCCACCATAGAAACATTCTGACCCCATAAATCCTACTTATAAGTATACATGCCAAAAAGATGAGGTCATTCCTCTCACAACAGTTCCTCTCCCAACCATGTCTCATGATTATCAGAACCATGATTACATATACCTAGAACTAAAGGTATCATCCTCCCACAAAGAACCTTGGTTTAAGAATCAACTATTTAGACTATCTGATTAGTCATAGACAAATCATGTTTAAACTCAAGATCACTCCAACTCAGAACATGTGATAGATCAGATAGATATCATCATAGATAAGATACATGGAAAATGTTATCTATCGACATTATCAGTGGTGAATGTGATAAATGTTAAGAAACTTTTCAAAATAGATCAACAACTTCAAAAGGTCTCACAAAATAAGGAGAAAAATTCCATTACCTCCCAAGGCATCAATAACCCAAACAGGGTGAAACTTTCACAAACAGCTAGTCACCAACTGAAAATTCAAATGTTTTATGGTGAAGATCAACATAAGAATTGTATCATATTTTTTTCATTAACATTATTTACTGAATCAACTGAATTTCTACTATCGTATCTTGAACCGAAATCAGTACAACCAATAAAATAATTCAAATCATTAATGAGCATAATGAAGATACACAATTTTGGCCATATAAGGCCTCAATAGGATCCATTTTAATCACATAATGGTAACTATTTTTATAAGAAAACTCAATAATCACCATATGGTCATACTAATCCTCACCAAAGTTGTGTACGTTGGAGCAAAGCATATCCTCGGTATCTGTAGAGCTATTTTTTTCTAGACATCTCACTGCAGATAGTATGCCGTAATCAAATGAACCTAAGATCCCTATACCTCTTAAAGTCTTCTAAATAATTGAGAATAGATTTGAGGATACCTATCAAGGAATATACTAGAAGGAAACCCCTAAAAGAGAAGAATCATTTTTAAATATATATTTCACAACTCCTTAACTTTGGTTGTATACAAAAGGTGTATAAAGTGACCTGATTTAGTTAGCTGATTGATCACAACCCATACCATATTAATATTTATCTAGGAAAATGAAAATAAAACCCAAAAGTCTATAGAGATATCATCTAACTTCTAAATCGACACTAAAAGTGGCAGAAGCAAACCAAAATTTCTCTGGTGCTCAACCTTGACTTGCTGACATGTATAATAATGAGAGAAAAATTCAGAAATGCCCCATATCATACTTGGCCACCAGAATTTCTACCACATATCATAGAACATAATTTTGTTTTCTATTTGTACAATCCAATGGGAGTTATGAAAATCCACCATCACAACTTTCTTTACCTCTATTGACAAAAAAAACTATTCTGATAGAATAGAATTCCTTTGGTGGAGAATGACTAGTCCGGAATGATCTCCCCAATATAAATAGTGTCTCTAATTATATTAAACTCATATTCAAGATACTATTACTAAGGAATAAACTTGAGAATAGAAGATATAAAATAAAAACTATCCAAGGAAACCTTAACACCATATTCTTGCATCCTAATATAAAATCGTGCTAATAGAGCCATCATGTTCCACTCTTCCAATGATTCATTCATGGCCTGAGTATACCTCTTAAAGAATCTGAAATTCCATTCCCTTTCCCTGAGTTATATCCAATTTTAAATTCTAAATATTGTAGGAATTCCACCCAACACCACTAACAGAGATTCAAATATTTTTTAGAGATGAAATATCTCATGATTTTTGGGTCAGGAAACACAGTAAACTATTCTCTAAAAGGGTAATGCCTCTAACTTCTAGGCGCATGCATCAAAGCATCATGTTCAAGGTCATGGGTTGGATAATTCTTCTCATGTGACCTAAGTTAAAGAGAGATATAAGTATTGAAATGATAACCCAACATATGAACGCAACCCAAACATGAACCTAATGAATCATAGAAGACCATATATACCTACCCAACCCCTGGAAGAGTCAAAACAAGTTCATTTGTAAAAGTACGTTTCATCTCAATAAAATAATTATGAAGTTTAATATCCCAAGAAAAATTTAATCTCTTTAGAGTTAGGGAAGTCATCGTAGAAGACAAAATTGAGAAGTCCTTGACTAACTGGTGATAAAATCCTGTTAAACCCAAGAATATTTGAATCTTGAAAACACTTCGTAGTTGTTCCCATTCCATAAAAAATTCACATTTTCAGGATCAAACTAAATAACATGTTCTAACACCACATTTCCCAAGAAATTCGCTTCCTCAATCTAGAAATAACATTTTAAAATCCTGGCATATAGTCAGTGATTTATTAAAAATTCCAAAACTTCTCTCAAATGACAAACACAATGATCCTTCGACTTAGAGTAAACCAAGATATCATCTACAAATACCAACACAACAGTATCAATATCCTCATAGGATATACCGATAACCAAAGAATAAAGAATTAATGGAAATTGGTTAAACCAAAAGGCATGATAAGGTTCTCATAATGACCATACCTTCTCTAAAAGGTGGTTTTAGGAATGTTAGATTCTTTTATCCTCAATTGATGGTAACCAGATCGAAGTTTATCTTTGAAAACCACTTCACCCCTTTAAACTAGTCAAATAGATCATTAATCCATGGAAACAAATACTTTTTTGTTGTTGGTAACTCGATTGATATTTCGTTAATCAACACGATGGTGAATTGAACCATCCACCTTCATAGTTATGAGAATCGAAACCAAAAAAGCTGAAAGACTTAGGCATATAAATCCTTTCTCGATAAGATCATCCAATTGAGACTTTAACTCTTTCATTTTTCTAGGTACCATGTGGTAAGAGGGAATAAATACTGATTGAGTACCATAGACTAAATCGAAAAAAAATCCACCTCTCTTATTGGTAGAAACCTAGAGAATTCATATGGAAATAGGAAAGGAAACTCCATGAAAACTAGATGGAGATCAACACTAATATATTCTCACTCAAGATAAAAAGAGAATATAGATATCACTTTCCCTAACTCCAAAGAAGATGGTTGGAATTTAATAGACCTTAGGTTCCATTGTCCTTGAAAGATATGACATAAAAAATTAGGGGCAGTAAATAAGACCTATATAAGATGAAAATCATTCTGAGGTTTGTTGAAAATGATCTAATCCATCCCAACTATAACATTAGGAGGATTCATGTTGAGAAAAATAAAAACCCAAAAAGTTAAACATATGATATTTAGAAAAAAAATAAGTACTATAGATACCATGTTATCTATTTCTTTTAAGGGGTTTAGTAATATCCATAGAATACGACAAAAACGCCATAGGAATATTTGGTAGTTCAAAAATACATATTGAAATAAAAAAAATGAGATGAACTATTATGTTGATTGAAAGATACTAATTTTTAAAATCAAAACACTTTTAAGAAAAAGTAAGAAACCACTATATCCAGATGAAATACCCAAAAAAATCTCACAAGAAAACCCTAAACACAACAGGATATACCCCACCCCAGCAACTGCTCAATTACGTCAAGCCTTCACCAAAGCAATACCTTTCGACAAGAAGTCATGTGCGACAATACACTTCCTATGGAGACTCTAACATTGTTTAAAGAAAATTCATTTGGGATTCCTATGGTTGGAACCCCTTTCTTTATGAAGCATATGATTAAAACACAATAATTTTTTTCATTAAATATCCCATTACACTATGGTGAGGAGAATATATTGGGAATAACTTCTTTAGGTGTCCCAAAAATCCATAGGAGCCACAATTATTGGGTGACACAGTTCAAACCCCCTTAGAATTCCCAAGATTTCGACAGATGTAGCAAATCATAAGGACTACACCATGAACTATGGGAGGTCTAGGAATCCATACTGTCAATATCCTCCATGAGATTCATCATGATTCCTCTTTTATATAAAGGAATTCACACTGATATTGACAGAAAAAGAAACTCATAAAACCATGACTTGACAATCCATTTTGACAATCAATACTCTATATAGCACCTTATTAGAAGAAGGAAACTTCAGTAAGAAAACCTGAGAGTGAATATCATATTGAAGTAAGAAATCAAACTATTGTGTATTCATCTTATCATTCGACACAATATCAAGAGTAAACTTCACAAGCTCAAAAAAGGGTATTCATACTCTAACATGGTCTTATAATCCTACCCAAGCTAACCCACAAGGCTTGGACCACACACTAAAATATAAAAAGAAATTTTCAATGAAATGATACATTCATTCAAATCTAATCCCACATTCTTCTTCATTATCACCATCTGATCCCACCATCTTCTACTTAGTCCCAACAACATTAAGTTGGCATAATTCATATTAATTTTTTCAGGCATATCTCAGAACCCAAAAAAATGATCAATCCTACTAAACTATTCAAATTCCATTTGAGGTTCATTTGATCCTCTAAATGATAATGGACTTTGGTGAATGAGATACTAATAATGATTTTAGATATAATACTTTTTAGGTTCGACAACTAGAGCCTGAATAGGAATTGATTATGGTGCCTATCTTAGAGCTTGGATGGTATACACAATCACCTCAATCAGGCTCAATTCCATGAGAGGATTTTCATGTTTTGGTTCACATGAAACTTCCTCCAGGTCCAATTTGCAAGTATTTTCAGGGGCATGATGCCACACAACATCAGTAGATAACATTGAAGACATCATATTGACACTCAAACAAAGAAACAAGGGAAATTAATCCCAAGAGATAGAAAAAATAACTTGATTTAAATATATTCAAATAGAAATTAGGAATAATAATAGAAATAATACTCAAGACATATTTCCAAAACCACCCTTGGTGACGTAAGGATTGTAATTGTGAGAGGTGGAAAGACATAGAGTCGTAATTACCTCTTAAGTCCGGACATAATTACACAACTACATACTAACATCAAGAGAAGAAGCTCATCCTAGTTCCCTAATACCAAAATAACGTGAACCGTCTTAGATACCCTAGTAACCTGATAACTGAGTTGACTCTCACATGAATCAAAGGGCATTATTGATCCCCATGGGTTGGAAAATATAACCTAGCATCATAAAAAATAACGTTAAAACAAATTTCTGCAAACATTGAAAAATCAAGATAAGTTATTCATTATGAATACAAAATAAACTCTATTGGTAAAAGTTTACCATAAGCCAAACAGGTAAAGAATCCATAGGTACAACAATAGAGTACCATAAAATAGGATAAAATCCCAAGTCCAAACAGAAGCAACTCTACAAGCCCAAGGATCAGCAACTACAACAACCTCTAAGTGGCTCCTTACCCTTGATTGAACCTGGACAAAAATAAACTACAAACACCTAAAGGCACAAGTCGGTAGTGAGCTAAAATCCTAGTAGGGTCTCACCAAGGAATCAATAATGATATTCAAACATTTAATTTACTAAATAAAGATTTCATTTTTTAATAATTTTTTTTATTTAAAAAGAATATATATAAAAAATCATGATTTAAATTTTAAATAATTGCAATACATTAAAGAAATGGGTTAAATACATTTTATATAAAATAGGTCATACAAATTCATAAGCAATGTAAAATAGTGACAACAACAATGGCATATATTTCAAATAAAAACAAGTGAGAAACATGGTCTTGTTAGAAAAGGTATTATAGTTACAAGATATGAGATCATCACACACATAAAGGTGAATCATGATAATATGTGTATACACATTTTCCTTTGATACATGCCAAATAAGTATCATCAAAATCTTGTTGGTGATGTGACCCGATGTAGTAGGTTTTTTTCAGATGTAAAGCATCAAAAGTGTGATATCCCAATAACTCACAAACCACCTTGGATTGTAAGTGCTCCAATACATTCAATATTGGTCATTTCATTATAATTTTTTTTAAAATGATATTTATCCCAATATATATTAAAAATATGCCAATTTTCCATTTTAAAACACACACATGTGTTTTTAATCAAATAATTAATTCTTCTAAGATAAAACTGAAGAGTTTCTATCAAAATTAGTTAAAGCCATTTTTTCAAAATACTAATTTGAATAAAATTCCATGTAATCTATATCACAATTTAAATTCTAAAATTGTACATCATTTTCAAAAACACACCCAATTAAATGAAACTTGGTTTATTTTCAATTTTTGTAATTTTATTTCCAAATCAAATCCAATTCCCCTAATTTAAAGAAATTTGGATTTTAATAAAAATAATGGAAATAAAATTCAATTAATTGAATTTAAATCAAATAATTGAAGTAAAATATAGAAATTTAGGGTTTATCAAATTGTCTAATAAAAACAGAACAACCTACCTTCGGAACTTTATATCTCAAAATGTCATACCATAGTTGAGAAAATCCTACGAAGAACGTCATAAATGAAGATCCAAGAATATATCCCAAGATTCAAGATATAAAATAGAGAGTATTATATTCTCAAACAATATAGAGACCTACCAAACCCTAGGGAGGATTGGAGAGTGAGCAGTTGAAAGAGAACAAAAAGAGGAAACTAAAAGAGAGAAGATTGAACTTTGTATTCCTAACATGGATTCGCTAACGAAAGGGTATACAGGGGCCAAAATAAACGCTTTGGAGCCTAAAATGAAGATGTAACTGTATAGGGGTCGTTATTTCCCATCATTCATATATAATGGAGGTTTTTGGATTTTAAATCATAAGTTCAGATTAAAAAATCTGTATGCACGATTAGCTGGGTAGAGCCACACGGTTAAACAAACCTTTCACCCAAGTTGTGATCGTATTTTTTCTAGGTGCATGGTTTCTACATTGTGGTAAAATAGTTTTACAAACATTTTTCCATCCATGAAAAACGTAATTTCCTTAGTTTTCAAATTTTTCTCTAGTTGAGTGCATGGTTTTTGCAAATCGTTCCCCAACCGTGCACAACCTAGAAAATTTAAAAATTTCAAAAAATTTCTCCTAAATCACCCTTAAATAAAACCCAACCATGGAATGATTAAAATATATGTTTAATTATACCTGAAATAGTAATAATATGTTACATTATCTACACCAAAAAGTGCTGATAAATATCTCTTTCATCTATGCTTCTTACTTAAGTACTAATAAACTTTATAATTATAATTACAAAATATATATTTTTAAATATATTTATATAATTATATATATTTAATATATATATATTAAATATAATCATTATTTAAATATATTTCTTATAATTTTATTATTTTTTAAACATATAATTATTTATTTATAATTATATAAATAGTTTTTAAAAAAAATAATATTTATATCCTTATATATATTTGTATAATCATATATAAAGGTCTATTTAATAAATATATATAAATATAAGTATATTATATATATTTATTATTTTAATAAATTTATTATAATTTTATAATTATTTAATCATATATAGTAATTTATTTATAATTGTAGAAATACTTATTTAAAAAAATATTATATATATATATATATTTATAATTATAAATATATGAATTTATAAAAATAGTAAATATTAATTTGTAAATATATTTATTTATAAACATTTATTTATAAATATATTTTTAACATTATTAATGAATATTTAATCTTAAGTTCTTACATGTAAAAAATTAGTGAAATTGAAGAATTAAAAATGAGAACATTTTAATGATATTGAAAAAATGGATAAGTTTTATTAATGAAATATAATGTTTTTTAAAAATAAAGATATATATTGAAATAATGATGAATAAATATTTAAAATATTAAAACAATGTAAATAAATATATATGAAATAAATAATATAAATTAATTAAATTCCAAAAAAATATTTATGTGTTTGTGTGTTATATATAAAAATGAACTAATTACGTATATGTGAAATCAATATAAAACACATTTGATCTATGCTAAATTGAAAAATGAAGCAACATTAAATTATTCCCATTACTCGATACAATTTTTCAATATTTTTAATTCATATTTATTTTTAATTATAAACCATTATTTTCTAAATATATTATTATTTAATGTGAAACATAAATATTTTGTATTATATTAATAATATTTATATACCTTAATACTTATATATATATATATATTTAATATATACAATTTATTAACTTTATCAATAATTATTTAATTAATAAAATGTTTCATATTTCTTTTACTTTATTTTTTTTAATTTTTATTTGTTTACTTTTATTTTTCATATATACGTATATTTAATTTATAATTTTTATAAGTGTTTATAATTTATATATAGTATAATCAATTTATACATTTTTATCAATAATTATTTAATTAATATAATTTATGAGAATTATTTTAATACAAAAAAATTTATGTTTATTTAATTATTTGATTTTATTCAGTCCTTTATCAGCACTAAAAAAGTCCGGATAAAGGATAACTTTATGGGCACAAAAAATAAAGCACTGATAAAGGGTACCCATTATTTAGGGCTAAAAAAGTTCTGATAAAAGGTACCCTTAATTAGTGGTTGTTTTAGCCCTCCAAAAGGTTCCCTTTATCGACGCTTTTTCCTATAATTGATAATGGAACACACTGTTAAAGGCATGATTTATAGTAGTGTATCGAGATTGTCATTGATTATGATTTTGAGGATAAGATCTCATGATATATCTTTGAAAAAATTCTAAACTTTAATCACCTTTATTTATTTCAACAAAATACATATTTTCCCTATGTTTCCCCCCATTTTTGTTCTCAATGGTCCAAAAGAATTTTCTATAGGAAAGATGACTTCATTTCTCTCTTGAGACGAAAATCAGTTTTCTTCTATTTTAATATTTTGAAAAAATGTCATAATGAATAATTTAAAAAATAAATAATGTTTTTAATGATTTTTTTACCCATGTATTAGTTTTTACAAATAAGGTTAAATGAAATATTATTATCAATTTATAAACATGAATCTTTTGACTATTTAAAAAAATGTGCAAGGAAAATTGATTTTTAGAAGTACAACATAAACAATATTTTCATCTATTTTGAAATATAAATGATTTAATGATTCAATAAATTTTTTCCAAGGATCATTTCAATAAAAAAATTTATTTAATATTAGGGGATTTTTTATATTATAAATGTGTTTTTTCAAATTAGAATTTTAATTTTCCTCAAGAAATGGTCAATGTGATATTTTAAAGTCATTTTCCATTTAGGATGACATAAATTGATGCTACATAACATTAGTTGGTGATATAATCTAATGATACTGTCCTTATTACTTGTATGATGATTTATTATTATAATGAAAATGTTTTTCAAACCCATGTCTTTCCCACAAGTACTACCGGGATGAAATGTTTATGAAACCCATTTCTTTTCCATTGGTTGTGCTGTGGTGAGATTTTTATTAAATAAACATCCTTTTCATGGGTTATGATATGATGGATTTTTTATTATACTATGGCATAAATAGTTATCATTTTCATTATGTGATGGGTGGGATAAATATATTCTCCAAATACATTGTATAAAGAAAGACATCTAATTAGACAAACATGACTAGAATGTGGAGTGAAACCAGTTCAACATGGGATAATTTATACTATGATAGTATTGGTAGTGAACCTTGAATACTAAAATGTTATTTGGAGTGAACACATTCAACTATTTTGGCCATGGAAATGAGCCCTGACAACTATGTAAAATATTTTCCATTCTTAAGTGTATGCCATAAATCATTATCTTAAGCCAATGATATACTTATTGATCATTTCCTTTGATTCATTTACGGTTCTTGTCTTATGAACTATAAATATTTATTCCATGACTCATTTTATTGATATATTATATATGGGGTATTGTAACGACCTATCCTCAGGGCCCTTGCCGTTACTACCCCAAGCCCGCCATCCATAGGCCAGGGGCTGGAGACTAGAACCAAGGAATAATTCCCAGTAAAAAGGGAAAGCATTGCCTTTGTAAAGTAAAGAAACACCATAGAGAAATAAAGAAGAAGTAAACACTAAGTAAAAGCTGAGTACAATAGTATGTGCAGAAAAGTAAGTGGGCCAGAATACAAACCCAAACTGAAAGTAAAGTACAACTGAAAAAGGGAGTACAACAACTGAAAAGTAAAGTTGCAGCCTCGAACCATCCACTAGAAGTCCCACCTGAAGGGTGGGTACATATAGCCTCCACAACTCCTTGGGTCCAGCCATCTTCTCCGAGTATGTCCCGCCCACTGGTCCACCTCCAGGTACCGACCTACTCTGCATGCCTCAACCACGATCAGTGATGTCCGTCATCTACAGCCAACACAACATAGTGCGGGCATATCCCATGCAGGGGTGAGTATAAGCTACCCAGTAGGGACCCCGAGACCACCGAAGGTCTCCCAAAATCCACAAAGGATAATCCACAAAGGAAAGATACAATAACAAAGTAATTTCCGACACTACTTAGGTATATTCCCATACATATACCTAAGTCATCAATTCCAGTTCGGCTCCAACATCCATGCCCAAGCTCAATCACGTCCAAAAAGGATAGAACAACACATTCCACATAGGAAAGAAAGTCAATCATATCGAAGATAATGATTGAAATTCAAGACTCCGCTCACAAAGGTATACTTCTTCATGAGAAGATAGAGATGATCAGATGTAGCCAATGATTCATCTGAGCCGTCAGACCCACACAAGATCGATAGGTACTAAACTCCACAATGACCCACAGAGGATCGATAGATAACTAACCCCCGCAATGACCCACACATGATCGATAGGTAACTAACCCCCGCAATGACCCTCATAGGATCGATAGGTACTAACCCCCAAAATGACCCACACAGGATCCGACCCACATAGGATCTGTAGGCGCTGTCCCACACAGGACTGCTGAGCGCTGAACCACACAGGATCTGACCCACAAAGGATCGGTAGCACTGATCCACGTAGTAACTATGAGTGTTGTAGTTGTCACCGTCGAATCCACATAGGATTTCTCTACAGTCATCATCGTTGTGGCAGTCGCAACTGGCTCTAGGGTTCCTACACACAACAAGCTTGTTCGGGAGGGTCCGCTCCACAAGCTGAGGGGCTGATACATCAACTGACACATAGTCCGGAGTTGATGTATCCAAAAGTTCCATATCATCAACAGGAACTCAATGTCACAGATGGCGCGTCAATCGGGCGCTCGGTCTGAGAGTTATTGGCTTTTTCGTTCTAGGGGCCCCGGTTGGTTTTTATGTCAAAACCAACAAAACCATACTCCAACTGTATCCAAACCTCGAGAGGAGTAAGCCAAAAGGTCTGTCTCACTAAGAGCAATCCATCAATGTCGACGCCACGTCAATCGGATGTCCGGAGTCAAGTTATAAGTGTTTCCGCTCTGAGGGCCCGGTTGGTTTCGTGTACAAACTAACCCGGCCGAACCCAAAGTTCTCCGAAACCTTGAGTGTAAGATACTGAAACGCCCGTCTTGATCCAAGGATTGCATCACAGCTGATGGTGCGTCGATCGGAGGTATGCAGCCCATGTTATGGGAAAAAGTCCATGAGGGGTCCGGTATTAGGGGGTTCAGGCCTAGTCCGACCCGGCCTGATACCATATGGGTCGGCCCGAATCGGGTCGACCCGACCCGGGTCCAGGTCCGGCCCGCTTGGGCGTGGCCCAGCCTGGCGGCCCGGCTTGGTGGCTCGGCCTGGCCAGGGTGGCCAGGCGACCAGGTGGCTCGGCCATTACGGGCGAGCGAAGAGGGGGGGTGGGGCGGTGCTGCCCCCCGTGTAGTGAAACTGCTGCCCCCCTATGGGGGGCCACACCTGCTGGCCAACCGGGGGTTAGGAACCCCCGGTTTCCCCCCCCCCCCCCTGACCGGTCAGCCCGCTCCGGTCGGCCGGCTGCTGCCGCCATGGGACCGGTGCAGTCCCGTCCCCCTGCTCTGACGCCGGCAGCCCGGAACCGGCCGCCGGTCCGGCTCCGCCGCGGCCTTGGTCCGTCCGGCGCAGCGCGACGGCGCCGCGCCCCTCTGCCGTGGCCCCGATCCGTCCGAGGTGTCTTCAAGGTTCCTTTGACGATCTTCAGAGTGGTGCGACGGCACTGTGGATTAGTTCGCTTTCAACTGGGCGGCGCGACGGCACCGCTCTTCTCCGCCCTTCCTTTAATATTTCTCGTGCCGTGCTTCAACACCACGCCTCCTTACACGTGCCGCAACAAAATCAAACCACCAAGGGGGAGGAGGGTCGGCCATGTTCGTGCGGTCCGACCTCCTCCCGTTATTGCGATATCAGGCGCCTCAAATTGAAAAAAAAGAAAGCGACAGAAGTAATCCCGAACAAACAAATAAAAATAAACCCCTACCTCGAGCGTAGTCGTCGAACGAGGTTGTCGCGGAAAGGGACGTCGCGGAATTGATCACTGCAGAAGAAGTCGGATCGTTGCGTTGCAGAGGAACGGTGTCTCCCTTCCTTTGACGTGGAAAGAATGAATGAGGAGATGCACGTCGGGTCGTCGATCTCCGAGGAAGGCGTCTCTCACTGTCGTCCGTCGTCGGAGGTCGGCGTTCTTCGCGTTCTTCATCGAGGAGGAAGAACTTCAAGAACTTGAGTAAATTCTCCCAATCCTCTCACAACCCAACAACACTAATAAAATAAGAGATTGTATTATTTTATTTCTCAAGCCATGCATTTTGAAATTAAAAAACAAAACAATCAATTAAGTGAATTAATTCCAACGTTTAAACCTCCAAATTAATTGAGGTGTTTCATAAACAAAAAAACACAAGGTTTGACTTCCACTTAAAGGGGGGTGAGGGTGTGTTACTATATTAGAGGAGGGGGTTTAGGAAGAAAAGAAATGGTGGGTCTCGTGTGGGCCCACCTCACAAATATCTTACCTAGTGGGTAAGATATTGTGGGTCCCACTTCATCCACATAGATTAGGTTAAACAAAATAAAATAAAATTGGTTGCACCACTTTTATTTTATTCCTTTACATAACCCAATAATTTAAAAACCACACCCTAACAAACGCAACTCCAGAAAAGGTGTTTCTAAGAAATTATCGGTGCTGCGATTCCATCGGTGCCCTCAGAATTCGATTCCGAGCACCGCTTCAAATGTTAGGAAAACCCGCTCGTTCGTTCACTAAACGTACTCGAGCTAAACTTTGGAAAATGATTTCAGGCACACCAGGCCTCGGAATTAGGTGCCGTCAGAAACCGCGTTCTTGTAAAATCCCAAAGAAAATTAAGAAAAAATTTTCATTGAATTTTACAGGTCATTAAATTACTCCCACCTCAGGGCTTTACGTCCCCGTAAAGATACATCATAGACTAGGGGAACAAATGTGGGTACTGTTCATGCATCTGAGCCTCCCGCTCCCAAGTGCTCTCATGGAGGTTCCCGTGCTGCCATCTGATGTGCACTAGAGGAATCGACCGTCCATATAGGACCCACTCATGTAGATCCTAAATCTCCACCGGGACCTCCACAAAAGTCACCCCATCATCAATGTCTAGATCCCCATGGTCAATGATATGCGTCAGTTCATGCACATATCTCATCAACTGAGATACGTGGAAGACGTCGTGCACCTGATGCAACTGAGGTGGTAGAGCCAGGCGATAAGCCACCTCGCCAATCCTGCTGAGGACCTAGAATGGTCCGATGATGTGTGAAGATAAATTGGTGCCTCGGCTAAATCTCTGTAATCCACGTCGAGGTGAGACCCGCAAGAAGACGTAGTCCCCATCCTCAAACTCTAGTGGCCTCCACCTCTTGTCAGCATAAGACTTCTTTCGGCTCTGAGCTGTCCTCATCCACTCCTGGATGACCTGGACCTTCTCTGTTGTGGCACAGACCATCTCCAGTCCCACAAGTGCTGACTCCCCAGGGTCTATCCAGCATAGAGGAGATCTGCACGGTCGGCCATACAACGCCTCGTATGGTGCCATCCTGATTGTGGAGTGGTAGCTGTTGTTGTACGCGAATGCAACCATGGGTAGGTGGTCCTCCCAGCTGCGACCAAAGTCGAGGAAACATGCGCGGAGCATGTCCTCAAGTGTCTGAATGGTCCTCTCCCTCTGACCATCTATCTGGGGGTGAAAGGCAGTGCTCAGACGTAGCTACATCCTGAACTCCTCCTGCAACCCCTTCCAAAGCTGGGAAGTAAAGCGAGAATCTAGATCGGAGATGATAGATGATGGCACACCATGAATCCGTACTATCTCTTGAATGTAGAGACGTCCCAAGTTCTCCACTGAGCCCTGCTCTCTGATGGGTATGAAGTGAGCCGACTTGGTGAGTCGGTCGACAATCACCCAAATGGAGTCGTGACCTCTGGAAGTGTGTGGAAGTTTAGTCACAAAGTCCATAGATATGCCTCTGACTTCCACTCCGGGACCTCCAAGGGTTGTACCAAGCCTGTTGGTACTTGGTGCTCTGCCTTCACCTACTGGAAGGTGAGGCATCGAGAAATGAACTCAGCCACAACCTTCTTCATTCCCGGCCACCAGTGCTGTCGTCTGAGATCCTGTTACATCTTCACCACTCCAGGATGTACCGCCAAAGGGGATGTGTGAAAGTCTCTCAGCACCTCCTCATGTAAAGAAAGTGGTTCCAAGGTACGTCCTCTGAAAAGGACATCGTGCCCTCCTTCTAAAGAGAAACCATCAGGTGCCTGTCCTGAGGATATCTGCACACGCCGCGTCACACAGTTGGCATCCCCACACTATGCCTCTCTGACGCACTGCAGTAGTGGAGGAGTGACTGTGAGTGACTGAAGAAAGGCTACTCCATCTCTATCCATGAAGGATATCTGCAAGGCGGCTAGCTGCTCTGTCGCCTCCCCAAGTAGCTGAATTCTCGTCCTCCTGCTGAGGGCATCAGACACTACATTCCCCTTTCCACGAGTATAAAATATCTCAAAGTCATAATCCTGGAGGAACTCGAGCCATCGCCGCTGTCTCCGGTTCAGGTCCTTCTACGAGAAGATGTACCTGAGACTCTGGTGATCTGAATAGACTGTAAAGCGCTCGCCCATCAGATAATGTCGCCACATCATCAGAGTGAATACCACTGCTGCTAACTCCAGGTCATGGGTAGCATAGTTCTGCTCATGCTGCCTCAGCTGACGTGATCCATAGGCGATCACGGCCTGCTCCTGCATTAGGACACATCCGAGTCCAGTCCTGGATGCGTCGCAGTAGACTACGTACACTACTCCCTCCTCCGGTAGCCTCAAGATAGGTGCGCTGGTCAATCTCTATCTCAGCTCTTGAAAGCTCTGCTGACATCTTTCTAACCACAAGAAGGGTTGCCCCTTCTTCCTTAACGTTCTGCAAAGCTGCAAAAATTTATCCTTTGCCGAAAAGGGAAATCTGGTCTCATCCACTGGATGAACCACGTTCCTTGCATAATACAGTCAATCCCGTCATGATTAGTTAATTCATGCCATGGATGACGTTGTAAGGCCTCGACGCTGCTACCAAGAGATCCAACCGTTACTCTCGCCTCCAAGGGTTGAGTCACACTGCCGGCATCAGTGTGTGGTCACTGGGTCTCTTCCAGTAAGAACCTCGCAAGTGAGGCTCAAGTCAATATTTTTTAACTGGTACCTCTAAGTATTAACATACAAAAGACAAGAAAGCAAACTCCACCATTTCAAGTGTCTTTTATTACTTTAACTCAAAGTACAAAGACACAAGGCGACACAAAAAAATGAAGCTAGAGGCATTATGGTCAAGGGCCTCTATGCCTCGAGCTAGTCCCGCACTTGTCCACATGCTTTTAGAGAACCATGATCGTAAGCTTCAACTGCCTAAAGGTGTACTGTCCCCTATGGTCGGGGTGGACCTCCTGGTGGTGGTGGTGGTAGAGCCTCAAAACGTCGCCCACCACCTGCCGCTTGACCAGCTCCTCGACCTCGTCCACCTGCTCCCTGCGGACCGCCACGGTCGAACCTCTGCCTCTGCCTTGGTGGTTACTAAACCGTCTACTGCCCCTATGCATGGTGGGTCAGGCAGTCACGAGCCAAGTGGCCCTACCCGCCGCATGCATAGCACTGTCTTCCACTCGTAAGACTGGTTCTACGGCGTGTGCCCCGCACCTCCGAGCCAGTATCCTATGGTCGTCTACCTGATGGCCTAGTTTTCTTGGACCTCTACGGCATCTGTCTATAGCCGACTGCAGAAGACTCTGCTACGTGCTGCCCCTGTGATAGGTCTCGCTGCTGATGTAGGCTCAACAAGAAAGCTCTCAATGAGAAGGGCTCGCTCTAGTACCTCTGCCTGTGTCGGAATGCTGAGGGAGATCAGTGATTCCCAGATCTCCTACCTCAATCCCTGCTTGATGGTCTGGGCCCGGAAGAATGGGTCCTATACCATGTCCGTCGAATAGCATGGGAGATCATTATATCTCGCCGAGTACTGGGCGACCGCCAAGCTACCCTGCTGTAGGTGTAGAAGCTCCTGGATGCGCACCGCACGGAGGGTGGCCGGGACGAACTCCGAGCGGAAGAGGCCATCAAAGTCCATCTAGATGAGAGATGTCTTGTCGTGCACCTGGAGCATCAATCTCCACCATCTGCCTGCTACCTTGTGCATGACGCTCCCTGCGAGGATCACCATGAGGTCAACTTGTGTCCTCACTAACCTGAAAACTCGTACAACTACCTCGAGCCAATACTCGGCTGCCTGAGTGTCCATATCCCCATGGAACTTGGGAAGTCACTAACGCTGAAACTCATGCAGTGCACTAAGGTGACGTGCATTGTCAGCGGCTGGGATTGGAAGCATCAGTGGCTTGGCGGGTAGAGGTACCGCCGGTGCCTCTACTGTCAAAGGGCCATGCACCGAGGCCTCGTCGCGCGGTGGGCTGTCGTCCCGCACAACGCTCGAAACCCTAGCTGGCTGCCATCATGGGGCCATCTTGAAAAGAGACAGGTGTTCTACGTTCAATAGTATACCTGGTGATCTGACACAAAGTAATCACAAAGATAACTTTTGAAACACAAATGCAATCAATGTTTTTGTGGATTAAGTAGGAAATCAGAAGTCAGGGTCCTGGTGTACGGATACGTCGGTTGCCGCACCAACACTAGACTCCCTGGACTAATAACCACACTAAATACTCTTAACACTATTGCTTCACATAGATGAAAGATCAGAGTCTGAAGTTCTGCGGTATAACCGAACTCCTCTGATACCAATTTGTCACGACCCGTCCTCGGGGCCCGAGTCGTGACTACCCCAAGCCCACCTACCATAGGCCAGGGGCTGGAGACTAGCACCAAGGCGTAATTCCTGATAAAAAGGGAAGGAATTGCGTTTGTAAAGTAAACAAACACCACAGAGAAAGCAATCAGAAGTAAATACTCAGTAAAAACTGAGTACAATAGTAAGTGCGGAAAAGTAAGTGGGCCAGAATATAAACCCAAACTGAAAGTAAAGTACAACTAAAAAAGGGAGTACAATAACTGAAAAGTAAAGCTGCAGCCTCAAGCCGTCCACTAGAAGTCCCACCTGAAGGGTGGGTACAGATAGCCTCTACAGCTCCTCAGGTCCATCCGTCCGCTCCGAGTACGTCCGGCCCAGTGGTCCACCTCCAGGTACCGACCTGCTCCGCAATCCTCAACCACGATCAGCGTTGTCCATCGTCTACAACCAACACAATGTAGTGCGGGCATAGCCCATGCAGGGGTGAGTATAAGATACTTAGTAGGCATCCCAAGACCCCCAAAGGTCTCCCAGAATCCACAAAGGATAATCCACAAAGGAATGATACAATCACAATGTAACATCTAAAACTACTTAGGTATATTCCCATACATATACCTAAGTCATCAATTCCAATTCAGCTCCAACATCTGATCTCAAGTTCGATCTCGTCCACACCGGATATCACAACACAATCCACACAGGAAAGCAAGTCAATCATATCAAAGATAATGATTGAAAGTAAAGACTCAGCTCACACAGGTATACTTCTTCGTGAGACGATAGAGATGATCACATGTAGCCACTAGTTCATCTAAGCCGTCGGAACCACATAGAATAGATTGGTACTAACCCCCGCAATGACCCACAGAGGATCCATAGGTAACTAACCCCCACAATGACTCACATGGGATCGATATGTAACTAACCCCCGCAATGACCCACAGGATCGATAGGTACTAACCCCTGCAATGACCCACACAGGATCAGACCCACATAGGATCTGTAGGCGCTGGCCCACACAGGACCGCTGAGCGCTGACCCACACAAGATTGGTAGAACTGATCCACGTAGGATCGCTGAGGGCTATAGTCATCACTATCGAATCCACGGAGGATTTATGTATAATCGTCATCGTCATCGTAGTCGCAACGAGCTCTAGGGTTCCCGCACACAGCAAGCTCATTTGAGAGGGTCCGCTCCATGATCCGAGGGGATGATACATCAACTGACACATATTCTGGAGTTGATGTATCCAAAAGTTCCATATCGTCAACAGGAACTCAACGTCACAGACAGCGTGTCAATCGGACGCCCGTTCAGAGAGTTATTTTCTTTTTCGTTCCAGGGGCCCGGTTGGTTTTTAAGTAAAATCCAACCCGACCGTACTCCAAATGACTCCAAACCTTGAGAGGAGTAAGTCAAAAGGTCTGTCTCACTAGGAGGAATCCATCAAAGTCGACGGCACGTCAATCAGATGTCCGGAGCTCAAGTTATAAGTGTTTCTTCTCTGAGGGCCCTGTTGGTTTCGTGTACAAACCAACCCGACCGAACCCAAAGTTCTCCGAAACCTTGAGTGTAAGATACCGAAACGACCGCCTCGATCGAAGGATCGCATCGAAGCTGATGGTGCATCGATCAGAGGTCCGCATCCCATGTTATGAGAAAAAGACCCTGAGGGGTCCGGTATTAGGGGGTTCGGGCCCGGTCCGACCCGGCCCAAACCGGGTCCGGGTCCGGTCTGCTTGGGTGCGGCCCGGCCTGGCCTGCGCATCCCGGCCTGGCCTGGGCACAGCCCGGCCCGGCCTGGCGGCTCGGCCTGGCCAGGGTGGCCAGGCGGCCAGGTGGCTCAGCAGTTACGGCCGAGCGAAGAGGGGGGGGGGGGGGGGGGGTGCCCCCCCCCACGTAGTGAAATCGCGACCCCCATGTGGGGGGCCACAACTACTGGCCAACCGGAGGTTACGAACCCCCGGTTTTCCCCCTGACCGGTCGACCTGCTCTGGCCGGCCGGCTGCTGCCACCACATGACCGGGGTGGTCCCTTCCCCCTGCTCCGACACTGGCCGCCCGGAACCGGTCGCCGGTCCTGCTCCACCGCGGCCTAAGCCGGGGATTTGGTATGTCTGCTGAGGCGTGATGGCACCGCAAATTAGTTCTTTTTCAACATCACAGCACGACGGTGCCGTGATTCTCCACCCGTCCTTTAATATTTCCCGCGCGGTGCTTCGGCACCACACCGCCTTACACGTGCCGCAACAAAATCAAACCAACAAGGGGGAGGAGGGTCTGCTGTGTTCGTGCGGTCTGACCTCCTCCCATTATTGCGATATCAAGTGGCTCAAATAGAAAAGAAGAAAGCGATGTAAGTAATCAAAAACAAACAAATTAAAATAAACCCCTACCTCGAGCATAGTCGTCGAACGAGGTTGTCGTGGAAAAGGACGTCGCGGAATTGATCGCCACGGAAGAAGGCAGATCATCGCATCGCGGAGGAATGGTGTCTCCCTTCCTTTGACGCAGAAAAAAATAATGAGGTGATGCACGTCGGGTCATCGATCTCCGAGGAAGGCATCTCTCACCGTCGTCCATCGTCAGAGGTCAGCGTTCTTCGCGTTCTTCGTTGAGGAGGAAGAACTTCAAGAACTTCAGAAAATTCTCACAAGCCTCTCACAACCCAACAACTCTAATAAAATAAGAGTTTGTCTGATTTTATTTCTCAAGCCATGAGTTTTGAAATTCAAAAACGAAAAAATAAATTAAGTGAATTAATTGCAACGTTTAAACCACCAAATTAATTGAGGCGTTTCATAAATAGAAGAACGCAAGGGTTTACTTCCACTTAAGGGGGGGGGGTGCGAGTGCGTTACCTTATTAAAGGAGGGGGTTTAGGAAGAAAAGAAACGGTGAGTCTCGTGTGGGACCCAACTCACAAATATCCTACCTAGTGGGTAGGATATTGTGTGTCCCACTTCATCAACTTAGATTAGGTTAAACAAAATAAAACAAAATTGGTTGCACAACTTTTATTTTATTTATTTACCTAACCCAAAAATTTAAAAACCACACCCGAGCAAACACAACTCTGGAAAAAATGTTTCTAAGGAATTATCAGCGCTGTGATTCCATCGCTTCCCTCGGAATTTGATTCCGAGCATCGGTTAAAAAGTTTGGAAAACCCCCTCGTTCGTTCACTGAACGTAACCGAGCAAAACTTTGGAAAATGATTCCAGGCACACCGGGCCTCGAAATCAGGTGCCGTCAGAAACCTCGTTCTTGTAAAATTCCAAAGAAAATTAAGAAGAAGTTTTTCTTGAATTTTACAGGTCTTTATAGGTATGGTTTTAAAAATATATTATAATGTTTTCATAGCCTTATTGTTATGTTAGGTTGATATCTCCACTGTTTACCGTTACTGAGCATATGAGCTCACCCATTATTATTTTTCTTTTTCCCTAGTTATGATGAATGGTATTATATATTATATGTTTAATAAGGGTTATATTTATGAATAAAAAATTCTATGATATTAATGTTCTATTATGAACCTCTTGTTTATGTATCCATGTTTCCAAAGGCACTAGACCAAAATGATTTTTGCATGGATCACTATGTTATTCATTGAATAATCTTATTATAAGATGTATTATCCATGTATGAAATTTTCATGTCATTTCATTTGATATATTAGAAATTTTTAGTTAAACTTTTGAAACTAGGATGTGAAAACATTAGTGACATCCCTATGTATATGTCTAATGATTTTGTAGAGGATATGTGTAAGGATAAGTAAAAGTGTAGGAAAATTTACTGGGATTTTTTTGAATTATAGAAAGAGTGATTTTTAAGAAATTACATCCACATGTGGATAATATAATTGGATATGGATCTAGTATAGTTTTACCTCAGTTTAATAACTATGAAATGGGATCATTGAGAATTGACATTATCATTACCTGATGCATGAAAATAGACCTCGCATAACACCTAGTTTGTAACTCATGGGAGGATATATTGTGGTACTCACCAAAAATTTATGAATCATCATAAATTATTTTAATAGATAATTACCATTAAAGACCATGGTTAAACCTAAGGGGTCATATATGGAAATATGGTCTCTTGATTTATAAAAGTACCCTAACCACATGAGCACAAAGTCGATTGTTACTTTATTACATTGGCACTAGATACAAGCAATCATATCCAAGAGGACCAAGTAGTTTATTAGTATTGGTAAACTATACAAATACCTTAAATTCAGATTGTATTTTATAAAATATAATACACTGTATTTTCTTGGAAAAGTCAAATATTCCACTTAGTATATCAAATCATATTAATCACAAAACCCTTTCTAGTATCTTAATAAAATGAAACATAAGAAAGAGGTGATATCTGATTCTCATTAAGGGTATGCATACAAAAAATATATCATAAATAAGACTAATCAATATTTCTAGGTAAATAAAAAATTCAATTAAACAACAAATTTATGATATAATGGCATTACGAAATAATGAAAACTCAAATCCATAAAAGAATTCAGATAAGATTTAATCATATCCATAGATATTATAACTTATCAAATGATTATATGGACATCAATAACTAATCTATAAATGAGATAATTCATAATACCTAATATATAAAATATATTGTTAAGAAATTTTAAAAGGAAATATAAATATATGGGTAGAATCCCATCTAATTTAGCTAGAAAATTTGTCTTATGAGATCAGTCAATGCATCCAGGGGCTATCTATAACTAGCCCCCACCTATCACTGAATATGTTCGATGCATTACTCACATAAAAGGTATTAAAAATAATAAACATAAACATTATTTTTAGAATACCAACATGTAAAACTTTATTTTTTACCACAATCGAACAAACCTATTCATAAACCCTCTATAATAATTTGGTGAACGGTAAATAATTGTACGTCCTCATTAAAATTGATTATAAGAATTAAAAATAAACCATAATGATTATATCAATACAAATAATTCATATTGGATCATAATTACAATAAATGGTCGATGGGGTTGATGAAAATAAAACCATAAAAATGTCATAAAAAAGATTCATGAGAAAAATAAATTTTACACATTGAAAATAACCTTTTAAAATAAAAAGTTACAAAAAAATTCAAATTGTTTTTTAAGAATAACATTTTAAAATTATAAAATAATAATTTAAACATTTATTGGACATGATGGTGTAAAATTCCATTTAATTCATACAGATTAAAATAAATACTTCTTTTATATATTTGGTAAAATCAAAATATAATTGTTTTTAAAATGAAATCATGATTAAATTCATAAGGTTTTTAAAAAATTAAAAATTGATAAAAATTAGTTTAATAAATAATTTTTATAATTTCAAAACATTTATAATATTTTTAGTAAAATATGGTTTTTTGATTTAAAATGATTTTCAACCAAAGAGAGAAATAAAGTTTGTGTTTCTAAAAAACATTATCTCAAACATTTTAATTACCAAATAATGGAAAATGGTATTATTACATGAAAAAGTTCATTGATAACCATAGTATATGAAAATATAGTATGTTTAAGATGTAAATTTAAAATAAAATCCTTTAAATGAGACTTAAACAAAAAGAATCACGAATAATGATGTTATTGTGAAATAAACGCCCGCCACTTTTGTAACTTTTGAATAATAAGCCCCAATAAAAGAAATATAATCAAAAGAAAATTTAAATTTAGTGTTTATAAATATATTTATTACATAACATATCAAAATTTACATTTTATAAACCTCACAATGGAATATGTGGTGAATATGACATATGTCTCATATAAGTAAAAGTGAGATAAGAAACACTTTCCTCAAATTTGAATTACATTGTATATATCAAAAAATCATATATAGTAAATGTAATTTTATTATAAAGATATTAAAAAACCATACTCAAATATTTCATACCATAAATGATTTAATTATAGTCTTTCATCACAATGTAAATTATAAATTTTTTTCTTATTATCACTATTTCTTGTGATAATTACTTTAATTGTCATATATGTATTAGTTTAGTAATTTGGGTCCTTATAATTATATATTGGTTTTATTATATCTAGATTTTTAATAATGATATAAAAATCATATATATTTATTATTTACTAATTGATAGTAATGTATTAATTCTACAGAATGAAAATGGATTACACTATTTATGTAAACGGTAGTACATGCGTATGCGTGAACACTATTTTGATCTTTCCCAAAAGATGGACCAATAAGAAAATAAATATTAATTAATAATTCAATAATAATAATTATTTACTATATATCATTTATATTTAAAATAGAAATCCTTATTACAATCTATGTAAAAATAAAATGAAAAAAATTTCACATCGCTTCAAGATGGCGGTAGTCTACAAGTGTGCACGAGCGATGTGATTGATTCCCAACACAATAGAAGTTAAGAATTTCAATGAGATATTTTATTTAAATTAGTATTTTTAGATGTTAAATATCACATATATTCATTAACATAATTCACTATACATTTCGTGTAAAGAATCGGTGGGAACAATAACAAGATTCTGTGAGGTGGTTGTCTGTTGTACACATGAGTGATGTTACCATATCCCCCAAAGAATGGGATGTAAGAAGATATAGTTGACATAATAATTATATAAGGTTAATAATTTATTAAATATAAAATAAATATTTTAAATCCATCCTTGTATACATCCTTTATAGGAGATGATGGAAAATTAATTACATTAGTTCATGAGGCAGTAGTATATTGTACACATGATCAACAGTTTTGTTTCCCATTTTATAGAATTGGAGATGGATATAAGTTATTTGAAAAAAACAATAAAATATCATTATATAATGATTTTTTATAATATTCTGATAATTTTATAAGTTTTTATATTGGACGAATACGAACTAATATAAATAACCACATTTATGATATTTTCCTCTTCTTTAAGGAGCCTCTCTGTGTTTATACGTAGAACATTCATATGAGGTATTAATAACCAAAATATGACCTCTAGGATGTGGGGATATAATTAATAAATGTATATAGGTATATAATTAATTATTTAAATGGGTTTTGAGTTTTGAATTGTAGATAAGAGGGAGTGTCCTCTTATAAGTGGGGGAGAGAACATACCTGAAAGTTTTGAGAAGTTTAAATAATACCCAAGTCATTATTATTAAAAAAGCCTAAAAATGGGTTATTATTGGAAATTAATTGTTATAAGATCAAAATAAGGCTATAGAAATGGTTTTTATAAGGTTTGGTTCATTAGTAACCCTTATCCTCTTAGTTTATACCCATGAAGACCCATTTTTACATTAACTATGGAAATTAATTTTTAATCTATTAACAATTAATTAAGGTAAGATATTAATTTGAAATCATTAGGTAATATAAATTATTCTGATCAAAAAAATCAAATCCAATTTTCATAATTAAATTCACAAAAGTGGAAGAATTCAATTTAAAATTAATCCCATAGACACATCGAAGAGAATCGTTTTTTATAGAAAATCATTCACAAGTTATACATGTTTTTTTAATATAATTCAATACAAAATTGATTAAATGGACTACAATAAGTTAAAATATAATATATAATTATTAATTTTAATCTAAAATTAGTTTTAGATAAACATTAATTTTCATAGTAATTGAAAGGAATGGCAGTTTGGCATAAAAATAGTATTTTTCGATATTTATAAAAAACAGTATTTGCAAAAAATTCTCCGAACTTCACAGAAATATAATTTTGACATTTATATTTCAAAAATTTAAAATAATTTTTAGATTAATTTTATGATATTGTTAAAAATTAATTCAAATTTATGTGTACAAAGCGTGAAAAAGACACCTTTTAGAAAAAAACTGTTTTCATAAAACATTACTTTCCCTTTAAAAGGGTTATTATTTTATTTTGAATCAGGTGATTATTTGACATGATTACATAAAACAACATATGTTTACATGAAAAATTATATTCATTGTATTTAATATTAATAAAAAATTTATCACATCATGATTTTTCTTTTGCGTGTGATAGTATATGATAATGTCCCATGAGTAGTTGTATCACAGAATGGTCATAAAAGTTCCCCACTATGAAGAGAAACTATACTATAAATGAATGTGTTTTAAAATATATGATCTATAGAAGCATGAAATAATTAGAGGGACACAAAAAATGGATATTAGGGGTGCAGACTCATAGGTATTTTGGTACCTTCTCATGTTGTACACCCTAGGTAATGTCTAGTGTAGAATATTACGATATAGAGACCCACCAGTATGAAAATCAAAATTTATATGTGTCATTTTACGTTCCAATAATTAGGTGTGTGTGTATCAATCCTGGGACATTATCATTATTAATATTACTGAGTATTATAAGTCACTTAATTTGAGGTGTAGATTAAAACTAATATGATATATGTTTTCAATGACATAGGATACATTGGGTGTGCCATGAGTAATATGTCACTAATGAATAATGTCAAAAATGATTTTTCACTTATGTTCATTAATGTATGTTGAAATATCAGGATCATTAATGGAAAAAATATATCCAATTTAAATCCATTACCATGGTGTTTTGTTGGAAATATAAAATTATGGAATGTCAAAGAAAGAGCCATCGATCACATAGGTTGATGACATAAGCATGAAACATTCTTGATTAGAAATATCATGATTAAGATATTATATTACACAATAAGAATTTTTTTAGGACTTATTTGGTTAAGACAATAAATTCATTCTCTATATGGGCTTTGGTGTATTAGTAGATGTTAATCTTGGACTTTGGGTTACTTTACATAATTACATTGAGAAAGAGGCCTAAAGGGAAACACATTAAGTTGATACAGAATCTCAATTACATTATATATTATTATTTATTAATTAAAAAGTTTTATAAATATTATTTCAAATATATTTTAAAAATTATTCATTTATTCCTGATTCCAAATATTCTTTCGGTAGTTATTTGAGAGAATATACTTTGAGATGAATATTTAATATAGATTTATTTTTCCTATTTATTGAATACGATATTAATTTATTTATTTTTTGAAGAATGAAATGATATTTATTTGTTAAATAAATATTCATTATTCATAGCTTGATAGATATTGTGGAGGAATATAGGACCGAGATTAATAGTAACCTAAACAGTAATATTTATTTATTATTCTATGAAAAAATAATATTTAAATTAATTTGTGAGTTTAGAACATATTAATAAATAATAATAATAATATTTTTATTATATAAATGGGTTTTAAAAGTCATTAAAAAAACTAAAATGGGTTTAGGTACTACTATTATTTTGTCATTCACGAGGTTTATTACTGCAATTATATAATTTTCATAGTGAAAAAATTAGTTTTGGTTGTGAAAAACGAGATATGGAGAGAATCATCTCAAATACCTAGAGAGATTCCTCTTTGGAATGATCCAAAAAATTGAGTGTTATCCTCCTCCCCCACCACTTTCATGTTTGGATAGATATAAGAAAACCCTTGAATATATTCTCAGGGAAATAATAGTCAAAGGATGCAAGATTTAAGATCAACTATGCTAGTACCGAGAGATTTCAAAAATAATATATGGAGGTGTGGGGAACATATGTGGATCAATACTGAAGGAAATATATTCCTGACTAGAAAAATGTAATGAAAATATGATAAACACATCTTGTTAGATTCATTAATAAATAAAGAAGGTAATTATTTAATTTCATAACATTGTTTTAATTAATTTGTGATGATTTTTCATGTTGGTTCTAGAGTTTTTCTATTATCTATATTAATTGATTCAATCCCATTGATCCCAATGTTTTTTATCATTTATGTCATGGAATAATCATAAATCAATAAAACAATATGGGTTGGGAATTTCCTATCCAATGCTTCTACAATTCCTTGAACCTTCAAGTTGTATTAGAGGTATAACATATTTTTTTAGAATTATTTAAATATATTTGATTTATGTACACATTTTTTTATTTCTCATTTACATTTATTTTTTAATCCAAATCATGATATATTATCTTATCTCTCTTTGTTCCAGTATATATAATAAAATAGATTAATATTATGAATAGAATAAATTTCATGATCTCATACGGAGGTGTCAAAAATAATCACAAACAACATAAGAGTAGACTCCACGTAACTTGAAGGTACTCACCATGTAATTATGTATAATGGATCCTAAATCATTTCAGAAACAATTTTATTCATGTGAATTTTTTACACATGATGAATTTAATTACACACTAGGTGTTGACCATGACATCCTGGGGCATGTTCTGATGAAGTACATTCCATGTAACTTCTAGACATGATTTATATTATATTATCCACAGACATACTATGTATCTTCTTACACGACCTACATGACTCGTGAGTGTTTATCATGGATACCTCACACAATGTATCCCATTTACACATCATGTATTCCAATATTTCCCATAGAAAATTTGCACACTGAGTCCCTATACATGTTCTATAGATATATGGTGATAATAATACATTATGTGTCACTTGAAAGTAAAATCTATGTAAAATTACCAAATTAATTTGAATTAAAAATTAATGTATGATACTACCTAAACCTTATAAATATGAGTTATTTATAGTAATTATGATTATATGACACATAAAGTGATTGGATATATATATATATTACATATCTAAATAGTTTTTTTTAATGTTCAGAACTTCTTATCATGTATAAATTATATAATATTTATTACCCTCTGCATATTGAGATATTACACACTATGTAAATACCATGTGTTATGTGTGGACATCTAGTTGATAGTAAACTCAATGAAATCAGGTGATAAGTAGACTATATTAGATCATATGTGAGTAAACTTTATAAAAATATAATACACATTGGTAAGTTTGGATGAATACCACTATGTTACCTCCAAGGTACATTTTTAAAAAAATTTAATGTCAAATAAATTTATTTAAAATGTTTAATGTTATGGTGAATGAAAATATAAATAAAATTTGTATAAAAATTAAGATAACACAATTTATTATTTAAATAACATAATTAATTGATTTTACCATGATTTATCTAAAATAAAAGTGAATAGAATTGAACAAGAACTTTATTAAATTCTTAATTCATTGAATATAAGTTGATGATCATGGGCCATAACCACAACTTTATATGAAATTTGTTTCATCTAATTTATTATTAAAATAAATTATTGGCCAATGATTAATCCCTCCTCTCATTATATAGGGTCCAACGTAGACATTGTTTCTTTTATTTAAACCCTTAATCAATACTTTTCATCCCCTCACTTCTATGTGAGTAAAAGTATATGTAATCAATAGATGTTCCATGATAGTGGTGGATGTTTATGTTTGGGGAGGATGCTAAATAATCAAACTGAGATACATAGGTGGATAGGGGGAATGATGGAATATGAGCCATAAATTGTTAGAGGTGTTTTCCCCAAAGTTAAATTTCTATTTTATCATCCTCTACATAAATTAACCATTAGTATATTATCATGATCATACTAATTTGTTATTTTATTTCTATAAAGTTTCATTGTTATTTCATTATGGATGTTTTTCATGATCACCTTAATTATTGAATTAAAAAGCATGAAATATAATACTAAAATAATATTTCTTATTCATAATCCTTATCTAAGACATGGTTAATAACATAAGTAATTACACTTAATATTAAGAAGCATATAATAACGATAATAATTGTAAATTTATATATCATGGTAAAAACACTCAATTTTATATATTTTAATTTGGTATTTATTTACACTAAATAAGATGTCACAAAACAGTGTGGATACCATAGTACCCTGATAACCAAGCTGATCCTGACATAGACTAAAGGTTATTCCCAATACTCTAAGGTTGGTGAATACCACCTAGCATCATAAAAAATGAAACTGGGAAAGAATTATCCACAAACACAATAGAAGTAAGAGATATAATTTATTATTAACGAAATGAAAAATCCATAGGGATAAATAATCCAAAAGTAAAAAATGTAAACAAAAATAGAGGTATAAAATTTACCTTAAAATAAGATAACAACCCTAGTACCAAGAGACAGAATAACTGAACCCCAATGATCAATAGAAACTATTTCCTCTAAGTGGGGATTTCCCCCTTCTCAAACATGTCAGAAGAAAATCTACAAACTCCCAAAGACAGAGTTATGGTATGAGCTAAAATCCTAGTAGGGTATCATGAAGGATTCAAAAATAATTAAAAAAATAATGATTTTAAATTCAAATAAACTAGCATGGATGTATTAAATCATATTCAAAATAGATCATTCTTTACATTTCATTTGATGGAAAAAATTTCTCAATAATGGATTAAGAATTTTTTTATAGAAAAAAATTTATATAAATCCACAAGGCTTGTGTAATACTGTTTACAAACAGTTGAATACATATCAATAAAAAAATAAGTAACATGGTCATCTACAATGAGGTATGATAGTTTTTTGTTACGGGATCCTCATACACTCTTATGATGATAATGGAAATTTGTACATATTTCTCTCTGACACTAGCCAAAGAATACTTACCAACAAACCATTGGGGATAAGATCTACCAATATGTTTTGTTAGAGTAGCAACACATCAATATTTTGTTTGGGAATTCCCATACTAGTGTGTTTTTCTACAATAAATCACCAATTACCTAGGACTTTATGTGATCAAACAACAAAAAATGATGGGAAATTAATTTTAAAACTGTTTAAAACATGATTAGCACATTTTTTTATTTAAAATTACCAATTACCAATAAAAAACTAAAAAGAATTTTTAATAAAATCATGCCTTTTTCGATGATAACACTGTTGAATTTCTATCAAAATATTTTTATCAATTTTTTAAATAAAAGTTTAAAATAAAATTAAAAAATCAATTTCATGATTCAAATTCCACAACTTGTATTACACTATATAATATTAATGATTTTACACCCAACTTTCACACAACCCAATTCAATGGAATTGGGGGTTTTCCTTAATATTCATAGCAAAGAAAATCCAAATCCTTAATTCACTAAAATTGGGTTTTTAATAGACTAATTGAAATGAATATAATTTAAATAATGAAATTAAATTTAAATCAAGAAATTTATTATAAAATTAATTGGAAAATCATAAACAGAACCACATACCTTAGGATCACGGGATCACAAAACACAACAACAACAATGGGAAAATCCAAAATAGAACAACAGAAACAATGATCTGAAAATAAAACCTATATTCAAGATCAAAAAAATGGGGATTCGATAATTCAATAACACATAGATCTAATAAACCACAGGGAGGAGAAAAATATATATAGGATTGCGATAATGGGAGAATAATCTTTCCCTAAAAGGATCAAATGAAGATTTCCGGGATTTAATTCACTTTAGAAGGGGTTTGGAGGAGCCAAAATAAGGCATTGAGAGATCCTAGACACAGGGAAAACATTCTAGGTATAGTTAGGTCCATGAATGGGTTCATTAAATTTTAAAAGATTTTTTAGATTAAATAAAAGTCACATGCATAGTTTCCTAGGAAATGTTGAACAGTTAGACAAACCACACACCCTACTATGAACCCACATTCTATTGGGGTTTCAAGGTTTTTTGGGTGGGTGCACAGTTTTTCAAACTGTGTTCCAACTTTGAAAACAATTACTACGTGGGGTTTCATGTTTTACAGTAGTTAGATGCATATTTTGGGAAAACCGTGTTCCCATCATGCATAGTCCAAAAGTCCTTTAAAATTTCCAAAATTTTACCCGAAACACCCCTAAATGAGACCCAACTAAATAATAACCAAAACGGGGTTGAAGAGTACATGAAAATAGTAACAGGTTGTTATGAAATCCCACCATAGAAACTTTTTCCCCATAAATCCTATTTTAAAGATTCCATGTAAAAAATGAGGCCACTACTCTCTCACTAGTGCATCCCTCTCATATGTGTAATGAAAATTAGAACCATGATGCCATAACACTCAAACCAATGATATCATACTTCCATGAAGTATCTTGGTTTCAGAATCAAATATCATACTGGATACTAAATCCCCAATAAATCAAGTTCAACATCATATCACTATATCTCCGAAAATGAGATCGATTAGATATATACTTTCTCAATTGTGATACATGGAAGATGTTGTGTATCAATGTAAAATAAATTGGAAGAGCTAAATGGAAAGAATCATTACCCACTTGTTCCAAAACCTCAAAAGTCCCACAAAATGTGGAGAATATTCCCTTGTGTCCCAAGTCATCGATGAACCAAACATGGGGAAAATTTCAGAAAAACCCAATCATCAATTGAAAATTCCAATAGTATGTGACAACGATCAGAATAAGATTTATACCAACTCTACACCATCAAAATTCCTTGCTGAACTAACTAAATCATTAACTATGGATGGAATGTCGTACTCAGACGAACAAGAGATCCCTGTTCCCCTTAAAGGCCTCTCTAAAAGCATGAAGTAAGACGAGGATGTCTGTCAGAGACAATAGCATATGAAACTCCGGTCAAATGATCATTCCATTTCACATATAGATTTCCGAACCCCTCAACTTTGGTTGTATCGTGAATGGGTATAAAGTGATCCAATTTAGTCAGCTTATCGATCAAAACCAAAATCACATTATTCTTTTTTGGGTATGTGGCAACCCAACCACAAAGTCAATTGATATCTCATACCACTTCCACGGTGGCACTGGATGTGGATGAAGAAAACCCTAAGGTATCTAGTTCTCATCCTTAACCTATTAGAATTTATAACAATGATCTTCAAAATAAGAAACACCTAGTTTCATACCTTGACACAAGAAATTTCACATCACGTCATAGAAAATCATCATTGTTCCTAGGTGCACTGCCCACTGGGAACTATTGAAATTTCCCACTACAACTTTCTTGACCAAAAAAGGTACTACATAATAGTTTTAGAAACATAGAATACCCTACAAGGAGAACGACCACTCAGAAACAGTCTTCCCACCATAAAGAGAGTCTATAGTTCCATAGAATTCATCATCAAGCTATTTTTCTTGAATAATCATCTCAAGAAGAAAAGTGGTGAACCTAAAACTGGGAAAAATAAATTCAACCAAAAATTCCTAGACTCCGATATGAAATTATAGAAAAATATCCATCAAGCTCCCCTCTTCTGATGATTCTTTTATGTAATGGGTCAGAAGATTTCTTCATAAAGAATCTAAGATTATATTCCCTTTCCCTAGGATACAGGATATGTCTAAATTTAAGGATTTTAGGTATTCTACACAATTCATATAGTAGAGATTCAAATATTTTTAATATAGAATACAGCTAAAGCCCTTGGTATAGAAATACATGGAAAACCTTTCTCTAAAAAGACAATTCCACCCACTATTAAGCACATGCATCATAACTAAAAGTTATAGGTAATGGGTTAGAGAATTATTACCATTTGGACAAAGCTGCTGAGATCCCTAGGAAATGACTTAATCGCCATACATAATAATATATCCCAAATCCAATCCTAATAAATCTACTTTCACCACATAGCCCTACTCATCCTCCAGATCAGTCAACACTACTGAAGTAATCAAAATATTCTTCAACTCAACAAAAAAAAATTATTATCCCAAGAAAACATAACTCCATTTTGAGTTAGAGTAATCATCAAAGAAGAAATTTTTTTAAATTTCTTTATGAAGTTGCAGTAATACAAAGTTAAAACTATGATTTTATGTATTGAGAAAACATTTCGTTTTTATTTCCATATTTTAGTAGATTTCAGCTCACTAGGATCAACTAAGATACCATGTTCTGAAACCATGTACCTCGTGAACTTCACTTATTAAATCCATAAATCAGATTTCATAAGAATGGAAAAACGTTTTTGATTTCTCAAAAATTCCAGGACTACTCTCAGATGACACAGAAGATCCTCCCTAGACTTAGAGTAAAGCAGGATGCCATAAAAATAATACATTGATGGTATTGAGAAACTGATGGAAAATTGTGTTCATGAGATCCCTAAATACTATAGGAACATTGGTTAGGCTAAATGGAATGACATGGTACTCATAATGGCCATACCATCTTCAAAAAGTGGTTTTCTGAATATCAGATTATTTTATTCTCAACTAATGGTAACCAGACCAATGAAAAATATTTGAGAACCAATTAACACATTTAAACTAATCAAAAATGTAATATATCCATGTAAAATATATTTTTTTCTTTACCATAACTCAATTGTGTCTTTAGTAATCAACTCAAAGGTGAAGTGACCCATCAGATTTTATATCAAAGAGAACTACTGCCACCCAAGATGACAAACTCATTCATATAAATATGTTATCTAAAAGATAATCTAATTTAGTCTTTAAATACTTAAATTTAGCTAGATCCATTTGGTAAGAATGATTAGATACTGGTTTACTATTTGGTAGTAAAAAATATAAAACTCCACCTCCCTTATCATTGAAAAAACAGAGATGTTAGAAGGAAAAATGTTAAGGAAATAGATGAAAACTAGAGTCATATCACCTCTCAAGGATTACTAATATTGATCAATATATAATAATAAAATTCTATTCCCCAAACCTAGATATAAAGGTCCGAAACTAACCGAGCTCGAGTATCACTCTCCTTGAATGATGCAGCACACCCCATCAGGTGAAGTAAAGAAGACCCGCTAAATGTAGTAATCATTTTTTTGATTTATTAGAAATAATACAATACATCCAAAATATTTTTTCAAGTGGGTTTATATAAAGGATAAGAAAATACCAAGAAGTATTGATAAATGAAAACAAGAAAACACAAGGACTCTGGAGACCCTAGTCTCTATTCATTTTGAGGGGTGTAGTAATATCCATCGCATAAGAAAAAATATCTATAATAATATTAATAAGACAAAAAAAATGGTTGAAATAAATTGTTGAGATGACCCAACATCATATAATGTAGTAACTGATGAAGAATATATTGTGATAGTACCTCTCAGAGTCATTGGACCCATATCTGCCTCATCTGGAGACTCTTCCACTACATGAAGAGTCTTCTTTGCAATTCCTGTGTTTGGAAATCCTTTTTTCATGAATAAAATTATTAAAACATAGTTTTAGTGGGATATGATGATCCCATTCCACTATGTATAGTATAATAGTAAAAAACGATCCTCTGCAAGTTTCTTGAGCATGTACAGGAACCACTTATCCAGGGTGCCTCATTGCTAACCCGTTTAGAGTCCCCAAGTTTACCACCCTACAAAAAAATTAAAGGGACTCTTATAAACATCACATGAGGTATAAAATTTAATTTCATTCACGAAACACTACTATAATCACCATTATTCATCATTACATTAAAGGAAACCATACAACCACTTGGAGAGAAAGGAACTTCCATCAACGCTGACTTGATAGCCATATCCATTTCAACCATCAATACTCTATCTAGCACATCAACGTAAGAAGTTAGATCTAGTAAGAAAACCTAATAATGAATATCAGATTGATGCCCCATTCCAAACCATAAAGTCCTAATATTTACTATATATATAATATCAGGTGAAATTGCACAATTATAATAAAACAGTTCACATATTCTATCATGTTAATGCCATCTTTCTTAAGTTTAAATAATTCTCAATCCTTGGAAAACACCATCAAATCTAGATATAACTAGTCAGTGAAAATAAATTTAAATTATTTCCATTATAATCTGTAATACTTCTTTTTCATCACTAGTATGTCCCACCATTTCATGATAGGTTTCTCTAGCATGAAGGTGACACTTTTCACATTAATTTCATCATGTATTTCAAAAAACTCTAAGAAATATCGATATTCCTCAACCAAATATCATATATTTATGGATTGTTTGATCCAAGGAACATTTGAGGCTCCTTGGGAAAGAGCATCTAAGAATTAATTCCGAGTTCATCCCTATGAGATTCCACAAGTGTACCTTGAAGGGGAATGAGTGTAGGTTCCTGTCAAAATGCATGGAAAACACGCATAATAACTTCAATAAGATTCTTGTCCATGTGATAATTTTATCATTGTGTTTCATTATTTTATTCTTCCTGGAGACGATTCACACATATTCTTGGAGGCATCATACTACACAACATCAAAATACAAGATTGAATACATCATATTATCACTCAAAGAGAAAAACAAGGGAAATTAATCCCAATAAATAGATAAAAAATAATTTTATTTCAATCTATCTAAACAAAAAAGTAAGGATAAGACTGGAAATAATCCTCAAGAATATTTTACCAAAACACCCTAGTTATTTAAGGCTCATTTTTGTGTTATATTTCTAAGAAATAAATTTCAATAACCTATAATGTTTAGAAAAGATTAATCAACTAAATAATTCCACCAAGGAAAGTTGATTATCTACCTTTGATATAACTTTGTCATGAACCAACCCTGATACCCTAATACCCTAATAATCGATCCGTTCCTCACATAGCTTGAAGGGAAATCTTAATCCCCATGTTTTGGATACTACCACCTGGAATTATACAAAATCAAAGTGGGAATGAATGTTCTACAAACACAATGGAATAAGGACATAAAAGTCAGTATGTACAAAAATAAAACTCTATAGGGGAATAGTACAATACATCAACTAGGTAATAAAAAATAATTGTACAATACGAAAATAATTGAAAACATGATTAAAAATCAATTACTAGTGGTCACATCAGGTCATACCCAAAGATCAATTATAACTACCACCTCCAATTTGTGCTTTCCCTTTTCTGTAACTTGGTATGAGAAAATCTAGAAAAACTCAAAGGTATTATTAGGGTTTGATATAAAAGATCAGTACGGTCTCACTAAATATTCCACAATATTATTCCACATTAATAAACCAAATAAATCTTTTAATTTCAAATAAACTATCATAACAGTACAAAATAATATTTAAAAAAGATGTTACTTTGCATTTTATTTTATGGGAAATATTTCTAAAAAATGGCATAATAATTTTTTATATAAAATAGTTTATATAAATACACGTTTTATGTGTAAAATAGTTTACAGGAAATGGAATATATATCAAGGTAGTCAAAAAGAGTAAACATGGTCATATTCCAAGAGGTATAAGAGTTCTAGGTTATGGGATCCTCACACCCACATATGATCATAACGAAAATGTGCACACACATCTATCTGAAATTGGACAAGGAAGACTAACCAAAATCACAATGTGAATAGGATCTTCCAATAATTTTATATTACATTTGTAAAGAATCAATCCGTTAATAAGAAATTCCCATCCAAGTATATTTATCCTTCCTAATTCACAAACTAATAAGTCTTTCATGTGCTCAAACAATAATAACTAATGGAAAATTTATTACTAAACAGTTTAAAACACAATGAACCTAGTTTTCATTTTTAATATGATGATTTCCATTAAAAAACCAAAACACTGTTTTAATCAAATCATGCCCTTTCTAGGATAAAACCATCTAGTCTCGGTCAAAACAATTTAGGAAATTTTACTGAAATATAAATTTGAAATCAATTTCATAAATCAATTTCATAATTAAAATTACACAAATTAATTTCGATTTTTTTATTTTCCATCCAATTTCCACACACCCCAATTCAATTGAATTAATATTTTCACAAACATTCATGCAAAATAAAGACCAAATACCCAATTTAATAGAATTTAGTTTTTAATAAACCAATTTAAATAAATTTAATTTAAATAAAGAAAAAAAATTAAATTATGAAATTTTGGGTTAAATCAACCAGACAATAATAAATGGAACCTTAAACCTCATGAAGACATAGTCAAAAAATGAAACACCCACAACATGCAACTTCGATGAAGAATATCAGCAAAGAAGATCTAAGAATGAAAACTAGATTCATGATCTGAGATAATGAGGATTAGAAATTCCAAAAAGATATAGACATAATAAAACCTAGATAAGATAGGAGGAGATATATATAAATAGATAATGGGAGAAGAACTCTTCCTGGGGAAGGATCAAATAATGACCTCCATGCTTTGATTCACTTAGAAAGGGGTTTAGAGGATCCAAAATGGGTCTTTGAGAGTTCCAGGACCTTAGCAAAATGATCTAGGTCATCTTAGGCCTAATAAGGGTCCCAAATAGGGGTTCCTGGATTGTTAAATAATTATTTTAATAATTTAAATATACGATCACAATTTGCAATGCATGGTCACACGATTAGAAAATTCATACACCGTAGTCGTGCACCACTTCTACATGGGTAGAATAATTTATCCTTGGTAGGTACATAGTTTTTAAAACCATTAGAAAACCATAAAGAACCTCACAACCTAGGTTTTCAAACTTTTCAATAACATGGCACATAGTTTGGGAAAACTATGTGCCAACCGTGCACAACCCAAAGGCCCTTAATAATTTCTAAAAATTTACCTAATGCACCCATAAAAATGAAAAAACCTAAGAATGATAAAAAGAGAGGTTTAGGGGTATCTAAAAATAGTATTAAGTTATTAAACAAGTTAAAATTGAACAAAATTATAGAGTGAATGTCTATCCAAAGTTAGAGTACTTTTAATTATGGGGGAATTCTAAATTAAATTATTTGAATGAATTAGCTTAGTTTACATCAAGGGTTTATTTAGAAAGAAGGACATGGTCTAACTATGAATGGAAATTTGAGGAAATCCAATTTGTGTATTTTATGATTGGTGATTCCACTCAAAAGATAAAGGATTTGTGAGTTAATGATGTTGTAATTTCGAATGCCAACCTAAAACTCATCAAATTTCTTTACCAGCCAAAGTTAGGGAGATAAAAGGAAAACATGGATCACTTACACTTGGATATACAATAAATATGATATTGAAATTCCAATGGTTAGTGGTATATATTTTAGATGAAATATTAGGAGAATAATAAATATAATATTTTTTATTAGTCTATGTTTTATTTGATAAATTTTAAAAATTAATTAATTCTTATATGTAAAAATTAAAATAAAAATGATTTCAAAAATATAACTGTTATCCATACATGGATAGTATTACCATATTACTGGAACAAATTTACAATATTGTAAAAGGGTCTTATACATTATCCTAAAACATGAACAGAAATGGTTTGTGCTAGAAGAACCTATTTTTAATATCCTCGTAATAAGGATAGTGAAGAAGTGTTATGTCTCAATTAGAAACATTTGAATGATGGTACACATGTTTTTTGTTTAATGAATTCATCCATGAAAATTATGATCTTAAAGAAACATAATGATAAGGATGCATATAGAATGATGTGTCACCTTTAGGATCACTATCTAGAGAAGGTGTGACATTAGAGATAAAAGGTCTCCAATGATCTATTTATTAATAAGGTTCGATAGTCAGTTCTAGATGATCCTCATGTATTCAATCTTATTAGAAACATTTAACTCTCTGAAATCCTCAGGATTAAATTCCCAGATGTTTTTCACATAGACCTCATACATTCCTCACTACCAAAATCCTTCTATAGTTTTAATATTAACTATAAAACAATAAATGATGAGAATATTATTTCTGGGTTTCTTAATGAATTTTTTTCAAGGGAAAAATGATACGGAGAATTAAAAACTATCATTCCCAATGGTTAACAAGAAAAGTAAAAATAATAATACGGGACCGAAGAATTATAACAAGTCTATATTTTCTATGCACCACCCTTAAAAGAAAAGGAAGGTCTTGAGGAAGGTAATGGAAAAGGAAGAAACATAATTTTCACTTGGAAATCAAGTCCATTATAAGAGGAACTCCACTTAGAAGGATGGGGAAGAAAATGGTTCATTCTTTATGAAGTGTAATCTTTCAATATCTACACATTGGGTATTAGATATAGTGTTTTGTGATCATATTTATATCTTTATATATAAATCATGTATATTACTAAATATTTCTAGTGTAGTGGTGAACTTTTTAGATATAAATGGTGTGAGTTTGGGTACTCTAACCATTAGATACTACCACCTTTCATTTACATTTGGAATGATATTGGGTCTATTATATTGTTATTATGCAGCAACTGTTAAAAAGAACATAATTTTTGTATTCTATCTTGATACAAATATTTTTATTTTAAAAATATTAAAAAAACTTGTTTTCTTATTATGAAAATATATGTTATGTTATGGAACCATTATATAATGGAATTTATATATTATATTACAAACACCATATATTGGAAAATAGATAATGAATCATCTTTATATGAACCATTTACCACCCAACTATGGAATCACCATCTTGGTTATATAAACAAGAATCATATGACAAAGATATATAATTATATTTATTTATACTCTTTTGAGATAAGCCAAATGAATTCTTTAATTCCTTTTTACAAGAAAAAATGACCAAAACACCCTTTGGTTGATATGGGTAACGGGACATTGACAACTTAGGATTTGTAATCACAGATTTGTGTGGACCATTACAAGTAGAGGATTGGATGGGTATTATTATTTAATTACATTTATCGATGTATTGAGAAGATATGGATATGAATAATTAATGATTTATAAGTCTGAGTACTTTTAGAATTTAAAATAACTTATAATTAACTATATAATAACCTTGAAAAACTATAAATATGATTTGATTTGATCGAGGTGGTGAATATTTTAACCAAGTGTTTATAAAGTTTTACAGGATGTTGGGATTATGTCTAAACTCACTCATCCGTACACACCATAGTGGAACTATATTAGGGAAAGGAGTCATCTTACCATGTTAGTCTTGGTAAGGTCAATGATGAGTCATTAAAATCATTCATTGACCTACTCAGGATATGCATTAAAAACTGCATCATAAACACTAAGATGAGTACAAAATAATTTGGAAAATGGAATTACCTCTGAGTTATGAACTATAAAGTGACCTATTCTATCACACACACTTGTATGGTGTTGAGTGGTGTTTTTAATGCATTTTTATGAAAACAATGAGCACCCCGGGGGCATGAATTATGTGTTTATAAAGTTTCATAAGGAAACAAAGATATAACACCTATACAACCCCAGTGATAAGAAAGTTATTTTTTGATAAAAATTTATATTTCATGAGATAGAGAACATCCCAAAAGATTGATAGTGGAAGACATACTGATTTTGAAGCTGTTAATGCTCAAGGTACACAAGAATTGGTACCAAAACAGATTCCATAGGCCCCCAGGGAAGAAGTAGTTCATGAAACACATTTACTGTGTAAGAGAACTATAAGGGTAATTGACCCAAAGATATATGGAATTACAATAAATAAATATACTGACTCAATATTAGTTTATAGTGACTAACCTCCCATTAATAAAGAGGAAGTATAGATCTTAGAATCCTCAAAATGGAAAGAATCCATGAATTTTAAAATAGATTCCATGTATCAGAACCATGTTTGGGTTATGGTCAATGTTCTAGTTGATGTAAATACTATAAAGTTAAAATAGATATTCAATATAAAAATAGGTATGAAAGGTAAATTAAATACCTATAAATCAAGGCAAGTGGATAAAGGGTATAAACGACATCAATGAATTTACTATGATGGATCCTTTTCACCAATTTTTTTATTTATATCCATCATAATTATTATTATTATAAAAAATTACCATGACTATGAAATTTTGAATTTGTACATAAATGTTATCTTATATAATGGGAAGCTTTAGGAATACGTCTATATGACTCAACTGTGGTATGTCACTCCAGGTGATATCAATTTTTTTTAAAGCGGTATAGATTCATATATGGATTTTTGAAAGTATATAGGTCATAGAAAATTCCTTTTGAGGAATATATAAATGAATTTGGTTTCATTAAGAATAAATATATTCCATTTATTTATAATAGGTGTATTGAGAATGAGGTCATTATCATGGTTTCATATATTGATGGAAGGTTATTAATTTGAAATGACAAACTAGTCTTACAATCTGTTACGGACTTGATAAAAAAGTGTTTCTATAGTTAGTAAATTGGGGAAGCATCCTATATGTTAGAGATCAATATTATTCATGATATATAGAATATTATACATAGACCATGTCAATGTTTATACATTTTCATGATACCAAAGAGGTTTTTTATAGAACCACCAAAGAGGGGATTGGTTCATGTGTCACTTGGTGTACGTCATTCTAAGAAAATGTTTCCTATAACAAAACTATAGAAAAAAGGAAAGAGTAAGATAAAATAATATATCATGATATGATCAGTTCTATATTTAATGTTTTGTATTGGAATTTTCATTTCCTTTGCACTGAGAATAGGAGAAAGGTTTCAAGCTAATCCTGTAGAACAACAAAAATCTGGTATTAAGGCAACACTTAATTATATAAGAAGAAATAAGTATATGTTTTGGATTTATAGAGGAGATTATATGATATGGTAATAAAGTGTTATACTTATAATAATTTTCAAACATATCATAATTTTCTAATGTTTCAGTCAAGATATTATTTCTGTCACAATAGAGGAGATATGAGCTACAAGAGTTCAAATTAGCATGTTGTCCTCAATTCCATTGCAAATTCTGAGTATACAGAAGATTTTGCGGAATCCAAGGCATTATTTTGGATAAAAACGTTTATGTAGGAGGTTTATTTGTTACCTAGATGTAAATATCGAATCACATTCTATTGTGATAATACTATATTAGTGGCTCTTGTAAAAGAACCAATGTCATAACAGCAAACAATGATCATAATCTACGAGTATCTCCTCATTAAGAATTTTTCTCAGAGGGATGAAGTTGTAATATGAAGAGTTTCCATAGAATAAAATGTGAATAAATCTTGACTAATGTCTACTATTATCATATGTATGAGTATTATGTGAGAGCTAACAGACTAAAAGTTGTTAATAGTTTTCTGTAGTGCCAGTTGATGTTATTTGGAATTAGTACCCTATAAAAAATATGTGTACATTATGATACTCTATATTCACTATTTTTAATAATAATAAACTCATAGTAATATAATTATTGATATTCTATGTAACATAGTATATGATAATGTCATAATTTTAGTAGTCACACTGAAAGATCATAGTAGTTCCCTATTAAGAGGAAAACCCAGAAATGTCATGATAATATTCTAAAATAAATGTTTTACATCTAGTTGAAATAATTTGAGGAAAAAATGACATAGTATATTAGGGTTGGAGCCTCTATGGACATTACAGATCTTTCTAATGGTATACTCCCTTGGAAATATCTTGTGTAAGATACTATGAGAATGAGACCTGCTAGTTGGAAATAAAAATATGTATGTTTCATTGGATGTTCATATCTACAGACATATGTATTTATCCTTAGACATTAATATAATTATTAATTAGTATTATATGTCACATAAATTGCTGTGTTGATGAAAACATGAATTAAATACGTTTGTGGCGAGGTAAGACATGTTCAGTGCATCATGTGCAGTAATTCATTAATGAATAATGTTGGAAAGGATTTATTCATTTTGTTCTTTAAAATATGTTGATATCATATGACCATTAAAAGAAAAAATATAGACTAAATAAATCAATGGACATGGTGTTCTATGGTTAGATTCAAATTCCAAAAATTTATAGAAGGATTCTTCAGGCTTATGGGCTTATAGAACCAGCATGCAACCTACTTGATTAGAGAAATAATTATAAAAACATTATATTACAAAATAATAGTCTATATGAGGTATTATGTTCTTGTGATATTTAATCTTTATTGATGGGTTTATTATAATCTTACTAGATGATATCCTTGGAAATTAGGTAGCATTCCCTAATACCAATATGAAAGGGGCCTAGAGAGTCACACACCATGTGTATTAAGAATTTCATTAAAAATAATATATCAATATTTATTATTTAATATGATGAATAAGTATTATTACCACAATTTTTTTTATAATTATTCATGTTTTCATGATCACATATATTCTATCACCACTTATTTGGGAATACATTATGGGTCACAAACTATGTGTATCTCTAATCTCAGTTAAATAATATATTAATATTTTTTATTTAACATTTGGAGTAAGTATTATTACCACTCAATGTTTTATAATTATTCATGTTTGCTTGATGAAAAATATTCAATCCCCACTTATTTTGGAATACATTATGGGAATATAATATTTAATAAATATTTAATTTCTATTTAGTCAATTTAATATTGATATATTTGTTAGTGGCTAATCCAAAGATATTTTTTTAATAAATAAATAATCAATATTTAGTGCATTAATTATATTGTAAATGAATGGAAGATATAGTTTAATGGTTTAGTGAGAAATAATATACATTAAATATTATTTTAATAAATAATGTTTAATTTAATTTTAATGTTTACCACATATTTACAAATAATTGTAATAATAATAATAATAATATTGTAAACATGGTGTTCCACAAGGAATAATAAAATAATATGGGTGCATGTGAATTTATTATTTACTAAACATAGCAATATATAAAAAAATTATATTAATTTCCAAGAGATCCAATTAATTTTGATTGTACAAAATGATATCTTGAGAGAATCCCCTCAAATCCACAGAGGGATTCCTCTACATGAACACTCTCAATAATGGGGAGTGATCCTCCCCCACCAATCTCAAGTCTATATAGATCTATGATAACCCTTTAGTGATGTGATTCTTAGGGAGATCAATGCAGAACAATGCAAGTGTTATGACCTACTAGTCCAAAAAACTAGGATTCCAATGATTATGTTTAGTGGTTCGTGAAACATTTCTGTATCAATAATTTAGGGAATATATGGTTTATTCATTTAATGAAATGGTTATACAACATAAAAAAATTTCATATCAATTAATAAAGAAATAATTATCACAAGGTAATTATTCAGCATCTTAAATTAGTTATAAAATAATTTGATGACACTATGCCTGGTTATGAAATTATTATTTTTCTATATTCATTGATTAAATTTAATTTATCATGAAATTTATCATCATTTAAATCCCCAATTAATCATCATTCATAAAAAATAGTGAGTTGGGTATACCTTATCTGATGCTTTTACTATGCCTAGAATATTCATAGATAATAATTGAATTTATTTTACAAATGTTTCGACCATATATTTCATATAATTTAGTTATTCCAATTCATGACCACTAACATAATTTATTGGTTATAATGGTCATGTTTAAATAAGAATGTTTTAATATAGTATCGTGTTTTGGTTAATCCCAATGTTGCATGTAACATATGATATATAAGAGAATGCATTTATTTAAAAATAAATAAATCATAAAATATTGGGGTGTTTCATTCTCTTCTATACTTGGTGATCCTTTTCATATACACTATCAAATATGATTTTCCTCTTTTAAAATCCTAGGGTGTTATATACTAATAATTTAATCTTTATCCCATCAAAAAAGGGTTTTAAATTTGTAAAAACCATTGCAGGAGACTGACATAATAAAAATTACAATTAATAAGAGAAAATAGGATGTATGGGGTTCATCTTTAATAAAGCATTATTGGGTTTCCATGTAAGAAAATGTTAATGTGATGTAAAGATATATAATGGAAGAAAAGCATAAATAATAATGGATAAGGATATAGATAATTGATCATATGAAATTTAATGATATTGAAAATTTATTGAGCATAAATCAATAAATCTATAATGTGTTAAGGGACAATTGGACTCATAATAAATAAAGATACTTGGACAAAAAATTTTCTTCAAAATAATATTCCTAGATTTGAGTAATTTATTTACCATATAGACTGATAACATAATAAAATATATTACATGATATGTTTCTATTTTATAGGTATAATTTCATCCTTTGGTTGCACTTTGACTAATTTCCTTTTCATTTCTTTCTATAGGAAATGAATAACCAAAATGAATTTTTATGCCTGAACAAAATTTAATAGAAAACTATAATGACATGTAATTTCGCATATATCTAGATTTTTCTAAAATAAAATGGTTCGAAAAAGTTATCCAATAAAAAATACATTTCAACATAATACATAACATATATATTTAACCTTAAGACTAATCCAAAAATACTTTTGACCAAATTCGAAGAGAAAAAATTTAGAAGAAATGTTACTAAACCAATATTATATTCCCCAAAAAATATAAATTGTCTCTTAATTTTACAATATTTTTTTTAATAACTTTAACACCATAAAACAATAATGAAAATATTCATTATTCCAAATATAGAATATCATATTGAAAAATTTATTCAATAAATACACACATGCATAAAAAATCAGGAAAGATAACATAAACCATAAAATCACCATATAATTTTAATTATCCAATAATATCCCATTATCATCTTCTTATAAATATTATATCAATTTAGAAAACATATTAATGGTTATATTCTTTAAATTATGTGTTTTCAATTATTTTCAATTTTCCATAGATTCGTCTTTATTAGATTTTGAAAACATCCTAAAAATTATCTTAAATCCTAAAAGAAAATTTACTATTGTGAAATTCTTATATATTTCATAATTCTTATAACTAGAATATAGTTTATAATATTACTCTCAAAACAAAATTGTTGAACTAAAATAAAAGAACATTAATTATTCCTCATTTTGTGTAGTAATAGAATAAGTTGGATGAATATCTCTTAACTTCTTCTAAAGTATGTTACCATGATGTTTGGGTCATTAATTTGTGTAGTGACCTATATATTTATTAATAATGCATCTAATATTGTAAATTTAATTCTTACCTTTGTAATCATGAGATTGAAAGCATTTATCTCTACACTATATAGAACCCCCATTCCCTTAAAAAATAATATTTTATTTCATTCCAAAAATTATTAAATCGGAAAAAAAATACTTCTCTCCCAAATTCCCAGTATAAATATTCTGATCTCTTATCCAATTTTTATCTTTATTCCATTAAAAGTTATTAAACATAGAAAATTAATTCATTATCTCTATACTATATGATATAAGGTCATCGTGTGATGATAATTTTTGGGACAATCATTACCTTTTATGAATTTTATAAATCTCATAAAATAAATGTCCTATATATCTATTTGGATTATATACAGAGTCTATAACATGCCGTGGAAACCATGATGAGTTTTCTTCATAATTTGAAAAAAATAATCTTCTTTTTTTCTTTTATTTAGGCATTTTATTATCCATATCTTGTCTTTTCTCATGAGTAAAATAGTTTTCCATGATGAGTACCTTAAAATTAGTCCATTCTATATTTTATATTTAATCATCAGCCTTAGTATTTTGAATCAATAAACAATATTTTCCCACATATCCTAAGAGATGACACAATGAAATGAAAAATTCCCCCTTTATCAGTTGATTTTGATGAATTAAATATCTTCTCTAAGAAACATAACCAGTTTCCAATAACAAAATGGATTTTTAGTCCCATTGAATGAGATTTTAGATGAATGAAGTAGTCTAACATTATTACAAAATGTGGTGGATCAATATGATACTCCATATGGGAAATTCAATTTCTCATCAACTAAGTCACATTCCCCAAAATAGTTACAATTTATTTAGTTCCAAATATAATTTCATCTTTGGCTTCATTACCTTTCACAGTATGGAAATCCTTACCTGGGGTATGTGCACTGATACGATTCAAATTCCTATCACTATGGTATATTTTTAATTTATATCATACAATATATTTGATCACAAAATTATGAAACATATTTCATAACTCTTATACTTGTTAATGAAAAAACATAAATTAAAAAATTTATTCATATCTAAACTCATAATAATAAGCATGGTTTCTTTAGAAAAGTTTTTAAAAAATAAAATTATTTTCCAATAATTCATATTAGTTAAAAAAGAAAAATTAAAACAACCAGTGAATATTCTTGGGTAGTGTGAAACTAGGTGTGAAGTAAGGCCCTTTTTTATATAAATAGTAATGGTCGAGTCAATATCGATGCACCTTTTTTTGAGTTATTTCCCATAGATACATATTTTCAAGAACCATTTAAACATATAGTATCAATATAGGGATTTATTTATATTAAAACCACATAATATCTACCTTATAAATATATTGGGATGTTTTCCTATACAAAGAGATATCCTTAAAGTAATTCATAGGGTTATAATCCCTAAGATATTTTTCTTCCAAAATCTAGTTCTCAAGGTTTCAATTAAACTTCATTGAATACTAATTATAAAAACCCTAAGAATAGTAGCTCGGAGTGAAAGGTTAATTTATTACATTGGCACTAGATACAATAAATTACATCCCAAATGACCAAATATTTTTTTAGCCATGTTAAAATTGATTGAAAATTGAAATTCAAATTAAATTTTTAAACATAAAATACAGAAATTATTTTATTTGAGAATTTTTTTATTCCACTTAGTGTATCCCTACATATCAATCACTAAAAACATCATTGTCACAATGGAAATAAATCATAAGAAATATTTGACATGAGATGCATAGTAAGTGCATTCATATAGTGGAATCTATCTTAAATTATAATTAGAAATATGTCAATGTAATTAGTGATAAAAAATTCTATTTTTACATTAACTTGATAATAATACTAAAAGAATAAATGATTATCAAATAAAACAATATAAATAATCAAATAATAATTAAACATTCCCATTTACATTATAACTATTGGAATAAACACCTAGAAATCAATAAATTACCTCATAATGATAGGATGTATAATTATAGACATCAAAAACGTAATTTCAATTCATTTTAAAAGTTATTGAAAATTTTTGGTTAGAAAAACAAATCTAATTTGGACTGATAATTTGTTTCGTGATACCTATCATTTCATAAAGGGGTTTTCTATATGTAGTTCCGACCCATCACATACTCATTCTAATGCATTACTCATAGAAAATGGGTGAAACATAATCAATTAAAATATTTTCATTCAAACACTAAAATTAAAAATTATAATACTTAACAAAATCAAATAAACATAATCATAAATCATCCAGAGTAATATGATGAATGATAATAAAATTGTACATACTCAGAAGAAATAAATATAAAATATTAATAAGGATGATATCAGTAAGCATATCCCCAATGTATCATAATTAAAATGAAGAGTTTGTGTCATTGATGAGTATCAATACCATAGAAATATAATTAAAACCATTTTTGAGAAAAAAACCATTGCACTTTGAAAATCAATTTTTAAAAGAAAAAGTTCAAAGAAAATGTTTGAAATAGTTTAATTTGAAAACAACCAATGAAATATATAAAATAATCAATAAATCAATGAGCAGTCATGATGATGGGAAATTCTGTTCATGCCATACATGTTGACAAAATAATTCCTTTCACATTTTTTATAAATTCCAAATGGTCTTTTTTTTGAAAAATGAATGAATAATACATTCAAAAAATATTTTTAAAAATAAAATTTCTTTAAAACTATATTAATTTTCATAGAAAATGCTAAAAAAAAGTATTAAAACATTTTTAAAAAACATAGATTTTGATGAGAATGGAATTTCGACGGAAGAGAAAAATATCGTTGGATTTCCTTAAAAAAATACTAATCATTTTATTTACTAAACAATGGGGAAATGTAATATTAATTGAAAAAATTAATTAATAACCACATGATAATAATATATATTGTTTTTATGATTTAAATACAAAATAATTCCACCAAAAGTGACTTAAGAATAGTCTTGGATAATCCTGAGATTGTAAAATAAACTGTTACTTCATTGGAAACTTTTTAATTATAAACTCTATTAATTAAATAACATAAAATTATACATTAAATACAATGAATATAAATATATTCCTGATGTATCCTATTAATATTTTTTATGTACACCACACAAAAGAATAAGTAGTGAATATGGAATATTTATTACAGAAGTAAAAGTGAGATGAGAAACAATTACCTCTGGTCTAACATCCTTTTTATATGTCTAAATATCCATTGTAATAAATATAGTATTTTTATACATAAATAATACCAAACTATACTCATATATTTCATACCGAATTTGATTTACCTATAATCTTGTATCACCATTTTATTTTCAATTTTTTTTAAAATCACTATTTTGGATGATAATTGCTTTTATTTTCATGTATATTTTAGTTGTATAATTTGGTCCTTTTAATTTGAAATTTGTTAAATCATCTCCATAATTATAATATATATATATATAAATATATATGATATCTATATCGCCCACAGAATTGAATTTGAGAAGGTGTATGTGATATCATAAATATAGATGTATGATTATATCTTATATATCATAAATATTAGTTAAATGAATCGTTATATCCCTCCATTAACAGTAGTTATGGAAACAAATTTATATAAGTTCATGAGGCGATAGTCCTCCATACACATGATCAACAATTTCATTTCCCATTTGATAGAAATAGAGTCGGATATTGGTTATGAAATTAATAGAATAATATCTACATACATATTAAATAATCAAGTTCTTATTTTATCATAGTTTAATATGTATCTTATGGATATTCAAGTAGAAATAAATCAAATATGAATGCTCAATAATTTTACCACTTCTTTGGCGAGCCTCATTAGGTTTATACCTAAAGCCTTCATTGGAGATATTTATAATAAAACTAAGGCCTCTAAGATATAGGGATTGGATTAAAGAATGGATATATAAAGTTATTTTCTAGAAAATTTGTTTTTGAATTATAAATATGAGATGAGAGTGTTTGACCATATATCAGGGAGAGAGAGGACACACTTGGAAGTTTTGAAAAGGAAATATGATACCCAAAATTTTATCATCCAAAGGATCCAAAATGGGTCAATATCAAACCACATAGGTTTTATGGTAAATATAGTTTAATAAAATGATATTTAAAAATGTTTAAGGTAATTTATAACCCATATCTTATTTTTTAACCCCTAAGTATATCTATTTTTTCCCACAATCATGGTAATTAATTTTTTCTTCTTTCTTTATTCATTATTGTAAAACATTATGTTACCTATATTAGGTAATATAAATTATTATGATTAAAACTATGGAATTTATTTTACACAATTAAATAATAATAATTTTATGAAGGTAATTTAAAATAAAATTTATATCTGTATTGAAAAAATAGGTTTCCAAAAAATATATTCAAAATATCAAAATGGTCTAAAAAATAATGATATATGTAATATATTCCAATGATCTATATAAAAAAATTTTACTATAATTTATTTAATTTTAGTTTAAAATTAGATTAAAATATTCTTTATATTCTTAATAATTTAAATGAAAAGGCAGTTTTCCATAAAAATCAATATTTTCACTATTAATCAAAATAGCAATATCTCCCTAAAATTTAGAAAAAAATAATCCAAAGATAAATTTGACATAGAAAATTCAAAATTTAATTATATTTTCCTAATTAAATTCAATAATTTCATAGAATATTAATTTTAAATTACTACTGCAAAGCATGAGTAAACATACTTTTAGAACATTCTAGTTTTACAGAAAATATTTCTGTTTAAAATGGTATTAATTTTAATTAAAATTAATAGATAACCATTGAATTTATTTTACACATGTATAAAATATATAATTGTAATTATTTAGTTTGTCCTATTCATACCCACCACCAAAACTTCTATGATATAATAGTCATGTTGAAATAAAAATATTTCAATAGAGTGTCATGTTTTATTTAAACCAGAGATTGTGTGTGATGTAAACTATCAAAGATGTTAAATTAATATAAAATGAAATAAATAATGATGTCTTGAAGTGCTACATTCAATTATAATACTTATTTTTTGTGTTGTTTATTCTATCGAACACGAATATCCCCATTTAAAATATCAAGGTGTTACTATACATACATATTATAAATTATATTTGTTGATTACATTATTTACCAATATTATAATTTTCTCTCACACTATTATTATTTTATCTCATAAAATTATAGGATCTATTAGGAAATGATTTGATGTTGAATGTGGTAGACAATGTGTTAATGAGAAACCAAATTGGAAAATGATTGGAGTAAAGGATATTATGATCATGCCTAATAACTTATCATGATATATGGTTAACAACATGGAAAACAACCAACTAATAGAATCACCAAGGAATTGAAGGATAGAGTTAACTGAGAGATAAAGTGGTGGATAATAAGATGGAATTAAGATTCAGTTTCTTATATATCGAATATGTGGGATGAAGTAGTAATGGTAATGTATCAAATGAATGAGAAGATGATTTATGTGTAGAGAATATGGTATCCGTGTAAGTAATTTCTGATGAAAATTGAATATTTCAATTAATGAAATGGAGTATAATATTTTATTCTCTAAAAAATCATCATAGATTGAATATTTTAAATAAGGAATATATGTAAATTAGGAAAATAAATGTCATAGGGGGAAATTCTCAAGACCAAGATCAACATGGTTTTACAATTAATGGTATTTCTGTTGATGAAGAAGATACTAAAAATGACATATTAATGGAACAAGGTATTAAGTAATAATAATATTAATCATAGTTAATGGTTTAATAATAAAGCGGAATGATTTATGTGTTTATATATAGAAAAAAACATGTTATATAAATCATGAAATATATATGATTTTTTCTTTAGAAATTTATATCAAGGATTTTCATGAATATGTTGAGTTGTAATGATGATCAAGAAAATTAATAGAATGGAAATGTGAAATTTTATGAAAAAACACACGATTACGAGAATTATAACCCTCAATTTAATCTGAACTTCGAGATAATGGTGTTTTGTTGGGATAAAGAGATGAAAGATATGGATAACGTAAATTAGATAGTATTGAAGACATTGGAACTAATCATTTATTTGATGAAAATGTGGTCAATTTTATTATTGATGTCATTTACAATATTTTTTGTATTTATGGAATATATTCAACAATATCTTTTTATATAAGTAATATGAAATAATTTATGTTTTCTTTGATGTTTTATTGTAATTATGGTTATTTACATGTTTCAGGAGAATATAAGAAAATGGCATTCCCTTATTAGGTATGTGACATCAAATAAATGCATTATGATATTTAGGTGATTAATGTTTAGAATATTTTATAAATATAGTGACTTTCATTAAAAAAAATTAGTTTTGTAATTTTATTTTGGTTAACATTTTATAGAATAGTCTAAGTTGTTCTTTGGATGGGGTTTTAAAGTTTAATGTATTATTTCATCAAATGAAGATTTATCCATATTTGATAACTTGTGCTAACCATTTTGGTTTTGATGATTACTAGATATAAAAGGAATGAATTTTCAATCATTTTTCTATTGTATAAACTATTATAAATTAATTTTAGTGCTCTAGGCATAAAAAATCACATTCATTTCAGGGATTACGAGATGAAGAGGAAATTGAATAAATCACAACCAAAGGATACAATTATTCTTATTACATGGAAAGAAATAATGATATATTTTCCCACGTAAATTCCTCAACATTAGGAAAATGATCTTGAAATATATTTTTTCTTATCACCTTCTTTTTTGATGAATTTATTCTATGGTCCTATCATTAAACATTACTTAATATTGAGTGAAGTCAATAATTTGACATTGTTTCACATCGAGGATATTTTCATGTTTAGAGATTTATATTATTAGGCCACAACTCATAAATAACATCTCAAATATTACAAAGTATACAATTATAATCACTATACATTTTTTTCATAAAATAATAACTTTTAAAAAGAAATATGGTTTTGTTTAATATTTAAACATCATAACATTTCCTTGATTCCATCATTGACTCTATTCTTCTTTAAAACCTTGGCAAAAAATTTCAAACATGGGATGAGCATAAAAACATTAGTACAAGATATAAATTATGATAAGAAAACATTAGTCCTTGATTATTTGTAAAACCATTAAATCATAAGAATACTAAAAAAATCATAGAAATCATAAATCATAAAGGTAACGTGTGGCTTCCATATCATAATTACCATATAGCTTTCGCATCTACATAGGCAGTAACCTTCACTGTTATGTTTGGAATACCCATCATAGTTTATTCCTCCAATATATTAGGAGAAAAGTTATTTTTTAACTTCATATCAATAAACAATGCATTGGAGAGCTATCAAATTCTCACCTATACTTAGTTTATAACGAAACCATCCATATACATAAGCAGTTCCCAAGAACCATAACATAATCACAACACGTAAAACATGCATAAAGGAAAAAATAACACTTTCGCAATAGAATCATAACATATCATTTCCAGATATAATCAATTCATTATCAAAACCATTTTCAATAACGAAATACCTAAAAGGTAATATATAATTTATTTTTCTTTTCAAAACATCATGTCTTATAGAGGAAGACAAATACAAAATAATGGTTACAATAGAGAAAAGTTCGTCATTGTCACATATGTTAACATAAAACATTCCTTATGTATTCTAGTAAAATGCTTCGCATAAAAAATATTACTTTTAAAATAATTTAATGAAACTAAAATTCAGAGTGTTTTATTATATACCGTATAAAATAAGGTTGTGTATAACATCATAATATGCCACAATGAAAGGATATTGAGATGAAGTCCCTTAAAAAGATCATATAATTATATTTAATATAAATTGATGACATAATTATGTGTGAAAAATATAAATAAACCCAATATAAGTAGACATTCTTTTAAAAAATAAGAGGGTATTCACACATATTCATGGAAAATCATAACCAAAGTCATTGATATTTAACTCAATGAATGGAAATTTAGTTAATATTTTCCTTACCTTGAGTCTAAAACATCACTTAAAATAGTTATATTATTGAATAATAAACATAGGATAATTTATAGATTATTTAGAACCTTTTTCAAAAATATTATTCCTTTTATATCACTTATTACTATGTTATAAGAATTACATAATTATTTATGTTCATATCAGATTTTTTTTGATCTTCGGTACTTGAGTCAAAAATAAACAAGGATTTGATGTCACTAGTCAATGTGGTATTAATTAAATCATCTCAAAAAATTTATTAATTACAAAATAATAACTTTTATACATTAATCATACTTCCTTAAAAAAAATCATTAATTACAATTAGGAGAAATGAACAATGTTATATTCATGGAGATGGTAGTCCATACGTACGCAAGAGTAACATTTTCATTCTTCATTGATCATTATAGAAATAAGATAATTTTAATTTTATATGTACAGAAAAATCATAATATTATCATCATCATAATAATATATTATGTATCCTTATATACATATATATCATGAAAGTGATTTGGCGAATAAAAGCGATTCACATCGCTTTGTGGAGATGATTGTTCACACTTACACACGAATGACGTTATTGTTTTTATTGTATGGAAGGTAAGAACATAATTGAAATAGTATAATTTTAAAATTATTAATATTTCATTAAAATCATATATGAATATTAATTCTATAATTATAACCAATCTTGATAGACAGTAATGGAAAAAGAACATAATCGGTTCATGGAGGTGATAATTCACACGTACGCACGAATGATTAATTACTTTCCCATTTGATAGAAGTAAAGATATGTTGAGGGGATCATATTAACATAATAACATATCAATATATTGAGGATACTGGAGATATTATTTCATCTTTGGAGAATAATATTTAATGGACGTGGAAGAAGAAATAAAATATAAACTCTTAAAAAATGACATCTTATTTGGTTAATCTCCTTCGAAGAACACCTTAACACCTCTAAGAAGGGTGTTATGCCTATTATAAGACCTCATGAATGTGTGGAGGGATTATAATAAGAGGTTTGGGAATATCATTCCCGAACAAAAATTGTTGGGAAGTTTTAGTCTTATAGAAGAGAGGGTACCTTTTTAATAGAGAGGGGAGGGCCACCCTTGAAAACTCATAAAATATTAATTTAATATAAATTAATTTTTTAATATAAATGACTCCCACATGAGATACGTAGAATATAATATGTTCTTAATGATAATTACTCTCATAAAGATAATTTTTAGACATTTATTGATTTTATTTTAAACATTATCTTTTTGGTTTAACCTTAATTTTTCTCATTTATTTTTAATTATGCTAACAAAATTTTAATTATTATGAGGATATTAATTTTACTTATATATGGTAAATTTCCTATAATTGAACACTTAATTAACTTTTAAACCTTATCATAGTTAATTTTTAATTTTATAATATTTCTTAATAATTTTAAATAATTTAATAAATTACTATTTTTATAAAACATCAATTATGACAAATTTTTAACAATTCAGTTTATTGAATTTAAATAAAATCATATAAGAGAGATAAATTCTAAAAAAATATTTAATAGTATTATAACATGTAATATTCACCTATAAAAGTGGTGGATGATATAAATTATGTCCAATAAAATTTATTTTAATATTTATAATATTATTTATTTGATTCCTTCATTGATAAAGCATCATTGCATCATCATTGTGTCATAATTAAATTTACTTATTTAATATCAAAAAATTATAAATTAAATACCATGAATTAGAAAATCATGTTTTATTTCTAAAGAATATTTATATCAAAATATATTTTTTTTATAAGCCTATATTAAAATTCTTTTAGTAAGAATATATATGTTTTAAATATATTTTCATTTACATTACCTTAAAAGTTATAAGTGTAATAATCACACCCATGTGGCTTCAAAAAGAAATTTTTTTATCCAAATTATTATTTTGGTCGATAAAATATCATTAAATAGGATTATGACATGTTTTAAGATATTTTTATATTATTATAATATTATTTTTCCCCTTATTTAACTGATTTACCCTTTAACCGGGATAAATAACAATAATTACTAAAGTTACTATTCATAATATCCAAGAATAAAAGGTAATTATTTACATAATTTGGAAATTATGATTACAAATATGGAATCTATTTTTTCAAATTCAAAACAAATAACTTGCAGTAATTAATTTCAAATAAATTACTATTATCAAAATCAGAAAACATGTTTTTTAAAATTAAAACCCATCAAAATATTGACATGTGTTTATACAAAATTTCAATGTTCAATTAACTCCAATTTAAATAATTGGATTAAAAGATAAAAACATAATCTAATTACAAATTAAAATCAACTAAATGGATAATAGAATTTTATTAAAAAAATTAGATGAAAATGTAGTTTTGAATTATAATGCAGTATTTTTCAATATTCAATAAAAATGAATTTTATCAAAAATATATAAAAATTTAACAAAAGTAAATTTTAATTTTATGATTTCAAATAAGAAGTTTATTTTGTCAAATATAACATATAAAATTTAAAAATATAGATTTAAAAATAGTTCTCCATCAAAAGGCGGTAAAACTACATTTTTAAAAATATTAGAGTATTTTTTACTTAAAATTCGATTTATACTAATTTTAAACCTATAAAATTTATTTTATGTAACGACCTGAAATTTTGAATGAATTTTTGTTTCATAATTTTTTTTGTGTGTGTTATTTTAGTTTATACTCAACATAACTATATTCTTTAATTAATGATGTGACTATAATTAAAATGAGATCGTTGGGTTTCGACTATTATATGGCCATTGGTCAAAATGACTGTTGGAAACTAAATGTTGCGATTGTTGTCTCTAAGTACAAGTGATATTGGTTAATTAATATAGAAATAAGATTTGATGGCCTCATCCAGTAGTCTCAGGCCAATCGAATCCCATCTGATGAAACTTGAGAAGGAGGTAGCACTACTAGGCTTTGTTCTGGGCCAAATCCAAGCAGAACTTCATCGTGTGAAGCTGGAGCGGAATTGATTTCGGGATAAAATCAAGCTTATAGAAATCACTACTCGGGAAATGTTGGCTGATCCACCCTCAGATTCTATCACCTTAGCCCACCATACACCTTGGGCCTATGCTGGGGTTATAAGGGGTTATATAACGAGACCGTAACTACTTTGTGTAATCCTTTGAGATAAATAAAATTGTGATTTATTACTATGGTGAAGTTTGTGGTTTTTTAAGATATTCAAATAAATATAGGAAGTATAATGATGAATTTTGGAAAAAGAGGATATTTTAAAATATTTATTTAAACCTTAAATAAATAATGATGAGAATGAATTTTCAAAAAATGGTCTTCTGGAAATGTGTTCAATAAGAAATTTAGAATCTAATAAGATCAACATAATTTTTTTGTGAATATTAAATTAAGAATAGTGATTTTATGCTTATGATTAGTAACGTGACCCAATGGATTAGTAATCTCAATTAAAGAAAGTATTAATATAATTTAGGCACCTTGATTAAGTAATGTGATTCAATAAAATTGGTAAATAACTGTTTCAGAAATTATTAGTCAAGTATTAGTTTTTTTGGGTGAATATTGTTTTTTAATTAAAAATTAAATTAAAAATATTTAAAAAATTATTTTTATAAAATGGAGTTTATTTTTGAATTCAGAGCATCGATATTAGGTTAAGGTGATTTTTGGGGATTTTTTTGGAAAAATGAATTTTCTTTGAATAGTGAAAATACAGTTTTTAGTTTCGAGTGTTTAGTGACATCATTAAGGATGTAATAATTATGTAATAATTATGGTTGATTTATTAATAGTACGATAATGTATGAGGTGTCTCGAGTGGCCAGTTCCATTGGAAAATACCATGGGCAAGCCCATGGTTTTTCTAATACCATTGATGAGGTGTCCTTGGCCATTAATGACATGTCCCCTCACTTCTCCTATAAATACAAAGCCTTTCCCTCATTATTTTCATTTACAAATCCTCCTCCATGAAGATTTGGTATCCTTACCTCCAAAGGAGTCCTCTCAAGGTGCCCTCAATCCTCCCAAGGTCCCGGCCTTTAATCATTCCAAGTTACTCTTCAAGGTAAGGGATTCTTTCACCCTCTTCTTTTAAGTCATGACTTCCTTTACATTTTGTCTTATATTTTCAATATATTTATGTTGAGGTTATGTTATTATATGTTCTTATTACATTCCATTTCATGTGAAAATTATGATAGACCATTTCTTTTCTCATAAATTTGTTTTCTGATGTTTTATGTGACACCGTTAGGCTTCCGAATTTCTCATAAAAGAAATTGCATATTCTCTTTTATTTCATGTTTCTTTTTTACGTGGTATGTCATTAAAATATCAATACCATGATATTATTCAGTAAATATACTTTATTATGAATTATTTATTAGTGGGTGACCCTTGTCCCATCTATTTTCAATGATTTCATAAACCATGTTATATAGCCGTTATGCTGCAGAAATTTCTTCTCAAAATTTCTATCTCTTTCAATCAAGAAATTCCCTTGTTTATTTATGTACATAACCAGACCTATTTCGTTTTTAAGGGTGTTCATAAATAAAGAAATATTATATACTTGATTCTGGAATTGACATATATATAATATTCACTCCCATTCCATGGGTTATAATGATCTTATTTTTAAGAGCTTTTAAAACGTCACAATTTTGAATTGAAAACCATTTATTTAACTCTATATATGTTATTTATGAAATTTCTGATTATGATATACGTGTCTCACATGTAAGTAATGAAATATTAAGGGTACGCCCTGATAATGCTTCAATGCATTGGGTAAATATTTAATCTCTAGAGATGACAAGTTTCACGATACCTTGGTGAATAACCTTGGTAATTTTTATGAAACCTAGTGGATGGACCTTGGTGATATGTTCATGAATGTATATTGAAATTTTGTATCCACATATTCAAGTTATGTTTCAATTTATTTTCGTTATGATATTATTATACTTCTATTTCTAAAATCTTTATGTTGTTATTCAAGTTCTTATTGATATCACAAGTACATTGATTCCCTTGTTTACCCTTACTGGGCCTTCTGCTCACCCTTTTCCTTTTATGTATGTATCTAGGATATGAGAGGAAGTTATTTTACTTAAGATAATCCTATGATTAAGCCTTACTAGTGGTTTAGAAGAGTGTTTTATGTTGTATTCAAGTTTTATTACTCCTGATTTCTAAGACACTAGTCTTTAAAGTTCCTCTATATGTAAAATTTAATGAAAAGTTATGTATTAAAAAGGCAGGATGCCACAGTTGGTATCAAAGGGAGGTTTAGTTATTTATGGAAATTAGGCTATGAAAGCTTTAGGAAGAACCCTATAGAAAAGTTAAAATATAGGAAAAACATCCTGGTATTTTGGTGAGTATTGAGTAAGTGGTTTATCAAACAAATATGTCCCTGTATGGATACGAGCAGGTAGAGGCGGCTCTGGAACAGATGTACATAGGGGTAAAACCCGAAAACACCGATTTGATCTAAACTCAAACAGAAAAAGGTGCATGACAATGGGACTTTCTCCACTCTTGGTTATAACACTCCTAGAGGATATGTTTGGTTAATTGAAATCTTTTTATGAATCATTATGAAGGAATTATAGAGAAATATAATTGTTTAAGTATGAAGTTTTAAGAATTAGAATCCTTTATAGTTAAAAGATTTATAAATTAAATAAGTTTCTCACTAATATTTTATTCTTTTAGAAAATAGCGTACAATAGGAGGAACCGTGAAAATGGTGACCGCAATGGACCATGCGCTGACGGCCCTCCGATGGAATCCAGAATGAAACAATTCATGAGAATGATGAACCAAATGACTCATGTTATGAGTAATAACTTGAATCAAGTTGAGAGGCTGATCTCACCATGAAGGGAACGACATTCTGTTGAGTCCTTTATGCACCAACGACCACCAAACTTCAGTTTATCGACTGAACCATTGATTTCTGAGCAATGGATCAGCTCTATAGAGAAGATCTTTTCTGTGCTACGTTGTTCAGCGCAAGAGAAGATCACCTTGGCTCTCTATCGCTTAGTGGTAGAAGCTTATCTGTGGTGGGAACTGATAAAAAACACGAGGAAAAGAGTGGAAGTTGATGATATGGAGTGGGAAGAGTTCAGAGGGATCTTTTTCAGTAAGTATTTCCCTTGTTCCATGAAAACAAGAATTCAGAAGGAGTTTATCGAGCTGAAGTAGAAGGAGAATGAATCTATGGGAAGCTATGAGATGAACTTCACAAGGCTTTCACAATATACCTCTAGATTTGTCATGGATCCAAATGGTAAGGTTGATAGATTCTTCAGTGGGCTGAGGCCTCATCTGCGGAAGAATCAAGCCAACTGAGATTATGATAGCTATGAGGAGATCATGCGGAGTGCGATGAAAGTTGAGCTAGAGTTTGGTGAGATGCAATGGTCTCATAAATCCAATGACAAGAAGAGATCGATGGATCCCATCTTAAGGAGGAATTTTGATTAGGGAAGAGGAGGAAAGAAAGTGAAACTTCTCACGTGTAATAAATGTGGGAAAAAGAATTCGGGGAACTACCTTCTTGGGAGTGTGAAGTGATACAAGTGTGGAAGATATTCCCACATTGTCAGGAATTTTTATGGTGAGGTGAAACCTCAACTTCAAAACAAAAATGAAAAGGAAAAGATGGTGTAGGACCTACCTGATGTACAATGATTCAAGTGTGGACAACATGGGCACTTTTCTAATCACTGTCCAAATCTGAGGGCAATGGAGGGGAACCATCATCAGCCTTAGCAAAGGCCAAGGGATGAAGGCTATGCTTTTGCTATCATGGCAGCTGAAGTCGATGCTCTGAATGATATGGAAGCAGGTACTCTTGTTTTCCTCTAAAAGCTGGTAAGTACTTTGTTTGATTATGGTTCTATGCATTCCATTATTTTCTCCATGTTTACAGGGAATTTAGAATCAATCCACGAATTTCTAAAAGTAGATTTGTTAGTAAAGACTCTTGGTGGGACTATCCAAGCATCATTAGTGTTTACAATATTCAGTAATAACTTTAGTGAGAACAGTCTTATTGCGAATCTAGTAGTCTTTCCCATGATGGAAATTGATATTATACTAGGGATGGACTGGCTCTCAAAGTATAATGCTATGATCAATTGCAGAAGAAAGGAAATATCAGTAGTCTTGAATGGAAAACCAACAATTATCTTCCAAGGAGAGATATCTCAACCTCATCTTTTTCTAAAAGAACCCACTATAACCTTCTTTATGGAGTTGATCAGTGAAGAAGAAGAATGAGATGAGAGTTTGATGATAGAAAATGTCCCCATCGTCCAAGAATACATTGATGTATTTCTGGAAGAGTTTCCTAGACCTTCCCCAGAAAGAGATGTAGAGTTCTCCATTGAACTAGTACCTAGATCTCATCCGATATTAAAGACCCCATATAGGATGGAAAATGTGGAGCTGGAGGAATTAAGGAAAAACTCCAAGTTATTTTGGGAAAGGGGTTTATCCGACCAAGTGTGCCTCCTTGGGGAGCACCTATTCTCTTTATAAAGAATAAGGATGGATTGATTCGGCTATGAATTGATTATAATTAACTGAATGGGATCACATTGAAGAACAAATAACCTCTTCCAAGAATTTATGACTTATTTGACCAACTTCGGGGGGCTCAATTATTCTTTAAGATTGATCTTCGATCTGGTTATCATCAATTGAGGGTGACAAAAGAAGATATTCCAAAAACTACCTTCCAATCAAGATATGGGCATTATGAGGTTGTTGTTAAGCCCTTCAGACTAACTAATGCACATGCTAATTTTATGGATTTGATTAATAGAGTCTTAAAGGACTACCTTGATAACTTTGTGGTAGTTTTTATTGATCATATTCTGATATATTCAAAAAGTCACAAGGAGCATGAAGATCATATAAGGTTTATTTTGCAAACTCTGCTAAAGGATTGGATTTTTGGAATGTTCACTAAATGTGATTTCTAGTTACATCAAGTCGCTTTCTTAGGGAACATTGTAACCAATGAAGGAATCACTGTTTACCATGCAAAGACAAAAGTTGTAGAGGATTGGCTTCAGCCTACAAAAATAACTTAGATTCTTAGTTTTCATGGATTAGCAGGATATTATAGGAGATTTGTGAAAAAAATTTCATGACATTCTAATCCATTAACAAAGTTAACTCGAAAAGGGTTTAAGTTCATCTGGACAAAGGAGTGTGAGGAATGTTTCCAAGAGTTGAAGAAGAGATTGGTTAATGAACCTGTGTTAACTCTACCCTCAAGTGGAGAAGGATTCGTTATTTTTAGTGATGCATCTCTAAAAGGGATTGTGTGCATCCTCATGCAAAATAAAAAGTCATTTATAATGCATCCCAACAGTTGAAGATTCATGAGTAGAATTATCCTATGCATGATCTGGAGCTGGCTGCAATCATTTTTTCTCTGAAGATATGGAGGCACTATATTTATGGGGATAAATGTGATATATCCATAGACCATAAATTGTTGAAGTATATTTTCACACAAAAGGAATTGAACATGAGACAGAGGATAAGGTTGGAACTTTTTAAAGACTATGATTGTTCAATTCATTATCACCCTGGAAGAGCAAACAATTTTGCTGATGCATTAAGTAGGAAAGACCCAGTTTTCCTTTCCATGATGAGGATTTAAAAATATCCTTTGATCAATGACCTAGTAAATCTGGACATTGGAATTATATGTAAAGGTACATCATCTACCCTAACCCAAATGATTTCTCAACCGTCATTACTAGAGAAGATCAAGAAGGCTCAGATAGAAGATCTTTTGTTTCAAGAGAAGTTTGAGGCTGTAAAGGATGGAAAGATTCCTATGTTCAATATTGATCAAGAATGTGTACTGAGATTTCGTACAAGACTATGTGTTCCATCTATTCCGGAAATAAAGAAGGAGTTAATGGATGAAGCTCATAGATCTACTTTCACTATACATCCTTGAATAAAAAAATGTATAGGGAACTTCGTGATCATTATTGGTGGGATAATATAAAAATGGATATTGCTAACTATACTTCAAGGTGCCTAGCATGTCAGCATGTGAAGGGAGAGCGACAGCTTCTTAAAGGGGTATTGAAACCACTACCCATACCAGCATGGAAGTGGGACAATATCAGTATGGACTTCGTCAATGGTCTTCTGAGAACTTCTAAAGGAAACAATGCGATATGAGTTATTGTGGACTGTCTCACCAAGACTATCCATTTTATCTCTATTCAGAAAGATTTCTCTCCTGATCAACTTGTCAGTATTTATGTGAAGGAAGTGGAAAGGCTGCATGGAGTACCACATTCTATCGTATCTGATCGTGATCCAAGGTTCACATCAAAATTCTGGAGAAGTCTTCAACAAGATCTCAGCACTAAATTGAATTATAGTATGGCCTATCACCCCCAAATTGATGGCCAATCTGAAAGGACTATTCCAACACTCAAGGACATGCTGAGAATGTGCTCAATGGAATTTAAGGGTGGATGGGATCAACATCTCCCTTTAGTTGAGTTCTCTTACAACAAAAGCTTCCACTCGATCTTTCAAATGGAACCCTATGATACTCTATATGGCATGTGATTTAGAACTCCTACTTTTTGGGATGAATCCGATGAGAGAAAGCATCTTAGGCCTGATCTTGTGCAAGAGATGACCGGAAATGTTCTTGCCAACCAACAATACATTAAGGCTACTCAGAGTCAGCAAAAGAGTTATGCCGACAACCGTCAAAGGGACTTGGAGTTTGATGTCATTGACAATGTATTTCTTTGAATTTCACCATGGAGGAGAGTCACGAGGTTTGGGAAGAAAGGGAAGCTCAGCCCTAGGTACATTGGCCCCTATGAAATCATTGATCGCATGGGAGCAGTGGCTTATCGGCTTGCACTTCCTCCAAATCTAGCACAAGTTCATGATTTCTTCCACGTATCCCTCTTGAATAAGTACATACCAAACCCTTCACATGTAATAAACCCAGAGGTGGTACAACTAGAATATGACCTCTCTTACGAGGAGCAGCCGGTGGAGATCTTGGAACGTAGAGACAAGGTTCTATGCAACAAGACCACCCACCATGTTAAGGTGTTGCATAGAAACCACAAATCTAAAGAAGCCACGTGGGAACCAGAGGAGTCTATAAGGAAGAAGTACCCACAACTTTTCTTTTCGGATGATACGAGTTAAAATTTCAGGGACAAAATTTCTTTAGCGGGGTAGAATGTAACGATCCGATATTTTGAATGAATTTTTGTTTCCTAATTTTTGTGTGTGTTTTATTTTAGTTTATACTCAACAAAACTATATTCTTTAATTAATGATATGAGTATAATTAAAATGAGACCAGTGGGTTTCAACAGTTATATGACGGTTGGTCAATATGACTGTTGGAAAATAAATGTTGCAATTGTTGTCTCTAAATAAAAGTTATCTTGGTTAATTAATACATAAAGAAGATTTGATGGCCTCATCCAGTAGTCTCGGGCTGATCGATTCTCATTTGAAAAAACTTGGGAAGAAGGTAGCACCAATGGGATTTGCTCTTGACCAAACCCAAGCCAAACTTCATTGTGTGAAACTGGAGCGGAATCACCTTCGGGAGAAGTTCAGGCTTATAGAAATCACGACTCGGGCAATGTTGGCTGAGCCACCCTCAAGTTCTCTCACCTTAGCACACCTTACATTATGGTCTTATGATAGGGTTATAAGGGGCTATGTAACAAGACCATATCTACTTTGTGTAATCCTTTGAGATAAATAAAATTTTGATTTCATCCTATGGTGAAGTTTGTGTTTTTTTAGATGTTTGAATAAATATAGGATTTATACTGATGAATTTATGAAAAAGGGGATATTTTAAAATATTTACATAAACATTAAATAATTAATTATGTGTAATGATTTTCAAAAAATGGTCTTCTGTAAATGTGTTCATTATGAAATTTAGAATCTAATAAAATCAACTTAATTTTTTGCGAATAGTAAATTATGAATAGTGATTTTACACTTAGGTTTAGTAATGTGACCAAATGGATTAGTAATATCAATTAAAGAAAGTATTAATATAATTTAGGCACTTTGATTATGTAATGTGATCTAATAAAATAGGTAAATAACTATTTCAGAAATTATTAGTCAAGTATTAGTTTTTTCCAGTGAATAGTGTTTTTTAATTAAAAATTAAATTAAAAATATGTATAAAAATATTTTTATAAAATGGAGATCATTTATAAATTTAGAGCATTGATATTAGGTTAAGGTGATTTTTGGGGATTTTTTTTAAAATAATGAATTTTTGTTGAATAGTGAAAATATAGTTTTCAGTTTTGAGTGTTTAATGACATCATTAAGGATTTAATAATAATGTAATAATTCTGGTAGACTTATTAATAGTAAGATAAGTTATGAGGTGTTCCAAGTGGCCATTAACATGGGAAAATACCATGGGCATGCCCAGGGTTTTTCCAATACCACCGATGAGGTGTCCCTTGGCTATTAATGACTTGTCACCTCACTTCTCCTATAAATACCATGCCTTTACCTCATTCTTTTCATTTCCAAATAATTCTCAACGAATTTATGGTCTCCTTACCTACAAAAGAGTCCTCTAAAGGTTCCCTCAAGCCTCCCAAGGTGCCCTCAACCCTCCCATGGTCCCGACCTTCACGCTTTTGAAGTTACTCTTCAAGGTAAGGGATTCTTTCACCCTTCTCTTTTAAATCAGGACTTCCTTTATGTTGTGTTTTATATTTTCCATATCTTTTAGTTGAGGGTATGTTATTATATGTTCTTATTACTATCCATTTCATTTCCAAATTATTAGAGACCCTTTATTATCTCATCAATTTTTTTTCTGAATTTTTATGTGACACCATTAGGATGCCGAATTTCTCGTAAAAGATATCACATCTTCTCTTTTATTTCATTATTCCTTTTCATGTGGTATGTCATTAAAATATACATACCATGATATTATTAAGTAACCAAACTGTATTGTGAATTATTTATGAGTGGGTGACCCTTTTCCCCTTTCTTTTCAATGTTTTCTAAAACCATGTTATGTAGACGTTATGCTGAAGAAATTTCATCTCAAAATTTCTGTCTCTTTCTCTCAAGAAATTTCCTTGTTTAATTATTTGAATACCAAGACCTATTTAATTTATATGGGTGTTCATAAATAAATAAATATGATACATTTCATTTTGGAATTTACATACATATAACCCTCACTCCATTTCCATGGGTTATAAATGATATAATGATCTTATTTTTAAGAGCTTTTAAAATGTCACAATTTTGAAATGAAACCCATTTCTTTTATTCTATATGGGTTATTTAGGAAATGTTTGATTATGATCTATGAGGTTCACATGTAAGTAAATACATATTAAGGGTGCACCCTGATAGTGCTATAATGCATTGGGTAAAGACTTAATCTCTAGAGATGACAAGTTTCATGATACCTTGGTGAATAACCTTAGGAATTTTTATGACACCTTGGGGATGAAACTTGGTGATATTTTCATGAATGTCTACATGAAATGTTGTAGCCACATATTCACATTATGTTTCAGGTTTTTTTCATTATTATATTCTTATACTTCCATTTCTCATATCTTTATGTTTTTATTCAAGTTCTTATTGATATCACAAGTACATTGATTCCCTTGTTTACCCTTACTGGGTCTTCTGCTCACCCTTTTCCATTGATGTATGTCTCCTGGATATGAAAGGCAGTAATTTTACTTAGGATTATCTTATGATGAATCCTTAAAAGTGGTTTAGAAGAATGTTTTATGTTGTATTCAGGTTTTGTTGGTCCTGATTTCCAAGACACTAGACTTTAAAGATCCTCTGTATGTAAAATGTAACAAAAAGTAATGTATTAAAAAGGCGGGATGCCACATTTTATGAATGTAAAAACATTTAAAAAACATGTGTAAAAATAATATTTTTATTTATGTTCACTTCCTCTAATACAACCTCTAAACATTAACTACCATTTAAAATAATAATAATAATAATGTATTATTTTTCGGTTCAACTAAGTCTTTTGTGCAACATAAGATTTCGAAGAAACCCATTGTTTTGTGTTGGGTATACTATCAGAAAAATAATACCCTTTAACATAAAATTAATATCTTATTCATAAATATTAACATATATGAAGAACTATTATTCTGTAATTAGTTATGATGTTACATCTTTCACTCCTTTTAGAAACTGCATCCTCACAATTTTAAAATTGGGCTTGGTAACATAATTGAAATCGCACAACAGAAAAAGAGAAAATAAATCCTCCACTTTAAAAGTAATAATTTTTCATACAATGTTCACATGAGATTCCATGTATGAAAACATTGATATGGATGAAAAACTAACTCTTATTGACTAATATAGAGTGATATAGAACATGATCACAAAATGTTAAGCATCACAATATCATAAATATGTGATGGGTAAAAGATTGTTGATAAAATTAAGAATATAATGTTTTTATTATAAATCATATTCATATAGATGAATAATTATATTACTACATAGACAAATATTATATGAAAATATACTTACTTGATATATATTGTATCATCCTTTAATTAATTTTCACTAAAAACTCATCTTTTCTCCAAATGATGAGTATTCAAGATTACATTATCACACATGAATCACTAGAATCAAATTCTATAGATTCAAATAATCCACAAAAGATTAACTATATACTCGTACTATCTTGAAACATTAATAAAAAACAGTTAGGGTAAAAATAATATAATTAATCAAATATAATAAACATTAAAATAAGAATGACTACATTTAATATCCAAAATTCAAAAGTAATAACCAAATACCAATATAGAACATTCAAAAAACAACTTTCCTTTAAATTAATAAAATACTCCAAACTAATATTGAGATAATAAAATAATTAGTATTTGATCATATAGTCGAGTAGGATAAATCTTAATGTTTATCTCTTAATAACTAAAAAACTCTTAATGTCTCATACCACAATGTAATTAAAATAATCAGATATTCTCCAAAGTAGGTTAATCAATTCATCAATAAAAAAAATCTCTATAAGTCCACAATAAAATCATATATTCTTTCAAAATAAAAAATAAACCATTAGTACACAAATAAAATCCCATAGTATTCAATTTATCTTAATCATATAAAGTTCACAAAATAGTGAAAGTCTTCCAAAAACACCATAATCACTTAATACACCAAATCATTTTCGAATACCAAGGATATACATTTGATAAAAAATATATTACCCAAATAAGATTTTTTTTATTCTATAAACTCATTTAACTAAGAATAAAAAGTCTTATTAACTAGGGACTTCACGTAGTCTAGTGGTAGGTAATAAATCCTTGTCGCACTTTGGTTGTGGGTTTGATTCCCATGGCCTAGTCCGATGTGATGGTTTTCCACCCTTTTTATAGGTTATCCTTTTTATTTCTAAAACTACATAATTATTAAAACATTTTACAAATGTGTTAAAATCCTAAAAAAACATATTTTAATTTCATAGTTTATCTCACACCTTTGATTTTTCATCCCAAAATGCAATATCACATAATTACCTCAACAACAAGGATCATATAAACCCAAAAGGTTCTTAAAAATTATGTTCCAAAAAGAAACAATAACTCTTCCTTGAGTAAAATTTTTACATAACAATATTCAGTGTTATACATACTAGAAGAAGTCTTCCAAAGTAATTCCATCATCTAAATAACATGAATACATTTAAATAATTCATCATCTAATAGTATACCGTAACTCTTGAATCTTATATATATAGCATTTTAAATCATTCAGTCTTATTAATGATATTTTAACCATGATCTTCCATCCAATTCATTAATACTCTTTTATTCAAATAACAATATGAATCAGAACCTAATATTCAAAAATGTCAAAAAACGAGACACGAAATAATCCATTCCTTTTATAGGTCATTTTCAGTTTCCTCATCTTCAATTGGAATAGAGTTAAGTTGTTCAAAACATATATTTGTATTGTACTATTAATCCCATTTGTTAACCTTATTCATAATATATTTATTTGAATAATGACCACTCTCCCTACATTTAACACATTTAATTGATAACTCTGAAGGAACTTCTTTATCTTTCCTATAGTCAATCTAATGATTCTTTTTCCTTGGTATGTTATGGATTTATCTCTTTCGTTACTACATATATAACACCTTCTCGCACCTTTTAGTAATTTTCCAAGGTGTTTCTTTACACATCCTTGACACATATATTGATGAATATTCATATGTTTCTAATTATTAGCTAAAAATTCACAGGGATTCATTTCTATCAGATATGATGCATTAGAAAAATCACCCAGATTCAAGTGGTTAATCATGAATCCTAATAATTAGCTTAGAATAATCCCAAGAGGTCTCATCAAATCTCCAATTTTATTCAGTTTCTTATTCAATGAACCACAAAATTTTCATTCACATACATTATTCCCTAGGTTTGTGCTGTATTGAACCATTTACATAGGCCAAAAATATTTTCATGAGTATATCAATAAAAAAATAATATACCAACTTCTGAAGAATATAATCACTATGATATCTTTATTCATTTTATCTGAAACTCATTTAAATAATCTAAAATAACTTTTAATCTTTCTATTATGCTAACCATTGTGGTTATATATATCATGTTACTTATAATTAAATAACACCCTACCCAATATAGTTATCTAAACCAACCTCTGATACCAACTATAAGGCCCCATTCATGAAAATTACTTAATCTTGAGTTAAATCAATAATTTTAAGTTATTTCACTTTAAGGATATTTTCAAATATAGAGAATTAGATAATTAATCTATAAATCAAATATAACAATTAAAATATTACATTGTAGACACTTATAATCACTATCGATTTTTTTCTTAAAATAAGAACTTTTAAAAAGAAACATGTTTTTATTTCATGTTTAAACATCAAAATTTTTCATTGTTCCCATCATCAACTCCATTATTCTTTACAAACCTGTGAAAATAATTTCAATATTGGGATGTGAATAAAAAGATCAGAAAGGGATATAAAATAATGAATTAAATTTCGAGCCCATGAATATTTATAAACCCATGAAATCATAAAATACTGAAAAACTCGATAGAAATCATAATTCATAAAGGTAAATTGTGTCATCCATATCATATATACATTGTATCTTTCACCAATACATAGAGAGTAACCTTCATGATTACGTTTGGAATACCCATCATAGTATATTACCTATATCTCTTAATATAAACCTTATTGTTTAAATTCATCTCATTATCCAATGCATTATTGAGCTATCATCATCTTACCCATCCTCAGTTTATCATGGAAATACCTGTATACATATGAAATGCCCAAGAACCATAACATAATCATAACACATAAACCATGGATCAAAGAAAAATAACATTTCCACATTGAAATCATAAGATATCCTTTAATGATATAAAAAATTCATTCTCAGAACCATTTTATAAACCAAAATACTTAAAAATGGATTATGGTATTTACTTTTCATCGAAAAAATTTATGGCTTGTTGAGGAAGAAAAATACCAAACAATGGTAAGAATGACAGAAATTTCATTATCGCCTCATATGTTAAAAAACATTCCTTTTGTAGTTTAGTAAAATGATTCATATAAAAATATTTCTTTTGAAAACTGTTTATTGAAATTAAAATTCAAAGGGGTTTATTATACAATATATAAAAGATGGTGGTGTATGACATCAAAATATACCTAAATGAAGGGAGATTGAGACGAAGTCCCCTACAAAGATTTTATCATTAGATTAAGGATAAAATGATGAAAACATTATGTGTGAAAAAATAAATACTCCCAATATAATTGTATATTTAGTGTAAAACAATCACTGGTCATTCACACAAATTCTTGGAGAAACCAAACCAATGACTTGAATATTTAACTCAATGAATGGATATTGAGTTAAGATTTCCCTTACAAAGAGTTCGACTCATCATGTACAATTTTTATATTCTAGACTAATAAATATAGGTTAATTTATACTTTATTGAGAACCCTTTTCATGTTTATTATTCCTTTTATATCACTTATTACTATGTTATAAAAATTATTTAATTTTTTAAGTTCATATCGGACATTTTGTTGATATTTGGTACTTGAGTTGAAAATAAACACGGTTTTGATATCACTAGTCCTTGTGGTCATAAGTCCATAATCTACAGAATATTATTCATGAAATAATAATAAATTTTACACATTAATCATAATATTTAAATCAAATCATTAATTATGGTTATAAAAAATGAAAAATGTTATATTCATAGAGACAGTAGGTCATACATACACATGAGTGTCATTTTTATTTTTCACTGATCATTATGGAAATATGGTAATTCTTATATTTTATTTACAGAATGATCATGATATTATTATCATCATAATAACCATTAAAATATACTTATATATATCAAAAATGTGATGTGCTGAATAAAAACGATTCACATCGCTTTATGGAGGTGATAGTTTACACATAAGAACGTACGACATTATTGTTTTTATATATATGGAAGGTAAAAACATAATTGAAGTATTATTATTTTAAAATGATAATTATTTCATTAATATCACATATTAATACTAATTCCATCATTATTACCAATCTTGATAGAAAATATTGGAAAACAAACTAAATCGGTTTATGGAGGTGATAATTTATATGCATGCATGAATGATTAATAACTTTCTCATTTGATGAAAGTAGAGGCTGATTTATAGGAATATATTAACATAAAATAATCTCAAAATATTTAGGATACAATAGTTATTACTTCATCTTAGAAGAAGAATATTTAAATAAAGTGTAAGAATAAAATAAATAGAAACTCTTAAAAATGATACCTCTTCTTAAGTTGATCAACTTTGAAGCACACCTTAACACCTCTAGAATAGTGTTACGCATATAATAAGACCTCAAAAAGGGGCCGAGGTATTATAGAAATAGTTTTGGGAAGATAGTGACCAAAACAAAAGGATTTGGAAGTTTGAGTATTAGAGAAGAGGGAGTGCCTTTTTATAGGAGAGGGGAGGGGCAACCTTGGAAACTCTTAAAATATTAAATTAATATATATCAATTTTTAAATAAAAAAGACTCCAACATTAGATAATACTAATATAACATGATGACAATTCAAAATAATCTCATAATATAATTTTTATACATGTATTTATTCAATTTAAAACTTATATTTTTGGTTTACCATTAACTATTATATTTAAATTTTAATTATGGTAACAACATTTTAATTATTAAGAGGATATTAATTTTACTTATATGGGGTAAATTTCTCATAAATAGATACTTAATGAACTCTTATAACTTATCATGGTTAAATTTTTATTGTCAAATATTTTTTTAATAATTCTAAATAATTTAATAAATCATTATTTTTATAAATCAAAAATTATGAAAATTTTTACACTATTAATTTTATAGAATTAAAATAAATTTTAAAAAGAGAGATAAATTCTAAAAAACCATTAAATAGTACTATGACTTGTCATATTCACCTAGAAAAATCGTGAAGGACATGAATCATGTCAAATAATATTCATTGTAATATTTATAATATCATTTATTTGATTCCATTATTAATAAAAAATCACTACATCATCATAATGTCATAATTAAATTTAATTATTGAATTTATAAAGATTATAAATAAAATACCATGATGTATAAATTTTTTTATATTTCTAATTACTATTTAATTTTTAATATATCACATATATAAAACCATATTAAAATTGTTTTAGTAATAATATATTGGTTTATAACATATTTTCATTTACAATAAATTAAAAGTCATAAGTGTCATAATCACACCTATGTGGCATCCAAAGGACAAATTTTCAACTCAAGGATCTTCAGGGTCGGAAATATCTCATCCAATAGGATTAATATAGGTGTTTCGATAATTTAATATTATTATAATTTTATTTTTACCCTTATTTACCTAATTTACCTTTTTACAGTGGTAAATAAAAATAATTTCTAAAGTTACTAATCATCATGTAAAAAATTAAATGGGAAATATTTAAATAAATTGGACCATATGATTCCAAATATGTAATACCTTTTTCAAAATTCATAAAAAAGATCTCTGTGTAATTGATTTGAAATTAATTCTAATTGTTAAACCAAGAAAACGAGTTTTTTAGAAGTAAAAACCATCAAATGATTGGAATGTGTTTATATCAAATTGCAATGTGAAATTACCTCTAATGACCAAAATTGTATTAAATGATAAAAATTTAATACAATTAAACATTAAAAAAAAGACTATATAACTATATAAAAAATTATATGAAAATGAATTTTTTAAATAAAATTCAGTAGTTTTCACTTTTCATTAAAAATGAATTTTATTAGAAATATTCCAAAATTCATCTATAGTAAATTTTTATGTCCCTCTTTCAAAGAAGAAGTTTACTTTTTAAAATATAACATATAAAAGTAAGAAAAACTATATTTAAAAAATTTTCTCCATCAAAAGGCATTAAAACTACCTTTTTAAAAAATATGAGAGTATTTTATGCTTAAAATTGAATTTATTCTCATTTTTAGCCTTTAAAATTTATTTGATGAATGTAAAAACATATAAAAAACATGTTTAAACATAATATATTATTTTTCTCCTATACAACCACTCAGCGTTAGCTACCATTTAATATAATAATATTAATAATGTATTATTTTTTGGTATAACTCAGTCTCATGTGGAACATATGATTGAAGAGAAACCCATTATTGTGTGTCGGGTACGCTATCAGAAAAATTATCCAATTTAATGAAAAATTAATATCTTATTTATAAATATTAATATATACGAGAATGTATTATTCTGTAATTACCTAGGATGTTAATTATATGGTATATTTCTCACCTCATTGGTTTACTATTTTTTAGTTATTTACTTTAATGTAATTTTTTAAATTATTAAAAGCAATGATCTAAAAAAATTTATTTTATTCTATTTCTATATTTTACCTTCCCAATACTATTATCTTATTTTGAAAAGTATTTATGTATTATTCAAAACATCTTTGTTATATATTATTTCTCTATTTTTAGGAGGGTGTTTTATTGACGCTTTTTGTGATGTGGATCTCAATTTAGGTATTTTCATAGAGTATAATTTTTGTTACCAAAGCATGTTAAAATTGTGAGAATTACATTTACCTAAGGAGGTATAATTAAAAAACCCAAGATTTTATGAAATATTTTCCCATTTAAATTCTAATTTCTGATATCTTGTGTTATACACAAAACCAATATCAGAAGAATCACAATATACTATTAAAATTGTAAGAACCTGGATCTTCATTACAGGTATGGGTCTTGATTTTGGGTGTTTTTGAGGAAAAAAGAAGATTTTAGAATTTTCTAAGTACACACCATCTACTCTTGATTACACACCATGTACCATGTTTCTGTGAGTAGCCGTGTACTGGCCAGGTAATGGCCGGGTGCATGGCCATAAGGACTGCATAATGTGGGGCGGGTTGAGGCTAGTACACAACGTTCACATTAAATTAACATACCATGTACATTTATTTTTATCTGATTAATTGGACTGGGGTTGCATCTAATATCAAAATTCATCTTCTTCTATATTTTCTTCATCCAAGAGAGGCCAATAACAATGATCAATGTCAAAGACACCGTTTCTGCATTCGAGGTCTGATCAGAACTCATGTGGGTGCATTGGAATCGACTCAGTGAGTTCTTCATTCTTCTTGAACCTATCTTCTTGATTTCTATTCTCTGTCGAGTAATTCAAGGTTGAACGTTTTTAACCATTTTATAGATCTATGATGTTCTTTTCTGATTCAAGGGATGAAGTTCAAGAGTGTTCTTCGTACAATTTCAAGGTAGGGGGTTTTTTCCTTACATAGTTTGTCATTGAGTTATATATTCCTATATAACGATTACCCATGATTCACATATTTTGGGTTAAGGAATTTGAACCCTATTATCAACTTCTTTATATTTATTATTACATTAAGGGTTATTATTGATATAGTATGCTAAATTTCATGTTTAGGGGACACCCATGGGTGTGTTTCTTTGATTGAATGTTTATTTCTGTTTGGTCCAGGTTTTCTATGAGGCAGACATTGTTTCCTTGACTTGCTTGTTAGGTTGGATTTGATTTCTTATTACTGCTTGTTAAATTCTTGTTTTATGCATTGTAACTATAAAGCCTTTTAGTTTATGGGTTTACTTGGGGCTATTGGATATCATTTGTGCATGATTATATTACATAGGATTGTGAGAACCTAGTGTAGTTAGACCTTATGGGAAATTAACGTAGAGGGATTCCACATAGTGTCTGTAACATTTATAATGCGAGACCATATAGGGGATTTATGGTGAGTGATCCATCATAGTGTCTATATTATACCATTACGAGACCATAGGGGGAATTGATGTTGAGTGATTCCTCATAGAGTATGTAGTTTATCATTAAATGACCACATGGGGAATTGACGGTGAGTGCTTCATAATAGAGTATTTTTTTCTATGATTCCAAAGTGGTTATAATGTGTGAGCTTTCCCAAAGGGACGTTATATATTATTGATTTAATGATATGTTGAACTAGAAGGGTTATAATATGAGAACATTCTTAGAGGGTTTCTTGTGATTTATTAACTGTGAAAAGTTTGCCGATCCAAAGCACAATCTTGCAATCGGTCTTACATGATTGTTAGATGGTCTTCTGAGTAATTTGTTTTTATATTACACATGAAATAAAGATCTTTGAACAGATCCAGTGTTTTCATTATTCAATGGTTTGAATAACTAATAAATATAAATGAATGTAATTGGAAATTGTAGGATTGTTTACCTATGATTACTTCTTTGTTTATTGCTTCATTTTTTCATATTTCCAACAATATATATTCACTAATAGTTAGGCACTGATATTTTGGTGGTGGACTACTGGGATTCTTCTCACACCCTATTTTGGTCATGCTTTTGGGCCCAAATAGATTATATGGTTGTAGTTATAGAAAAGGGAAAGGGCCCTTCATCATCCGGTACTTTATTGCTTTGGAGCTGGAGAGCATGGGACCAAGCTGAGACTAGCAATGCTATAGGAGTTTACTTGTTTCATTTAAACTTTTGATGAGAATTGTATTTCTAGCATTTTGGATGCTTTCCTAGATACATATGACATGTATCATTCACATATGTGCTCCAGTTGTTTATTTACCTTTAGTCTTTCGATGTTTACTTCTGTTGTATGGTATTACTGCTTCCACTACTATTTTTTGTTTGTTTATACTGTGTTACTATTCTAATGAGGGTATAGTTTCCCCACTATCACACCTAATTCCCTCGCTGCTAGTCGATAGACTCTGGCATTCGGGGAAATGTGTTAGAGGCCATGTGACCAACCGAGAATAGGGTAACTTTGGATGGCACCCAGAATAGGGAAGTTACAAAGTGGTATCAAAGGGAAGATTATTTTCTTCTTTTTCTTACTTTTGGATCATATTGAAAGGGATATGAATTAATAGGTAGCTTCTAATAAGCTATTCCTTAGTGTAACTAACCCACGTTCAGGGAAAATCTGTGTTACCTACAGAATTGCAATTTTTCTTGTTTTTTCAATTATTACAGTTGATTTGATTTCACCATTTGGAGAAAAACTTGTTTTCTGTGGTAATTATTGTTATTATTATGGTTATAATATTATGATAACCTTATTAGATGTGGGTATTTTATATCATGAATCATATAGGCTCTTTCTAGAGATTACATGTCATTCATTCTGGTCATGCCATTTAGGTGGCATTACCGATTACATGTTATTATGATAGATGTTGTGCTAGATATGCATGCTGTTGTGATATATGCTATGATAGAATATCTATTATTTTTGTAGGGTATTGGAATATGTAAAGTTTCAATTGGATTGATGCTAGAATTTGGTTATTGAGGTGTTATGGGCCCTCTGGGATTAGAATTTGGTGGATCGTGTATGAAATTTATTTGAATTTTATCATGTTATGATATGAAAAAGGATTAAAAACTATGATTCATGAGTGTATGGCCTCTCATGGGTCAGAATTTGTCAATCTATGGAAATATTTTTATTTTTTAGGGGTTCTGGAGTAGTCTTAGAGGCCTAATATCTGGAAACCTAGACAGCACGACGTGTGGTGTTATGAACACACGCCATGTGTTCTTCTGTTCTAGAAGAAAAAACTTTTCTTAAGTACACGATGTGTACTATATGAACATGTCGTGTAGTCCTTTACCGTATGACTAACTGTGTGAGAAGAATAATTGGGTTTCAAAACATTTCTAGAACACGATGTGTACTGAGAGTACACGCAGTGAAAAAGAGGCCATGTATCCAACTGTGTGACAAAATACATATATGGATAAAATATAGGTTTTACACACTGTGTCCCATTCTTACATGCTGTGTAGAGTCGACTGGGTTTCCGACTATATGAATAATGACACCAGAGGTTAGAACATATGTGGTATATGCCATGTTTAGGGTGAACAGACCGTGTAGTGTTACCCAATAGAGAACCATTTAATTTAGTCATGTAAGAGAAATTGGATAGGAGAGAAAATACCAGTACATGTTGTGTCTTGAAAAGGAACACACTATGTATAGGGGTGTAACACAACCATATATGGTAGAGGTACATGCCATGTTAAAAATTATGGGGAAAATCCATGTAGGGTTCATACACGCCATGTATCCATGTTTTTTAAAGACTCGAATTTTTTTCTTTCTCCTATTACTTTTTTTCACTTATAAGTTTCTGTACTTTATAATCGTAAAATGAGGCGTGAGCTTGACCTTGCAGAGTCATTCCATCGAGATTTCCTCCAGTTGTATGCCAAATACAGGGCAATGACCAGACACTAAAAATTTTATATTAGGGACTACCAATAGATCCTCATGTCGTGCCTATCTTGGAAAAACTGTTATATTGGACACATGTGTTGAGGAACATTTCAATGATACTTTATGTGGATAAGGAAGACCTTCTAGGGAATACCACATCCTACCCCATCTATGGCAGATTTTAGGTGGGTTTTCACCAGTATAATCCTCCCACATTCTCAGGGGATGGAGGACCTCAGGCTGTAGAGTCATAGTTAGAAGCCATGTTATCTATCTAAAGAATCTCAAGACACCTCATGAAAGGTTGGTGAAGATGAAAACCTAAATGATTCGAGATTATACCAATAGATGGTGGGATGTGATTTGATAGGAGGGATACCAATGATTTATGGCTTGGGATGAGTTCAAGTGATCCTTCTATGACTATTTATTCCCAGATACCTTTAAGGCCGACTAAGACTAAGAGTTAATGGGTTTGAAACATGGTACTCTTTCAGTCATGTATTATTATTTTTTCTTCACAGAGCAGCAATGATTCACTCCAATTATGGGGGATGATGACTTATTTATATCCAGGAAGTTTGAGGATGGTCTTAGATATGTAATCTGATCTCAGGTGAATATCTTCTGGTTGAGTTGTATATCTTCTAATTTCAACCAGGTGCTGATCACCAGGTTCAATCTGAGGGAGTATGAAGTTGCGAGCCTAGGCAGTTCAGTATTCAGAGTTGGTACTTCTCCAACTGATAGTAGGAAGCATCGTAGAGTCTATTCATGTATATCTAAGTAAAAAAAGATACTTATTCAGGAATCTTGGTGGTATGCTACCTGTGTGGGAAGATTGGGTATACATGACCCCAGTTCCTGAAAGACCCAGTCGAGTTCTGGTCATGCCACAAGATGGGTCATCTTCAGCATTTTTGTATGTTTTTCTCACCTTCAGTTTGTGATAGGGGTTTTGTAGCTACTCCACATCCATGTACAGGACCACTGGTTTCTCATCAGTAAGGGAAGTGGAGTTTGATCGACCATTCAGGACGAGGTGTAGGTAATGATTGTGGTATCTATATGGTAGGATTTCAGCGATAATAGGGTGTATTAGCTCAGGGTACTTAGGTACGTTCATGGGGCCATGACACAGGTCAAATATTTGTAGTGGAGTAGACCCAGCAAGAGTATGATCCAAGAACCTCTACGGTTAGAGGAACAATTCTAGTTTCCTTAGTTTTATCTTCTACTATTTTAGATACAAAGGTTTCTCATAGATTCATATAGGTTTCTGTTATGGAGAGCATTGGGATCTATATCATTACTTCTTTGGAAATTATTACACTAGGCACTCCGTTTTGGATTTGGACGACTAGTGTATGTTAGTGCAAGGAGTTCCCTCTTGAGGTTGGCGGGTGACACTTCTTATGGGACCTCTATGTCTTAGATATGACTATCTTCGATGTAATTTTTTGAATGGACTAGTTAGTCCCTCTCTAATCCTTTGTTTACTACTATCTCCATAGGGTGAGTTCCATGTCACTAGAGAGTGGGACCTTTATACACAAGGGCGAGTGGGGTACCCAGGTGAGAAAAGATGGAACCGAGCATCATGGGTTGGGAGGAGTTACGACCCATATTTCCTATTTATATATGAATGATATGAGGACTTAATAGATGGAATTTATTCTAGTGGTGGATGGTTTTAGAGATGTATTTCCAGATGAGTTTTCAGGTTTACCTCCATTGCGAGAGGTAGATTTCTCTATTGAGCTTATTCCAGGAGCGGCAATAGTGTCCATTCCTCCATATAAGATGGCTCCACCAGAGTTACATGAGCCCAAGAAGATGTCATAGGAGTTATAAGAAAATGGTTTCATCTGACCCATGAATTCTTATTGGGGTTCAAATTTCATATTTGCAAAGAAGGTATACGATACCCTCAGACTTTGTGTGGATTATCAAAAGCTGAACCAGTTGACCGTTAAGAACTGATATCCCATTCCAAGTATTGATTATCTCTTTGATAAGATTTGAGAAACCCAGGTGTTCTAAAATATTGAAATAAAATTTGGATATCATCAGTTACATATTAGACCATAATATATAGCTCTTACAGCCTTTCAGAGAAGGTATTGTCTATACGAGTATGTGGTTATGCCGTTCGGTCTCTCAAACATGCCTGTAGTTTTCAAGGCACTGATGAACTGAGTGTTACATCCTTATTTGGATTCTCTTGTGGTAGTTTTCATAAATGATATCTTGGTGTACTCTCACACTTGACATGACCATGCCAACCATCTTTAAATCATATTGAGTATACTAAGAGAGCATCAGTTATACGCTAAAATCTCAAAATTACACTTTTGGATGGACTAGATTCACTTCTTGGGTCATGTCATCTAAGAGATAGGAGAATCAGTAGACCCAAATAACATTAGAGCATTAGATTCTTGGGAGCATCCAACAAGTGACTTTGAGGTACAATGTTTTCTGGGGATGTCTAGTTACTAAAATTTCTTTATACATGACTTTTCCCTCTTAGCAGTTCCACTGAAAGTCCTGACAAAGAAGGGTATAGAGTAATCATGGAAAGATTCTTGTGAGTCTACCTTTTGGGATATGAAAGGAAGATTTACGTCAGTATTGATACTAGTTTTCCCAGATCCTGGTAAGAGTTACACAATTTTCTACGATGCATCAGGTATTGGACTTGGTGAAGTGATTATGAAAGGGGAAGGGGACTTTGCATACAAGTCTTGGCAGTTGACGTCACATGAGAGGAATTACCCAATGCATGATATCAAGTTAGATTTAGTTCTGCATGCTTTACATTGATGGAGATATTATTTTTTGGGAGAGCTTTTTTTTTGGTTTTTACTGACCACACATGTCTCAAGTATATCTTTTCTCAGTGTGACATAAATTTGAGATTACAAAGGTGGGTTGGATACGATTAGTATTTGGACTTTGAACTTTCGTACATTCCTGGGAGAGGCAATTCAGTGGTTAATGAGTTGATCAGGAGGACTCAGATACATTTAGTTATAGAGTATAGTAGTGAGTGGAAACTTATGGCTTCGTTCTATGAGATTCATTTGGAGGTGCAGGAGAAATAGGGGTAGATGTTTATTTTTTCTATAGCTGTTAACTCTACTCTTCTGGGTAAGTGAGAATGTAGAAGCTACAAGATTTTGAAGGCCTAGTCCTATGAGAGATTTTTCTAGGAGAGAAACCTACTCTTTGATGGACTATAGGCGAGGATGAGGTATTTTGTTGTCATGGACACGTATCGGTGTTAGAAGACATACGTGAGGAGTTGATGTGGGATTATCAATCCTCAATTTGGAATGTTTATCCTGGTGTCACCAACATGTATCGAGATCTACAACATTTGTATTGGTGGCCAGGTACAAAGAGAGATGTTGTTGGTTTTTGTATGGTGGTGTTCTGCTTGTCAGCAGGTGAAGGTAGAGCATCAGAAACCAGCAGAGCTTTTACAATAGTTACCCATTCCTGAGTAGAAGTGGAATAATGTCGATATGGATTTTGGGACATGTTAATTGAGGTCCCCTTGAGGGAATGATGCAGTTTGGGTTTTAATTTACAGACATACAATGGTTTCACTCTCTTTATCGATCAAGCATAACATCAGTGTTGATGAGATCATAAGGTTATACAACCAAGAGATTATATAGTTTCATGGGTTCCCATACTCGATCATTTTATAAAGGGATTCTTGGTTATCTTCTCCTATCTGGGAGGGAATATAGAGGGCGCTGGGTAGACATGTACATTTTAGTATGGCGTACCATCCCTTGAAAGATGATCTATTTGAGCACAAGATTCAGGTGTTGTTGAACATGATTCACCCATTCATCCTAGATTTTTGGGTTTCTTGGGAGAAACATATACCCCTAGAGAAGTTTTCCTATAATAATATTATTTAGGAAATGATTCAGATGGCACCTTATGAGGCTTTGTATGGTTGGCTATTCTGATCACCCCTGTATTGGCTAGAGGTACGAGAAACAACTATGCTGGGACCTCGTCTTTACCAAGAGGAAACTGAGCTTGTGGAGTTGATTCAGAATAGGATGGATACTACACAGTATCTCCATAAATATTATGATGATCAAAATATATGACCTTGGGAGTTCAATGGTGGCGATCTGGATTTCTTTCATGTCACACTGAGGTTAGGACACATGAGGATTAGGAGATCGGGAAAGCTTTCGACAAGATACATCGAGCCATTTGAGATTTTAGAGAGAATCAGTCAGGTTTCCTACTAGTTTTAGTTTCCTAAAAATTATCAATCTATGCACAATGTTGTCCATGTTTCTCAGCTACGTCATTAATTTTCAGACCCATATCTCGTTTTTCAACTCTAGGAGGTTGAGTTGGAGTTGTATTCATCCTTTTATGAGTACCCCATACGGATTGTGGGTCACAGTATGAAGGTTCTTTGTGGCTGGTCAGTTCCTCTATTATGGGTACTATGAAAGACCGAGCGAGTATAGGACATGACTTGGGAGAGGGAGGCTGACGTTCAACCCCAGTGGCTAGAGTTGTTTAAAGTTATTCTTCTCCATAAATAGAAGGGAAATTCAAAGATGAATTGCTTTATGGGGGGAAGTTTGTATGAACTCGGATCTTAATTTCAGGAATGGGTCTTGATTTCATTTGTTTTTTAGGAAAAAAATGATTTTTTAATTTTCTGAGTACACGTCGTGTACCCGGTTGCCCTGGGTAGCCATGTACTAGTTGTGTAACGGCCAAGTATATGGCCATGCAGACCACATAATGCTTGGGTCTTTTGAGGCAAGTACACAGTGTGTATATTAAATGAACATTCCATGTACTTTTCTTTTTATCTGATTAATCAGACTGAGGTCGTGTCTAATATACAGATTCTTCATCTTCTTGCCTTGGTTCATCTAAGAGAAACCATGAACAAAGATCAATGTCCAAGAAACCATTTTACCATTTGAGTTCTGATATAAAATACAGCGGGTGTGTTGGAATTGCCTCGATGAGTTCTTCCTTATTCTTGAGGCTCTCTTCCTGATTTCTCCTATTTCTTGAGTTATTCATGGTTGAATATTTTTGAACTTTTTCTAGCTCTACGAAGTTTTAGTCTAATTCAAGGGCCAACGTTCCAGAGTGTTTTTCATAAAATGTAGAGGTAGGTGTTTTGTTTCCTTACAGAGTTTTTATTTTAGTTATATCTACCAAAGTGCTGATTACTCATGATTTGGGTATTTTAGGTTAAGGAATTTGAACACTGTTATCAACTTCCTTAGATTGATTGATGGATTAAGGGTTTTCATTGATAATTTATGCTAAATTTCATGTTTATGGGAAACCCCACGAGTACATTTCCTTGTTTGAATGTTTATGTTCTTTTGGTCTAGGTTTCCTATGAGGCAGACCATGTTTCATTTCCTTGCTTGTTTGATTTGATTGCTTATTCCTTCTTGTTAAATTCATGTGTTATGATTTATAACTGATTAGCCTTGTAGTATTTGTGATTAATTGGGGTTGTAAGATATAATTTTTTCATGATTGTATTACACAGGGCTGTGAGAACCTAGTGTTGTTAGACTATAGGGAGAATTAACATTGAGGGATTCCCTAGAGTGTCTATTAAATTTACATTGTAAGACCATATGCGGGATTAAAAGTGAGTTCTCCCTTCGAGTGTCTATAGTATAATTTTATGAGAACATAGGGGGAATTTACATTGATTAATTCCTCATGGAGTCTGTAGTTTATCATTAAAAGACCACATGGGGGGATTGACGATGAGTGATTCCTCAAAAAGTATTTGTTTTTGTGAGACCAAAGGGGTTAGACCATGTGATATTTCCTAAAGTGTAGTCATATATTATTTATTTAATTAAATGTTTAACCAGAGGGGATAGAATGTGAGAACATTCTCAAAGGGATTATTGTGATTGATAAATTGTGACGAGTCTTCCAAGCCAATGAACAAGCTTAGAATAGGTCTTATAAGATTGTTAGATAGTCTTCCGAGACATCTATTTTTCTATTACCCAAGGTTTAAAAATATTAGGCTAGATCCCAGGTTTTCATTATTCAATGGTTTTAGTGACTAATAAATATTAACTAATTTAATTAGAAACTATAGGACTATTTACTTTTGAGTAATTCCACATTTATTGATTTTTTTTCCATATTACCTGCTATATGTATTCACTAATAGTTAGAAACATATATTTTAGTGGCGTCCTACTGGGATTCATCTCACACCATGTCTGGGTCATGATTTTGGGTCCAAATATATTATATTGTCCTAGGTATAGATAAGGGCAAGCAACCTTCATCATCAGGTACTAGATTGCTCTAGAGTTGGAGAGCATGGGACCAAGATGTGGCTTAGAATGCTATATGAGTTTACTTTTTCCTTTTTTACATTGGTTGAGTACTATATTTCTTAAATTTTGACTTGGTTGGATGATTTCAATGATACATGTAACATGAATTATTTACATATGTTCTTCAGTTTATTTACTCTTAGTCTTCTGATATTTACTTCTGTTGTATGGTATTACTACTTTTGCGACTGTTTGCTATTTTTTTTCTACTATGTTACTCTCCCAATGAGGGAATAGTTTCCCCACTCTCACACCCAAGGCCTTCAATTCTATTGGCAATCCTATGGTGTTCATAGAAATGCACATGAGGCCATATAAGAAACTGAGTACAGGGAGCCTTTAGGCGGCACCCAGAACTGGGACGTTACAAAAACTGTTATTATTTAATATAAAAATTAATTCCTAGCTAATGGATTGGTGATTATTAGTATGAATAACTAAATTATAAAAATTTTAAATTATAAAAAATTATAAAATAAATCTTTGGCTATGAAATTATTATAAATAAAACTAAAAATCATTTGAATATAAAATAATTGTTTTTCTCTAAAATTGTTCTTTTGAGAAAAAATTGCTTTCCTTATAATAAATTAAATTAATAATTATTGGTAATTTATTTTAATGGAATAAACATATTATATATTCAATTAAATGTTTTATCATTTATATATCAATTGTTTTCAAGCATGAGAATGAATTATTTTTTATACTTAAAACTATATTTTTTAAAAAGAAGGTTCTTCTAATTTTCAGACATATATGAAAATTAATATTTTTCAACTTTTAGAAAATTTATTTTAAAAAATTAAATTAATTTTTTAAATAAAAATTAAATAATTATGTTAGATTTATTTTTTTGATAATTTTTGGAAAAGATTAAATTTTTAATGACTAACAAAAATATATATTTTATATTAAAAATTTAATTTTCTTTTACTTCATTTCAAAAAGTTCCATTATTTAAATGGTTTTAAAAGTAAAATTAATTCAATTATATGATATTTAATACATTTTAGGTTATTATAATCATTATTATTTTCCATTACGATAATAAAACATTTTCATTACATAATTGCTTTTTCATCGCTTATATCGGTGTTATTTTATATTAAATTATGCCACATATATCAATTTTATTTGATAAAATAGATAAAATATTTTTAATAATTATAATTAATATTATGTAAATAAGAAAATTTTTTTTTTTGGTCATAAATTATAGTAAAATTGTAAAAATTAATTATTATGGTTATGAATAAACCTTGATTTTCAATTTTATGTTCACCTGTCTTTAAAATATTTTTTAGCACACATAGGATATATTTTTAATTATTTTTCATATTCATAATTATTTGTTACAAATTTTAAAGTATGGATCATTTATTTGTTGGATTAAATGATAAATTACAAAGCTAAATGATTAAAAAAACTAGTTACCATGGTGTAATTGAAAATTGTAAAAGTATGTAAACATAGAAGTTTAGGATTTACATGTTTAAAAAATATGATTTTTATCATGGTGGTTGCATGTTTCAATAATATAATACCTAAAATATATTATTTGATAACATTTGAGGAACTTTAGGGAAAAGAAACTACCCATTTTTAAATAGTTTTAGATTTAAAAAAACACCACTCGTTCGCAATTATAAAAGGGAATCTCTTCCCTTCAATTAATAATACCTAATATCCCAATTTAAGTAACTAATACCTACCAAAATTCCTCCAAAATACCATTATAGATGTTATAGTGCCTCTTTTCTACCCAAAATACCAACCTAATGGTCCTTAATAGGATATCCAAATGATGTTGTTTTAAGTGATGGTAACTGTATTCACAGAGATCATTATTTGTACCCCTCATCATACAAACTAAATTATTGTAATAATACTCATAATATAGTATTAAAAGTATGTAACATATAATAATATGTTATTATGTTTATTTAATAACATATATCTATGTCATTTCCATATAATGGGTAATGAAATAGTCGATCGAGTGTACGGTGGACTACCACCTCACGAACTGACATAATTTTTTTCAACAACCACCTCTCAAGGTAGGATATAATGGTGGATTTAAAAAATTTACATGATATATCTGACCTAATTATACTTTTGGAAATATAAAATCATAAAAATTTATTACCTTCCAATCCATGGGAAATTATTGCATCGCTCGTGTGTACGTGTGGACTACGACATCCATGAAGTGATAAAATAATTTTTTCATTTTTATTTTACATGGATGGTAAAACGGACATTACAAATAAAATATGTTATATAAAATATATAATATTGACTGTTAAAAATTTAATTAATATTTTCTATTATCCCGATCGATTTGTCAATAAAATAGAAATGTCATTCATGCGTATGAATGGAATACAATGGCCACGATTTTTTGTAATTAGTTTTCTATATGTTTTATTAATTGATTACTATAAAATATATATATATATATATAATAAATATATATGATATTTTTAGTTTCAAATTATATATTTTATGAAGCCATGATCAAATAAAGGACTTTAAATACTAAACAAAAACATACATTAAAAACGAATCAGTTATTACCCGAAACAGGATTCAACAAGGAATTATTAATAAATGGTTAATAAAATATCATAAGTAAATCAAATATAATATTATATAAATTAGTATCATTATATAATGAATTTATAATAAAAATATATTCATTATAAAGGATGATCAAATTTTTATGAAGAAAGTTAAGAATTGAGGTATGAGATTTCTAGTCTCAATTTTATTTCTGGGAGACATATGGAATATTACCCAATCATTTAATTTGTATAGTGTATGTTATTACAAATTGACATGTTATAAAATGAATATTATTATTTTAATTATATTAAAATTTTCGTTTTATATTATTTTTAGGGTATTACTATTCAAAATCTTTCAAAGTCATTCGTGATTTTCCTTTCACATTTATTTCTACGAGACACATTCCTTAAACAAACATGTTTATTTTTTGTGGTGAATATAAATCATAATAATTTATTTTATAAATATTATCATGAATATTATGAATGATATATATCCATATATTTTTCTCTCTTTTATGGGGCTTAAAAATCAAAGCATACCATTATTTCAAGGGTTTTAAGCTACAATTTCTCTATTTAATGGGATTTATTATGATCATGATTAGGAGGATGAACTATTATGATATATCTATAAATAATCTCATTATATCTATTATATTATTTTTATTTCATTAAAATACATGTTTTATTCATTTTACCCTCTTGATGTACTCAGTCCTATAATTTTTTAAGGAATACAAATTTAATTCATTTCATCGGTTGATATTATTTTTTCTTATTTTCCATGTTTTCAAAAAATTATGATTTTTATTAAAATTATTAAATTATTATATAATGATTTTTTACCCATTTTTAAATTTTTAGATTTTTAAATGCAATGTTAATGTAATTTTCTGAACAAGGATCTTATGACATTTTATCAAAATGTGTATGAAGTCATTATTTTAATGTGTAAGATATGAATGGTAATTTCTTTCATCATGACCTATCATTGATTTAAATATTACTTTAACTATTTCTAAGGTAAACTTTTAAGAATTATTTCTTTAACATTTAGTAAATTTTCATATTTTTAATAAGTATATTCCAAGTAGAATGTTTTTTCCCACAAGAAGTGTTCTAAGTGATCATTAAAAATTACCTTCAATATAAGATGACATTCATTTATGTTATATAAAAATTATATGGGATAATATACAGTGATACCATCCTTATTTTTTCTACGATGATTTATTATTATGTGGAAAAATTTTAATGAAAACCGGTTCTTTTCCATTGGTTATGCTATGAGGGAATTTTTATGAGAACTGTTTCTATCACATGGGTTTTTATATGATGAAATGTTTATGAAAATTGTTTACTTTTCATGGGTTCAGATTAGATGACTTTTTTATGATCTCATGGAAAAAATATTTTTGATTTTCATTATTTCAGTAATGGGACCTATATCTCCTTGCAATGCATTGAGTAAATATTGACATATCATGAGAAAAACATGACAATAATTAGTAGTGAACCTAGTTCTGTAATGTAAAATTTCCACTCTTATAGAATTGGGAGTAAACCATGACTACTATGATGGGTTATGGAGTGAACCCATTACAAAATTAAAGCATCAGAAATAATCATTTCCTCATTAGGAAATGATTTTGGGTGCTTATGTGTATTCTAAAAATATATGTATTATGCCAATGTTTTCTCTCATAGATATTATTATTTTCATCATTTATAATTCATTTCCTATAAAATACCACGATTTATTCCATGATTCATGTTTATCATGTCCGATATGTTGGGTATGGTTTTTAATTTTAATTATCTTATTCTAATTATTTTTTCCTAATGTTATGGTGATATATCCCCAGTTTACCCTCACTAAGCATATGATCTCACCCCTTTCTTATATTTCCTTTCACCAAGTTATAAATAATGGTATTATGTATGAAATGTCATATATGGGTTCCAGTTATGAAGAACATTGTGGGAGATGAAATAGTTTTCTTGTAAACCAATTGTTTATGTATCCATGTTTCTAAAGGAATAATATTTAATTGATTGTGGTGTGGATTGTTATGTCATGTAAAAATACTATTCAACTAAGATGTATTATTAGGGTATGATAAATTGGGGTCACTACTCTAATTCCCATAGAGGGTGGTAAACCACCAACCTACATAACCAAGTGTACAACGAACTACCTTTCTAAATTTCATATTGGATAAATTTCCAAAATTTCATCAATCTTTGGGTCACTAATTGACCATTAGATCACTTTAAATGGATTGGATTCTATAAACATAGAATAGGGTGATGATGCACCAGCACTAATCGACACTACATGGATGAGGTAACACCAACAATTAAATATTTAATTTTGATTTAAAAATTTAACTTTTAGGAAATTTAATACAAAATTGTAATTGTTATACAAATAGAGAATTATGATAGAATTCCATTACAACATATAAATGTATAATCATAGGATTTTTCATATCAATATAAACACATAATATTTCAATTTCCTACCAGGTAATTTTTTATAAAATGTATGAGACACATATTCTCATAATACAAGCATAAAAACTCATTTAGTGTCACAGTTAACAATTACATAACAATGAAGTTTAGTATTTAGGTTATCAGGGACCATTAAACCATTACAAGGATCATGGAGGACCACTCAAGACTTGATTAATAATGATTCATGTTATCATGGTTCATGGAATTTATAATAATATTTTTTAGGTATTGTAGACAAGGTAATATTTCCTCATATATCATGAAACACATTCTACACATGGAAATAGAAAATATAAATCTATGTAAGATATATCGAGGTCAAAAATATTCATTAAAGGTAAAAAACTCAAGATAAATTGGATTCAATCATAAAAAATCACAAAAAATATAAAAAACACATAAATTGGGAACTATGAGATGATACACATCAAAATAGCATTAAAAACTTAGAGGTGAAGAAAGATAATTATTTGGATCACCCTTGGAACTACCCTGCAATAGAAGGAACCAAAATTCGACAATGAATAGAGGGAATACCAATTTGAGAAGAATATACTATAGATGAATGGAATAAGAAACACAATACATAACATATTTTAAAATATCTAAAATATCATATATCATAATAATAAATGAATTAAATTAAAATATAAGAAAACATATAAGAGTATGTGTTGTAGTGTGAGAAATATGGTCAATAAAAAATTACATTCCTATGTTCATAGTATAACACGAAAATCCAAGTCAGGATGAAATACCTCACTATAATGGATATTAATGAAAATTACCTCCCTTACATGGCTCATAATGTAGTGTAATGCCTCATATCATTACGTAACACCTAATATACATCATTCTATTCACAATCAATTACATTTTTTATGGTGTGAATATCCACATATAGAAAAATATATTTTTATATAGAACTCAATTTTTTCATATAAACCAATAATCAATGCCTAACCCCTTATGTTATTTTATCATGTGATAAATGTAAAAAATGTTCCACACAAACCAATGTCTATCTCAATTTTATTGATTCTCAGCCTCTGACCAACATCTATTAATTCCCTAAACTATAATGTTACATGATTATAGTTAATAATGAAAACAAATTAATACCTATTACTCATGTTGGGTGTTACATTAAATGTTTTCAAATTAACGAGATTAGATGGAAATAAAAAATATATATAACATTACCCATAGATTTAGAATTAAAAAAAATCTTTCTAAATAAAACAATAAACATTAAACCATACTTAATAATATAACTAGTGTTTTAGTAATTACAACCAACTTATTTATCAATTATAGCCATGAACATAACTACCTTCATCCTAAATAAAAATAGTAGAAAACGTTTTTATTACATAATAATCACATCACATGAATATCTATAGATGATATTGGACCCAAACATCATATTATTCATATAAATGGAGATAATTATACTCAATATATGTCACAATAATATTAATTGTTGGTATGAAAACAATCCCACATAACATGGATACTCATTATTGGCATTACATCCTAGACATGTATAATGAGGAATTTAGGTTGGACTTTAAAACAAATATACATAAAAATTATAGTTTTTTTTAACATTAATTTCTACTCACATTGTATAAATTTATTTCGATGAAATTATAACTAACCTATTTTATAGTAAATTTTATAGTTTTTACTAAGACATTTCAAATTAAAAACTCAATCTTCATTAAAATTCATGAAGAAATATGAATTTATTATCAAATTAAACCCTAAAAAATTATCATTTTTGGAAGATTAATATTTATATATCTTACATAGTTTCAAAAATATAGATCACCATTCCATATTTGTTTTTCACATTTTACTTTTGGTATGTTTCCCCAAATAAAACCACTATTATTATTTTTTTAATAATAGAAGGTTGTACACAATTCTTGCCATAGTTTTATCAACCTTATTGTCATTGTGGAACACTCCGGGGCACTTCTCTAGGTACACTAAACAATAATATATCCATGGTAATAACTTTTGGATCCCATTATTATTTTTCTAACATACTAATGTAACCAAGTGGTCATCATATAAAATATATATGTACAACATCACAGGAATGACCACTCACTACCATATTAATTCTCAATATTCTCTGAAAATAATTATGGAGATAGTTTTTATTTATGTCTTTTCATATAATTGAACAAAAAATAGACATAGAGAATGAATCACATATAAATCATAAATATAGAATAGAAATATTAGGGACCACACTCCTTGAAAAAGTAAGATCATACTCCTCAATGGTCATTTGAAAAATCTACTAGAAATTGATGAAATAAAAAAACTACAATAAGAACCTAAATAATGAATTTCTAGTTTGTATTGAACAAAGAGAAAAATAATCAATTGATCTAAGATGTGTCCAATTACAACCAACATCGATGCTCTGGGAAAAAATGATCATCGATTTGACAATTTCTGTAGGGGATCTATGATTATGGGGAAGAAGTACAAAAAAGAGTGGCTGAGGTGTCCTGAAAAATAAGTGGAATTTATTTATGTTGTTTTTATGTTCAAATAATATAATATAATTAACTAATTTAAGTAAAAAACAATTCAACTACCCCCTATATAGCCAATCAACATGGACTGGGTAACTGAAACCCAATCATGTACTTGTTTAAGAGTCAATGGGTTTCTAGTTTCCTAAAAAGTCCTATAAATTATTTAAAAAATCCAAAAGTTAACAAGTATAGTGTAATAGATATAAATAGTTTTATCTTCTATCCAAACATAAAAACTACACTAAAAAAACTCCTCATTTTTCGAACTTTAATAACTACTAAATAAATTAAATGAATGACATTGTAATAATGCATAGTCATTATAATGGCCAAAAAGATATTATTCATAAATAAAAATGGTAATTACACACCCCCAACATATGTTTTTTCATTCAAGATATTCTTATTAAACCAAAACAAATAAAAAGATGTAGAAACATATTCTTTCATATCAGCTTATCCCTCTTAATTATCCATTTAGATACAAACATTCTTCTTCTACATGTGATCCATGGATACTATATTCAATTAAAGTATCATATTAATATATTATTCTATTTTTAGTAGTTATTACTATATTGATTCATAATCATCCTACAAAATATTTCTTACAAAATTCCTTATTAGATGTTTCAATGTGAAAAACTCCACAAAAGAGATATATTAATCTTGTTTTGCAAGAGACAATATATTTCAGGAAAAATTAATTAGTAAATTGATATATATCATTTACAAAATCAGAAATTAACATATGAACTTGGAAAATTCCCTATAAAAAAATTTAATACAATTTTTTTCCATAAAATCACCACCGTTAAAACCACTCATTAACTCATGTCAACATTTGAGAATGAAAATTTCAACCAAAATATTATAGAATCCTACTCAATTAATTTTCTAGATAAATCCTGATTAATCCAATGTAATCTATTATATATATCACGAGTCCTAGAATAAAAATATATTGTTCCACTACCTCAATAAAGTGTAAAGATGACTCACACAACCTTATATATAAGGCCTCAATAGGTTCAATTCAAATAAATAACATATAATTGTTTGTATAAGTTAAATATATAATGATTAGATAACTGTAAGATAGTTTTCCACAATAGTGGTTGTACCCCCTATTAAGTCCCCCTAAATATGATTCTTACACAAGGATAACCCATATGTCTATCGGTGGTATACTATGTTCAAATTCATTATTACCTTCTATAATACTTACTATTTGGTAGACATAAATAAAGTATTGTGATCTGATGTGGTAATGTACATGACATAAAAATGTTATATTTAAAAAATTTATCCAAACCTTCTCATCTATGTACATGGACTCGCTAATGTGGATGAAGTGATCCAAATTGATCAACTAATCAACTATAAAAATTTCTACATTATTTCCTTTAGGTGATCTAGGAATTTCATCTAAAAACATCAAATTTAACATCATCCTATTCCCATTAAAGAATGGTAGCTGCTATAGACGACCCATGGGCCGGGGGGTGCTTACTACATGAAATTTAAAATTCATATAGGTGAATGATAGTTATAAAAACCCAAATATATCATTATTTATTCCAATATAACAATAATATAATCATATATGATGAAACATTTTGTTATGCATGGGGAAAAATTCCATATTATGAGCCCTAAATCATGGATTATATCTCAATGCATGATCCTAGGGGCCATATTTCAATTACATACTTAAAATATCCCATAATCATCCTATAACAAATATAGTGTTAATAGTATTATATATATATTATTCTAAGTAACCTTGTAATCCAAGTCAAAATATTTTCTCCCCATCATGCTCCTGGGAAATTAATAGGTAATGCTTAAATGAATATTGTATATATCTAATTAAACTAATTAACATGGAAATTCATCTCAATGAAAATTATTATCAGTAATATAAAACTAGTAACATCTTTTAAAACATATGGCTAGGATTTTTTTTCAATGAATTAGAAAATCATTCTATTTCATAGGTTATACAACATCTCGATATAAAGTAAATGAACTAATAGATCTATATTACACACTGATGGTTTATACTATGCTATGAAATGGTGTTTCTGTTCTCTTGTAGGTAGTATATACCGAAACCCACATACCAAATATATAATAATTATAATAGAAAAACACATATAAAATCATATATATCTCTAAATCATGCATTTAGAAGATTCACTAAGGGGGTCTCAGATGTCTAGAGACATAAGGGAATACTCAAATATCAATCATTGAAATTTGTTAATGAATAATTTCTAAAGAATCATTGTAAAATATATAATCCTTACCTATGTAATGCAATATCAAATATTAATCGTGATTTATACACCCTTTTCGGTATTGGATGACTTTATCATAGGGATTGGATAACAAGTACATTACTGCAGTCATTATCAAATAAATTAGTTCTTCTAATTATAAAAAATAAAAACAATATACCTTATATTAAAGTTCAAATCCTAGGAAAAAACCTGCACAAAAATTATCTTTGGACAATACCATGTGACTAAAAACATGACGAAAATCATCTACACTAATATACCGACCTTATATATAAGAATACCTAAGAAGATAAAATATATTAAAAAAATTCAATTAGATATCATTTAATATAACTAATTATCACTCATTATGTTAAAAATAATCATATGATATTGACCACTATACTCAATAACTAGGATCATAAATGCATGAATATATAAAAAAAATTAAATATAGATAGATGAACATATCAATCAGTAAAATATTAAATTTTATCCCATTTATAAAACCTCAAGGATTCACATTACATAAGACTAATATATACATAGGAAATAAATTTTTATAATTAACATCAACTAGTATCAATCAAAATGTAGTATGTCCCGACCTCAAAATAATCATTGGAAACCAATTGTCAAAACTCATTTGATCATACATGCCATAAATATGATGTTAAAAATGATGTTTCTCAATAAGAACTAGTATAATCCTATAGTAAATAAGGATTATAAGACCCACACTACCAGAACTGGTGATAAAAACCCATAAATTCTAAGTTTTTTCCATACCAAGTATCATATCCAACATTAAACACACATATATTTTTATTATTGAAACATTATATATCCCAATAACATTCATATCCCATGATTAAATGGTTTACTATTTTTTGAAATCAGCTACATATGAAGAATAATAAATAATTCCTTTAAAAATTCCATTATAATTTTTCCACTATAGACTCCCTTCTAGACCTTTCATAATATATGCACATCATCTAAACATTTTAAACGGAAATATATGAATGGGTGATCTCAGATGAAAAATAAGGGAAAAATTATCAATATTTCATTAGGATTTTTATGATGAGAATGTGTGAAAAAATGATAATTGTTGAAATAGTTGATTAAAATAAACCTGAAACCATAATATTTGATCATACACCCTGTTTTAAGATCAATTAATCTCAAATGATAAATATATACCCTGTAAAAAGAGTATGGAATCATGAGGAAATAAACATGATCCATGGAGAACAAATAAAGAATATGACATAAAAATATTGAATTTCATGGAACAAATATATAAAATTGAACTATAATACAAATATAAGAATATAAATTATAATATACTGGGTCACAAAATCATATATATGTCTCCTATAACATTGCGGGTTAGGTATTCAAGTTATAGTCTCCCATAATATAGCTAGTCAAGAATATACATCCTTGCTTTCAATAATTATCTCATTAGATATCAAACTTTACTCAAATAATTAGAGTGATATATAATACCCACACTTCATATAATCATATACCATACATATGTGTTTTATGAAAACATAGAAGCATTAATATATTGAACCAAACATAAATAACTACGTGAAATAAATGAGTTTAATGAAAACATCAATTAAACATTTTATAATCTATCCAAATGATATGAGAGGATGATATCAAAACTAAATATCAAAATTAAATCCTAAAATAAATTAAATTATTTATACATAGATGAAAAAAAATAATTTAAAATTATTGGATATACTACATTTACAAAAAAGTAATATCTCTCTATAAAAACATGGCAATTCGTTAGTTTTTTTGAAACAAAATATATTGAACATGATATAAAATTTTAAAAATATACTTCTAAAAAAATTTATATTAATTATTTTTAATATAATTATTATATTAAAAAATCTATGAGAATACATAAAATCATGCTTTACTTATTTTATAAAAACCGAAGTTGTGTAAATTCAATTTCAAATCATGAATTCCATTTTAAATCCATCCCTTTAATTTTTTAAAATATTAAAATATTTCATTTTCTTATCAAAATAATTAAGAAATAAATTATTTTTAAATACAATTTTAACCATGAAATGGATTATTTTTAGTTAATAATTTTTCTAAATTGATGTGTTCACACATCAAATATTAAATAGATATTATTTTCACACATTTTTAAAAAAACCCATTTTAAAAATGTAAATAATTTTTGATCAAAAATATTAAATAGAATATAAAAAGTTGATATAATGACCATAATAAATAATATAACAATATATAACGGAATTGACATTACCATCCAATGTATGTGGATGTAGGGAAGGAATATTATTGATAAAAAAAGATGAAGTATGGTATGTTTTTATCATGAAATAAAAATTGGGTAAATTATATACCATAAAAACGAGATAGAAATGAGGGACAAAAAATACAATAATGATTAGATAAAAATAAAATTATTAGGGTTTTATAGATAATTTTTACATAATTTTTCCCTATATGGAAATTTTTTATAAACAATATCAATATGAAAATCTGTTTAGAAGGAATCCTTTATGGGTTTTGTAAACTTTTGTCCAAAATTTATTGAATCATATTACATTTGTGGCATATTTAATAAAATTTAAATAATTAGATATATTTTAAAAGTATAACTATTTCTATTATAGACACCACACAAATTAAATGTAGTAGTGAATACGATATACGTCTCAAAGAATAAAAAATTTAAATGAGAAAAAAATTTAACATAATTACATATTCCATGGAATATGATTAAAAAAATATCTAATAAAAAAATATTTTAATAACTCATTTTAAAACCTTAATCATATATTTAACCATTTTTACTCCGGTTTTATAGAAATTTATTATACAGTAATTAGTTTCTTATCATTCACTTTCATTCTCTGAGGTTAGAATTATAATTTTCTTACAGATGATTTTTAATAACTATGTAGTAATATGTTCATTGATACTAATTAAATAATTATTATATTATAAAAATAAATTCAATAATTGGGTTTCAATTATTCATATATCATAAAATTCATTTGATGAGGACTATGTTCATAGTTCGGTAGAGAGAGATAAATGACAATCTTCTTTCAAGAAGTATATAAACAAAAATAAATTAATTAATAATGATTAAATTTATTTATTTTAGACTATAAATACTCAATTAATGATTTATATAAATCCTATATATCATATAAATCCATTAATTTATTAGGAAAATCTGTCTAATCTAGTGGCGAAAAAATAAACACATTGTTGATGGATTTGGTATCCCGCACATACACATTGATGACATTTTATAACTTAATAAAATTATACGTATTATATTTATTATTTAAATAACACTTTTTAACAATAATTATAGATATGCTATAGAAAAAAAAAACAAGTATATCTTAGAGGAAACAGTATGCACATAGGCATAAATGACATTTTGATTTATAAAATAGATGTGAGGGGAATATATAATTGTTAAATAATTAATATAATCAAATTTAAATATACTAATGATACTAATGTAGTTATATTAATATTTATAGAAATTGTTTTTGAAGGGAGGATGAAAATCGCATAGAAAATAATGTTTGGTAGCAGAAAATACTAAAATTAATAGTTTTAATTTCCTCTTAAGTGATACTTTTGAAATCGAGGTCCGAGGAAAAAACATATGAATAGAGGATTGAAAATGTTTAAGAATAATTTATTTGAATAAAAATTTCTATCAGTCCATGTGGAATTCTATTTTGGTATTTCAGGTAAAATTGGTTGTTAGAGTCTCCTTTTATATGTCAAAAGAGTTTTATTTGGGAATTAATATTAAAGGATAAGTCACTATTCAATAAACTAGCTGAAAAAGTGTTCAATAAAGGGTACGATATGAGGGAATGTATATAAAAACTCTCTTTAACTCATTTAACATCCATGTATGAGAAATTTGATTCCTGTTTCTCTTTAGATTAATATTTTAACAAAATTTACTTTTATCACGTATACATTTCTTTACACATGGTAACTTTTTTTAAAAAATAGAAATAAAATTAACCTTTTTATATAATTTATTTAATTTTATTCCATATATTAGAAAATTTTAGAAGAAAAATTATTATGTTGATAAGAATTTAATTTTAATATCAACACACATAAAACATAAAAACCATTCATAGAGAACATGCAATTTTAATTATTACAACTACGATTTTGATAAAATTATAAAATTTGAATATTTCCATGAAATAAATATTATTATTATCAGAAAAATAAAAATTATATGTAATTCAATTAAAAACTAAATGTAATTTCATTATTAGAATATTTAAATAAAAATACTAGTTTTTAGTAGAATAAAATATTAATTATGTTACAAAACATTAGAATTTGGTATTATAACTTGAAATATATATTATAAATATATTATATTCCTCAATAAATATAAATTTTTTGGGACAATGATTTTATAATTTTTTATATTGTAATTTGAAAATAATGATGTCATAAAAGTATAGTAGATAAAAAATAGTATTTTTCATTATTCAATGAAAAATAAATATTTTTATTGAATAAAAATATTTATCATAACATATTTATTATAGTAAATCAAATAATGATGATTATTTTTAAAAAAAAAATGGAATGTAATATTTGAATAGAATCTTAGTGAAAATATATTTTAAAGGAAAATAACTCTTCTAAAATATTTGTTTTCTATAATAATTTTTTAGTCACTAAATACCCTATTTTAAGTATATCATACATTTAAAAAAATTAATTATTTAAAAATATCTCTATGTTTAAAATAAAAATTTCATATTTTATAATTTTTTTCTCAAAATACATTTCATAGCATAAAATGATCATATTAGTTATTTGGGTTCAATCATATAATTTTATCAACGAATTATTACTAAAATTGAAATTTATTTATTATTTCTATATATATTTGATAATACAATTACCTCTATTTATATTTATTAACTTAATGTATACATTGAAATTTTTATATTCACATTTTTTAGTTTTATATATTTATATTGTATTGAATTTCATATTTGTCCGGTGTCCCATGTGAAGAATATTATTCAAAAATATATTTATCTAAAAGGAAATTAATAATAAAATCTATGGGGGTTAAATTCCCCACGTACCCCTAAATAAAATATTCCCTAGTAATTTTAATTATAAAATATTAATTAAAATTTCTTTTGGTGTCTCAAATATAGATAAGATACAAGATATGAATTTTGATTCAATAACATGTGTAAACCTATAAAAATATTGTTTGATTTTATAATATGCATATATTTAGATTCTTAAGAACATATTAAAAATATTCTTATTAATGATATCTACACACCTAATGAGTTTCTAGTGACAAATATTTTCATAATATCATATTCATGATCTCATTTCAAAAAATTATACTAAATAAATTTTTGTATGATGATATCAAATTTAATTATATTTTATTAAAATAGGTGGGGGTCAGCCCCTTTTTAGTAATATAATGAATCACCTTTTTTCTTTTACTACGTTGAGGGGAACCCATTACATGTCCTTTATGCAAAGATAACATGCCTTAAAGGGCCTTTAGGAATTAAAACCCATTACAATAATACTATTAGCCAATGAACCATAGGTCAATGGTAGGATTTCAACATCTTGTATCACCCATACCACCTCAAGAAAAATACCACCAGCTTCGAACCCCACCATTGACCAACAGATCCTAGAAAACCAGTGTCACCCTACCATAGTCCAATATGACCACATGTCATATCCCTACACCATATTTTAGAACCCCCATGTCCACCATATGATTCTGAAAGATCCTCTACCCCTAGAAGTGCCCTCTATATCATCACATTAGGCATCAATAGAATAAGTTTCTGCATGTCCCCAATTTAATTACGGAGTATGGAATTACAAGGTCAATCCCTCGACCGTAGATTCATATAGTAGTTCCTATTCCACTTGATTGGAAACTATAATAATAATTATTTATAAATTAAGTAAAATTGGTTTGTAAAATTGGGTTTTTTTAAAAAATAATTATTTATAAATTTAGTTAAAATGATAAATATATTATGAACATTCTAACATATTTTTTATTATCCAATGAAACCTTAATTTAAATATATAATACTTTTGTTTTAACTCTGATACAATTTCATCAACTAATCACTCCTTCAGTTTAACTTCAATTTATCATGATCATATTCATAAAAGGATTTATAACAAAACTAGTTATATTTAATATCCACAATTCCTCTTAAATACTTCATATAGAGTAAGTGAATTTCTAAATCATTTCCTAATAGAGTTTAAAAATAGTTCTGTATTTATAAAATTTTTTCTTACAGTAGGATAAGTTATATTAAAAAAACAAATATCATATTTTTGGTACATTAATAATTGAGACATCAATTTTAGACCCTTGTTATAGTTATTTGCATCCTCACTAGGATATCATTAATATAAAACAATAAGATCTCTTGATTATTTTTTTTTGTATTTTATACTACACTTGAACTTATTCAAAGGGTTTTAACAACATATATATCAGCATAATCTCCCAAAATAAATTAAATAATCATAAAAATAGAAAACTAATATCAAAATATTTCGAAAAAATCAATGAAATAAACTGATAATCCATATAACTTATATAATATCCCAGAATCCACACTCCCAAATTCTTTTCTTAATTTATAATATTTAAAATTTCATATCTGATATCGAAGAAGGTGATCCAATTTGGTCAAAACAAATCTTAAAACAAAAAAAAAGTAATATTTGATCACTTACACACCCATAAATCTTTTATGATTAGAATTTTCGGTAATTAAGGATAACTCATATTAATATGTATTTATGATAACTAGTTCACAAAGAAGAACATCATCTCTTATTATACACATATTTTATTATTTCACATTATTTCATCAAATTATACCATATGAAATCCCTTATAGGCATAATTCATTCAACATCATTCTTTATAACCTAGGGAAAATATTACATTATAAGGGTGAGATCAAATTATCAGTAAGGGTAGAAATAAGAATTCAGAATTAAATTCCATAAATGTGAATAAGAACTGTAAAATTGTGTGACTACAAAATTAGAGGGCATGAGAGAATCATAATAGAAATCATACACATCAAGACTTGGACTATCAAATATAAAAACATGTAATAAGAAATATTTATCAGAATCAATTATCACGAGCCATGTCATATCAATACCGATCATAATAAATATTATTAAAACATAGTTTGAAATTAAAATCCATTCTAGTAACATGGTTCATCATATTCATTAAACATTTAAAAATAATTTTAATTGGAAAAACCATAATTCATTTTCTAATATAATCTTTACCCAACACATTGGAGTTATATCTTGGTTCACCCAACATATAATCTATAATGGGATCACCTAGAACTATCTAGGACACCAAATCATATAAGCTATAATTGTCTCACATTGTGCTATCTGGGATGCCTCATCGTACAAGCTATACTAGACTCACCTTTCACTAAATGGCCCACCACATCATATAACATATAATGGGATATGTTGTAGATATCTAGGTTTCCTCAAAATATAAGATGTCTGAGAATAAAAAATAAAGTTTATATAAGATAAAAATTATCATAAAACTCATAAAAAACATTATCAGTTTAATAAAATGATTATACATTAAAAATGGAATTAGTTACATAACAGTATATTTGAAACATTATTTACTCATGTAAGAGAACATGTTTTATTACTATCTTTTTTAATCAATCTTATTCCATACAGAGAAAGTGTGAGGATGGTATCTATATAAAATATCCATTATAGGGAATAATTAACAGATAGGGTTGTTGAAGTTGATAAATGTAAATACCATTAAAATATCATTAAAAACATTCATGAGGAAAATATCCTATTCATTTTAAAAATCACTTTTTAAACATAAAAAATTTTAAAAATCCATTTCATTGAAAACCAATTTTTATAATAATTTATAGAATATTAGAGAAACAATTATCTTTAAAAAATATCCTTGTAAATGTGAATATGAATCTTAAATTAAATGATGGTCATTAAGATAGGTAATTCCATAAATGTCATACTAGATCATAAATTTTTCATGCTAAATGGGTTAGCAAAGTGTCGTGCTTAAAAAGAGAAAAGAAGATTCCATAAAAAATAATTCTTTAAAAGAAAAAATGGGTTGGAATTTCTTGAATAAATCATTATGAAAAGGTTAATTTTTTTCATTATGAATTTTAAAAAATAGGTGGGTAAGAAAATAGATTTGTGACCAATGATTGAAATTAAATCATATTGTAATCAAAATATTTTTTCAATTATTTTATGTTCAAAAGAATGAAAAAATATTATTTTATGTGAAAATATCAATAATAAATAGTGTATAATAAAATTTCAATGTGTATTGAGATATATATCATAAGAAATTATAATCTAATACTTAATAAAAAACATCCCAAAAAACAATGATATTTATGTATGAAATCTTTATGACTTTTGAAACATTGAATCATAAGCACCATGAAAGAATAAAATGAAATAAATCAATGATTATCATGAAAATAAATAGATTCATGATAAAAAAATATCAATGGGGAACTACATAGACATTAAAAATAAGATATGTGTATTACATTACAAGTAACATAATGAATGAAAATTGACACAAAAATACCATACCACTTAGGAAAGATACAAATAAAAAATGATATGAATGATAGATCCTGAAATTGATATTTGAATCAGAATTAAAATAGGGATAAGAATAAGAAAATATTCATGTGTAGTATATACCCCATAGAATAAAAATGAGTTGTGAATATGGGATATACTTTAAAGGAAAAAATTGTTTTGATTAAAAACTTACCATGTGTATGACTTATCATATGTGACTTTATATTAATGAATAAAAAACGATGTTAATTATTTACGTGATTGGGAAATTTTTTAAATTTTATTATTACTTTTATTTCACTTATTAACATGTTATATTCAATTACTTTATCAACTAAGTTTATATAAGATGTTTTAACCATATTCATCTTATCTTCAAAACATTATTGGGTAGGTTGATTATGGTCAAAGAGACCATTATTTAAATATTTATTGAATAATAATCAAGAAATAATTAACATATTTATAAATAAATTATACTTTCTAAACTCATCATGAACTATGGTTATTAAAAATATTATAATGTTATGAGCATGGAGACGATATATTGTACGTATGCATGAGTAATGTTTTAATTTTCAATGATAATTATAGAAATAATGTAAGTAATATATTATATTTAAAAAATAATAATATTATTATATATTATATACTATAAAATGATAGATACTTATATATATAATTATTATGATGTGGTGGTGAAAAAAGGAATCACATCACTTCGAGGAGGCGGTAGTCCGCGCATCCATAAATGACGTTGTCATTTTTGTAGTAAGTGGAAGGGTAACACGAAAACATTATATTATATTTACATAATGATAAATATGTCATGAATATAATAAAAACATTATTTATATCCCATATATTTATAATATTAACCCATACTACCTTCTTTATAGTGAAATAGAAAAAAAACAAATCAAATCGCTTCCCAAGGCGGTAGTTCAACAGACACACGAGCACTAATATCATATATCTTATAGAATATAATGTAAAAGGGTATATGTTATATAATTACCCAGGTGGAATAATTATTATATAAATTACATATTAGACCTCTATATCCATAGTCATATCCTACCATGATAGGTGGTCATGGAAAAACGATTGAAATATTTTCACTAGGTGGTAGTCCACCATACACACAAATAATGATTTTGTAACCCATTTGATGGTTGTGTGTGTAGTTTTAGGTAATACCCATAAAATAAAAACATCTCCATTTATTTATGATACTAATTTTAATATATCATAAATTTATATGAATAATATAAGTGTGTCGGTATAGAAACAAAACAAAAAGTCTTGTTGATGACCCCTACCTCTTCATTAGGGAACTTCCTTTGATTTTCACCAAAGGACATCATTAATTTCATTTATTACCAACTTATGGATCAAAGGTAGATATTATGGAATTTATTAAGTGGTTTTGGAAGATATTTTCTTAATAATAGAGGTTTTATTTTGTGAATAAGATAGGATAGTTGGTAGCTTTTTTAAAAGTAAGGTGATCGACAAACTTGTAATTGTTTTGAAAGAGTGAATTCAACTGACATTTGTTCATTCCAGCATGCTAAAATAATTTTTACTTATAAATAATCTAATTTATAATGTCTAAATGGGTTATTTTACATGTTTTGGATAATTTATACAAGTTATCTTCAATTTTAAACAACTAAGTAAGCTCATTTCTACCTTAATCACTCTAATTAATTTTAACTATTTTCAATAATCCTTACGGTCAAAATTCATGTTTACATTATAAGGTTATATCAATTATTTTGATTTAAAATATGTAATCCATTTGGTCAAATTCTAATAAAATAATTGGTAGAGTTAAATTTAAAATTAATATCGTAGACGCGGCGAGACAATGATGTTTTAAGAAGAGTATTTTTTGAAGCAAAAGATGACTCTATAAAAAATCTATGAATAATAATAATAATTTTACGAAACTAAAATAATATTTATGGATATAAAATATACTCACTTCCTTAAAAAAATTCTTCATTATAATTTAATTTAATTAATAAAAAAGGTGAAACATTATTCATATTGAAATTGTTCTTAAAAAACAAATTTTATACCAAAAAAAACAAAATTATATTACAAACCAGTATAAATTTAATTAAAATGAAATTATGTTTATTAATTAAAACTAATTAATAATGAAGTCAATTTATAAAATATTCAGAATATATCTGGACTTTAAAATTAGTAAATTAATTTAAAAGAAAATACTTTTTTCAGAAAAAAATATTTTTAACTATTCACTAAAAAATCAGCATTATCTGAAAATTCCAAAAATTTTACCTAAAGTAAATTTAAATATTTATATTCCAAAAAAGAAAATTAAATTTTATAAAATAAATGTTATAAATGTTCCAAAAATATATTTTAATAGTGTTTTCATTAAAAAATTTTTTTTTGAAGAAAACAAAATTTTTAAGAATAAAATCACTAAAATAATAAATGGTTTATTATTTACTAAAAATGTATCAATAATTTATATTGAGTAATATATATATATATATATATATTTCATAATTTATATACTACTATTTATATCCGACAATTTAACAGGTAGATTATGATGATAATATATATCATTGGTTGTTTAAGTTCAGTGTTGTGCGTTGAATGCGACATCGAGAATAAAAATCATAAGGTTTTATGTAACACAAGATAAATGAGGGTTTCATGTAACACAATCTGAACACATTAGTGCATTTTATGTAAGATAAACTCAGTGTTGCGTGTCCATTGAATTATCAGATATATTTTTCTTTTTTAAAAAACTTATGGTGTTACAACCTCCTCGCTTTAATAAATCGTGTCCTTATAATTTGAAAATTATCTCTATTATTCAAGTATGGGAATTTTAAATTGTGTTTTTTAAACCCAAATCATAATAAGTGTTAATAAAACATGTTCTTTATAAGAGATAAAATGACATATGAAGGTTATCTAGAATAAAACAAATTCAATTTTTCGAATAGGATAACATAGGTGGGATTGGAAGAAAAACATAAATAATTATAGAGACAGATTGAAGTCACTGATAAAAATAAAGTTAATGTTAAAGGGATTGTTAAGGGTTTAAAACTATAAATATTTAATAATGAAAAAGTCCATCGGTTCATTAGAATTGATGTTAATAGGATAATTCATTTGTTTTAGGATCTATTTCCTAGAGTTGTGGAATTCTCATACAATATAAACTTGGAGAATATGATAGAATATTTATATGTTAAGTAGAATTTCATAGTTTAATCAATTTCTACTAAAACATCACCTTTTAATTTAATGATGTGTTTTTAGTATTATTGTCTCACACATAATGAAAAAATCAAAATATAAAGACAATATAACTATAAAAGTGATAATATTCTATTCATACTATCTTTAAATATTAACCCAACCCAACATGGTTAACACATGGTAAGACAATTTCCAAAAATGAATAAACAATAATAAATCAATCTAAAAAACATCAAATCAATACCCAATGTTCTAACCAAATTATTTTACAAATTAATATCCTTAAATTTCGTTAATCATTTCCCAACTATGTTCAAAACCCACTGATAAGAAGAATTGTATTATATATTCATACAAGATAAATCAACTATTATTCCTCAAATAAGACTAAATATGTTTCAAAATTCTTCATAATCATTACCTGTATAAAAAATTCATACTAACTAAGAAATCACATAGGATAGTGGTATGAGTAAAACAATTATTTCCCTGTGTTTTTGGATTCAATTCCCACCACCTTTCTAGATGTGACATGTCTTCACCTATTATATGGTTTGTTCCTTTTCTCATTAAATATAAAAAATAATTCTCACTAAATAACACTCCATGTTAATCCTAAGGGTTAAAAATACCCCAAACAAATAAAAAAACTCCAAAATTGTCATTACTAATATTATGATATCATCACATAATACCTCAACTATGGTGGGTATGAATTTTAAATTATGATCCACCTTAAGCTTATAGACCTACAAATATATCGATAACTCTTAATATAAACTTAAATGAAAAAATTATAATATTAAAAAACATATAAAACCTAATCTGATACCAAATAAAATAAGCTAAAACCTTCAATCCCGAATTCATTGATGATATCATAAATATTTCATTTTTTTCTATGATTATTAAGAAGGTGACCAATTTTTGGAGAAATAAACATGATTCATTAAGGAAAATATATTGAATCAAATAAATACCCATGTACATTTTAGGTTTAGAGTTTCCGAGAATTATGACTAAATCATACCAACTTGGATTCTAAATAACTAGTTCATAAAGATGAACAATATCTTCTATTATACCTAGATTTTTTTATTTCACATTAAGTAATCCAAATAATCCATATCAAATACCTCCTAAACATAATTAATTGATTCTCATTATTTAAAAATTTTGGAAAATTTAACATAATAAGGGTTAAAAAATTATCAGTAAGTGTAGAGATGATCATTAGTAATTTAATTTCATAAATGACCATACACAATGCGAAGGGTATGTCAGCATAATCAAAGTGAATGAGTGACTTATAACCGAACTCATACCCATCAATACCTGGATCATCAAATTACATAATATAGAAAGGAAAATATTCATTGTATTCAACAATCATGATCCATGTGATATCAATATTTATTATAAGAAATAATATAATCCCATAAAAATAAATAAATAATGTTCTCAATAACATGGAACATAAAATTGATAAATATATTTCAAAACCATTTAATTGGGATGACCATATTACTAGCTTCTAATATATTCATTACCCAGTTTATTAGATCACTATCTTTGCACACCCATTGTATACTCTTAAATAGGATCACTTAACACTATCTGCACTTCTCCATTATATGAGTTATAACAGAATTAGCCAGTTCTGTCTAGGTTCCCTATAATATATACTGTAATAGCCTCAGTCAGCGATATCAAGGTCTAGTAATTATATAATCTATAAGGGGATAACCCGTCGCTATCTAGACATACCCATCATAAAAGATGTCCAAGATAAAAAATAATGTATATTGAACAGAGAAATAATTATAAAACTCTATAAGACAACTATTACCTTAATATTATGATTTACATCTTTAAATGAAATAGGTTCCATAATAATCTCTTTGAAACATTATGACAAGAGGAAGACAAAATTGTTTCCTAAATATTTCTTAGAAACACTGTTTTTCTTTCTAGATAATGAATGAGAATGGCATAATTACAAAATATACCTAGTGAAGTATAATTAATTTTCTTTGATTTTATTTAATGAAGTTAAAATTAAAATATCATTTAAAACATTCTTGAGGAATATATCATTTTCATTTTGAAAAATTACTATTTAAAATATAAAATTTTTAAATTTTTTTTTTCTTTTAAAGATAATTTTACCAAGTAATAATGTCGGGAATATTATAAAAAAAACTCTAAAAATATCTTTTTAAACATGAAAATGATGCATCAATATAATTATGGTAATGAATGAGGGTAATTCCTTAAATTTCATACGGAACATTCTTTTTTATGGTAAAAATGTTATAAAATTGTCTAGTTTGGAAAGATCTAAGAATATTATATTGAAACATATCTTTTAATAGAAAATATGGGTAAAATGTGTCTAATAAATGATTATTAAAATGTTAGTATTTTTATAACACATTTTTGAAGGAAGAAATTTTTCTAATCAAAGAAATAAAATGAGTAATATTTTTTAAAAAACAATTCTCAATTATTTTATGTTCCAAAGAGTGGTAATATGGTACTATTACTTGAAAATATCATGAGTAACCAGAGGATAATAAAATTCTTGTGTTTTTTGAGAGATAGAAGAAAATAAATTATCATCTAAGACATAACCAAAAAGTGTCTCAATAAATTATGAGATTATAATATAAAATCCTTACCACATTGGTAACAATCCATCATAAAACCAATGAAAGTATAAAATTAAAAGAAATATAGAATATAATGAAAATAATGAAATTGATGATATAAAATGTTAAAAGGGTTGGGATTTTCCAAACCAATGTGGTTTCATGGTGTGTTTTGGGGGGACATGGACAAAAAAAGCTGTTTAAATGAGTGAAAATGTAAGTGGAGTCAGTGGCCATTCATAGTTGAAGGGTGGAATTTTTATAAATACTTAAAAGTAATGACTATTTGGAGTTCAATATTACCTAAATTATATCCAATATTGATAATTAATTGGACATAGGGGTGATATAATTAATAAAAACCTTCAAAATATAATAAAACACATGATTTAAATATTATGTTCCTTAACTCCTGTGTTTCCAAACATTTACAATTTTTATTTTCACTATAGCAACATGTTTTATAACCTCACTAATTTATCATTTAAGACTGAATGAAAATAATAATTTCAAGATAATTTATCACCAATAGTTATTAATATGATATCATAATATGAAATTAAATTCAAATGTGTGTTGAAATATAATTTTAACACAAAAGAATATTAAGTGAAAAAAACTCCTTCAATGATAATCGCGCTCAAAACATTTTTATTATTTAGAGGTGTATATATTCGTTATAAAAGAAAAATTATTCAATTAATGGAACATTGTTTTTATATAATTTCATTTTGAAATTAATTTGAAGAAGATATTATTTTTCATAATTTTAAATCATTTAATAAAATATAATTTATTATAAAATAACATTAATTTCAATTTTGAAATTATTCATTTAATAATATTTTAAAGTATATAAATACAATGACGTAATTGGAATATAATATTCTAAATAATGTGTAATATGATACATTCTTCTAAAAAATTAATGGAAGTCAATAATTCATTGATTTTAATTCATTTCAATATTTTTACTATCATTTATTTTTTTTAATTATTAACTAAATAAATAATGTGTTGTAATTTCATAATAATTTCATGCAATAATTTATTTTTCAAAAATTAAATATATTATAATATTAAAAAACTAATTTATCTTCCAAAATATTCTTTATCATCCAGAATATTTGTTTCCCTAGCACAAATCTTTCTAGATATTAAAGGTAATGAAGGTTCCACTTTCATATTTTTCATTACTTAACATATAAAATGAGTGATATACAATTGGAAGTAGAAATAAATCGAATTATTATAGAGAACATAATAGCCAAGGTGGAAATAAAACCATAAAATAAAATTACCAGAATATTTTAATTTATTTTCACTCTTATATTTTTAGTTTAACCCCAAAGTAATCGAAGTTTTAACATAATCATGGTAATAAAGTGTTATTTTTGACAATTAATTTTGGTAATATATTATGTTGGACATATTAGATATTATAAATTATTATAATTAAAAATATGTAATCAAATATTTCAAATTTTATTCATAGAATTTGTAAAAATTAATTTAAAATTAATCCCACAGATAAAATGAGATAGTGGGGATTTAAAGAAAAAATGTTCAAAATATTTCAAAATTTTAAATTAATATAAAATATAAAAATGATTAAAATAGCCTAAATATGATAAATTGATATAAAATTGAAATAATTTTACTTTAATAATAATTAAAAAAATAATTAAAAATTAAAAATTATTTAAACTAAAATATAATTTTCAATTAAAATTTAATATTTTTCATTATTCGTCAAAAAATGAAACTTTTCATAAAAATACAATAAATTAAACTTATGATTATTTTTATGTTATTATTTCAAAAATGATGTTTATTTTTTTTCAAATATATATTAAAAATTATAAAAAATTAATTTCAAATTACATTCACAATGCGTGACTAACCCATGTTTTGTTTAAAACAAATTTTGTGTGCATTAAAATCTATTAACGAAAATAAATCTATTCTAAAACTAATATTTTAATTTTTTACTAGGTGTTTTATTATACCTCATACAAATATTTCATCCTAAAGAATTTGTAGATATTTACTTAAAAATAGATCAATGTATTTATTTTTCATAATCTCCTCTATTTACCTCATTGCTTCCCCTATTTTTTGATTTCTCCAAAGTACCTTTACGAGAGGAGTCTTATGATTCCTCAGTAATTTCCATTAGTATCAAGAATTTTGATGGGTTCTTCACAGTATGATATATCAGGTTCCAATTATATTTCATTATTGGAGATCTCATTCATTGATCTGAGCATGTACTTCCTTAAAAAAGATATAGGAAACACATCATGTAATTTTGAGATATTTTGTTGCATTTCCAAATGATAAGAAAAAAATCAAATTCATTCAAGGATTTATAAGGTTCTAATGTACTTGGGACTCAGTTTAACTTTTTTAATGAACCTTATAACACACTTACATGGATATAAATTCATAAAAACGTGATCTTTAACTAGGAATTTCAAATCATTCATATGATCATCAGTCGGACTCTTTTTCCTACTTGGAGATGCTTTAATGTGAGCTTGAATAGCCTTTACATTTTTTATGTAATAATTTCTAGTCATAGACTTTTTATATCACCGTCTTCATCCCAACAAGTTAGGGTTTGAAATATATTTCTAAAAAAGGATTAATTAAATGAAGTTTGAATACTTGACTGTAAAATTTTAATGTTGGAAAACTTTACAAAATATAAATACCAATCCCACATACCTTATATAACACCCCTTGTTTTTGTGAGAATTTATTTTACAAATTGATTTAATATTTTTAATTCAAAAAAATGAATATTGATTTTTTATTTTAATTACGATGATTCTTTTTTAACACAATACACAAGACATATATTCACTTTTACTACATGCAACATGGACTTGGCTTTCATTACACGTAACACCGAGTTCCTAAGAAACATCATTTTACTATTTGATTTATTGAAATGAGAGAGTTAAAAATAAGCTGTTAAACATAGTGATATGAATAAAAATAACTAATTAATAAATATTATTTATAATGGATTTATACAACTAATGAATTTTGATAATAAACACATTCAATATTGGTAATGTCATTATATGTTTGAAAATACAGTTTTCTCATATAAACGCATTTTCAAGTCCGTTTATGAAAAACAAATTAGAAACATTTCTAAATTTATTTAGATAAAATAAAATTGATTTTTAAATTTAGAATGTTGAAATTATATTAGGGTGATTTTGTGATTTTTTGTGAAACATCATTTTTTGATGAATAGTTAAAATTATTGCATTTTAGTTAAAAACTTCATTTTCAATTAAATATTTAAAAATATTAATTTAAATTTAAATTTTATTTTTAGAGTCATAATATATCAATAATAAATATTTTAATCTAATGTATTGCATTAGAAAAATTTTTACATCAAAATTGGTAACAAAATCGTATTGATGTTTTGAATGTTTATTTAGTTTAAAACCCTGATTTCATGGAGCATCCACAAGATTAGAGTTATACTTAATATAGAAAATTTTGTGATTCGAATTTTGAAAAATAGATATTAAAAATCATAATCAGAATGATATTTTTATTTTAAAGAGATAAACATTAATTTTTACCAAAAATGGTAGTGACAGTGACTAAAATCAATCACATTTATTAATGTAAGATTACACTTAATTAGGGACTAATATTTAAAGATATGGGCCAAAATGACCTGTAAACCTGTCAAAAAGCCATTGGATTCCAGTATTTTTAATATATGCCTTAATATTTAAAATTTCAAATGTTATTGGTTACAATTAAATAAAAGTTCCCTATTTCATAATTTATGTTAGGAAAAAGACATCAAAAGAATATTTTTGACATTAAAATTTATAAAAAATATAGATATGGAAAAAAAATATTATCAGTTATAAATATCATTTTGATAATTAAATGAGTTATTTTTATCATAATTACTTATCAATACTTTTCATAGATGATTTGGTTACATAAAATTCTTTAAGAAATTCCAATATAATAATTATTTAGTAAATAATTAACTAAAATAAATGATACTATAAATATGAAATGTGAATAAATTGGTTTAATTTTTTTCATTAATTATTTATTTAGATAAATATTTAATTTAAAAAATATTTTAACTTAATATATATTTATTATAATATTGTTTTTATATTTGTTAAATAAAAATTAAATAATAATTTCAAAATTCGCATTAATTCTTTTTTACAAAACTGATATTTTATTAGGTTATTTAAAATTGATAAAATGCTACCATCTATAGAGATATTTATATGTGTTAATAAATATCATATATGTCCCATTAATGTACAATTTGATCTTTTATAATCAACATACTGATCCAAATATAAGAAAAACATTTTTAGCATGATCCTTGTTATAGTAGTGTTTTTCCACTTTACATGCGCTTGTTTTAAAATTAATTTCAACGCATATTATATTTTTATTTTATAAATTATATAAATAATTATAATCCATTTGGTATATTTTTTATAACAAATATCACTTTAATTTAGCCTTAACTGTGAAATAATTTTTTCAGAAAAATAGATGATTTAATAAAAACCAAAATGATAAAATTTAGGAAACATAGAAGTTAAGGAACACAATTTTAAAAAAAGGATTATTTTTGTATGGTGTGTATTTTCCTCAACCATGATTCACCTTAAATAAAATATTTTTCCATTTTGGAGGCACATTTGGTTAGGGGACCACCCATTATTGTATATCATTTGATATTTATGGGAGTGCCACTTCCCCACAACTATAAAAGCCTCCTCTCATCTAACTTCCTCACATCTATCAATCAACTTTGGATCTAACAATATCTAACCAAATAAACACTAAACATACCTCCAAGAATCCTATAATACACCATTTTTCAGAAATAAATCCATGGATGTCTTTTGGTATCAACCAAAAGGAGATACACAAAGAAGAGGTATCATTCTTTCTTAAGATCATTTATTTTTTTATCCCCACAACATGAATTCATATTATTATATGCACACATAATATAATAAGTATCCTCAATATACTATGAATTTTTTATGATAAGGGTTTGACATGCACATACACACACTACTATCTAATGCTTAATGAAAATACTATTTATGTGTACAATGAACCATCGCCTCAAAAATGATTATTGGTCGTTTTTCTTTTACCAAATTAAATGGTTGGGAATTATAATGAACACATAACTGTTAATGTTTGGTCATTCCAATGGAAAAAATATTTATATATGATATATATGATATATATTATGTATTTATTCTTTTGTAATTATTTTATAAATCATACCTTTATACATTCAATTTTTTGTAAATATAATAATTTAGTTTGAGGAAGTGTGGACTACCGTACCCTCAAAGCGATGTGATTCATTCACACAATATATGGAATTTATTAAGGATGACTTTACTAAAATTATATGATATTTATGACATATTTATTATTATTTAATGATTTCATATATACATATACATATACATCATTCACTGTCATTCTTTCAATATTATGATGAATAATGGAAACAGTGTTCACACGTATGTATGACTTACCATCTCAATGAATGATGTATTCTATTTCATATTTATATATTCTAAATATTATTATAAATATATATATAATTAATATAAATGATATCTATATCATTTGTTACATTATTTAAATCATAATATAAGCATGAGGACAAAAGAATACAACAAATTAAGACACATGTGAAATACAGAAGTGGATATTACCAGAATTGAAAGGTTAACTTGGTATTGTTAATTAACGGGTAATATACACTCCTAATAAAACCATATATGGTATTATATTTAAGAATATTGTTATGTAAAATATTTATAATAAATATATATTTATTATACCTGAGATCCTTATGAGTATGAATAGAGTCAAGACATACGGTTAATGATTTCATCTCAATTTTTATTTCCACGAGATACATGTCTTATTCACCGCTGACTTATTTTGTGTGGTGTATATAATGACCATTAATTTTTAAAATAAATATTATAATTAAATTTATTTTTAATTAAATATCTATTTTATGATCCTTCATTCATGGGGTTTAAGTTTCAAAATTTACCAAATTTGTAAAGTTTTGTCTCGGTTTGACTTTTCTGAGACACATGTTGTGTTATGAACCTATATTTTTATATAAGGATTATATAATACCTTTGAAATTTTATATCATTAATCTCATTATTTTATCAATATTTAATCATCATTTAATATTTTTATTTCCATTATATCATGATTCAATGCTACCAAAGTGGTAACAGTTTATTACTTATATCTCATTGTTTATTGAGATTATTCATGATTATTTTTCCATTGATAAACTATAATGATCCATATATCAAGAAGAATCATGATGTTTATTAAACTATGCATATTCATGATATATTCATGTATTTGTAATAATTTTCCATACTAAGGTACTTGAGATAACTAAGAAAATGTTTTTATGAATGTCCGACTTTACTTCTCCTTTCGGTTAGAAATTTGTGTTCTATAAAAACAAAGATTTCAAAATGTTTTTTCCCAATTTATTTAATATTTACCTATGATTTAAAAGGAAATTATAACCCTTGTTTAACCTTTTTAATTTTTTTTAAATGAATATTTTTTTATCATTTTTCAATCAAGGTACTTTTCTAAACGTTTAATGTTAAAAAGGAATTTTCGACATGTAAGGGCTTATCTACCATCATAAGTATAATTTAATTGATTCCTCAATTATAATTTTATAAGGATATTTATAAAAAATTTGTTTTTATAATAATTTCATATTTTATTAAATTTAAAAAAAAATTCAAAGAAAAATATTTTCAAAAAACTTTTATGTTCCAAAAGTGGTTTAAGTGATTTTCAAATATTTCATTATATGTTTCCAAAGGGTTATTTTAAATAAAAATTATTTAACATAATTTATGATTTCATTATAAATTGACATATAATTTTCAATAAAAATGGTTTTCTAAATTATTTCAAGGTTTATTTTTATTTTTTCAATGTATTTTCAAAGAAAATGGGTTCAAAAAGTTTTTTTTTGTTTTAAAGAGACAATTTCAATGAAGAAAAGATATTTTACTCAAGAAAAGGTTTTTAAAAGATATTTAATAAATTTTTATCGTCTATGATAACATTTGTTGATGTAACTCGTTTCTTTATAGGAAATTATACAAAGGTTCCAATCATATTATTTCTTGAATGGCTTCTTTTTTGATGAAATGATGCTTACGACACCTGTTTCTCTTCCCTGGTTTATATGATTTTGAAACCTGATTCTTTTTAGGGGTTATTCTTTAATGAATTAATAATATAACTTATCTATTTAACATATTTTATGATGTGTCCGACATTTAATGATTCCCATTTCATTTCATAGGTTATGATTTGATGCCTATAAAACCAGTATCTTTTCTAGGGTTAGGATATGATGAATGTTTTTCTTGTTTTGTGGCACACATATGCAAGATTTTATTATGTGGTGGGTGGGACCCATATATCCCTACAATGAATTTGGAAATGATAGATGACTCTTGAGCACAAATGTTTTTCCTGAACTCTATTTCATGTTAACAATGTTATGCATGGACCTGGTTTTATGTCCATAAGTGTATGAGTGAACCTAATTACATGTTCACAATATTATGAGTGAACCTTATTATGTGATCAAAATTATATGAATTAAAATTATTACATGTCAAAAATTTTATGCATTAACCTAATTTTCATGAATATAATTTTAAGAATGAACCTAATTACATATTCACAATGTTATGTCTGATCCTAATTTCATGTTGAGAACATTTGTAGTAGACGTGGTTGCATGTCTATAAGTTCATGTGAGGGCCTGATTTCAAGTCTGTAACACAATGCGTGAACCTATTTATACTTATAAATGTTCATTGTGTTATGCATTGTGGTATATGACATAATTCCATGTCTTATTCATATGTTATAGTTCCATGGATTATGTTCCTGATTATATTATGATTCATGTATTATAAACTGGTAATGTATATTTTTCGATTAATGTTTATGATCATTGATAGAAAGAATATAATCTTGTATTGATATGATCATGTTCTCATACCCTTACATTCATGATACGCATACACATTTCCTTTATTTACCGTTACTAATAATTTGAACTGACCCCTTTATTATGTTTTCCTTCCCCAAGTTATAAAGGAAGGTTTTTAAGTATAATTACTAAGGGGGAAAATATTTATGGGAATGATTGAATATATTTCACTAAGTTAAAGGATTTTTCTCTATGTTTCCAAAGGCTATACACTAATACAGTATTTGGGAGTCTATTTTTGTAATGTTTTATATATTCCAAAAAAGTGATGTAATTTATATGTACGTTATGACTAGGTCATTATACATTTGAATTCATGTAAAAGTGATATCAACAGGTCTTTATTTTCTTGAATAGTCATATTGAAATTTCCTCCTGTTTGAGGATAGTGTGAAGTGCTCAAATGATGCTCAGTTTCTAGGGCCTTCTAAAAAAACATCTAGAATTTTGATGTAAAATAGGAATCATGATCATACAGAATTGATAGATGAGATCCATAATGTTTTAAACATCATTAATATAAATCATTGAGAGTATTAATGATATAAATCTAATTTTATAGAAACAAATGGTTAATATTTTTAGTGATAAACAATCACCCATATTTCATTAATAATTATAGGAGTCTTTGTGAGCAATATAAAGAATTATCTAGTAATTTTATCCCATTTCTGAAAAAAATATGAAGAGGTTGGTGAATCCTCTCAAATATTATCTCACAATATTCACTTGTTTCCAAACCAGTCATTTGGAATAGTAATTAGGATTGATCTGCATTATGTTAACCCACAAAAAATGATTGATAAATTTTAATATTTTCTAGTAATGTTGGTTTCTCAATCATTTGAAAAATTATTGATGTATCCAATTAATTTATAATTACCATATCCATCCTTACTATATCCATGAACATTTTATCATTTTTAATCCTCATTTGGGTCAGAATTCCATGATCATTCCATCTTAATTAATCTACTACCTTATTTTATTTTCATGGGTTAGAGTGTATTAAGAAATCCTAATAATTCAAAATTTTGGTCTGTATCCTTTATCTAATATTGATCTATTTTTTTGATAAAATATTTATTTTATCATTTTTTGATTTATATGTATCTAAAATAATTCACCATAGAGATAATGTATCCATATCTTTAATTCAAATATAACAGATGTCATCTCAAGATCATGGGTTAGATAGTTCTATTCATGAGTGTTCTACTTCCTTGATCCATATGAAATAGTGTTTTCACTATTCATTAGGAGACCACCAGGTCCTTTCTTTGATTCATCACTATATATCTCAAACCTATCACTTCTAGATGGTAGAGTCAAAATTGGATCATTCAAGAATTTCTTATTTAGTTCTTAAATGTGTTCTTCAGATTCCTTTGTCCAAAAAAACATAACCCCTTTACATGTAAGCATGTTAATAGGTTATTCAATCAGAAAAAATTAATAATGAATCATCAATAATAACCTTAAAAACAAATGAAACTACATACCTCTATTATTATCATTGGTATACTTCATTTTTTTACTGCCTTTTTCTTGGAAGGATCAACTGAGGTTCCATCACTTGAGACAACATGACCATGAAAGAAAATAACGAATCTAGAAATCCCACTTAATAAATATTCTATATTAATATTTCCTTACCAAAAAATTGTGATATAATTCTAAACATTCCTTAATGATTATCATAGGGTAATATTTATAAATCTATGTTTTCATAAATCTACTTCCCAAATATACTAATAATATTCCTCTAATACCAACTATAGCGACCCAAACCCCAGTATCATGAAGATGATGCCTTATATAGTTACATTGGATATATATAATGGGTTGAATCATGAATGACTATAAATTTAAGAATTTATGTGGAATTATATACATATATGGTACCTATTTTACATTAGAGATAAAAAATATATCAATACAAAATAAAATTCTCGATATCCATGAAACTCATTCCAAGGAGTCGTCATCATAACCTAGGGAATAGAAAAAATAAGGAATATCTCAAATGATCATAAAGGGTTATGTATAATGGAATATATAATTAATCAATAAGAATAATTAATAATTAATTGTAAATAACTATAAAAACAATCCACATAAATAATTGTACATGGAATAATCGATATAATAAAGAAAAGAATAGATAAAACATGCCATTTAATCAATAAATTTAGAATGGTAAGAATATAGAGACAATATATTTTGGAAAATATCATGGATAATAATAACTAAATTAAGAATTTATTAAATGATTAATTATCAGACATCATGGTTCCCATGAATATGATACCCTTCCATCAAGACATTTCACAACATAGTTTAAAACAAAATCGGAATGAACCCATCTAATTTCATCAAATGATTCATCTCATGTGGCAATCAATGTATCATGGTTCGATCTATAAGAGGCACCCACCTATATAAATAATTAATATTATATTATTCATATAACAAAATATATATTTAATTCATTATTAATGTGAATTACCAAAAAATATTTTTATTGTTTAAAGGATATGGATTTATCAACATTTCCCCTATTAATAAAATTTATTTTAAAGTAAATACTATATGTAAAAATGGTATACAATTCTGGAAATAATCATATCTAACATAAAACAATATATATATTATTGAGAAATGTGATGTGTAATAAAAATTGATCAGAATAACGTGATTGTTTCAATGGATAGTCAACAATCCCAATAAAAGTGTAATTACACAATATGATTCACCACTTTGTAGTTTTCTATTCAAATCACCACAGATGAAATAATTCATATTGAGACATAATATACTATGAATAATGAATTATTCATTATATTAAATTTCAAAATTGGTATTATAAATACTATACATATATGAATTAGTGCATAACAATAAACTTGTCTCAATAGAATGTATATTTGGATGAAATCCATTACCAAACACTTTATTTTGGTTGAAAATTATTTGAACTCGAGTATAGTGCTTTTAAACTTGTTATTAAAAAATACTATATCCATATTAATATTTATAATACCAAATATTATCCTTTATAACAACTTATCATCTATTCTTTAATAGTTTTTTTTTATTTTCGTGGTTTTAGGTGTTAATTACCTTGTTTTTTCATTCACGTTATTTCATTAAAGATCTAATTCTTGCACATATTATTTATTTTCAATATTTACAGATATGTAATCCTGACATAATTATCATTTTTATACATTAATTAAACATTTATGACTGATAATGAGTAATGGTTTGGATAAATTATGTATGTTGTGTTCATGGAGATAGTTAGTCATATATATGCCTGAGTAACTTTTCCAATTTCCAATGATCATTAGAGAAATGAGATAAGTAATTTTTTATCAGTATAGAATGATCATAAGATCATAAATAGAATATTATTTATTTAAATATAAACAAACAAACAAACACAAAGATATATATATATATATAAATCATCTATTTGTTGTGGTGATGAAATGAGAGTCACGTCGTTTTACGAATGTGGTAGTCCACAAATACATGAACGATGTTATCATTGTTAATTTTCCAAAGAGGGTGAAATAGAATGATAAATATTATAATTACAAAGTCATAAATATTTGATGAATATCATAATTATTTCATGTATATCATATATAATATTTAAATTTACCCTTATCAAATTCCATGTAATGTTTTAGTGAATTAAAAATCATATCGCTTCATGAGGCTGTAGTCCTTCATACCCATGAGAAGCATTATTGTATCTCCTTATAAATGGAAAGTAAAAAAGGAATATAGGATATAATGACTAAAAAGGTATATTATATATATATATATATCATATATACATATATATATTCTATATTCATCATAATACCCATCTATGAGAGGTTGTACTGAAAAAATGAACATCATAGGTTCATGAGGTGGTAGTCTCTCATATGGAGGACTACCACCTCATGTACGAATGTCAGGAATATTTCCCTTCACCCCTTTCAAGGTTGGATAGGATTATATATATAAAGTATATATATGATATTTATATTAATTATATGATATATTCCATTTATTTTTCTAATATGTATGGGATACGATGAAATCACTCATGTGTATGACAAACTACCACCTCAGGAAGCAAAGTGATTCCTTTTTCAATAAATCATTACATGGAATTTAATAAGGGTTATGTTAATTATTATATTGAATATAAATTACATAATTATGATATAATTAATTAATTATCATTATGAAATTATAATATATATATCATTTTATTTCATACATTTTCACTCAATGAAATATTATGAGGTCATCTATGTATGTGTATAGTATCTCCTTCACAAAACATGGAGACTCTCTTTTCATCATGAAACAACATGGAATATATATATGTTTATTTAATGAAATAATATTATATATATGTGTGTGTGATATTATGATAATTCTATAATGATAAAACATTAATTTATACTTCTCCATTATGATCGTTGAAAAATAAAAATGTTACTAATGTGTACGTATGGACTACCATCTCCATGATCGAAATATACTTCATTTTCATAACCATTATTAATTTTTTTAAAGTAAAATTTATTTAAAAATATGATAATCATTTCATCATCATAATTATTGTTATTATTATTACTGAAATTGTATAACTACGTAATATATGTATGAAATATATCTTTCATATTGAAATACACGAGAGAAAACAAAGAATTGAACTCTTGAAACAATGAAAAAAATAAATGATTATTAATAAATTGGTGATAAGATGTCATAAAAGGATCACATATTATGTTATAAATATTAATATTTATATTTAATAAGATAATAAAATTTTTAATAAACTATATTAGAAGTTATTGTATATTCAACAAAAAGGAACAGAATGATAACAAATTTCGTCTCAATTTCATTTCATTGAGGCATATTATAGTATTATTCTTCTAGTTTATTTTATATTGTGTATATAAATACCCTATAATATTTAATATCATGAATAAATAATCATTACTATTATTTTAGGATTTAATTTTAATTAATTCATCTGTTGGGATTTGAATTAAGGGTTAAGATGTGATAAAAAATTTCATAACTCAATTTATTTTCACTGGGATATATTACTTCTTCATCATATTTGATATTATAATATTATTTTTATAGTTATTTTTTATTATATTATGTTTTATATAGCCGTGATTTATGTTTATTTACATTTGACACACCTAATCAATTCATTTATTTATTAAAACTCCAAAATTATGCCCTCTTTAAGGGTATATTTCACAATCTCATTCAAAGAAATTTTATTTATTATTAAATTTATGTTGAAGGAAATTATATGATCATTATCTAATAAAACAATTTAATTTTTTTAATCTTATGTTTTCTCATGATATTTTCATATAATAGTACCATTTTCAACTTTATGGTATTTAATATAATAGATAAAATATTTTAAAGAAAATTTGTCATCATTTGTTTATTTGATTGGAAATATTTTTTCATCCAAAATCATATTTTATAAAAAAAAATTCAAAAATATTTTTACCCTTATAATATTTACTTACTAAAGAAATTTTTACTATTTTTTACTTTTAAAAAAGTGTTTTGACTGTATTTTATGGTCATTTTCCGAATGAATAACTTTTCAAACATTTTGACCATGAAAAAGGAATGTTTTTTAACTTGTATGTCATATACGAAGTTAACCAAAAACAAAGATTCCAATTCATTTATTTACACTTTGAAAGTTTGGAAGATTATTTTTAGTGAATGTTTTGTCCAATATTTTAGAAATTTTAAGTTTTTAAATGTGATTTTCAAAGTAAAGAATTTTCAAAATGTTTTTTGTTTTTAAAAAAGAAATTTCTAAAATGAAAATAATATTTTAATCAAATTTTTTTTAATTATTTTTCTGTTATTTATTTAATTTAATAAAAAAAATATTTTACAAATACTCTATATGGGTATATATTGTATTAATTACTTCATTATTCCTCCTATGGATGTTTTATGATTAATTTGATCGAATATAGTATTGAAATTTACTTCCTCTACTGATTTATTCATTCACTAACATCTCTATGAAATATTCAATTTCCATTGATAATTGGACATTAAATTTATCTTAATGATCCATTTCATTTATCAATGATATGCTTATTTCTTAAACCACATATCATTTGTACATATAGCGTTTTACAATGATTGTTATTTAACTGATATGGTAAAAATTTATAAATTAATATCCTTTTCATAATAAATATATTTGATTTTAAGTATTATAGACTAATGAATTAAATTGATTATTCTAAATATGAGGAATTAATAGGACTTACATGGAAAGGTGGAACCAAATATTATATATACCCTCAATGCATCAATTTTTATCTTGAGACAAATTAACAAGATAAAATTATATGTGTTTCTGCAAGTAGTTTAAACTATCGTTTGAATGGTCTTGATGGTAGGGGTATCATGTTCTCGAGACATGATATCCAATAATTAATAATTTCATTTATTAATAATTTAGATAATATTGTGCTTTGATATTTTCGCAATGATATTATATCAGGACACATTTTATTCTAGGTTTATTGATTATGTTTTAGGTGTTTTTAATTATTTACCTTTGACATATAGATTATTCCTTATAAAATTATTATAGTCATGTTATTGATTAAATAGAACATGTTTTTAGTTATTTTAATTTAAATATTTATTATTCTCCATTATATTTTCAAATTGATATAATCTTTGGATTCAGTTACTTCTCAGTTTATTAATTACATATAATGTTTGTTCAATTATTTACCTTTCTATATTGATTATGTTTATTGATTAATTTTTGAATCCATTATAAATAAACCATACTAATAAGTTGAGATTATCTTTTTTTGTTATTTTTACTTTCAAATGTAAATCAAGACTCATGAATGTATCTTGTTTACCAGGATTATAAAATGATTCACTCATTCGTGATGTGATTCCTTGTATCTTTTTCCAATATAATAACTAATACACTGGTTCTGGGACATTGGTGTCATATTCACTACATGAAACATTAAATTCCATTTATATAAATAGATTCATGATATAACATATGAAAATTATAGTATATGCACCTCAATAATGAATATGGGTATATAATATGTCATATGTCCCTAATAAGAACATTTGAGATGAAAACCCCTTACAATGATCATAATATTTAAGTGAGAATTAATTAATGATCATATTATGTGTATCAAATTTAAATCCATTAAATGAATGTGAAATAATAATATCATGATAGAAATTAATTATATATATAATCTTATAATATCAATGAAAATGATTATGTAATATAACATAATGAAGTGAAATTTTGTTATGAAACTCTTTACCAACTTGTAAATTTCCATTCAAGTTCCCTTGGATGATGTAATATGAATTGAAACATCACATATCATGATGTATATCATATTCATGGAAATACATATTAAATGGGAATTACATACATGATATAAATAAAATTAGGTGCATAACATTAAAAAATCCCTTAATTAAAATAAAATGAGACAAAATCCCTTACCACACAATTACCTTAAATTAAACATTTTTAAACACATATATACTTTTTTTAAACATGCTAATAATTTATGAAAAAAATATTGATATTTATAGTATAATATGCAATCATTTTATAATATATTTCACCCATTATTTAATATTATATCATTTTTACTAATGTTTTGGGTGTCAATTACCTAGATCTATCATTTATTTTTTGTCATGAATGTTTGGGTTCTTTTATATGGGGTATAGATAAATAACCTAAAGAATTATCCAAATTTTATAACGATAAAATTTAACAATTAGATAAATTTTTATAATAGTCCTTCAATTTCATGCATGAAAAAAAATCGTATCATTTTTCTCACATGGTAGGTTATATATACACACAAGTGATATTATCATTCCTTAATGGGTAAGTGGGTAAGGAAGTGGATTCTATATTAAAATTAAAAAAAATATTATAATTTAATATGTTTCATATAAATTCTTTATTTACAAAATTACGACTATCCATGATAGTTATTAATGGGAAAAAACTATATCAGTTTGCGAGGCAGAAGTTCACTGTACCAATTGGTGATGGATTTGTTTCCCATTTCATGAAAGACTATATGGATGAAAATTATTCAATAATCATAATAAAATATTTTTATATCAGGGAATTTTTTTTTTATTGGATTTTTAATAAATAATTTAATGTGGTAAATCAATAAAAAAGAAGAAATATAATCGTTAAGATGATTATCTTTCCTAAGACAAACCTCTATTGGATACTTTTATGTAGTGTTTCCTCGTCTTCAAATGGATTCCAGGATCTTCTAGGTAGATGGAGTTCATTCCAAATTATCCATTCAGCCTTCATCCTGATTCTGAATTGTCACTATGTGCGCCAGTTTCCATCTCTTCTTTCCCTCAATCCCTGGTTCCCCCGGTCATGAAGAACCATTATAAGAAGATGATGGTTTCTTTAACATGTTATGGGTGATTATAACTCTATGATCTCTTGGTGTATAGGGACCCTCCATAGAGAGCAGTGAATTCCTCCAGTGATGAGCTACCTTCTGCTCTTTTAGATATTCTTTTTTACCCCCTAGTAGTTATGTCCCCCTATATCCCTCTACTCTCCCCCATGACTTATGTCTTTACCTAATATTCTGCGAATCACACCATGTAACACTCCAAAAAAAAGGATCACATTATTCTCATATAATACTGGATCCATGATGCCTAGGGCCAAATCTAGGCTTACCTACTCTCAATGATACCTATAATAATCTAGAACGCTCGTGGCCTCTATGTCAGGGGAAAAACATATTTATTGGCCATCAAATCTCATTATCACAGGGCCTTTGTTGTGGCTATTTTGGATCCCATGTAGTCACCCTTTAAAATTGGTGATTTGGTGAGAAAGATCATTCTTAGTGCATGCATTCATGTAGCCCCTACCAACCAATATATTTTAATTTTCTATAATTCTTCTTCTACAGTCAAGCCAGTTCAAGACTCGGACTAGATTATCACTGTTGAAACTCTCTCCAACTCGTTAAATTTTTTTATCACCATTCTGTACAGTAGCTTTGATGAAAGTAAAAAATAACTTTTATCGAATGAACACAAAACTATTGAATTTGGGGATACTCTATTGCTCTTAAGAGGCGTCTTTGACATCATTTCTTATCCAAATGAAAATGAAGGGTACGATGATTTTCCTTGCAATGACAGTGATGATTTTTTTGTTTTATGGACCGCAAGGGACTCATGAACATGGTATTCACCAGCGATAACTTCACATGGTGAAACAATCAAATAAAGGGTCATCACACTTGGTGCCACCCTGACCGTTGTCTTGACAATGAACAAGAGGTATCACCATTTCTGAATTCCAATGTTTATCACCTCATCGACAACTTATCTAACCATTCCTCTATTTTGGTCTCCATCTTCCCATAATAGGATTGTACACATCACTATGTATTTTCTCATACATGGCCCAGCTTACTAGGTTTCCACCAGGTAGATATGGACACCTAGTGCAAGTTGATTCAAGGATATTGCTATATTTCCTTACATAACAAATTAAGAATTATGAAAGGTGACATCCAAGTGTGTCTCAATAGACACAACCCTATCCTAGTAATATGAATTACTTTTCTATGGAGATCAAATCCATTAAAATTCATCGGTATTTCATGTGGCATGCAAATATTTTTGAGAAATTATTTTGCAATAAGTCCACATTATAGGGAATGGTTATAGTGAAGGAACAAGTTGTTCCCGAACAAGAATAGAAAAATTGGATTTCTGAGGGAGACCATAAATCTTCTTACTTCCATGCATGCGTCAAGAAAAAAATATTGGCCAGCCCAAACAAATAACTTGTAGATGGTAGCTTCACTGGGGACAATGAAAATTTTGAGAGTTTTGTAGAACTGAATTTTAATAACCTATTGGAAGGTCCTAATCCTTACATGATGGTGGGATTTTCTATAACCCATAAAGTGTTTTTTGGAGGTGATTCTTGTCATTATCTCCACCTAGGAAAATGACCTTATGGGATCTATCTCGAACGGGAGGGAGATTCATGAGGTGATGGTGAGAATTAATCTAGATAGTTCCCCTAAGATAGTTGGTTTCTCCGGTGTTTCTATAGGTCTTCTTAGGACTTGGTGAAGAGAGACCTGATTGTGGCAGTCCAATATATTTTCAATGAAGGGAGATTGCCCATATTTGCATATGCAACCACATTTGTTTTCATTATGAAGATCCCTGATCCTCTATCCATCCACCATTAATGAACTATGAGTATGTGTAATATCCCCTATAAAATACTATCAATGATCACTAACTAGAGACTTGCGGTTCAACATCCCAACCTGATATCCGATGAGGAGAAAGGATTAATTAATGGCTGATCCAAACAAGGGGTGAATGCATTGGCTGAGAATGTTATTGGTGATATTAAAAGGATGACTCATGATTAAAATATGGTCGTAAATATGGACATGGACAAGTCCTATGACCTCAGGGAGTAAAATTTTATTATCATTGTTCTTTCTAGCATGGGATTTTCTACTTGGTCTATTAACATAATTTTTCGGTGCATTAGCTTAGTGTGGTTGGTTTTCCGGTTCATGGGAAGGCATCATGGATTCATTAAGATGGTTTTTAGCTTGAGATAAGGGGATCCCCTTTCACCAAGAATTTTCATCATGGCCTAACACATCATCAACCATTATATCAATAGCAACATCAACCAATGTATCATTCCTCCTTATTAGTGTAGGAAGATAAAAACCTATATTTCACACTTTATGTATGATAATGACATGATTATTTTTATCAATGAAAATGAGAAATCCATCTAGGGATTAAATAGAATCATGGAGGAATAATGTTGTTAGAGTGGCCAGTGAATAAACTATATCAAGAGAACCTTCTTCATAATGAACTGATGCACAGAATCTCAGAGAAAATACTTGAGCAACCGATTTAAAATGAAGAAAAAATAAATCCCAACGAGCTACCCTGGTCTCTAGTTTCAACTTGAAGTCCAAAGGATTGGAATTTTTATCACATATTTTCTCACTTTACCGGACGTGTCACTAACTAGAAGAGTATGTTCTTGTCATTCAGAGGTAGGATCAAGTTGGATAATAGTTTCCTCACATCAATCTGGGTTCATGAGATTTTTTCCATTAAAGTTCCCAAGGGAATGCTTGCAAGCATCGATAGAATCCTGGTCTCATTTATCAAGGACAAAATATTTTGATGGGAAGAATCATTGGGCATCATGGGATAGAATTTCCAAGCAAATTGAGGAAGGATGAGTCAATGTGAGGAGCATCTCGGGTACCCTGAATAACATGCATGATAATCATTCATGGGATATTATCAAGGCTCACACACAGTGGGATGAGCTAATGGATATGAAGTAGTGTGGGGGGAATCAGGCTGGTCATGACTCCTCTATTTAGTGTGAGTTTTAACCTTTGATCATGGCCCTTCAACTGTACTCCATATAGATCATGGGGAGAGGGGATATTTCTTTTGGGAACCAAAACTGGCATGGGTCATGTCTTGGTTTCCTGAGATATCCAATGACCAACATATCCTTCCGACAAGCTAGCATGTATCCAACATCTGTTATAGCTTTTAGAATAGTTATCAACATCAAATATTCTAGCTTATTAATATAAACAACTATTGAGACAAATGTGTTTTTACTGCTTCAAGTTTGGGTATATTTTCAATGAAGTATTTCCATAGTTTATTTACAACATCCTTCTAGATTTATGCATGGGGGGAACTCTCAAGTGAAAATCAATCCCAGAAAAATATAAATTCTTGGTTTGCAGGATTAAGAACCATAAAATATCAATTTAGGACAATGTCAAAAGGATTGGAATCCACATGAATTTATGCTGGTCATATTATTGGGTAAATAGTGATGAAATTATGGATCTTCTATTATTTATGGGAGAATAGGAAAATTCTATTTGGTAAGATTTTAGAAACTTCATTGGTTATGCTTATAGGACAAGACATATGCCCTCTTCCTTGAGTGATGGTTTTATGGTTTAGGCAGCTAAAGGCTTGAGTTGAAGGCTCACGCCTTGGTGATTTTGGTTAGTTGATGGTACAGTTGGCCCACATGGAACAAATCCAATTTTGAGGGGGCTATATGTTCTTAGATGGTTGTGGTGGAAAGGGTTAGATGTTTGATGTTGGATCTATTTTGGCTAGGAAAAGTCTAACAAGATCCCCACACCATGAGGCTGATTACAGGCCATAATCAATCATTGTTCCCTATCGGCAATGACAGGTGGGGTTAGTGGGGTCAATGGTTCCATCATCCTTTGGGTACCAAACTAAATACGGATGGCTCATGCACTATGGGAATCATGAGGGGGGTGATTTGCATTAGGAAGGGTGTTGTTATTGATGATTTTATTTCCTATTATAGAATGGGTCATTCGTTGTAGTTTGAAGCTTTGGCGATGCTCTCCGGTCTACAACTGTCTAGGAAGAGGAACATTTCCCTCAGTGTAGTGTAAACTTTCCACATCATTATTAATAACTCCCTCTCAGGTAAGATCTCCATCCTATGGTCCATATCCTATATAATAGGGAAATTCCTCAGTCTCATGGATACAAACAAAAAACTTCTCCATGCATGGGATGATGGAAGAAAGTTTACTGACTATCATTCTTTCTTATCAACCTAAGGAAATTTTACCATTTTTCTTTAGATATAATCTCTATTTTTTCTGAGGGGGAGAATCTGGTGAGAGGGGATGCTCTAGAGATTCACTATTTTAGATTCCCATGGCTCTAATCTCTACAGAACATTGGATATTTGGATATTTATTTGTTTTTTTTCTATTCTTGTACCTCATTTTCTATATATAATGAAATGATAATGATGAGTGAAGAGAATTTCCTTATATAACTGATGAGTGAAATTTTTTAAAACACATGAAATAATTCAATACTGGGATGTCTGTCTCACCATATGATCCTTGAACATTTTAAACAATAGAGTGTATGTATGATTAGTTTTGTAAAAATCTACAAAAAATGAAAGGAAACAAGTTTTAATAATTTCATTACCTTATATTCTATGTTTACTTACTTTTACTAATTTAGTTTTCACTATGGTATGTAGTTTTTATCATTGGTAATTAATGTATTAAGGAAAAATTGAATTAATAATTATTATATAACATTGAATTAATTAATATAATTATGAAATCCATTTAATCGAAAAAAATTCTTACTACTTGTAAAATTAATTTTAACACAAGTGCATGTAATGCACAAAACCTTGTTTTGACCATATGCATGTTAATTAATTTTCATTATTTTCCTAATCCTAATGAAAAAGATAATTTGAAATTATTAAATTAATTTAATTATTAATATTCCAAATATATAAACCACTAATTTAAATTCCATTCATATAATTTGAAAATTTTAGTTTAAAAACAAACCAGCAAATCCTCTCGAAAAAATGGTTTCAAGAAATTCATTTTTCAAGTATAAGATTCTCTTATATTTAATATTTGACTAGTAATCATCATTAGATAAAGATAAATTAGTATATATACATATATAATATATTAATTTCATTTAAATAATTCTTCCTTAATAATTATTTTAATTAATAAAAATTATTGAATATTATACACTTAATTTTCGTAAAATTGTGTTTTTATGCAAGAAAACAAACATATACCAAAATTAGAAAAAAATTGGATTATATTTCAATTAATTAAATTAAAAATATATAAATATTACTTGTGTTACTTTAACATTTAATTAAAATAATAATGATACTTTTAAATAATGTAATTTATTGAAATAAATTATAGTTAAAATGCATTATTTTTTCAAAATTCACTGAAAAATCACTAATTTATGAAGAATATTAAAATTTCATCCTAAAATAATTTTGATATTTTTTTAAAAAAATGAAATTAATTTAATAAATTTTCATTCATAAAACATCCCGAAATGAATTATAATATTTTATCTTAAAAATAATTAAAAATGAGTTTTGAATAAAACACACTTTTGATGAATAAAATGACTTTATTAAAAAAAGCAATGATTATTTACTAAGAATTTTATAATAAATTTTTATTTATTTGTAGTAATATATTTATATATTCATCATTTGGTTCATAATATTTATAAAAAATAATTCAATTGATATTTTATAGTAGTTATATTTAAATAATATGTTTTATCTTCAATTTAAGCTCTCTGTTTCATGTCGTATAATCCATTGACATGCTGTCTTTATTTTAAAATCGTAGAGTGTTACAAAAACTATCGAATAATATTTAGATAGAGAGATCAAAAAAATATTAGTAAAAATTATTTTCCGTTAAACTATTATGATAAAAGTATAATTATAATGATAATGGGAATAAGAAATCACAGAAATATGGATAAAAACATATATAAAACATTATAAAAATATTAACATGTAGGAGTTAGATTCTAATTGAAATAAAAAGATATAATGTCTCTACAACTAAAATCATACAAATGATTGAATTATGAATGAAATATGGATAAAATAGAAAATATAAATATAATACCTAAATATAATAAAGGGGAATTAATATTAATGTGGGTTTATAGAAAATATATATATTGTTTACCTGAATGGGATTTTACAAAAATAATATTTTGATATCAATTTAGGATAGAAAAATAAACCCTTACCTTTAATCTCAAATCACATTAATGTTCTTTAACAATCAATATAATAATTATGAATATCATGACGCCTTATTTAATAATTTTATTCGTGTATATTTCATATTATACTCTTCAATTATAATCACTGGTTCCAAAATGTTATTTAGTTATTTTTTTCATAATTGATTTATATTAATATTGATTTTTTCATAAATAATTCATAATGGAAATTTAGATCCATATTCATCTATAATAATTTAATCATTCCAATATTTTTTAACATAGTAGAATCATTCTATTTCAATGTTTCAATTAGTTTCATGTTATTTTATTGGAATTATTAATTTTGGTTGACATGAATTGAATCCTCCACTAGCATGTTTCATGAAATTGATTAACAAAATAAGGTTATTTTTAATAAAAGTTCATTTTTTTCTCACCCATCTATAAACATATTAAATATATATATGAATTTATAAAACTATATATTTATAATATTCATATCTTGATACTATTTACTTATTGGAAAATATTTTTATCACATAAGATCATTCTTGATGGTTATTAAACAAACCCAAACAAGAAAAAACAATACTAATGATTGAATACAAGTCTATAATTATTTTATAGTAATATCATTTTAATAGTTTGTATTTATATTATTAAAACATAATTATAGTGTTGAATGTGATTTAAATATATTGAAGGTTAGTAAGTAGTTGAACATATTGGTGAAGAACAATAATCATACATCGATAAGTTATCTCCTGATCTATAAATTTTTCATAAGAATATAGGTTTTATGCCTCCATAAATAAAAAAATAATAATGATAGTTTATTAATTAATTTAAAGATAAATGTTTTGATGGTATCCCAGAGGGAACCAATGTATATGTTTGGTTTGGGTGGGTAGAGTAAGGGTTTTATTATAGGTTCATTTGAGTGGAATTTCTTTATATACTAATTATATATGGTGTTAGGATTTCATTTTAGTATGAAATTGAATCTAAGGGAAAATAATAATTAGGGGTGTATAGTACTCTCATAAACGTAATATAGATATATATTTTGAATGTATTTTTTGCCTTTATTAATTTATTTTTCATTTTTACTTAGTTTTACATTTACTATGCACACTCAATTTTAACCACTTTATTTTTTCGTAAAAAATTAAAATATTAAACCTTTCATATTTAAGTTGATGATTCCAAATTATGAAAACATTTTATACAATTTAATATATTATTTTTATAAATTTAATATTCTAATGAAAATATTAAATATATAAAACAATAATGGGTATATAAAATCGTTTTTTAACATTATGTATACTTAATAATATTTCATATAAATCACATATTATATTATTGGTAATGTATAAATTAATTTTGTTTTATATAAAAAATCATTTTATATTGATTATTTTTAAAATATAATATAATAATATAAAACAAACATAAAAACATTTATTAAAAAATAAAAACACTTTCTATATTAAATTATTTCAATAACAATCCCTAACAATTCGTTATTTATCTTTTGGCCAATAAATTTTAAAATCCCTTAAATATTAGAATATTTCATTTACATTTTAAAAAAAATGAATTACTTATTTAATAATAAAAAAATATTTATTGAACAAAAATATAAATTTTTATAACCATTAAATTAAATTAGATATTATTTTTTTATTTCAATCAAAAAATATTTATTATATGTAATATATACAAACATTTAATGTTTTTCAACTTTTTATATAAAATTAATGTTTTTATTAGATACAACTCTACCCAATTTCCATATATAAAATTACCTTTTATCCAATAAACATAATATATTACAAAGTATAGTCTTATATACAAATTTATATTGATAGATTTTAATCCCTAATTTCATTATCAAGATATTTGTTGTATTAGAAATGTGTTTTATTTATCTCGTTGTTATCATTGATGTTATTATGTTTATAGATGATTAAAATGATGTTAATTTAAACCATGTAATATTTTTATTTACCTTTAGTTTAATTCTCATGGTAATATTTATTTTTATAATTCATTTAGTTGTCATGCACTGCCATTCATTTTATATTGTAAAGTTCATCCATAATGAAAAAGGAATTGATTATTTCAGTTTGGTGTTCCATTTTTCACTAGATACATAATTTAGATAATGGAAAATATAAAATATAACCATAGTGTATTACATTCTACCGCTCTTAAATCAATTTCACCAATAATATATTGTTACTCTAAAGGAAAAAATGAGGTTAATTTTGTAACATTGCATTATCAGGTCTCCCTATAACCCCCTCATGATTATGATTACTTTATAAATAATTATCATGGTGAGCGTTAAAGTTTCATAGTGCATTATCTCTATAATACATCATTTCTACTTGTTTTTTCTCATAAAAAATTTTGTGGTGCAGTTATACTATAATTATGTTTACTATAAGGGATTGTTATGGTGAGTACTTCCTAAAAAGAGATACATGGAACACATCATGAACTTATGAGAGGTTTTGTGGAAATGGTAGAATATAAGAAACTACTCACCCTATCCTAGACAATCTAAATTAAATGAAATAATGAATATATTTCATTATAATACATTCTCATAACCTTTTGAATTTAGATTTTTAAAGAATTAATAGACAATATTAATTTACAAAACCCATTTATTTCCAAAAAATGGACAATTTTTTTCTCTATATGAATATAAATAATCCATAAAATTATTTAACACCTTCCGCTAATTCTAAACATAATTTTCTATTCATGTAATTTCAATCGTTTTCTACCTTCATAATTTAGAGAAATTAAAACATAAAGGGGTGATATTTGATGGTCAGTACGGGTAAACATAAGTGAATTCATTCAAATATAATAAGTTATATTAATGTGATATTATAAGTATAATTATGATTTATAGGAAATTTTTAACCAATAAATAATTAATCACATATTAGGGTGTAATAAATTATATAACCTAATAGTTTTCAATATCATATAAAGTAGGAAAAAATTGAATAATATAAAACCTAATAATGAAAATAATTTTAAAGGTCGAATAATATTAAAATCAGCTTGAAGATATGGAACAACTATAATCATAGGAAAATATTTTTATAAAACATATTATTTTGAATACTATGCATAAAAGGTCATTATTTCCATGCATAAAAATTAAAGTAAAACCATTATTCCCACTCCAATGTAAACATACTCTATATGTACATGTCTGAATATCTCATGAGATATCAATATAAAATATGTAATTTGAGGGAGATATAGGACAACACTTATCATCATCGATACATATTTGTGCCATCATAAATTAATTAATAACCATATCATACAAAATCCATTGAAGGAAAATGAGCTTCATATTCTTTTCAAATGGAATGACATAAATAAAAGCATCACAATTCCTTCAATAAACATGGTAACCCATAGAATATATATTACTATCCAAAGATACTAAATAAAATTACATATGGAAAACATTTAATGAATTATATGTTACTTACACTATATTGATATTTGTTATATGGTTTTCCTAATATTTCCCCAAATCTATTGATGAATGAATTCATGGTGAACAAAAATAAATCAATTGAATCAAAAATAAAATATTCATTGGAGAATGGAATTAGAAGATAAATTGTTGTTATTTATTAAATATGACTATCCATGAAAAAATTATTGACAAATAATTACACTTATAGATATTTAATGTTTCTCATTTGTGAAATAATTTGTAATGAATAAATGTGTAGATGAAGTTTAGTTTTTGAATTGTATTTGAATTTTAATTCTAAATGCATTGTCAACATTAAATTATTTCATTATAATCATTTTTAATTAATTTACTCGATTAATAGAAAATTATGTTCTGTTTTAAAACCATGAAACAAGGTAAAGTGGTTTCAAAACAAAAGGAATTACATTTTTGTGATTTTTTTCAAATTACATTTTATTATATATAATTTTTAACTTAATATTTTACTAGTATAAATTTCAAATAAATATAAAAAAAATTGAATGAAATTTTTTAAGTTATTCCCCATCATAAATTCTATATACTAATCTATATTGGAACAAAACCTCATGCATGGATCCCCTTATGAAAAAGGTTTAGGAATAGTAGTGAGGGTCCGAATGTCATTAGTGCAATGAATATAACATCAGTAAACATAGTCAAATATCATTTTTATAAAAAATATAAATTAACATCCATGAATGACAAATATAAAAACAATAACATCAATTCCATAAAATATGGAATATCACATATCTCATGTTTTCTGAGAAAAGAACAATGGAATAAGAAAGTGTAAGGTCAAACTAATGTTTAATAAATTAAAAGATGGAAAAATGAGAATCTGGAATCACTATGGGCCCCATCCCAACACTAACTATAGACCCAATGATCGGACTCCTCAACTATTTATCATGAGACCCTTATCCATTCCAATAACTTGATCAAGATGCTAACATTCACAACAAGATTACTATATGGGTCTTAGTGTAACCCACTATATCACCACCAGTGTGTGATTAACATAGCTTCACATTAATTTGAGATGAATTATATGATAATAACAAAATTCATATGAAAATATAAAGAAGTCATGTTATGAGAGGTTACACACTGACCATGTTTCCAAAAAACTCAGTCATACCAGCTTCATCTCTATATCAAAAAACTATAATGAAAGAATTCATGATAAAGAGTCAACCACAGGGCCACATTAAATTTCTTCAAACAACCATGTAGACAATGAGTATAAGGAAATACTGAAATTTAGTCAAGCCACATATATCTCATATGTTAGGACACAAGGTTTTAATACCCCTTCAAATTCCTCAGGCCTAGATACTAGGTCATCATATCAAGAATATTCCTACAGTTAATCCACATGATAGTTATATCTTGGAACTATCTTGGGGAATTCCACATGGTATTTTTATAGTATACCTATCTATTAGTTCATCATTTTCATCTTATAATGCCAAAAATGAACCCCCTACATATGCTAACCAATCCATGAATGTCCAAATGTCAATAGTTATAATATGAAAAACGTCCAAAGTCCATAAATTTAGTCAACACGTGGAATAAAACAATTGGCCATAAAAAATCAGGTGTATCATGATTATCAATAGACACTAAGAGAGAGAGAGACATGTGATCATTCATATACATGACTGTTATAATATACAGAAAAAATGTGATCAAACTCATACATTATTTTAAAAGGACACATGAAAAAAATATTTGAATTATTAAAACAATCATATAAATGGTCTTTACATGGTATTAATTTTCCATCATTAATAGAATCGATGTCAACATCAAGATTCATCAAGAGAGTTGTCACTCTTATCACTTCCACACACCAACCAGAATAAACCACATGGAAAGTATCTATACAACTAATTAAAATATATCATGTAAAGGGTTATGAAATGAGATTCAAGAAGGAATAAAGGTAAGAAAATAGAACTATATCACATTCCAGACAACAACATTTAATAATGGTGGACATAGGGTAAACCAAATAATAGAACATAACTCTCCTTGAATAATGATTAGAGAAGGGAGCCTAAGATCACATGAGACTATATAAGTATGAAAATGAAATTTAAGGGAAGAATCACCCTTGTCTACTATTTAAAGATTTAATAGCATCCAATTTTTCACACATTGTTCACCCAAAAAATTTCAAGATCTGGGGAACTCATTAGGGGAGGTGGAACAACCGATTAATAGTGGTAAAACCATGTCAAAAGGGTAGAAATAATCCTTTAATGAGGACCAAATATGTTTACCTTAAGGATCATAACTCTTATATAAATATTAGTTGTTATATCATCCATTTATGAAACTAAAAAATCTGTTACAATAGAGTAGTGGTTCCTACCATGGTCATAGTGTCCTTGAAAAAACCCAGTGGGGATAATCCCACACGAACATCACTATGGGTGTGGTGCCATAAATATTACCTTTTTTTACTCACCACAACTATCGTCGTGATGTGGTGAGGTAAATCTAGTCATGTTCCATTGGGGATATAAAAATTATATAATCAAGAAACCATTCCCTATATGGGTTTTTCAAACATCCTATTTCACACAATTAATTCCGAAGCATATTAGGGAAACACAATTTCATGGTCCTACCCCTGATGTAGAGAAAGGAAACTAAAACAATTATCTATCAAGAACATAAAAAACATTATAAACCAAAAAAAACCCTCAAGAGGCTCAATATTAATTTTTTTAAAAATTAATGTGTTACAAATCTCTAACATTAAAAAATTATCATCTCCAAGATTGTTTCATGTCATCTTGGTCATGCAACTCAAGCCATAATGCCCCAACATCAGACTTCAACTCTAACATCTCTTCATGAATCTATCCACAGTGCCACAATAATCAAATAAAATGGATATATTCCAACTAAAAACCCTGTTACATAGGTCAATAATCTCCACATGTAGCTTAAAAAATGGTGCAACTAAATTCAAATCAGTTTCATCAATGTTTATAACATGTATAGGATCGGGTTTATACATATGAGGCAAATAAACATGGAACACATTGTGAGTAACATTATATCATGTCGTAATGTCTAGATAGAAATAAAATTCTATAATACATACAATTATACCAAATGGTCCCACAAACCTAGTTTCAATCTTCCCTTGATTCAATATTTGTTTTTCCATAATCGAGGTGACACCCACCAGAAAACATGATCACATATATAGAACTCCAATTCTCTTATCCTTAGGTGGGAATGTGAAAATTATATACACCAGGTGGTATCCAACAATTTTATGATCAATTTCAGTCTTTTAGTGGTCTTCTTCACCATACATGATCTTATAATAGTAGCCTAAACCAATTCATAAAAACATATAAGTGAGATACGCAACCTAAAATAATGGGACTCAAATGTGTAATATAAATCATGTACCCAAAATTGTAAATTCATATGAGATCCTCCAACCTTAGATTATCATCCCAAGATCCACTAAATATTGGGATGCCTGAATAAATCATATCATCCATTATATGGATAATTATAACTCTGTTTCCATCATTCTGTAGATAATATACAATAATTTGTTGTAGTTGAATCCGTAAATCCTACTAAAATAATTTCCCATGATAAGTCATAAATTTAAGGTCTCTATATGATATGATATTGGATAGAACTTTTGATAGTCTTAATATTACTAAAAAATAATGGTTTCTCAACTCATATGTAGAGTGAGTCTCTCAAGTCATTAAGAAGTGTGACACTTTCAGCAACTTCTCAACTATCACACAAATTGTATTTTGGCTTCTTTATGTTCATGGTAGAATTTTCGTGATGTTTTTCATTTCATCATACCACTTCAATAATGGCACCAGAAGTGGCTAAGGAAATCCCCTAAGACATTAGTTCATAACATTCACCCTATAAAAGGCAAGGCATTATTAAACAACATAATTTACTTATCTTATCATACATGTCCACTAAAACTAATTTAAAACATCATGGTATGTCTTTGTGGACACTAGATGTACTTCAAATTCTAATTTGCGAGACTCATAAAATAGATATTCAATCATGGAATCATGTATTAAAAGACACTCATGAACATATACCACATTTCCTTTATCCATGTAGCACCCCACGATTAAACCATTATGCTCTAAGTTCTCATGCATCACTACTCACTCAGATTTTGACTCCGAGATAGCCTTTAAATTATATATAAAAGATTATGTTATGATGATAGTTGAACATGCTATTAATCCATGATCACAATATATATCCTATTTTCACTCAACCATTACGATAATAAACAATAATTCCTTTTTTGGATGGTATCTATGTAAGCTCTTATATTTTCCATCTAAGAGTTTCTTCAACGATGTTACCATTCATGTGATTAGAAGACTCTTAATTCCACTACTAGAGATTATAGTATTTTCCTGAAGAGATTTAATTATAGATATTGAATTATTTTTATAAGAAAAATAAATTATTAAAGAGGTAATTCTTAAACCAATTTAGGGATTTAACCACAACTACCAACAATATGTCTTGTGTAGGGAAGTTTCTGAAATGGGTTTATAGTTTGTGAGATCAATAATACAGAAAATGACCCCTCCACATAAGCACCCCTTCACAACCAATAACTAAGGATTCATTGTTGACTTCATATCTTATCCATGGACTAGAATTTTTAAGACCAGAGTTTTTGATAACCTTCTTTTTTATCTCTAGTACAACCTATTCATATATCTTTGTTTTTAAAATTTTACCTCTTTCTTGGTAAGCATAGTACTAGACAATAAAAAATATGATAAGTATTATATAAAAAATTACCAGTTTCCTATGAACCCAAAAAAAGTTCTCATCTCAATCACATTTATCATCATTACTATGCATCATAGCCTCTAACAATTTAGAGTTCAATCAAAATCCTACCTAAGAGATCACATACCAATGAATGAATAACTCATGGAAGCAGAAGTACACATTGATATATTTTCATAGAACCAATTATTTAAAAGAGCAATCATTATAATTTTTAGGCCTCTTGAATGAATATTGGAGGTTCATGTGTATATCATAATATCGTTAATAATAACTACAAAAAACGATTCAAGATAATAATAGAAGATCTTATTAATGATATCCATTAACACTACTGGCACATTGGTCAGCCTAAAATTATTTTTATGATACTCATAGAGTCTATATCTATAAATTAATCCTTTATTAATAATATCTACCTCATTTAAATATATTTGGATATCTGGAATGTAGGTTAATAATGTAGAATAATCGAGGTCCCTATAATGACCAAACTCAAATCACCAAGTATGGCCAAGAGTTACACGTATCCTCATGTGTTCCTCCCCAATAACAAGAGGATCACAACTAGAAATAATGGTGAAAAATCCATTAGTTGGGTGACGACACCCTTACTATCCATGGTCAAACATTACAATTAAAAAAATTATAAATGAAACCCAAAAATAATATAGGGGAATGAATAATATCCATGTTATAATATTTAAAATAGAACATATGTCTAGTCATGAAAGTAATAAACCATGAACAAAAAAATTTGATTGTAAAAGCTAATGTATATGAAAACAGAATAGGGTAAATAAATATCCTATGAAAACACTTCAGAGTCTATCCTAACACTACCTATACACCCCATACATTATTTCCACAAATCCATACTATTGAGCCGCTTCTTGTTTCTAGATTCTGAATCTTGAAGTCTTCATAAATAATTCAATTCTTATGGAAGGATAGAGTATAAAAATAATATAAAAACTCAAATTATTCTTTAATATAAGAGCATTAAAATTGGTGGTTTCATCTATGATAATAAATAACTATTAAACAAACCAAAGCAGTGATGTGTTATGTTGTTGGGTGCTAACAAAGACAATAAATACCTTGTACTTACATGATTTAGCTACATGAACAAAATAGTAATAAATGAAGTCATCATTAGGGGTTGAGCACAATGATAAAACCATATATATATATAAACATCCATAAGAAAAAAAGTTTTAAGTCATTCCCCACGGAATTGAATCCTCATTTCTATTATAGGTCAACCCATACTGACATCATACCAATGCCTCTTTACTAGGTTAGGGCACATGGTTTGAATATACCATCACTTCCTTGGGTAAGGCTATGTGGCATTCATAACTAAAAAATTTATCCTTTTTTAACACAAGGGCATCGTATCATGGGACTATATTTTGGTATATCATCATCATAATCATCATCATCATTAGTTGGGAATACTCCCCCTCCAAATGGAAACCAATACATGATGGTATATATAAAATTATAAAAGATGGAAAACCTACAAACTTCATATAATCACCCACAATAGAGAATTTTTAACATATGAATAAAATATAATATTAAGCTTTAGTATCAGTATCCATGCACACACACATGTGTGACCATACTAAATATAGGCCTCACTAGCTACACATAAAACAAATGTGATCAATCACAATAATGGGTCTCAATGAAAACATATAAATACAAAAAAATAAATTTAAAAATAATATAAATGGTCTATCTATAGAAATTAACATCCTACTTCTACCATTTCAATATAAATATCAAGATTATTCAAGATATTTTCCACTCAAATCAAATTTTCTCACTAAAGAGAATAAATAGTATGTCATGGTTCCCTAGAACTATTTCCACTAATAATTAATAAGGGTTAAATATTTAAATTCATGAAAGAATCAATCTATGTTTTTTGTATCAAATCACTTACCCAAAAACTACCCATGTAAATTATGTATATAGGTTTATTTGAAGAATATGACTCATCACTTCTGAAAAAATTTCTAGAGAAGAGTAAAATATATTCCATCATCCTATATCATTATGAATAATCCCTTAATAGAAATAATTTCGCGTGGATGTTGGTCAAATTAGGAAGATCATTTAATGTTTCACCATATTTTTGTCTATAAAATGTCTTGATAAAATTAACATATATGTGGAGGTTGGCCAACTAATAAATTTTCGGAAAATATAGTAGAAGGATATTAAAAATTCATTATTAAAGATCTCCAATGTATCCATTAAGGCTCATAAATACACCTGATATATCATAATATGAATAATTATTTTTCAATTATAGATATAAAAGTAAACATGGTGTAGTTGTTCTAGTCATCATCAAGGTGGTATCAAAAACATCCAAACCCATTTCCATAACATAATCAACACTAGGGAACTATGATAGAACCTTAGAAATTTTGGGCTCACTAATTCCTATACCATGTCATGGTTAGGACAATATAGTTGTGGTCTAGAGGATGACTAAAATAAATTCTCACCTAATACCTCAACCTCCATGGGTGTTTTATCCACCCCATTTCACACATATGGTTCTTGAGAATAAAATGGATAACAAAACGGTGTGTTCCATCCTATAATGTACCACTAAAAAACTAAAAAAAATTCATTAACAACCTTGAAACATCAACACATTCTACAAAAAAAATATTAAAACATCTTGAGGATTAATGTTACATTCTATAAAATTTAGGATGTCTTATTTATGTTATATTAAATCATTTCATTTAAAAAAATAACTAAAAAAGGAATCTTCCAGAAAAGGAATAAATGTTTTATAGAGATAAGAAATAGAAGAATATACAAAATATATCCATGATCTGCAAACCCTTTTACTATTTTAAAACAATATAACTGAAATCCCATATTAGATATTGGGAAATAAAATTTGTAATTAAAAACTTATGAGGAGAATTTATAGGATCCTTTGAATTAATAAATATTTATGTTCCTAAAATAAGAGGAAAACTTGGGTGTGATAGAAAATATGTAAATGTATGGGAACAATCCATTCTAAAGAATATGAGTTATTGTTAACAATGAACATCCTTTATTTCATAAGTAATTCCATATAAGAAGATAACAGCAATGTATAAATCAATCATCCACTAATAAAAGAGAAATTAATTTTTGAAAAAAATTGATGGATAATAATGGATTATAAATTTATGATTATGTAGAGAATTCATAAAATAAATAGAAGGTCATTTTTATAGTAAGCATGCTATGCAACGAGAAAAATTTAAATCAAAACCACTTGAACGAGAGAGAAATACTGAAATTAAAATCAAATAAAATCAATGAAATATTGTAAAATATATAATAAAAATATTTCTTTTTATAATCCATATAATTTCAATTTTTTTCTAAAAAGAACTATGTCTCAAGAAATAGGAAATAAAAAAACCCTTTCAAGAAATAAAATCATTAGGGGATGAAAAATTCGGTAATGACTTCGTAATGTTGAATAAAAGAACCCTATAGCCAAAGGGGGGATAAAATATAATCTATTAAATAGTTATAATAGGTAAAACATAGAACTTTAGAGTTTAATAAGAATGTTTTTAACTCAATAGAGGAAAATTGAGTTCTCACAAACTTTTATATTGGTCTTGATTCACTATACAAATAAATATAACATTATTAATAATAAAAATAGAATTTTTAGAAACATTTTTAGAACCTAATTCATCTATTATTCATTTAATATGAAAAATTACTTTAAATATTCTATTTATTTATTATGTAGTATTTTATTATTTTTTATAGTTGTTATCATTTAGTATATTTCTAAGTAACTCTTTTGGTATAATGACTATAGATTAAATGTATAGTAGAATAACATAATAATCAATAATATATAGGGGTTTATATATTTTATTATTATAATTTCATAATATTTACACTCTTAGAGATGTTTTTATAAAAATAATCGATATTGGAAAAGGTATGTTGATATGTTCACTTTATGAGATTGAGTTTATAATGAAAATTTATTCATAATATAACTTATAAAATGTATAATATTATAATTATACAATAATAATGGTGTTAAAAAATATATTTTAATATTAAATACAATTTATAATCCATAAATGTTAGGTAGTGATGAAAAGAAAATCATACCACTTTATGGACGTGATATTCTACACAAAGGCATGATTGAAATTGTTTTTTTTTCTTTTTGGATGTGAAGAAATAAATATTTGTACTTATATTAATATAATTACACTTATGTATAATATTTATAATAATTTTATTAAATTTCTATGTTTATGGATGGGTTTTAGTTTATTTTTATAAAGAACGATATGAAGATTTTGTAATACGTACATTGGGACCTTATACAACCTATTGAAAGTATCCTGGGAAATACAGGGATTAGGATGTCATATCTGGATCAGGGGATTTAGGTCTTAATTAGAACATTTAATAGATTAAAAATTGGATTAGGTTCAATTTTATTTCAAAGGGAAGGTTTACAATTCATTGGGTGGAATTGTTCGCCTCTTATAAGTGATGAAAAAGGATCTTCTATGAATAATCATTACTTTACAGTGAATGAATCACACTATTCAAGGTTCAATGATTCCAAAAGTTTGAAATAATAGATTTTGGGGTGAAATATGGATAATAAATCCTATACCAATCATTTCTATACATTTATTACAAATGTTTATAGGATTTTACAACTTGTTTTTTAAATTTTTTTTCCTAGAAGTTTTTTTAATATATTATGTTGCAACACTATCCAGATTTTGATTTAATAAACCAAATTTTATTCTCCATATGTCCAAATTAAATTTCTAAATAATATAATATTTACGTTTAAATTAAATCATTCAACAAATAAAAAACGTGTTTTTAGAGAATGCAGTTTTTACGATATGGTGGTGTTAATAATATGTATTGTTGATTAACAAATGATTTATATTTAATTTATGTATACATAGGGTTAATATTTATATTATATTATTTTATTAAAAATGATTAAACAAAATTTATATAGTAAAAATTACGAAATGTTAATTGAATGATTCATTTAAAATAATAGTATTATTATTATTTTGATTTTTAACAATAATTATAGTAATCATATTTTTATACCTAAAAATGAAACAACCCATATTAAATAATAGACACATTTTTACTTAAAAAATGAACACAATATTTTTTTTAATTTCTACAAGTTTGGAAGACTAATTTTTAATATATATAACTAAAATAAATTTTTATATTTAAATATCACCAATTATTAGAAACATTTACCATGTGTTTTATTAATTATAAAAATTAAATTTTAATTATATAATTTAATATATATATATATATATATGTTTTTATATAAAAATACTCTCAAAAATTTTTCAGTCAAAAATGTATTAAGAAAATATCATAAAACCAATGATGTTAGAAAAACAATTATTTCTTCATTAGTCACCTAAAAATTAGTTAATTAAAAGATATATCCAAAAATAATTCTATGATGATTTTTACATGTGTAATAAAAAATTTAAATTTATTTTGAAAAAATATATTTATTAAAATTATGAATTTATCTTTTATATAAAAAGATAATATCTAATATAAATAATCTTTTAATGAAAAATTCTTTTTTAATAAATTCTGTGTTCATAATCATATTTTGAATGAATTTTTTCGTTAAGAATACATTTTTATACAATTTATATAATACTTGTTTTGATTTTCATGATTAGGTTTATGATAATTTATATTAGGATTTTCATGTGAATAAATCCAATGAACAAAATTTATTTAATGACAAATATAATCTAAATTCTTATGGTGTTTCATTCCCCCCCCCCAAATAAAATTAATCCTTATAATTTTTTATCATTTATTATAATAAAAATACATATTGGTATCTAATGAGAATCATCACCTATTATATCAATTATAATAGATATAATCATTTATATCATTTATAAGACCAAGTAAAAAATATTTTCCATCATAATATGCATATATTACAATTTTCAACCATTTATTCAAAATAAGACTATATGTCGATGTATTTTGAGACTATAGAGACCTATAATCAACAACATAATTTTCAAGATCCAGTTTAAGAATGAATACTAAAGCCAAAATGATTATAATAATATCTAATAGAATCTTATTGAATTATCATATGAATACGAAATCATCATCATAATATATTTTATATAATCACACAATCATTTAAAAATATGACACTTTCAATTCAACTATGTCACACTTGGATCATCCTAAAACTACTTTGGTTCAACTAAGGTTATATTATTCTTTTCCTCCCATACTACATAACCTAATTCTATAATATAATTGGGAAATAAATATTTTATATTATCTAGTAAAGATAATGTGAGGAACCATAAATATACCTTTAATCTGTATAGCATGGTGGGAACTATCATTCCCCATCATCATGCACTAGAGAAAAAATTGATTTAATGAATATAATATTTTTTATATAGATTAACTCTAGGTGTATCTATTCCACAACCACATCCACATTCAAGTATACATATAAGGATCTAATTTCCATGAGAGGGAAATAATTTCAAGTTTTATAAAACATCATGATGTTATCCATTTGAATAATTATACAATAGTATTATATCTAGTATTTTGAGTAAATTTAACTTATCCCAATCCCTAAAATATTCATTATTACCTAAATTAACACAATTAGTTCTCTATTACCATTGGAATTTTATTTATCCTTTACTTGTCAACCCTTTTTGAATTTTGAATCCTCAACTGATAACATTATATTCATCAATTTTTTCTAAAACCTTCTTTGATACCAACATAGAAGCTGATTAGGTGAGACCCAATCAATTAGATTAAATAAATAATATTTCATTATAATACACCATATATATATTTTAAATTTTTAATAATATAGAATAAGGATAAAACATTTAACATCAAAACCCATGTCATTTTCAACAAATAGACATTTTCATTATATATGAAACTTATTAATCAATAACATGACATTAGTATCTCCCACTAATTAAGAACACATGACACTTTTATAGAAATTTCATTATTTTTTATCTTTATTACTAGGGAGAATTTTAATAAATTATTAGGGTGATATGAGATGATTAGTTAAGTAAATCAATAGTAGATAAATCAATGATCATAATTAAAATTAAGTTTATAAACCATGAATATAGTTTCACTGATAAAGGTAAACTTAATTACATTTGAATATGATATAAGTGATACCATAAACATGAAATTTTATTATACGAGTTAGGAAAAACAAAATACACACTTGACTAACATTTTATAATTTAAATAAAATTCAAAAAATAATAAAATTAAAAATTCTACATTATTGAAACACATTTAATGATTAATTCTTAATATCCTATATAAGTGAAAAATAGATAATGGTGATACAAAAATCCTAATATGGATTTCATGTAGAAGAATATATCCTGAGTAAATAAGGCCTAATAAACAAGGAAAGGTAAATAACTGAAAACACATTCTAATTAATCAATAACTTGATCTTAAAAAGAATCCATGGAAAATATCAATGTAAAAATATCATTGGTAGTAATAATTTAATTCTAAAATAAGGAGATAAAAAATTCCATTTTTCATGATCAAGGAATTCTTCCAATATAATTTCAAATATGGGTAGGGATACACCAAAAACAAATTTATTAATTCTAGACCACTAGTTTTGTTTCATAAAACCTATAAAAACATTAATGGGTTACTTGTAATCAGACCGACCAATAAATTCATGTACAATTAATTTCAAAAAAAAATCCATAAATTTATTTCATAAAAAATATTACTTATCCAAAAATATTTATACTAAGTAATGAATATTGAATATCAAAACTTCCTCAGTCAATCAAATAACATTTATAATAACAAACCATATGTAGAAATAGTAAAAGATTTATTTAACTTGTATATATAAAATTCAAATATTTTTTAAATGTAAGATAAAAATATTATTTTAAGAAATATGATGCTATGAAACATATTTATTTATGATAATTTCAATGTATACAACATCAATTAGGATTTGAGATATAACAATCAATACATGAAAAAGTAGATTATATAGTAAAATATACTATTTCCTAAAAATTGAAAAAGGTATAAATACATTAAAAAATTTGACAATTTTTTTTTATCTTAAAAATAATTTAATAGGTCTAGAAGATTATGAATAGAATGAATCATTTAGAGGAGTTCCAAAATCCATTGACTCTATAGATATTAAAATAAAACATTTCATTTGACTATTTTGAATGAGAATAAAAAAATTTCATTCAATTAAACCTAATAATTATTCCATTAAAACCTTTTAGAAAGTCATTCGTAAAAAAAATTCCCAAATAAATCTTTTCAGAAATAAAAATTACATTAATAAAAAATAAAAAAATAGGTTATTAAAAGAAATATGTATTCGATTAAAAACATAAATAATGTTATATTTTCATTTTCATATTTCATTTCCCGATTTAAGTAAAAAAATTTGAAAAAATGGGAAAATGTAGTGAAACTCATTAAATATATGTACAATTATATAATATATGGATTTTATAAAGGATATATTATGTGATTCCTTCAACAAAATTACATGCCATTCCTAAAAATTGTGATTTTAAAAGAAATATATACTCTTGAAAAATATAAATTTCAACACCTTTAAAGATTAATAAAAAATTGAATAATTATTTATCATTAATAATTAGATATAAATTTAAAAAAATAAAATGATTATTATATACACTATATAAAAAAAAAATTAGTATATAATACAAAGTATGACTCTATAGAGTGGAATTGAATGTCAAATATCTTAACTCTTGCTTACACTTAGTTAAAATTGATTTAAATTTATATAATATAAAATTATATTTATTATACAAACAAAATATAACTATATACATGTGTAAAATATAATATATTACATATTTATAACATCTGATACCTCATTAATTAATATTACTTATTTATTAACACTATGTTGGGTGTTAACTGTTTAGTTTTCCCAATCATGTTTCATCATGGAAGTTATAGTTCATAAGAATATGTTATATCTTGTTAACATAAATAATTATATCCATGTTATAAATTTAAAATATATATTTATTATATAAAATTTTAAAGTCATCATTGAAATAAGGAATTGAAAAATTAATTTCATCGCTTTGTTGAGGTTGATGCCCACATGTACAGTTGAGGGAAATTATCATTTCAAAAAAGGTGGAAGGGTAAGAAATTAGCTGCTATATTAAATTTAAGTAACCATAATTATATTATAGTTATCATAAAAATTCAATAGTTTTATATTTATGACAAGAAATTTGATATAATGATGGAAAATAATTACATTATTTCATGAGGCAGTTGTTTTCCATACACACAAGCGACAATTTATTTTAACATTTGATTTAGGAGAATATGGATCAGAATTTTTTCATAAAAATAATAACAACCCATTATAGAGTATATCATATTGTTATTATCTTGTAATTTTATGACATAATTGAATTTTTTAAAGTTAGATGAAACTTAAAAGTTCTTAGTTGAAATTATTACCTCTTCTTTGAAAAAGATCTAATAGATATCCACTAATATACCATAATGATGGTATTTTGGGATTATAATCACAAATAGAATGTGAAAAAGGATGATGGGGAGTGATTTTTTAGGGATTAGTGAAAATAAATTTTCGAATATATGTGAAGATATATAGGGAGTCAGTGTGATTTTACATGTGAGGTGGGTGGAACCCTGATAAATTTTCAACTATATAAAATATTATTAAGTCACATTGATGAAAAAGTGGTTAAAATTTGAGTTTATTTTGAAGGTTAAATAATATAGTGTATGAATCACTTCATTTTATATGATTTATACTAGTTTTGAATCAATATTATCTCTTATCACTTTATTTTCTCTATCTTGTTAATCAATATTGTTAATAACTATGGTTACCATATTTCACCATACATACTTTAAATAATGAAAAAAATGAATGTTTAACCATGTAAAAATATTTAAATGATGATTTCAAATATAGAAACCATTTTATAAAATTTGTTTACTATAAATTGATAAAATTAATATAAAAATAATCGTATAAAACATGATGAAAAATGGTCTGTTTTGAAAATGAATATTTATATTATCATATGATATCACTTCAACTATATAAAAAATAATTATCATTGCATGAATTTTAATTAATATATATAGATATATAAACTATATATATCATTTAAACCATTAATTATTATATATTACTTCAATTAGTAATGTAAAAACATTATGCACTTAATTGTTTTTCAATATAATTTTTTGACTCTAAATGATAATGTTATTATTTATATAAAATTGATAATCATTATATGGTTAAATATATATATATTATAACACATTATTAATATTAAAATAGGGATTAAATATTACATTTTCAATTATACATAAACGCTTATTTCCATGGATAAATTTACACAATTATGTCTCAAATGATTTTCACATGGTGTGTTCAAATAATATATTCATTGTATCAAATTTGAATTTTTATTCGATGAATTATTTTAATTTTAATTATTTCAAGATAATATTTTCACTTACTATAGTAGTAGATTGGGAGTTACATTCTCCTCTCTATCTATAATTTCATCCTCAAAGGTTAATTGGAAATTACCCTATAAAAATATGGGTGGTGTTTCATCATAACCTTCATAGGATCCCATGTTTCTTACACTATTTTATCATTTATCCAAGGTAACTTTACTAGTTGAGTCATAAAATTATGTAACACTTTTTCTCTAGTGTAAATAATCTGGATAAAATCATTATGGTTATATAGCTATATTTCAAATGATATGTCTTATAAGGAGAGAACATAAATTTTATATTGCATTTATAAAATTAATAATGTGATATTGAACAAATCATGTACTTTAGAGTGGAGCTATGGGATTGAAAAAGGAGTTTGAAAACTAAAATTCATTCTATAATTTCAAATGGTTAAATTAATCTTTGGCATAGTTTCTCTTTCATATCGAACCTTATAACAACATAACATAGAGATAATTTTATGAAAACAAGTTATCTTATCCAAAATTACATATAATTACCCTTTCTACCATGATAATACTTTTTCATATATATGGGTTCATTAATATGGGAAAAAAATAAGAACTTCATCGTTTCACCCTCAGTATGTAATAGTCCTATTGGATTCCTTTCATAAACATTATCCTAATTGGTTGGAGTATGAACTTTATTCTCATATAATTCTTTATACAGTGCCATCTGAATTATATAATTGAATCTTTTTTAGCCAAAAAATCCCCAAATGTAAATTATAAACCCCCATAATATGAATGTAATGTAAGAAAGATCTCAAATTTTATTCTAATGATTGAATTGTTTATTTAGATAGTCTATCAGTTTAAGGGTGACATGTGGTTCCCCAATTAATATCATTATCTAGATACTTCTAAACACATTTAAAATAAAATTTATTAAAATCAAGGATAGTTTTATAATATAATCGAAATATGTTTAACAGAAAGTCTAATAACATTATTAATATAGTTTCTTGTAAGATTCTCAGAAGTTAAATCATCTATTAGTTTTATAAAATACAAATACTTGGCATGATGATCAATAATAACACATAATTCAACATTCATTCCTTGATTAATTAAAATTATATTGGTGATTTCTATAGTGATATCATCCCATTTCCATATACATAGAGGTAGAGGGTACATATATCTTTTAGGATATTGTCGATGAGAATTTACCCTTTGAAAAAATATAAAACTTAGTATATATTACAAAATTTTCAACTTTAAATAATCCTATCAGAAGTATTCAGTTAGATCTCTAAACTTTACAGTGTTACATGGTTGTATATAAAAATATAACCTATGAACAACAACAAATAAATACCTATTTAGATAAGGTATAAATATTACACATATCCTCTTACCAAATTTCCTTACACTATCTTCATAAACAATGTTTTTCAATTTACCGGTATTCATGATAGTAATCAACTTTTGTAAATTCACATCAATGGGAAAAGATATTTTAGTTATTTCAAATAAGAATGTTTGAGTAGTCATTTGGAGAGAGAGCAATGTCTTACCTTCACCTATAATTTTAATACCAATGATGAATAAATCTATAAATATAGGATACCTTTAAATCCACATTTTGGAAAGGAATCGATGATCATTATTCCTCAATGAACAAGCTAACTTATTTTCCTTCCAAGGGTGGTATTATATTGTGAAATAATAATTGTTGAGTATTCTGAGCCATCTATATTGCTTCTAGTAAATGTAATTATATAAAAACTATATATTTAATAATCTTCATATCTATGTATATAATACATATTTTAATAAAATATTTTTTCTCCAACTATTCAATGATTTTTTTTGGGTTTTATCTCAAGAAAATTGGTTGGATAAATCAATTAATGATCCATTAAATACCTTGATTCTTAGGAAATGAAATAATCATTATGAATAAGGAGACACAATAGTCTTTCATTGGATGCATTACTATGTGTTATAAATCCATCACTTTTAGATGGTAGAGTTAATATCATTGAATTTACCAATATTGTATTGAAGTATTAGAAAAATCATCCCATTCCTTTTGTAATATAAACATAACACACGTACATGTTATACATTTTTAAATGGGTCATCATGATGGGAAAATATTAAGCATATATCCAATAGTAACCTCCACGAAAACTATATTCCCCAATTATTTCAGTCAGTGTAGAACATTTATAGACTTCTATCTGTTTCATAGGATCAACTGAGATTTCTTCAATGTAGACTATATGGATAAGAAAAGAATATTTATAAAGACATATTTAAAAGTTGAAAAATTTCACATATATAACTATTTCATTAAGTGTTTCTAGAGTAATTTTCATGTTGTCATCATTTTCTTAATATCTGTTAGTGTACATTAAATTATTATCAATAAATACCAAAATAAAATTTTAATATAATACATGAATAATCTATTCACTGTGCCCACAAAAAATAAGGATTAAATTAGTCAATCCAAAATCCATTATTTTAAATTCACAATTTCCTTACCTCATAAAAAATTATCATTGGATTATATTCTTTTTTTACTCAACATTGATGATTATTTGAGTCAAAATTAATCTTTCAATATATTTCATTATTTAACGATGATAAAATAAGAAATAAATAGAGGTAGGTGGATACTTTTTCTTATAGAAATGGAATAGAGTTCCCTATAATGAATTCATAGCCTCACATATCAATCCTTATAAATAACAAAATGAACTAGGGCTCCCCAAGATGAAACACTAGGTAATATAAATCCCTTATAAAATAACACTTATAGTTAATCCTTTTATACACTAACTATACAATATGTATTCTATATAGATTCATTAATATATGTCTTTCATCGAGAATTAAATAAATTGAAAACATAAATTCTTTCTCTAGTGGATGTGGATGTAATTCCTCTAGAAACCCATCAATGTATTCTTCTAGAATATTGGCAAATTCAACGTGAATATTAAATTTTCCATATTTTCATTGATTCCCCATTTTTTATCCAAGAATAAAATTCAAAACATCCCTTTAAGGAATATCTAAACATTAATTAGAAGTTTATTTATCCCCTATAAAACCCTATAACTCGACTTCTTCATCAAGAATTTTATGTTATTTTCCTTATAAATAAAATTTTTCATTATATTTTTAATTCCTAACCATTCTAGTAATTTTATAAAAATAATAAGTTTGTATAATAATAAATTATGTTAATAGTGGATTCATATTTATGATTATTGGAACTAACTAACACATCATTTTAGTAGTAAAATTTTCACTAGGAATATAGATTTAGAACTCCATTCTTATGGTCCTTGAGAAATATATTATTTTAATTGAATACATGTAAGATAGAAGTGTGCGAAAATATTTCAAATCAAATAAATAATTAGGTAAACTTGAGGTGATAATTAAATTATCCAACACCATATATTTAGGATCATTAACCAATAATATAATGATCATATAAACATATCCTTCTCAAATTTCATTCTTCTACATTATGTTACCTTGATTCATGGTATATCGGTTTGAATAAAGTCTAGTTTTTATACGGAATAATCACTAGATAATAGTATTTTATTTCATTCCATTTAATTCATTAAATAGATGAACCTTAAATTTTAACCTATTAAAAATTCCCATTAACTTCATTAATTTTATAAGATATTTATTTACATAAATTTTACATTATGGAAATTAATTCATTCCACATATCTTCATTGACACATTCCCTTCTTCTTAGTGATAATCCAACAACTTATTTTCCTGATTTATATTGAAGATATAGGATCTTGAAAATTCACACTCTATTTTGATGGAACAAAATACTATTTTATCATATGACGAAAATGTTTGAGAAACTAGTTCCCTTTGGATTATTTTCTTAAAGCATTCAATTAAATGGTCAATTTTTTTAAATAATTATATAAACTGTTGCATACCATGATAATATTATTATGGTATCCTCATATAATGAAACACTGAATTCATCCTTTTAATATATGATGTGGAGATTTAAATTAATTTAAGTTATTTTCTCATGTGGGAAACAATATTCAAAAAAAGATATAATAAAATCTCCCAATTCAATACTTTCCATTTCTTCTTCTATCCAAGAATTTTTTATTAACATCTTGAATTTATTTAAATAAGCTTATTTAAATTACATTTAAAATATAACCGTTCCAGTTTGATTTTATGATAAGAACACAAGTATAATTTTAAGGGACTTAATCTATTTCTGAACAACTAATGGTTTTATACTTCCTCTAGAATATAAATTTTTTTTTCATATAAAATGAATATATATACATGTATCATGTCATGGGAAATCTTCATTCCGTATATGTTCAAGGTTATTTGACATTAATTTGGGTAGATCCAGTGATATGGCCATGATCTACTCTGGTATAACACTATTTTTAGGGGATTGATATATATGTAAATATTAATATTTTTCTTTTGTTTTGATACAATTTCTTTATTTATTCCACACTACTATACAATTTAATATATTAACTGATATATCTATATTATGAATGATTAATCATAATGTAGAATTATAAATCTGATGTAATAATAATTGAGAAAATAAGGACTTATAATCATAGGATTGTAAAAATACACCCTTCAGGAATATCCTAAAGGTATAATAAATTATCAATTCATTAATCATAGTTCATAAAGATCATTTGAATCAACCAAAGAATATCCCTTTTAATTAAATACCTAGGATTCTAGTCCCAGGACAAATCATCCTGATCTAGTGGATATCAAGTTAATAAACAATATACTCTATTCAGAATTATTACCCTAGTATGAATCTATTCCAAAGCCATATCCACTTTCTTGTATCCTGACTTGGATATATTTGTTACAAAAATAAAACAATTACAAATTTACAAAAAACACTATATATTTTTGTATACATTGATATATACACATTTCTATTATAGGGTTATGTTCCCTGATATATGTTTTCCTAAATCTTTTAAGCAAGTTTTCTACTAAACACTTTTTGATACCATTGGTAACAACTCGATTCTAGTAACCCAGATTCGGTTTCTACCTCATTACATTAGAATAAGATATGAGGGATTACATTAACAAGTAATGCTCTATAAATTTTTTGCAGAATAACTATATAAAAACATTATTCTCACAGTACATTGAAAAGGAAATATAAAATATAATAAAATAAATGATTCCTCATTCATGAAACTCATTCAATGATTCCTTCTTCATATCTCAGGAAAAATAAAACAAAATAACGATGACCAAAAATGATTGGTAGTGTCTATGTACAGAATAATAAATCATGATTAAATAATTTATAATCAATATGGAATTGTAAAAAATTGAATACACATTCCATATAATCAATTACATGATCATGAAATGCCTCCCCATATAATATTAATTTAATAATCTAAGATAATAATTACATAATTTTTAATAAATGAAATCTGTAATATTAGATGTCTTAACAAAGGAATTATAACAGAATATTTTCAAATATTTCTAATTAAACACCAAAAACCCCATTAATACTCCTATTTTACTTGTTTTTTCACATGATACTTCTCAACACAACAAGGGGAAATAAATATCTGATAACAACATGAATCTATATATCCAATTCATTCCCCATATATTGAATGATTAATTTAATTCATAAAAATTGTACCTTATCAACAAAAATATTCATTGAGTATATAATATATAATATCTATATATATCCAATTAATAAAAAAATTTCTTAATAACACACCATTATTTTAAATGGTGTGCATTTTAAAAATTAATAATATTCACACAAAAATAATATGGATATGGATGATAAATATATTATCCAATGAAATATGATTACAAAAAATTGAATGTTTGATTAGAAATTAAATGACCCAAAAATCATTAAAGAGACACGAGATGATAACCAATTCATCAAGAAAGTAGTTTTGTACTATTTTTTTGGAGAATAGATAAAATATCGATGAAAAACATTTCAAATAAATAATAATAGGTGGTTTTTATTTCTACAAACAATTGTACAGTTTTAGAATAATCTTAAAATAATGAAATTGTTATGGGGGAAAGGAAATCCATTATTAACATATACTTTAAAAAGGATAAATATATTTGACTATTTATAGAGAATTTAAACAATAAATCTTATAAAAGGAATTAAAGTGATTCCATTAAAACCATTTAAAAAGTCAAGGATAACATAAAATTTCTTTAAAATGTTTTATAAAATAAAAATGATTTTTTTTGAAATAATTTTCCATTATTGAGAAAGAGTGAAAATATACCCAGTCATAAAGAGATATAAGATTGAATTTTATTTTTCAATTTTCATTCAATAAATAGAGATTCAATTAGTGAAAAAGTTTTAAGAAATATAAAATCATTATATATAATATTGGAAAAAATATATATTAAATTTCAAAATGAGATATTCAAATATTACTTCAATAAAAATATAATCAATAAAAAATATTATAAAATAAATTATTAACTCTTTGGTAAATTTTATATTATATCACCTCGAATGAGTAAAAATAAATTAAAACTATAGTTCAAATGAATAAATAGATATTCACGATTATATAAAAATGGGGATGTATATACACCACATAAAATAAAATAACTTCTTAATTTTTAGTATGTATCAATTGAGTCCAAATTGAGATAAATTCCACGAGTATCACACATTGGGGTTTTATTGTATTTATTGTCAATAATTCAGTAAGTGATGAATTACTTAATGTAAATATTTATAGAATAAGTAAAATATATTGGATGTGTGTTATTAGTGTTTTGAATCATGGAAATGTGAGAGATTTGATGATGATCTATCCGTGAAATAAAAATGGTCACATAATATTATTTTGGATGAAGTGGATTTAACCATAATGATTATTGAACGAGAAATCATTTGTTCATGAACATTTTCTAATGTGTTTCACATTTTTGGAAAATTCATAATATTTAATGTTATATCATTTATTAATCATTAAATATGAATAATTATTATGATGATGATTTACGAAGATGGGTGATAGGGAACATATTTATTTTCATAAAGAGATGTTTTTGAACATTAATGATGGATATGGGAAAATAAAAATACATATAAAATTTTCCAGTAGAAAAATTTTGATGGTGTCTTATAGATTTCTATACCTAGTAATTACTATTTTCTATTGTGGGAGTTCAATCAACAAATTGTGCCAACCCTTGGCTCACCAAAAATACCCCAAACCATACACGAGGGAATAAAGGGTTCAACCATATGGGAGAAGATCGACCTAGCTAGCCATGGGAAGAAGTTGTGAGATTGGGAAAGAATACCATTAAAAGATTATACTGGGGTGCATGAAATGTGAACATGAGGGTTCCCATCAGACCACTCAAGGGCATGGTATATCCTGTGTAGGGAGATTGTGTACAATATTTTGGGTTTTATATCCCACTTCACACTCATGTGGCTAATGTAATGGGAATTATTATTATGTTTCTTTTAACTATTCAAATGATTATCATGGGAAAACCCTAAACATGTGTATTATTACTCTATTTATGAACATACAAGTATAATCATGGATTCCTAATCAATTGAATTTACACCATATAGTCACCCTCATAACATTTACTTAATCCTTCTACACTTCATATGATTATCATATGATCAATACATCCAACATCTACTAGATTCTAGTTCATGATAAAATGCTCCCCACCATCTTTATTGACAAAAAAAGAAGAATAACTGATTAATATCTTGATACCATTGAATAAGAAATGCCTTTAATGCATTCCATTATTCAATGAACCAATCCATCAAATGTATTGGGAATCATAATCTCCAAACCATTTTATGATGATAATCATAGAGACATAATGAGAAAAAGAAGCATCGAATGATTTCATGATTAAATTCATCAAATAATTATTATAATCCATTACATAAAAATTAGTATCTTCCATTATGTGAATCTTATATCATTTATAGATTTCATCCAATTATGAATGTAACAGCTTTTGAGATATTATCCACCAATGTTCCAAATAATCATGCGAAGCAATCATGCAAAGCATCCATGGGAATAAAATATACAATTTTGTGTTGCATGTTGTTTCACATTTAGAGTATTTTGGTATTCAAGGTTATGGAAAGTTCATTTGGAGAATAAAAAATATGCGACTTGTCAATTATATCATAGACAATATAAAAATTGGATGTTATGCTGTGGATTACATTTCCGATAAAATACAAATACAAGGGTGATGGATTTAGATTATGAAAATAAACAGAGTTCTATAAAAAATAGATAATCTACAAATTTTACAAGTGAATAATAAAATTGATCTATTCCCACATGATCCAATAACATTAAGGAGATATGTGTGCTTTTCTAGTCTTATAGTGAAGAAATAAGGCCCCACTAAACACATTATTTCACAAAGTAAGAGACTCACATGTGCATTTTTAATGTGAAGGTGGATGTTCTCATGTGACACCATAAGGTGAAGGAGAAGAATGACCCTGTATATGTGAATTTGAATATGTAGTTCCTTTTAACCTCATGATTTTGTGAGAAGATGGAGATACAACACATATAAATTTTTTTAAAGAGAATATAGACCATTAAAATGAAATTTTTCAATGTGATACTTGTTTTACCAAGGATCCAAGTCCTGTTAACATCCATTAATTTCACAATATAAATAACAAAAAAGTATTTTATTGGATGAAAATGTATTCATGTAGAAATAAGAGTTATACCCCCAAAATAATATATTTATAATAAAATATAACAATACAATTCAGGTAGATATTTGATGATAACACTATGAATAATTCTAATATATTTTGCATACGATGTGAGATGATTATTGTAGTGTTATTATTGTTTTTAAATAGTTAATTATACTAATTTGAAATCAATATTACACTCAATTTTTGATATTGTGTAATTAATAGAGAGAAAATGAGACTACTACACAATTTAATATTTTATTATATTTAATATTGAATAAATAAATAGTTGGTGACCAATTTATATTAAATTGATTATCATTTGGGTTAGGAAGATTTATAATAATATTTGTCTAAAATATATTACTATTACTATTAATGATGAATAATAATAGTAAGATGTGTAATCCTATAGATTGTTATATAATATGAGGCATCCCATTGATTGTTTTTATTGAGCTTTTCCTTATGATTCCCACAGATTGAAGATGGTGATCAAGAGTCATTGGTGTCAATTAATGTAGAATTAGGTTACACAACTAATCACATCAGTGGTGATATACCAATATTGTATAATTATATCCTTCAAAGACAAACAATTCATTGTACCTATTTGGTTCCATCAAAATTAATTCAGGGACATTACATGACAAATTCTATCATGGTAATGAAGAAAATTTACGAGTCTATGGTATATAACCACCATAAACTAAGGTATTAGTCATTGACACATGATTCTAAACTTATTAAATATCATTGTTTTATTTTTTTTACTATTTTATGTGCATGATTTCTAACTAATGAATAAGAAAAGAACAAATCTAATTTTAGAATATGTAATTATGGTCAAAAAATGGATAAAAGTTTAATGTGATAAAATGTTATCCCATGCTGATTCACCACACTCAAAATATAGTAATCACAAGGTGATCATTATAGTTGTTATCAATGTGAAAGGTCACACCTCAGATAAGATTGTGTAATTTGTTGATTATTAATGATTTTAATTATATTATCAAATAAGAATTTAGTGTAATATTGGTGGATTTTTATCTATTTAATATTGAAATTATATCATGGGGAATACAAAAAAAATGTATGAATGAAAGAATTGATTAATATATAGAATAACTCCCTCTTCTGATAAAATAATGACAAATCATTTTCTAAATGAAACATAATGAATTTTTTATTTAAAAAACTTTTATAAAATATTTTGAGACCATAATATTTCTAGATAAAAAATTTTAGAAACCAAAATAATTAAAAATAATAATTTAAATCTTATTTGAGTTTTATAGATACTTTTTCCCAACTCTATTTTTAGTAAAGATTAGTTAACACTGAATCTGGATCATCGAAGATGAGTTATTCAAAATGACAATACATAATGTCCCATGTGTAAACGTACTCCTCCACATTTAGCTTCATTTTATCTAATACTAAATTAAAATTAATATCTTTCAAGTTGATCCACACACACCTCACTTTATTGGTAACCTCTAGAATCAATATATTAATCATCCTCTCAGCATCCTCTGGAGGGGAGTTAATATGAAGAACCACCTACAACATTTCTTTCCCAGAGAGAATAATAATCTCCAAATATTTTTGTTTTTCCCATCCTCTTACCAGCCTCAAACTTCTCAATATACATTATATCCATACTATGGTCAGATTGATTAGTGACAAAATTATTGATAATATCATACAAAGCCACAAAGGTTCCTTGTAATTGAGATTGAGTATTCATTATACCACCATCCCTCTCTTATTTCATAGAATATCACCATTTGGCCATATTGGTTTCACTTTGAGGATTAAAAATATTCTTCCATTCTTGAATATTATTAGTGAGTTGGTAATACATTACCAAAAAACTAATATTTTTGGAAGATATAGTCTCCAATTATTTAGGTACGTGAGGAAAATCCTTACACCCTTTAGATTTCCTATTAAGCACAGTGGAAACCCCCAAATCCCTTTTACCCATTCCCCCTTATTTACCCATTGGCTAAGAAGTCCACTTCTATGTTGTTCATCTATAGTGTCCACTAATAAATGGCAACAAATATCATATTCTAACTTGGATTCTTATAATCCTTTCCCTTTACTGGTGTTATCTTCCTATTCTAAGTCCATTTGATCCCGAACATCACCTTTTATTTATGTACTGTAAAATTGGTTAATGATATTAATAGTCATCATGTTCTTTCATAGGATTATTGGTTAATGATATTAATAGTCATCCTTTCCCGATAAACCTCTTTCAATTGCCACCAATATCACCATCTCATGTGTTGGTCGAACTCCAAGAATAAATATAAGATCCCAAACTTTTCTATAGTTGACTCTTTCTCCTTTTTAGTTAATATTTTACTTATTTTGGGTATATATTGTTTGGGTTTTACTTTGGGGAGTTTTATACTGAAAATGGAGATTTTTTTTATGGATTTTGAGAAGCACACAGTTTTCCCAAACTGTGCACCCTATCATAGTAAACTGTGAAACACCATACAGAGGGGGATTACATAGTTTTTGCATGGTTTGGAAAACCATGTTCCCTATTAGTAGTTACCATGAATCCACTAATAAATGACACAATATTAGGAACCTAGTTAGGAAAAAACCATGCAACCCTTACCCGAAACTGTGAAAACGGAAAAAGAAAAACAAATTCCATAAAAAATTCCCACAACCCAATATTATATCTATAACTAACACAACATTAATGTAACACATTTATATTCTTTTTTGACACTCCTAAACCGATTCCAAGGGCTTCCAAACTCAATTCTTTGTGAATATCAAATCTAGTTAATGTATCTGCACCTCTCATTGTAAGTGATTTATTCTATTTTGGATTCCTGCCTCTCCTATCTCTCTTTTGGTATAAAGAAGAATTTTTTTATCCATTGTTGTGGGTTTATATTTAAATTTTGAAATATATAACTTCATTTGATATTGGATATAGGTTTTTGATCCTAACCACATTCTTCTTCATGATCTTGTTTTCCCACTTCAATTAGTGATTTCTTTTAACAAGTGTTTTCCATCTATTTTCAGGTAAGTGGTATATTACTATATTTCCAAATATTGATTTCAATTATTTGTATATAATATTTAATTATATATTTCATGTTTAGAAATTTCATCCTGAATGGAATAAATTGAATCAGTTAATTAATTAATGGATTGTGGAATTGATTGATTAATGGGGTAATGAAATTTTCCAATTAATGGGAAGGTGTAATAGCTCGATTTAACGGATTGTGGAATTGATTGATTAATAGAATGTTGAATTGATTGATTAATGGTAATTAAGGGATGTTTGTCTTAACCTAGACAGTTCATTGAATTATATGATTAAATTATGAAAAAGGTTTAATAATGATTTCTTCGTATTATTCCTTCTGATTTAAATAATTAATTATAATTATTATGTTAAATTGAAAATGTAGAATTTAATGAAATATTTTTATAAGAATGTTAATTTTATACAATATTGAATTATATGAAATTGTGATTTGTGCGATATAGTTAAATTTGTGACATTATGGTGTGGGACATGGACCGATGATCTAACTACCCATGTGATATTAAGATGTGGATCAGGGACTGATGCTCAAAATACCCATGTGATATTGAATTATAGGATAGGGACAGGGGATCCCAACACAGACATGGTGTCAGACATAATTTTTTATTCCTATGAGATTGCAATATGACTATGGTTATAATTGGATGTTATATGTGTTGAAATGAATTGATAAATGGTAGCCATGGTATTGTATTATGAGATATACCTTGGGGATAGTTTAGAATCTAGGACTAGATAAATTAGGTCTTGATGTTTCGGGTTTCATCATGAACATGAGGAAATTATGTTGTTAATTAATGAATAATGAAATGATATAATTTTTTTACTTTTTTCATTTAACTTTATTCTTTATAGAGCTGCATACACTGTTATTGAATAGATATAGTTTTAGACATAATTGGTGGTGGCATGTTGTGTTGTAATCGCACCCTAATCAGGCTACCTTATTGGAACCCAAATAGATATATTGATTGTAGTACAAGATATGGGAAAGAGACCAATGTCAGATGGATGAGTTGGTAGGGAGCATGGATGAGGGAACCAAACATTCTGTCGATTCCCAGATAGGAGTGTCAGTGTACCTATATTCAGTGTTTTCTTTGGAAACATGAATCTTATTTTGAATGACATATCTAGTATTTTTTTGGATATTTTTTTAGTTTTGTCTCATCATTTGATACTAGTTTGTTATTATTATTGAAATAATTTTTTTGCTAGTTATTATGTTTTGTTATTTCTTGGTTGTTTCTGTAATTTTTCTACTTTCATAAATATGGAATAATATCCCCAATATATATATATATTAGACCCTCATTTCTAGTTGGTAGCCTCTAGCATATAGGGAGGGGAACCATATATCATGTAAATGACTGGCTCGGGGCACTAGTATGTGGAACCTGGGCTAGGACGTTACAAAGTTGTATCATATAGATTTTATTTTATTTTCATTATATTACTATTTTGGAAAGGTATAAAGGATACAATGAAGATTATAGAATTTTACCAGAGATAATTCATTGGATTAGTTAACCCATGTATGGGAGAACCCCCATGTACTTAGTGTGTGTTTATTGTTATTAAAGTGTTTTGTTACAGTTGAATGATATTTCCCCATGGGTGATGAAATTTCTGTGTGATATTGTTTTCTTTTCTAAGATTTTATGATATTTGGATCATGGATTTATAGGAAATAATAGTTTAGTAAGCATGAATCATTATATACCATCAATAATTATGATTACATGCTTCATTTTTAGGAACTCATTGAAGAGCTGGTCTTGTGTATGTTATGGATATTAATATTTTTCCTTGAATGTGATACTGAACTGAAAATTGTGCCTAAAATCATGTCAAATTTTATAAAATGTTAAAAAAATGTGGCTAATTGGGTGTCAAATAATAAACTAGAAAATGATATTTTGTTTACCCTTATAAACCATGGCCTAGATATTGGGTGGTTAAGGGTAGTAATAGTGCCTCAGTTCTAACCATGTGGTGGAAAAGGGGGATGACATTTTATGGATTTATGTGAATCCCTATTTTTAAATTTTTTAATATTAGAATGTTTCCTAAGGTTTTTGTTTGTAATTATATATATATGCCTCCCTAAAGATGCTTTATGATAGGGAGATAAGTGGATATGGTTGGAAATGATCCTCCAATAGTGTAACATGAGGCACCAACAATGTTGAGTGAAGGTGATGTAGAGAAGTTCCATGATTAATTTTCTTGCATCATGTAGTTTATTGAAACCGTACAAGAGTGGGTTTTGAAGAGTGTGCCTGACCTGACACGATAGTTTTAGTTGCAACACGCTCTGGCTTTCACTTGAAAGGGTGGGACTAAGAAAATTGAGTTTTGGATCGAGTCTATAAAAGATATTCATGACCATTTAGAGACTTATATTGAGAAATGGATCATGTTGGTTGCTATATCATATGAGGATCATTAAAGCAATGTTGTGATGTTCAGGATTATATTGGGGAATCTTTGGTATGCTATGGATAGAATTTTCGGATAAGTTCCTATAACACCTTATTTCAAATACATTTATACATGTAAAGGGAGATGCGTTCATGTAGCTGAACTTAGGGAGTATGTCTTTTATGGACTATATGGGTTTGTTTACTGACTTGCAGCAATTTTATCCCACACTATAATGAGATGTGATAGGTACAAGAAAGCGTTTCTGGGACCAAACTAAATGTGAGATTAAGTCCCATTTTAACATCTTTTAGTAAAAGATATTTGCTAAGGTGGGGGATCGAGCTCTTATATATAAGGGGAACCAGAAGAGGCTTCTTGTTAAAGAAATTTGGTCTCTATTAGATGATTATGAGGTATGTATTCCAATGGTAGGAAGAATTGTTAGGAGAAAGTTGAACAGAGTAGTGTGAAACATAGTGGATTGGGGTGAGGATCAATTTCATAGGATCTTACTCGAGTGCTTTGCCACTAGTGTTGTAGGCTAGTTAACTGTAATAGGAATTTTTCCAAACCAATGCTGGTGTACCGAGCATGTGCGAGAATGGGATATATACCACAATTCTATAGGGACCCACAATAGATGGGTAGAGATGGAGTAGTTAGGAAAAACCAGAGTATGGGAAGGGAATCTTACATCCCATATCAATCAAGAAGTTGTACTTGTACTACCCTTGTAGGTCAAGTTAGGGGACATAGTGATTTCAGGAAAGAGATCCTATATCAATAGAGTGGTTTATCATATGGGAATCATACTATATTGCATAGAAGAGAAGAATGACATATATATGTAGTTTAGACTACACTCGTGGGTAGTGAGACTGGACCATTGACTGTTAGGGGTAATATTCATGACGATTATATAAAATATATTCCTTATTTGATATTTTTACCTATCATTACATTACATCTACACAACTTTTTAATGGTTTGAATCTGATAGTTGAGTATCTGAGTAGGGTTATAATGATTGATACACCCTTTGGATTATAATTTAGGGACATCTGTTTATGTAAGGGTTATTCTCTTGAGGTGTGGGAGTATCATTTTCTATGGGATATTTACATCCCTGACATTTAAATATTTTAAATAATTATGCGAATGGAAGAGTTAGTGGTATATTGATCATACATAGATTGTTACCACATGAGAGTGAATTTAACATCTAATAAGGGAGAAAATTATGATCATTAAGGAATATTGAATATCTAGGCAGTCCTTGTAGGGAAATTACATCTGTGACTTGTGGAGATCACAAACATGGTTTCTAGTATATTATTAGATTAATTGTGTATAAATAATGATGTATTTACACCAATAGTGTACATGTTCCATGAAATGTTTCCTTAGGACTTCTCAGGGATTCTACTGAGGAGATATGTTGAATTTAAGAATGAGCACATTTAGGGGGATGATAAAGTTTCGTTTCTGACTTTCAGAATGGAACCAATAGGCCTTAAAGAGATTAATAATAAATGGTAAGAGGTAATGGATAAGGTGTTTATCCATATGAGTATATCTCCTAGGGGTTCTTTACTATATTTTTTTCAATGACAACCGACGAGAATTTGTTTTTTTAATTATCAAAAGTTGAACTGGATGATTGCAAAGAACCAATATCCTCTTCCATGTATTATTGATCTATTTGAAAAGGAGCTCGAGTTTTTACTATGATTAACTTGATATTAGGGTATCATCAGTTGGGAGTTATACCTTTAAACACACCACAAACTGATTTTAGAAGCAGGAATGGCCTTTATTATTTTGATTTGCTTCCATTCAGGCTAAAGAACACTCATGATATGTCTATGACCTTAATGAACCAAATATTTCACCTACATTGGGATAATATTTGGGTTTTTTTCATAGATTATATATTGTTTACTCCATGACTCATGACAATCACACCAAACATCTTGAAATTTTCCTGTGTGCACTAATATAGAATCAACTATATTCCATGATATATAATATCGAATTCTATATTGATGAGGTACATTTATTTTGTCACGTCATCCCATATGAAGGTGTGTCTATGGACCCATGGAAGGTGTAGATAGTGATTTCTTGGGAGCACCCCATTTTTTATATCTATAGTTTTTGGGTTTAAGAGGTTATTATTTGAGGTTTGTCCATAACTTTTTCTAACAGGAAGCACCTATTTTGGGACTAGCCAAAATGTGAGTAAATTTTGAATAATCATGGGGCATGTGAGAATACATTCTAGGATTTAAAGAATATATTGGAAACTGCAAAAACATTTATCCATCCATGGATAGGTGGGGAATAAACGGGTTTAGTGATACCTTTGGTATAGGAATTAGAGTAGTGTTGATGCATAGGAATTGAGTTATTGCATATGGGTCATGATAGTTTAGGATACATGAATAAAACTACCATATGAATGACCTCGTAGTAGGTGTATTGGTTTATGCATTGAAGTGTTGGTAACATTTAATTTTGGGGTAAAAGTTTAATATGTATACCGATCAAAATGGCATAAAGTTTATCTTTTCTCAACTATATTTGAATCTCCACCAACAAAGGTGGGTTTTTTATATATATTCATTTCATTTTGAGCTAGATTATATTCCCGAGAAGGGAAGAAGTTTTTCTGACCATCTATGAAGGAAAATATAAACCCAGGAAAATTAGTAGTCTATATATGAGTGGAATATGATGAACTTATTATATAATATGTATGTTGGGGTTTAAGAGGGTCACGTCTAGATGATTATCACATTATTGTTTTGTAGATTCTACACTTTTGAGCTTGATCAGGGGGAGGAAGTGTGAGGATCTAGAATGTTTATCCTAAGGGAAATCCTTGAATGATGGGAGTCACCATACGATTGGACCCTAGTTGAGGATGAGATCATCTATGCCCAAAATCAGGTTGTTATGCATATGAGTATGTGGGAGGAAATGATGTGCGAATTTCATGACTTGAAGTGGGAGGTGCATCCATGTTTGACCAAAATTTAACTTAAAAATACGTTGATCCTATTGCTGACTAGTAATTAAAAAGGGTATTGCAAGGTTTATAAAATGATACTACACATATAAATTGGGGAATGTCGAGCATCAATTACCTAGTTGTTTAATACATCCATTTCTATTAGTGACTCGGGTTTTTGGCCCTGTCAAACTTTGGAATATTTCTACGAAGAATTCCAGAGCTAGGTGCAAAGAAGGCGTGCGATTCCGAGGTCCGGTGTGCCTAAAATAAATTTTATAAAAATATTAAGTATTTTTATACTATGCATGTGGCGAGGGTGTTATATCTCCTAAAAGGTAGCTCACAACGGGAATCTGAGGGCATGGTTGCATCTGGAACGTGCCGTTTACCCTAGGCAAGGTGTAAACTTTGCGGGCGCGGGCCTGCGGTGAGAAACGCCACCAGGGGAATTTTCGTAAATAAGTGGAAAAGTCCATTTATGAGTGTCGGCTCGAATAACTTCTGAACGGAGTCTCGGATCGCAAATCCAAGTCGGCCGTTGCGTTCCGAACGATGCGTTTAACCAAGGGGTGACCTTACATTTGTTCGCATCGGGCATCGGGAGGAGGCGAGACGGGGGCCGAAGATATGAGATATTTTTGTTTAAAAAAAATATCTCCTCCTTACCTCCATCCCCCCTCACGCGCAAGCAGCGACACCCCCCTCCCGACCTCCGGTTCTTCACCGTTTTGAGCTCCGATCGTCCATTTTCAGCGCCGTTTGTCGGTAGATCCAGCTTCAGGGCGTCGCGAGAACCATTCTGCATCCAAAGCGTCCGCGATCTGCCAATAGTTAGGTGTTTACGTTTTGAAAATCCTGGATCATGCATTTCTGTGTTTTTCTCTGTTTTGAACCTGCAGATGGGTAGATCGGGTACCGAGGGGCGCGCAGATGCTTCCAGATTTGCGTTTGGACCCTCGAGGTGCCTCTGGTGGACCTCGGAAGGTTCGCCGGCGCGGCACTGGTGCGGCGGCGCCGGCAGGGGCGGCCCAGCTGCCGGAGTGCCGCAGCGCCGGGCACCGTGCGGCAGAGGGTCGCTGGCCAGGGCGGGCCGGTGGCAGCGGCCGGTCCAGGCCGGTCCGGCCTCTTTTTGTTATATGGGGGTCTTTAAACCCCCGCATCATGCAATCTAGGAGTTGGATTCGCGTGCCGTTTGTGGAAACGCAACCCTGACGACGAGGCAAACCCTCCGGTGTGGGTTTGAGGGTTTGATGGTTCAGGATCGTGGCCCGGGAGTTAGAAACGTCGTATAAAATAATAATATTTTTTTATTTTACGACTTCGGGCCGTTTTAACTTCTACCCGGAGCGTCCGAATGACGTACCATTGGTGGCGTTGAGACCCTGATGGTACGACAAACTTTTTGGGTTGGTTTCTGGGTGTTGGGACTGAGAATGGGGTGTGGGCCTCATGAGGCCAGGTTTTGGCGTTTGCGTAGAAACGCTGCTTTTGCACCAGGAGTTCGATTTTGGGAGATGATTAGTCAATCCTGTGTGTTTTTAGAGAGTATCACAATGGTGTGATCCGTTCGATGGGTTTCGGGATCGTTGTGTGGGCCCCACATGAGCTAGCTATGGTGAATAGTGCCTTTTTCACCGGTGCTCCGTTTCAGGCGAGTAAGCAGCCTATCCTGTGTGTTTTTCCGTGTAGATCGCGATGGTGGCCTCGGTTTTGGCCTTGGAGATGCGCAGTGTGGCGTTGTTGCGGGTCGCTCGGGTTAACGACGTTTTGGACCAGTAGTGGTTAAGGGTACTCCCTTGGTTCGTTCCCACGAGGGTTCGTGTGCCATCACAACCTTCGTATAGGGTTGTGATCCTCTCAATGGGATGTTTAAACTGTTAAAGTTGTGGCATCCCTCCGATGGGACTGAAGCAAGATCCTCTATCATCTTTTCCCTATATCGTGTTCTTGGTATCGCTGTGACTGTTTATCCATGGGCGGTGATCCCCTATCTTGCTAGTTAACCTCGTAGGGTTGTGGAATCATCGGGATTATGATCCCCTACACGGTGGGCCGTACTCAGTAGGGTTGTGGCATCATCGGGTATATGATCCCCTACTCAGCATGAGATGTATAGTAGGGTTGTAGTATCGTTGGTTATGTGATCCCCTACTCAGCACGTGGTTCTGGTAGGGTTGCGGCATCGTCGGTTCGATCCCCTACATCGCGAGTTATACCAGATAGGGTTCTAGTATCATCGTGACAACCTTTATATGGGTGATGATCTTATATCTGAGTGATGTGCTTCTGTCGAGCGCCAGATCGGGTTGTGGTATCCCCCAGTAGATCCTGGGTGTGATCCCTTATCTGTGAGAACTACGTATGCCAGATCGGGTCGTGGTATCCCCCAGCGAACCCTGTGAGAGATCCCCTATCTATGAGCTACGTATACCGGAGTTGGTTTTGGAATCCCTTAGCAGACCCTAGAGGGGATCCCCTATCCGAGGAGTTTGGTGGTTAAGTTGTTTTAGCTAGTTTTCAGTGATGCTAGCCGACGAGCGTGATCTCTTGGTGAGCGTCTGAGAGGTTTGTGAGAAACCCGACGGAGTGTATCTCTCATATGAATTTCATCTGGTATAACAGTGATCATGGAGTGTGCTCTCCTGGTTGTGGACAGTTGTTGGCGATGAGGTCGGTACCTCTAGTGGCTTTGTGGTGTGAGCTGAGTTTATCTGGATTGTTTAAGGTGCATGTATGGGAATACACCTGAGCTGAGCTGACTAGTTGTGTTTAGCCGACGATGGTCACGAGATGGAGTTTCTCTCTCATATGGGTTCCCTCAAGCTGGGATGATCAGACTGTTGCCTTTTAGTTTCTTTCTTTTGTTTGGGGTTTTTGTGGTGCCTACTGAGTATGTTTATACTCACCCCTGCACGGGCTTTGCCCGCACATGTTTGTGTCTTGTGCAGACCACAGGCCTTTCGACGGAGTCCTAGGAGGACCTGGAGCAGGCGGAGCTGAGTGAGAGAGACTGACCGGGGTGTTTGCCGGTGCGGTGCTGAGGGAGCTTTCTGGCGGTGTTTGTGGCAGCGTTCCCCTTCTTCAGAGCAGTTAGGACGCGCTTTTGTATATTACTTTTGGTGTGCCCTGTTTTTCCCTATGTACTTCTTCTATACTTTGGTTGTGGGATAGTGTATGCATGCATTTTCTTTTCAGTTTTATATGTCTCTGCACTGTTGCATGGAGGTGTATGTCGGTGCGAGTGTACAGGTACCTTAGGCTAATGCCACCCATGTGTGTGATATCCTACTTGGCGCTGGTCGCTAGCCCCTGGCCTATTGGAGGCAGGCTTGGGGGGTCGCGGCTCGAGCCCCGTTGGGTTGGGTCGTGACAGAGTGGTATCAAAGGAGGTTCCACCTTTGGGATTTCAGAGCGTAGCTGGGCTAGCTGTGAGTTTGGTTTGGGTTGCATAGCGGCAGTGTTAGGATGTTTCGAGTTCGTCTTTCAGGCCAGGGACTCCAGTGTTGGTGCGGCGGCCGACGTATCCATACACTAGGACTCTGATAACCTGCCTTTTGACTCGGGACATTCGTACACTGGTCACAGGGACATAATGGTACATGCATCATATAGGACTGGGTTTTTGGGTTTTCCTTGTCCTTCTTCAGTTAGCTCTCCAGATATACGTTTTGATTGTGTTTCTTCATGAATGTATTTCAGGATGACGCCACGACGACAGCCATCGAGGGTTCCACATCAAGATTGTGGTGATGATCCGCCCCGTACAGAGGCTGTGGACCAGGGCGCAGATTTTGAGGTTGGACCTCCAGGTGGTCCGCCAGTTGAGCCACCACCTGTCGAGCAGCTGGTTGTACCGGTAGTGCAGGATGAGGTTGCACGTAGGCTAAGTGCACTGCATGAGTTCCATAGGTATCAACCTCTAAAGTTTCGGGGTGATCCAGACCCCCAGGCAACTAATGACTAGCTTGAGGTAGTCACCTGAGTTTTCCGCCTAGTGAGGACACCTCCTGATCAGATGGTGGTCCTAGCGGCGAGCCTTCTGCATGGTTCGGACGACCGATGGTGGATTTTGGTGAAGAAGTTCCATGACGAGGAGACGCTCACGTGGGCAAAGTTTGAGCGGCTCTTCAGGGAGGAGTTCTATCCGGTGACACTGAGATCAGTGCGGATTCATGAGCTTCTGCATCTTCGGCGGGAGGGCCTGACTATGTCAGAGTACTCAAAGAGGTTTACAAACCTATTTCACTACTCCCTGTATATGGTTTGAGACCCGTTCTTTTGGGCTCGGACCTTCGAGCAGGGGTTACGCAGGGACATCCGAGCAGGTGTAGTTTCCTTGTGCCTGCCCACCTATACTGGAGTGTTGGAGAGATATTTGGTGGTGGAGAGCTTTATGGATGAGTAGTTTCCTCATGTTAGTGCTGGGCACGTGAGATTGGAGACGTTGACATCTGGTAGCCAACGACAGACGCAGGGGAATAGGCGTGGGCGCCGTTTCAGGAGGCGACCCCAGGATGGAGGATCTGAGGCTCAAGGCTCGTAGGCCAATTTTGGTCAGCCGCAGGAGAGGCGTTGTTATGCTTCCGACGGTCGGGGACATCTTCCTAGAGATTGTTCGACCCGACGTGCTACTGAGACGGAGCCGGTAGATGGACCGCCTTGGCAGAGGCAGCGTCTCGAGCAAGGAGGTCTACAGGGTGGCGCGCATGGCAGTAGAGCGAGGCCAAGAGGTGGAGGTGGTAGGCGGTATCAGTTTCGACCACCCCCACCCCCAGGTGGTCCACGCCAAGCTCAGGGAGCTGGTGGCCGATGCCAAGGACAGCTGAATGCCCTGGAGGCTGTTGACCCAGAGGATCCGCAGATGGATAGAGGTATGCCTTGTGTATTTTCTACATTCTGCAGTAGTTTGTTAGACACTGTTTAGAGGTACTCTTTCCTTTTTTTGCGTGATCGAGTTTTGTTCCGGGCATTGGTAAGACCCTGAGTGGGTGTTGTTTGGCATGCTTTGAATGCGTAAGGAAGAGAGATCCTTCCCCCGCTGAGATGGATTTTTGTGACGTGATTAAAATTGTTAGGGCGAGTCAATTACACCCAATGAGGATAGTGTTGAGGTGTGGTGGATGAGTCCCTCTGACTTATGTGTTCGGGCATGGGCGTTTGTGGTCGAACTCGCTGGTGAGCGAGACCCAGTTGAGAGTTCAGTCGCTTTACTAGTGCTTAGGGATTTTCAGGGACGAAAAGTTCTAAGGGGGGGAGGATGTAGTGACTCAGGTTTTTGGCCCTGTCAGACATTGGAATATTTCTATGAAGAATTCCAGAGCTAGGCACGAAGACGACGTGCAATTCCGAGGCCCGGTGTTACCGAAATAAATTTTATAAAAATATTAAGTATTTTTATATGATGCACGGGGTGGGGGTTGTAACAGCCCAAGATTTTATAAAAAATATTCTTTTTAATTTTATTAATGTCTTGTGTTGTATGCTACACCAAAAGGAGCTTGCACAACACGCATCCTTGACTTGCCTTGCATTACACGCAATCGCGACCTTCCTCGATAGCGTGTGTAATACGCAATACCAAGTTTCACTAAACAACGATATGCTATTAAAATATTATTAAAACTAGCCGGTATGAATAGTAATAACCACTTTTTAAAATTCTGTAAATCTTATTTTTCAAAATGAACTTCATTTTTGGATTCGGAGTATCGAATTTAGCCTAAGGTGAAATTTTGGTACTTTTCGGATAACTTTCATATTCTGATGAATAGTGAAAATTACTAAATTATAATTAAAAACAACTTTTTTAATCGAAATAATTAATAGTGATAAATTATTAATTTGAGTGGTTTTAAAGTATATTTAGAATATATTTTTACAATTTAATACAATGTTGGTCATTGGATGTAATTTCACATTTAAACCAGACATAATCAAGTGTCAATCTTTTGATAGATATTGTTTCTTAAAAACACGCTATTTGTTTTAACAGAGGGATTTAATTATAAAATTAATTAATGCAAATTCTATGATATGAATTTGGTAAAATAGACTTCATTTTTGAATTCGGAATATGAAATATAGCTTAGGATGAAATTTTGGCATTGTTCTGAAAAACATCAATTTTTGATGAATAGTGAAACTACTAAGTGGTAGTTAAAAAAAATTAATTTCTTCATAAATCTTAATTTTACCGCTTCTGTGAATGGAATTTCAAAAATCCAAGAGACACGGTTGATGTCAGTAAGTAAAATGTGGTTCAATGAGATGAAAATAATTTTTGGTGAATAGTAACTTTTTACTTTTTTTTACCACGGTTAATAGTAAATAGGGTAACTAAGGGTAAATATGATATTACTATTACCCTAACACATGTCCTAATTCTATTGGATAAGTGTAATTCGACCAAAAACAACCTTATGAATATAATATGACCATTTAGGTCCACTTGGATTAGATTATGACATTTAATATTATATTATTTAATGAATAGTTAAAATAGTTAAAATCAAAGTTTAATAACTAAAACATTTTTAATATGGGGATATACATAAGATAAATTCGACTATAAATATTAATTAGAAATATAAAAATATTTCCTACATAATTATATTTTATTTATAATTTTTAGACTTTAAATAAATTAATTTATTTATGACACAACGATGATGCAGTAATTACCCTTTTAAGGAAATATTAACATAATTGATGTTATAAATGCTCAAATGAATGTAATTTGATACTTTTTATGACTTAAACTAATTTTCTAGGTTACTATGATATATTAGTGTTGATTTAATCATTTTGGTTTGAACATATAATTCTGTTATGACTTTCAAAAAAATCATATATCAAATAGTGTCAAAATTGACACAAAAAAGTTTTTAAATCAAATATTATATTATTAATTGTTATTTTATTCCTAAAAATATAAGGTTCGGCCAAATGACTTAGATAAGGATATATTTATTAATAATATACAATTTGGGGTTATTTTGGCATGTTATAGTAAGTTTATTAACCATATAGTGAAAGAAAACAAAAAGACACGGTAAAAGTTAAATTATTTAACTTAGAGTTAAATCTAATTGATAAGGTTAAAATAATACCCTAAACTTGTCTAAATCCTATTGGTTGATAGTATTTCGACCCATCCCCACCTTATCTTCGAAATAAGACCCTTTGGAGCCATTATAAACCGATTTTGACTTTAATATAAAATAAAATTTTGAGATATTCCTAAGGTGCCCCTCTCCTCCCTTATAAAAGGGCACCTCCTCCCCCTCCTCCTCACACCAATTTGAGCACTCAATCTCGGCCAACCCCTGCCAAAATCTCTTCTCCACTTCCCTAGAAACATCCTAGAGGTTCTGGTCTTCCTCAAATACCAATTTTAGTGCCCTAAGAGGAGGTCTCAAAGAGGCGCTTCAAAGAAGAGGTAATTACCGTTACCAATTCTTTCATCTTTATTTCTTCTTCCACTTCTTCTTCTTAGGTTGTTTCATTATGAAGTAATAACATAAGAATCACTCATATACTGATATGTTATTATAAGTATGAAACAACCCTATTTCACCATCTATCCATCTTACGGAAAAAGAAATCACTGCGTGTGCGTACGTACGGAATACCGTCTCCACGCCGTGGTGTAATCTATTTTCCACCACCACCTTACATGGATGGGTATAATGGTGTAAAGAATAACTATACATAGTTATTACAACATCATATTGATTCTGATATATTGTATAATCCACTCCGATTCAATTCAATATTTATGAAAATGATATCATCGCTCGTGCGTACGTACGGACTACCGTCTCCACGACGCGATGAGATTCATTCTTCATGTTAACCATTTAAGAATGATTATAAAGTATATATAAGAAATAATAATGAAATATATGACATTATAAAGCTACTGTATTATGTATATATATATATATATTTATGTCATCTACTTACTTCCATTTCAAGACAATAAGGAATGGAAAACAGCGTTCATGCGTACGTACGGACTACCGTCTCCATGAACGGTGTTTTTCATTTTATCTATCTATTATATATATATATACTGAATATATATGATATATAAATCAAATTTTATATTCTGGAAGTAAGTAAATCATGATATAAGTAATAATAATATCAAGAACAACAAGTCAAAACACCTACGATAAATGAAACGATTTTACCCAAAACGCTTTTTTAACATGGAATTTACAAAAGAACGGGTAATATAATGTCATAAGTGAACCATATATTATATCATAACAATGAATATGATTCTATAATAAGTCAATGACATTATTTAAATCATTATACAGGAGGTTCGGAAACATACGAAGCAAATCGGACCTAAGGTAAGGGAAATATCACAATCTCATTTTTATCCGAGATTGTTTATTCGTAAGTATTTATTGGGGTGTATTTTATCATCCACATACATGTTCCCTCAATATGTAATATTGTTTCCATCCAATTACAATATTTTAAATCCAATTTTACCCTTCGGTGAGTTTTTAGTAAAGAATATGAAAGGAATCTTTTGTCATTTTTTTCGTATGAGGTACTTTTTGACTTTTCCGACAAAAGTACGAAGAATGTTTTTTTAACTTATACGGCATGAATGAATTTTTAAAACATTATTTCCAAGAAGCTTCCTTTACAAGTTTTCAAGTTTATTTTTAATCAACTTCTTTTAGTTTATAATTGTATGACATGTTAAGAAAAGAAAAGTGTTTTTGAAGAAGAAAGGATATTTTCCTCAAGAATGGAGTTCAAGTGTTTTATCAAAATTATTTTCCATCTAAGATAATAAAGGGTTCTGTTTTTATCTCTTTAATTACATTGATTTGATTATGTTGTGAGGGAATTATTTTTATGAAGTCATTTTCCTTATATGATTTGTTTTATGATGTCATGATGTTTCAAGAATCCCATTTTGTTACATATGTTATGCGATGATGTATGTTTTATGATTATGTGGCACACATAAGAAAGGATTCATTATAAGATGGGTGGGACCTATATCTCCCTCCAATGCATTGGGTAAAGATTTTATATCTCATGAGATAGACATGGCTGGAATGGTAGGTTATACCGGTTCAGTGAAACAGGACTGAAACGAGGGTTACTCGATTCAGAAAGGGACTTTGTCCACTAAGATAGTCTTGGCAATGAGTCTTGACTAACAAGAAATGATTCTATATGATTATGTGTGAATGCCACAAAGTTTCATGTTTTATGTTATGATTATTGTGATTACATTTCACTGCCATGATTTACCCCATGTTATGAAATTATGATCTCTTTTGCAGGTTAAGATTTCCAAAAGTTATGTGCTTATGTATATGATGTGATTGATATTTCTTTTGTTTACCCTTACTGAGCATTTGAGCTCACCCTTTTATGTTTTTTCCCCCAGGATATAAAGTAAGGTTTTAGGTATAAAAAAAAGATCTTTATGGGAGATGTTGAAGATCTTTCACCACGATTAGAAGATTATATTCCGAGTTTCCAAAGACACTAAACTATTACGGTCCTTGTGTGTGTGTTTTTGTTATGTACTAAGTATTCCGCGAATGTAATGTAATGTCCATGTACATCAAGATACAGGTCTCTACAGTTGGTATCAGAAGAAAGGTTTAGTCAACCTTTGGAAACTAGGATGCGAAAACATTAGTGAGATCCCTAGAGATATTTCTAAGGTATGTCTAGGGATGTCCCTAAGGATACGTATACGTATAAGCTATAATCCTAGAACTACGATACCGATCTTAGAATTTAACCTAAGATGTTAGATATTAAGGGTACTCCCCCTTTACTATGTTGTTTTCCCTAGCATTATTTTGCCTCTCACACTATTCTTTTTGGGTTTTAGAAAATGGCTGGAAACAAGATGATTCATGATAATGGAGGATATGATGGACAATGGAATGATATTCTTCATGAGAAACCAAATGAAATGGGATTTGGAAGTCCAAAAATCATTATTATGCCGAATCAGCAATCTCATAATATGATCAATAAAGTAAAATTTGGTAAGTTTCCTGACTCAACTAATAAGAGAAAGATGGAATTTCATGATGACCATAGAGGAAAGAATGTTCAATTTCCCTCATGTAAATCATGTGGGAAGAGGCATCAAGGAGAATTTTTCAAGGGAACTGGAAGATGCTTTGGGTGTGGAAAAGAAGGACACAAAGCAAGTAAGTGCAAAGGAAAAGGGTCGGTTAACACCATGGATGAGGATAATGGTATTGCTACGACATCAAAAATGGTTAAGTGTTTTAAATGTATTATGCAAACAAATGCCCTAAGGGAAAGACTCATGAAGAGAATCAATATGGTCATATGGGTAGTATTTATGTGGATGATGATGAAGAGACTACAAATGATATGTGAGATGAAATTTTTTTTGCTCGGTCAATGGTTTGAGAATGTAGTGGAATGATTACATGTTTATGCTACTATGGAATAAAGAGACATCTATGGATTGTTACACTGTTGTCTTTCCTTGTGTTTTGAAAGTGTATGATTAATGTTACCAGTATCCATGAAAGGTTATTCAGATATTTTTGGAATGTAGATGATATGCGCATAATGAAGGGATAAGGAGAAAATTAAATGTTTGATAGTATTCATGAGCTCATGATTGATATAAGGACTAAGTGATATCATGGTTTGAGTATATAGAATTTTGAGGATTTCGGTATGTGAAAAGTGTTAACTTTTAACTGCAGGTATTCAAGAGAATACACGATTAAGGACTTTGAATGTTTGGAATGTGACCAACAAAACATATCTTATGATATATGGGGATCGATGATGGTGTTAAATCTCTGGTAATCATTTTCACTATATTATGAGAGTCGACTGCAGTATTATGGATAAGCCTAAAAGATTGGAATGGATTATGTTGGACATAAGTTAGTATTGTTTGTTTTTTCGATATTATTGATGGGATGTTATATAGTTTTGGAAAAAGGACAACCTGTAGGACGGGCGACAGCCCTTCGCTTCGGACAAGGCTGTGGGAATCGAACCCACAACCGAAGTGCGACTGGCCTTTATCGCCTACCACTGACCTACAGGAAGTCCCTGTTTAGAATAAACTAGTTTTATTATATTAATTAGTATGATATATGAAGTATAAGTCCATTTTAGGAACTATATATGATTAATCTCACTATAGATCGACTTATGTATATAATTTTTGCTAACCTTTTGTTTGAGACAGATGGAATGACCCGTCATTCTATCACATGATCTGCTAACACTTCACGAATAACAAATTCAACTTAATTTATTTAAGAGATGAAGTGGAAATTGTTCTAGGCACAAACAATAGTGAGATTGTTCCAAAATAAAGAAAGTATTTATTCCAATTCAAATTTTCAACTTTAGGGAAATGATCTTGAAAACCAAAAATGTTGTCCTAGTGATCTTATACCTGATGAATCGGATGGTACCTTAGATCGTCACAAATTTATGGATTTGTGATTATTGGCTTTTCCATAGCCATGTTCTCTACCACTCTCCATCAGAACATGATGGTTAGATTTCTCTTCCATATCCATATTTTCACCTATGTGGAAACCCAATGATTAGTTTATTTGGGTAAGCGTTACGTTTCATAATTTTGGTTTTAAAGATTGGTTTTGATATTCCTTTTTACGATGTGGGTTTCTATTAAAGAAACTTTCAAATATTAAACCATTTATAACCCCGACGAATTTCGAGGGCGAAATTCCTTTTTAGGGGGGTAGAATGTAACAGCCCAAGATTTTATAAAAAATATTCTTTTTAATTTTATTAATGTCTTGTGTTGTACGCTACACCAAAAGGAGCTTGCACAACACGCATCCTTGACTTGCCTTGCATTACACGCAATCGCTACCTTCCTTGATAGCGTTTGTAATACGCAATACCGAGTTTCACTAAACAACGATATGCTATTAAAATATTATTAAAACTAGCCGGTATGAATAGTAATAACCACTTTTTAAAATTCTTTAAATCTTATTTTTCAAAATGAACTTCATTTTTGGATTCGGAGTATCGAATTTAGCCTAAGGTGAAATTTTGGTACTTTTCGGATAACTTTCATATTCTGATGAATAGTGAAAATTACTAAATTATAATTAAAAAAACTTTTTTAATCGAAATAATTAATAGTGATAAATTAATAATTTGAGTGGTTTTAAAGTATATTTAGAATATATTTTTACAATTTAATACAATGTTGGTCATTGGATGTAATTTCACATTTAAACCAGACATAATCAAGTGTCAATCTTTTGATAGATATTGTTTCTTAAAAACATGCTATTTGTTTTAACAGCGGGATTTAATTATAAAATTAATTAATGCAAATTCAATGATATGAATTTGGTAAAATAGACTTCATTTTTGAATTCAGAATATGAAATATATCTTAGGATGAAATTTTGGCATTGTTCTGAAAAACATCAATTTTTGATGAATAGTGAAACTACTAAGTGGTAGTTAAAAAAATTAATTTCTTCATAAATCTTAATTTTACCACTTCTGTGAATGGAATTTCAAAAATCCGAGAGACACGGTTGATGTCAGTAAGTAAAATGTGGTTCAATGAGATGAAAATAATTTTTGGTGAATAGTAACTTTTTACTTTTTTTTACCACGGTTAATAGTAAATAGGGCAACTAAGGGTAAATATGATATTACTATTAACCTAACACATGTCCTAATTCTATTGGATAAGTGTAATTCGACCAAAAACAACCTTATGAATATAATATGACCATTTAGGTCCACTTGGATTAGATTATGACATTTAATATTATATTATTTAATGAATAGTTAAAATAGTTAAAATCAAAGTTTAATAACTAAAACATTTTTAATATGGGGTTATACATAAGATAAATTCGACTATAAATATTCATTAGAAAGCTAAAAAGTTTTCCTACATAATGATATTTTATTTATAATTTTTAGACTTTAAATAAATTAATTTATTTATGACACAACGATGATGCAGTAATTACCCTTTTAAGGAAATATTAACATAATTGATGTTATAAATGCTCAAATGAATGTAATTTGAGACTTTTTATGACTTAAACTAATTTTCTAGGTTCCTATGATATATTAGTGTTGATTTAATCAACTTGGTTCGAACATATAATTCTGTTATGACTTTCAAAAAAATCATATATCAAATAGTGTCAAAATTGACACAAAATAGTTTTTAAATCAAATATTATATTATTAATTGTTCTTTTATTCCTAAAAATCTAAGGTTAGGCCAAATGACTTATATAAGGATATAGTTATTAATAATATACAATTTGGGGTTCGTTTGGCATGTTATAGTAAGTTTATTAACCATATAGTGAAAGAAAACAAAAAGACACGGTAAAAGTTAAATTATTTAACTTAGAGTTAAATCTAATTGATAAGGTTAAAATAATACCCTAAACTTGTCTAAATCCTATTGTTTGATAGGATTTCGACCCATCCCCACCTTATCTTCGAAATAAGACCCATTGGAGCCATTATAAACCTATTTTGACTTTAATATAAAATAAAATTTTGAGATATTCCTAAGGTGCCCCTCTCCTCCCTTATAAAAGGGCACCTCCTCCCCCTCCTCCTCACACCAATTTGAGCACTCAAGCTCGTCCAAACCCTGCCAAAATCTCTTCTCCACTTCCCTAGAAACATCCTAGAGGTTCTGGTCTTCCTCAAAGACCAATTTTAGTGCCCTAAGAGGAGGTCTCAAAGAGGCGCTTCAAAGAAGAGGTAATTACCGTTACCAATTCTTTCATCTTTATTTCTTCTTCCACTTCTTCTTCTTAGGTTGTTTCATTATGAAGTAATAAAATCAGTATCACTCATATTCTGATATGTTATTATAAGTATGAAACAACCCTATTTCACCATCTATCCATCCTACGGAAAAAGAAATCACAGCGCGTGCGTACGTACGGAATACCGTCTCCACGCCGTGGTGTAATCTATTTTCCACCACCACCTTACATGGATGGGTATAATGGTGTAAAGAATAACTATATATAGTTATTACAACATCATATTGATTCTGATATATTGTATAATCCACTCCGATTCAATTCAATATTTATGAAAATGATATCATCGCTCGTGCGTACGTACGGACTACCGTCTCCACGACGCGATGAGATTCATTCTCCATGTTAACCATTTAAGAATGATTATAAAGTATATATAAGAAATAATAATGAAATATATGACATTATAAAGCTACTGGATTATGTATATATATATATATATATATGTATGTCATCTACTTACTTCCATTTCAAGACAATAAGGAATGGAAAACAGCGTTCATGCGTACGTACGGACTACCGTCTCCATGAACGGTGTTTTTCATTTTATCTATCTATTATATATATATATACTGAATATATATGATATATAAATCAAATTTTATATTCTGGAAGTAATTAAATCATGATATAAGTAATAATAATGTCAAGAACAACAAGTCAAAACACCTACGATAAATGAAACGATTTTACCCAAAACGCTTTTTTAACATGGAATTTACAAAATAACGGGTAATATAATGTCATAAGTGAACCATATATGATATCATAACAATGAATATGATTCTATAATAAGTCAATTACATTATTTAAATCATTATACAGGAGGTTCGGACACATACGAAGCAAATCGGACCTAAGGTAAGGGAAATATCACAATCTCATTTTTATCCGAGATTGTTTATTCGTAAGTATTTATTGGGGTGTATTTTATCATCCACATACATGTTTCCTCAATATGTAATATTGTTTCCATCCAATTACAATATTTTAAATCCAATTTTACCCTTCGGTGAGTTTTTAGTAAAGAATATGAAAGGAATCTTTTGTCATTTTTTTCGTACGAGGTGCTTTTTGACTTTTCCGACAAAAGTACGAAGAATGTTTTTTTAACTTATACGGCATGAATGAATTTTTAAAACATTATTTCCAAGAAGCTTCCTTTACAAGTTTTCAAGTTTATTTTTAATCAACTTCTTTTAGTTTATAATTGTATGACATGTTAAGAAAAGAAAAGTGTTTTTGAAGAAGAAATGATATTTTCCTCAAGAATGGAGTTCAAGTGTTTTATCAAAATTATTTTCCATCTAAGATAATAAAGGGTTCTGTTTTTATCTCTTTAATTACGTTGATTTGATTATGTTGTGAGGGAATTATTTTTATGAAGTCATTTGCCTTATATGATTTGTTTTATGATGTCATGATGTTTCAAGAATCCCATTTTGTTACATGTGTTATGCGATGATGTATGTTTTATGATTATGTGGCACACATAAGAAAGGATTCATTATAAGATGGGTGGGACCTATATCTCCCTCCAATGCATTGGGTAAAGATTTTATATCTCATGAGATAGACATGGCTGGAATGGTAGGTTATACCGGTTCAGTGAAACAGGACTGAAACGAGGGTTACTCGATTCAGAAAGGGACTTTGTCCACTAAGATAGTCTTGGCAATGAGTCTTGACTAACAAGAAATGATTCTATATGATTATGTGTGAATGCCACAAAGTTTCATGTTTTATGTTATGATTATTGTGATTACATTTCACTGCCATGATTTACCCCATGTTATGAAATTATGATCTCTTTTTCAGGTTAAGATTTCCAAAAGTTATGTGCTTATGTATATGATGTGATTGATATTTCTTTTGTTTACCCTTACTGAGCATTTGAGCTCACCCTTTTATGTTTTCTTTTCCCCAGGATATAAAGAAAGGTTTTAGGTATAAAAAAAAAGAAGATCTTTATGGGAGATGTTGAAGATCTTTCACCACGATTAGAAGATTATATTCCGAGTTTCCAAAGACACTAAACTATTACGGTCCTTGTGTGTGTGTTTTTGTTATGTACTAAGTATTCCGCGAATGTAATGTAATGTCCATGTACGTCAAGATACGGGTCTCTACAGGGGTGTTATATCTCTTAAACAGTAGCTCAGAACGAGAATCTGAGGGCACAGTTGCGTCCGGAACGTGCCGTTTACCCTAGGCAAGGTGTAAACATTGTGGGCGCGGGCCTGTAGTGGGAAACACCACCGGAGGAGTTTTCGTAAATAAGTGGAAAAGTCCATTTATGAGTGTCAGCTCGAATAACTTCTGAAAGGAGTCTCGGATTGAAAATCTGAGTCCGCCATTGCATTCATAACGGTGCGTTTACCCTAGGGATGACCTTACCTTTGTTCGCATCGGGCATCGGGCGGAGGCGAGACAGGGCCCGGAGATATGAGATATTTTTGTTTAAAAAAAATATCCCCTCCTTAAATCCCTCCTCCATCATGCGCAGGTGGTGGAACCACCCTCCCGACCTCCAGTTCTTCGCCGTTTCGAGCTTCGATCATCCGTTTTCAGCGCCGTTCGTCGGCAGATCCAGCTTCAGGGCGTCGCGAGCACCGTTCTGCATCCAAAGTGTCGGCGATCCGCCAATAGGTAGGCATTTTACGTTTTGAAAATCCCGGGTCCCAAATTTCTGTGTTTTTCTCTGTTTTAAACCTTCATATGGGTATATCGGGTCCTGGGGGGCGCGCAGATGCTTTCGGATTTGCGTTTGGACCCACGAGGCGCCTCCGGCGGACCTCGGAAGGTTTGCCGGCGGCGGCCCGCGGCCGGTCCGACCTCTTTTTGTTATACGGGGGTTTTTAAACCCCCGTATCATGCAATCCGGGAGTTGGATTTGCGTACCGTTTGCGGCGACATGACCCTGACAACAAGGATAACTCTCTGGTGTGGGTTAGAGGGTTTGAAGGTTTGGGATCGTGGCCCGGGAGTTAGAAATGTCGTATAAAATAATATTATTTTACAACTTCGGGCCGTTGTTACTTCTACCCGGAGCGTCCGAATTACGTGACATCAGTGGCGTTGAGACCCTGATGGTATGACGGACGTTTTGAGTTGGTTTCCGAGTGTTGGGACTGAGAACGGGGTGTGGGCCCCACGAGGCTGGGTTTTGGCGTTTGCAGAGAAACGCAGCTTTTGCACCAGGAGTCTGATTTTGGCGGATGATTAGTCGATCCTGTGTGTTTTTCCGAGATTATCGCAATGGTGCGATCCGTTCGATTGGTTTCGGGATCATTGTGTGGGCCCCGCACGAGCTAGATATGGTGAATAGTGCCTTTTTCACCAGTGCTCTGTTTTGGGTGAGTAAGCAGGCTATCCTGTGTGTTTTTCGGCATAGATCGCGATGGTGGCCTCAGTTTTGTCCTTGGAGATGCGCAGTGTGGCATTTTTGTGGGTCGCTTGGGTTAGCGACGTTTTGGACCAGCAGTGGTTGAGGGTACTCCCTTGGTTCGTTCCCACGAGGGTTCGTGTGGCATCACAACCTTCTTATAGGTTTGTGATCCTCTCGATGCAATGTTTAAACTGTTAGAGGTGTGGCATCCCTCCGGTTGGCCTGGAGAAGGATCCTCTAGCATCATTTCCCTAGATCGGGTTCTTGGTATCACTGTGACTGTTTATCCACGGGCGGCGATTCCCTATCTAGTTGGTTAACCCCGTAGGGTTGTTGCATCATCGAGAATATGATCCCCTATGCGGTGGGACGTACTCAGTAGGGTTGTGGAATTGTCGGTTATACGATCCCCTACTCAGAATGAGGTGTACAATAGGGTTGCAGTATCGTTGGTTATGCGGTCCCCTACTTAGCACATGGTTCCGGTAGGGTTGCGACATCGTTGGTTCGATCCCCTACATCGCGAGTTATATCAGATAGTGTTATAGTATCGTCGTGAACACCTTTATATGGGAGACACTCCACTATCTGAGTGATGTGCTTCTGTTGAGTGCCAGATCAGGTTGTGGTATCCCCCAGCGGATCCTGGTTGTGATCCCCTATCTGTGAGAACTACGTATGCCAGAGCGGGTTGTGGTATCCCCCAGCAGACACTGGGAGTGATCCCCTATATGTGAGCTACGTATATCAGAGTTGGTTTTGGTATCCCCTAGTGTACCCTATAGGGGATCCCCTATCCAATGAGTTTGGTGGTTATGTTGTTTCAGCGAGTTTTCAGTGATGCTAACAGATAAGCGTGATCTCTCGGGTGAGCGTCTCAGAGGTTTGTGAGAAACCCGATGGAGTGTATCTCTCAGATGAGTGTCATCTGGGATGATAGTGATCGTGGACTGTGCTCTCCTGGTTGTGGAGAGTTGTTGGCGACGAGTTTGGTACCTCTTGTGGCTTTGTGGTGTGAGGTGAGTTTATATGGATTGTTTAAGGTGCATGTATGGGCATACACCTAAGATAAGATGACTAGTTGTGTTTAGCCGAGGATGGTCACAATATGGAGTTTCTCTCTCGTATGGGTTCCCTCTGGCTGGGATGAGAAGATTGTTGCCTTTCAGTTGCTCTCTTTTGTTTTGGTTTTTTGGGGTCCCTATAGAGTATGTTTATACTCACCCCTACACGGGCTTTCCCCGCACATGTTTGTGTCTTGTGCAGACCACAGGCCTTTCGACGGAGTCCCAGGAGGACCCGGAGCAGGCAGAGCTGAGTGAGTGAGACTGACCGAGGTGTTTTTCTGTGCGGTGCCGAGGGATCTTTCCGGTGGTGTTTGTGGCAGCGTTCCTATTCTTCAGAGCAGGTTGGATGCACTTTTGTAGTTTACTTTTGGGGGGCCCTGTTTTTTCTTTGTACTTCTATTGTACTCTGGTTGTGGGAGAGTGTATGCATGCATTTTCTTTTCAGTTTTATATATCTCTACACTATTGCATGGAGGTGTATGTGGGTGCATGTGTACAGGTACCTTAGGATAAGGCGTCCCATGTGTGTGATAGCCTACTCGACGCTGGTCGCACGCCCCTGGCCTATTGGAGGTGGGCTTGGGGAGTCGCGACTCGAGCCCCGTTGGGTCGGGTTATGACATTTCCCCTTCTAGGAATGATGTGGGAAGATGATTACATTGACTTTGTGGTGGGAATCCTGAGGTATCCTTATAAAAATTACACTATTTGGGTTGTTATGGTCAACTAACAATAGTAGTGCCTTTATTTCCCATGTGGAAGACTTTCATATGGGATCCATTGGGAGACAAGTGCATTCAAGAGATATTTTGTCTCCATAGGGTGACACAGAGTATAATTTAAGACCATGACTCATATATTAATTTTCACTTCTATCAATTCATAAAAAGGTTCTTGGTCCATATGTTTTACTAAGTATGACATTTCAGCCATATATAGACTTGTGGTCGAAATGTACAATAAATGTTTTAGAGGATATTATTTATACATGAATTATAAAATTTGGTGGGACTTGGGAAAAACAAAAAGAACTTATGGATTTCTCTAATATTAATAGTTATGAGGAAACTAATCTTATGGAACAATATGAATATTTTTATGGTAGGCCATGCAGATATCTTCAATGTAGGATTGAAGAAGGTGAGTTAGAGATATTGGGACAGAGTCTCATGCATGAGACATTGGAGAATGTTTGGATGATTTAGAAACACATGGATATGGATCATAATTAGTAGAAGTCATATGTTTATTGACACTGAACAAAACATGAGTTTGTAGTGGTTGATAATGTATTCCTTCACATATTTCATAGAATTGGTCACCATAGGATTTGGGGAAAGGGAATGTTGGCACCAAGGATTGTGGGACCTTTTTCAGTAATGGAGATAATTGAGCTAGGTATCTATTGATTGGATCTTCCATAGAGGTATGAAATTTCTTATGTGCCACAAATTTGGTGGTATCTAACCAACCATTCTAATGTGATGGATGTTGATGATGTTGATCTTGAGACTGATAAGTCCTTTGTGGAGCATCTGATAAGTGTCTTGGATCACAAGGAGAGTGTGTTACGGGGAATAAATGTGCTGATTTTTCATGTATGATGTCAACATGGGAGTGTTCAGGAGGAATCATGGGAGATAGAATCAAATATGCAGGCTTAATGGCTCAATCTTTTAACTATGGAATCTTAGAGATTATTGAGAGTAAAAATCAAGGAAAAGATGTTATAAGGTGGGGAGATTGTAAGACCACTACCTTTTATGGAGATGAATCTTTCACATTTTATGTACTATTTCTCATTTTTTATCATATTATTATTCGGTTTTCGTTAGTAAATTTTTCAGTGAAACTATAGATTTTTTGAGGGTTTTTGGGAAATGCATGGTTAGAACATTTACTTCCCATAAAATTCACACTAACCTAGAAAACCATGAAAGCCCAATAATAAGGGTATTAAAGGGTTGGTGGATGGTTTGGAAAATTTTTCTCCCTTCCAGAAGTAACCATGAAACCCATGAGAGGAGGAACACATTTAGGTGTGCATTTTGGGAAAACTGTGATCCCAAAACTAGAAACCAGACATGAAAACAAAATATACTCCTATAAATTAATTCATAAAATAAATGAACCCATTATAATATCCTTAAACATTCCGAAACAATGATAACTAATTTATATTGGATTTTTAGGATCCTGGACATATTTCAAGGGATTAAAAACATCATTCTTGGAAAATTAAAGATCATTTTGACAGATCTGCACCTCTCTTAATAAGTGATTTATTCCCCTTTGGATTCCTCTAATGCCCATATCAATTTCAGGAATAAAAAAAAGTTTTATTATCCATTAGTGCAGGTTTACGTATAGGTTTTGATAGATCTAAATTAGTTTTAACTTGGACCTAGATCATGTTCTTTTTTTTTGATCTTGGTTATTTAGCTTCAATTGGTGATTTTCATTGGTGAGCTTTCATCATTTATTTTTAGGTAGATGGTATATTATTCCATTACCAAAGTCTTTATTTCAATTACGTGTATGTAATTGGGAAATCACAATTTCATAGTTTTCAATTGTAATTTGAATTGAATTATTTTAATATGTTAATAAGTTAGTGGGGAAATGAAATTGTACAAATAATGGGAAGGTGTAATTGGTCAACTGTAGGGACTGTGAAATTGATTGATTATTATAATGATTAATTGGTTAAATAGTGGTAATTAAGAGATTTTTATCTTAATCTGGATGGGTTAATGAATTATTTGATTAAATATCAAAAAGGGGTTTAATGATGAATTGTTTATATTATTCCTTATGATTGAAATAATGAATTATATTTTTCATGTTAAATTAAAAAGGTACAACTTAATGAGAGTGTTTGATATGATGGTTAATGATGCACAACCTTGATTTATATGAAATTAGTAGTTGTGTAATATTGTGATATTTGTGATATTAGTGATACTGATGTGTTAGAGTGTAATTGAGGCTCCAAAAACCCATGTTATTTTTAGGTGTGGATAAGGACTGATGCTCCAAATACCCATGTGACATTGAGGTGTGGGATATGAACAAGGGGTCCAAACACACATGATTTGTTATATATGACATTCTATGCCAGCAAGATTATCATTGGACAATAGTTATAATTTGACTTGATATGAAGTGAAATAAATTGATAAATGGTAACCATGGGATTTTGATATGTGATATACCTTGGGGATAATTCAGACTCTAGCATGGGGGGATGAAGGTGTTGATTCTTCAGGTGTCATAATGAACTCAGTGAAATTATGTGTTTAATTAAACAATAATGAAATGAGATTAATATTTACTTTATGAATTGTATATTATTATTTATATAAAATCATACACTATTATTGACACGATATTGTTTTAGATGTTATTTGTGGTGGCCTACTGAGTTGTACTCACACCCTACTCAGTCTGTCTAATCATTACTCAAATATACTTCATGTTTGTAGTTTTGGATTAGGGCATGATCCATTTATTAAATGGTTGAGTTGGGATGTACCATGGATGATGGAACTATACATCATGTCGGGACCACTTGGGAGTGTCTTTGTGTCTTTATTTTGGGTTTTAATTTTGACACATGACACTTATTTGGCACGAAATATCTACAATTTCGTTATGGATATTTTTTTTAGTTTTGGTTCATCATGGGATATTGGTTTGTTCGAGTTATTGTATTATTCTTGTTTATGGTTCTTGTGATTGGTTATTGCTTGGTTATTTCCATTATTGTGATACTCTGATAATGATGGATTAGTTTTCCCATGTTATATATATATTTGACCCCCACTACTTGTTGTCAACCGTTGGAATATGGGGAGGTGTTCCTAAGGTCACGTAACTGACTGGCATAAGGTATCGATATGGGGAATTGGGATTAGGACTTCCCACAAACATCCTTATCATAAAATGAAGGATTTTTTATGTTGATGTTTACATCCAAAAAATATTTAGCACACACCCCCTCAGTCCCCTCTAACATAAACATGTACGATAATGTCGACCAATGGTAAAAAAAATTACCTTTCAAACCATCAAAGATATCAAGAAACATCATATCAAAATTAAAAGGCATTTCCTATTCCTAGATGTTAACAACACGTGTTGTATCCTCATTAACAAACAGATCCTCTATGAGGGCCTTTAAAGCCTCTTACCTTAATAGGTGTCAATTTTTCTAATCAATCACCCCATGTCGATCCCTGTAAGCATGATTTTTTTTTGAAAATAGATAATATAGATTTTTATAAGAGATAAATAGTTGGTATATGACTAAATGATCACCTCCTATTTTTAGTGAAATTCTTCACCAATTACATTTCAAACCCACTATAAAAGTGGTTTTGAAACATTGAACTCAACATAAATATGAGGAGATATTAGGAATCAAGTATTGTTTTTTACTACTAGAACACATGTATAAGCCAACCATGTTATCAATAATATTAATAATAGAGGTATTTTGGTGAGGAAGTATGAGTTTTTGAATTCATAGACATAAATCCAATTTAGGTCCATATAATTTCATATTGAATTCATAAGAACATTATAATAGGAAAAATCAATAGACATTGTTGGTTTGCTGGATTTGGATCATGGGAGGATCAAGTCAACCTAGAAGAAAAGTGAATAATGAAGTGTTATTTTTTGAGGATCCCAATGATTTACCATTCATATAAACCCCAATAACTGAAGTTGAACCTATTTAAATAATAAATAGATGGCTGATTCTCTCTGAAGTGACACACCAAGGTTAGATATGGAAGACCAAAAACTTTTGTGAACCCCAAATTCAAAAGAAGAAGTTGATGTGAGCCGTCAAAAATGTTTAGAACTGTTTAGTTGATCATAATATCTAGGAATATGGGGAGGGAATGCAAAAATAATTTTCTCGAATAATTTAATTATATGTTAATCTTTCTGAAAACTATTGGATATACTGAAGTGGAAAATGCTAAACATGGAGAAAGTTTCTCTAGTTTTTAAAATCATTTGATAAAGGAAATTAATGAGATAGATGATTTAAATAAATTATTTAATGAAATTTTCCATGTTTTTTAAATAAGAACAGAAGGCTATCATTGATGTAATGAATGATCAATATGAAAAAAACTAGATCAATAATATTTTCTCATTACTTATATATATATATGTATATATAATTTTAGATAACGATGGTATAAAGTTCCAAATGGAATGCCAATATATATTTAAATCAATTTAGGATAAAAAAACATTCCAAATATAATATTTGCGAAACATGGATTCCAAATAACAAATTTTTAAAATGTGTGAGCAGAGTCTCCCTAAAAATAACAATAAAGAGCTATTACTATAACAGTTGATTCCATACAAATGTATAAAGGGGTTACTTATTATATTAGATCTCTACATAAGGGAACAAACAAGTTGACATCATTCAAAATTCAACATCAAGAAATATATATATGAAAATGATTCCATTTACCCTGGTAAATAAAGGGTTTTTAAATCTTTTTTTTATTAATTAAACATGTTCAAAATCATAACCATTTAAAAAATAGTATGAATAAGGTAAATGAGGTAGTTAAAACTAAATTCTCAGTAAATGAAGTACTATTTATGAAAATTTGTTCTTCTATATAATCCTTCTAGACAAATGACAAGAAATATAATTAGTTTTCATCCCAAAAAAACTACAAAATTATTCAAATGAAGTGATCATGATTTATTTTAATTTTTTTTATGAAATATTATTGCATAGTGCATCCAATTTCATTTATAATATGACAATAAAATGATCGAAGGATTCCAATAGAAAGGGGGATAAAATAAGTAATGATGGAAATTTGAATGATGTAATGGAAGAATCTAATTGTTATAAATATATTAGAATGTAAGATTAACCTACTATGAATTTTAAATGGAATTGGTCATAGTGAATAGGTTTGTGGCCACAAATATTTCAATAATTGCACAAAAAATTCATAAGAAAAGACCACATAATATAATGAATAAATATATACCTTTCTTTGGAAAATAATCATGATAAATGCATCAAAAAAAAACACACCCATTATGTTTAGAAAGAATAGAGGCATGCCAAACTTGTGGGAAAATGAAAAGAAGACTAATAATTAACAAAAATTCAAGTAGAAGAAAATGTTATACACTAAACATAATAATATACCTATTTTCTGGGAGAAGATATCACAAAATGGATTACTATAATAATTCCTTTTATATAATAATTATTTAAATAAATCATATGAAATAGTGGGAATGTCATGAACAGTTCCCCAGGGCCCGCATCATGACTACCCCAAGCCCACCTTCCATAGGCCAGGGGCTGGCAACTAGCACCAAAGGCGTAATTCCCTATAACTGGGAAGGCATTTCCTTTATAAAACATAAACACACACAACCAGAGAATAAGAGGAAGAAAACTATAAGTAAAGCAGTATAAAAAGTGTGATGAAAATACAAAGGGGCCGGAAATACAAGCCCAAGAGAAAGGTACAACTATAACTAAAAGTAAAGTAAACCTGAAAAGACAAACAGCTGAATGGTGAAGCAGCTCCTGGATCGTCCTCTGGGTTCCTACTTGAAGGGTAGGTACATATGTCCTCCTCATCACTCCACGTCTATCGGTCCACTTCGTGTGCCATCACGCCGAGTGTCCACCTCCGGGTACCATTCAATCCTCATACACTCTACCACGGTCAGCGATGTCCGTCGTCTGCATCCAACACAACGAGGTGTGGGCATAGCCCGTGTAGGGGTGAGTATAACGATACTTAGTATGGACCCCGAGACCCTCAATGTCTCACTAAATAAAATAAGGATAAACTAGAATTAAAGATCTCAACAGATACCCTTTAATTAGGTATATAGCCATACATGTACCTAAGTTATCATGTAACCCATATCAATCATGAGGAAAACACAAAGGTCATTGACTCAGATCAAATGGGGATTTTCATTATCGAAACCACAACTTCTGGGGAACTCCCCCTCTGTCGAGTACAGTGGCCCTATCATGACTCCGAGGAGCTACTCACTAAACTTAGACTGCTGAGGTACTCCTCCTGTCGAGTACTGCGGGTCTGCTACCAAATACAGGGCACTCCGTCCGCTGTGGGTCTACCACCAAATACCAGGCACTCGCCATAATAGCGTACAGAGGTACTCCTTTTGTTGAGTACCACAGGTCTACATCCAACTACCAGGTGCTCCGTCTGCCATGGGTCTACCGCCAAATACCGAGAGCTCCATCCACAAGGCTAATCAAATCACTCTGAGTCGAATCGGTCAACCAGTCATCAGGTCTACGACTACTAGGTCTCCGAACTCTGTACGCTCATCTCCAGGAGGGTCTGATCCATGATCTACTAGTCGATACTTCCAAGTTTCATGTAATCTCATGTGGAATAATCTCAAAGGACCGCCTCGTCATTGGGGTCTCAAGGCAATAGACAGCACATCAATCGGACGCCCAGTCTTTGAGTTATTAGCATTTTTGTTTTTAGGGGCCCGATTGGTTTCTAAGCCAAACCAAACCAACCATACTCCAACTACTTCCAATCCTCAAGTACATTATGTAAAAATAACCATCTCATCAGAAGGAATCATAAGTAATTGACAGAACCTCAATCGGACAACCGGTCCTTAAGTTATAAGCGTTTTATTACCGAGGTCCCAGTCGGATTCATGTTCGATCTAACCCAGTCGTACTTCAAATGACACCAGTTAAAAAAACTGGTCACACCATTGTGATCCATACCAAAAAACACATGAGATGGACTACCCATTGGTCCAAAACGGATAACCAGTGAAAAAGTTGCATTTCACTTCAACACGCTTGAACCGGGCCTCGTGGGGCCTGCACCTCAACCTCGACAAAAATATCCAAAATTGGTCTTGAAACATCCCTCTTAATTCCATGGTCACAATGTCGCAGATGGTTCGTCATTCCGACACTGTATGAGAGTGATATGTCAGATACAAAATCCCGTAATAATAATATTGTCATTATCATTGGGTGTTTTGTGGACCTGAGCCACAAACCAGAATTTAGTATCGAACATTAGACTTGAATTGACCGTCTTAAAAACAGGATTACATTGCCCCTGACGGCAATCCAATAAGACGCCGCACACATGAGTTATGGCCCGTCAAAGATTTAATAATAATATTAAATCTATTATTTTCCGAGCGCTTCAGGTACCTGATCCAAATACCTAAAAAAGACATCCAATATTGGACTCAGAATTTCCATCTCATAATATTGTCACACTGCCGTAGACGGTTCATGAAACTGAGGTCGCACGAATAAGTTACGGTCGAAAAAGTGTTTTATCCACAAAATTAATAATAACAATATTTTATTATTATTATTAATTGTTTATTTAATTCATATTTACAACTCTAAACTCAATCACGCGTTGGCCCCTTCTAGTGCGCTAAAATTTATCAACAAATCCCTCATTTACCATTTATTTCTCTTTTTAATTTTAATCCCTTTCAAATTTATTCTCTCTCCAATCTACCACATTATTCCAAGTTCCCTTCTCCTCCAAATTTCACACGGCCCTCAAGAACTGGGAACGCTGCGCCTCCGCCTCAGACAAAGCCTGCTTCTGGCTTGCTGAGCTGCTATACCTTCGGTCCACTGCACCTTTGTTCTAACATCAACAATTATGACGATCGCATATTCTTAATCCTCAGATCATGATCTCCACATCCGCTTGTCGTGATCAACAAAACATCGAGTTTCCCGCGCACATAATTATTTGACGATGAAGAACATGTGAAGAATGCACGCACCATGAATAAGAAAGGTTCTTGGATTAAGTGAGGATCGATAGCCGTGTTAGTTTGGCCATTATTTTTGAGAATCTAGAACATGGGGGATTTAAAATTAAATATTTATCATGCTTCAAGAATCTCAAATTCAGGATAAGGAAGAAGAAAAATTAATTCAATCAATTGTTTATCGATCCACGAATTAATTTATTTAATTCGTGTAAATCATGGGAAATTAAACCAGGGTAAGGAATCCAAAAAGATAAATCCAAAAAATATACGCTCATGCTCGAGTGTATAAACCAAATAAATGAGTAATTTAAAAAATTACCCTACATTGCAAAGACATCGGAAGCCGTCGATCTGTGGAAGAAGAACGTCGTGGTAGATGACGTCGTGAAGAATGGAATCGCAGAGAAGAGAAAGGAAGGCATGTCGTCATTCTTCGTGGAACTGACATCGTGGAGAAGAGGGAATCGTTCTTCATTGGAGGCATTCTTCGTCGAAGAGAATAACACTTTCTTTATCTATATCTCTAGATCTTTCCTGGGTTCTCTCCAACACCACAATTTCCCAACTAAAATAATAGCTCTTCCTATTATTTTATCCTCACAACAATTGATTTAAGAATAAAACACTATAATTAATATATTGGAGAATCCCATTAATTAATTATAATGTGTTGGAAATTTAATTGGGAGGAAGGTGGAGAGTTTAACACAGTTAATAAAGTGAAGGGTTGTCACAACAAATGCAAGGGAGTTTAAGGGGTTTTCAAGAGAGATGAAAGGTTTGGGCTCGTGTGGGCCCCACCACTGAAATATCCACACAAGGGTAGTTAGGTGGTTATGGGCCCCACCCTTAGCTCCCCTTTGTAGGATTTAACCACCATAGATATAGATAAAATTGTTTTAACGATTTTATTTATTTAATTCTAAATCCCCAATTATTAATTCTCAACCCGCTTAAAATGAAACTACGATAAAGGATCCCTTAAGCAATTACCGGTGCTACAAGTTCATCAGTGCCCTCATATTTTAATTTCGAGCACCTGTTCAAAATATAGGAAAACCCGCTCGTTCATTCACTGAATGTACCTGAGCTAAACTTCAGAAATTGATTCCGGGCACACCGGGCCTCGGAATCAAGTGTCGGCAGAATCCACAGACTCATAAAATTACAAAGTATTTAAGAAAGAAAAAAAATTTCCTTGAAATTTCCAGGTCATTACATTACTCCAAACTCAAGGATTTACGTCCCTATAATGCTTCAACACACAATAAGGAAAAAAAAGAGGTACTAAGCACACATCTAAGCCTTCCGTTCTCATGTGCTCTCCCGGAGGTTTCCGTGCTGCTAGCGAATGTGCACCAGAGGAATCGACCATCCTCATAGGACCCACTCCTATCGATCTTCAGTATCTTCTTAAACCTACTTGAAAGTTGCCCCGTCATTGATATCTAGCTCCCAGTGGTCGATGATGAAGGTTAAGTCATGCACCCATCTCCTCAGCTGAGATACGTGGATGACGTTGTGCACCCGCTGCAACTAAGGTGGAGGACCATGCGGTAAGCCACCTCGACTACTCTGCTGAGAACATGAAAAAGGTACGATGAATCGTAGAGATGACTTACCGCATCGGCCAAAACTCTATAGACCTCATCTAGGTGAGACCAGTAAGAAAACACGGTCTCCATCCTCAAACTCCAGTGGTCTCTGTCTCTTATCAACATAGGATTTCTGCCTGCCCTGTGCAGTCTTCATCTACTCCTGGATGATCTGCACGTTCTCTATCGTAGATCGTACCATCTCTAGTCAGTAAAAAGTGGGCCGACTTGGTATGTCAGTCGTCGATCACACTTCTTCGCCTATGATCTGTAAGAGCTGCTAAGATTTCTGCTTTTCCGAAAAGAGAAATCTTGTCTCATCCCCTGGATGAACTACGCCCATTGCCTAATACAGTCAATCTTGACATGAATGATTCATCCATGCCATGTACGACATCGTAAGGCCTCAACGCTACTACCAAGAGATCCAACCATCACTCTGGCCTCCAAGGGTTGAGTCACACTATCGGCATCAGTGTGTGGTCACTGGGTCTCCTTCAGTAGGAATCTCAAAAGTGAGGGTCAAGTCAACAGTTTAAAATAGAACCTCTTAGTACACAAAAAGGAAGAAAATAAAATGTAACAAGGACAAGGGACTTTTATTACTGCAGCTTGAAGTACAAAGACACAACGAAAACACAAAAAAGACAACATGGAAACTAGAAGCACCAAAAACAAAGGCCTCCATGCCTGGAACTAGTCCAGCTCCTATCCTCCTGCATCTGGATCTCTATAGTAATATGATTCAGCTGCCTGAAAATGTGCCCTCCCATATCCACCCATTCCTAGCAGTCGGAGTGGACCTCCTGGGGGTGGTGGTGGAAACACCTCGAAGCGTTGTCCACCACTAGCTACACAGCCAGCTCCTCTACCACGGTCAGCTAATCCTTGCGGTCTGCCTAGATCGAACCTCTACCTCTGCCTGAGAGGTCCTTCATCTATCTTCTGATCATCTCTACGGCGGGTCAGACAGTCACGTGCCATGTGAGTAAGCCCGCCGCAGTAGTAACACCGCCCACTCCTGGCACGACTGGCTCTGTGTCCACTCTGGTTGCCCCGCACAACTGGACCTGAGTCGTGAAGTCATCCCCCGGTGGGTCTGGTCCTCTTGGAACACTGTTTCGTCTCTCTACTACTAGCTGCAAAGGACTCCGCTGCTAGTCGACTAGTGGTGGGTCCCGCTACTAGAGACTTCTCAGCAAGGAAACACCCCACTAGAAGGGATTTCTCAAACACTCTCTTCTGCGTCAGAATGATGTGGGAGATAACTTAAGCTCTGATGTCTCACTTGAGTCCCTGCTCGAAGGACCAGGCCCTGAAGAACGGGCCTCGTTCCATATTATTGGAGTAACGTGAGAGGTCTGTGAACCTCTCTGAGTATTGAACTACACTCATGCTACCCTGCTATAGTTGAAGTAGCTCATGTATCTACACCGCTCGATGGGTGGCTGGTAAAAACTCCGCCCAGAACAAGCTCTCGAAGTATTCCCATAGAAGTGATGCCTCGTCATGCATCTGGAGCATTTGGCTCCACTATCTGCATGCTGCTTCTTAAAGGAGGCTGGCAGCAAGGATCACCATGAAGCACGCTGGTGTACCTACGAGCCTGAAGACTCTCACCACAGCCTCTAGCCAATCCACAGCCGCCTGTGGGTCCATCTCTCCTCGGAACATGGGTGGCCTCTGGCGCTAGAACCCGTGCAGCACGCTCAAGAGGCGTGCATCACCTACTGCTGGGGTTGGTGGAATCAGTGGCCCAACGTGTGGTAGTACCGCTGGTGCCTCCTCTGGTGCCTCAACTAGAAGAGGGCCTTGTACTGAGGCCTCATCACTTGGCAGCCTGTCAGTATGTACACCTCTCGAGGCTCTAGCTGGTCATCCACGGGGAGGCATCTTTAAAGAAACCGATGCGACACGGTCAAAAGATTATACCTCATGAGCTGACCTGGTTTGAGCTGACATAATGAAAAAATTTGGAAACACACATGCAATCAGTGTTTTCATGCACTGAGTAGGAAATCAAAAGTCAGGGTCCTGGTGTATGAATAGGTCGGCCGCCGCACCAACACCGGACTCCCTGAACTGAAAACCACACTCAGTACTCCTAACACTATTTATTCACAGAAAAGAAAATATTAGAGACCTATGATCAACGGTAGAACTGACTCCTATGATACAAATTTTTCATGAACCATTTCCCAGGGCCCGCATCATGACTACCCCAAGCATGCCTTCCATAGGCCTGGGGCTGGCGACTAGCACCAAAGGCGTCATTCCCTAAAAGTGGAAAGGCATTGCCTTTATAAAACGTAAACACACACGAATAGAGAACAAGAGAAGGAAAACACTAAGTAACGTATTATAACATGTGTGCTGAAAATACAAAGGGGATGGAAATACAAGCCCCAAATAAAGGTACAACTACAATTGAAAGTAAATTACAACTGAATGGTGAAGCATCTCTAGGATCGTCTTCCGGGTTCCTACCAGAAGGGGAGGTAAAGATGTCCTCCTCAGCACTCCGCGTCTATCAGTCTGCTCCATGTGCCATCACACCGAGTGTCCACCTCTGGGTACCATCCAGTCCTCATACACTTTGCCTCAGTCAGCGCTGTCCATCGTCTGTATCTAACATAACGAGGTGTGGGCATACCCATGCATGGGTGAGTATAACGATACTCAGTAGGGACCCCGAGACCCTCAAGGTCTCACTAAATTAAACAAAGATAAGACACAAAGAACGATCTCAACAGATAACCTTTACTTAGTTATATGCCCATACATATACCTAAGTTATCATGTAACCCATCTCAATCATGAGGAAAACACAAAGGTCATTGACTCAGATCAAACCATGATTTTAATTATCAAAACCACAACTGATGGAGAAATCCCCCTCTATGGAGTACTGTGGCCCTATCATGACTCTGAGGCACTACTCACTAACCTTAGACTGCTGAGGTACTCCTCCTGTCGAGTATTACGGGTCTGCTACCAAATACCGGGTGCTCTGTCCGCTGTGGGTATGTCGCCAAACACCAGGCGCTCTGCCTAATAGCCTACAAAGGTAATATTCCTATCGAGTACCACAGGTTTGCTGCCAACTACCAGGCGCTCTGTCCTCTGTGGGTCTACCGCCAAATACCGGGCGCTCTGTCCACTGGGATAATCAAATCACTCCGAGTCGAATCAGTCAAGCAGTCGTAAGGTCTACAGCTATTAGGTCTCTGCAATCCATACGCTCGTCTTTGAGAGGGTCTGCTCTATGAGCTACTGGTTGATACTTTCAAGTGTCACGTAATCTCACATGTAAGTATCTCAAAGGACCGCCTCGTCATATGGGTCTCAACGCAACAGACAGCGTGTCAATCGAACGCCCGGTCTGTGAGTTATTAGCATTTCCGTTCCAGGGGCCTGGTTGGTTTCTAAGATAAACCAACCCGACCGTACTCCAACTATGTCCAAACCTCAAGTGGAGTATGCCAAAATAATAGTCTCATCATAAGTAATCCAATGTAATTGATGACACATCAATCAGACGTCCGGTCCTTATGTTATAAGCATTTTATTACCGAGGGCCCGGTCAGATTCATGTTTGATCCAACCCGGTAATACTTCAGATGACATAGGTTAACCAAACCGGTCACACCATTGATATCCATACCGAAAAACACATGATATGGACTACCCATGGGTCCAAAACGGATAGCCGGTGAAAAATTTTCACTTCACCGCAACATGCGCTAACCGGGCCTCATGGGGCAGTGCCTCGACCTCGATTTAAATATCCAAAATTGGTCTTGAAACATCCATCTTAATTCTAGGGTCACAACGACGCAAACAATTCATCATTCCGACCCCGTATTAGAGATATATGTCAGATACAAGATCCCAAAATAATAATAATAATATTAATATCATTGGGTATTTCGTGGACCCAAGCCACGAATCAGAATTTAGTATCGAACATTAGACATGAATCAACGATCTTAATGATAGGATTACATCACCACTAATGGAAATCCAATCAGACATCACATGAATGAGTTATGGCGGGGGGGAAATTTAATAATAATATTAAATATATTATTTTACCAACGCTTCGGGTACCGAATCCAAAAACCAAAAAAAAGACATCCAATATTGGACTCGGAATGTCCGTTTTGGAATCTGGGTTGCACTACCATAAACAGTTCGTGAAACCGAGGTCGCATGAAAAAATTACGGTTGAAAAAGTGTTTTGTCAACAAAATTAATAATAACAATATTTTATTATTATTATTAATTGTTTATATAATTCATATTTCCTACTCTAAAATCAATCACACTTTAGACCCTTCTAGAGCATTGGAATTTATCAACAAATGCCTCATTTACCATTTATTTCTCTTTTAAATTTTAATCCCTTTTTAATTTATTCTCTATCAAATCTACAACATTATTCCTCGTTCCCTTCTCCTCCAAATTTCACGTGGCCCTCACGAACCGAGAATTCTGCGCCTCCACCTCGCACATGACCTGCTTTCGGCCAGCCACGCTGCTACGGCTCTGGTCTGCTATACCTTCGTTCTAACCCCAACAATTATGATGATCATAGATTCTTGATCCTCGGATCGAGATCTCCGCATCTGTATGTCATGCTCAACAAAACATCGAGTTTTCTACGCACTTAATTATTTGACGACGAAAAACATGCATAGAATGCGAAGACCATGAATAAGAAAGGATGTCAGTTTATGTGCGGATCAGTAGCCGTGTTAGTTTGGCCATTGTTTTTGAGAATCATGAACATGGGGGATTGACAATTAAATATTTATCATGATTCGAGAATCTCAAATTCAAGATAAACAAGAAGAACAATTAATTAAATCAATTATTTATCAATCCGCGAATTAATTTATTTAATTCATGTTCATCATGAGAAATTAAACCAGGGTAAGGAATCCACAAAGATAAATCCTAAAAATATACGCTCATGCTCGAGTGTATAAACCACATAAATGAGTAATATAAAAAATTACCCTACCTCGAAAAGACATCGGACGTCGTCGATCCGCGGAAGACGAACGTCGCGGTAGATGGTGTCGCAGAGAAGAGAAATGAAGGAGCATCGTCGTTATTTGTGTAACCGACATCACGGATAAGAGTGCATCGATATTCGTTGGATGCGTTCTTCATCGAAGAGAAGAACAATTTCTTTATCTATATCTCCAGAGCTTTCCCAGGTTTTCTCCAACACCAAAATTTCCCAACTAAAATAATAGCTCTTCCTATTTTTTTATCATCACAATAATAGATTTAAGAATGAAACACTATAATTAATTAATTGGAGAATCCCCTTAATTAATTATAATGTGTTGGAAATTTAATTTTGGGGAAGGTGGAGAGTTTAACACAAATAATAAAGAGAATGGTTGTCACAATAAATGCAAGGGAGTTTAAGGGGGGTTTCAAGGGAGATGAAAGGTTGGGGCTTGCGTGGGCCCCACCCCCCAAATATCCACACAAGGGTAGTTAAGTCATTGTGGGTCCCACCCTTAACTCCCCTTTGTAATATTTAACCACCATAGATATAAATAAAATTGTTCTAAAAATTTTATTTATTTAATTCTAAATACCCAATTATTAATTCTCATCCTGCTAAAAACAAAACTACGGTAAAGGTTCCCTTAAGCAATTACCAGCACTGCGATTTCATCGGTGCCCTAATATTTCAATTCCGAGCAATGGTTCAAAAGATAGGATAACCCACTCATTCGTTCACTGAACGTACCCGAACTAAACATCATAAATTGATTTTGGGCACACCGGGCCTCAAGAATCAAGTTCCGTCAGAAGACACAGACTCGTAAAATTACAGTGTATTGATAAAATTTTTATAAAATATTTTTAATAAATTAATTTTTAAATATAAATGATCATATATGTTTTAGGAATACAATTGTAAATTTTATGGTTTGAAAGCCGTTTTTGTCAAAACCCATGAATTGTTTGCAAGTATAGGTTTTTATTTTTAATGTGAAAATTCACACAATTAGAAAAATATTTAGATAAAATGAATATTATTTTTTGAATGATGATTTTGAGATTATCCAATGATGAATTTTTCATAATTTTCCGAGACAATATAATTTTTGGGTAAAAATTAAATACAGTTTAATAGTATACTGTTTTTTATTACATCATAATAACCTAATAGTGATGTAATAAAATACTATACATGGGTTGTTCGGGAAATATATTTTTTAATATAATAATAAAGCGATTTTTATTTTTTCATTTTACCAATATTTAGTGGACCCTTCAAGACCCATAAAACAGTTTGTCTTTTTAAAATTATTTCCTTGATAGTGTGACTCACCTCCACATAAGAAAGAATAATATTTTAAAAAAATAGGCATTTCCACTTATAAAATAATTTTTTCCACTCCACTTTGGAAAAAATGGCCAAAACCATGGGATGGGTTGGGGTTTCAATTAGTTTAATGTGTGGTTCCCAAAACCAAAATAATAAAGAATTCTTATCTTTTTCTATATAATCCCACCCAAGCTCCCACTTCCACTTAACTAAAATAATTTTGAGATAGATCAAACTATGTAGTACTCTCTATATAATCCTACCAAGGTTCCCCAATCTCCCAACAATCCACTCTCAATCATCTCCCAAGCCGTTGGGATCACACTTCCATGTAAGGGATTTTTCCTTTCTCTTTTTTTGTCAGAATTTCTTTATGCTGTTATAACACTTTTCATCAATTGAGAATATTTGGGTATTATTTTTCACCTCCCCCAAAATTAAATCCTTTTTATAAATTTTGATATAACTTTTTCCCTTTTATAAATGCCACTCATGTACACCTGTTACCATGTAGAAATTCTATAAGGGATTTCTTCCATTCTCTTTTTCGTCCAAATTTATTTTTATTGTTATTCCAATTTATTTACAATTAATAATTTATGGGGTTTGATTTAGAACCTCCCCCACACATACCTCTTTATTTTTGAATTATTATAGAACTATTTATCTCTCATTAATGCCTCCCATATAAACCCTTTACCATGCTGAAATTCTATAAGGGATTTCTTCCTTTCCCATTTTTCCAAATTTATTTATGTTGTTATACCCTTTTATTTTTGATTAGAAATGTTGGGGTATGATTTCTATCCTCCCCCATACTAACCAACTTATGTTGAATAATTCGAGACCTATTTATCTCTCATTTATGCCTCCCAAGTACATATGTTACCAAGACGATATTCCGTTAGGGACATCTCTATCCTCATTTACATTCATGCAATTTTTTTGTTTTGTGAATCTAAATTCCATTAAATATTTTGGCATATATATCTACATGAACTCTTTACTTTACATTTTAGGTACATATGATGAGATACCCCTTTCTCTCATATCAACAATTTTTATGAATTCTTATGTCATGTCGTTAGGCTACCGAAATTGCACTGCGATTTTCAAGACAAAGTCATTGTATAGTGAATACCATTCCAATTTATCTATCAAGGATATTCACATTTATGAACATTTACATAATTATTATAGAGTTTCATTTATGATTTCCAAAATCCTTTACCATTGAATAATTGATGATGTTTAATGAATCCATGTTATATGATCCATGTGGCACACTTATGCATGAAATGAAATGATTAAGAAGGGTGAAACCTGATAGCACTCAAATGCATTGGGTAAAGATTAGTATCATGACATATCATGTTAAATGAGGTTATAATCATGATAATTCAAGTTAAATGAGGTTTTAATCATGCTCCATGTTCAATGAGACTTAGCCCATGCTAATATCATGTTAGGTGTTGTTGCCACATTTCCATGTGATGATAATCATGATTTATCATTCATTTTTGTTCATGTTGTTATTATGATCCATTAATATGTATATTGCCTAAAATGTAATTTATTTCTCATGTTATGCCTTGTTTACTCCCTTACTGAGCTTTATATCTCACCTTTTTCTTATTCATGTTCTCAGGTTATCACCTACAAAGCTATGTAGGAAGGAATGTTGTGGTCATGTGAAAGAAGTATTCAATAATGATGTTGGGTTTTATATGATATGTTTTTATGTAATGTTCTTAATTTTCTATGATACTAGAACTCTTGATCCTCAATGTTTTCTTAAGTGAAGTTTTATGTAATAAATTTTGTTTAAGTGTGTAATAAATACTAGGGTTGTTAAATTTTGTATTAGTGGATAGGTTTGTAGTTATTTTAGGTAATAGGCTTAGAAAACCCAAGAGAATGCCTTAGGGATATGATCAATGATAATAAAAACATCCCTAAATCCTGGTGATTATTGAGTAAGTGTTTTATCATTAAAATACATTCCTATCGATATACGAGTAGGTATAAGTGGCTCTGTCACAAATATACCTAGTGGTAAAACCTGAAAAAACCACTTTAAGCTAGAGTAAAATGATAATAAGAGCAATACAATGGTCCTTGCTACACTCATGGTTATGAAAATCCTAGGGGATATGCTTTGGAAAATTCATAAGCTTAATATGAATCATCATTAAGGGAATTAAAAAAATTCCCCTTAGAATATATGTTGCGAGGTAGATCATGGATAACATAGACTGAAGCCTATAAATTCATAAGTCAAAGAAATAGGTGTAATTTACAAGTCATCCGGTATTTTCATTGGATTACCCTTTATTCCAACCAATGGATGGTAATAGGAGGACTCAAAATAACAAGTGATGAGAAGATCAAGGTGATGATAGTTCTATTAAGATGCCCAATCTGATGAGAGCGGGAGTTGCGAACTTTGTCATAATACACTCTCAGTTAACTCATGTTTTTAATAGAAACATGGGTCAAGAGAAATGTTCAACACCCATAAGAAAGAAAAAATCTCAATTGATATCTTCATGATACAAATGAATCCTACTTTTAATGGATCACTTGATCTCTCAATTATCGAGAAGTGGATAAAATCCATTGAGAAGGCATTCTCTATCCTTCAATGTTCTGAACAAGAGAAGGTACTTCTAGCTACTTATCGTATGGAGGGTAGAGCTGATCAATGGTAGAAATTGATCAAAAATATGAATCATGAGGACGAGATCGATGCAGTGGAAAAAAAGGATTTCCAAAAAATGTTTTTCAACAACTATTTTCCTCACACCTTCCAATTTAAGATGGAAAGGGACTCCTAGAACACAAGAAAAAAGGCGACTAATCCATTAGATCATATGAGGAAAAAATTACATGAATGTCACGATATGCCTCCAGATTTTTCATTACCCATGAATTGAAGGTTGATCGCTTCTTTGGAGGAAAAAAACCAAGCCTATGAAAAGACTTAGTGATTTGTGACATCGAAAGCTATTAGAAAATTTCCTGATGTGCCCTAAAAGTCGAAATGAAGATCAGTGAGTCTCAGGGGTATTATGGGGATAATAAGTGTAAGGTGGAATTTAATTCTGGTGGTCTGATGGAAAAAATCCAATGGTTCTAAGGAAATCCTGCATCCCACTTTCCAACGGTGCCGAAATAAGCACCTTGTAAATTTAATCAAGGGGATGAGGAAATACATTAGGTGTGGAAGAGGAGGGCACCTGAATATTAACTAATGACAGATAAATCATGTGGCTATGGTATAGGAAAGGAATGCTCTGTTCAATGCTCAACGCGTGATTCATTGCATCAACTACAAGTAATCGGGGCACTATGCAAACTTGTTCTGTAAGACATGGGTTTTTTGAGTCAACCAACAACCTCCAAGGCATCGAGGGTGAGTTTTTTTCCTCCTTACCACTAAAGTGAACCCCGAAAATGAAGTGTTGATAGGTACACTAGTTATTCATTAAAGAATAGAAAATAAACTTTTTGATTCTAGTTCTATGAATTTTGTGATATCCTAAAAGTTTAGAAGAACAATCCCAACACCACCACAAGTTATGAAAATAAATATGTCAGTGAGAATGAAAAATGGGGAAATCATAACTCCTCCCCTGTTATAATTTGTTTATTGAACATCCTTATGAACCTTTTCATACTCCCTTTGGTATATTTTGATGCAATTCTTGGCATGGATTGGATTTCCATATAAAAATCCAACATAAATTTCCATGATAGGAAAATTACTCCCAATATGTAAAATCGACCCCTAAATTTGTACAAGTTCAAGGAGGAGGATGAATCTTTGTTATCACCATCATATCAAGTGTGGATATTACTTCCCTAATATAATGCGTATCTTCCTCATATTATTGAGTCCATAGAAGAAACCATCCTTGAAGACATGCCTATTATGAAGGAATACACTGACGTGTTTCCCAAGGAATTTCCTGGTCTTCCTACTAGAATAGATGTTAAATTTTTAATTGATCTTATAACTGGGGAATTTCCAAAATCCAAGACTCCATGTAGATTAGCCATTGTGTAACTCATGGAGCTGAAGAAACAACTATAAGAGAATCTAGATGAAGGTTTTATATGACCAAGTGCTTCACTATAGATCACACTAGTCCTTTCATCATGAAAAGGGATGGGTCAATGCCAATTTTCATTGATTATCACGAGATCAACAAAATCAAAAAAAATAACAATTATCCTCTTCCAGAAATTGATGTCTAGTTAGATAAGCTATGTAGAGCACAATACTTATCCAAGGTTGATTTGTGGTTTGGATATAACCAAGTAAGGATAAAGAAGTAGGATATCCCCTGGACTACTTTTCATAAAAGATATGGGCACTATGAATTCATAGTAATGAATTTTGGACTCACTAATTATCCAACAATATTCATGGACATGATGAATAGAGTCTTTAGAGATTACGTAGACAAATTTTTGGTATTATTTAAAGATAATTTTATAATACACTCAAAAACCAAGGAGGATAATGAAAAGCATCTGAGACCTATTCTAGAGACCTTACAGTGGGAGAAACTCTATGCAAAGTATATAAAGTGTGAGTTATAGTTGAAGGAAGTATCATTCATGGGTCATATCATCACAAGAAATGGGTTATCAGTGGATCCCTCCAAGATAGCAAAAATTGAGGGATTGTTGAGGCCAACATCAGTAACAAATATCGGTAGCTTCTTGGGGTTAGTTGGATATTATCACCGATTTGTGAGAAATTTCTCATGATTGAAAAACCCACTTACAGATATAACTCAAAAGGGATTCATGTTTTTTGGGAGTGATGAATGTGAAGAGATCTTCAAAGAGTTGAAAAGGATTCTTATCACAGTTCCTTTTCTCACACTACCGACAAGTGGAGAACTTTTTGTGGTATTTAGTGATGCTTTGAAGAAGAGACTGAGTTGTGTGTTGATGCAAAATGACAAATAAATTTCTTATGTATCAACGAAATTGAATGTTCACAAGAAAAAATATCCAACACATGATCTAGTGTTGGACTAAGTAATCATTGCTTTAAAATTTTGGTGACATTACCTCGTCGGGGAGAAGTCTGAAATATACAAGGATCACAAAATCCTCAAGTATATATTCACACAGAATGAAGTAAATATGCACAATAGAATATGGCTAGAGATGATCAAAGACCATGACTACCCAATCCATTACCAACCTAGGATAGCAAACAAGGTGGTGGATGATCTAAGTAGAAAGGTCCTAATAATTCTATCATTGATGTGAATGGAAAAGGATATAATCTTCTTTGATTTGATGAATATGGACATGAGAATCACAAATAAGGGAACATCATCAATCCATTCACAAATGATTTCCCAAAAAACCCCTTTGGAATGATTAAAGGATGATCTATAGGATAATTTAGGAATTATGAAGAATGTGGAAACTATCAGAAAATGGAAATCCTCAGAGTTAAATGTTAATGAAGAAGGAATTGTGAGATTTGTTAAAAGACTATGTGTTCCATCAAATCAAGAGTTAAAGAAAGAACTTCTGGATGATGCACATAGTTAAAATTTCTCCATTCACCCAGAAAACACAATGAAGTACCGGGATATCTGAGATCATTATTGTTGGGATAACATAAAGAAAGAGATTGCTGAGTATACATCAATGTGTCTGGTATGCCAACAAGTGAAGGATGAGAGTCATAAGACTAAGGTGATGATGAAACTATTACCTATACCATCATGGAAATGTGAACACCTCCTCATGGACTCTATCATCGGACATCTGAAGAATTCCAAAGGAATCAATGCTATCTGGGTTGTATTGGATCGTCTTATCTAGACTGCACACTTCATTGCAATTCAAGAGGATTTCTCATTGGATCAACTAGAAAAGATATACATCAGAAAAGTGGTGTGGATTCATGGAGTAATACTATCAATTATTTCCAATTGATATCTAAGATTCACCTCTATGATTTGGAAGAGCCTCAAACATGCTCTGAAAACTGATATGAACATTAGTACGTCATATCACCCTCAAACCGATTTCCAATATGAGCGGACTATCCAAACACTAGAGGACATGTTGAGAGATTTATCAATGGACTTAAAAGGTGTATGAGATCAACATCTTCCTCTAATTGAGTTTTCTTACAATAACTGTTTCCACTCAAGCATCCAAATAGCTTTTTATGAAGCCCTGTATGAGAAGAGGTGTTGAACACTGTCATGTTGGGATGATGTTTGGGCGTGAAAACTCTTAGGCCCAGAAATGGTTAAAGAAATGGTTGAGGAGGATTAAACCATCCATCAGGGCATTAATGCTACTCAGAGTCAAAAAAAGAGCTATGATGATAATAATTGATTGGACCTAGAGTTTTATGACGGAGACATGGTATTCATCCACATATCACTGTTGAAGATATTTATGAGTGTTCTGAATAAAGGAAAGCTTAGTCCAACTTACATCGACCCTTTTGAGATCCTTAATCACATTGAAGTAGTGGAATATCAACTAGAACTCCCACCAAACCTATCTGAAGTACATGATGTATTACATGTATCACTCTTGAGGAAGTACATACCTAAAACATCACATGTACTCAATACAAAGGTGGTAACATTGGAAAATGGCCTCTCCAAATAAGAGAATCTGGTGAAGATATTAGATCCTATGGAAAATGTTATATTAAATAAGACAATTCCCCTCGTCATGGTGTTGTGGTGAAACCAAAAGATTGAAGAGGCATTGTGGGAATCAGAGGAAGTGATGAACTGAGGTTACTTGCATCTATTTTAGTGTTAGAAAAGGAAAATTCTAGGGTGAAATTTCATAAGGGGTAAGATTGTAACGAGCCAAACATTAATTAATGAAAATTCTAATTTATCCAATTAAATGTATTATTATGTGAAATGGTTATATAAAATATGCACTTCCTTGGTTTAATGTTTTGGGATTTCAAAAATACCGTTAAAAATTGTTATCATTTCTAATTTAGCTATTGATCATTGATCACATGATTAGTATAAATATAAGGCTTTAACAAATCTAATTTACATAGAAAAAGGAAGTGATGGTCTCATCTAGTACAATTGCTCTGTAGGAAGCCCATTTTTCAATGATAAAAAAGGAGGTGCTGTCATTGGGATTCGTTCTGAACCAATCCAAATTCTAGCTTCAACACATTACGCTCAAACAGAACTACATACGTGAGAACTGGAAGTTGATAGATATTACCACCCAAATGATGTTATCCAACCACCCCCAAGAGTCTTTCATCATTGCACACCTTACCCTTAGGTCAAATATAGGTATCATAAGGGGTTTTTTAATAACACCCTAGACCTATTATTATGGGTATTATTTTTTTATAGAATAAATAATATACATTCATTTTATTATTTTTACTTTGTATGTAGTTTTTAATGAATAAATAGTATTTTTAGTTAGTATTCAATTAAAAATATATTTTGATAAATTAAATTATTTTTTTAATTAAATAATATTTTAATAAAATATTATTAATAAATAAATATTTAAATATAAATTATCATATAATTTAGGAATAAAATTGTAATTTTTATGGTTTGAAAGTTGTTTTGGTCAAAACCCATGATTTCTCGATAAATGACCGTTTTTAATTTTAAAAGTTAAGATTCACATATTTAGAAAATTATTTAGATAAAATGAATATTATTTTTTGAATCATAAAGTTGAAATTATCTAATAATGATTTTTTCATAATTTTCTGAGACAATTGAATTTTTGGTTAAAAATTAAACACCATTTAATTGTTTAATGTATTTTATGTCATCATAATGACCTAATAGTGATGTACTAAAATACTAAAAATGGGTTGTTTGAACAATATATATTTTTCCATTAAAATAATGTGTTTTGAGGTCTATTTGATTTATTTTACAAATCTTTAATGGACCCTCCAAGACTGAAAAAACATTTTAAATATTTAAAACGAGTTTCATGAGAGTGTGAATCACTTCCACATAAAAACCTAATATTATAAGATTTTAGGCCATTGGACATATTAAATATTTTTTCCACTCCCCATTGGAAAAAACCATGGGAATCATTCAGGGAATGGTTTGTGGTTTTGATTAATATAATGCGTGGGGCTCAAAACCTTAATAATAATGAATTGCCTATCTTTTCCTATATAAACCCACCCATGCTCACAATTCCTATTCACTTAAATCCTTTAGATCTTGAACAAACTCTGACATCCTCTCTATATAATCCCCCCAGGTTCCCCAAGCTCCCATGAATCTTCTCTCAATCCTCTCCCAAGCCTTTGGGATCACACTTCTAAGTCATGGATTTCTTCGTTTGACATTTTCTTCCAAATTTAATTATGTTATTATACCACATTTTTTTCAATTAAAAATTTTGGGGTATGCTTTTTCAAATTTCCAATACATCCATCTTTACATTTTCATGAATAGAGACCTATTTATCTTTCATTAATTCCTCTCATGTACATATGTTACCAGGCCGAAATTCTGTATGGGATTTCTTCCATTCTGTTTTTTTGTCCAAATTTCATTGTATTATTATTCCATTTTATTTTCAATTAAAAAATTTAAGGTATTATTTATAAAATCCCCCAAAAATACATCCTTATGTTTCAATGATATGATAACTCTTCATCTCTCATTAATGAATCTCATGTACACCTGCTACCATGTCGAAATTCTGTGATGGATTTCTTCCTCTCTTATTTTGTTCCAATTTTATTTACACTAAAATACCCGTTTATTATTTATTATAAATGTTATATTATAATTATTAACCTCCCCCATACTTCTATCCTTATGTTATAATGATTTGAGACCCATTTATCTCTCATAAATTCTTCCCAAGTACACCTGTTATCATGCCGAAATTTTGTAAGATTCTTCTTTCTCCTCATTTACATTCAAGGAATTCTTTTGTTTTATGAATATAAATTCTATTACATATGTTAGGACATGTATCTATATTACCCCCTTATTTTTTTAATGTACATATTATGAGACACACCTTTCTCTCTAATCAACCATTTTTTTAATTCTTATGTCACGCCACTATGTTGCCGAAATTGCAGCTCAATTTTCCAAGTCAAAGTCATTGTGTATTGAATATAATTCACTTTTCTCTATCAAGGGTATTAACCTTTATTCACATTTAATTATTGATTATATAGTTTCAAGTATTAATTATTCATTACTTTATTGTGAAATAAATGATGATGTTCAATGAATCTATATTATATGATCCATGTTGCCGACTTATGCCTGAAATGAAATGATTAAGAAGTGTGCGCCCTGATAGCACTCCAATGCATTGGGTAATTATTAATACCATGATACATCAAGTGCAATGAGGTTTTACTAATTCGGATTAAATTTAATTTAGGGTTTACCCATGCTCTATGTTCAATGTTCCTTGGATCATTCTAATAACATGTTAAGTGTTTTTTTCACATTTGCATGATATGATAATCATGATATATCATGACTTTATGTTCATGTTTCTCTTTTGGTACATTAATATTCCAATTGATTAACAAGTACTGTATTCCTCATGTTATGCCTTTTTTAATCTCTTACTGTGCTTTATAGATCAACCTTTTCTTATTCATTTCCTCAGGTTATCCCATGCAATGCTATGTTAGAAGGAATATTGTGGTCACATGAATGATGTTTTCAATAAAGATGTTGTGTTTTATATTCTATGTTTTTCTGTAATATTCCTAATTTCCCAAGACACTTGACCTCTCGTTCCTCAAAGTTGACTTATGTGACGTTTTATGTAATAAATCTTGTTTAGGTGTGTAATTAAGATCAGAGTTGTTATAACATTCCCATATAATTTGTGTTTGTTGATTATGAAAGGAAATGAAGGTGATGCACATACTCAAGGGGTGAACTGAGAAGAAGAAACTGTATATTCATATATACAATATAGGATATATATTATATACCTTATATAAATCATCCTTCTAGTTTTATGTTTGTAATGATATATAAATTGTTCAATATTTCAACTAATTATAGATCAACCTTGTTAAAGGTGACCAAGATATCATAGATGTCTCATAATTTTGAAGTCTCTATCATAGATTTTTTTTAAATAATTTTTATTCACAATAATTTAATTTCCAAAGGAAAAAATGAGAATATTAGTTTTGATGATGTAATGATGAAGATCATCCCTTGAGGGGGAGTATTTAAAGAAGTTTTCAGATCCTTATATTTCATCTAAATCTAACATCTTTGGATGGTACACATTCCACAAATCATTGATTTGGTATGTTGGAATACACTCTTATCTATATTCACAAAAAATGTTGTCTTATATAAAGAGTGAGAACATATGTAAATCAATGAAATATATAAAATAATCTTGAACATGTTCTTGTAAGGAATTCAATAACATAAACTTCTGAGTATACATAAATTTATTTAATCTATGGTTTTTGATGAATGAAGTAATAACAAGTTTAATGTTTCATGATAAAATTTTTTTACAAAATTTTGTTTCAAAGAAGATAGACTTATATTATATTAATTTGTTGTAACCATTTTCTATCAACATTGATATATTTTAACTATATATTAGTGAAATAATAAGATATGTTTTATAAACTGGTATAATATTCTAAATTATGAATGGACAACATTAATGACTAAATTAAACCATCTAATTTTCTATATTATAATTTCCCAAGTAGAAATAGAGTGGAATAATTTTTTGAAAATTAATTAAGAGATAAATTATACTATCTTATCTTGGGTACTTTATATTTTTGATCAATAAGGTTGAGATTTAAATGAGAAAAAATTAGAAATGAAGAAATCTTATTGATTTCACATTTTCAGCATTATTACTAAAAAAATAGAAACATGGATATTAATGATCAGACACTGTGTTTGTGTGTTATTTTTTATAAAACATTTTACTATGTAATGAATTCGTTAATCTAAATATGTATCTAGGAAGAATTATTTCTTAGAAGTGTCATTTTGTTGTTTGAAAACATAGAACTCCGTGATCTTATGAGAAGATCTATCCATGGAAGTTCGAATATCATATAATCTTATTTTGGTTGAAATAGATTTTACAATACTAATTTTTGAGCATGAATTAATTAGTTTAATACATGTTATAATGTGCTTCAAATTATATACAACAAAAAAAGACGTGATGGTATGTTATTTACTGATTATTTTATATGAAGAATGGTTATGTTTGAGATTTAAGAAGGTGAAAGACCATGCAAGTAGTTATTTCTATGATTATTTTTTTGATGGTGATTAAATTCTATGAGAAAATATATATGCACATATATTTTTTATGTGGAATAATTTAAGAGAAGTTGGATTAAAAATTTACATAATGATTATTTACTAAGATCTATTATAGGAGTTTAATAAAAAAACATGTTCCAACTCTTGACTATCAAATGATCCCATCAACCCTATATGTAAGACCGAAGGAGACAACCACATTGGGGAGGATCAATATGGAATGTCTTAGGGGAATAATGTAAGAATAGGTGCGTAAAACATCGATAAAACAATATTGTGTGTATATAAGGTGAACATAAGGATGATTAGGGGACCAACAAGGGTGTTGCATGACCCGTTAAGAGTGAGTGTGTGCATTATTTTTGGTGATGAACTCCACTTCCATCATGAGTGGATGAGGTAAAGGAAATTACTATAATGTTGAAATTAACCATTCAAATGAATGATGTGGGATGAAGGTGAATGTGATGAGGATGAGTCCTCTTAAAAATATATAGATATAACAATACTATCTTGATAATGTAATTATATACAAGGTAATGAAACTTCTCACCTAATCTTCATACCTTATCCCTTTATTGGATATGAATTCAAGTCAATACATCTGAAATATAATTTATTCCATCATTTAATGAAAATCCTTCAATCTATCTCTTCTGATAAAACTAAAAATAATAATACATTCTCGACATCCTAAATCCATGCATGAAACATTTTGTTTCATGCATTCCATTATTTTAAGAACTTATCAACTGAGTGAATATGAGATCATATATCCCTACAATATCTCATAATGAAATCATGATAATTAATATATTTTACATGATTGTATGGATATAATTATCATACCATCACAAGAAAAAGTGGATTCACATGAGTGAATGTCAAAATTCTCCATGGAATCATTTGAATCCATACCAAGAAATATCTATAACATCTATAATTTTAATATTTTTTCATTTAAATCCTTCTTGACATGATGTATTCAGTATTTTTCGAGTGACTATCCACTTATGTTTCTTTGGATAAAGCAAGGAGATCTTGAAATTCATTCATGTGAATCACATATACTCTCTGAAATTACACGATGTTCAATAAATCAAAAGTTTATGAAATCATTTTTAAAGTTTGATCATTAAGGGAATTATGAAATATATGTATCACATATTTTATGAGACATGGCATAAAAATAGATGCCATTTTGGTGAGTAATTCACCTATAAAGACGTAGGTAGTGTTGAAGGGTTTAGATTTAAAATAAAAAGGGAATTAACTAAAAATATAGACATCATATGTTCCATGAAAACCATTTCATGTGAAGTTATCATACATGAAATGATCATGTGAATGAGATACATGAAGAAAACAATTCTCAGGGTGAAGAATAAGGGGTTTTTATGTCACTTATTTTTTTCATTTGATATGACATTAGTGTGAATATTTCATCCATCAAAGGAGGTTCTTACATGACCCCTTCTTGAAAAAAAATATGTAAGGAACATTATACAAAATGGATATTTTTAATTATTAGAAAAAAGATCTAGAATAAGATATATAAATTAAAGGACATTATTAGACATGATCCTTGATTTTATAAGGAATCGATTCATGAAAACACCCCATTTCAGTCATGAGATCAGTAATAAAAATAACTTTTCATGCTTGATAATGTATACATGATTAAAGAAGAGTTGAACTTAAATTAACCATACTAACTCATAAATGGATAATTAGTACTCATATGGATATTTTATGATAATGTTCTACATGGTTTAAGTAGATTCCATAGATTATGTGATATGACTACTGCTTTATTATTAGGGTTTTAAAATAAACAATTTTACTAAGAGGAACTCAATACTACAATCAATAATTGGTATTTTGTATCAAATATAGATTTCATTGAAGAAGTGTGTGGCCCAATTTTATTAATTTTAATATCAATTTGTTTAGGAATAATTTTTATACTATCAGTCCACTATATATTTATATTATTCTAATTAAAAAATAATAATAACATGATGTGGGAGTATCCAGATTGCTACTTAATCTTAGATAACCCATTAATTTATGTATTTGTGGAAAACCATTTGATTATTAAAAATTTATGGATCTCATTAGGATTCATTAGTGTCTAATGAATAAGAACTGTATTAAACACTTGATCACAATCGAAGAGACATGTTAATATCAGGTAATATTTTTCATTAAATATAATGATCTCAATAAACTTGGTTAGTTATAATAAAATTACTTCATAGACATTCCCTTTCTCTTCATTTTCATAAAAATAATATAGAATCTATGTTCATCTAGGATAATTGACACCATACACCAATTACATAATAAAAAAACACATGAGGAAAAAATAGTTAAAAATCATGGTTTTCATTATGATTAACTATTTTTTTGTGCGTGATTACTAATTAATGATGAATAAAATGACAGTTACATTTATTAAATAAGAATAAGTGGTATTAAAATATGTAAATATTTAATGTTATAAAAAATAACCCGCTAGTGATTTACCCTCATCTTAGTCTGGTCATCCCAATGTGATTTTATACATTATTATCAAGGAAATATTTCCTTTCTCAGAATAGATTATATGATTAGAATATAATTGAATATTTCAATTATCCTATCAATTCCTAATGGAGTGAAATGTTGGGTTTTTTTCAATTATATATAAAAATTCTTTCTCAACAAGGACATTGAATAATTTTGAATGATATAATTAAAAAAGATATAGAAGAAAAACCTCCTTAAAAAAGAGTAAAACTAATCAGTTTCTAAATAAATTATGATCGAGTAAGGAAATTTAGGTATGAGAGTTAATGATTTTGTAAATTATTATACTAATGAAGATAAATTAATTATTTCTATATCTTATAGTTCATCATTCAATCATGAAGATGTTGTATGCAATATTCTTGTTAATTTTTTTTCAGGAGATGAATTCATCAGAGAGTGTAATAAAATATATGAGGAGGTCAATACTGAATATTTTGGTACATTGAATGATATGCTACATAATTTTCACTGGAAATTGTTCACATCTAATAGTCTCTCATTAAAATTAATGTTGGAAGAGAAAATTTATCTTCAATAAAATATTAATTAAATAGATAATTTCATAAATTACATAATAAAAGAAAATATCAAGAAATCAAGGAAAATTCAATCCAAATAATAATAGAATGATAAACTTTAAGAACAATGCTCCAATTATTAAGATTCATGTCAATATAGGATTTACGAGGAAGAAGATTCCACAAAATATTTTTATGAAAACTTACATGTATTACAAAAAGAATAAATCTATAATTGATTCTATGAATTCTCATCATAAAATGAAAGAAAACAATATTAATCTTCCTAATATCTTCCTATTGGAGAAAAATAATATTTACGATGAGGAATTTATGAATATAAAAAAAATAATGTGAACAAAGTGGAGTTAGAGTAGGATGAAAAATCTATCCTAAAAATGAAATGTCTTGAACTGGGATTCATTATAGAAAATTATGAAAATGATTAAGATGATTCTTAAAAATAAGAAGAAAGATGATATGTGAGTATAAGTTAATTTGGCACATAAACATATTAAAAATATTATTATTCTAAACACATATACACCTTATTGTGAATTTGAAACCACTTAATGACCATTCTCAACTAGTCACTATGAAAAATATACCATCCAACCATGTATATATATCATCTATGGATTATAGTTCTATGAATTTTTTAGGTTCAAAATATAAACCCCAAAAAATTGATAAAGAATGGGAAATAATATATTTCTACTACATCTATAGAAAAGTATACAAGGTGTAAAATAATTTATTCCCCTAAATAAGAGAAATTTAAAAATGAAATGATAAATAATAATATAGAATCCGAATTACCCAAAATAATAGAATTATATTTAATTGATTTTGTTACTACTATGAAATTTTTGATAATATTTTATTTAATTGATGGTATAATGTAAATGAATAATAAAATAAAAGGATTCATAAATAAAGTTATAGGAACGTTTTATTAAATATAATTCAATAGAAATAAATAAAGAATTTTTTTTGAAAAAACTATTTTAAATTTCAATGAACCATTGATGTATTTGTTATATAAGTGGTCATAGTGAATAGACATGCAAGTATAAACCATTCATGTAGGTCACTAAATAAATTCATAATAAAATAATGTATGATATAATGAGTGAATATTAGCATTTATTGGAAAAAGTTCATGATAAGGTCAGTATAAAGAATATTACAAAAAAGTATACAAAAAAGATAGACATGTCATCCTTTTATTAATGTCATAAAAATACTGATGCTAAAAAAACCTATGAATAACAGAAATTGTAATACACCAAATATAATGTGATACATATTTTTTGGATGATGATAAGATAATGAATTAAAATAATATTATGAAAAACCGGTAATACCATTAAAAGAAAATAGTATCATTATGAAAGTGGTGAAAGTCACATGTATAATTCGATGTCTATCTTCCAAAAATGTTGTCAAAATTCAAAATGATATACTAGTAATTTAGCCAGCCCATTTAGAAAGAAAAATATTTGGAAAAATCACATGTGAAATATGATTATAATTCATGTGTAAGATTCCATATTACGAAATATAATTTCTTGATAGGTTTTCAACATTTGATAACCATTAAATACCATAATTAGTGATTGTAAGTTACTATAGGGATGAAAATATCTTAGGTAGTCGTCTAATAATATTCATATCATGGGATGAGATATGGAAGAATATTAATAATGTAGTAGGTGATTTGTGTTCCATGATAGAAATTTTAGAAAAGAAGATTTTACAAAGATTTGTTATTAAATACTGAAATGATTCATAGATGTGCAATATTTTTAAAGGGATTGTAATGTAATCTGAATGAGTTCACAAACACATGGGGGGGGGGAATAAGGTAGTTTCATGGTTGAGATATAATTCTCAGTGATGATACACTCTATAAAATAGAAAGGAGGTCCAACATACTCCAATATACATTGTGTTTGGTCATTATATAGGGAATTAAAAGTGATTCATATAATCAGGGGAAAACTTTGTATATAAAAATATATTGACGTTTCTATAAGTAGGAATAATAATTTTATGCATTATTGAAATCACCATATTGGATCAAACTATCTAATGATATAATGAATATTATTTTTTGAAAATGATCTGAGATGAACAATGATTAAAATAATTAAACTACGACAGTTGATCAATAAATTCAATGTCACTAGTTGGATTAGATGAAAATAATTTATTCACATAATAATTTTGATTTAGAATAATAACAGATGAAATGATCAATCATGATAATGTGTAACTGGAGATCATCCCATCAGGGGGACAATTCAAAGGATTTTCCGAAGACATATATGTCATCATAATCTAGCATTACAAGATTATACTTGTTCAAAATCTCAATGATAAAATATATTCACACTCTGATATCCTAAATTTATAAATATTAATTCTGATCTTAATAGGGAGAACATATGTGAGTTAGTGAAATGAAGAAAGAATCATTAATATTTAGTAGGATTAAATTTAAGAACATAACCATTCTAGTATACTTTAATTTTATTAATCATTATGTGGACATGACTACCAATATTTTAGGTTGAAGGTATCATGAGAATATATTTTTCAATAATTTTTCTTAGAAAAGTTAAAAAAATATTTTATTAATTTTTATAAAAAATTACAATGAACCTAAAAATAGTTAAATAGTATTTGTGGGAAAAATAGGTTGTGCTATATAAAATGGTATACTATTCATAATTGAGAATGGATAAGATTAATTTATAAATTATACCAATTTTTTCTACACTAGGTTAGTCTAATTAGGAATATATGGTAATAGATGAGGGAAAAATTCTTAAAAAATAAATGATACCATTCTCTATTTGAATATTTTTATTTTTCCTCAATAAGGGAGAGAAAATAAATTGATAACTAAGTGTAGAAATATAGAAAACATATTAACATCTAAATTTATACAATAGTATTGAAAACTAATACAATGGGGAGATTGATGATTCCAATTGTTATTTTAATTTTATCTCAATAATATTGTAATTAATGAGCCGCATGGTGGTGATGTAAATTTAAAAATAAGATTATAGGAAAATTGTGTGTTTTTTTCTAATGAATGAATATGCGTGATGCTTTAACTGGATAAACTTATGTTTTTTCAAAGGTTACATAATCAGATTTTGGATAACATAGATTTAACATTGGAATTTTTTTGAACACACAATTATTTTATCACGAACATGTTCTAATGTGTTGAAAATTGTTTAAAAAATAATATTAAGTAGTGGTATATAATTTGATGATGATTTCATATAAATAATTCTTATATTGAATAGTTATGAAGGTTGAAGGTCATGAGGTAGTCATATTAATGATGAAATATCATATAATATTTTTTAATTCCAAAAAACTATAAATACATATATATTTTCTATAATGAGTTTATTGAAGAAGGGGGTTTTGAAATGTCCTTACTTGTTAACAACTATATACTATTATGGGATTTTAATAAAAAAAAATAGGATAACCCTTGGCTAACCAAGGATCACCTCAACCACAGACATGGGGTTGAAAGGATAAACCATTTAAGAAATGATTGACTTGGCCAACGTCAAGTTGATTGTATTATATTTGGATTTCAGAAAACCAAAATAGTGTGCAAGGGTGTGTGAAAGGGATAAATGAGGATACATAGAGAACTTACCAAGGGTGTGGTGTGTCATATGAGGGGAAGTTGTTTTTAGTGTTTCTGGTGTCGAACCCCATTATTGGATTCTGTGGCTGATTGAATGGGAATTTATGTTAAGTGGTGCTTGGGTATTTGTATGATCAATGTGGAACATAGTCAAAATCATGTAATATTACTCCTTGTGAAAACACATAGATATAAAAGTGGTCACCACATCATGTTAATATATTCCATCTGATCAACCTCAACACTTTCTTATCATTCTTTATCAATTTTCAAGATCTGTATGTGTGTGGATACTTCTTAATCCCACTCAATTCCATTTTTTAAGAACATACTTCTAGAGATATACATCGATCAAACAAAAAATATGAAGACATGCCCGAAATAATTATTTTTTTCACGAAACATCATATTTAATTAATAGAATTAGTTAATGAACCAACCCATCATATAAATATGTGATCACATATACATGCCTCATTTCATGAATCCATAATGAGAAATATTATAGATTACATGATAACATGATGATAATTCTCGTGCCATCATGAGAATAAGAGGAATAACATAAAGAAATGTCTATTGTTATCATTGAATCAAGTGAAACCATCACATGATACAATAAAAACTCACATAACGTGAATCTCCTTTCTTTTACATCTTTTATTGAAATAATTATTCAGCTATTGCTGAGTGACTATCAACTGATGTGTCCCATGATCAAGAAAAGAGATCATGATAGGTGTGCATGTGAATATTATACACTATTTATCCTAGATGAAGTCCAATAAGCCGAGTGTTTCATCACTCAATGGTATGATTATATCATTAGAGGTATTAATAAATATGTTTGAAAACAATTTTATTTTCCATAAAATTTAAAACCACTTTCCATGTTTTTTTTCAATTCGCCTTTAAATCTATAAGCATAAGGATGGGTATAGATGATGATAAATGAGATAGTTATCTAAAAAAGGCTTCAAATTTGTCATAATTGAACCTATTTACACATAGTATTCATAAATGATACTATAACAAAAAGGGGTTCCATAAACTTACCTGGTCTCATTATGAATAAAGGTTCCTTGAACTCTAGGTTTCATAAATGAGAAGGCATATATGTGCATTGTTAATGTGATGTAGGAGGTTTTGGAGTTACCCATTTACACAAATCAAAAATAAGATCCTACATAAACACTATGTATTGTAATTTATAATATGTTGATACAAGGGAAGTTGTATTTAAGTTGAGATGTATGATATTATAAATTAATACAACTTATGAGAAGAATAATAATCAAATTAAGATACTATGCTACATGATCCATGTTATTTCGTGGAACAAAGTCATGTGAATATCCCCTTGTTTTAATGAAGTTAGTATGAAAACAATTTTTTGTAAAAGTCAACATATTAATGATGGAAGACTCATTGAATAATTAAATATATTATTATAAGTGGGATAAGAAGTTTTCATGTGGATATTTGATGATATTGTTATGCATGATTAAAATACATGAATAAGATTATATGAGATGATCTGTGTAGTGTTATTTTGGTTTAAAAATAATATATTTCATGATGAGGGAATAAATATTACAATAAATTCACAATATCGTTTTTTGATGTGAGTGAAAATGACAGTAATAAACAATTTTATATAATTTTGGACCTATTATCTCTAAAAATGAAATGATTATCCAATTTGTATTTTGTTGATTATCCTATGGGTTTGGAAGAATACTGAGATTACCCATTTACAATATATTAATTGCTATTTAAATAAAGAAGAATACTAAAATGACGAGAAAATCTATAGATAGATTTATAATCTATGAGGTCTCACTGATTATTGTATTTGAGGTAGACCATATGTCAACTACTGATTGAGGAAGGTGATCATGATTCATTCGTGATCATTATGAAAGACTTGTATTATATAGTTGAACACATTAAGAAGGATAGAGTGATCCATTAATAATTTGCATCAAAATTAATATTGAATTGTTCCTATATGATTCCATGAAATTGATTTCATGGACTTTTTATTTCATAGGACTTATTGATAATAAAATATATGTTGTGTCCATGTGCTATAATAACCACAGTTTACTTAAAACAAAATAATCCACAATAGAATCAAACCTGAATAAATCTGACAGTGTTATTTATGCATTCTTATTTTATGTGAATGCATGATAATTATATTTTCATATAAAATGAGATCCATTTTTTTAATATGTAACATAAGAAAAAAAAAGTATGCGATTTTAAAGTGATAAAAATGCATCCCACACTGATTAACCTCCATCTCATTGTGGTCATCCCAATGTGATCATAACACCCATTTACATAACACTTAAACTTAGTTGAATGACTGTTATCATCATTTTGAATTAATTGTATAATTAATATTAACAAAAACCTAACCATATACATATTTATAATATCATATATGGTCCATTTTTAACATCTTTTTAACCACTTCTTAATAGTGTCCAATTATTATAATCATTTCATGTGTTAACTGATTTGTTGTCTTATGCATGTTTTATAATTATGGTTTTTATTACAATTGATATGATATAGTTTTATCATATAAAATTGATATTAATTATATTAATATCATATAGATAATGATAAAATACATATATATAGTCATACATGAATAGTAGACATGAAAAATGTCACTTTATAGAGGTAGTAGTCCACACATTTAGATGATAATAATTATCAATTGTAAATGGGTGGAAGGGTATAGAATATGTGGTATAATAAATAAATTAATAATAATTTTGTTATTATTAAAGTATATATTAAATATTTCTATCATTATAACAATCTATGTTTGGCATTGATGTAAAAAAATTACATTGGTTTGTAAGGTGGCAGTTAGCCCAAAACAAAAATGATGGTTTTATATAAGATCTGATGGAAAAGGAGATGTTTACATATTATAACATAAATATAATAATATATAATAATATTTTATTTAATTTTTTTATAATACTATTATATTTTGGACATAATTATAAATGAAAATAGATAACTAAAAATGAATGTGTTCCATCGAGATGATTACCACTGCTTAAAGTTCATTAGATTACTTCATTAGGACATGATGAGGGGTCTATTTGGATGACCAAAACCACAATAACATTTATTATTATGTTAGGAAAATATATTTCCATTTTATTCTTAGTGTAAATTACTCATGATTTTTATTAATAAAATCAAGGATGTTCTATTTTATAATTGAGGAGGGTGGATCACAAGAACATTTTCAATGTTTTAAAATATTATTATGGGAAATTCTTAAATAGGAGGCTCCATATTGATGTTATTTCCAAAGTGAAATCTTTTAGAGTTTAATTAAATTCATTAATTAATATTTATAAATCTTTTTGAAATTTCATCCCATATCACTTTAGTTTAACACCCCCCTTTAATCAATTTTTATGTTAACCATGGTGACCCATTTTTACCATTTTTACTATTCACAATGATGAAAAATGGAAGTGTCCTCATTAAAAAATATGTAAAATATTATATCAAATATGAAGGATATTTTATTCTATTCTATTACTATACATTTAATAATTTTATTTAAAAATTAACCCATAAAAAGTGATGAAAAATAATTTTTTTTGTAAATTATGTTTTTTGATCATGAGATGCAGTTACATTAACTCTATGAATATTAATAATAATTATATTAATTTAAATTAAAATAATAATATATATATATATATATATGTAGTTAAATTAAATATTTCATTATTAGTGGGTACTTTAATTAGTTAAAACGGGAAAACATTTTTTATATAAAAGTAGTTTTTTTAAATATTAATTTTTTTCCTCCGATTAATAATTTCATTTTTTAAATCAAATTTACAATGAATTCATGGTTAATTAAAAATATTGTCATATTTTATTTTATATTAAAGGAGGTATAGTGTAATACCACTTTTTTAGTTATTCATAAAATCTAATTTCTATGTGAAAATTTCAAAATTTAAAAATGGTACTTTTTTGACATATTAAGTTGACACTAAATATTTATCCTATAAAAATATATTTTTTGGGCCAGGAAATATTAGAATTAGAATTTAATTAATTTGAAATTTTCAAATACAATAATTTATTCATGGGTGTTATAATATGGTTTTAATTAAGATAAATAATAATGTTATTCCCAATGAATAATAGTTCATAAATCAGGGAATAATGTTTTCTATGACATAAAAATGAATAATATACTGGGAAAGAGGAATAAAAATCAAATCTGAAGTAGATAAAAAGGAATGGAATCTTTTAAGGGTTCTATAACATTAAAAAGATCAAGGATATGGAATAATGATAAGTATAGGAAAATCTAATGAGAACACACATTATTCTCATGACTATGTGAATAATATAATTATTTTAATCATTTAAAATTTGAGTAAACCCATTTTTACCATTATTATTTAACAAACTCATTATTTACACACTTTACTATTTCAAGAGATATCATTATAAACTGATCCATTGGAGGTTGATATTCGACCCTACCTGTTGTTAACATTACATGTATATACCATATGAAAATAATCATTAATCATATCACATATAAAAAATTGAATTTGATTTTATTTCATATAGTTTTCGTATGAAATATTTTGGGAAACATTATAAATTCCGTACATAAAATTTTATACTAATAAAATATAAATGGTTATCCATTTATACTAAATTAAACTCGTGAAATATAATATTTAATGAAATATGTGTTATTTAAAAATTGTGGATAAATGTTATACAGTTTAGTCAACAATATCCCAAATCAACTGATGAATAGTATCAAGGTGAACTCCCCTCAATCAAGGGAGTGAAAAATTGCATATTCAAAATTGAATTGAACTGAAAGAGATATTATGTGTATATTCTATAAATTATAAATAAATAAAATCCTAGCGATGGATCATTTATATTATTGAGATTTAATATTTAATATTTGGGAAAACATAGTTAATGAATCAATGGGTAGATGAAGATTACTTTTAGAATAATAGTTTAATTTTACGTTGAAAAAATGGTGAAAATGACACTTTACCATTAAAACCATTTTAGATAAACAACATAGAATAGTAGAAAAATAATTTACTTTATAAAACAAAAAATCATGGTATTGATGTTTCTTAATGATGTGAAATATTTTCTTCTAAAAAGTATTTAAATATATTTTTATTTTCATATTTATATAATTAATGTATAAGAGAAGAAGTAATAAGTTTCTTTTGAAAATTATTTCTTCCAAAAGGAGGGAAATAAATTTTTTATAATATATTGAAAAAGTACATTTAAATAAAATTATAGAAATTATTTCATGAAAAAATAAATAAAGTGTGTATAGGTAAAACATAGAGTTTAATATATTAAATATATTCATGGTACATATTGCATTTCAATATACTGTAACACCATTATTTAAAAAACATAATAAATAGGGAAATAAAATTTACCTTTGCATAGTGGTTATAAGATGTTAGAATATCACATAAATTAGACTATATTTTTTCCCAAAAAGAAAAAAATAGTGGGTTTGAAAATATATAAAAGTATGAGAATGATTTCTTAGAAAGAGTTAGAGTTATTCTTACCAATATCAATATTTTTTTAAGAAGTTATTTCAGGAAATAAGATGAAACAAATGAAACAAAGTATATTCGCATCGGAAATAATAAATTATCAATGAAAATGATGGATGTAAAAATTGGTAATAGAATATTATTACAATGTAATAAATTTATGACTCAAGTAGAATGAATTTGACTCATGAAATCTACTATGTCTTAAGTAATATTAATATTAAAACCCCTCAAATGAGAGAAATAACATATAATTAAACAAAAATCTATAAACATAATGATAATTAAAGATATATTATAACATATGGGATGTATATATAATATAAAATTGTGTTTTTTTGAAATATATTGTTTGTATAATGAAATTGGAATGGGGAAAAAAAATTAAGAAACATATTCATTTAGGTAATAATCCTTTGACGATGAGAACAGAAGGATGATTTTCAAAACCCAATAATATAATGATAAATTAATTTTTTTTGAATTAATTAGGTTTATTAAATAAAACATAGAACAATAGAGTTCAATAACAATGTTTGTAATTCAATTAAAAAAATTGAGTTAGTATAAAACCTTACCATTGTCAGGATTCACTTTCTGATTCTGCATAACGTTGTAAATAACCAGTTTATTTTTATTATATTCCATTAAGATATTTATCCATATATATTTTATTTTCTATGGACATATCATAATTATATACTACTTATTTAATATATACTTTTTCTTATGTTGGTCAATTGAGGTGGTTTTATTAATTTCTAATATTACTATTTTGGTTTGTTGAGCATAGTGAAAGGTTTTATAAAATAATTTCATAATCACCAGAAATATAGGGAAATTTTTCAATTATTAATATATCTATAAATAATTACATAATTATATTGTTTTTAAAAAAAATCATATATAATTATGAAATTAACTTCAATATGTTCATTTTAGGTGATTAAGTTTACAATGATATTTTATTATTAGTAACACATATATAATGAAAAATATTACAATTATATAATAATAATAGTTTCAAAAAATCATTTACAATACTTTAAATACAATTTTATAGCCACCCATGTTTTATGGCGATGAAAAATAAAGAACTCTACTTCATGGACGTCGCAGTCTATAACATGTAAATTTTTTTTATTATTATTTTATATTGATTGATAGTAATAAATAATTATTCTACCATCAATACAACATCACCTCTGAATAATAATTATAAATAGGTCACTATATTCCTAAATTTATGGCAGGTTTGGAGGATAATTATTTTGAAAATAAATTATATGGATTAAGTAATAATTTTATTGGGACACCAAAGAACCTATTGAAAGTATCCTTATAAATGAATTGATTTTAATAAGTTATGGGGACCATGGGATTTGGGAAATTCCTGGAAACATTATGGGGATGGGGAATTTGGAAAGGGATAAGTTAACTTTCTATGATAATATAAAATATTGAGATAGTGGAAGTGATCCCATTTTTTAATTAATGAAAATAAATTTGTTGTAGACATGAATTATATTCCAATATTGAAAATACACTATATGTCCCAAACCAACTCCAATACCTTGGTACCATCTAATCCAAGTAGGCACTGACATAGCTTGAAGGGCATTACCAATCCCCATGGGTTGGGGAATATCACCTTCCATCATAAAATAACAAATATGTAATGTTTTTCCATATAAATTGATGAAGAAACAGTAACAAGTTAGTATTCTTAATGAATACTCACTTAGGAGACAATACAAGAAGTAAAAAAGGTATATGAAAACCCAAATAGCATCAAGATATGGTACTCAAAACAAATGAGACAAAACTCAAATGATCCAACCTCAATAATGTTAAAAATACCTTCAACCACCAAGTGTCACTTTTCCCTTGCTTGAACCCAACTGAATGAAATTTAAAAACACATGAAGGCATAGGGAGGGTGTGAGCTAAATCCAAGTAGGTTCTGAAAATGTGTTCCATAATAATATCTCAATATAAAAATATGATATCATGCATTAAATTTTAATTAAAATAATAATGTAAGTACAATTTCATAATTAAAATAAACCTTACTTGTATTTCAAGGGATATAAACATTTTTAACAATTTCTTAAGTAAATATTTTATATAAAATATGTTATAAATCAACATGCATCTTTAATGATGTTTAACAAACAATGGAATATATATATATATATATAATCATGATGAGCCTTATGGTCATCTATAAAGGGGTATGATTGTGTAAAGATATGGGATCCTCACATGTCTCATATTATTGATCATGGTAACATGTAAACGTACGCCCTTCAGACACTGGTCAAAGAGTAATCATAAATATTTCATCGAGGATTAGATCAACTACACTTTGTTTTTTTCAGAGTGTAAAAGTGTCAATAAAATTCAAGGTAATTACTATAGTAGTATGTTTCCTAAATAACCAAATAACTACCAGGTTTTCATGTTTTTAATTAATCAATCAACAACATGAAAATTATTTTACACCTATTTAAAATTTAATTTCCCCATTATTGGTTTCAATAATCCAATTTATGTTGAAAAAACCAACACATGGATTTTTAATTAATCCATTCATTTTTCAACATAAAACCAATACTAGGTTTCTATAAAATAAATTTAATCAAACTTTCCAAAAATCTAGATCACAGTGTGATTTTTCTAGTTCCATCGAGATTTAAATTCACGCCAAAAATTCCAATTCCACTTGAGTAGTGGGTTTTAAACAAAATGTCAAGAAAAATCAATTCCTAATTTTAAATTTTTATTGAATTGGGTTTGAAACATTTATGTATATGTAATTTAATTTAAACTAATAAAATCAAATCTCTATAACATGTGAAATCTCAACTGGATCACTTCACATTACACAAGGATCACGTAACACCACACTCGTAGTGGAAACAATTGATGATGAATGATGAAAACATAGATAAAGGAATCAAACAAAGATTCAGGATACCCAACATAGAATTTTATATCAATAAAAAACTAGATTATCTTTAGAAACCTAAAACGAATAGATAGATAGACGGAGATAAAGAACGGGAGAAGATATCTTTCTAGAGAGGGATCAAATGATGTTCTCCAAACATTATCCCACGTCAGAGGGGTTTCAAGGATGAAAAATTGGTTCTTGGGATATCCATAGACCTAGGAATATCTCTAATGCCATGTTAGGATGAGCGGGGGTTTATACAGGGGGTTTGAGAATTGACAATCGTTTTTTTCAAATTAAAATAGTATGTGTGCACAGTTTCAAGGAGGGGGCCACACAATTTCCCCAACTGCATACCCCAAATATGCACCCCCTAAATGGAATGAATATATTATCCTAGGTGTGAACAAAGTTTTTAAAATACAGCAAAAACAATTAAAACCCCCCATAGTTTTGTTTTTCATGTTATCCACTTGGTGGGTGCATCATTTTGGTAAACCGTGCCCTGCACAAAAAATTCACAAAAATTCACAATTTCACCCAAAAAACCCATACACAATTCCAAACCAAATTACGATTAAATTGGATGGTCGTGGAGTACATGAAAAAAATTATAGAATGTTATGACCTTCCCACCATAGAATCATTCAATCCCTAGAAAATCTGTCAAGAAATATTCATCTAAACAAATGAGGCCACTGCTCTCTCATCAGTCCCTCTATCTCCTATGTATCATGAGTTTCAAAAACATACAACCAAGGAAATTAAACAAAATGTAACATCCCAAGTAAGTAATTAATAATATATATTTCTTTATCTATGTCTATTAATGAATTAGATAGTGTTTTAGAGGCTTAAAATGAGAATAAATCCAATCTTAAGCATGGAATACACTAATATTTTTAAAAGATTGGTTTACTACCTTTTGATGGAAAAGCATTTTTAAATCAAACTTTTGACAATTTTATAAGTTCTATTTGTCGAAATAAACTTATTCTTTACGATTGGGACACTGAAATTTAATTTGGGTAAATTTTTGGTATTTTTCCGATAAAGTTCATTTTTTAATGAATAGTGAAAAATGTTGTATTTTAATTCAAAACCACTTTTTAATCTAATTTATTTATATTATTAGATTATATTATGAATTGGGTTTAAAGTTAAATTAGAATATATTTTTACCATTTAATCCAATAGTGGTCATTGAAATTAATTTCACTTTGAAATTGGACTTAAACTAGTATCAATCTTTTGATACTTATTGTTTCATAAAAACACGCTATTTGCTCCGACAACGGGAATTAATTATCAAATAAATTAATGTAACTTATATGTTTTGAATTTTTTAAAATATACATCATTTTTTAATTCAGAATATCAAATATAGCTTAGGGTAAAGTTTTGGTATTTTTCTGAAAAACATCAATTTTTGATGAATAGTGAAACCATTAAGTGGTACTTAAAAAAACTGATTTTTCGTTTAAATGAAATTTTACCACTTCTGTGTTTTGAATTTCAATAATCCGACATACATGGTTGTCATTAAGAAGTAAAATTTGGTAAATGGGATTAAAATAATTTTTTGGTGAATAGTAACTTTTAAGTTTTTAATCGCGATTCGAGGTAATTAGTGTAATTTAAGGTAAGAATAATGTTTTAATAATATAAAATGAACATGCTACATGTCTTAACCTTATTGGATGTGTCATGGCCAATCAAGACAACCCATGGGTCGGTTTTTGGGACCCCATGGAGCCAGTTGGGTAAGATAAAGACATTAATGCTTTTTATTTAATGTAAATGTAAAAATGACACAAACATGAGTCGTTTTACTAAACCAATTTTTAAATGGGGTTATACAAGTCAGATTTTTGACTATAAATAGTCATTAGAAATCTAAAACTCTTTCCTGCATCATATTTTTTTTATATAATTTTTAGACATTAAATAAATTAAATTATTTATGACACCATGATTATGCAGCGATTACCACATTATTTAACGATTTAAATAAAATGAAAATATAATGTAAAATATAAGACCTACACTTATCAAAAACCTATTGGATGGGTGGATTTCGAACCCTTATCACCTTATCCTCGAAATTTATAATTGTTGGACCTTTTGTATCCGAAAATAATTTTATAACAATGTATCTTTATTTAACTTTCCAAGAGTGCCCCTCCTCTCCTCTTATAAAAGGCCCCCACCTCAACCACCTTACCCACACATACAAAGCCTTTGGCTCGGCCAACCCCTGCCCATTTTGTCTCTCCAAATCCCTCTATTATGCCTTGAAGCCTCACTTTGGGCATAAGTCTTCCCAAGGAAGCCTTTGAGCTCAAATTAAAAAGAGTTACCAGTTTTAAAGGAAGTGTTTTCTCTTGTGTTCTTATGTTTTATTTTGATTCTCCAACCCCCTAAAAACTTTTTATTCATTTCTTTTGTAACAACACCAGTATCTTCCATAAACTATGATGTTTTTATATGAAGGATTCGAGCTACACTTACATACACATACATCTAATGGTTAAAGAACATACTATTTCTGTGGATGGAAAATTTCTGCCTCACGAAATGATGATTGTTCAATATTCTTTTAACACCTTCAAAGGTAGACATTAAGATGTCACTATATTTATATATGATATATAATATGTTTATGTTTTACTTATGCTTCTATATTTTTCATTTATGGCATACCTTTTTGGTTTCCATTATGGGTAAATGCGATATCTTCATTTTAGGAAGTGTGGACTACCGCTCCCTCAAAGTGATTTGATTCGTTAATGCCATATGTGGGAAGTATAAAGGATGAAATTAATGATATTATATATGATATTACACTATAATTATAATATACCTTTATATCATTATTATTTCATTCCATAAAATATGAAATAGAAATGAAAGTAGCGTTCATGCGTACGTACGACTTACCGTCTCCATGAACGGTGCATTTCATTTATTAGCTCTAAATGTTATGTAATATTATAAATGAATGTATATACTGGATATATATGATATGTATGATATCTAAATCATGAGTATAACTCTGGATATAATGGATACATGAACAACATGTAATTGAAAAGAGTTTATTTTTGACTCAAGTACCAATGATCGATAAAATGACCGTTATTAACTTAAATAATTACCTAGTGTTCATGACATGGTAATAAGTGATATAAAAGGAATAATGAACATGAAAAAGGTTCTTAATCAAGTAGAAATTAAATCAAGTTTATTATTCTAGAGGTTAAAGAAAGATCGAGTCATGTCGGACCCAAGGTATGGGACTTCGTCTCAATCTCCTTTCATTGAGGCATATTTTGTTTTATACACAACCTTCTATTTACGGTGAATAAACCCCTTTGACTTTTACGTTCATCCAAAAGGAATATTTTTTATACGAATCATTTTACTAAACTACAAAAGGGAATGTTTTTGTCGTACGTATGCGGCGACAATGACTTCTCCGCCGCCGTGACCATTATTTGTGTTTTGGATTCCTCTACAAGCCATAACTTTTTTTTAAAAGAAAAATAAATACCATGTTTTAATTATCTTTTATTTTGGTATTGAAAATGTTTTTCATAATGTTTTTATTATATCAATGTGTTGTATTGATATATTGTGATTGAAATTTGGAAATGTTTTGTTTCCTTTATTCGTGTTTTATGTGATACGATTATGTTATGGTTCTTTGGCATTATGACGAAGACGAGTGGTTTCGTGATAAACTAAGGTCGGGTGAGCCCGATATAGCTCTCCAATGCATTGGGTAACACGAAGGAGTTAAACGTTAAGGTTTCTCTGAAAAGATTTAGGGAATATACTGTGATGGGTATTCCAAACGTAGCCAAGAGGGTTACTCCCTACGTAAGAATGTTATGAATGCCTCAAGTTACCTTTATATCTTATGGTTTCTATGATTTATTCATGATTTGATGAGGTATGTTAAAGTGGTTATGTTTCATGAGTAGAGTATGATTTCATTGATTCTTATGTATACATGTACTCATGTTTCCTTTCCATATTTTTATAACCCTTACTGAGATTTTTTTGCTCATCCCAAGTTTTTGAAATGTTTTTCACAGGTGAAGGGAAGGGTACATGATCTGATGATAGTGTCAAGGAAGTGTCAAGAAAGAATCCATGTTTTATTTTAAATATTTTTATGTTGATGGGAAAAAATGTATACTATATTTTTGTAACCACTTTTTTTAAATGTTGATTGTAATGCAAGTTTTATGATCTAATTCTCTATAACTCTAAACCTAAAGAGATCCTCAATGTTTAATCTTGTAATAACTAAATATTAAGTGAGGTTTAAGGCTGGGGCCTTATAGTTGGTATTAGAGGTCGGTTTAGATAACTTTAGGATTTAGAATTTTATTAAATTATTATCCAAAAATATTTTTTTACGGTCAAATGGAAATGATATAGCATTTGAAGATTGCCATGTTGATTCATCTAAGATATGTTTGTTCAGAATGGTTTTCCGTAGAGGAAATAGGGAAGTAATGCTAGAAAGGTATACAGAAGGAACTAACCTTCCGAATCAGCATCCTGATATTGTCGGAATTGGAAATGAACAGTTTGTTGCAGTAATGATGCTGTTGACTCAAGTGTTAAATGGTGGCAGTATCCATGCACGAGATCAGCCAGATCAACCACAGAGGCACATGTCAGTGGTGGAACATTTCATGAGGCAACATCCCCCATCATTCAGATGATCATCTGACCCTGTGCTAGCTAAAGGGTGGATTAAAGAACTGGAGAGGATTTTCGATGTCATGGGGTGTTAATACAATCAAAAGGTTAGTCTTGCTATTTACCGTTTGGAGGGTGAAGCAGATCAGTGGTGGTAGATGGTTAAAAATATCAGGGACGCTGATGAGATTGATGCTCTCGACTGGGATGAATTCAAAGGTATGTTTCTTGAGAAGTATTTTCCAAAGGCTATTCGACTTAGGATGGAAAAACAATTCCTGGAATTGAGGAAAGAGGAAGACTCAGTGGATGCCTATGAAGAAAGGTTCACTCGATTGGCAAGGTATGCTCCAAATTCTATCCGAGACCTTGATAGTAAAACCAATCATTTTTACTCAGGATTAAAGCCAAAATATCGAAGGGAATTAACTTCTTGTGAGTTCAAAAGTTATGAAAAGCTTGTTCGATGTGCTGAGAAGGTGGAAATGGAGTTTTCTGATGATCAAGTTTTCTATAACAACCAACAGAAGAAGAGACTGAGGTGGCAGGAGAAAGGGAAGAATTCGTCAAAAAGGTCTGATGGTAAGAAAACTAAGTTCCAAGTTTGTGATAAATGTGGGAGAAGGCATGCTGGGGAATGTCTTCTGAATTTGGGAAAGTGCTACCGATGTGGTAAGATGGGACATAAGGCTCGTGATTCCACTGAAAAAGATCAGGGTGATGGTAAGACCAAATTTGATTTATAGTTAGTGAAATTTTTGAAGTGCAATGAGATGGGTCACTATGCAAATGAGTGTCCAACAAAGAGCTCGAGTGATGGGAAGTAGTTAGACTACAAGCAAAAAGGGGTGGTGAAATCCTTTGCAACTACTTCAGTAGATGTCGTTCCATCAAATGAAGTTGTATCAGCTACTTTTTTTGTTTTTTCAGATTATGCTAGTGTGTTTTTTGATTCGGGGTCTACACATTCTTTCATCTCTGAAACCTTTTCTAGTAAAATGGGAATACCATCTCAATAAATGATTCCTGAACTTGTGGTAAAAAAACCTAGGGGAAATGTTGAGGCAAAAATAATTTATAAGAATATTCCTATCCTTATCCGAGAAAAGAACCTACTAGAGAACCTTATTGTTTTACCTATAGTAGAGTTTGATGTTATCCTGGGTATGGATTGGCTCTCTATTTACCATGCTAAGATTGACTATAGAGCTAAAGAAGTTTCTTTTCAGAAAGACTTTCAGTTTTTGTACAAGAATGAACCCTTAATGTTGATAACATATCAAGAGGTCTAGAAACATTTAAAAGTTGGAAATGGATTTTACCTTGCACACATCGTTGAAAACAAAGGAACTATTCAGATTAATGATGTGCCAGTTCAAAATGAGTATCCTGATGTTTTTCCTGATGATTTTCCTAGAATAATACCAGATCGGGAAGTTGAATTTACTGTTGACTTAGTTGTTGATGCTAATCCAATTTCAAAACCCCCTTATCGAATGGCTCAAATTGAACTTTTAGAGTTGAAGGAGCAATTGAAAGATTTATTAGAGAAAGGTTTCATTCTACCTAGCACATCACCATGGGGTGCCCCTGTTTTATTTGTAAAAAAGAAATATGGTTCTATGAGACTTTTCATTGATTATAGAGCCTTGAATAAAATCACTGTTACAAACAAATATCCTTTGCCTCATATTGATGATTTGTTTAATCAGTTCCAGGGAGCTCAGTATTTTTCAAAGATTGACCTGAAATCGGGGTACCATCAGTTGAAGGTAAAAGAAGCAGATGTTCCGAAGACTATGTTTCGTACAAGATATGTCCATTATAAATTTGTAGTAATGCCTTTTGGGCTAACCAATGCACCTTCTGTATTCATGGACTTAATGAATAGAATTTTCCATGAGTTCTTGGATAAGTTTTTGGTGGTTTTCATTGATGATATTTTGGTGTTTTCTAAAAGTAAAGAGGAGCATGAAAGACATTTAAGGGTTATTTTGCAAACCTTGAAAGAAAAGAAATTGTATGGGAAATTCAGAAAGTGTGAGTTTTGGTTGCAACAAATTTCTTTCCTTGGTCACATTGTTTCTAAATATGGGATAACAGTATATCCTGCAAAAACAAAGGTTGTTGAAGAATGGCGAAGACCCAAAAATGTAACTGTGATTCATAGTTTCCTTGGTTTGTCAAGCTATTACTGAAGGTTTATTGGAAATTTTTCACGGTTATCTAGTCCAATGACTAAGCTAACTCGGAAGGGTGTTAAGTTTATCTGGAAAAAAGAATGTGATGATTGTTTTCAGGAACTGAAAAGAAGATTAGTGAATGATCCAGTTTTGGCACTAACTTCCAGGAATGGGGAGTTTGTTATCTACAGCGATGCTTCATTGAAAGGACTTGGTTGTGTCCTAATGCAGAATGATCAGGTAATTGCTTATGCTTCACGACAGTGAAAACTCATGAGGTAAATTACCCTACACATGATTTTAAATTAGCTGCTGTTGTTTTTGCTTTAAAAATTTGGAGGCATCATTTGTATGGATTAAAGTCTGAAATATATACCAATCACAAAAGTTTAAAGTATATATTCACTCAGAAATAATTGAACATGAGACAGAGGAGATAGCTAGAATTAATCAAGGATTATGATTGTACAATTCATTACCATCTGGGAAAAGCAAATAAAGTGGCTGATACTTTGAGTCGAAAAAGTAATGCTTCATTAATAATGTTGTATTTGGAAAGTGATCATTTGATTAAGGATTTGATGAACATTGGAATAAAAGTTTTTGGTGCAGGATGTTCTTCTATTTTGTTTCAGGTATCAGTGAAATCCTCTCTATCAGACAGAATCGAGCAAGAACAGAAGCAAGACAGTGAGTTGCAGAAAAAGGTAGAGCTAGATCAGAAAGGTATGTTGCCTGAATTCAACATCGATAATGATTGTGTTTTGAGATTTGGGTAGAGATTGTGTGTGCCTTGTGATTCACAGTTGAAGAGAGAGTTGTTATGTGAAGCTCATAGTTATCCGATTTCAGTTCATCCTGGCAGTACTAAGATGTACAGAGATCTGCGGAAGTATTACTGGTGGGATGGAATGAAAAGAGATATTGCTGATTTTACTATGAAGTGTTTGACATGTCAATAGGTTAAAGTAGATCGGTAGTTACTGAAAGGGATGCTTTAGCCTTTACCAGTGCCAGATTGGAAATGGGAGAATATATCCATGGACTTCATTGTGGGATTACCGAAGGTGTCTCGAGGTAATAATGCAATCTGGGTTATTGTTGATCGCTTGACTAAATCTTCTCATTACCTTGCTATACACGATAATTTTTCCCTAGATCAACTTTCCCGTTTGTATATTAAAGAGATAGTCAGGTTATATAGAGTTCCTCTCTCCATTGTATCTAACCGTGATCCCAGGTTCATTTCTAACTTTTGGAAAGGCCTTCAGAAGTCGTTGGGTACTAAATTAAATTTTAGCATAGCTTTTCATCCTCAGTCAGATGGGCATTCAGAACGAACAATTCAGACATTAGAGGATATGCTACGTGATTATTCGATGGATTATCAGGGAAGTTGGGACCAACATCTTTATTTCGTTGAATTTTCATATAATAAAAGTTTTCATTTCAGTATACATATGGCACCATTAGAGGTGTTATATGGGAAGTTGTGTCGAACTCCAGCTTTCTGGGATGAAGTGGGTGAAAGGAAGCTGATGGGACCAGAATTGGTAGAAGAGATGGCAGAAAATGTTCAGCTGATACAGAAACACATGAGAATAGCTCAGAGTAGGAAGAAGAGTTATGCGGACAACCGGAGGAAGTATCTCTCTTTTGAGGTAGGTGATCATGTTTTTTTCAAAGTATCACCATGGAAAAGTGTGATGCGATTTGGTAAGAAAGGAAAGATGAGTCCAAGGTTCATCGGACCATATAAAATTCTGGAGAGAGTTGGATCAGTTGCATACCGAGTGGATTTACCTCCGAGTTTATCTCAGGTACACAATGTTTTTCATGTTTCGATATTGAGAAAGTATATGCCAGATCCATCTCATGTTTTGAGTCCAGAGGTAGTTCAGCTGGAAGAGAACCTATCTTATGAGGAACAACCGGTCCAAATTCTTGACCACAGGGAGCAAGTGTCACGGAATAAGGTGATTCATTAGGTAAAGGTTTTGTGGAAAAACCACATGATTGAAGAGGCAACATGGGAATCTGAAAATGCAATGAGGGCTAAATACCTCCACTAATTCGATAAGTAAATAAATTGCAGGGATGCAATTTTCTAAAGGGGGGAAGGATGTAACATCTCTAGTAAGTAATGAATAATAGATATTTTTTTATCTATGTCTATTAATGAATTATATTGTGTTTTAGAGGCTTAAAATGAGAATAAATCCAATCTTAAGCATGGAATACACTAATATATTTAAAAGATTGTTTTACTGCCTTTTGATGGAAAAACATTATTAAATCAAACTATTGAAAATTTTATAATCTCTATTTGTATAAATAAACTTATACTTTATGATTGGGACAGTGAAATTTAATTTGGGTAAATTTTGGGTATTTTCCCGATAAAGTTCATTTTTTAATGAATAGTGAAAAATGTTGTATTTTAATTCAAAACCTCTTTTTAATATAATTTATTTATATGATGAGATTATCTTATGAATTGGTTTTAAAGTTAAATTAGAATATATTTTTACCATTTAATCCAATAGTGGTCGTTGGAATTAATTTCACTTTTAAATTTGACTTAAACTAGTGTCAATCTTTTGATACTTATTGTTTCATAAAAACAAGCTATTTGCTCAGACAGTGGGAATTAATTATTAAATTAATTAATGTAACTTATATGGTTTGAATATTGTATAATAGACATTATTTTTGAATTCTGAATATCAAATATAGCTTAGGGTGATGTTTTGGTATTTTTCTGAAAAACATCAATTTTTGATGAATAGTGAAACCACTATGTGGTACTTAAAAAACTGATTTTTCGTTTAAATGAAAATTTACCACCTCTGTGTTTTGAATTTCAAAAATCCAACATACATGGTTTTCATTAAGAAGTAAACTGTGGTTCAATGGGATTAAAATAATTTTTTGGTGAATAATAACTTTTAAGTTTTTAATCACGATTAGAGGTAATTAGTGTAATTTAAGTTAAGAATAATGTTTTAATAATATGAAATGAACTTGAAACATGTCCTACCCTTATTGGATGTGTCATGACCGACCAAGAAAACCCATGGGTCGATTTTTGGGACCCCATGGAGCCACTTGGGTAAGATAAAGACATCAATTCTTTTTATTTAATGTAAAAGTAAAAATGACACAAACATGAGTTGTTTTACTAAAAAAATTTTAAATGGGGTTATACAAGTCAGATTTTTGACTATAAATAGTCCTTGGAAATCTAAAAATATTTCCTACATCATAGTAGTTTTTTTATAATTTTTAGACATTAAATATATTAAATTATTTATGACACCTTGATGATGCAGTGATTACCACATTATTTAATGATTTAAATAAAATGAAAATATAATGTAAAATATAAGAACTACACTTGTAAAAAACCTATTGGATGGGTGGATTTATAACCCTTATCACTTTATCCTCTAAATTTATAATTTTGGGACCTTTTTTATCTGAAAATCATTTTATAACATAGTATCTTTTCTTAACATTCCAAGAGTGCCCCTCCTCTACTCTTATAAAAGGCCCCCACCTCTACCACCATACCCACACTTCCAAAGCTTTTGGCTCGGCCACCCCTTCCCATTTTTTCTCTCTACATCCCTCTATTTTTCCTTGAAGGCTCACTTTGGGCAGAAGTCTTCCCAAGGAAGCCTTTGAGCTCAAATAAAAATGAGTTACCCGTTTTAAAGGTAGTGTTTTCTCTTGTGTTCTTATGTTTTATTTTTCTTCTCCAACCCCCTAAAATCTTTTTATTCATTTATTTTGTAACAAAAATAGTATCTTACATATACTAGGATGTTGTTATAAGAAGTATTCGAGCTACACTTATACACAGCTACATCTAATGGTTAAAGAACATACTGTTTCCATGGATGGCGAATTTCTGCCTCACGAAACGATGATTGTTAAATATTATTTTAACACCTTCAAAGGTTTCCATTAAGATGACACTATATTTATATATGATATATAATATGTTTTTGTTTTACTTAAGCTTATGTGTTTTTCATTTATGGCATACCTTTATGGTTTCCATTATGGGTAAACATGATATCTTCATTTTAGGAAGTGCGGACTACCGCCCCCTCAAAGTGATTTGATTCGTTAAGGCCATATGTGGGACGTGTAAATGATGTAATTAATGATATTATATATGATATTATACTGGAATTATTATACACCTTTATATCATTATGATTTCATTCCATAAAATTGAAATAGAAATGAAAGTAGCGTTAATGCGTACGTACGGCTTACCGTCTCCATGAACGGTGAATTTCATTTATTACCTCTAAAAGTTATGTAATATTATAAATGAATGTATATACTTGATATATATGATATTTATGATATCTAAATAATGAGTATAACTCTGGATATAATTGATACATGAACAACTTGTAATTATAAAGAGTTTATTTTTTACTCAAGTACCAATGATCGATAAAATGACCGTTATTAACTTAAATAATTACATAGTGTTCATGACATGGTTATAAGTGATATAAAAGGAATAATGAACTTGAAAAATGTTCTTAAGCAAGTTGAAATTAACTCAAGTTTATTATTCCGGATGTTATAGAACGATCAAGTCAAGTCGGACCCGAGGTATGGACTTTGTCTCAATCTCCTTTCATTGAGGCATATTTTGTTTTATACACAACCTCCTTTTTACAGTGTATAAACCCCTTTGACTTTTATGTTTATCCAAAATGAATCTATTTTTTATACGAAGCATTTTACTAAATGACAAAAGGGAATGTTTTTGTCATACTAATTCGGTGACAACGAATTCTCCGCCGCTGTGACCGTCATTTGAGTTTCGGCTTCCTCTACAAGCCATGCCTTTTTTTAAAAGAAAAATAAATACCATTTTTTACTTTTCTTTTTTTTGGATATTGAAAAGGGTTTTCATAATGTTTTTATTATATTAATGTGTTGTATTGATATCTTGTGATTGAAATTTGGAAATGTTATGTTTCCTTTATTCGTGTTTTATGTGATGCGATTATGTTATGGTTCTTGGGCATTATTATAAAGATGGGTGGTTTCGTGATAAACTAAGGGCAGGTAAGCCTGATATAGCTCTCCAATGCATTGGGTAACGCAAAGGAGTTAAACGTTAAGGTTTCTCCGAAGATATTTAGGGAATATACTTTGATGGGTATTCCAAACGTAACCAAGAGGGTTACTCCCTACATAAGAATGTTATGAATGCTTCAAGTTACCTTTATGCCTTATGGTTTCTATGATTTATTCATGATTTGATGAGGTATGTTAAAGTTATTATGTTTTATGAGTAGAGTATGATTTCATTGATTCTTATGTATACATTTACTCATGTTTCCTTTCAATATTTTTATATCCCTTACTGATCTTTTTATGCTCATCCCAAGTTTTTGAAATGTTTTTCATAGGTCAAGGGAAGGGTACATGATATGATGATAGTGTCATGGAAGTGTCAAGAAAGAATCCATGTTTTATTTTAAATATGTTTCTGTTGATGGGAAAAAATGAATACTTACATTTATGTAACCACTTTGTTTAAATGTGGATTTTAATGCAAGTTTTATGATCTAATTCTCTAAAACTCTAAACCTGAAAAGATCCTCAATGTGTACTCTTGTAATAACTCATGATTAAGTAAGGTTTAAGGCTAGGGCCTTATAAAAAAGGTATCATCCTCCCAAAAAGTAAATTAGATTCATAATCAACAATCCATAATATATGCTTAGTCAATATAAATCCGGATTGAAATCAAGATCAGTATATATCAAAACAAGAGAGGGATCAGAAAGATAATTTTACAACTCTGATACATGGAACACGTTGTGTATCAATATCAACTATGGTTGAATTTATTGATGTAAACTCATTTCCACAGCTTTTTAACGACCTCAAATGGTCCCAAAAAAGAATGATCTTGTTTCTTTGACCTCCCAATCCATCAATGAACAGTAGGATGTGAAACATCCAAAAAACCTTATCAAAAACAAAAAATCCAAAAAATCTATGGTGATAACCTACATATTATTTATACTGGCTCAATTCCATTAACATTTAATGAAGAATAAAATCAATATTTATTGTCATATCTTGAACCAAGCTCTATCTATCTACGGAACATTCACCAATCTCTCACTAATAAAATAAATAATTTCAAGGCCCACTATATGAGGCATCAAAAAGAGGCATTCTGATCTCGGACTACAAAATATTGTTATAGGAAAACTCAACCATCCCCCAAAGGTCATCCTATGATGCACTAAATTCAGGAACATAGGAACAAATAATATAATCTAAAATCTGTATAGCTCCCTCTTTCTGGTCATCTATCGACATACTATATGTTATACTCAAACAAACTTGATATCATAGTTCCACATTAAGGCCTCTCCCAAAGGGATTAGTAATACAAGGATCACAATTATAGAATATTAAAGATGGAACTTAATGGAAAGGTAAAATGTCTCTCACATAGAGATATCCCATCTCATTAAATTTAGTTATATCATTAGTGATTATAATGTGATCCAATTTGGTCAACCTATCGATCATAACCCATATAACATCTTTTATTGCAAGGTATGTGGAAACCCAACCCCAATGTCCATATAAATATCATCCCACTTACTTGTTTTAATGGAAATTTTATGAAGAAAACTCAAAGGCCTATGGTGCTTGGACTTAACCTACTAGAATATATATCAATGAGATAAAAAATATACAATGCCATATATATTACCTTGCCACCAAAATCGTCACAGCATATCATAGAACATATTTATGGATCATAGGAGAATATCCCAGTTATAATTTTGGATATTCACCATTACAGATTTTATCACATGTAAAGGTACAACATACTAGTTCTAGAAACATAGAACACCCTATGTGGAGAAAAAGAACTTAATAACTGTCTCCCCACCATAAAGAGAGTCTCCAATTATTTAGAACTCATTATCAATATATTCCTCTCAAATAATCATCTTGATAATATATGAGGTCTATATAACGTTGGAAAAAAACCTCAAATACTATTTCTATAACTCTAATATGAAAATTTGAAAAGAGAGCAAAAAAGATCAACTATTTTGATGATTCATTCATGGAATAGGATAAAAGTTTCCTAATCAGAGCAACTGCAACAACATTCCCTTATATAGAGGTATAAGCAAGGATGAAATCAAAATATTGATGGTAATCCTCCCAATACATCTAGTGGGAATTAAAATATTTTATATAGAAAATATAACTCACAATATTATGGTAAGAATACATTGTAAATTTTTCTCCAAAAAATTAATTCCACCAACACTTAAGTGCATGAATCATAGTTGCAAGTCCAAGGTCATGGGTTAGATAATTCTTGTCATGTTTCTTAAGATTCCATGATCCATAAAAATATACATGGTCACACGCTATAAGAACATATCATAATCCTAAACATAATGAATCAAAGATGACTACATATCCCTACCCGGACTCTGAATGATTCAATGTTGGTGCAATATTCAAAATACACATTAGATTAACAAAATAACTCTGAAAATTTTCATCGCAAGAAAAATTAAATACCTTCATTATTAGATAGATCATTAGATAACCCAACATTAATAAGTTCTTTACAAACCGATGATAATATCCAGCTAAACCCATGATGCTCTGGATGTTGAAAACATGCCATGGCATCTTCCATATCATAAAATCCATTACCGTATTAGGATCATCTGCGATACCATGTTTTGACTCCACATGTCCCATGAACATCACATCATTAATCTAAAAATTAAATTTCCATAAATTAGAATAACGTTCATAGTTTCTCAAAAAAAAATAGAAATTATATGGGATGATTCACATGGTCCACCTCAAACACAGAGTAAACAAGGATATTACCCATAAATACCACTAAAAAAGTATCTAGATAATCATGGAATATCCTTTTACTTAACACTATAAATACTACATGAGCATTGCTAAGACCAAATGGTACAAAAAGGTTCTCATAATGGACATACCAGCTCTGGAATGATTTTTTTTGTCTGTTAGAGTATGTTATGATCAATTGATGATAACTGAATCAAAGATCAATTTTCAAAACCCACACAACCCTTTTCAATTGTTCAAATAGATTACCAATCCATGAAAAAATATAATTTTTATTTACCATGATTTGATTTAATTTTCAACAATCTACAAAAAGTTGAATTGAACCATCAACTTTCTTAAAAAAGTGAATAGAATCCACCCAAGGTGACACACTTGGGTATATATATCCTTTATATAAAAATCAACCAATAGATTCTTATAATATACCATTTCAGATGGATCCATACAATAAGATAGAAAAGATAATGGATGAGTAACCATCACTAAATCATTAGAGGAATCCACATCCCTTACTGATGGAAAAATAGAGAATTTATAAGGAAAACATTCGGAATCTTGATGAAAACTAGCGGTATATCATTTATCAAGTATTATAACTCCAAGGAAATTGAAAACAATGATATCAATCCCACCAAATATAAATAATAAGGTCCGAATTTTCTCTACATCAGGTTATATTCTCCATCAAATATATTGAACACCCCATCTGGCATAGTAAAGGGGAATCATCGAATAAATCTGTCAATTCGTGCTTTTTTAGAAATGATCCAAACCATCTGGAATATGACATAACAAGGTTTCATGTCAACAACCCAAAAATCCCCTAATATATCAACCTCTAATAATGATAATACAGAAGTAGGAAAATAGAGGCCCTAATCTCTCTTCATTCTAAGGGATGTAGCAATATCCATCATATAATATAAAACATTCTTAGGAATATTTAGAAGATTCAAAATATGATTCAAAATGAACAAATGATATAAACTAGTATCAAATAAATTATTCACTAATTAGAAATCAATTTTGATGGTACATATCATAGTTTCTTGGCCCATATCAGCTTACTATAAAGACTCTTCCATAGTGTGATGTAGCATTGATCCAGATGCCTGTGGATAGAAACCCTTAGTTCATGAAGCATCTACTTTCATAGAAACTATTTTAGGAATTTTTGATCCCATTCCACTATGTGGTGTATAATATACATGAATGAACATTTTCATTTGGTATGAGAATCTGTAGAAACCACATATCTTAGGTGCCTCATTGAAAAATTGTTTTGACTTCCTAGGTTTTCCATAATGGTAAAACATCAAAGGGAGTCTTGTGAGAAATATAGAAGGTCCTAAAGAACCCTACTATCAAGATTAATCATGAGACTCATCACAATTCCTATCAACTTCAATGGAACTTATAGAACATCCATTGGAAGAATAAAGGAACTCCCTTCAAAATTAACACACCATCCAGATCATGTTCGACCATAAAAAATCCATCCAAAATCATAAGAAGAGATATTTATCAATAAAAACTGATAATTAATATGGAATTGAAGAAAAATATTAAAATTTAGAGTATTCAAATTATAATTCAGTATAATCGTATAGGGTATACTAAAGAAGCATAGAAAATAGATTTTAGTACCCAGTCACAGTCATGTCACCATACTGATGTTTGAAAAACTCTATAGCCTTATAAAATACCGTAGATTATGGATAGAACTATATTATGAAAATAACATTAATGTCCTTGCATTATAAAATATCATGCTTCATATTCATCAGTATCATGTTCCACCATCTCATGTTATGTCTTTCTAGCTTGAAGGTATCACATTTCTCTTTTATTGAATCAGAACTCTCGAAGAACTCAAACAGATGTTAAAATATACTCAACCTGTCTTCATCCCCTTGAGGATAATTTTAGCCTTGAAACATAGGTGTCTTCTCATGAATGTTTTTCTGAGCATCATTTTGATACTCATCCCTATGAGGTTCTACAGCTAGTGCCTCGACATGAATAGGTGAAAGAGTCTATCCTAATTCTTGGACATCACATATGATGACCTCAACTAGATTATGATCCATGGGATGATTTCATTGATGTGGTTCGTCATCTATATCCTTCTTGATATGATTCACATGTCATCTCAAAAGCATTATATAGAAAAAAATCTGTAAAAAAATACTATAAATAAAAAGATTACTCAAAACCAAAAACAAACAATATAAATGTGGGAAATTAATCCCATCATACTGAAAACAGGAATTGAATTTCACCTAGAGAAATCAAAATTATTGGAAATACTATGTTTAATCCTCAAGAAGCCTTTCCCAAACAACAAAATATGACTTAAGTCTACTTAAGATGAAATTTTACCAAGATATCTCTTATAAATTCTTCTTAAATCCCAACAAGATCACTCGCCTATATACAAACATCAAGTAATGATTCTTAACATGAACCTCTGATAACACTTTTTTCTGAACTGGCATGAATACTTGAGCACCCGAACACCCAAAATGAAACTTACATAGCCTGAAGGGAATTATCAATCCCCATGGGATGGAGACTATCACCTAGTATCATACATTACAAAATAGGGGATGAATGTTTCAATATAAATAATTAGAGAAATATATACAATGTAATGGCCCAAACATTTACTAATGAAAATTACTCTTGACCTAATTAATTGTATTATTTTGTAAAATGGTTATCTAAAATACGAAATTTATTGGTTGTATGTTTTTGGATTTCAAAATACCATTAATAATTTTTACCGTTGGTAATATAATCATTGAATAATAAACACCTGATTAATATAAATATAGGGCTTCAAAAAATCCAACTTACTCAGACAAAGGAACCAATTACATCATCCAGTAGAATTACACAATACAAAGACCTTTTATTGGGGACAAAAAATAGGTGGAGTCATTGGGGTTCTCTTTTAACCAATCCTTAGATGAGATTGAACACGTTAATCATGAACACAACTGCCTATCGGGGAAGTTGATCTTCATAGAGATTATCACCCGAGCAATGTTATCTGAGCCTCTCTAAGAGTGTGTCACAATCACACACCTTACCCTTAGGTATTTTAAGGGGGATTTAAGTAGTTATATACCAAGACCCTAGAACTATGATTAATTTTAATATTTTTGTATAAAATAATGAATATACATTCATTTTATTTTAGTTGCATTGTAAATAATTTTAAAAGATCAAATAGTATTTTTAGTTAATATTCTATTAAGAAAACCATTTGATGAATTAATAGACATTTGAATTAAATAATATTTTAATAATATATTATTACTAATTTAGTTTTTATTAAATATAAATAATTTTAAAAATTTTATGATTACAATTTTAATTTTTATTAATGTTTGAAAGGTGTTCTAGTCAAAACACATGAATTTTCGATAAATGTCAATTTTTATTTTAAAAGTAGAAATTAACATATTTATAAAATTATTTAGATAAAATAAATATTATTTTATATATCATGATTTTTAAATTATCTAATTGTGAATTTTTATTAATTTTCTCACATAGTCGAATTTTTGGGTATAAATTAAATACCGTTTAAATATATAATGTGTTTTATGACATCATATTGACCAAATTTTGATGTAATAAAATACTATAAATGTGATTTTCAGAAAAAATATGTCTCAAATTTTAAAATATGTTATTTTATATTTTTTGATTAATTTTATGGTGCCTTAGTGGACCCTCCAAGGGTTATAAAACACTTTATCTTTTTTAAATGATTTCCTTGATAGTGTGACTCACCTCCACATAGGAATGCCTAATATTGTAATGTGATAGGTCATTGGACTAATAAAATAATGTTTTCCAATCCCCGTTGAAAAATATTATGGGCAAAAACCATGGGTTGGTTTGTGTTTGTGATTAGTTTAATGTCTAGTGTCCAAAACCTAAATAATAAATAATTGCCTCTCTTTTCCTATATAAACCCATCCATGCTCCCACTTATCCTCACTAAAAACGCATGGATAACATAGCTACCTGACCCTCCATTCTCTAGAGTCCTCCCAAGACACCCCAAGATCCCCAAAATCGTCTCTCAAGCCCCTCCAAAGCCATTGGGATCACACTTCCATGTAAGATATTTATTTCTTTCTCATTTTTTCCCAAATTTCAATATGTTTCTATACCCTTTTTTCAAATACAAATGTTGGGGTATGATTTTTAGCATCCCCCATATTTCCCTCCTTATTATTTAATGATGAGAGACCCTTTATATCTCCTTAATGCCAACCATGTGCACCCATTACCAAGCCAAAATTCTATAAGGAATTTCTCTCTTCTCATTTACATTCAAGGAATTATTTTATATTATGCAACTAAATTCCATTACATATGTTGGAGAATGTATCTATATGACCCCTTAATATCCATTTTATTTAAATATGATTATATACCGATTTCTCTCCCATCGACCATTTTATGAATTATTATGTCAAGTCGTTATGCTGTCGAAAATGCACCGTGGTTTTCCATGCCAATGTCATTATGTAGTGAATACCACACCCATTTCCTTATTAAGGGTATTCAACATTATGAAAACTTTCTTATTGATTATGTATTCTCATGTATGTATTACACATTCCTTTTTCAGGGAATAAATGGTAATGTTGAATGATTCTAGGTTGTATGATCCATGTGGCACACTTATGCATTAAATGAAATGATTAAGAAGGGTGTGACCTGAAAGCACTCCACTAAATTGGGTAAATATTTGTATCATGATACGTCATGTTCTATGTGGGTTTACTCATTCTAATTCAATTGATGTTAGGGGTTTCTAATGATCCATTTTGAATGATCTTTGGATCATGCTAATATCATGTTAAATTTTGTTGCCAAAATTCCTGGTTATGATAATCATGCCAAATCATGAATTTATATTCATGTTTCTCTCGTGCTCCATTGATATTCCTATTTCCTAACATGCACTATATTCTTAATTTTATGCCTTTTTTAGTCCTTTATTGGTGTTTATATCTCACCCTTTTTATGCATGTCCTCTGGTTATTCCATGTAATGCTAAGTATGAAGGAATGTTGTGGTCACGTAAATAAAGTTTTCAATAAAGATGTTGTGTTTTACATTCTATGTTTTTATGTAATGCCCCTAATTTTCCAAGAAACTATACCTATTGATCCTTGAGGTTTTCTTAATTGAATTTTTATGTAATAAATCAAGTTTAAGTGTTTAATAAAGAGAAGGGTTGTTATAGTTGGTATCATAGGATAAAATTAGTTATTTTTGGGATTCTGATTAGAAAACCCTAGTGAAAGACATATTGATACGAATAAGTATAATAAAAACAACCCTAGATTTTAGTGAGTATAGAGTAAGTGTTTAATCATGAAAATACATCCCTATCTTGATACGAACAAGTAGAGGTGGCTCTGGCGTAAATGTATCTATGGGTAAAACCCAAAAATATTGTTTTGAGATAGAGTTGAATGAGATCTAGAGCATGAAAAATGGTCTTGCTACACTATTGGTTAAGACTCCCATGGTGGATATACTTTGTTAAATTAATAAGCTTAATATAAACCATTTTTATGGGAATAAAAAAATCCCCCAAATAATATATGTTGGGAAGTAGATCATGGATAACAAAGATTGAAGCCTATAAATTCATAATATAACAAAATAAATGTAATTTATAAGTTATCCATTTTTTTCATTGGATTACCCTTTATGTATTACCCATAACATCCCTTTTATTCCATCCAATGTCCGGTAATAGGAGGAATTGAGCTAACAACTAATGCGAAGATCATTGTTATGACTATTCAAATGAGATGCCCAATCTGATGGAAGTGGAAATCACACACATTATCATGATACTATCTCAGTTAACTCAAATTTTGAATAGAAATATGGGTCACCAATAATGTTCAACCTCCCTAATAAAGAAAAAGTATCAATCAAATGATTCATGAGACGAAGGTCCCCTACATTAAATAGATCACCCCATCCCTCAATTGTCGAACAATGGATCAACTACATTTAAAATATATTATCTATCATTTAATGTACTTAACAAGAGAAGGTACTTATGGTTTTTTGTTGTATGGAGGGTAAAACTGATCAATGGTGGAAATTGATAAAAAAATATGAAGCCTAGGGAAGAGATCGAGGCATAAGAATGGAAGGATATCCAGAAAATGTTTTTTTTGATGAATATTTTCCTCACACAATCAGACTTAAGATGTAAAGGGACATCCTTTCCCTCTAAAAAAAGAGGATGAATCCATTAGAGCACACGAGGAAAACATCACAAGGATTTCAAGATATGCCTCACGTTTTATCATTACCCCTAAATGCAATTTTGACTACTTCTTTGGTGGGATAAAACCTCGAAGAAATCCCTATCGATTTGTGACTTAGAGAGCTATGAGGATATTGTATGATGTGCCCTAAAAGATGAAATGGATATTGAAGAATCATAAGGGTATCATGGGGATATGAAGAATAAGGTGGACTTTAACTTTGATAGTCTGTTGGATAAATCTAATGGTGCGAAGAAAATATAGCAACCTACTTTCCAATGGTGCGGATAGAAAAACCCCAAAAATTTCCAGAAGGTAACTAGGAAATTCTGTAGGTGTGGAAGCGAAGGGCACTTGGCCATTAACTACCAACATGAAAAACCTAAGGTTGGGATAGAAGAGATGAATGATTCGTTCGACCCACAACACACTATTCATTTCTTCAACTATAAAAAACTAGGGAACCTTTCAAACTAGGGCCATAATATAGGGTTTTTTCGGAGGTAACCAACAAACTCCAGGATAGAAAGGGTGAGATTTTACCATCACTACCGCTGAAGTAAACCCCGAAAATGAAGTGGATATTGGTACTCTAGTTATTCATTCAATAACAGAAAATGAAATTTTTGGTTATGGTTCTATGCATTATTTTATATCCAAAAAAATTTAGAATAACAATACCAACACCACCACAAATATTTGAAGTAAAATTTTCAGTGAGAACAGAAAGTGGAGAAATCATTGCATCCCAGGAATATAACTCCTCACCTATCATAATTTGTGGATTTAACTTCCCTAAAAACCTATTTATAAACCTTATGGTGTAATTATATGTAATTCATAGCATGGATTTACCCTCCCAATTAAGAGCCAACATAAATTCCCGTGATAGGGAAATCATTATCCATATGGTAAATCGACCCCTAATTATGTATAGGTGAAAGGAACAGGATTAACCATCTTTAGAACTATCATCTCAAGTGTGGATATTACTGCCCTATAAGCAAATGTATTTTTCTCAGATGATTGAGTCTAGGGAAGAAACCATACTTGACGAAATGCTTATTGTGAGGTAATTCAATGAAGTGCTTCCCGAGGAATTGTCTGGTCTTCCTCCTTATAGAGATGTTGAATTCTCAATTTTTCTTATACCTGGGGAATTTACAATTTCCAAGAAACTATATTTAATGGTTGTTCTGGAACTTTAGGATCTAAATATACATCCACATTATAATCTGTTTAAAGGGTTTATATGCCCAAGTGATTCACAATGGGATGCATCAGTCCTCTTCATCAAGAATAAGGATGGGTCAATGCGCCTTTTCATTGATTATTTTGAGCGCAATGAAATCCCAATAAATAAAACATATCGTCTTCCACAAATTTATTAATTCTTAGATCATCTACGTGGAGTATAATACTTCTCTAAGGTAGATTTATGGTCTAGATATTATCAAGAAAGGTGGAAGGAGGATATCCCCAAGACTACTTTTCGTGCAAGATACGAGCACTATGAATTCATAGAAATTCCTTTCAGACTCACTAATTCTCCAAAAAATCTTCATTGAATTGATAAATATATTCTTTCGAGATTACCTTGATAAATTTGTGGTAGTATATATAGCATATATTCTAATATGCTCCAAAACCAAGGAGTAGCATGAGGACTATCTAAGCATTGTACTAGAGACCTTTCGAGAGGAGAATCTATTTGAAAGGTATAAAAGGTGTGAGTCCTGGTTGAAGGAGGTCCCATTCTTGCATCATAACATCACAAGAAATGGGATATCTATGGATCCCTATAAGATAATTACAGTTGAGGGATGACTGAGGCCAACATCAGTAACAAAAATCTATAACTTCTTGGGGTTAGCTGGATATTATCGCTGATTTGTGAGTAATTTCTCAAAATTTTCCAAACCCCTTACCAAGCTAACTCAAATGGGAGTAATGTATTCTTAGAGTTATGAACGTGAAAAGAGCTTCAAGGGGTTTAAATAGAGGCATATCATAGTGCCCATGCTCACAGTATTTACAAGTGGAGAACTTTTTGTTGTATTTAGTGATGCTTAAAAGATTGGTCAGGGTTGTGTATTGATGAAGAACGACAAAGTCATTACCTATGATTCAAGGAAATTCAAATTTCAGGAGAAAAAATATCCAAAATAGATCTGTAGTTGGATATAGTAATCATTTCTTTAAAAAATTGGATACATTTTTTCTTTCAGGAGAAGTGTGAAATATACATGAATCACAAAAGCCTCACTTATATATTCATTGATAAAGAGTATAATATGCCCCAACTAAGATGGCTAGAGCTGATAAATAAATATGAATGCTCAATCCATTACCACCCATGGAATGTGAACAGGGTGGTGAATTCTCTAAGTAGAAAGGAGCCAATAATTCTTTCATTGATGAAAATTGAAATGGATCCGATCATCTTATATTTGATGAAGATGGACATGGGAATCATAAATAAGGGAACATCATAAATCCTTTCAAATATGTTTTCTCAACCATCTATTTTGTAAGGGTTAAAGGATTATAAAAGGGATGATGTGGGAATTTAATAGAAAGTGGAAACTATTAGAAAATGGAAATCCTCAGAGTTCAGTGTTAATGAAAACGAAATTTTTTGATTTGGGTAGAGACTATGTGTTCCATAAAATCTGGAGTTAATGATAGAACTTTTCGATTATGCACATAGTTCAAATTTCTCCATTCACCCATGAAAGAAAATGATGTATCAATATCTCTAAGAGATTTATTTGGGGGATAACATGAAGAAGGAGATCACCGAGTATACATCAATGTTCCTATAATGTTAGAAAGTGATGGATAATGGGGAAGAAGTCTAAGGGTATGATGTAAACATTACCCATACCAACATTGAAATGGGAAACAATCACCATGGAATTTGTTACCGGACATCCAAAGACATCCAACTGACAAAATGATACTTGGTTTATTGTGGATCGTCTTACAAAGACTGTACACATCATTTCAATTTGGGAGGTTTTCTCATTAAATCAACAATCACAAATATACATCTGAGATGTGGTAAGGATACATGGAGTATCAATATCGATTATATCTGATTGAGATCCAATAATGACATATATGTTATAGAAGAGTCTTCAACTTTCTTTGAATATTGAGACGAACTTCAGTATAACATATCACCCTCAAACTGATGGCCAATCTAAGAAGTCTATCCATGCACTTGATGACATGTTGAGTGAATTCTCAATGAACTCCAAAGAATGATGAGGTCAACTTATTACTCTAGTTGAGTTCTCTTAAGACAAATGTTTCCACTCTATCATATAAATTGATTATTATGAAACCATTTATGGGAAGAGGTGCAGAACATCGACATGTTGGGATGAAGTTGGAGAGTGAAAACTCCTAGGTCCAGAAATGGTCGAAGAAATGGTGGAGAAGGTTATGACCATCTAACAGCACATTAAAACTGATCAATGATAACAAAAGTTCTATGAGGATAATCGTCTACTAGACCTAAAGATTGATATTAGAGATATGGTATTCAACCTCCTATCACCGTGGTAGAAAATTATGAGATTTTGGAAGAAGGGAAAGCTTGGTCCAAGTTTCATTGGTCCTTTGGATATCCTTGATCGCATTAGAGCAGTTACCTATCGACTAGCACTCCCACCAAACCTATATCAAGTACGTGATGTATTCCATGTATCACTCTTGAGGAAGTACATAGATGACCAATCACATGTACTCAATCTAGAGGTGTAACCATTGAAGAATTAGATCTAATATGAATAGAAGATAGTGAATATTTTAGATCTTAAGGAATAATTTATACGAAATAGGACAATTCCCCTCATCAAGGTGTTATAGTGAAACCACATGTTTGAAGAAGAAATGTGGGAATCAAAGGAAGTGATGAAACAGAGTCTCCCTCATATTATTTAGTGTCGCAGAATTTAATTTTGAGGGTGAAATTTCTTAAGGGGGAAGAGTGTAACGACCCGAAAGTTTATTAATAAAAATTCATATTGATCTAATGGAATATCTTAATTAGTTAAATGGTTATATAAAATATAAATTTTTTTGGTTTTATGTTCTCGTATTTCAAAATAAAATTAATAATTGTTACCTTTTCTAGTATAACTTTTGAAAAGTGATGACATTATTATTATAAATATAGGGATTTAAAAAAACAAATTTACCTTGAAAAAATAATTAATGGCCTCATTAAGTAGAATTTCCCTATAAGAAGCCCTTTTTTTGGAGCTCATAAAGGAAGTGGCATCACAAGGCTTCGCTCTTGACCATGAAAATGCTGAGCATCAACACGTTAATCATGAACAGAATTTCCTACGGGAGAAGTGGGAGATTTACCACCCGAGCGATGTGATCTGAGCCTCCCAAAGTGTCTTTCACCATTACGCACCTAACCCTTAGGTCTTATGAGGGTTTTATAAGGGTTTGTGTAACATGTTCATTGCACTTTGATTATGAAAATTATTTTGTTGTAGAATAAAGAATATACATTCATTTTATTATTGTTACTTTGTAAATAGTTTTTAAAGAACAAATAATATTTTTTTTGTTCTTATTAATTTTAAAAAAAAAATTAATGAATTAATATATTTTTTAATTAAATAATATTTTATTAAAATATTGTTAATAAATTAATTTTTTAAAAGATAAATAATCATATAAATTTTATGAATAAAATTGTAATTTTTATTATGGTTTGAAAGCTGTTTTTGTCAAAACCAATGAATTTTTGATAAATGTCGGTTTTTAATTTAAAAGTAAAAATTCAAATATTTGAAAAATTATTTAGATAACATGAATAATAATTTTAGAATTAAGATTTTGTAGTTATCCACTGGTGAATTTTTCATAATTTTCTGAGATATTGGAATTTTTGGGTAAAAATTAAATACCTTTAGAATATATAATGTGATTTATGATATCATAATGAACCAATAGTGATGTAATAAAATACTATAAATGGTATTTTTAGAAAATAGATGTTTTATATTTAAAATAATTTCATTTTATATTTGTTTAATAAATTTTATTGTTCCTTAGTGGACCCTCCAAGACTTATAATACATTTTAACTTTTTTAAAATGATTTTCTTTAGAGTGTGACTCACCTCTACATAAGAAAGCCTAATATTTTAATAAAATCAGGAAATTTACATATAAAATAATGTTTTACACTCCCATTTAGAAAAAAATGGTAAAAATCATGGGTTCTTTTGTGGTTTTGATTAGATTAACGTGTTATGTCCAAAACATAAATAATAAACCATTCCCTCTCTTTTCTTATATAAACCCACCCAAGCTCCCACTTATCTTAACTCAAAACCCTTGGATCACATCCCTAACATGCCTTAATCACTCTAAAATACTACCAAGGATCTCCAAGATCCCATTAAGAATCCATCAACCCCTTCCCAAGACATTGGGATCACACTTCCATGTAAGGGATTTCTTCCTTTCTCATTTTTGTCTGAATTTCATTATGTTGTTATACCCTTTCATTTTCAATTAAAATTATTGGATTATGATTTATCACAAACTAAATACATCATTATTTTTGTTTTAATGATGATGTACCTATTTATCTCTCATTAATTCCTCCTATGTACACCTGTTACCATGCCGAAATTCCGTATGGAATTTAACTCTTATCATTTACATTCAAGAAATTATTTTATATTATGCATCTAAATTCCATTAAATATGTTGGAATATTTATCTATATTACAGAATTAATCTTCATTTCATTTACATATTACAAGATACCCATTTCTTTCTCATCATCCATTTTTAGGAATTATTATGTCACACCATTATGCTGCTAAAAATAAACTGCGATTTTCCAAGACAATGTCAATGTAAAGTGAATATCATACCCATTTCACTCTCAAGGGTATTCACCTTTACCCAAATTTAATTATTGATTATATAGTTTCATGTATGTTTTCAAAATTATTTTTTCATGTAATAAATGTTGATGATGAATTATTCCATGTTGTATGATCCATGTGGCACACTTTTGTATTAAATGAAATAATAAAGAAAGGTGTCCCCTAATAGCGCTACAATGAATTTGGTAAAGATTAGTATCATTATACGTAAAGTGAAATGAGGATTTACTCATGCCAATTAAATAGAAATTTTGTCTTAAAAATTTTCAATTTACAATTATATTTGGCTCTTAGTAAAATCATGTTAAATGTTGTTTCTATATTTTCAGGTAATGATAATCATGTTATATCATGCCTTTATGTTAATGTTTCTCTTATACTCCATTAATATGCATATTTACTAACATGTACTATATTATTAATATTATTACTTGTTTATTCCCTTAATGAGATTTTTATCTCACCCTTTTTTATGCACGTCCTCAGGTTATCCTATGCAATGATAAGTATGAAGTAATGTAATGGTCATGTAAAAGAATATTTCAATAAATATTTTGTGTTTTATGTTATAAGTTGTTATGTAATGTCCCTAATTTTCCAATAAAAAAGACCCATCGATTCTCTGAGTTTTATTAAGTGCATGTTTATGTAATAAATCATGTTTAACAGTGTAATGAAGAGATGGGTTATTATATACAAGTTAGTATTCTCAAAGAAAACTCCCTAGGGAGATAATACTAGAAGTCAAATTGGTATATCAAAACCCAAAAAGTTTTATTTAATGGTTATGAAAAAAGATAAAACTCGAATATAATAAATGATCTATGCCTTAAAGGATCAAAACCAACTTCGACCTCTTAGTGGTCCATTCCCCTTAATCGAACCTGGGAGAAGGAAATCTAAAAATTGCCAAAGGCAAAAATAGGGTGTGAGATAAATCCTATTATGGTCCCTTTGAGTGTTCTATAATAATATTCCAAAATAAATAAACCAAATCATGAAATAAATTAATGTAAAATAGTCTTGGTAGTACAATCTCATATTTAAAACAAATATGATTTTCATTTCAATGGATTTAATCACTTTAAACAATTTCTTATGTGAACATTTTATTTAAAAAATTAATATAATTAAACAATAATGTATAAATATGATTAAAAAGAAATGGAATTTATATATATCAAAATAATCACAAAGATAAACATGGTCATCTACCAAAGGGTATGATTGTTCCAACATATGGGATCCTCACACATCTCATACCAATGATAATAGAAATATTGTTTCACATATACTTAAGACACTGGTCAAAGAGGACTCATCAATATCTCATATAGGATAAGATCCACCAAACTATGATTTTTTTAGATTTATAAATCATAAATCCATTTATAGGGAATTACCATCTTAGTGTGTTTTTCCCAAATAATCCAAAAACTACCCAGGCATGCATGTGATTAATAAATCAATCAAAAATAAGAAATTTATTTGAAAATTGATTAAAATAAAATTTCCCCATTTTAGTTTTCAATATGAAAATTGATATTTTAAAACCATAACATGGGTTTATAATCAATTGAAGCCTTTTTTAAGATAAAAAATACTATAATTTTGGCAAATAAATTTATGTAAATTTTTAGAAAATAAATTTCAAAAATAAATTTCACTAATTCCATCAAGTTTCAAATTCATGTCCCAAATTCAAATTCCATTAGAATTGGTGGTTTTCCCACAATCCAAATCATTTACCAATTTCTAAATACACATCAAATTTGTTTCTCATTATTTAACTAAAATAAATATAATTTAAATCAAAGGAATAAATTCTTTATTACATGGAAATCATATCAGAAAAACATATCCTAACATGAAGATTGCATAACACAACACCCACAATAGGAAAATTGATGAAGAATGACAAAAATGAAGATCGATGAATCAAACACGGCTTCCATATCAAACAAAAGGATTTTTGACCCATAAACCACTAAATGATATAATCGACCCTAAAGTGGGTAGATAGTGAGAATATGAGAGAAATAATAGTATATGATCTCTAACTAAAGAGGGATAAAATGATGTTTGGAAAGATTCTATTTGCTACAAATGTGGTTTTTAGGATAGAAAAATTATTATTTAGAGCTTGAATGACCTGTGAAGACAAAGAATACAGATTTATTAAGATATGGGATTCACATGGTGGAGGTTTTAATTTTTAAATAATTTATCAGAAATAAAAAAGTTTGCGAGCATGGTTTCCTGGAGGGGGCCACATGGTTTCCCAAACCATGCACCGTAATTGTATTCTCCTTCTATGGGGTGAACTACTTCTTCTAGTTTAGAGAATAGTTTCTCAAAACATGTTCTAACCATGAAAAATCCCATTATTTGTGTTTGAATGCTTTCTATTAGGTGGGCACACTATTTTAGAAAACTGTGAGCCAAATGTAAACTACCCAAAAAATACCAAAAAAATCAAAATTTCACCAAAATCACCCTTAAACGACACCCGAACAATGAATTATTAAAATGAGGATCAATGAGTACCTGATTGAAATAACAGAATATTAAATTAAATATGGGTTAATGGTTCCATAAGGGGGAAATACCGGATTTTTATGTAAGATTATTTCTATAAATCCTTCTATAACATATTTTCCAATATGTATCAAATGTATTTAAATATTTTAACTCAATTTATTCGTCATTTAAAAAAAAATTAATTTACCTTGGTTACTAGTATCTTCCCAAGTAGTTTATATATTATTAAAAATTAATGGTTACCCATCTAACAAAACTTTGATGTTCTAAACAAAACACTGGGATCATTATAATCATATTAAATGTCTAAATATTTGATAATTCACATTTATAAAATAAAATTTAATATAAATAAATACTATTTTGTAAATGATTGCTATTTTTCCCCTTATGTTCACTTAATGATATTAAATATTGTATAAAAATCAAATGAAAATTAATTTATATATATAGCTACAGAAAATATATTAGTGCCAATTATTGGAAGTGACTAATTTTTTTGATTATATAAAAATTACAAACTGATAACCATATAATTATTTTAAAATAAATGTTTTTCCATTATCATGGTAACTAACATTAACAGTAGTAATCATATTTTTATGACCAAAAATTAAATTGATCATATCAATTAAAATGACAAGAAAATTTAAAGGTTTATTTCCTTGTTTTCCCTTTTTATTTATTTAATTGTTGAAAAAAATTATTAATATAAGGGATGAAATATAGCTTTTTGAGAAAAATACTACTTCTATTTCAAAAAAATTAAAGAAGGTTATTGGAAATTCATCATTGATTTCAAAAAAAAATATTTTTAATTATAAATATTTTCTATATAAAAAATGTTTTAAAATGATTTGTTCCATTTTTGTATTGTGTTAGTGTACAAAAAATTGTTAGTATTAGAAAAATTTATTTTTTTCACTTTTCTCAAAATAATAAATTATTTAATAATAATTAAAAAAACTATCATGATCTAATTTATAAAATAAAAATCTCAACATGAATGTACTATTTTTAATTTAATATAAAAAAATTTATATATTTCTCAATTATTTAAAATAATAATATTTAAAAGAAACTACTTTTTTATGGAAAATTCCCTTTAAAAATTTTATGTTTTATTAATCATACTTTTATACATTTAAAATTGATTTATATTAGTTTCTCTATAATATATTTAATTCATTTCTATTTTATTTTTAATTATTTCATTGATCATTTTAATTTAGTATAGTATTTGAAATAATCTAGTGAATAATTTTTTGTTTTAGGGAATTTTTTTTAGAATTTTATAGTGATATATATGATTCCATCCTAACATGATTATATAAATAAAAGGTAATAAGGTATCTAGAGCCAAAATTACATTCCTCTAAATTCTATAAACTATATTATATTGTGATAGATAAAAAAATACCTTATCTCTAACTTCAATATCAAAATATCAATAACTATTATCATTATAGAATTATTATTCACATTATATTGTTTTAATGTGTTGAAAAATGGTTTGAATATTCAATAACATAAAATGATATATATGTAGTTTCATATTAATACTCTCTTAGACTTAATCCCATTTTGTTTGATTTCAATACTTCTTCCAATATAGTTTCATAGATAGTTTCATTTGAATTTTAAAACGGAATTCTTTGTCACATAAAAACTCTACCAGGGGATATTTTTTATCCCACTACCTTTGAAATACAATATTGTGGATATTATTACATATTATATGGTTTGAATATTCCTTTTTTATTTGACCATATATTTAAGGACGACACTAAGTACTAATATATATCTCTATATCCCATTCAGGCCAAATAAATCTGAAGAACATTGCGGTTATCCTCTGGTCTTGATCAAATATAATGGAAATTGGAATTATGTATAATAAAACTATAATTATCCATGGTTCTGACAATAACATAATTTCATGACCTAGATAAAATATTTCATTAACATAAATTTAGAATATCTTTTAGGATTATTGTTCTAGAAAATTAATATAAAATAATAACTAGAAAACACTTGTCTTTTTAAACTAAATGAAAATTTTAAAATTATATATTGAACTAATTTATATATATAATTTATTCAACATATTCATCCATTTATCCCCACCATATACCCTTATAATCACATAATATGTGTTAATTTTCATCATAACACAGAGAAATAAAAATTTAAGAAAGCATGGATCTCAAATTCCAAGAAAGGAATAATATATGTGATAACAAAAAATGATAACAGGTGATCATAATATGATTATATGAGCATATTTTGAATATAAAATAATGTTTTGAACAATACTGAAAATATCTTAAATAATCCTATACATAATGTAATAATGATTTTTTTGTAAAATCTAATGATAGATGCACAAAAATTGAATATAACCAAACCTAAAAAGAATTTCATCATAGACATGTGTCCTAATAATTATCATAGATAACATTGGGAACAAAATCATCAGGAACATTTTTTCAGAAAAACATAAAATTACAATGAATTAATATTATACAGAACTAATTGTTCATAATCATTTTTGAACACACTCTTTATCATGACACATTAATTTTTTTTGGAAAAATAATTATTCCATTGACTTTGTGAGAAAACTCATTATGTCCACACATTACTATCTTTGATGATAAAAAATTTGAAAACCACATTTGAAGGTGATATTATTTCCCACTCATAATCATCCATACCCATGTGTTTAAAATGAAATTAATTATCATCCTAATATAAGTAAAAAATGGAAAGAAAATGTGTCTTCTATACCTTTCAAATTGAATCATATACTATTAAAATTCATAATTACATCAAAAAACATGATGAACCCATTGAATATAAATGTGTATCCAATTATAAAAAATAAATTTGTACCTATATAATATTCAATTAATTATATGGAATTTACACCATATAGAAAAAATTTAATAGGTCTAGTCAATAATTATAATATCCATGAACCTGTACACTTGGATCTGATATTGAAATCACAAACATTACATAACAAGATTTGATACCAAAGAAGATGAATTTTTTTTAATTATACAGGACTAACAACATCAAAAAAGAAATATTGGATAATGTACATAGCCATGTACATGTTAGGTTTTCAATTTTTGAGAATTAGGACCTACACATATCAACTGGGACTCATAAAAATAGGTTCATAATTATGAATATCTTCACTGGTTATACCTATTGGTTCTTATTTCACATTAGGTAATCAAGATAATCCATAGGAATGACCTTATAGACATAATTCGTTAAACTTCATTCGATATAACCTAGTGGAATAGTTACATATTAAGGTTGACCTAAAATCCATAGTAATGGTATTCATAAGAACTGGTAATTGAATTTCATCAATGAGTATAATATGTGCCTAAGGATATGAAAACATAATTAGATTTCATGGTAAAATCATAACATAAATCATACCAATCGATACCTAGATCATCAAATATGAAAACCTTAAAATAGAAAGAGTCATAAAAGAATAACAAGCCATGAGGTATCGAACATGATCATAAAAAAATTATAAACTGATATCATGAAATGAAAACCATTTTTAGTAACATGGATCATCATAGTCATAAAACCCTTTGAAACCCCATTTAATAATAATAACCATAAAAAACCTTCAATATAATCATTTCCTAATTAATTAGGGAACTATATGGGAACACCAATAATATAATCTACAATGAGAACACTCATGACAATCTGTGCCACCCCATCATATATGTTGTAACAAGATCACCTAGTTCTATCTAGGTCGCCCCATCATAAAAGGCGTAAGAGGCTCACCTGAGGCTATTTGGGTCGTCCCATGGTATAATATTTCCAAGAGCCACAAATAAAGTACATATATCTTAGAAACCATTATTAAACTGATAAAAAACCAATTAATATTTTAATAAATTTATTAAACTACGTAAAACATATGGTTTCTATAATAATATCTTTGAAACATGATTAAATAATAGAAGTTAAATAGGTTTCATAACAATCTATTTGAAATAATCTTAATCCATACTGAGAAATATTTAGAATGGTAATAATATAATATAATCCCAATAGAGGACAAGTAAAAAATTATGTTTTTTGACATTTATGAATGAAAATATTATTAAATTATCACTAAAATAATTCATTATGAAAATATCCTTTTCATTTTGAAAAAAACATTTTTAAATGATAAAAATTTCGAAAATCTATATCATTGATTTTTTAAACATATATCCCAAATTATGACGAAAATTGTTTTTATTAAAAAATATCCTTTTAGAAAATAAAACAATTCTTCAAAGAAATGATTTTCATGATAGTGGGTATTTCCTTACATATCATAGCAGAATATTCTTTCTGTGGGTAATAAGGTTAGAAAAGTTCCTTGTTTAGAAATAATTAAGAAGATTCTTTTGAAAACATAGTTTTCATAAAGCGAAAATCGGTATATGTATTTAATAAATAATTTTTAAATTTATATAACCATTTTTTATCTTTATAAATGCAAGGTTTTGGAATAAAATAGATTTCTGACTGAAAAGTAAAATGAAGTCAAATATTTGCAATTTTGTTTCCAATTATAATAATTCCCATAGAGTGAAAAAACAGTATTTTTATATTAAAACATCATGAATAACCATAAGATTATACAATCCATTAGGTTCATGAGATATGAATTATAATACATTAGAATCAGAGACATAATCATAAACAGTCTTAATAAATGATTACATTCTAATGTAAAATATTGACAACATTAGTTACATTAAATCATAAGCCCCATGAAAGAATAAAAATAAAAGAAACATGTAATTTCTAGAAAATAATGAGATTTTTTATGAAACATTTAAAATAGTAATTATATATAATTCATCAAAGTATATAAGAATAAAAATTAACAAGAACCTCAAATATGGAAAATTTAGACAGAAATCTCCTATCACTTTAAAAACATTGAAACTGTAATCCCCCTGAAAGAGAGACCCAAAAAAATGTAAATCCCAAAAAAATTAGCTATAATAATAATTAAATATATTAATGGGTAGTATATATACCACACAATAAAAATAAGTGGTGGATATATCTTATATCTAATAAAAATAAAACTATGATGGGGAAACACATATATTGAGTTTGACTTTTCACGTGTGTCTTAATATTCTTGAATGATAAAAAGTATATTAATTATTAAAATTGTTCATAACCTTTATAGATTTTATTATCACACAAATTTCACTTGTTATTATGATATATAAAATAATACAATCCATTAAGTTTACATAGGATGTTTTGACGATATTCGACTAATGTGTCAAAAATGCAATTGGTAGGATGACTACCTCCAAAGATGTCATTAAAAAAATTTACATAATAAAAATCATGAAATAACCTTAATATTTTTATATCAATTAAAATTTTTAAATGCATCAAGAAATATTATTTTGGAAATTATCAAACGTTGCAAGCATAGAGAAGGTAGGTCGTATGTACACATGAGTAACATTTAATTTTTCAATAAACATTATTGTGAAAAGGTATGTCATATTTTATCATTATAAAATTATAATAATATCATAAATACCAAATTATTTAATTATATATAAATAAATATAGGATTATTGTGATTCATTAGTGAAAAAATGAATCACATCGTTTTAAAAAGGTGATATTCCACACGTTCATGAAGGATGTAATGATTTTTTCATTGAGTTAAGGGACAAAATAAAAGGATATATTATATATCAATAATGATTAACCTGTGATTAATATCAAATATATTTCATGTATATACAATATAATTATCATCTATACAATTTTTACCTTCCATGTAACACATTAGTGAAAAATTAATATCGTCCCTTTACGTGGTAGTAGTCCGCCAAACACATGGAAACTGACATAATATTCATTGTAGAATTGAAATTAAAAGGGTATATATGATATAATGACACCATCTGTATAATTATATTTTTAAAATAATTTATAAAATTTACATCAATCATTATACCCCCACCGAGTTAGGTGGTAATGTAAAAATGAAGGGCATCATTTCATGAGGTAGTATTCCTCTGTACACACGAATGATGAATCCATTACCCATTTGATGGAAGTGTGTGTGTTTTTATGTCAGAAAATAAACATAAAAAAATAAAATTACATATAATAAAATATTTTTATTATACAGTCATGTTATTATAATTTTTTTGTGAATTGAGAAAGAAAAAAAAATAAAAAATACTCATTGATGAATGTTACATCTTCTTCAGCTAACTCTTTTTGGTTTGTAATAAAGTCCCTCATTGGTTCTATTTATAATATAATTAATGAAATAAAGGACGATAAAATGTAATTTAATAAATTTTTTGGGTATGTATCTGATGAACCCAAGAGTTTATAATTTTTGAATAAATGGGGATATGGGGTGCCCATTTATAAGTGAGGTGATTGGAGAATTAGTAATTGTTTTGAAAGAGTGAATTCTAACAGTGTTTTTTAATTATAAATAACCCAATTATAGTTAATTATATATTATATATGTTATAATGTCTACCTATATACATAAAATTATTTTTAGAGAAGTCATGGGTCATTGATACACCTTACATTATAAGTTTACCCACAAGGTAATGTAAGTTTTTATTTAATGATTTTAATTAATTTTACAATTTTCACAAATCATTATGATAAAAACTTTTGTAGAAAATATTATTTAATCTCTATTATTATAATTCCAAATATGTAATCTATATTTCAAATTCAACTCAAAAATGTTTCATAATTTAATTTTAAATTTATCCCATAGACGCGGCGAGAAAATGTGTTTCTAAGAAAAGTTTTTGAGAAAAATGTGAATCTATATTAACTCTATGACTAATAATAAACATTGAATGAATATAAAATAATATTTATTTATATTTATTCTATATATTTCATTTAAAAATTTACCATTATGGATTATTTTCATTAATTAAATTGGAGAAACGTCACGCATTTTAAAATAGTTTTTAGAAAAAACCATTTTTAAATAAAAAAAAGTATACTAGAAACCAATATAAATTTTATTCATGAGTAATATTGTGGATTATATATAACTAACTAATACATAGGATAATTAAAAACAAATTTATAAAACTCTGGGTCAATTAAATTAATTAATATATTTAAAAGAAATTAATTTTTTAAAAAAATTGATATTTTTCAATCTTCACTAAAAAATAAATATTTTCAAAAAAGTCCCAAAATTTTACCCAAAAAAAATATTTATTTTAAAATTCCAAAAAATATGTTAATTTTATAAAATAAATTTTTAACATTTAAAAAATTTATTATAACATTTTTTTAATAAAAAAAATAAAAACAAATTCTTGAAGAAAACATATTTTTAAAGAATAATATTGATTAATTACTAAAGATATATCAATAGTGTATATTGAGTTAGTCAATTATTTATATCTATATATATATTATTTTAATTAATATGATTTATTTTCACTACTTTAATGGTTGGGTTTTCATGAACCAAGTCGGGATACCATCTAACTTAATACACGGCCTGATTCATGGGATGCACCAAAGGCCGTTCCCAATCCCCATGGGCTAGAAACTAGTTCATTGGTAACCAAAATATGATTTTGTAACAATTTCAACCATCTATATAAGCATAACAATCCAACAAAAAAACAACGTACTACCAATAATCATAACTAAATGATGTAAAATTATTTCTAAATTCATGGTTAATAACATTAACAAAAAACCAATAGTAATAAAACTGAATAGGGACAACAAAACTATCCCCAAAACCTAAATGACAAAAGTTTGACATCACCCTCAATCCACCACTACCAACACCTTTTATAAGTGTAACACTATAAACTGGATCCACAATCACCACCACAATACATCTTTTCTTTACCTAGGTCATACATAACAATGTCTACATACACCCAAAGGGGTATGTAAGGTGTGAGACAAAGCCCAGTAGAATTCCACCCAAAATTAAGATTCCATGATATATCATTAGAAGACAAATTAACATGCACATTTTTATAAGAACGTTTGAAAAATTTATAATAAAACATTTTAAGGAACCTTTCAGAAGAAATAATTTATATGAAAACCCCTTTTCAAAAATAATGTTTCATAAAATAAAAATATACCCATGGTCTACAATAAACCAATGAATACTACAACATAACAGAATCATCATGTCACAAGAGATCACCATGGGAAAATACCTATCGGTAACTATCACTAGTGGGGCTCTATGAACATCGCACCTCAGTGATGAAAATCCTACCACTAAACTACCAATAGTGTCCCCACGCATGATCCACATGAAGAGATATCTTCCCAAAATCCTTATGGTCTCCAGAAATTAATCTAATAAAAAAATGTTGCCTTTCATGATCCACCCATTAAAATCCCATCCCAAAATTCTAGTAATCTCCAATCATTTCATATGTTTAGTCAGTGTTGTAATCATAAATCCTACTAGAGGAATCTGTAACTCAACCTCAATCAAATCAAATATCATTCAAGTTTTACTTCACCCACCTAGAATACCCAAGATTCCCTTCATGATCAAATTACATTTCACATATCTCATAAATTATGGCCTCCAAATATACATTCCATGAATCAAAATCACACTACGAAAACACATCGTCCACATTTTCACAATTTTACATTGTTCCAATGATCAAAGGATCACATGAAAACTTCCATTTTCATTAAAACCCCACTATCCATTTCACAGACACACCAATACAATTGGAAAATACATTTCTTACCACTTTCAAAGTTCATAAAACCCATTTAGAATATCAAAAATAATGAGCACATATGGAATCCTACCATTTTCATTGAAAAATCCCCAGTCAAATTCATACTGACATCAAAAATAATTCTCTAATAGGATTAACACAACATTCATAGGTAAAGAAATTTAATGTACACAACAAAGAAGACAACAAGAAAAAAACCATTTTTTTAGGAAAATACACTTTCAACGCATCCACATCATTAAATCACTTTGGAAAAATAAATCTCACCTTTCATACATGTACAAAACCTATTCATTAGACACTAAAATGAATCATGCATAAAAAATTACCACTTTCATTTTGAAACCCCATTTTTATCAAATATGCATCTCAAAACCATCCCAAAACAAATTTTGAAACACACAGATAATCCATTGAACACATTTCTCAAAACAAAGAAAAAAAATCAAAGTAATATAATAATGTAAAATCATGGATCTAACTACCTCAAACTTGGAAAATTTTATAAAATAGTGTGAAATCACAACTGAACCACCAACAAGCTCTATAAAAAAATGTCAAACAAAAACCAAAAATATTTCACCCAAAAAAAGAATATCAAACCCACAATAAGACACACAACTCATCATTAAAGATGAAATCATTATTTATGGTTGAATAACCTTAGAAAGAGGGACATATCAATGGAGAAATGTCTTAACTAATTTTTTAAGGATGTTTTCATACCAAAACTACAAAATGATTTAAGATTAAGAGAACCAAGGAGGAGAATTGAGAGATCCAAGGTTGAAAATACTGAATGGGGTGGAATAAAATTTAATTTCATCCATGAATATCACGAAAAATGAATTATGATATTGGTGGAACACCATATTCCGAAGCACCCCAAAAAATAATGGAGCATTTTTCAACTTCAAAGGCATGACCAAATACTCAAAATGGATGTACGTAATTGGAAAGTTAATTTTATGATCATCTACTTCTCTATCTATAAATTGGTGATAATTGGAATATAAATTATTCTTTTAGAATCCACTTTTCCCATTAATATGATAAAAAGGTCACTAATATAGTGAAAATAGAACTTGTTCTTGATCATCACCTTATTCCACATAGGATAATTGATACTCAACTAGATAGATCCATCATCTTTCTTTGGAAATAGAACTAGGGTAGTCCAAGGTGAGATGATTGAGTGAATGAACCCTTTTGACTCCAAATCTTACATCTATACCTTTAATTCCCTCAACATGGTTGGGGCCATAAAATATCAGGGAATATTTACCAACTATATTACCAGACCCAAATTGATGGAGAACTCCACATCCCGCTATAGAGGAAAACCAAAGAAATTCTCTAGACAAATATCAGGGATGTTATCCACCACAAGAGGTAATCCACCATCTGGAGAACCATAATCAACCTCAAATTCTATCAATGAGATCTAATAAAATAAGTTTTCCCAACTCCAGAAGTGGTGGTCCTGAACATCCCAATAAAAGATCCCATTGAATTGAAAAAATTGGGTACTCCCATAAAGTGCCATAAAACTCACTCACTACCAATAGAAATTGATGTTCACCTAAAAATGCCTCATCCAATCCAAATTAAGAATAAAATCAGAGAGGTCAATCTCCAAAACTAGGAAATCTCATTCCAATTCGACCCCTGACATAGTGAGAGAAAATGTAAGACACATGAAACCATGTTCTCGCATTTTATATAGTGGTATTCCAACTCCATCAAGGTCTAGTCTCCCTAGATATGCTCCTAAAACTACTAGGACCTAGAGAATGCCAAAATATCATGAAAATACTTGTCATTAATAATATCCTTGAAATCATTCCAACCCATCCTCTAAGGCTTTCCATCTTGCACCGTTGAGTCCCACCAATTTTGATTGGGACCTTCCAACAAGAATGAACCAAAATTCACATTTACTTCCTTAGGATTATCATGAAATTTTAATATCCTCCCCATTGTATCAAGCCACTTGTTCTCTTACCAGGGTTCCATTCTACCTCCGAATTGATGAGGAATGTTATTAAGGAATTCCAACTCTTTGCCCATTTTAGGACCTAGTATTGCTTCCCTAACGTAAGAAGGACCAAATAACTATCCCTAACCCAAATCATGGACAACCCGTACCATATATTCCACTAATATATGATCGATTGGTGAGGGATAACTCTCTTAAGACTTTTCTCTTAGTTTTATTGGAAATATACAAAGAATCATTTTACTATAATAAGTAATAACCAGATGGAAAACCATACACAGAAACATTATCAAAATATTCAGAAATAATAAAAAATACCAACATTTTTGAAAATCCAAACATAACCAATTCCATCAAGGTAAAAAGTCAAAAATACCCCTCCATCCCTAACTAGTGTACAAATATAGTCTGCAGTCTGTACGTCTCACCTGGGGGAGAAGTCAAACTAAATCCCAAAATCCTATAGAGACTCAAGCCCTGTCACATGGTGTACATTCCAGAAACCCCACTCGTAAATAGAACCTTATGCCCCAAAAATCATATTTATGGTCTATCCATACTCTTTCCCCAATTAATCTAACCAAAAAGAGGGTGACCTAATCTGATACCATTTTATCATGAACAAATCCAGGATACCAGCCAACTCAACATGGGGCCCGATTAATGGCATGGATAGAAGGGAATCCCCAATCCCCACAGGCTGGAAACTAGTTCCTAGGTGTCAACATTATTCTTTGGGAATTATTTCACCCATTTATATAAACATATAAAACAAATAGAAATAAAAAATCACATAACTGATAATAATAACAAAACGAGGTACAATAATATACAGATTGAATGTTTGTAACATTAATAAAAAAATGTACAGAAATGAAATGGGGAAATAAAACATATACCAAAAACTTACATTACACTAGAGGTACATCACCCCTAATCCACCACATCCTATAATAAGTGCAACACTAGTAAGCTGATCCACTACCACCACCACGATATATGTTTCTTTTACCTTTGTAATACATAACAAATTATACATACACACAAAAGTGTATTTATGGTGTGATAAAAATACCAATAAGATTATAAAAAATTAAATATTCCAATATATAAAAATAAAATAGAAATTAAAAGAACTTTTTGTTAATAAAAATTGAAACCATTCAAAGAAAACATTTTAAAGAAAATTTCTCAAGAAGAACGTTTTTTGGAAAACATTTTTAAAAAATAACATTTCTTGAAATAAAAATACACACAAGGAATATCATATATTTTTGGCTAGCAACATATCACATAAGAATCATGTCTCAAGAGAGTAAAATTCAAAAATCCCTATGGGAAACTAACACTAGTGGTGCCCTATGAACCTCATACATCGTTGATCAAAATCCTCTAACTAAACTACCAATACTATTCTCATGCCTGGGGCATTGGAGGAGATCATATCCCAAAATTCTAGTGGTGTCCAAATTATAATCCAATACCAACAATGTTACTATTAGAAATACCATAGAATTTATCCCATCACAAAATTATAGTGGTATTCAATCATATCATTTTTTAAGATAGTATTGTAATCGTCAATCCGAATAGAAGAATATGAGGCTCAACCACTTCACAATAAAATATCATACTTGTTCTAGTTCACCTACATAGAATATCCCGGATACCCTTTTTCTAAAATTATAATTCACATATAACATAAATCAACAATCTCACAAACATATTCCAAGCATCAAAGTCACACTTGGAAATCAATACTTTTACATTTTCTCATTTTCACATGGATCTAATGATCAAAATCACTCAAGGAAACCACCATTTTCCCTAACTAAAACCACTTTAAATTTCACACACACTGCAAAACCATTTGGAAATACATTTCACACCACTTTCATGGTTCATAAATATTATTTGGAAACACAAAAAGAAATAACATATATGGAATCCAACCATTTTCATGGGAAAACCCCCTTTCAAATTCTACTCACATCAAAACCATTTATAAAATGATTCACTTAAATTTAATAGTTATAAGACACAGTTATGGTGCAGAAAAATAGACAAAAGATTACTACTTTTCCATAGAGGTGATTTAATGTTAAATATATAGAGGGAATAAATTTATTTTTCTACTTTTAAATGACATGGAAATGTCACACTATTTTATAGAAAGGATTTTAATTTTTTTTGGTAGTCGTTCATCCCTTACTATCCATCCAAGTAGAACATGCTACACGATTAGCCGCATGGTTTGACAAACCTTACAAAAACTTTGTGGTCATCATTGCCCAAAATGGAATTTGGCCACATGATTACATGGGAAAGAGAACATTATTTCCCTAAATCATGCGCAAACCACATGATACATTCTATAATGCCCAAAATCTTCAGTTTTCCCCAAAAACTCATATGAAACCCAAGGGATAAATACAAGAACAAAAATAGACAAAAGATTACATCAAAATAAAATCATGATTATGACATTGGTTTTCAGGGAAATATTTATCAGGGACAATTTATTTTCTTATTTTAATGTTAAATATTCTATCAAACAAAAAAATCATAAGGTTGGGTGTAGTGAATGATAAACTGGGTGTTTCTTAAATTTAATGATAAAATTTGTTTTATGTGTGATGAAATATTAATTCAGTTTTGTGTGTCCTTTATATAATCGAATATAATTTTATTCTTTTAAAATCTTAGAGTATTATATAACCCCAATTTAATACATTTCATCATTGTAATTTGACTATTATTTTTCAATACAAAGTTGTATTTTAGAAAATACATTTTGTAAAAACCTACCATAGCAAGGGTTAATAAAACATCCACTTGGTAAGTGATAAAATTACATATGAAAGTCATCCGGAATAAAACATAACTTTGAGTCAAAATAAGATAACATAAGTGGGAATAGAGGAAAAGAGTAAGCAAATATAGAATGTGATGCAGGTTATTGGTCATAATAAATTGAATTGTCAATGTCATTTTAAGTGTATCAAAACCACAAATCGATGATGATTTAAAATTTCACACTCCGGACTTTAAAATTATTTTATTTTATTATTTTTGGCTTCGGATAGACTCATCAATGTGCTAGTTAAGCCCTCAGTTATTTTTTTGATATTTAATAATTTTATGGGTCTCAAACCACATCATTGGCACCACATGGTTGGCAGTAACTTTTATGTCGGCTTAGGTGCCCGTGCTGTTTTTTAATGTTTAAAATAAGTAAATGTTTATGAACAATGTGGTTAGTATATGTTTAAAACATAATATTAATAATATTATAGCGATAAATGATAATAATATTATAGTTCAAAACACTACTAATTTTATTATTATTAAATTCTTATCAAACAACTTTTTAATATTTTAATTATTAAATTATTATTAATGTTATTATTATTTAAAATGAAATGAATAAAATTATGATTATGATTATTAATATTTCTATTGGTATTATTATTGTTATTATTTTTAAAAAAATTAATCATATTGTATTGATAATATTATTAATATTATCATTAAAAATAAAATTATAATTATTAGAATTATATTTATAATTAATTTATTCTTATGATTGATTATTGTTAATTTTAGTAGTAATATTATTATTATTATGGTTATTTTCGTTAAGAAAAATTATTAAAATTATTAAAATTATTATCATTTTTTTTCATTTCTTTATTATCTCTATCTTTTTTCCCTAGGAACCCTAAGGATCCCCTCTGTCCACGGATGGGGTGTGCCTTTCCCCCTTCATCTATACAAATCCCCCCCCCTTCAAGCTTCCATGCGCACTCCTCCCTGCTCCCGACAGCATGACCTCCCTAATTCGCCTTTATATGGATGCCTTACCTATTCTAGCATGATCTGCCACCCCTACTTACATTAGAACTACGGCCCATCCCCTTCGCATCGCCTTCGCCTAGTTCCAAAGCGGCCCAAACCCTTTTTGAGAGCACCTCCACCCTACTCATGTACAACATCATTTCCCCTCTCCGACAACCATCTCCTATTTCAGTATGATTACATTTTAGTCTTTCTTGGGTGTATTTTTCTTTAATTTATCTAAATCCTAATTCTTTTTGTTGTGTTTTGTGTGTTTCTCTCACTGTTTAGGGTGTGCGGTTGGTCTGCAAGGTCTCTCTCTCCCTTCCATAAGAAGTTTCATGGCGTTCAAACAACGTCAAGGTTAGAGAATCCATATCTTCCATTTCTGGCACACACCATGTATGATTTCATGTGTTCAATTAATCTTTAAACATGATTATCAACTTAATTATACCCTTAATTATTCTTTTACAACATTTTTCAATTTTTAGAACATAATAAAAATATATTTTTGAAGAAATTTCTATTTTTTTCCAAATATTTCCGTTGCTAAATGTTTTTGATCATGTGTCAAATATAACATTGATAATTCGTAAAATATGATTCACATAATGATAATGTAATTTCTGAAATTCTGTTGGTGTTTTTATTTATGGCTTAATTTTCTAAAAATATCATTTGTAGTGCACTTTGCCTATGCGTATGTGTTTATGCACCCATTTTATTTGATAAAATATTTTCTGTTCTTTAAAAGTGAAATCAATCCTTGTTATAGTATTTGGAATTGATATATTTATTGTTTTTGAAAATATACTATTTGTTTTGAAATGGATTGTTTCTGAATTAAATGGTTTTGTTAGGTTGGTTGATTAAAAATGGTGTTCTTGTAAAAATTATTCTATCCAGAGTTCTCATGGATATTAGAATGTGCTATTTGATATTAGAATATCCATGGATTCACTAGGTTCCCACATGGATGTGAATTCAAATTAATAGGGTACATTAAAAATTAGTATTTTCCATTAACATTTTTTTCTAAAATGTTTCATCGATTTTCAAATTGTATCATGATTTCATTGTTTGGTGTAATTTTATTTTCTGTATTTATAGTGTTTTTGAATCCTGTATATTTATCGCAGGGGTTTGCGGTCTGTATCAAAGGTCCTCATGCATATTCCTAGTTATGGATATGTATAATTAAATATATCTTATGTGTGTGTGTTCCCTCATGGTGTCAGGAAGAAATGCATCAAATTAAGAATATATATATGGAAGTGTGTACATGTGAGTGGGATACTTCTTGAGTTAGCAAGATTTTGTAACACCCCATGATTTCATAGTGTGTTATTTCTCCAAAACAATTCAATAACTTGCACTACAAACCACACCGAGTTCAATCACATCATGACTTAATAATCAAGTCGTTAAAAAGAAGTTATGAATAGTATTAACTAAATTTTAAACATTATATAATCCTTATAATTTTAGTATCCATATTATGAGTTTCTTAGACATAATGTAAGAACAAATTCATTTTAAGTATTGCACTTTTACCCTCTTTTAATAGTGAACCCTTTTTAATTCCAATATTTTACACTTTTATATATTCAATTTTACTAAAAAATTTACTTCTTAGAATGGGGAAATCAAAAATTTACAATGAAACATCCCATGCTTCCACGATATGCTTTCCTTTGAATAATATGGTAGCGTGTGTTGTACGCAACTTTGAGTTCTAACACACACCACAACCACTCAAACTAGCCATTATGAATAGTAATACATAATTTTTGAAATTATATATACTTTATATTTTAAAATGGACTTCATTTTTGGATTCGGAATATCGAATTTAGCCTAAGGTGAAATTTTGGTACTTTTTGGATAACTTTAATATTTTGATGAATGGTGAAAATTACTAAATTTTAATTAAAAACAACTTTTTTTAATCGAAATAATTTATATTGATAAATTATTAATTTGAGTGGTTTTAAAGTATATTTAGAATATATTTTTACCATTGAATACAATGTTGTTAATTGGACATAATTTCACAATTAAAACGAACATAAACAAGTATCAATCTTTTGATAGTTATTATATCTTAAAAACACGTTTTTTGTTTTGACAGCGGTAATTAATTTTAAATTAATTTCTGCCACTTTTGTGTTTTGAATTTCGAAAAATGGATTCCATATTTGGAATCAGGATTTTCATATTGTGTAAATGGGTAACATTTATTTTTAGACATTTTGAATAATTACTGCGGTAAATATTTTATTTACCATGGTTAAGGGTAAATCCGGTAAATAAGGGTTAAAAAATAATATTATAATAATACTAAATTACCCTAAAATGTATCCTAACATTATTGGTTGATAAATGTTCGACCATAGGCATCTTTGGGTCGATTTGGGGACCCCATGGAGCCACTTGTAGGTGATAGGGACACTTTATTTTAATTATGTTAAAATAAGTACAAAAATGACATAAGCATATATCTTTTAGAAAAACAATATTTACATAGGGTTATATATGTTGGATTTTTGACTATAAATATTCATTAGAAATATAAAATGATTTTCTAAATAATTATATTTTATTTATAATTTTTAGACATTATATAATTTAATTTATTAATGACACAATGATGATGCAGTAATTACCATAATAGTGAAAAATGTAAATAATTGATATTATAAATACCCAAATAAATATAATTTGAGACTTTTAATGAATTAAAATAATTTTCTCGGATAATATGACTTATTATGATTGATTTAATTGACTTTTTTGAAAGTAATAATTCTGTTATGAGTTTCACAAAAATCAACTGTTGAATAGTGTCAAAATTGACATAAAATAGATTTTAAAACAAATATTATATTATTAATTGATATTAAATTCCTAATATCTAAGGTTTGGACAAGAGACTTATATCATGATAGGTGTATCATTAATTTACCACTTGAGGGTCTCTTGGATGTATATTTTATGTTTATTAACCTTATAATATAAAAATACAAAGTGACCTGGTAAATGCCAAACTAATTAACTATGAGTTAAAACTAAAAGATAAGGTTAATATAATGACCCAAACCTATCTAAATTCTATTGGTTGAATGGTTTTCGACCTATCCCCACCTTAAAATTTCAATAATCCACTTTGGAGCCATTAGAAACCGAATATTAATTTATTATAAATTAATATTTCTAGCTTTTCCAAAGGTGCCCCTCACCCCTCTTATAAAAGGGCACTCTTGCTTCTCATTTCTTCACACCTTAAAAGCCTTTTTGTTCGGCCAACCTCTGCCCAAATACTCTCCCATCTTCCCTCACTACAACCTAGAGGCCTTAGTTTGATCAGAAAGCCAACCTATAGTGCCCTTTTGATCAAATAAAAGGGAAGAACCCGAAGAAGAGGAGGTTAACCTACACCCAACCAAGGAAAAGTAAAAGGTAAGAGGTTTTCATCTCACTCCTTATTCCCATGAGATTCATTCCATATTTCCACTATTACCTTTTTTGTGGTGTATGTACTGCCTATAATTGTATTATTTGTGTAACACACTTTAATTTATGTGTATTTACATATTCATTGTATGATACCTCTTTCATGGGGTGTAAGTTTCGTAAGTTACCAAATTGGTAAGGGTTATTTCAAAATCTCTTCATTATCCGAGGTTTTTTATACGTAATAATCTACTGGGACTCTTTATCATCCACATCTATGTTTCTTAAAAATGTCTTTCAAAACATTTTTATTATTTAATAGAAAATGGGTTAAAGTCATTTATACCATTATTTGACTTTATATGTTTTTAAAGGAATCTTTCCAACATTTTCGAAACGAGTTACTTTTTAACCTTTTTGACAAAATTAAGGTAAGAATGTCTTTTTTTAAAATTATATGGCGGGTGCGGTTATTCTCTGCCATTATTACACCTTTGAATCTTCCTTCAGAATATTATTTTATATATTTTCAAAATAAAGTTTTTCTCTATAATTATGTGACTTTTAAATGATTTAAAAAAAAGAGATATTTCTCTCAAATAGTATTGATTTCATCTACGTCAACATCTTTCGATAAATTTTAAACTTGTTTCAAGTTGATTTATTATGATACAAATCATCCATATTGTATTTAAGGTTTTGTGATATTTTTTACTATGGATGAGTTATTTTTATGCCATTAATGGTTTATGATTAAAGTTTTGGCATTTTGTTTGTTAGTTTTAATACGAATGTTTATGTTATATTTCATCCTCTTATTAAGATGAATGTTTTGGACAAGTATGTTTTGGGTTGGGGACCGGTAAAAGTAAGCCCTCCGGGTTGGTGTCCGGTTATTAGAGGCACTCCGGGTTGGTGTCCGGTTTTTGAGGCACCCCGGGTTGGTTTCCGGTTATTAGAGGCACTCCGGGATGGAGTCCAGTTACAGAGGCTCTCAGGGTTGGGTTCTAGTTACAGTTATCCCTTAGGTCTTGGCATGAGGCCTCGACATAGAAATTAAAGTTCGGCATCATGCATTTTATCATTATGAAAGTGGAAATTGTTATTACATGTGATTATTCAATTAGTAGAATATCCATGTGAATAAGTAAATATCATTATTTCATTTTATTTTTTCCATACTATATTGAAGTTCATATTTTAAAGGCTTTTGTTTTAGTTATACATTGCCTTAAATGTTTATTCTTATTTATGAAAGATTCTTCTATATTGTTATCCTTACTGGGCATTTGAGCTCACCCCTTTTCTATGTTTTATTTTTACCAGGAAGTGAAGAAGTAAATTATGAATGACCTGTAGGGATATTATGTGGGGATATGAATGTGGAATATGAAGAAAATATGTTGTTGTAGTTTTCATTTTTATGAAGTAATGTAAGACTTATGAATATATCTAGTGTTTCCAAGGCTATTAAACCAATAGGTCTTTCGATACTTGATCCTTCTTGTGATCATGCCAATGTTATGTAATAATGCACCGACTCTAGGTAACTGGGGTCGGGGCATTACAGTTGGTATCAGAGGAAGTTTAGTTCAAACCTTGGAAGCTAGATTTAGATAAACTCTGATTAGATCACGTAGACCTAAGACAAACTTTGAGGATTAGTATAGAAGAACTTCCTAGAATTTTGGTATTGTAGGGATTTTGTGAGTTTTCCGAGCAATACATCCCTGTCTAGATACGAGCAGGTAGAGGTGGATCTGGCACAGATGTACCTAGGGGTAAAACCCGAAAACACCTCTTTGAGCTAGACTCGAACGGGAACTGGTGCACGACAACGGGCCTTGCTGCACTCTTGGATACGACACTCCTAGGGGATATGCTTAGGATTACTCTCATTTTCTTTACAAATCATTATGAAGGGTTTATGAGTATATGATTCCTCAAAGAAAACATTCTTATGATTATGGATTATGTCCATAAATAGTTCAATTTATGTTAAGTGTTTTATAAGTATGGGATTATGTATTTTTATTCATAAACTGATCTAGTTTATACCATTGTTTAGAAATGGTGCCCAGTAGAAGGAATGAGAACTCCAGCAATGCACATGATCCAATGGGAAAGAAGGATCATATCTTTCATGGTCTTAAGCCAGAATTTATAATAGAAATAGTCTCCCATGTATTATCATCATATGAAGAAATAATATCAGGTGTTGATAAGATAAGTAAATATTTTACTGAGTCCTATGGCTTTGAAGGGAAGCAAGAGAATAAAAGGATGGAAGAGAGAAAGATGGATAAAGGGAAGAGGGAAAAGAATAATTTTCCCATATGTGATAACTGTGGGAAGAAACACCCTGGATCTTGCCTAAGAGGAATGGGAGTTTGTTATAAGTGTGGAGGAAAAGGGCACAAAGTACCTGACTGCAAGGGTCAGAAAATATTTTCAAATGTACAATGCTTCTTTTGTAAGGAGTTTGGACACTACGCGAAACTATGTCCCAGTCATCAGACTATGCTGCAAATGATGCTATTGGATAATATTCAAGTTATGATACTACCACAGATGAAGAGGAATGATTAGAGTTCTTATGTTGATTATGTTAATTTAGTGTTGTATCAACAATGTACTTGTTATTATAATTATGGAGTACATAAGGATTGTACTGTAGTACTATTTCATTAAGGACTTTAGATTGTGTGGAACAAAGAAAAGTGACTCAATAGCAGGATAAATTTTTGGAATATATATGGTCGAAAGAAAGATAAACCATAATATGGTTCTGATACAGATGTAGTGATTTTAGAACAATACATGATTGTTTTGGATAAATTATATTGGATATTCTTGACTACCTTGAAACTGATTAATGATTTGTATATTCCATCATTGTTGGGGTTTACAACATTTTTGGATTGAAGGAGTATATCTATTATTCTATAAGGAATAAGGGAACATGAATGTAATCAATAAGGTTTTATGATAATTCAGGATGTTGCAATATTTTAAAAGAATACATTATAAAGGTGATCACATGTTATTACGTGAAAAAAGGGATCTTCATTGTGTTTACTTTCCTTATAAATTTTGGAATGATGTATTTCAGATAATTCTAGTTTGGATTTTTTTGGATTGCCATAAAAGGACAACATGGAGGTCTGGCGGCAACCCATCGCGTCCAGCAAGGCTGCGAGACTTGAACCCACAACCGAACTATGACAAGGGTGTATCACCTACCACTGACCCACGCGATGTCCTGGTTTGAATAATGTCATTTTTTAATGGTTCTTCTAGATGAATTATAAATTCATTTTTTTAACCCTATACGAATAGGATAAATAGAATATTATTTTTATGTTCTATTATCTTTTAAAGTTAAATATGAGTTTGTGGTAGAACATAGTTAATGGTTGAGACTCTACTTGTCAAGTATATATTTTTCTTCTTCTCTTATTCAATGAAGAAATTAATTCTTACACTTTATTGAAGGGATCTTAAAAACAATATTATCTTAATACCATATGTTTTTCTGAACAGATGGTATTTTTAATCATCATAGATTGATGAATTTAAGGCCCTAAATTTTACACTTGTTTGTGATTGATGACCTCAATAACTACCTATAAATATTTACATTTTTCCTCCAATTATATGTCTCTAATTACCACCAATGTTCCCCAAATTGAGATCATAATTTTGTGGTGACCCTTTGATTTCTCTTTTCCCCATATTAAGACTAAATTTCATCAACCCAATTTCTGATGTGGGTTTTCCCACAAAGATATTTTCTATATTCAACCTTTTATTTTTGAAGAACAATTTCAAATTTCAAGGACGCAATTTATTGATGGAGGGGAGAATATAACACCCCATGATTTCATAGTGTGTTATTTCTCTAAAATAATTCAATAACTTGCACTACAAACCACACCGAGTTCAATCACACCATGACATACCAAACAAGCCGTTCAAAAGAGGTTATGAACAGTACTAACTAAATTTTAAACTTTATATAATCATTATAATTATAGAATCCATATTATGAGTTTCTTAGACATAATGTAAGAACAAATTCATTTTCAGTATTGCACTTTTACCCACTTTTAATAGTGAACCCTTTTTAATTCAAATATTTTAAACATTTATATATTCAATTTGACTAAAAAAATTACTTTTTAGAATGGGGACATCAAAATTTTACAATGAAACATCCCATGCTACCACGATATGCTTTCCTTTGAATAATATGGTAGCGTGTGTTGTACGCAACTTCGAGTTCTAACACACACCACAACCAATCAAACTAGCCATTATGAATAGTAATACCTACTTTTTGAAGTTATATATATTTTATATTTCAAAATGGACTTCATTTTTGGATTCGGAAAATCAGATTTAGCCAAAGGTGAAATTTTGGTACTTTTTGGATAACTTTAATATTTTGATGAATAGAGAAAATAACTAAATTTTAATTAAAAAAAACTTTTTTTAATCGAAATAATTCCTATTGATAAATAATTAATTTGAGTGGTTTTAAAGTATATTCAAAATATATTTTTACCATTAAATACAATGTTGTTCATTGAACATAATTTCACAATTAAACCGAACATAAACAAGTATCAATCTTTTGATAGTTATTATATCTTAAAAACACGCTTTTTGTTTTGACAGCAGGAGTTAATTTTAAATTAATTTCTGCCACTTCTATGTTTTGAATTTGGAAAAATGGATTCCATATTTGGAATCAAGATGTTAATATTTTGTAAATGGGTAACTTTTATTTTTAGACATTTTGAATAATTACTGCGGTAAATATTTTATTTACCATGGTTAAGGGTAAATCTGGTAAATAGGGGTTAAAAAATAATATTATAATAATACTAAATTACCATAAAACTTGTCCTAACCTTATTGGTTGATACATGTTCGACCATAGGCATCTTTGGGTCGATTTTGGGACCCCATGGAGCCACTTGTAGGTGATAGGGACACTTTATTTTAATTAAGTTAAAATAAGTACAAAAATGACATTACCATACATCTTTTAGAAAAACAATTTTTACATACTGTTATTTATGTTCGATTTTCGACTATAAATATTAATTAGAAATATAAAAATATTTCCTAAATAATTATATTTTATTTATAATTTTCAGACTTTATATAATTTAATTTATTTATGACATAATGATGGTGCAGTAATTACCGTAATAGTGAAAAATTAAAATAATTGATATTATAAATACCCAAATAAATATAATTTGAGACTTTTAATGAATTAAAATAATTTTCTCTAATAATATGACATATTAGGATTGATTTAATTGACTTTTTTTGATGTAATAATTATGTTATGAGTTTTACAAAAATAAACTATCTAATAGTGTCAAAATTGACATAAAAGAGATTTTAATGAAAATATTATATTATTAATTGATATTAAATTCCTAAAAATCTAAGGATTGGCCAAGAGACTTATATCATGATAGATGTATCAGTAATGTACCACTTGAGAGTCTCTTGGATGTATATAGTATGTTTATTAACTATATAATATAAAAATACAAAGTGACATGGTAAATGTCAAACTAATTAACTAAGAGTTAAAACTAAAAGATAAGGTTAATATAATAACCCAAACCCATCTAAATTCAATTGGTTTAATTGGTTTTTGACCTATCCCCACCTTAAAATATAAATAATTCACTTTGGTGACATTAGAAACCGAATATGAAATTATTATAAATTAATATTTCTATCTTTTCCAAAGGTGCCCCTCACCCCTCTTATAAAAGGGCACTCCTCCTTATCATTTCTTCACACCTTCAAAGCCTTTTTATTCGGCCAAACTCTGCCCAAATACTCTCCCAACTTCCCTCACTACAACCTAGAGGCCATAGTTTGATCAGAAAGCCAACCTATGGAGCCCTTTTGATCAAATCAAAAGGAAGAACCCAAAGAAGAGGAGGTTAACCTACCCCCAACCAAGGAAAAGTACAAGGTAAGGGGTTTTCATCTCACTCCTTATTCCCGTGAGATTCATGCCATATTGCCACTATTACCTTTTGTGTGCTGTATGTACTGCCTATAATTGTATTATTTGTGTAATACACTTTAATTTATGTGTATTTACATATTCATTGTATGATACCTCTTTCATGGGGTGTAAGTTTCGTAGGTTACCAAATTGGTAATGGTTATTTCACAATCTCTTCATTATCCGAGGTTGTTTATACGTAATAATCTACTAGGATCTCTTTATCATCCACATCCATGTTTCTTAAAAATGTCTTTCAAACCATTTTTATTATTTAATAGAAAATGGGTTAAAGTCATTTATACCATTTTTTGACTTTATATGTTTTAATGGAATCTTTCCAACGTTTTCGAAATGAGTTACTTTTTAACCTTTTTGACAAAATTAAGGTAAGAATGTCTTTCTTTTTAAATTATACAGCGGGTGCGGTTATTCTCCGCCGTTATTACACCTTTGAAGCTTCCTTCACAAGATTATAAAGATATTTTCAAAATAAAGGTTTTCTCTATAATTATGTGACTTTTAAATGATTTCAAAAAAAGAGATATTTCTCTCAAATAGTATTGATTTCATCTAGGTCAACATCCTTTGATAAATTTTAAACTTGTTTCAATTAGATTTATTATGATACAAATCATCCATATTGTATTTAAGGTTTTGTGATATTTTTTACTATGGATGAGTTATTTTTATGCCATTAATGGTTTATGATTAAAGTTTTGGCATTTAGTTTGTTAGTTTTAATACGAATGTTTATGTTATATTTCATCCTCTTATTAAGATGAATATGTTGGACTAGTATGTTCCGGGTTAGGGACCTGTAAAAGTAAGCCCTCAGGGTTGGTGTTCGGTTATTAGAGGCACTCCGGGTTGGTGTCCGGTTATTATAGGCACTCCGGGTTGGTGTCCAGTTATTAGAGGCACTCCGGGATGGAGTCCAGTTATAGAGGCTCTCCGGGTTGGGTTCTGGTTACAGTTATCCCTTAGGTCTTGGAACGAGGCCTCGACACAGAAATTAAAGTTCGGCATCATGCATTCCATCATTATGAAAGTGGTAATTGATATTACATGTGATTATTCGATTATTAGAATATCCATGTGAATAAGTAAATGGAATTATTTCATTTTATTTTTGCCAAACTATATTGAAGTTCATGTTTGAAAGGATTTTGTTTTAGTTATACATTGCCTTAAATGTTTATTCTTATTTACGAAAGTTTCCACTATATTGTTATCCTTACTGGTCATTTGAGCTCACCCCTTTTCTATGTTTTATTTTTCCCATGAAGTGAAGAAGTAAATTATGAATGACCTGCAGGAATATTAGGTGGGGATATGAGTGTGGAATATGAAGAAAAGATATTGTTGTAGTTTTCATTTTTATGATGTAATGTAAGACTTATGAATATATCTAGTGTTTCCAAGGATACTAAACCAATCCGTCTTTCGATACTTGATCCTTCTTGTGATCATGCCAATGTTATGTAATAACGCACCGACTCTAGGTAACTGGGGTCGGGGCGTTACAGATTTTCCTTGGCCATCCTTTTGAGGTTTGATCTCTATGTACAATCCTATATATTTAATAATCATTTATTTCATGCATTTTACAAGTAGTTTTTATATTAATTATTGGTATATAATTGTTATTAAATTTTAATTTTGTTAATTGGAGGGGTTTATTTATTGTAATGTATTTCCCTAAATGGTTTGATTGCATTTTTCACATCAAGTGGTTGAAAAAATTCCCCGTTGGCCTTTGTAAATGTGTTTTGAGTTTTAAATGCGTTTTTGGGTTTCTTAAATGAGTTTTGATGTGCGTTTCTAGATTTGAAAGTGGTTTGTCAGTGGTTCTATAAGAAATGGTTTATCATGTGATGGTTTTGTGATGTCATGATGGTAGTTTAAATAAAATGATTTCTTCAGAAAACCCACCTTGGAATGGGTCCTCACCTTGTTGGTTGAAAAAAGATTAAATTTTCCTTAGGTTGGGGCTTTCCTTGTATCGATGGTTTAAAGGCGAGATACTTGTTCATTAGGGTGACTTAGGGGTGACCTTGTGGTTTGTATTGACTGTGTGTGATGAATATACATGAGACTTGATTCTTGTTTGACATTATTGGCTCACCCCCTTTTTAGTTTGAACATGGGGACCTAGAATCATGAGTGAATTTTTTTTGAATGATTGCTTCACTAGTTTAAATTATTCACTAACTAGTGTCCCATAGAAGGGGATTATTTTGTAATCATTACCGTCAGATTGGGCCCATTTGTCAGGCTAGGTAGGGTTACAATATGGAGTATGGGAGTTATGATGTCATCAGGTTAGGCATTCCTTTAGAATAACTCACTTTTATAGTATGTTCTAGATTATTCATGATCTCATAGGATTTTCCCATATATTTAGGCATGAAGTTATCTATGGTGGATGATTGTGGTGCATTTTTAGGTTGGTTTGTCTTACATGTTATTTTCCATTGCCATTAAGATATCATTGCTCCTACCTTTGTGTATGGTGCACCTATTTACTAAAGTGGATTAAATGATTTTCAAATGTTTGAGGAAAAAGGTGTTTAAGATGTTTTATAATTCACAATCCCTCTTTATTTTAAAAGGTCAGAGCTTCATTCATGAAAAATAAATTGGATTAAATTAAGAATGGAAATTGATTAGGGTTTTCATCAAAGGGAAAATGTATGAATAATTATTATATATATTGTATTTGAATCCTGAAATTAATGTTTATTTATTTAATGGAAGTGAACTATTAATAGATTATTAGGATAGCCTACTGAGTTTTAATACTAATGCCTATATTTAATCATTTTTTAGCTTCGGGTGTTGCTTCTTGCTCAATTTTGGTTGCTGTAGTGAGACGTTGGATTGAGGTCAGTGGTGACCCATAGAGTCAGAAAAATGTATGTACAATTTTTTTCCCTTCTAATTCTACTTTTCAAATTTATTTTTAGTCTTGATTTATTTTCTTCTCTTTCATTTATGGGCCAAATCATTCCCACTTTTTTTATGGAAGTAAACAAGTTCCTGCACGTGGGGATTTGGAATGCCCTTCGGGCCGGGCCACAAACCTGCTCGAGTGACGGGTTCAGGGTCGAACTATGTTGGTTCATGAAAAAATGGGATCATAGGTGACCCTTATTATTTGGGGTGGTGGGTAGATGGATATTAGGAATATCAGTACATGGGTGGTATATGTGTAAAGAGCGTCGCGAACTCTTCTCGCACTGATCATCATGTTACTAATTCTAGTCTAAAATTTGAGTCTTTTGTTCTAGTTTTGGATTGAGGGTTGAAAAAAGAGGTGTTTCAATGTCACATTATGACCACACTTGGAGTGGTGACACAAGTTAATTCCAAGTTAATGATTCATGTTCCTCTTAGAATTATGTCCTAATTGAGTCTTGTCCCACTACTATGTCACTATGTTAGGCATAAATAATAGTCCCTCTTTCTGATAGTTTAGTGTAAGTTTTTCCATATCATGGTTTTGGTTTGTGTTTGTGTGCTTATGTAGATGGAAATAGATTTAAAATGTAAATACTTATTCTTAATGGTTTTAAATTTGTAATTTGGGATTTAAAATTTAAATTATATTGATTTTTAAATGAAGATTCCCTCATTTAAATGGATTTACGTTGGTAAAATGGGTTCGTAAAAATGAGAGTTCTTTGCATTTAGAATTTGGTTCTTGTTTGAAATTAGTATGTAAATGGATTGGAGTGACCTACGGTGTTCCTTATGAACATTTTCACATGTGTTGGTCTAGTTATGAAATTTGGTTGTTGGCACGTATTAATGGAAGCAGATTAACACATGAGAAACAGTTCATGAGAGTGCATGGTTTTCTACTTAACATTAATGAATTGACCTTAATTTCTAATGGTGGGTTTGGAAAGGAATATTATTGGTATTGTTTCAATTTATATAGTTTTTGAGCCAATTATTTTTGGATGATTATTATTTTATTGATGTTTCATTGGATCAATTTAGGATTTGGCTTTGTGTTTCAAATGTTTCTAGAAAATGCCACACAGAAAGGTCTCCATATTTTCCAATGACTCATGCTTAGATTTTGGTCTTTCTCGGACATTGCATATTCTTCAAGGTGATCGAGGTCCGTTTAGGATTTTGGGAACACCCAATATTTTTAGAGTGTGGGTTGTATTTGGTTTGTTTGATGGTTTGGATTTGGATGAATATGAGTTATCTTCCCCACCATCATTGCAAGACTTGATGATGTGGGATGTCTTCAAATCTTTATCCATATAGTTTTTCATACCTAAATAGGAGAAGATATTTAAAAGGGAAGAGCTCATACTTATTTATCAAGGCTAATGAATAGTGAAGACATATGTTGACCATTCCAAGGAACTGGTTTCCTTTTCTCCGAAGGTAGAAAAATTGGATTTTATGAAGACTTATCTCCTCAATGGGGGGCCTTTATCTAGAGATCAAGGTATAGGTCCCCCTTATAAGGGACATATTTTTGAGAAGGTAGTAAATGAGGTGTTCCAAGCCGAGTTGGTAACCGAAGTCCAGTCGGTTGGAAATCTAGTATATCTAGTTTCTCATGAAGGTTCCTAATATGGAGAGCATGGAGTGCTAGAGGGATCTATTTTTGAAAAATTTACTTCATCACTTACAGCTTCTAGTTTGTTGGATCATCCTCGTGTGTGCCACTAGTGTGAATGGTTTGAGTACTCAAAACCATCATGTAACATCCCTATGAATACATGTTATCATTGCGGCTGTCTAGGACATCTGGATATGTTTTTCGGAAATCTTCACCTCATGAAGAAGTTATGATCGGGGGATGCTTGTGCCTGACTATATGGAAGAAGACACTTCAGCAATCGACACCCCAACCATAGGTATCCATGTAAAAAGTCCACAAACTCATGAGTTACTGGGGGTGTGATTACTAGGTTAGGGTTTTTAATTCCATGTTGGTATTGGAACATTTAACAACTCATCGTTCTTGTTTTCAGCTTCTATATTTTTCCCTCAGTTTCAGGTTTTGTTGTTTTCTTGAAAGATTATGGTGAATGTTTTCTTTTTTACTCCAAATAGTCTTATTTTATGGAGTGTTTCTTTTAGAATATATCATTTTTATTAAAATATTATTGGTATTATATGGGATTGTTTCAGTTTAGTAGTGAATTTTTGGCGATGTGAGTGTTTGTGGAAAAAACTGATGTTTGTAATTTTGTTTGAGATTTCTATTTTGTTTACATTTCCTTCTATGGTTATACTCTCTCTTTGCATTTGGTTGTTTGGATCAGTTGGGAGTTCTATTGTGTGGCCCCCTCCCTAGGGTGCTATGTTTGGGTTTTAATTTCCGTACTAGTGGAATCCTTATGGGGGAGAACCCCCCATGTACATAACTTTTTTTGTTGTGGTTTTTTCTAGATTGGTTGGGTGTAACTTATGGAATAAATATTCCCCCTATAAATTACTTATTTCTTCTTATTACATTTGTACATGGTCTCAATTATTGACTAACTTTCAGTTTGGTGACTTTCTAGGGGAAGAACATTTTTTATTATGGACAATTGTCACACCTTGTCCATAAAAATAAATTTATATTATTATTTTCTAGCTTTAGTTAGCCTCATCAAGGTGCGGGTTGAGCACTAGTCTAATTTTTTTAGGTTTAATTATTTTTATGGGTTTTGTACCGCTCCACGAGCACCGGATAGTTGGTAGTAACTATGCTGTCGAATGAGGTGCCCGTGCGGTTCCCAAATGTATAATTTTTTTTTCAAAAGTATAAATTAGTAAATGTTTAATACATAATAGAAATATTATTATTACGATAAGTAATAATATTTTTATTTTTAAAAATACTGAAACTTTTTTTAAAATTGTTGTTAAAAACATTTTTAATATTTTCATTATTAAATTATTATTTATGTTTTTATTATTTAAAAATAAATGAATAAAATTTTTGTAATCTTTATTATTATTTTTATTGTTATTATTATTTTTATTATTATTAAGAAAATTAATGGAATTGGTATGATTATAATATTAATATTGTAATTAATAATAAAATTATTATTATTAAAATTATATTTATAATTAATTTATTATTATGATAGTTTATTGTTAATTTTAGTATTATTATTATCATTATTATGGTTATTATTTTTAATAAAAACATTATTATTATTATTATTATTCTTTCAACTGGTTTCTTTTTTTATCTTTACCTTTAATTTATTTAGAACCCTATGGTTTCCTTTTATCCTGGAATGGGGCACACATATACGCCCTTCTTCCATGAAAATATCCCCCCCTCAAGCTTCCCTGCACACAATGTCCTGCTCTCGACAGCTCGACCTACCTACACTGCCTTGCTCCGGCCTCCCTACCCATTTCGGCATGATCCACCGCCCTTACTTGTGCGAGCACTCCGACCAGCCCCCCTCCAGCCTCATCCCCCTATGTAGTGCCTCATCCATGTTTCGGTGTGGCCCGAACCCTATTGCACAGTGCCTTCACCCTACTCTAGTGCGGCCACATTTCCCATCACCGACATCTCTCTCCACTTTCGGCCTAATTGCATTTCATTCTTTCTTGGGTGTTTTTTCTTCTTCAATTTTTCAAACACTAAAACCTTGTGTTGTGTTGTGTGCATTTTTATCAATATTCAGGGTGTTTAGTTTGTCTGTGAGGTCTCTCTCTCTCCCTTTTTTAAAGTTCTATGTAGTTCTCACATATTCATGGTAGGAGAATCCATCTTTTCCATTTCTGAAACACATCATGGATGATTTCATTCATTCAATTAATCTATAAACATTATTTACGGGTTTATTATGCCCTTCAATGAGTTTGTTATAGTGTTTTTTAATTTTTAGAACTTGTTAAAAATATGTTCTGAGGCAATTCATTGTTTATTCCATGTTGTAAATTTACTAAATGTTTTCTCAAGTGTCTAATATTACTTTAAAAAATTCATAAAATATGACTTGCACCCTGATAATGAAATTTCTGAAATTCTTGTGGTGTTTATCTTGATAGATTAATTTTATAAAAATATCACTTGTAAAGGATTTTGTCTAGGCCTATGTGTTTATGAACAATATTTATTTGGTACAAATATTTTTTGTTCCTGAAAATTGAAATAAATCCTTGTTATAGCATTTGACCTTGATATGTTTTGTGTTTTCAAAAGGATACAATTTTTTTTACAGGGATTGTTTTTGGAATTAAATGAAGATATTAGGTTGATGGATTATAAATGTTGTTTTTTAATGAATCATGTAAGTGTTTTCAAGGATGTTTGAATGCGATGATAGATTTTGGCACATCGATGGTTGCACTAGGTGACCACATGGATGTTCATTCAAATGAAGAGGAAACTTTAAAAATAGTTTTTTCCTTTAATAGTGTTTTTCTTTAATGTTTTAGTGCTTTTTGAATTTTATCTTGATTTCTTTATTTGGAATAATTTTATTTTAGGTATATATGGCGTTTTTGAGTCCCATGGACTTATCGTAGATATTTCTGGTCAGTTTCAAAGGCGCACATGCTTAATACCATGTATAGATATGTATATATATATATATGTTGTACATGTTCCCTCATGGCTTTAGGAACACGTGAATCATTTTAAGGATATATATATATATAAGTGAATGCATGTGAGAGGGAGAATTCTTTAGTTAGAAATCATTGGTTTAACCATGCTTTGTGGTATGATCTCTATACACCAAACTTTAATTTTGAGAGTCATTTATTCCTTACATTTCTCCCTTTTTAGATTAATTATTGATATAGAATTATTAGAAAAAGATTCTGTCTTGAATGGGAGTGGTTTCATTCTTGTAATGTATTTACATAAATGGTTGGATTTTGTTTTTCACATCAAGTGATTGATGGAATTCCCTATTGGACATTGTAAATATTTTTTCGGTTTATTAAATGGTTTTTTGAGTGTGCTTTTGGTTTTCAAAGTTGAATGTGTGTACTTCTTTAAGAAATGTTTTACAATGTAACGGTTTTTTGACGCCCGATTGGCACATTAAATAAAATGAATTCATAAAAAATACTTTGTTGGTATGGGTACTCATCATGTTGGTTGACAAAAGATATTAGTTTCTTTTATTTGGGTCTTCCCTTGTGTTGATGGTTTAAAGGTAAGAGACTTGTTCATCAGGGTTACTCGGGGGTGACCATGTGATGAGTTTTAACAGTGTGTGAAGAATTTATTTGTGAATGGATACTTGTTTAACATTGCTGGTCCACCCACTCTTTAGTCTGAACATGGGAACCTACAATAGCAAGAAAATTTTCATTGAATGATTTCTGCACTAGTTTAGACTATGCACATGATAGAGGCCCATATCAGGAGATTATTTTGTTATCATTGTTATGGGATTTGTCACCTTGGTATGATAGGTAGAATGATAATCATGTGTTTGGGCGTTATCGGGTAGGGAAATCCTTTGGGATGAGTCACATGTATAACATGTTCAATATTATTAACAAGCCTCTATGTTTTTCCAATGTATTTTTTCAATTAGTTATCTGTGGAGGATGAGTATGGGGCATTGTTTCTTTGGCCTCCCTTGCTTGTTATTTTCCTACACTATTTTGTGATCATTTTTTTTACCTTCATGTATGGTTTATATATTTATTAAAGGGGATACAATGATTTTAAAAATGTGAGGAAAATGGTTTTTAAAATAATTTACATTTCTCTATCCCTCTTTAATTTAAAAGGTTAACGATTCATTCTTGGAATATAAATTGGTTTAAAATAATAATGGAAATGTATTTGGATATTTTTTAAAGGAAAAGTATGTGAAAAATATATTTTATATATTTTAGTTAAAACCTAAAATTATTGATTCTTTATTTAAAGCATGTTCATTAAGAATAGTTTATCAAGATAGCCTATTGAGTTTTAATACTCAAATCTATAGTTTATATTTGTTTTTAGCTTTGGGTGATGCTTATTTCTTAGTTTTAGTCAGAAAAGTGTGATATTTGTTTGGGTCGATGCTGACCTGTAGAGTCAGGTGATGGTATATAAAACTTTAGTTTCCTTACACTACTACATTTCATTTTTATTGCAAGTATTTATTTATTTCCTTTTCTTTAATATTCATGCTGAATTATTTCCACTTGATTATTTTTTATGCCCGAAACTAGTTTCCAACTCATGGGGATTCGGAATTCCCTTCAGGCCAGGCTGCAGACTAGGTCGGGTGATCAGTTCAGGGTCAACCTGGCTTGGTTCATGATATACAATACTATTGGTACATAATAATTGAATGTACTAGAATAATAATTTTATTTCAAGATCCTGTTTTACTGTGGTTAAATTACATAACTATATAGAAAAAGGGAATTTTGAAATATTATAACTTGATGAGTATAATTTCATCCATCAATAAATTTCAACCCCAATTTCATGTTTTCTCCACTAATGTGTATTTAGGATGATGTTGTAGGCATGAAGCATTAAAATAAAAATCTAAGGATCACATATTTAAAATAGGTATAACATGTTAATCAACATTTCATTAAATATTTATCAAAACCCAAATGGTTTTCACATGGTATTCTAATTCCAAAAATTAATACAACTTCATAAATGAATCCCCAAAGCATTAGAATAAAAAAAGTTCATAGGATATTACTCCAAAAATTACTATCCATAAAAATTTCCAATCATTCCCACAGTATTTTCTAATCCCAAAGATTGAATGGATTTAAAAAATATTCCTTCAAGAAAAATAAACCATTATTCATTAAATATAATCCCACATGATTCCCAAAATAAACCTAATAATTACCTAAAAAAATATTTCATTCTAACCAAGAAAACATTTATCTTAGTGGTAGGAATGAATATGTTATCATCCTTCTATCATGGGTTCTAGCCACATGGCTTTACCAGGTGCGACAGGGTGTCACCTAGAATATGTGTTGTTCCTTTTTTTCTTTAAAAATGAAAATATTTCCTCCCTTAAAAAAACAAAATGTTGATTATAGTGGATATAATTACCTCAAACGATTAAAAAATCTCTAAAAATTTCATTAAAAATTTAAGATCTCATCACTTAAGACCTCAATGGGGTTTCTTAGTCTTCAAAGTTATTATCATCCCTAAGAATATTGACCTATTTCAGTATCCATAACCCTTAAAATAACAAAATATGAAAACATCATAATCTCCATCATTATCAGAACCATTCTGTAATAACAACTACAAAATCAATGAACTCACACTTCCATATTTGATAATGATATCATTTACCTTACATTTTTGTCTTTGATACCAAAGAAGGTTATCCAATTTTATCCAAAATGGTTACACTATAAAAAATAAATATTGGATCACATACATACACATGGAAATTTTATGATTTAAATTTTAGATAATTATGACCAATTTAAATCAACATGGATTCATAAAAACTGATTCAAAAAGATGAGAAATCATCTCCCAATATAACCAGCTTGTCTTATTTCCCTATTAAGTCATCAACATCATCCATATGAAATCTTATATAGACATAATTCACTAAAAATCATTTTTTACCTTGGGATAAACAAAACATAAGAAGAGTGAGCTAAAATTCTTAGTAAGGGTAGAAATAAGAATTAGTTTTTTAATGTCATTAGTGAGTATAATAAGTGTATATGTGTATGATTAAATAAACATATTTCATGAGATAATCAAAAAATAACTCAAACCAATCAATACATGGATCATAAAATATGAAATCCTGGAAAAAATATTAACAGGAATCATCAATCATGGGTAATGTGATATCAATCTTTATTATAAGAAATATTTTAAAAAGAAATAAATATTTTTATACACTTTTTTGGAATCATGGAGCACCATAATAATAAAACTATTTCAAAACCCATTTTATGTGAATAACCACATGACCTAATTCTAATGTAATCGTTACCCAATGCATTGGAGTTCTTGTTTGGAATACTAATCTTATAAGATATAATGGGATTAGCTAATGCTATTTGGGGATAAAAAACATATATGTTGTAATGGGATTACCCAGTGCTATCTTAGACTCTCCATTGTAAAAGCTATAATGGGCTCACCCAGTGATGTCTAGGCTTCCCCGTCATATAATTTGTAATGAGATCAACCAGTACTATGTATACCTCGTAATCATATAAGATGTTAGATAACAAAAAATAAATTACGTAGAGATTAGAAATAAACATATAAATCATTATTATTTTTTATAACATGATTAACCTAGTTAAAATAAACTAGTTAAATAAAAATCTAATTTAAACATGCTTAAACCATATAAGAGAAACATGTTTCATAACAATATATTTGAAGCAATCTTACTCCATCTAGAAGAATAATGATGATGTTATAAATAAAAAATAGACCCAGGGGAGGATATGTCATATTTAGGGTTGTTGATGTTGATTATTTGAAATACCATAAATATATCATTCAAAACATTATTAGGGAAAATAACATTTTAATTTTTAGAAGTCACATTTGGAATCAAAAAACATTTTAAAAATAAATTTGTATGAAATCCAATTTTATAAATAATAAATTTCCAAAATATGATGCAAAAATACTCCTACAAATATGCTTGTAAATTTGAAAATTAATCTTCAACAAAATGATAGTCATGAAAGTGGGTAATTCTACACATTCTATACAAAAAAATTCCTTTAACATAGAAAAATGATTATAAAAGTGCCTTATCCAGAATAAATAAAATAATATTCCTTTGAAAAAATATTTTTTTAAAAGAACAATTGTGCCAAAAATCCCCTTAATATATCATTTTTAAATGGAACATTTTTTTATTTTTTTTAAAAATGGATTTGAAGAAAAATGGATTTCTAATTGAAGATAAAAATTAATTATAATTTTCTTAATAAACTTTTCCTAATTATTTTATGTATGAATGAGTGAAAAATTGGCACTCTTACTTTAAAATACCACGAATAACCAAAAGAGAATAAAATTCATTAGTTTTGTAATAAATAGATAATAAGACAATATCATCCGATACATAATCATAAATAGCCCTAATAAATGATGCAATTGTAAGGTAAACTATTTACCACTTTGGTAATATTAAATCATTAGCCCCGTTAAATAATAACCTTATATGATACTTATAATATCATAAATGTAATTTTATTCATGATATAACTTGTCAAAGGGTAATTATGTACATCTCATAAATATTGATAGGTGTATAACATAACATGCATCTCAAAGAAGGAAAATTGATAAAAAAATCCATTATTGTTTGGAATATTTGAAACCATATACTCTAACACCGTGAGATTTTTTGAATTTGTTTTTAAAATAATATAATCTTTTTGATAATTTTTATTCCATGCCACATGAAAAATTCCTTGTGTTAAATGAAAGTTCAAATTGGTTATTTCTTTGTATGAAACACAATGTTGATTGTGTGATACATGTGAGACATACATTAGCTTGTGGTACCTGAAAAACTATATTTGGATTGTGATACATACAATTCCATTTTCTTTGATAACTTTCATAACAACCAGGATAAAGTTTAACTAAACAACAATGTATTTTTAAAATTAAGATTAATATATTATTATAATTTTCACCTATCTATTAGAATAGTGGTTATGAATAACATTAATTAAATTATGAAAAAATGGTTTACATAGGTATATTTGAATAATTATTTTTCAACCAATTAATAGGAATTGAAAATAAATCCCCTTTGAAAATATTGGAAATATTTTGATGGAAAACTATATTTATGAAATTAAACAATTTTTTACTTAATAAATAAATTAAAATAAACTTGAAAAATTATTTAAATTAAATAAATATATATATATATAATATTGAGTCCACAATTTAATGTTCATGTTATATTTTTTTTCTATTCTAGATATAGGAATAAATCCAATTGTATGCATAATGACTAATATTTTTCAAAAGGAAAATTTTTGTATATTTTAAAGGTGCACCGATTTGAAAAATATTTTTTAAAATTTTATAAATTTTATTTGATAAAATAGCCTTATTTTTTTAAAGTGGAACACTAATATTTCTAAATAGTTATTTTTGGTATTTTTCTAAGAAAATTCATTTTTGATGAATAGTGGAAAATTCCAAATTTTAATTGAAATCATAGTCTAATAATAATTTATTTATATTGTTAAATTTTATTATTAGATTTTTTTTGCATTATATATATAATTTATAAATATATTAATACAATTTAGGAAATTATAATAAATTTCACATTTAAATTGTATATTAAAACATTTCGAACATTAGACAATTTGTATATTAAAACCCATTTGTCTCGTTTAGTCAGCGTGATTAAAATTAAGATAATTTTTGGAACTTTTATTTTAAAAAAAATAAAAATATGGATTCAATATTTTTAATTATAATAATTCATAATGTGTAGTATGGTAATATTATTTTTTGACCAAAATATTAGTGAAAGTTATTAAAATTAATTACTGCGATTAATGTAAAAATGAATTTATTTAGTGGTTAAACATTATCATAGGGTGAAAATAACATAGAAAATTGTAAAAAATATATTTTCTTGAAATTTATTGACAGTATAGTTTTTTTCATTAAATATTACGATTATTGGAGGTACAATATGTAAGGGAGATCTCTCAATAGTGTTTTCCTTTCTACATTACCAGGAATGCCACTCCTCCACTATAAAAAGGTTCTCAAACCCATCAATTATTCAGACACCTCAATCCATTTTTCTCATTAAAAAACTTCCCAAATATCATCTAAAATATCTTACCACTATCCTAGTGGCCTAAATTTGGAAAAAATATAACCAAGGATGCCCTTTTTGCAAAGAAAAAAGAGTTATCCAAAGAAGAAGTAACATCCATCCATAAAAACTTTTATTTTATTTATTTTCCACCCCTTTAGTTATTATTATTACAAGATTTTATTATAAAATCAGTTTAATAAATTCAACTATATTATTTTATGCTAGGAAAAGAAAATACACTCATACACACTTCCAAAAAATGAGATACACAACCATCGTTCTTGTGTATATTAGACAACTGCCTCACGAACAGATGTTGTTCATTCTTCGATTACCAGACTTCAAGTATGGTAATAATAATGAAATTACTTTTTTTATATTATATTTATGATGTATTTATTCTTTAAAAATTATTATATAACACATAAATTCATGACTTTCATTTAGTGGGAATATGATAGCATCATTTGTGGACGTGTGGACTACCGCTTCCTCGAAGCGATGTGATTCATTCACAATTTACATGGAATGTATTAAGATTGGGTTTAGAAAAAATATATGATATATATAAAAGAATAATTATATTTTAATGATAATATATATATATGCATTTTATTTAGTTACTTTATTTCAATATGATAACACATGGAATCAATATTCATGCGTACGTATGGCCTACCATTTCCATGAATGGTGTATTTCATTTAATATTTTTATGTTTTATATATTATCATAAATTATTATATAATTAATATATATGATATTTATATAATTTTTTACATTCATGAAATTATTAAATCATGATCTATATAAAAGGATCAAGGATAACAATTCAAAATATATACGAAAAACAAAGTAGTTATTTCCCAAAACAAAACTTTAACATGAAGTTGACAATAAATAGGTAATATAAATTCATAATCAGATAATAAATGGTATGATATATAAGAATATGGTTATTTGGTATATTTAAAATAAATCTATTCTTATTATAAAATAGTTTTTAACATGTATAAAGATATTCATGACTTAAGGTAAGAGTTTTCTAATCTCACATTTATTTCTGTGATATATATGTTATAATAACCACCTATTCATGTTGTGTGGTGTAGATACTGCACTATGAAATTTTATATAATGAATATTATTTATTTAATTATATCCAAGGTTTTAAAATTTTTATTATTTCACATATCTCACGATTGAAAATTTACTCAAGTGGTAAGGTGATTTCAAGATTCAATGTTATTTCTGGGAGATTTATGCCTTATTCATCACCCATATTTGTAACACCCCAAGCTTCTACGGTACACTTCTCTTTGAATAATTCAATAGCGTGTGTTGTACGCAACATCGAGTTCTAACACCCCACAACCAATCAAACTAGCCGTTATGAATAATAATACCCACTTTTTGAAATTTATAAATTTTATTTTTCAAAACGGACTTCATTTTTGGATTTGGAATATCAAAATTAGCCTAGGGTGAATTTTTGGTATTTTTCTGAAAAACAACATTTTTAAGGAATAGTGAAACCACTATGTGGTAGCTAAAAAACTAAATTTTTCATAAAAAATAATTTTACCACTTCTGTGAGTGGAATTTCAAAAATCCAAGAGACACAGTTAATATTAAGGAGTAAAATATGGTTCAATGAGATGAAAATAATTTTTGGTGAATAGTAACTTTTTACTTTTATTTATCACAGCTAAAAGTAAATAGGGTAATTAAGGGTAAAAATGATATTAATATTACTCTAACAAATGTCCTAATTCTATTGGAAAAGTGTATCTCAACTAAAAACGACCTTATGAATAAAATATTATCATTTTAGTCCACTTGGATTAGATTAGGACCTTTATTATTATTTAATCCAAAGAAGACTTAAAAGAGTTAAAATCAATATTTATTTACTAAATGTTTTTAATATAATGTTATACATAAGATAAATTCGATTGTAAATATTCATTAGAAAGATAAAAATATTTCCTACATAATGATATTTTATTTATAATTGTTTGACCTTAAATAATTTAATTTATTTATGACACAATGATGATGCAGTAAATACCATAATAGTGAAAAATTAAAATAATTGATATTATAAATACCCAAATAAATATAATTTGAGATTTTATATGAATTAAAATGATTTTATATGTTAATATGACATGTTAGGAATGATGTAATTAACTTTATTCTAAGTAATCATTCTGTTATGGTTTTCAAAAAAACCAATTTTCCAAATAGTGTCAAAATTGACATAAAAGGGGTTTTAAACAAATATTATATTATTAATTGATATTCAATTATTAAAAATCTACGGTTCATCCAAGAGACTTATATCATGATAGGTGTATCATTAATGGACCACCTGGGGTTCTCTTTGAGGTATATAGTATGTTTATTAACTATATAATATAAAAATACCAAGTGAATGGTAAGTGTCAAACTAATTAACTAAGTGTTAAAACTAAAAGATAAGGTTAATATAATGACCCAAACCTGTCTAAATTATATTGTTTGAGTGGTTTTAGACCCATCCCCACCTTATAATATAAATAATCCACTTTGGAGCCATTATAAACTGAATATAAATTTATTATAAAATAATATTTCTAGCTTTTCCAAAGGTGCCCCTCACCCCTCTTATAAAAGGGCACTCCCACTTCTCACTAATTCAAACCATAAAAGCCATTGGCTGGGCCAAACTATGCCCAAATACTCTCTAAAATTCCCTCAAATCATCCTATATTCCTTCCTTTAGTCATAAAGCCAACCTAAGGAGCCCTTTTGATCAAATGAAAAGGAAGAACCCGGAGAAGAGGTAATGATTTCACCACCCGTTTTCAAGTTCCTTTCTTCTTCAACTTCTTCATTCATTGTTATTACAATTCTAAAATACTAAAACCAGTATCTTATATATACTGTGATGTTATTATAAATATGGTACAACAATATTCAGTATTTTATCCATCATTTGAATAATATGTCACCATACGTGCGTACGTACGGCTTACCATCTCCACGTCGTGGTGTAATTGTTATTCAATAAATTATTATTTGGATGGGTATAATAATGATGTGTAATTCATGTAAATAATAAATATAACATGATAATGATTCTGTATATATGATATACCATCCAATTATATATTATTTTAATATCAAAAGAATGATATTGTCATTCGTGCGTACGTACGGACTACCGTCTCCACGAACGCGATGAGATTCATTATCCATCGTATCCATTCAAGTATAATTCTCATTTGATGATTAATAATAGTATCTAAGGACTTAATATCATTCTGGATATTATAAAGATACAACTTATCCATGAAAAACATGGCTTACATATCAAAACATATAAAAGAAAATGAGTAAGTTAACACCCGGAACAACGATAATACTAAGATATTATTAACAAAGCAATGTTAAAAGATCATATATGATATCATATTAATGTATATGATTCTTGTATAATTTAATATCAATTATTTAACCATTATACAGGAGGTTAACATACCCCCAACCAAGGAAAAGTAGAAGGTATGGGTTATTTCACAATCTCTTCATTATCCGAGGTTGTTTATATGTAATAATCTACTGGGATTTCATTATCATCCACATCCATGTTTCTTAAAATATTTTTTCAAAAAAGTTTTACTATGTACAAGAATAAGGTTTAGAGTCATTTATAACCTTGTTTGACTTTTTAAAAGAGGTTTATAAAGGAATCTTTCAGGCATTTTCCAAATAAGGTTCTTTTTAACATTTTTGACAGAATTAAGGTAAGAATGTTTTTTTAATTTATACGGTGGGTGCGGCTATTTTCTGCCGTTATAAAATCTTTGAAGCTTCCCTTAAAAGATTATAAGAATATTTTCAAAGAAAATGTTTTATTTTATAAATATATGATTCTTAAATGATTTCAAAATAAAAAGAGATATTTCTCTAAAGAGAGTTTTGATTTCATCTATGTCAACATCCTTTGATGAATTTTACGCTTATTTGAAGTTGATTTATTATGATACAAAACTTCTATATTGTATTGAAGGTTTTGTGATATGTTTGACTGTGTATGTGTTATTTTTATATCATTCATGGTTTATGGATGATGTATTTACATTTCTTATACTAGTTTTAATACGAATGTTTATGTTTTTTTTTAAACCTTTTCATATGGGAATGCATTGGACTTAATATGTGACGGGTGGAGCCTGCTATAGCTCCTCAATGCATCGGTAGGTCTCATGAGACAAACTAGTGTCTTGGCACAATTCCTTGACAAAATCTTATTTGTAGTCTTGGAATGAGGCCTTGGCTATGTGGTTATGATAGTCTGGCATTATGCATTCCATCATTATGAAAGTGGTTATTGATATTGCATGTGATTATTCGATTAGTAGAATATCCATGTAAATAAGTAAATGGAATTATTTCATTTTATTTTTTCCATACTATGTTGAAGTTCATGTTTAAAAGGCTTTGTTTTATTTATACATTGACTTGAATGTTTATTGTTATTTTTAAAAGTTTCTGCTATATTGTTATCCTTACTAGGCATTTGAGCTCACCCCTTTTCTATGTTTTATTTTTCACAGGATGTGAAGAAGTAATTTATGAATGACCTGCAGGGATAGTATGAGGGGATAAGAGTGTGGACTTTGGAGACTATATTGTTGTAGTTTTCATTTTATGATGTAATGTAAACTTTATTAATGTATCTAGTTATTCCAAGGCTACTAAACTAATCGGTCTTTCGAGACTTGATCTTTCTTGTGATCATGCCAATGTTATGTAATAATGCACCGATTCTGGGTAACTGGGGTCGAGGCATAACAATATTTATTGTGTGGTGTATATAATTACCATGAATGTATTTTATTATTATTATCATAAATTATATAGTTATTTAAAAACACATTTAATTATCTTTATTTCATGTTGTTTTATGTTTCCAAATATACCAAGTTGGTAATTTAAATTTGTCTTATTGTGCCTTATTTGAGAAAAATATATTGTTTTACAGCTATATTATTTTACCAGGTTTGTATACTTCCCATAGAAATTTTAAATTGTGAATCTAACTACTTTAAAGATATTTTTATGCTTTATTTAATTTTATTATTTCATGGGTATTTTGATTCAATGTTACCAAACTGGTAAGATTTTATTGAAAAAATCTCATCATTAATGATATTATTTACAATTATGCTTTCATTGACAAAAAATTATGATCCATATCTCAATAAATCTCATTAATTTTATTATCCTATGGTTATAAATAAAATATTTACACATTAGTAACATTTTACACTGTTTTTTCCTAAATATAATTAAGAAAATGTTTTTAAGAAAACATTAATTTATTTCTCTCTTTGGTTGGAAATATATCTTCTTCAACTATAATTTTTTATAATTTTTTTTATAAAAAATGATTTTAAATTAAATTTCAAGACCATTTTTAAGGAAAAAGATTTTAATACTAATTTTTTTAAAAGTTCTTAAAATTATTTTCAATATTCCTTTACAATTTTTAATGGATTTTTTTAAAATGTTTTTAAGCCTCCTTTATATGTTTTTAAAGAAAATTACTTTCAAAATGTTTTCATTATTTCTTTATATGTTTTAAAATAAAAAGTTTTTCAACTTTTTTCAAGATTCCATTGTAAATTTTCAAAGAAAAAATATTTCATGTTGTATTCAATATTCCATTATAAGTTCTAAAAAATTGTTTTAAAAATTTTTTCTAGCTTTTTATATATGTTTTCTTGGTTATTTTCAAAGATAATCATTTTCAAAAAATTTATGTTTTAAAAATATTTTTTCAAAGAATAAAATATATTTTACTCAAGAAATTTTTTTAAATGACATTTCAAAATTGTTTTCCTTTTAAGATGACATCTGTTGGTGTTACTCATGTATTAATGGGGATACTATCCAAGGGTTCTATTAAATTTCTTTCTTTTAATGGTTTTTGTATTAATGGATTTATATTTTTGATACCCATTTCTCTTTTATGGGTTATAACTCCAAATGGCCCAAAGGCCTTCATTTTTATTGATTTTTGATAACCCCCGTTCAAGGTATTAGGGGGAACCCTTATGAGGCTCGTAGGATCAAAGATTACTCATCCCGTAGGATTAGGAGATTACATGAACCGAAGGTCTTAGGGAATTCAACAAGACTATCTATAAGGAACAGCCCCTCCCCAGCATCCGGGTCATGATATTATCTCTCCACCTTTGCATGGACGTCTGGATAGGATTCCTATGAAATCACAGGCTGGCCCTGATGGAATATTCATACCCTCTAATTCTGAAAAATCCATTTGGCTCTACACTAGTTAGTGCACTTTCTCTGAATCCTCTTCTGGTGATGGTCTTTTTTTTGTAGTGTGTCTGGGGAAACTACGTCATGATAGTAGCTCTCTACCTTTTATTTGTTATATGATTATGATATTTGTTTCTATTTAATTAGTTATATTATTAAGAAAACTATTTCTATTTTACAGGTTATATTCTTATGAAATATACTTTTTTTCATGGGTCATACTTTGATGAAATTGTTACTAAACCTTTCTCTTTTCCATAGGATCTTATATGATGAAATATTTATGACACCCTTTTCATTTCATGGGTTTTGATATGTTTTTTTATGATCTTCTAGGAAACTTATCTAAGAATTCATTATAATATTGGTAGGACCTCTATCTTTATCAAATATATTGGGTAAATATGTATATCTTATGAAATTGACATGGCTGGTATGGGGTGTGAACTCATTTCAGTAAAGAAATTTGTATACTAAGACCATATTATGAGTGAACCTAGACTTCTATGTGGTCATTGTGGTGATCCATGACTACCAAGATGGTTGTGGGACTAAAAACATTCAAAAAATATTTCCATGTCATTAAGCCTTTACAAATATGGATATCATTTTATATACATTTGTGTCTATCACAATTCCATATATTATTCAGATGTTATGATTTCATTGTTTATGATCTTCATTATCTTATGATTCATGTGTTATGAACTACCAATTTTTATTCCATGACTCATGCATGTGATCTTTCTTATCATGGTATGATCTTAAAATTTTATTCTCATGTTCTCACAACCTTAATCTCCTGTTATTATTACATATCTTCTTTTATTTTACATTACTAAGCATATGAGTTCACGCTTTATTATGTTTCCTTTCCCTATTTTATTAAAACATGTTTTATTTATGAGTAAAAAATTGGATGATCATTGTTGGAAACATTGAAGAGTTTTATCGAGTTAGAATACATTTATTTACATGTTTCCAAAGAAAATAAATTATTATGCTCATTAGGACTATATATTTTTATGTGATGAATATTCATCTAAAATAATGTATTATCTTTTAATTTTTTCTCTGGGTCTCTATAGATGGTATCAATGAAAGTTTTTAGTCATTTTTTGGAATCTATGATAAGAAATCATTAGTGAGAACCCTAGGAATATTTCAAGGGATATATATATGGATATATATAAGGATATGCCTATTGTGTCATAGATTTAAAACAAGGTCTCATGATTTAGGCACAATATATGTGATTTGTCATGATTATGTAGTTTGACTCTATGGAAATTGTTTATACCAATATTCTATATAGTTTTAGTAATTGATCGAAATAATAAGGAACTGGGTTAACATTGAATGTGAAGGACAATTTTATGATGATTAGTTAAATGGGATGATTATTGGCATTAGGGATGTTGTGATCATAAAGAATTCATTTTAATGGAACATGATTAACAATGTATATATTATCCAAATATTAGACTCAAAAAATATGATAAAGAAGGATTTAAATATTTGTTATGGTAATGGAGACCATGGAGGAATGAAAATTTAGTTTCTGTTATGTCAATAATTTGAAAAGAAGAAACCAATTTAATGTATTAGAGGAACATGAGGATGTTTTGAATATGGAAAATAAAGACACAATTCAAGTAAATATAATGAAAAAATAACTATTCAATTAATACTATGAATGAGAATAATATACTCCCTATGAAATCATAGATGGTTGAATTCTTTAAATGTTGAATGAATATGAATTATGAAAATCAATGTCCTGAGTGGAAAGCTCATGAAGGTAATTAGAAAGGCGCCATGACTAATGGGTATATTTCTTCTAATGATGAAAATACATGTGAAATGTTAAAGGAATGACTTATTCAGTAATTAGATGAGGTATCCTTGTAAGTGTTATATGGTTGAAGTGGAATACCCAATTTTTTATGTATTTAAATTCAATAATTATGTTATTTAATTTGTAAAATATATATGAAATATTCGTTTACTTTTTTTCGCAAATAATTTAAAAGAATATGTTTTATGGTTTCGATGGACTAGAAAATTGATTTAATGAAAAGGTGATATTCATTTAAAAACATGATTAGATTAAAAATAACAACTAATATATTCCAGATATTACAATAATGGTGTTTAGATTATATAAATTCAACGACACTGATTAAGTTTAACCTGAGAAATGATTTTTTGGGAATGTGGTTAATGTTATCATTGATGATGTTGACATCCTTTTTTAATGAATATAACCAATTATCATTATAATAATTAAAAATGATAATTTAAAAAAGGATTTATAGTAATTCAAGTGTTACATTGTTTTTGGAGAATAAATGATGACTATATTGATAGGTTTTCTATGTGAAAACTGAGAGATACTTTATGATATATAGGAGATCAATGCAAAGAATATTTTTAGAAATTTAGTGACCTTATTTATAATATTTTTGATTTTTATCTTTCATATGAGTTAAAATGTTAACCATTTTTGGAATAGTTTATGTTGAAATTTGGATGGTGTGTAAAAATTAATGTAAAACATCACTATATGATTATTTATCCATATTGGATAATAGGCTTTAACTTTTAACTAGAAATATAAATAATGACTATTATGAATATTTTTATCCTTTGGGTTTTCATGCATAACAAATTCTCCTCCATTTTGTGGAATAATAAATGTAGCTGAAATTGATAAAGGTACAAAAAAATTAATATATTGTGATTATAAAATGTAATGAAATCAAGTAAGTATTTATCCTCATCCAAATTCTTCAACTCTATGGAATATATCGTCAAAAAATGATATCGTAGTACATTAATTTCTGACGAATCAAATTTCCTATTAGATCATCATGGATTTAAGTATTTGTGATTGATAACATTCTCCTTACCATGTTCTTTATCACCATTCATAAGAACATGTAGTTATATTTGTCTGAAATGTTCATTTTTTCACTTTTCGCCTATTTTATCCAATGTGGAAACCTAATTACCTGTTACTTTCAGAATCTATTATGTACCCAACTTTTTTTAAAGATGTTTTAGGATTCATTTTTATGATGAGGGTTTATATGGAATGAAAATTTCATGATTTAAACCATTTAAGTTCCAAATAAATATAGAGGGAGAAATTTATTTTTAGAGGGTTAGAATGTAACACCACATGATATTGTGAAATATATTTTATCAAATTAATTTAATCATTTTTATATTTTTTATTTCATGCAGAAATGAATATATATAGTGTTGTATAAATGAATTCAATTATTTGTGTTTCGTATGAAACACCATGTGGAGCTTCTTCTACACACAATACTTAAATTAGGTTTTTGTACTTGAAAGACTTTGTTTAGCTTATGTTTCACATAATGATGAGTTCCTTCAATAACATTCATGACATGTAGGACCTATTATTACCAAAGAAAAATGTACTATTAATATTATTACTAAAATATTATTACAGTTTTGTCATACCCATTTATATATTGGTTATAAATAATATTAATTAAATTATGAAAACATTCTTTACACATGTATATAAGAATAATTATTTGGCGACCAATTAACTTAAAATGAAAATAAAACCCTTTTGAAAATATAGGAAATCTTTTGCTGGAAAAATATATTTATGAAATTAAAAAAAATACTTCAATAAAACAATTTAAACGCTTTTATAAATTATTTTAATGAATATATATATATACATATATATATTATATTCATCCAACTATTTAACATTTATTGTATGTGCTTTCTAGACAAGAGATAAAATTTATTACAAGTATTTTTACCTCATTTTAATAGAAATCCTATCTTAGAAATAATATTTTACAATTTTATAAAGTATTTTTTTAAAAATAATTTTTTTAATCAAAACATAAAAATTTCCTTAAGTTGAATTCATGGTATTTTTCTAAGAAGCTTCATTTTTTAATGAATAGTAGAAAATACTGAATTTTAGAAAAATTCAACATTTCGTCTATTTTATTTATATAGATAAATTATACTTTTATTTTGTTTGAAAGGATATTTATATGATTTAGGCATATATTAATACAACTTAGTTCATTTTCATCAATTTCACTATAAAATTAGATATAAAAACATTTTGAACTTTTGAATATTTTATTTTAAAAACATGTTGTCTCATCCCGTTTTCCAGATTAATATTAAATTAATTTCTATAAATTTTTTATTTAAAATTTGTAAAAAATATTCTATATTTGTAATAATAATAATTTATAATTCCTAGTAAAGTCATATATGTTTTCTAACAAAAGTACTGGTGAAACTAAGTAAATTTAATTACAGTGATTAAGGTAAAAACGAGTTTATTTTGTGGTTAATCATTAACTTAAGGGACCAAATAACCTAGAAACATGTCCAAAATTAAATATATTTCCATATTTCTTACATATAATACCTTTTATAAGAAGTAGACTACTATTGTAGGCACATGATATAAGGGAGACCTCTCAATATTGTTTCCATTTTGATATTTATAAAAATGTCACTCCTCCTCCACTATAAAAGGGAACACATACCCCTCACTTATTCACACATATAGATCCATTTGGATAAAAAAACTACCCAAATATAATCTAAAATTCCCTTTATTTATCTTAGAGTACTCACATTGGTCACAAATCTAACTAGGAAATTTCTTTTGGGAAAACTGGAAGGAGTTACCCATAGTAGAGGTAACATCCTTCACTAATTTCATTTATTTTATATATTTCCATAACCCATAAACTATTTTTATTAAATTATTATATAAAAAATCTAGTATTCTAAATATACTAATATTTTTTATTTTATGTGAATGACCTACACTCAGACACACTTTTATTTTATGGAATACACAACTAACATTTGTGTATATAGCGGACCACGACCTCACAAATTAATGTCGATCAATATTTCATCACAAATATTAATATATTTGAATAATGTTGTAAATTAGGTTCTTACTAATATTTATGATCTAAATATTCTTTTTGAATTGTCATATAACAAATACCTTCATTCTCTCCATTTTATTGGAATACGATAACTTCGTTTTTCGACGTATGGATTACTGCCTCCTCAAATTGATATGATTCGTTCCCACATTACATGAAATATATTAATAATGGTTTTAGTAAATTTATATGATATATATGTAATAATAAGGATACTATAATAATAATATATATACATATATTTTATTTACTTTATTTTTATCAATATGATAAGAAAACCAAAAAAACATTAATGTGTACGTACAACCTATCGCCTCCATAAACATTTTCTTCCATTTAATATTTCTATATTTTATAGATTATAATAAATATTTATATACTAAATATATATTATAAATATATATCATGATTAAAATTATGGAAATAAGTAAATCATGATCTATGTTATATGATAATGAATGAAAAGTCAAAACATATACGAAAACCAAATTGATTATTTCCCAAAATGAAAATTTAATAAGAAATTTTTAATAAATAAGAAATATAATGTCATAATAAAATCATATATGGTATTATAGATAACAATATAAATCTGTGTGACATTTATAATAAAACTATATTTATTATACCATATGTTTGAACATGTGAAATGAAAGTCAATTCTTAGCATAAGGGTTTTCTCATCTCGCATTTATTACAATGAGATAATTACTAAATTCACCACTTATTATTGTTTTTTGGTGTATATAATTCCTTAGGAGATGTTATATCATAACTATATTTTATTTAGTGATATAATTTATTTTAATTAATTTTATTCTATCATGTATCTCGTGATACAAATGTTTCTCTTGTAGTTAGTGGGCTTCTAGTGTCACTTTTATTATTGTAACACTTATGCCTTATTCACAACTCATTAGTTTTATGCTGATTTTATACATCCCATGAATGTATTATATTTTTATTATCCTTAAATTTATGGGTATTCAAATACCCATTTTATGATATCAATTTCAATGGGTTTTACAATTCAAAAGTTACAAAATTAATAAGGTAGTTTTGTATCAGTTTTTCTTCTTTTTAACACATATTTTGTTATGAACCTATATTATTTTACGAGGAGTGTATACTTCCATTTTAAACATTATATAATTAATCTAATAATTTTAATGTAATTTTATGATTCATGTTATTTTATTGTTTCATGTGGATTTTTATAAAAATTTACCCAAGTTATAATAGCTTATTGTTATAATCTCATTGTTGTCAGGATTGTTTACGATTATTATTCCCTTAATGAAATATTATGATCCATATATCAATAAATCTCATAAATTTTATTCGTCAATTTTTATTAATTATATATTAATGTATAGTTATAATTTTAATTAATTTTTACTGATGTTAAATAATATTTTTTTATAAAAACCCATCATTATTTTTATCTTTTATTGGAAATCTATTTTATTCAAAAACCATGATTTATAATTGTTTTTTAAAAAAATAAATGAAATTTAAATCCCATTTACAAAGAAAATTAATTTTTTCATATTAAAAAAATCAATTATTTTCAATCTTCTTTTATATTTTTTCAATTAGAAAATTTTTCAAAATATTTTCTAGCTTCCATTATTAGTTTTCAAAGAAAAATGTATTCAACATGTTTTCAAGATTCTATTATAAAATTTCAAAGAAAAATGTCTTCAAATATTTTCAAGATAAATTTATAAGTCTTCATATAATTTTTTTTCAAAATGTTTTAAATCTTCCTTTATATCCCAAAAAGGTTTTTATGATTCTACTATATGTTTAAAGGTTATTTTCAATAAAAAAAGCTTATCAAAAGGTTTTTTTTTCAAAAAAATTAAAGTGGAAATAATATTGTACTCAAGAAATATTTTTAAAATTATTTCAAAATTATTTTGCATTTATGATGACACCCGTTAGTTTTACTCATGCGTTACTGTGGATTAGATCCAATGGTTCCATTCATACTCTTTGTCTGAATGGGTTATGTTTTGATGGTATGATGTTTATGAAACCCATTTTTCTTTCTTGAGTTATATGTTTATAAAATCCATTTCTATTTCACTAGTATTATATTTATGAAACCCATTTCAATTTCATGGGTTATAAGACTATGAAACCCACTTCTATTAATAGTATATTCTTTGATGATGTGATCATGAATCCCCTATCATTTTTAAAGGTTATGATATGATGAAATGTTTATGAAAACCTATTAATTTTATAGGTTATAATATGTTTTTTATTATCGTGTGGAGCGTGTATGTATGATTTAATTATGATATTGGTGGGACCTATATATATCACTAATACATTAGATAAATTTTTATATCCCATGATAAAGATGTGGGTAAAATAAGCAGTGAACTTGGTTCAGTAAATGACATTTCTAGCTAAGTTGGACATGGGAGTTAATGTTGACTTCTAATATGGTCATGGGAGTTAACCATGGATTACATGTATGTTTGGGGAGATAACATATTCTACTAATATGGGCTTGTAATTGAGCTTTTAGTACAAAGGAAAAAAATTTATATGCTTATGTGTCTACCTAAAATCATTGTCTTACTCCTATGTTATTATATCATGGATTATGATCATGATTCACTTCTGATTAATTTTTTATTAACTTCCAATATTTATATCATGACTCATGTATATGATCTTTGATATATTGGGTATGACATTGGAATATTATTATCATGGTCTCATACCCTTATGCACGTGTTATGATTATGTATCTTCTTTATTCACCCTTATTGAGCATCTGAGATCATCCTTTCTTATATTTTGTTTCCATAGGTTATAAAGAAAGGTTTTAAGTAGAATTAATAAAGGGGAAGATATTTTTTGGAAACATTGAAGGTAATTCATCAGTTATATGATATTGTGGTCCAAGGTTCCAATGATACTAAACTACTAGATTCATATGGCATGTATTTTTTTAACATGGTTAATATTCATATAAAATGATGAAATATCCATGTATGTTAAGCTTGAGTCTTTATAGTTGGTATCAATGGATTTTTTTGTCAAAATATGAATCTACAATGAGAAAACATTATTAATATCCCTAGGAATTTTTCGAAAGATAAGTCTATGGATATGTCAAAAGAAAAGCCAATGGTGTCATTGATTTAAAAGAAGGTTTCATGATTTAGACATATTATACATGATTTTTCATGATTAGTTAGTTTTCTGATAGAATAAGGGTTTCTCACAATATACTTTCTAGGTTTAGGAAATGGATGAAACCAGAAGTAACTAAGTAAAAATGGAATGTAGTGGAAAATTTGTTGATGATTAGTCAAATGTGATGATCATAGGAGTGAAAGACATTATGGTCCTAACTAATAAGTTTTCATAGAACATGGTTAATAATGTGTACCTTAACCAACTAATAGACTAACAAAATAAGAGAAAGAAGGATTTCACTGAGTGTTGTTGTAAAAGATACCATATAGGAATAAAGATTTAGTTTTTTTGTCAAGAATGTGTAAAAAAGAACCCAAGTGATTGACTTATAAGAAATGGAAGATATTTTGACTAAGGAAAACAAGTACACAAACCATTTAAACACAATGTAAATATGAAATTTTATATTAACAAAATTAATGAGAATAATGACCTCCCTAATACATCATCTATAGTAAAAAAAATTAAATATGGAATGAATGGGAATTGTGGAAATCAATTTTCTATATGCAATACTCAAGAAGGTAATCAACATGGTGGTATGACTAGTGGGAATATATATGATGATGATGAGGCTGTTTGTTAAATATTAAAGGAAGGTATAATTTTGTAATATGATAAGGTATCTGTATTAGTGTATTAAGGATGAAGTGGAATAGTCGAAATGTTTATGTATTTGGATTCAAGAATTATGTTTTTTTAATTGTGAAATATATAAGTATTTTTCAATTTATGTTTTTTCTATGGATTTATAAGAATATTTTTGAATTATTATGATAAGAAAAAATGTTATTTAATGGGAAAGTGATATTCATGGGAAACACATGAATAAGAGGAATATAATCCTTAATATGTTCTTAATGTTATGATAATGAGACTTCGATAATGTATTTTGGACACTACTAATAATATTGGAATTGAAAAAGGATTTTTTTAGAAAATGGTTAATATTATTATTTTGAATTTGACATCATTTTTAGATATATGGAATATATAGAATAATAATTGTAATAAGTAAAAAATGCATATTATGAATAATGTTTTTTGGTAATTTAGGTTATTACCATGTTTCAAGAGAATACTCGATTGATAGTATTCACATGCTTGGAATATGAAAACAAAGAGATAATTTATGATATAAAGGGGATTAATTTTAATATTATTTTGATAAATTTTGTGAGCTTCATTCTAATGTATTTTTATTTTCATCTTTTGGAAGGGTTAAAAGGCTCACTATTTATGGAATGGTTTATGTTGAACTTTGGATGAGGTGTTAAAAATTGACATACAAAATCACTATATGAAGATTTATCCCTATAGGTTATATAATGTTAAATTTTAACTATAGATAGATGTAATGACTATTATATATCTTTTGATTAATTAGATTTACAGTTATAACATATTCACCTTTATTTCATGGAATAAGTGATGAAGTGTAAATTGATCAAGGTACAATGAAAGGATGATATTGTGCTTTTGTGATGTAAGGAAATCAATTTTTTATTTATCCACATGAAAATTATACAAATCTAGGGAATGGATCTTGAAACAAAAAATATTAGCGTAGTACCTTTATTTCTAATGAATCAAATTCTTGCTTAGATCATTATATATTTATGACAATATTATTCTTAACTTCATCTTAACCATGTTCTCTATCACTCTCCATTATAAATTTATGGTTATAATTCTCTTAAAAGTCCATGATTTCACTCTTCACATATTTTCTCTTATGTGGGAACATAATAACATGTTACTTTGGGTAACTGTTATGTTCATGAATTTTTTTTAAGAAGTTTTACTATTCATATTTACGATGTAGGTTTTTATGAAAGGAACTTTCATGTATTAAAACATTGATTACCCCCAAAAATCTAGAGTTTAAAATTAATTTTTAGTATGGTAGAATGTACCACCCGAAGATTTTGTGAAATAATTTTTTTCAAAATATCTTAATCTTCTAGATATTATTCATTTTATACCACATATAATATAGAATGTGTTATATGAAAGAGCCATGTTATTGATGCTTTATATGCATCGAAAATTAAATATAAAACTATCTGAAATGGATATATTATCTTGTGGTATACACAACACTATGTTTGGCTTATGTTACTAACATTAATGAGCTCCTTCGATAACTATCATGACATATAAGACCTAGTTTAACCAAACAACAATGTACTATTAATAATACTATTAAAATATTATTATATTTTTCTCCTAGATATTGGAATATAGGTTCTTTAACATATTAATTAAATTATGAAAATATGGTTGAAACATGTATATAAGAAAAATTAATTGTGGACTAATAAAGTAGAAATGAAAATAAAACCCTTCTAAAAATCATGAAACCCCTTATTGGAAACCTATATTTAAAAAACTAAACAAGATTCATCTCAAAAAATAAATTAAAAACATTTTGATAAATTATTTAAAATATATATATGAATATATATATATATTATATTCAGAAAACTATTTTACATTCATCGTATGTATTTTCTAGAAAGGACATAAAAATAATTCCAATTTTACATATAATTAAATATATTTCTCTAAAGGGTATTTTCACCACCTTTTAATGGAATACATATATTAAATATTATTTTAGATGTTTTAAAAATTATATATGATGTAACACCACAAGATTATATTGTACGCTTCTCTTTGAATAATGCAATAGCGTGTGTTGTACGCAACATCGAGTTCTAACACACACCACAACCGATCAAACTTTCCATTATGAATAGTAATACATACTTTATAAAATTATAGAGATTTTATATTGCAAAATGGACTTCATTTTTGGATTTGGAGTAACGAATTTATCTTAAGGTAAAATTTTGGTACTTTTCGGATAACTTGAATATTTTGATGAATAGTGAAAATTACTAAATTTTAATTAAAAACAAATTTTTTAATCAAAATAATTAATAGTGATAAATTATGAATTTGAGTGGTTTTAAAGTATATTTAGAATATATTCTTACCATTTAATAAAATTTTGGTCACTGGACATAATTTCACAATTAAACCGAACATAAACAAGTATCAATCTTTTGATAGTTATTATATCTTAAAAACAGGCTTTTTGTTTTGACAGCGGGAATTAATTATAAATTAATTTCTTCCACTTATGTGTTTTGAATTTGGAAAAATGGATTCCAAATTTTGATTCAGGTTGTTCAAATTTTGTAAATATGTATCTATATTTTTAGACATTTTGAATAATTACTTCGGTAAATATTTTATTTACCATGGTTAAAGGGTAAATCCGGTAAATAAGGGTTAACAAATAATATTATAATAATACAAAATTACCCTAAAACGTGTCCTAACCTTATTGGTTGATACATGTCCAACCATGGGAATCTTTGGGTCGATTTTGGGACCCCATGGTGCCACTTGTAAGTGATAGGGAAACTTTATTTTAATTAAGTTAAAATGAATACAAAAATGACGCAAGCATATATCTTTTAAAACACCATTTTTTTACATAGAGTTATATATGTTGGATTTTCGACTATAAATATTCATTAGAAATATAAAACGATTTCCTACATAATCGTATTTTATTTATAATTTTCTACATTAAATAATATAATTTATTTATGAATCAATGGTGATGCAGTAATTACCATAATAGTGAACAATTAAAATTATTGATATTGTAGATACCCAAATAAATATTATTTGAGTCTTTTTATCAATTAAACTAATTTTATAGGTTAATATGCGATGTTATAAATGATTTAATTAACTTTTTTTGAAGTAATAATTCTGTTATGATTTTTACAAAAATCAATTATTGAATAGTGTCAAAATTGACATATTAGAGTTTTTAAAAACAATATTATATTATTAATTGATATTAAATTCCTAAAAATCTATGGTTCGTCCAAGAGACTTATATCATGATAGGTGTGTCATTAATGGACAACTTGGGGGTTTTATGTATGTATATAGTATGTTTATTAACCATATAATATAAAAATACAAAGAGACATTGTAAAAGTGAAACTAATTAACTAAGAGTTAATACTTGAAGATAATGTTAGTATAATGACCCAAACCTGTCAAAATTCTATTGGTTGAGTGGTTTGAAACCAATCCCCTCCATAAAATTTATATAATCCACTTTGGATCCATTAGAAACCGAATATGAATTTATTATAAAATAATATTTCTAGCTTTTTCAAAGGTGCCCCTCACCCCTATTATAAAAGGACACTCCCCCTTCTCTTTAATTAACACCTTAAAAGCCTTTTGGATTCGCCAAACTCTGCCCAAATACTCTCTCAACTTCCCTCACTTCATCCTAGAGGCCTTCATTTAGTCACAAATCCAACCTAAGAGCCCTTTTGATCAAATCAAAACGAAGAACCCGAAGAAGAGGTAATGATTTCCCCACCGTTTTCCAAGTTCCTTTCTTCTTCCACTTCTTCTTCCTTGGCTATTACCATTATAAAATAATAACTCCAGTATCTTATATATACAATGATTTTATTATATATATGGTAAAACCATATTCAGTATTCTATCCATCCTTTGAATAACATGTCACCATACGTGCGTACGTACGGCTTACCGTCTCCACGTCGTGGTGTAATTGTTATTCAATAAATTATTATTTGGATGGGTATAATAATTATTTATAATTCATGTAAATAATAAATATGACATGATAATAATTCTTTATATTTGATATACCATCCAATTATATATTATTTTAATATCAAAAGAATGATATTGTCGCTCGTGCGTACGAACGGACTACCGTCTCCACGAACGCGATGAGATTCATTCTCCATCGTATCCATTCAAGTATAATTATCATTTGATGATTTAAAAATAATGTTTAAGGACTTGATATCATTCTGGATATGAATAACATACAACCTATCCATTACAAACATGGATTACGTTATAAAACATATAAAATAAAATGAGTAAGTTTACACTCGAAACAACGATAATACTAAGATATAATTAACAAATCAATGTTAAAAGATCATATATGATATCATAATAATGTATATGATTCTTTTATAATTTAATAAAAATTATTTCACCATTATAAAAGAGGTTAACCTACACCCAACCAAGGAAAAGTACAAGGTAAGGTTTTATTTCGCAATCTCTTCATTATGCGAGGTTGATTATACGTAATAATCTACTGGGATTTCATTATCATCCACATCCATGTTTCTTAAAAATGTATTCCAAAACATTTTTACTCTTTTCAATAATATGGTTAAAAGTCATTTATACCCTTGTTTGACTTTATATAAGAGTTTTATAAAGGAATCATTCCGTCGTTTTCCAAACAAGGTGCTTTTTAACCTTTTCGGCAGAATTAAGGTAAGAATGTTTTTTTTACTTATACGGAGGGTGCAGATATTTTCCACTGTTATAAAATCGTCTAAGCTTCCCTTACAAGCATATAAGAATATTTTCAAAGAAATTTTTTTATTTTATAAATATATTACTCTTAAATGATTTCAAAATGGAAAGATATATTTCTCCAAAAAGAGTTTTGATTTCATCTATATCAATATCCTTTGATAGATGTTACGCTTATTTGAAGTTGATTTATTATGATACAAAATTTCTATATTGTATTCAAGGTTTTGTGATATTTTTAACTGTGGATTTATTATTTTTTAACCATTCATGGTTTATGGAGAATGTATTGACATTTTGTGTGCTAGTTTTAATACGAATGTTTATGTTATGTTTAAACCTATACATATGAGGAATGCATTGGACTTAATATGTGACAGGTGGAGCCCTCTATAGATCCTCGATGCATCGGTAGGTCTCATGAGACAAACTAGTGTCTTGGGATAGGGCCTTGACAAAATCTTATTTGTATTCTTGGCACGAGGCCTTGGCTATGTGGTTATGATAGTCTGGCATTATTCATTCCATCATTATAAAAGTGGTTATTGATATTGCATGTGATTATTCGATTAGTAGAATATACATGTGAATAAGTAAATGTCATTATTTCATTTTATTTTTGTCATACTATGTTGATGTTCAAGTTTAAAAGGCTTTTGTTTTAGTTATACACTACCTTAAATGTTTATTCTTATTTATGAATGTTTTTACTATATTGTTATCCTTACTGGGCATTTGAGCTCACCCATTTTCTATGTTTTATTTTTCCCAGGATGTGAAGAAGTAAATTATGAATGAACTGCAGGGATATTATGAGGGGATACTAGTGTGGACTATGGAGACAATATGTTGTTGTTGTAGTTTTTCACTTTATGATGTAATGTAAAACATTATGAATATATATAGTGTTTCCAAGGCTACTAAACGAATCGGTCTTTCAAGATTTGATATTTCTTGTGATCATGCCAATGTTATGTAATAATGCAACGACTATGGGTAACTGGGGTCGGGGTGTTACAGTTGGTATCAGAGGAATTTTAGTACAAACCTTGGAAGCTAGATTTAGATAAACTCTGATTAGAGCACGTAGACATAAGAAGAACATTGAGGATTAGAACAGAAGAACTTCCTAGAATTTTGGTATTGTAGAGATTTTGTGAGTTTTCTAAGAAATACATCCCTGTCTTGATACGAGAAGGTAGAGGCGGCTCTGGAAAAGATGTACCTAGGGGTAAGACCCGAAAAAACCTCTTTGAGCTGGACTCGAATAGGAACTGGTGCACAACAACGGGCCTTGCTACACTCTTGGTTACGACACTCCCAGGGGATATGCTTAGGATAACTCTCATTTTCTTTACAAATCATTATGAAGGGTTTATGAGTATATACTTCCTCAATGAAAACATTTTTATGATTATGGATTATATCCATAAATAGTTCAATTTTTGTTAAGTGTATTATAAGTATGGGATTATGTATTTTTATTCATAAACTGATCTAGTTTATGCCATTGTTTAGAAATGGCACCTAGTGGAAGAAATGGAAACCGTATCAATGCATGCACTCCATTTAGAGATTTCCCTCCTGCTCAAGATATTTATATTAGAGCTGGTGATGCAACTGGTGCCGATCAGCTAATCACCAATATGAAGCACCCTGATCCGCAGCGTGGAGGATCAATGTTAGATCACTTCATGAGGAAACAACCACCAATGTTCAATGGGAGTACAAATCTATAACGACCCATACTATACATACATTTTTAATACTTCAAAATTGAAGCATACTTATTACAAAATATAACAAAACCACGAAATGACCGTATAGGCATAGTGTCTTTAGAAACTGGGAAACATAAACAACTAGTTCATAAAGCGTCTACACTGTCTCCCATTTATTTCATTATATCTATAGTCCCTTTTGGCATATCTTACTTAATAACCTTCTTCCTGACCTGGGGAAAGAAAACATACAAAAGGGTGAGCTCAAATGCTCAGTAAGGGTAAACAAAAGAAATATCAATCACATCATATTCATAAGAACCTAACTTTTGGAAATATTAACCTGCAAAAGAGAGCATAATTTCATAACATGGGATAAATCATAGTAGTGAAATGGAATCCAAATAATCATAACATAAAACATGAAACTTTTTGGAATACACAAATAATCATAGAGAATCATTTCTTATTAGTCAAGACTCATTTCCAAGACTATCTTAGTGGACAAAGTCCATTTCTGAACCGAGTTCACTTCTCGTTTCCGTCCTATTTCACTGAACCGGTATAACCTACTGTTCTATCCATGTCTATCTCATGAGATATAAAATCTTTACCCAATTCATTGGAGGGAGATATAGGTCCCACACATCTCATAATGATACCATTCTTATGTGTGCCACAAAATCATAAATCATACATCATTGCATAACCCATGTAATAAAAATGGGAATCTTAATCATCGTGACATCATCAAACCATTCATATAAGATAAAGGAATTCATAAAAATAATTCCATCACAACATAATCAAATCAATGTAATAATAGGGATATAAACAGAACCATATATTATCTTAGATGGAAAATAATTTTGATAAAACACTTGAACTCCATTCTTGAGGAAAATATCCTTTCAAATTCAAAAACATTTTCCTTTCTTAACATGTCATACAATTTTAAACTAAAAAAAGTTGATTAAAAATAAACTTGAAAACATTTAAAGGAATCTTCTTGGAAATAATTTTTTAAAAATCCATTCATGTTGTATAAGTTAAAAAAAACATTCTTCTCGTACTTTTGTCGGAAAAGTCAAAAAGTACCTCGTACGAAAAACGACAAATGATTCCTTGCATATCATTTAATAAAAACTCACTGAAGTGTAAAATTGAATATAAACTATTGTATAAGGATATAAATATTACATATTGAGGATAAATTGATGTGGATGAATAAATACACCCCAGTAAATTCCAATGTATAAACAATCTCGGATAAAAATGAGATTGTGATATTTCCCTTACCTTAGGTCCAATTTGCTTCGTAAGTGTCCGAACATCCTGTATATTGATTTAAATAATGTTATTGACTTATTCTAGAATCATAATTATTGTTATGATATCATATATGGTCATATTCTTAGCTTCTTATTAGTAATATTTCATTACAACTTGTTATTCAGGTGTTTATTACTTTTTGTTATTATGTGTGTTTTGTCGAATAAATTATTATTCTTCTCTTTAGGTTATAGATACCTCATTTCCAGAATGTTGTTAGTGTAATGTATATCATATTCATTCATTCAATTCATTTATATAATCATTATGAAATGAAGATCATGTAGAATGAGTCGCATCACATCGTGGAGACGGTATTCCATACGCATGCACGAGTGATGATATCATTCCTATGATCGTGGAATTGTATTGGAGTGTATGTATACTATTTCAGAATCAACATCACTTTATAATATTCATATATAGTAATTATTTACACCATTATACCCATCCAAGTAAGGTGGTGGTGGAAAATAGATTACACCACGGCGTGGAGACGGTATTTCGTACGTACGCACACGCGGTGATATCTTTTTCCGTATGATGGATAGATGGTGAAATAGGGTTGTTTCATAATTATATTAACATATCCGTATATGAGTGATACTGATTTTATTACTTCATAATGAAAAAATTAAAGAAAAAGAAGTGGAAGAATAAATAAAGATGAAATAATCGGTAACGGACATTACCTCTTCTTTCAAGTGCTTCTTTGAGACCTCCTTTTAGGGCACTAAAATAGGTCTTTGAAGAATACCAGAACCTCTAGGATGTTTCTAGGGAATTGGAGAGGATAAATTGGCAGGGGTTGGCTGAGATTGAAGGCTCAATGTGGTGTGAGGAAGAGGGGGAGGAGGTGCCCTTTTATAAGGGAGGAGAGGGGCACCTTTGGAATAACTAAAAAACATATTTTATTATAAAGTCAAATTCAGTTTTTAATAGCTCCAAATTGATATATTTCTAAGATAAGGTGGGTAGGGGTCGAAATACTCTCATACAATAGAATTTAGACATGTTTAGATATCAATTTTAACCTTATCATTTAGATTTAACTTTAAGTTAGATAATTTAACTTTTACCGTGTCTTCTTGTTTTCTTACACTATAATAAACTTACTATATCAAGAAAAAAGAACCCCAACTTGTTTATTATTAATATATATAACCTTATCTAAGTCATTTGTCCGAACCTTATATTTTTAGGAATAAAATAACAATTAATAATATAATATTTGTTTTAAAAACTATTTTATGTCAATTTTGACACTATTTAGTAATTGATTTTTGTGAAAATCATAACAGAATGATTAGTTCGAACCAAGTTACTTAAGTCAATACTAACATGTCATATTAACCTAGAAAATTAGTGTAATTCATAAAAAGTCTCAAATTACATTTATTTGGTTATTTATAACATCAATTATATCAATATTTCATTAATAAGATAATTACTGCATCATCATTGTGTCATAAATAAATTAAATTAATTAATGTCTAAAAATGACAAATAAAATACCATTATGTAGGAAATATTTTTAGATTTCTAATGAATATTCATAGTCGAATTTATCTTATGTATAACCCCATATTAAAAATGATTTACTTATTAAACTTTGATTTTAACTATTTTAACCCTTCTTTAAATAAATTAATAATAAATGTGCTAATCTAATCCAAGTTGGCCTAAATGGTCATAATTTATTCATAAGGTTGTTTTTGGTCGAATTAAACTTTTCTAATAGAATTAGGACATGTGTTAGGATAATAATAATATCATTTTTACCCTTAATTATCCTATTTACTTTTAACCGTGGTAACGAAAAGTAAAAAGTTACTATTCACCAAAAAATTATTTTCATCTCATTGAACTAAATTTTACCTACTGACATCAACTGTGTCTCTCAAATTTTTGAAATTCCACTCACAGAAGCGGTAAAATTATGTTTTATGAAAAATTCAGTTTTTTAACTACCACTTAGTGGTTTCACTATTCATCAAAAATTGAAAGTTTTCAGAAAAATACCAAAATTTCACCCTAGGCTAATATCGATATTCCGAATCCAAAAATGAAGTCCATTTTGAAAAATAAAATTTCAAAAATTGCAAAAAGTGGTTATTACTATTCATAACGGCTAGTTTTAATAATATTTTAATAGCATATCATTTTTTTAGTGAAACTCGGTATTGCGTACGACGCAAGCTATCGAGGAAGGCTGCGGTTGCGTGTAAAGCAAGCCAAGCTAGTGTTGTGTGTAGTGAAAGATTACTTTTATGATTTATGTAACATATAAAAAAAATTTCACATAAAAGTCTCGGGTGTTACATTCTACCCCCCTTAAAATTAATTTCGCCCTCGAAATTCGTGACTTTGTAACAAACAGATGAGGATACCTCTCCCTCGTCATATCCTCAAGCTCCCATGTAGCTTATTCTAATTGGTGGTTCCTCCATAAAACTTTCACCAATAGAGTGGTCTTGCTTCATAGGACTTTTTCGCTACGATCCAGAATCTCTATCGGCTGTTCTTCATAAAAAAGATCTTGCTCCAGTGGTAAAACTTCTGAGCTAAGTACATGTGAAGGATCAGGTATTTACTTTCTCAGGAGAGATACATGGAACACATCGTGAACTTGAGAGATATTCTATGGAAGCGCCAATCGGTAAGCTACCTTCCCAACACGATCTAGTATTTCGAAAGGACCGATATATCTAGGGCTCAACTTCCCCTTCTTTCCAAATCTCATGACTCTCTTCTAGGGAGATATTCATAAGAACACTTTATCACCCACTTCAAACTCAAGTTCTTTTCTTCGGTTGTCGACATAAATTTTTTGTCGAATTTGAGCTACTCTTATGTGTTGTTGAATAGATCTGACCTTTTCATCCATTTCATCAACGAGATTAGGTCCTAATAGCTTTCTTTCCCCAACTTCATCCCAACAAGTTGGAGTCCTGCATTTCTTTCCATAGAGAGCTTCATAAGCAGCCATCCGAATACTGGAGTGAAAGATATTATTAGAAGAAAATTACACCAAAGGTAGGTGTTGATCCCAACCACCTTTGAAATCCATATAGAAAGCTCTCAACATATCTTCTAGAGTTTGAATTTTTCTCTCAGACTGACCGTCTGTCTGAGGATGATAAGCAGTGATGAAACTCAACTCTGTATCCAGAGTATGCTGAAGACTTCGCGAAAACTTTGAGGTAAACCTCGGATCCCGATCAGATATAATAAAAGTGGTACTCCATGCAATCTTACCACTTCCTTCACAAATATCATGGCAAGATGATCTAGAGAGAAATCTTCTCTAATAGCAATGAAGTGTGCAGACTTGGTAAGACGATCAATTATAACCCAGATAGGATTATTGCCTTTGGATGTTTCAGGAAGTCCTGTGACAAAGTCCATAGTGATGTTTTCCCATTTCCATTTGGGTATGGTTAATGGTTGTATCATCCACTTAGACTTCTGTCTCTCATCTTTAACTTGCTGAAAAACCAAGCATCGAGAGACATATTCAGCAACATCTCTTTTCATGCCATCCCTCCAGAAGTACTCTTTCAGGTCCCTATACATCTTCGTGCTTCTAGGATGAATAGATAATGAAGAAATATGAGCCTCATCCAGCAGCTCCTTCTTTAATTCTGAGATGGGAGGAACACAAACCCGATTCCTGAACTTTATTATCCCATCACAATCAAGGTTGAATTCAGGAACATTTCTCACCTTCTTTTGTAACTTGACATCTTCTTTCTGTGCCTCTGTAATCTTCACATGTATAGATGGTTGAACATTCATTTGAGAAAGATAATATTTTTTCCCTTCCATTATAATTCCAAGATCCATCCTTTGTAAATCCATAAATATTGGATCTTTTTTGATCCTCATCATGGATAAACTGGAATGGTCTTGTCGACTTAATGCATCTGCCACCTTGTTTGCTTTCCCGGGGTGGTAATGGATTGAGCAGTCATAATCCTTAATCAGCTCCAACCATATTCTTTGACGCATATTCAGCTCCATTTGTGTGAAAATATACTTTAAAATTTTGTGATCAGAATAAATGTCACACCTTTCTCCATAAAGATAATGCCTCCAAATATTTAATGCAAAGATTACCGCAGCTAACTCCAAATCATGTGTTCGGTAATTTTTCTCATGGATTTTCAACTGTCGTGAGGCATAAGATATCACCATATCATTTTTCATAAGAACACACCCCAATCCATTCTTGGATGCATCACTATAGATCACAAACCTTTTTCCACAACAAGGCAATGTGAGCACAGGTGCACTGGATAACCTTCTTTTCAACTCCTTGAAATTCTCTTCACATTCTTCCATCCAAACAGACTTAACTCCTTTCCGAGTTAACTTTGTGAGTGGAATAGATAATCGTGAAAAATATTTCAAAAAACGTCGATAATATCTAGCCAAACCAAGAAAACTTCGGATCTCAGTTACTGTTGTTGGTCTCGACCATCTTTCGATAACCTCTGTTTTTGCTGGATCCACAGATATACCCTTTTTTGAGATTATGTGACCCAAAAATGAAACTTTTTGAAGCCAAAATTCACACATGGTAAATTTGGCATAAAGCTTCTACTTTCTCAGGGTCTTCAATATAATTCTCAAGTGATCTTCATGTTCTTCCTTTCTCTTTGAATAGAAAATAATATCGTCTATAAAGACTACCACAAATTGATCAAGATAGTCTCAAAAGACTCTATTCATAAGATCCAGGAAGATATCAGGGGCATTAGTAAGACCAAATGGCATCACTATAAATTCATAGTGTCCATACCTTGTACAGAAAGCCGTCTTTGGTATATCCTCCCTTTTGACCCTTAATTGATGATACCCTGAATGAAGATCAATCTTCGAAAAGTATTGAGATCCTCTTAGTTGGTCAAATAAGTCATCAATGCGTGGGAGAGGATATTTTTTCTTGATAGTGATCTTGTTAAGTTCTCGATAATCAATGCAGAGTCTCATTGATCCATCTTTCTTCTTAACAAACAGAACAGGTGCTCCCTAAGGTGACACACTAGGGCATATGAATCCCTTATCAATATTCTCTTGGAGTTGCTTCTTCAATTCCTGCAACTCAATTGGGGCCATTCTATAAGGTGTCTTTGAAATAGGCGAAGCACCAGGTACAAGTTCTATTGAAAACTCAACTTCACAATTTGGTGGAAGACCTGGAAATTACTTCGAAAAGACATCATCAAAATCCCGTACAACAGGCATATTCTTAATCGTGAGTTTCTCACCAACCATTTGAGATAAATAACCCTCATTTAGTGGAATCAAGACCCATAAGATGGAAGAAATTTACACTGGAAGGTTATGTTCATCCTTGCATCGATAGATGATCATATATTGATCTGGAATATGAAATATGACTTCCCTTCTTTGGCAATTGATATGAGATCCATATAAAGAAATACAATCCATGCCAAGAATCCCATCAAATTCCGCTATAGGAAGGATCACATGATTTCCAGGAATCACTTTCCCACAAACTTCAATCGGGGAAGAATTATAAACTTTTGATGCGACTGTTGTGCCATTAGGTGTTGTCACAGTTAACTCAACATCTAATTGTTGAGGTAATATAGTGGTACCCTTAGAAAATTTTTCAGAAATAAAAGAGTGGGTGGATCCAAAATCAAATAAAACATTTTCTACTTTAGAGTGGATGGTAAGTGTACCTTTCACCACATCATTATTGTACTCCACACCACTGATATAAATTTCATGTGGATTTCCTTTTTCTTTAGCCTTAAGAGTTTTTTGACGTCGATCATCATCATCAACCCTTGGATTGGGGCATTTATTGGCATAATGTCCCATCTCATTGAACTTGAAACATTGAAGTGTAGTAGGTTCATTCTGTGTATCCCTTTCTTTTTTAGCATCATTAGACATCTTCTTCCCATCATCGCGGAATTCAAATGCCCGATGACCTTCCTTTCCACATTTGAAACATTTACTTGTCCCTTTACGACAACTCCCTCCATGTTTCTTTCCACACTTTGAGCATAAGGGAAAACTCATCTTCTTTTCAGTGTGCTCTTTAGATTTTCCTTTGAATTCCATTTTCCTCTTCTTATCAAACCCATATGACTGATGGGTTACTCCAATCTCCATCTAGACTTTGAGAGCACATCGAACGATTTCCTCGTAGCTATTGAAGTCCCTTATGGCTAACGCCCTTCGAAGGCTTGGTTTTAAGCCACTAAAGAATCGATCGATCTTACTCTCAGGTTGGATAATAATACTAGAATCTTACCTTGCAAGTCTTGTAAAATTTGCTTCATAGGTACCAAAAAATTCATCATCCTTTTGCTTCAGTTCAAGAAAATCATTCTCCATCTTTGTTCGGAGAATACGAGGGAAGTAGTTATTGAAAAATAAGTTCTTGAACTCGTCCCATTCCATGGACTCAATTTCATCCCTTTCCCTCGAATTCTTAAAAAGATTCCACCATTGATCAGCATCACCTTCCAAACGATACACTGCTAAGATGACTTTATCATCCTCAGAACATTGAAGAACTGAAAATATCTTTTTAGTAGTACTAATCCATTGTTCAGCAACTAATGGATCAGTAGACCCGCTGAATGAAGGTGGACGCTATCTCATGAAGGATTCAATAGAATGTTGCTCCTTCCTTTGATCATTTGGAAGTCCTTCATGATTCATAGCATTGAGAAAGTTGTGTGAGAATGGCTACAAGTTTTTGCATTCCAGCTCCCATAATGTTTGGTTTCTCATGGGGACAATCATTGCATTGCCCGTCGCATTCTGCGTTAACACGGTTCCTTCGGGTTCCAGCCATTGACTAAAACCAAGAAGAATAGTGTGAGCAACACTAATTATAATAGGAAAACCACATAATCAAGAATAAAATTTCACACGTAAGGTCTTATCCTAGGTTATTCATGGACATTTCTAAAACACTAAGATTGTGTTCTATGCTTAGAATTATCCTTAGGTTTCTTACTAAGGCTTTCACATCCTAGTTTCAAAAGGTTGACTATACATTTTATCTGATACCAACTATAACGACCCATACTTTACATACATTGTTAATACTTCAAAATTGAAGCATACTTATTACAACATATAAAAAAACCACTAAAGGACTGTATCGGTATAGTGTCTTTAGAAACTGGGAAACATAAACAACCGGTTCATAAAGCGTCCACACTGTCTCCCATTTATTTCATCGTATCTATAGTCCCTTTTAGCATATCTTACTTAATAACCTTCTTCCTGACCTGGGGAAAGAAAACATACAAAAGGGTGATCTCAAATGCTCAGTAAGGGTAAAGAAAAGAAATATCAATCACATCATATTCATCAGAACATAACTTTTGGAAGTCTTAACCTGCAAAAGAGAGCATAATTTCATAACATGGGATAAATCATAGTAGTGAAATGCAATCCCAATAATCATAACATAAAACATGAATCTTTGTGGAATACACACATAATCATAGAGAATCATTTCTTATTATTCAAGACTCATCGCCAAGACAATCTTAGTGGACAAAGTCCATTTCTGAACTGAGTTCACTCCTCGTTTCAGTCCTGTTCCACTGAACCAGTATAACCTACCGTTCCACAATGTCTATATCATGAGATATAAAATCGTTACCCAATGCATTGGAGGGAGATATAGGTCCCACCCATCTCATAATGATACCATTCTTATGTGTGCCACAAAATCATAAATCATACATCATTGCATAACCCATGTAATAAAAATGGGAATCATAAACATCGTGACATCATCAATAAATTCATATAAGATAAAGGAATTCATAAAAATAATTCCATCACAACATAATCAAATCAATGAAATAATATGGATATAAACAGAACCCTATATTATCTTAGATGGAAAATAATTTTGATAAAACACTTGAACTCCATTCTTGAGGAAAATATCTTTTCAAATTCAAAAACATTTCCATTTCTTAACATTTCATAAAATTTTAAACTAAAAGAAGTTGATTAAAAATAAACATGAAAACTTGTAAAGGAAGCTTCTTGGAAATAATGTTTTAAAAATCCATTCATGCCGTATAAGTTAAAAAACATTCTTCTCATACTTTTGTCGGAAAAGTCAAAAAGTACCTCGTACGAAAAACGACAAAAGATTCCTTTCATATCTTTTACTAAAAACTCACCGAAGGGTAAAATTTAATATAAACTATTGTAGAAGGATATAAATATTAAATATTGAGAAAACATTGATGTGGATGATAAAATACACCCCAGTAAATTCCAATTTATAAATAATCTCGGATAAAAATGAGATTGTGATATTTCCCTTACCATAGGTCTGATTTACTTCGTAAGTGTCTGAACCTCCTGTATAATGATTTAAATAATGTTATTGACTTATTCCAGAATCATACTTATTGTTATGATATCATATATGTTCATATTATTATCTTCTTATTAGTAATATTTCATTACTACTTTTTATGGGTTGTTTATTACTTTTTGTTCTTATGCGTGTTTTGTCGAATAAATTCTTATTCTTCTCTTTAGGTTATAGATAACTAATTTCCAGAAAGTTATTAGTGTAATATATATCATATTAATTCATTCAATTCATTCAATTCATTTATATAATCATTATGAAATGATGATCATGTAAAACGAGTCGTATCACATCGTGGAGACGGTATTCCGTACGTACGCACGAGTGATGATATCGTTCCTATGATCGTGGAATTGTATTTGAGTGTATGTATAATATTTCAGAATCAATATCACTTTATAATAGTCTTATATAGTAATTATTTACACCATTATACCCATCCATGTAAGGTGGTGGTGGAAAATATATTACACCACGGCGTGGAGACGGTATTCCGTAGTTACGCAAACGCGGTGATTTCTTTTTCCGTAGGATGGATAGATGGTGAAATAGGGTTGTTTCATACTTATAATAACATATCATTATATGAGTTATACTGATGTTATTACTTCATAATGAAACAACTAAAGAATAAGTGGAAGAATAAATAAAGATGAACGAATCGGTAACGGACATTACCTCTTCTTTGAAGTGCTTCTTTGAGACCTCCTTTTAGGGAACTAAAATAAGTCTTTGAAGAAGACCAGAACCTCTAGGATGTTTCTAGGGAATTGGAGAGGAGAAATTGTCAGGTGTTGGCCGAGCTTGAAGGCTCAAAGTGGTGTGAGGAAGAGGGGGAGGAGGTTCACTTTTATAAGGGAGGAGAGGGGCACCTTTGGAATAACTAAAAATATAATTATATTATAAAGTCAAATTAGGTTTTTAATAGCTCCAAATTGATATATTTTAAAGATAAGGTGGGTAGGGGTCTAAATACTCTCATCAAATATAATTTAGACAAGTTTAGATATCAATTTTAACCTTATCATTTAGATTTAACTTTAAGTTAGATAATTTAACTTTTACCGTGTCTTCTTGTTTTCTTACACTATAATAAACTTACTATATCAAGCCAAACGAACCCCAAGTTGTTTATTATTAATATATATAACCTTATCTAAGTCATTTGGCCGAACCTTAGATTTTTAGGAATAAAATAACAATTAATAATATAATATTTGTTTTAAAAAATATTTTATGTCAATTTTGACACTATTTAGTAATTGATTTTTGTGAAAATCATAACAGAATTATTAGTTCGAACAAAGTTACTTAAATCAATACTAACATGTCATATTGACCTATAAAATTAGTGTAATTCATAGAAAGTCTCAAATTACATTTATTTGGGTATTTATAAGATCAATTATGTCAATATTTCATTAATAAGATAATTACTGCATCATCATTGTGTCAGAAATAAATTAAAGTATTTAATGTCTAAAAATAACAAATAAAATACCATTATGTAGGAAATATTTTTAGATTTATAATGAATATTCATAGTTGAATTTATCTTATGTATAACCCCATATTAAAAATTATTTACTTATTAAACTTTGATTTTAACTATTTTAACCCTTCTTCAAATAAATTAATAATAAATGTCCTAATCTAATCCAAGTGGGCCTAAATGGTCATATTTTATTCCTAAGGTTGTTTTTGGTCGAATTAAACATGTCTAATAGAATTAGGACATGTGTTAGGGTAATAATAATATCATTTTTACCCTTAATTACCCTATTTACTTTTAACCGTGGTAAAAAAAAGTAAAGAGTTACTATTCTCCAAAAAATTATTTTCATCTCATTGAACATCATTTTACTTACTGAAATCAACCATGTCTCTCGGATTTTCGATATTCCACTCACAGAAGCGGTAAAATTATGTTTTATGATAAATTCAGTTTTTTAACTACCACTTAGTGGTTTCAGTATTCATCAAAAATTGAAAGTTTTCAGAAAAATACCCAAATTTCACCCTAGGCTAATTTCAATATTCTGAATCCAAAAATGAAGTCCATTTTGAAAAATAAAATTTATAAAATTTCAAAAAGTGGTTATTACTATTCATAACAGCTGGTTTTAATAATATTTTAATATCATATCATTGTTTAGTGAAACTCGGTATTGCGTACGACGCAAGCTATCGAGGAACGCCGTAGTTGCGTGTAAAGAAATCCAAGCTAGTGTTGTGTGTAGTGAAAGATTCCTTTGATAATTTATATAACATAAAAACAAAATATTTCAGATAAAAGTCTCGGGTGTTACATTCTACCACCCTTAAAATGAATTTCTCCCTCAAAATTCATCACTTTGTAACAAAGAGATGAGGATACCTCTCCCTCATCATATCCTCAAGCTCTCATGTAGCTTCTTCTAATTGGTGGTTTCTCCATAAAACTTTCACCAATCGAGTGGTATTGCTTCGTAGGACTTTTTTGCTATGATCCAGAATCTCTATCGGCTGTTCTTCATAAGAAAGATCTTGCTCCAGTGGTAAAACTTCTGAGCTAAGTACATGTGAAGGATTAGTTATGTACTTTCATAGGAGAGATACATGGAACACATAGTGAACTTGAGAGAGATTCGGTGGAAGCGCCAATCGGTAAGCAACCTTCCCAACACGATCCAGTATTTCAAAAGGAACGATATATCTAGGGCTCAACTTCCCATTCTTTCCAAATCTCATGACTCTCCTCCAGGGAGATATTCGTAAGAACACTTTATCACCCACTTAAAACTCTAGGTCTTTTCTTCTGTTGTTGGCATAACTTTTCTGCCGACTCTGAGCTGCTCTTATTTGTTGTTGAATAGATCTGACCTTTTCTTCCATTTCATCAATGAGATCAGGTCCTAATATCTTTCTTTCCCCAACTTCATCCCAACAAGTTGGAGTCCTGCATTTCATTCCATAGAGAGCTTCATAAGGATCCATCTGAATACTGGAGTGAAAGCTGTTATTATAAGAAAATTCCACAAAAGGTAGGTGTTGATCCCAAACACCTTTGAAATCCATAGAGCAAGCTCTCAACATATCTTCTAGAGTTTGAATTGTTCTCTCGGACTGACTGTCTATCTGAGGATGATAAGCAGTGCTGAAACTCAACTCAATATCCAGAGTATGCTGAAGACTTCACCAAAACTTTGAGGTAAACCTTGGATCCCAATCAGATATAGTAGAATGTGGTACTCTATGCAATCTTACCACTTCCTTCACATATATCCTGGAAAGCTGATCAAGAGAGAAATCCTCTCTAATAGTAATGAAGTGTGCAGACATGGTAAGACGATCAATTATGACCCAGATAGCATTATCGCCTTTGGATGTTTTAGGATGTCCTGTGACAAAGTCCATAGTGATGTTTTCCCATTTCCATTCGGGTATGGGTAATGGTTGTAACATCCCCTTAGACTTCTATCTCTCAGCTTTAACTTGTTGACAAACCAAGCATCAAGATACATATTCAGCAACATCTCTTTTTATGCCATCCCACCAGAAGTACTCTTTTAGGTCCCTATACATCTTCGTGCTTCCATGATGAATAGAGAATGAAGAATTATGAGCCGCATCCAGTAGCTCCTTCTTTAATTCCGGGATGGGAGGAACACAAACCCGATTCCTGAACTATATTATCCCATCACAATCAAGGTTGAATTCAAGAACATTTCTCACCTTCTTTTGTCACTCGACATCTTCTTTCTGTGCCTCTTTAATCTTCACATGTATAGATGGTTGAACATTCATTTGAGAAAGATAATATTTTACCCTTCTATTATAATTCCAAGATCCATCCTTTGTAAATCCATAAATATTGGATCTTTTGTGATCCTCATCATGGATAAACTGGCATGGTCTTGTCGACTTAATGCATCTTCCACCTTGTTTTCTTTCCCAGGGTGGTAATGGATTGAGCAGTCATAATCCTTAATCAGCTCCAACCATCTTATTTGATGCATATTCAGCTCCTTTTGTGTGAAAATATACTTTAAACTTTTATGATTAGTATAAATTTCAGACCTTTCTCCATAAAGATAATGCCTCCATATCTTTAATGCAAAGATTACTGCAGATAACTCCAAATCATGTGTTGGGTAATTTTGCTCATGGATTTTCAACTATCGTGAGGCATAAGCTATCACCATATCATTTTTCATAAGAACACACTGCAGTCCCTTCTTGGATGCATCACTATAGATCGCAAACCTTTCTCCACTACAAGGCAGTGTGAGCACAGGTGCATTGGATAACCTTCTTTTCAACTCCTTGAAATTTCTTCACATTCTTCCGTCCAAACAAACTTTACTCCTTTCCGAGTCAACTTGGTGAGTGGATTAGAAAATCGTGAAAAATCGTTCACAAGATGTCGATAATATCCAGCCAAACCAAGAAAACTTCACATCTCAGTTACTGTTGTTGGTCTCGTCTATCTTTCGATAACCTCTATTTTTGCTGGATCCACAGATATCCCCTCTTTTGAGATTATGTGGCCCAAAAAGAAACTTTTTGAAGCCAAAATTCACACTTGGTAAATTTGGCATAAAGATTCTTCTTTCTCAAGGTCTTCAACATATTTTTCAAGTGATCTTCATGTTCATCCTTGCTCTTTGAATAGAAAAGAATATCGTCTCTAAAGATTACCCAAAATTGATCAAGATAGTCTCTAAAGACTCTATTCATCATATCCATGAAGATAGCAGGGGCATTAGTAAGACCAAATGGCATCACTATAAATTTATAGTGTCCATACCTTGTACGGAAAGTCGTCTTTGGTATATCCTCCCTTTTGAACCTTAATTGATGATACCCTGAATGAAGATCAATCTTGGAAAAGTATTGAGCTCCGCGTAGTTAGTCAAATAAGTCATCAATGCGTGGGAGAGGATATTTTTTCTTGATATTGATCTTGTTAATTTCTCCATAATCAATCCAGAGTCTCATTGATCCATATTTCTTCTTAACAAACAGAACAGGTGCTCCCCAAGGTGACGCACTAGGGCATATGAATCCCTTATCAATATTCTCTTGGAGTTGCTTCTTCAATTCCTGTAACTCAATTGGAGCCATTCTATAAGGTGTCTTTGAAATAGGCAAAGTACCCGGTATGAGTTCTATTGAAAACACAACTTCACGATTTGGTGGAAGACCCAGTAATTCCTCCGGAAAGACATCATCAAAATCCCGTACAACAGGAATATTCTTAATCATGATTTTCTCACCAACCATTTGAGATAAATAACCCTCATTTAGTGGAATCAAGACCCATAAGATGGAAGAAATTTCCAATGGAAGGTTATGTTCATCCTTGCATCGATAGAAGATCATAGATTGATCTAGAATATGAAATATGACTTCCCTTCTTTGGAAATTGATATGAGCTCCATATAAAGAAAGCAAATCCATGCCAAGAATCACATCAAATTCCACTATAGGAAGGATCAAAAGATTTTCAGGATGCACTTTCCCACAAACTTCAATCGGGGAAGAATTATAAACTTTTGATGCGACTGTTGTGCCACTAGGTGTTGTCACAGCTAACTCAACATCTAATTGTTGAGGTAATACGGTGATACCCTTAGAAAATTATTCAGAAATAAAAGATTTGGTGGATCAAGAATCAAATAAAACTTTTGCTACTTTAGAGTGGACGGTAAGTGTACCTTTCACCACATCGTTATCATACTCCACACCGCTGATAGAAATTGTGTGTGACTTTCCTTTGTCTTTAGCCTTAAGAGTTTGTTGACGTCGATCATCATCATCAACCCTTGGATTAGGGCATTTATTGGCATAATGTCTCATCTCCTTGCACTTGAAACATTGAAGTGTAGTAGGTTCATTCTATGTATCCCTTCCTTTGTTTTCATCATTAGACATCTTCTTCCCATCATCGCGGAATTCAAATGCCCGATAACCTTCCTTTCCACATTTGAAACATTTACTTGTCCCTTTAAGACAACTCCCTCCATGTTTCTTTGCACACTTTGAGCATAAGGGAAAGCTCATATTTTTTTCAGTGTGCTCTTTAGATTTTCCTTTGAATTCCATTTTCCTCTTCTTATCAAACCCATATGACTGATGGGTTAATCCAATCTCCATCTTGACTTTGAGAGCACATCGAATGATTTCCTCGTAGCTACTGAAGTCCCTTATGGCTAACGCCCTTCGAAGACTTGTTTTTAAGCCACTAAAGAATCGATCGATCTTACTCTCAGGTTGGATAATAATAACAGAAGCATACCTTGCAAGTCTTGTAAAATTTGCTTCATAGGTACCAACAGATTCATTATCCTTTCTCTTTAGTTAAAGAAACTCTTTCTCCATCTTTGTTTGGAGAATACGAGGGAAGTACTTATTGAAAAATAAGTTATTGAACTCGTCCCATTCCATGGACTCAATTTCATCCCTTTTCCTCGTAATCTTAATAAGATTCCACCATTGATCAGAATCACCTTCCAAACAATACACTAATAAGATGACTTTATCATGCTCAGAACATTGAAGAACTGAAAATATCTTTTCAGTAGTACTAATCCATTGTTCAGCAACTAATTGATCAGTAGACCCACTGAATGAAGGTGGACACTATCTCGTGAAGGATTCAACAGAATATTGCTCCTTCCTTTTCTCATTTGGAAGTCATGCATGATTCATAGCTTGAGAAAGTTGTGTGATCATGGCTACAAGATTTTTCATTCTAGCTCCCATAACGTTTGGTTGCTCATGGGGGCAGTCATTTCATTTCCCGTCGCATTCCACATTAACAAGGTTCCTTCGGGTTCCATCCATTGACTAAAACCAAGAAGAATAGTGTGAGAAACACTAATTATAATAGGAAAACCACATAATCAAGAATAAAATTTCACACTTAAGGTCTTATCCTAGGTTATTCATGGCCATTTCTAAAACACTAAGATTGTGTTCTATGCTTAGAATTATCCTTAGGTTTCTTACTAAGGCATTCACATCATAGTTTCCAAAGGTTGACTATACCTTTCCTCTGATACCAACTATGACGACCCATACTTTACATAAATTGTTTATACTTCAAAATTGAAGCATGCTTATTACAACATATAACAAAACCACGAAAGGACCGTATAGGTATAGTGTATTTAGAAACTGGGAAACATAAACAACTGGTTCATAAAGCGTCTACACTGTCTCCCATTTATTTCATCTTATCTATAGTCCCTTTTGGCATATCTTACTTAATAACCTTCTTCCTGACCTGGGGAAAGAAAACATACAAAAGGGTGAGCTCAAATGCTCAGTAAGGGTAAACAAAAGAAATATCAATCACATCATATTCATAAGAACATAACTTTTGGAAATCTTAACCTGCAAAAGAGAGCATAATTTCATAACATGGGATAAATCATAGTAGTGAAATGGAATCCCAATAATCATAACATAAAACATGAAACTTTGTGGCATACACACATAATCATAGATAATCATTTCTTATTAGTCAAGACTCATTGTCAAGACTATCTTAGTGGACAAAGTCCATTTCTGAACCGAGTTCACTCCTTGTTTCAGTCCTGTTTCACTGAACCGGTATAACCTACCATTCCAGCCATGTCGATATCATGTGATATAAAATCGTTACCCAATGCATTGGAGGGAGATATAGGTCCCACCCATCTCATAATGACACCATTCTTATGTGTGCCACAAAATCCTAAATCATAAATCATTGCATAACTCATGTAATAAAAATCAGAATCTTAAACATCATGACATCATCAAACAATTCATATAAGATAAAGGAATTTATAAAAATAATTCCATCTCAACATAATCAAATCAATGTAATAATTGGGATATAAACAGAACCCTATATTATCATAGATGGAAAATAATTTTGATAAAACACTTGAACTCCATTCATGAGGAAAATATCCTTTCAAATTCAAAAACATTTTCCTTTCTTAATATGTCATACAATTTTAAAATAAAAGACGTTGATTAAAAATAAACTTGAAAACTTGTAAAGGAAGCTTCTTGGAAATAATGTTTTAAAAATCCATTCATGCCGTATATGTTAAAAAACATTCTTCTCTTACTTTTGTCAGAAAAGTCAAAAAGTACCTCGTACGAAAAACGACAAAAGATTCCATTCATATCTTTTACTAAAAACTCTCCGAAGGGTAAAATTGAATATAAACTATTTTAGAAGGATATAAATATTACATATTGAGTAAACATTGATGTGGATGATAAAATACACCCCAGTAAATTCCAAATTATAAACAATCTCGGATAAAAATTAGATTGTGATATTTCCCTTACCTTAGGTCTGATTTGCTTCGTAAGTGTCCAAACCTCCTGTATAATGATTTAAATAATGTTATTGACATATTCCAGAATCATACTTATTGTTATGATATCATATATGGTCATATTCTTAGATTCTTATTAGTAATATTTCATTACTACTTTTTATGGGGTGTTTATTACTTTTTTGTTCTTATGCGTGTTTTGTCGAATAAATTCTTATTCTTCTCTTTATGTTATAGATACCTCATTTCCATAATGGTGTTATTGTAATATATATCATATTAATTCATTCAGATCATTTATATAATCATTATTAAATGAAGATCATGTAGAACAAGTCGCATCACATCGTGGAGACGGTATTCCGTACGTACGCACAAGTGATGATATCGTTCCTAGGATCGTGGAATTGTATTGGAGTGTATGTATAATATTTCAGAATCAATATCAATTTATAATAGTCAAATATAGTCATTATTTACACCATTATACCCATCCAAGTAATGTGGTGGTGGAAAATAGATTACACCACGGCGTGGAGACGGTATTCCATACGTACGCAAGCGCGGTGATTTCTTTTTCCGTAGGATGGATAGATGGTGAAATAGGGTTGTTTCATACTTATAATAACATATCAGTATATGAGTTATACTGATGTTATTACTTCATAATGAAACAACTAAAGAAGAAGAAGTGGAAGAAGAAATAAAGATGAAACAATCGGTAACGGACATTACCTCTTCTTTGAAGTGCTTCTTTGAGACCTCCTTTTAGGGCACTAAAATAGGTCTTTGGAGAAGTCCAGAACCTCTAGGATGTTTCTAGGGAAGTGGAGAGGAGAAATTTTCTGGGGTTGTACGAGCTTGAAGGCTCAAAGTTGTGTGAGGAAGAGGGGGAGGAGGTGCCCTTTTATAAGGGAGGAGAGGGGCACCTTTGGAATAACTAAAAATATTATTTTATTATAAAGTCAAATTCGGTTTTTAATAGCTCCAAATTGATATATTTCGAAGATAATGTGGGTAGGGGTCGAAATCCTCTCATACAATAGAATTTAGAAATGTTTAGATATCAATTTTAACCTTATCATTTAGATTTAACTTTAAGTTAGATAATTTAACTTTTACCATGTCTTCTTGTTTTCTTACACTATAATAAACTTACTATATCAAGCCAAATGAACCCCAAGTTGTTTATTTTTAATATATATAACCTTATCAAAGTCATTTGACCGAACCTTATATTTTTATGAATAAAATAACAATTAATAATATAATATTTGTTTTAAAAACTATTTTATGTCAATTTTGACACTATTTAGTAATTGATTTTTGTGAATATCATACCAGAATGATTAGTTCGAACCAAGTTACTTAAATCAATACTAACATGTCATATTAACCTAGAATATTTGTTTAATTCATAAAAAGTCTCAAATTACATTTATTTTGGTATTTATAACATCAATTATGTCAATATTTCATTAATAAGATAATTACTGCATCATCATTGTGTCATAAATAAATTAAATTATTTAATGTCTAAAAATGACAAATAAAATACTATTATGTAGGAAATATTTTTAGATTTCTAATTAATATTCATAGTCGAATTTATCTTATGTATAAACCCATATTAAAAATGATTTACTTATTAAACTTTGATTTTAACTATTTTATCCCTTCTTTAAATAAATTAATAATAAATGTCCTAATCTAATCCAAGTGGGTGTAAATGGTCATATTTTATTCCTATGGTTGTTTCTAGTCGAATTACACTTGTCCAATAGAATTAAGACATGTTTTAGGGTAATAATAATGTCATTTTTACCCTTAATTATCCTATTTACTTTTAACCGTGGTAAAAAAAAGTAAAAAGTTACTATTCACCAAAAAATTATTTTCATCTCATTGAACCACATTTTACTTACTGACATCAACCGTGTCTCTCGAATTTTAGAAATTCCACTCACAGAAGTGGTAAAATTACGTTTAATGAAAAATTCAGTTTTTTAACTACCACTTAGTGGTTTCACTATTCATCAAAAATTGAAAGTTTTCAGAAAAATACCAAAATTTCACCCTAGGCTAATTTCGATATTACGAATCCAAAAATGAATTCCATTTTGAAAAATAAAATTTATAAAATTTCAAAAAGTGGTTATTACAATTCATAACAGCTAGTTTTAATAATATTTTAATATCATATCATTGTTTAGTGAAACTCGGTATTGCGTATGACGCAAGCTATCGAGGAAGGTCGTGGTTCCGTGTAAATAAAGCCAAGCTAGTGTTGTGTGTAGTGAAAGATTCATTTGATGATTTATATAACATAAAAAAATTATTTCACATAAAAGTCTCGGGTGTTACAGAATCCCTTAGTAGCTAAACAATGGATAAATTCTCTAGAGAAAATATTTCAGGCTTTGGGGTATAGTGAAAGGGAAAAGGTTATCATGGCAGTTTACGGCCTCACTGGAGATACTGATCAATGGTGGTCATTGATTCAAAACATGAAGGAAGATGATGAAGTATCAAATATGGAATGGAGGGAGTTAAAAGATCTGTTTTTCGAAAAATATTTTCCTCGTGACCATCAAGCATATATGGAAATGCAATTTCTGAGTCTGAGACAAATGGAGGATGAGAATGTCACAAATTATGAGGCTAACTTTACAAGGTTAGCAAGGTATGCTGGAGATTATATACGTAACGCAAGAAGTAAGATTGATTGTTTCTTTTATGGGTTAAAACCATTTCTCCATCGAGCATTAGTCTCACAAGCCTTCTCATCGTATAAAGACATTGCCTCATGTGCTATCAAGACCGAAAAAGAATTCTCTAAGTCTTATGACTTTAAAGAAAAGCAAGAGAAGAAGTGATCTGCAGATAAATCTGGGAATGGAAATAAGGTGATGAAGCGAAAGGTTGAATATCCATCCTATGGTAAATGTGGGAAGAAACACCCTGGTACTTTCTTGAAGGGAATGGGTGTCTGTTACAAGTGTGGTGAAAAAGGCCACCAAGCTCATGATTTCAAAGGGAAGAAGGAGGCTACCAATGTTCAGTGCTATAATTTCAAGGAGATGGGACATTATGCAAATTAATGTCCTAATTGTCAGGGGAACATACCTCAGAAAAGGCCAATGGATCATGGCTAAGATTTTGCTATCACTACTGGTGAGGTAGAAGCTCCAAAAGACGTGGTGGCAGGTAATTTAATGGTTTCCTCAAGTTTAGCAAATGCATTATTTGATTTTGGATCAACACATTGTTTCATATCTTCCCAGTTTGCTAATGAAATTAGATGTTTCCAATTTGATTTAACAAGGGAGTTGTCAGTTTAAACTCCTAAGGGAAATACCATTGCAACAAAGTTTGTGAATCAGTCCCCATTAGAGCACATAAATGTTCTTTATCTGTTGATCTCATCGTCATACCTATGATTCAGTTTGATATAATCCTCAGTATGGATTGGATTTCCGACTATGATGCGAAGATTTATTATAGGAAGAAGGAGATTATGATTTTTGATGATGATGATAAGGAACACCTTATCTTTAGAGCAGAATCGTCAGCACCTAATTCTTATCTAGATCCACCCACAGTAGCTCAACTAAATTCAATTATTTGGGAGTATAGAATGAAATGACTGTGGGTGAGGAAAGGAATGTTCAAATAGAGGACGTACCTGTTGTGAAAGAATATGTAGATGTATTTCCGGAAGATTTACCTGGACGTCCTCCAGAACGAGAAGTTGAGTTTTCCATTGATTTAATTCCTAGATCAAGGCCTATATCGAAGACCCCTTATAGAATGGCCACTATATAATTAGTTGAACTAAATAAACAACTAGAGGAATTGAGTAATAAAGGATTTATTCTCCCTAGTGTTTCTCCATGGGGAGCCCCTGTTCTTTTTGTTAAAAAGAAAGATGGATCTATGAGGTTATGTATCGACTATAGGGAGATCAATGATATAACAATAAATAACAAGTATCCCCTACCTCGCATTGATGATTTATTTGACTAGCTTCAAGGATCTCAATACTTTTCAAATATTGAACTTCGATCTGGATACAATCAGTTGTGTGTAAAGAAGGATGAAATTCCGAAGACAGCATTTCGAACCAGGTACGGGCATTACGAGTTTACTATAATGCCTTTTGGATTGACTAATTCACCCTCTATATTCATGGATCTGATGAATAGAGTTTTCAAGGAATATCTCGATGAATTTGTGGTGGTATTTATTGATGATATCATGGTATACTCTAAAATCTATGAAGATCATGACAGTCACTTGTGCATTATCCTGAAGACTCTGAGAATACATGAATTATATGGGATGTTTAAAAAGTGTGAATTATGGCTTCATGAGATTTATTTTCTTGGACATATTGTCTCTAAAGATGGAATATCTGTTGATCCTTCTAAGACCCAGGCAATCCAAGAATGGCCAGCACCTACGAGTATAACTGAGGTATGCAGTTTTATTGGTTTGGCAGGTTATTATCGACGGTTCGTCCAGAATTTTTCCCGATTGGCTAACCCATTAACGAAGCTCACACATAAAGGGGTTAAATTTTCTTGGACAAAAGAGTGTGATGAATATTTCTAAGAACTGAAGAGAAGATTAGTCAATGCTCTTATATTGACTCTACCATCGGGGAATGATTGGCTCGTTATTTATAGTGATGCATCGAAGAAAGGACTTGGTTGTGTCCTTATGCAGAATGATAGGGTTATTGCCTATCCATCACGATAGTTGAAAATTCATGAGCAAAACTATACTACACATGATCTCCAGTTAGCAGCCGTGATCTTTTCTTTGAAGATATGGAGGCACTACCTCTATGGTGATAAATGTGACATTTATACTGATCACAAGAGTTTGAATTATATTTTATCACAAAAAGAACTCAACATGAGGCAAAGGAGATGGCTTTAATTACTCAAGGATTATGACTGCACGATACACTACCACTCGGGGAAGGAAAACAAGGTGGCAGATGCTTTGAGTAGAAAAGATCATGGAGTTTTGAACAATATGAGAATTGATAGGGATCCAATTTTTCATGGATCTGGGGAAGATGGACATGGGAATAACCAGGGAAGGTGAAACATCAATGCCTTTTCAAATGGTTTCCAAACCATCTTTACCTGAAAGGATTAAATGTTCTCAGACCGATGATGAATAATTTCAAAAGAAGATTAAAGCTGTGAATGATGGGAGATTGGGAGACATTGTGTATGAAGATGGAATTTTGAAATTCGGGAAGAGAATTTGTGTTCCCGATATACCTGATCTAAATAGGGAATTTCTAGATGATGGTCATAGTTCCAATTTCTCAATACACCCTGGGAGAACTAAAATGTATAGAGATTTGAAGAAACATTTTTGGTGGGACAACATGAGAAGGGAGATTGCTGATTTTGTGTCAAGATGTATGGTTTGTCAACAAGTGAAATCTGGAAGGCAACATCTTGGAGGAGTCATGCAACCTCTTCCCATACCGGAGTGTAAATGGGACAATGTTACGATGGACTCTTTCATGGGGCTACCAAAGACTCCTAGAAGAAACGATGCAATATGGGTCATTGTTGATCGTCTTACCAAGTCTGCACATTTTCTTGATATAAGAGATGATCTGCCCCTGGAACATCCTGAAAGACAATATATTAATGAAGTTTTGAGACTTCATGGAGTACCCCTATCGATTGTTTCTGATTGTGATCCCCGTTTCACTTCAGGATTCTGGAAATGTCTTCAGAAAGCCTTGGATACTGAACTTTATTTGAGCACTTCCAACCACCCTCAAACAGATGGACAATCAGAATGGACTATTCAAACCTTAGAAGACATGTTGAGATCTTTTTCACTTGACTTTCAAGGTATGTGGGATCAATATTTACATTTGGTAGAATTTTCCTATAACAATAGCTTCAATTCGAGTATTCAGATGGAACCATATGAAGCGTTATACAGAAAAAGATGTCGTACACCAACCTGTTGGGATGACGTTAGGGAAAGAAAACTTGTTGGCCAGGAACTGGTGGAGGAAATGATGGAAAAGGTTAAGGTAATCCAAAATCACATCAAATCAGCTCAAAGTAGGCAGAAGAGCTATACTGATAATCGAAGAAAGGATTTGGAATTTCAAGTCGGTGATCATGTTTACCTGAAGGTATCTCCATGGAAGGGAGTCATATGTTTTGGTAAGAAAGGTAAATTAAGTCCCAGGTACATCAGACCTTTCGAAATTCTAGAACGAATTGGGGTTGTAGCTTACCGATTGGCAATGCCGCCAAGTCTCTCAAAAGTTCATGATGTGTTCCACATATCTCTATTGATAAAATACATGCCTGAACCAATGCATGTACTCACCTATGAGGAATTAGAACAGGAACCCGATCTGTCTTATTGCGAAGAGCCCGTCAAGATTATTGATATGAGAGAACAAGTTCTGAGAAACCGTACGACGTTTCTGGTAAAAGTTTTGTGGAGAAACCATAAGATGGAAGAGGCAATGTGGGAACCCGAGGAACTTTTGATGAAGAACCACCCAAGTCATTTCATGCAGTAGTATTCTAGAAATTTCGAGGAAGAAATTATTTGAAGGAGGGGAGAATGTAACACCCCAAGATTCTACTGTACACTTCTCTTTTAATAATGCAATAGCGTGTGTTGTACAGAACATCGAGTTCTAACACACACCACAACCGATCAAACCAGCCGTTATGAATAGTAATACCTACTTTTTAAAATTTTAGAGATTTTATCTCTCAAAATAGAGTTCATTTTTGGATTTGGAGTATCAAATTTAGCATAAGGTGAAATTTTGGTACTTTTCGGATAACATTAATATTTTGATGAATAGTGAAAATTACTAAATTTTAATTAAAAAAAACTTTTTTAATAAAAATAATTAATAGGGATAAATTATGAATTTGAGTGATTTTGAAATATATTTACAATATATTTTTACCATTTAATACAATGTTGGTCATTGTACATAATTTCACATATAAACCTAACATAAACAAGTATCAATCTTTTGATAGTTATTATATCATAAAAAACACGCTTTTTGTTTTGACATCGAGAATTAATTTTAAATTAATTTATGACACTTCTATGTTTTTAATTTGGAAAAATGGATTCCATATTTGGAATCAGGATGTTCAAATTGTGTAAATAGGTAACTTTTATTTTTAGACATTTTGAATAATTATTTCGGAAAATATTTTATTTACCACGGTTAAAGGGTAAATCCGGTAAATAGGGGTTAACAAATAATATTATAATAATAAAAAATTACCCTAAAACGTGTCCTAACCTTATTGGATGATAGATGTCCGACCATGGGAATCTTTGGGTCGATTTTGGGACCCCATGGTGCCACTTGTAAGTGATAGGGACACTTTATTTTAATTAAGTTAAAATGAATACAAAAATGACACAAGCATATAGCTTTTAGAAGAAAATTTTTTACATAGGGTTATATGTGTTGTATTTCTACTGTAAATATTCATTAAAAATATAACACGATTTCTTAGATAATGGTATTTTATTTATAATTTTTAGACAATATATAATATAATTTATTTATGAAAAAATGGTGATGCAGTAATTACCATAATAGTGAAAAATTAAAATGATTGATATTTTAGATACCCAAATAAATATAATTTGAGACTTTTTAGGAATTAAAATAATTTTATAGGTTAATATGACATGTTAGGAATGATTTAATTAACTTTGTTCGAAGTAATCATTCTGTTATGATTTTTACAAAAATCAATTATTGAATAGTGTCAAAATTGACATAAAAGAGTTTTTAAAACAAATATTATATTATTAATTGATATTAAATTCCTAAAAATCTAAGGTTCGTCCAGGAGACTTATATAATGATAGGTGTATCATTAATGGGCCACTTGGGGGGTCTCATAGATGTATATTGTATTTTTATTAACCATATAAAATAAAAATACAAAGAGACATTGTAAATGTGAAACTAATTAACTAAGAGTTAATACTTAAAGATAAGGTTAGTATAATGACCCAAACCTATCTAAATTCTATTGGTTGAGTGGTATTCTACCTATCCCCACCTTAAAATTTAAATAATACACTTTGGAGCCATTATAAATCGAATATGAATTTATTATTAAATAATATTTCTAGCTTTTCCAAAGGTGCCCCTCACCCCTCTTATAAAAGGGCACTCCCCCTTATCTTTAATTCACACCTTAAAAGCCTTTTGGTTTTGCCTAAATCTGTCCAAATACTCTATCAACTTCCCTCACTTCATCCTATAGGCCTTCCTATAGTCAGAAATCCAACCTAAGAGCCCTTTTGATCAAATCAAAATGAAGAACCCAAAGAAGAGGTAATGATTTCACCACCCTTTTCCAAGTTCCTTTCTTCTTCCACTTCTTCTTTATTTGTTATTACCGTTCTAAAATAATAACTCCAGTATCTTATATATACTGTGATGTTATTATAAATATGGTACAACGATATTCAGTATTCTATCCATCCTTTGAATAACATGTCACCATACGTGCGTACGTACGGCTTACCGTCTCCACGTCGTGGTGTAATTGTTATTAAATATATTATTATTTGGTTGGGTATAATAAGGATTTATAATTCATGTAAATAATAAGTATGACTTGATAATAATTCTTTATATATGATATACCATCCAATTAAATATTAGTTTAATATCAAAAGAATGATATTGTCGCTCGTGCGTACGTACGGACTATCGTCTCCACGAACGCGATGAGATTAATTCTCCATCGTATCCATTCAAGTATAATTATCATTTGATGATTTAAAAATAATTTTTAAGGACCTGATATCATTCTGGATATGAATGAGATACAACCTATCCATTAAAAACATTTCTTTCGTAAAAAAACATATAACAGAAAACGAGTAAGTTAACACTCAAAACAACGATAATACTAAGATATTATTAACAAATCAATGTTAAAAGATCATATATGATATCATATTAATGTATATGATTCTTGTATGATTTAATAACAATTATTTTACCATTATACACGAGTTTTACCTACCCCCAACCATTTAAAAGTACAAGGTAAGGGTTTATTTTTCAATCTCTTCATTATCCGAGGTTGTTTATACGTAATAATCTATTGGGATTTCTTTATCATCCACATCCATGTTTCTTAAAAATGTATTCCAAAACATTTTTACTATTTACATGAATATAGTTTAAAGTCATTTATACCCTTGTTTGACTTTTTATAAGAGTTTTATAAAGGAATATTTCCGTTGTATTCCAAACAAGGTGCTTTTTAACCTTTTCGGCAGAATTAAGGTATGAATGTTTTTTTAACTTATATGGTGGGTGCGGCTATTTTCCGATGTTATAAAATCCTCGAATCTTCTCTTACAATCATATAAGAATATTTTCAAAGAAAATGTTTTATTTTATAGATATATGAATCTTAAATGATTTAAAAATAGAAAGAGATATTCCTCAAAAAAGAGTATTGATTTCATCTATGTCAACATCCTTTGATGGATTTTACGCTTATTTGAAGTTGATTTATTATGATACAAAACTTCTATATTTTATTGAAGGTTTTCTGATATGTTTGACTATGGATGTGTTATTTTTATACCATTCATGGTTTATGGAGAAATTATTGACATTTCGTGTGCTAGTTTTAATACGAATGTTTATGTTATGTTTAAACATGTTCATATGAGGAATGCATTGGACTTAATATGTGACGGGTGGATCCCTCTATAGCTCCTCGATGCATCTGTAGGTATCATGAGACAAACTAGTGTCTTGGTACAAGGCCTTGACAAAATCTTATTTGTATTCTTGGCACGAGGCCTTGGATATGTGGTTATGATAGTCTAGAATTATGCATTCCATCATTATGAAAGTGGTTATTGATATTGCATGTGATTATTCGATTAGTATAGTATCCATGTGAATAAGTAAATGGAATTATTTCATTTTATTTTTTCCATACTATGATGAAGTTCATGTTTAAAAGGCTTTTGTTTTAGTTATACACTTCCTTAAATGTTTATTCTTATTTATGAATGTTTCCGCTATATTGTTATCCTTACTGGGCATTTGAGCTCACCCATTTTCTATGTTTTATTTTTTCCAGGATGTGAAGAAGTAAATTATAAATGACCTGTAGGGATATTATGAGGGGATAATACTGTGGACTATGGAGACAATATATTTTTTTACTATTTTTTCACTATATGATGTAATGTAAAACTTTATGAATATATCTAGTGTTTCCAAGGCTACTAAACCAATCGGTCTTTCAAGATTTGATCTTTCTTGTGATCATGCCAATGTTATGTAATAATGCACCGACTCTGGGTAACTGGGGTTGGGGCGTTACAGTTGGAATCGGAGGAAGTTTAGTACAAACCTTGGAAGCTAGATTTAGATAAACTCTGATTAGAGCACCTAGACCTAAGATGAACTTTGAGGATTACTATAAAACTTCCTAGAATTTGGGTATTGTAGAGATTTTGTGAGTTATCCGAGCAATACAACCCTGTCTGGATACGAGCAGGTAGAGGCGGCTCTGGCAAAGATGTACCTAGGGGTAAAACCCAAAAACACCGCTTTGAGCTTGACTCGAACGGGAACTGGTGCACGACAACGGGCCTTGCTGCACTCTTGGTTACGACACACCCGAGGGATATGCATAAGATAACTCTCATTTTCTTTATAAATAATTATGAAGGGTTTATGAGTATATACTTCCTCAATGAAATTATTTTTAGGATTATGGATTATATCCATAAATAGTTCAATTTATGTTAAGTGTTTTATAAGTATGGGATTATGTATTTTGATTCATAAAATGATCCAGTTTATGCCATTGTTTACAAATGGTGCCTAGTGGATGAAATGGAAACCGTATCAATGCACGCACTCCATGTAGGGATTTCCCTCCTGATCAAGATAATTATAGTGGAGCTGGTGATGAAACTAGTGCCGATCAGCTAATCACCATACTGGGACAACTCACTCAGGTTATGAATAACAACCTTACCCATATGGAGCACCCTGATTCGCAGCGTGGAGGATCAATGTTAGATCGCTTCATGAGGAAACAACCACAAACGTTCAATGGGTGTACAAATCCCTTAGTAGCTGAGCAATGGATAAATTCCCTAGAGAAAATATTTCATGATTTGGGGAGTAGTGAATGGGAAAAGGTTATCATGGCAATTTACCGCCTCACTGGATATGCTGATCAATGGTGGTCATTGATTCAAAACATGAAGAAAGATGATGAAGTATAAAATATGGAATGGAGGGAGTTCAAAGATTTGTTTTTAGAAAAATACTTTCCTCGTGACCATCGAGCAGATATGGAATGTCAATTTTTGAGTCTGAGACAAAAGGAGGATGAGAATGTCACAAAGTACGAGGCTAACATTAAAAGGTTATCAAGTTATGCTAGAGATTATATACGTAACCCATGAAGTAAGATTGATCGTTTCTTTAATGGGTTAAAACCATTTCTCCGTCAAGAATTAGTCTCACAAACCTTCTTTTCGTACGAAGACATTGTCTCATGTGCTATCAAGACCAAAAAGGAATTTTCTAAGTCTTATGACTTTAAAGCAAAGCAAGAGAATATGTGATCTGCTGATCAATCTAGGAATGGAAATAAGGGGATGTAGGGAAATGTTGAATAACCTCCTGTGGTAAATGTGGGAAGAAACACCCTGGTACTTGCTTGAAGGGAATGGGTGTCTGTTATAAGTGTGGTGAAAAAGGCCACCAAGCTCGTGATTACAAAGGGAAGAAGGAGGCTACCAATGTTCTGTGCTACAATTGCAGGGAGATGTGACACTATGAAAATGAATGTACTAATCGTCAGGGGAACTTACATCATAAAAGTCCAAGGGATCACGGCCATTCTTTTTCTATCACTACTGCTGAGGTAGAAGCTCCAAAAAATGTGGTGGTAGGTAATTTAATGGTTTCCTCAAGTTTAGAAAATGCATTATTTGATTCTGGATCATCTCATTGTTTCATATCTTCCCAGTTTGATATAAAAATTACTTATTTCCAATTTTTTTTTTAACAAAGGAGTTGTTAGTTAAAACTCCTAAGGGAAGTATCATTGCAACAAAGTTTTGTGAATCAGTCCCCATTAGAGCACATAAATGTTCTTTATCTGCTGATCTCATCGTCATACTTATGATTGAGTTTGATATAATCATTGGTATGGATTTGCTTTCAGAATATGATGCGAAGATTTATTATAAGAAGAAGGAGGTTACGATTTTTGATGATGATGATAAGGAACACCTTATCTTTAGAGCAGAATCGTCACCACCTAATTCTTATCTAGATCCACCCCAGTAGCTCAACTGAATTCAATTATTGGGGAGGAAGAGAATGAAATGACTGTGGGTGAGGAATGGAATGTTCAAATAGAGTATGTACCTGTTGTGAAAGAATATGTAGATGTATTTCTGGATGATTTACCTGGACATCCTCCACAATGAGAAGTTGAGTTTTCCATTGATTTAATTCTTGGATCAAGGACTATATTGAAGACCCCTTATAGAATGGCCACTATAGAATTAGTTGAACTAAAGAAAAAACTAGAGGAATTGAGTAATATGGGATTTATTCTCCCTAGTTTTTCTCCATGGGGAGCCCCTGTTCTTTTTGTTAAAAATAAATATGGATCTATGAGGTTATGTATCGACTATAGGGAGATCAATGCTATAACAATAAGGAACAAGCATCCCCTACTTATCATTGATGATTTATTTGACCTACTTCATGGAGCTCAATACTTTTCAAAGATTTAACTTAGATTTGGATACCATCAGTTGTGTGTAAAGAAGGAAGACATTTTGAAGACAGCATTTCGAACCATGTACGGGCATTACGAGTTTACTGTAATGCCTTTGGGATTGACTAATGCACCCTCTATATTCATGGATCTGATTAATAGAGATTTCAAGGAATATATCAATGAATTTGTGGTGGTATTTATTGATGATATCTTAGTATACTCTAAAATCTATGAAGTTCAGGAAAGTCACTTGCGCATTATCCTGAAGACTCTGAGAAGACATTAATTATATGGGATGTTTAGAAAGTGTGAATTCTGGCTTCATGAGATATATTTTCTTGGCCATATTGTCTCTAAAGATGGAATCTCTGTTGATCCTTATAAGACCAAGGCAATCCAAGAATGTCCAGCACCTACGAGTATAACTGAGGTACGCAGTTTTATTGGTTTGACTGGTTATTCTCGACGTTTTGTCCAGAATTTTTCCTGATTGGCTAACCCATTAATGAAGCTCACACGTAAAGGGGTTAAATTTGTTGGGACAAAAGAGTGTGAAGAATTCTTCGAAGAACTGAAGAGAAGATTAGTCAATACTCCAATATTGACTCTACCATCGGGGAATGATGGGTTCGTTATTTATAGTGATGCATGAAAGAAAGGACTTGGTTGTGCCCTTATATAGAATGATAGGGTTATTGCCTATGCATCACGACAGTTGAAAAATCAGGAGCAAAACTATCCTACACATGATCTTGAGTTAGTAGTTGTGATCTTTGCTTTGAAGATATGGAGGCACTTCTTCTATGGTGAAAAATGTGAGATTTATACTAATCACAAGAGTTTGAAGTATATTTTCTCACAAAAAGAACTCAACATGAGGCAAAGGAGATGGCATGAATTACTCAAGGATTATGATTTCACGATACACTACCACACGTGGAAGGCGAACAAGGTGGAAGATTCTTTGATTAGAAAAGATCATGGTGTTTTGAACAATATTATAATTGAAAGGGATCCAATTTTCATGGATCTGGTGAAGATGGACCTGAGAATAACCAGGGAAGGTGAAATATCAATGCTTTTTCAAATGGCTTCCAAACCATCTTTACTTGAATGGATTAAAAGTTCTCAGACCGATGATGAAGAATTTCAAAAGATGATTGAAGCTATGAATGATGGGAGGTTGAGATACTTTGTGTATGAAGATGGAATTTTGAAATTCGGGAAGAGTCTTTGTGTTCCCGATATACCTGATCTAAAAAGGGAATTGTTGGATGATGCTCATAGTTACAATTTCTCAATACACCCTGGGAGCACCAAAATGTATAGATATTTGAAAGAACATTTTTGGTGGGAAAACATGAGGAGGGAGATTGCTGATTTTGTGTCAAGATGTATGGTTTGTCAACAAGTGAAAGCTGGAAGGCAACAACATGGAGGAGTCATGCAACCTCTTCCCATACCGGAGTGGAAATGGGACAATGTTACGATGGACTTTGTCATGGGGCTACCAAAGACTGTTAGAAGGAACGATGCAATATTGGTCATTGTTGATCGTCTTACCAAGTCAGCACATTTTCTTGCTATAAGTGAAGATATACCCCTGGAACGTCTATCAAGACTATATATTAATGAAGTTGTGAGACTTCATGGAGTACCCCTATCGATTGTTTCTGATCGTGATCCTCGTTTCACTTCAAAATTCTGGAAAAGTCTTCAAAAATCCTTGGATACTGAACTTCATTTGAGCACTTCCTACCACCCTCAAACAGATGGACAATCAGAATGGACTATTAAAACCTTAGAAGACATGTTGTGATCTTTCTCACATGACTTTCAGGATATGTGGGATCAATAGTTACCTTTTTTATAATTTTCTTATAACAATAGCTTCCATTCGAGTATTCAGATGGCACCATATGAAGCGTTATACGGAAAGAGATGTCGTACACCAACCTGTTGCTATGACGTTGGGGAATGAAAACTTGTTGGCCCATAACTGGTGGAGGAAACGATGGAAAAGGTGAAGGTAATCAAAAATCACATCAAAGCAGCTCAAAGTAGGTAGAAGAGCTATGATGATAATCGAAAGAAGGATTTGGAATTTCAAGTCAGTGATCATGTTTTCTTGAAGGTATCTCCATGGAAGGGAGTCATACGTTTTGGTAAGAAACGTAAATTGAGTCCCAGGTACATCGGACCTTTCGAAATTCTAGAACTAATTGGGGATGTAGCTTACCGATTGGCAATGCCGCCAAGTCTCTCAAAAGTTCACGATGTGTTCCACGTATCTCTATTGAGGAAATACAAGCCTGACCCAATGCATGTACTCACCTATGAGGAATTAGAACTGGAACACGATCTGTCTTATTGCGAAAAGCCTGTCAAGATTCTTGATATGAGAGAACAAGTACTGAGAAACCGGACAACGCATCTGGTAAAAGTTTTGTGGAGAAACCATAAGATGGAAGAGGCAACGTGGGAACCCGAGGAACTTATGATGAAGAACCACCCGAGTCTTTTCATGCGGTAGTATTCTAGAAATTTCGAGGACAAAATTATTTGAAGTAGGGGAGAATGTAACACCCCAAGCTTCTACAGTATGCTTCTCTTCGAATAATGCAATAGCGTGTGTTGTACGCAACATCGAGTTCTAACACACCACAACTGATCAAACTAGTCGTTATGAATAGTAATACCTACTCTTTAAAATTTGAGAGATTTTATCTCTCAAAATGGACTTCATTTTTGGATTCGTAGTATCGAATTTAGCCTAAGGTGAAATTTTGGTACTTTTTGGATAACTTTAATATTTTGATGAATAGTGAAAATTACTAAATTTTAATTAAAAACAACTTTTTTAATCAAAATAATTAATAGTGATAAATTATGAATTTGAGTGGTTTTAAAGTATATTTTGAATATATTTTTACTATTTAAAACAATTTTGTTCATTGTAATTAATTTCACAATTAAACCGAACATAAACAACTATAAATCTTTTGATAGTTATTATATCTTAAAAACACGCTTTTTGTTTTGACAGCGGGAATTAATTTTAAATTAATTTCTTCCATTTCTGGGTTTTGAATTCAGAAAAATGGATTCCATTTTTGAAATCAGGAAGTTCAAATTGTGTAAATAGGTAACTTTTATTTTTAGAAAATTTGAATAATTACTTCAGTAAATATTTTATTTACCATGGTTAAAGGGTAAATCTGGTAAATAAGGGTTAAAAAATAATATTATAATAATAAAAAAATACCCCAAAATGTGTTCTAACCTTATTGGTGATACATTTCCGAACATGGGCATCTTTGGGTTGATTTTGGGAGCCCATGGTGCCACTTTTAAGTGATAGGGACACTTTATTTTAATTAAGTTAAAATGAATACAAAAATGACACAAGCATATATCTTTTAGAAAAACAATTTTTACATAGAGTTATATATGTTGGAGTTTCGACTATAAATATTCATTAGAACGCTAACATGATTTCCTACATAATGGTATTTTATTTATAATTTTTATAGATTAAATAATTTAATTTATTTATGACACAATGGTGATGAAGTAATTACCATAATAGTGAAAAATTAAATGATTGATATTGTAGATAACCATATAAATATAATTTGAGACTTTTTATGAATTACACTAATTTATAGGTTAATATGTCATGATATGAAAGATTTAATTAACTTTCTTCTAAGTAATAATTTGGTTATGATTTTTACAAAAATCAATTATTGAATAGTGTCAAAATTGATATAAAAGAGTTTTTAAAACAAATATTATATTATTAATTGATATTAAATTCCTAAAAATCTGAGGTTCGGCCAAAAGACTTATATCATGATGGGTGTATAATTAATGGACCACATGAGGGTCTCTTGGATGTATATAGTATGTTTATTAACCATATATTATAAAAATACAAAGAGACATTGTAAAAGTGAAACTAATTAACTAAGAGTTAATACTTAAAGATAAGGTCAGTATAATGGCCCAAACCTGTACAAATTCTATTGGTTGAGTGTTTTTCGACCTATCACCACCTCAAAATTTAAATTATACACTTTTCATCCACTAGAAACCGAATATGAATTTATTATAAAATAATATTTCTAGCTTTTTCCAAAGGTGCCCCTCACCCCTCTTATAAAAGGGAACTCCCCCTTCTCTTTAATTTACACCTTCAAAGCCTTTTGGTTCGTCCAAACTCTTCCCAAATACTCTCTCAACATCCCTCACTTCATCCTAGAGGCCTTCTTATAGTCCGAAAGCCAACCTAGGATCCTTTTTGATCAAATCAAATGGAAGAACCCGAAGAAGAGATAATGATTTCACCACCCTTTTCCAAGTTCCTTTCTTCTTCCACTTCTTCTTCCTTTGTTATTACCATTCTAAAATAATAACTCCAGTATCTTATATATATTGTGATGTTATTATAAATATGGTATAACCATATTCAGTATTCTATCCATCCTTTGAATAACATGTCACCATACGTGCGTACGTACGGCTTACCATCTCCATGTTGTGGTGTAATTGTTATTCAATAAATTATTATTTGGATGGGTATAATAATGATTTATAATTAATGTAAACAATAAATATAACATGATTATAATTCTGTATATATTATATACCATCCAATTATATATTATTTTAATATCAAAATAATGACATTGTCGCTCGTGCGTACGTATGGACTACCGTCTCCACGAACGCGATGAGATTCATTCTCCATCGTATACATTCAAGTATAATTATCATTCGATGATTTAAAAATAATGTTTACGGACTTGATACAATTTTGGATATGAATAAGATACAACCTATCGATTACAAACATGGCTTACGTGACAAAACATATAAAGGAAAACGAGTAAGTTAACACCCAAAACAACGATAATACTAAGATTTTATTAACAAATCAATGTTAAAAGATCATATATGACATCATATTAATGTATATGAATCTTGTATAATTTAATAAAAATTATTTCACCAGTATACAGGATGTTAACCTACCCCCAACCAAGTGAAATTACAAGTTAATGGTTTATTTCACAATCTCTTCATTATCCGAGGTTGTTTATACGTAATAATATACTGTGATTTCTTTATCATCCACATCCCTGTTTCCTAAAAATGTAATCCAAAACATTTTTAATATTTACAAGAATATGGGTTATAGTCATTTATAACATTGTTTGACTTTTTATAAGAGTTTTATAAAGTAATATTTCCATTGTTTTCCAAACAAGGTGCTTTTTAACCTTTTCGGCGGAATTAAGGTATGAATGTTTTTTTTAACTTATACGACGGGTGCGGCTATTTTCTGCTGTTATAAAATCGTCGAAGCTTCCCTAAGAAGATTATAATAATATTTTCAAAGAAAATGTTTTATTTTATAAATATATGACTCTTAAATTATTTCAAAATAGAAATAGATATTTCCTTAAAAAGAGTTTTGATTTCATCTATGTCAACATACTTTGATGGATTTTACACTTATTTGAATTTGATTTATTATGATACTAAACTTCTATATTGTATTGATGGTTTTTTGATATTTTTGACTGTGGATGTGTTATTTTTATGCCATTCATGGTTTATGTTGAATGTATTTATATTTCGTGTGGTTGTTTTAATAGGAATGTTTATGTTATGTTTAAACCTGTTCATATAAGGAATGCATTGGACTTAATATGTGATGGGTGGAGCCCGATATATCTCCTCAATGCATCGGTAGGTCTCATGAGACAAACTAGTGTCTTGGCACAGGGCCTTGACAATATCTTATTTGTAGTCTTGGCATGAGGCCTTGGATATGTGGTTATGATAGTCTGGCATTATGCATTCCATCATTACGAAAGTGGTTATTGATATTTCATGTGATTATTCGATTAGTAGAATATCCTTGTGAATAAGTAAATAGAATTATTTCATTTTAATATTTCCATACTATGTTGAAGTTCATGTTTAAAAGTCTTTTGTTTTAGTTATACACTGCATTAATTGTTTATTCTTATTTATAAAAGTTTCTGCTATATTGTTATCCTTACTGGGCATTTGAGCTCACCCCTTTTCTATGTTTTATTTTTCCTAGGATGTGAAGAAGTAAATTATGAATTACCTGCAAGGATATTATGTGGGGATAATAGTGTAGACTATGGAGACAATATGTTTTTATAGTAGTTTTTCACTTTATGATGTAATGTAAAACATTATGAATATATCTAGTGTTTCCAAGGCTACTAAACCAATCAGTCATTTGAGATTTGATCTTTCTTGTGATCATGCCAATGTTATGTAATAATGCACTGACTCTGGGTAACTAGGGTCGGGGCGTTACATATGATAAAATAATTTTATTATTTAACCGATTGTAAAAATTACCTTAAGGTGAATTTTTAGTATTTTTCTATGAAAATTCATTTTTAATGAATAGGGAAAATACTAAATTATAATTGAAAACTAACATTACATCTAATTTATTTAATTATTTAAATTATGTTCTTATTTGATTTTAAAGTATATTTACATCATTTATACATATATTAATTCATTTTTGGTCATTTGAATCCATTTTCAATTGAAATTGGATATAATAACATTTTAAACTTTTGGATATTTTTACTTTAACAACGTGTTGTCTTGTGCCATATGTGAGATTAATATTAAATTTATTTCTTCCACTTATGTGTTTAAAATTAGTAAAAATTTATTCCATATTATCAATAATAATAATTTATAATTTATATTAAGTTCAAATTTGTTTTCCGACCTAAAATATTACTGAATTTAACTAAAATTAATTATAGTGATCAAGGTAAACATGAGTTTATGTTGTGGTTAAAAATTATCCTAAGGGTACAAATAACCTATAAACAAGTCCAAAATAACTTTTCTACAAATATGTACCATATCATCCCTTCAGATGAAAAGGGACAACTATTGGAGGAACATGATGTTAGGGAGACCTCTCAATAGTGTTTTCCTTTTATAGTTACAAGAGTGCCACTCCTCTTCCTCTATAAAAGGGAACTCACACCACTATGTTCTTAAAACTATCAAAAAATTGGTATAAGGAAAACCATTAAGAAATATCCTCTAAACATCCCTCCATTAATCTAATAGGGCACACTTTGGGCACAAATTCAATCAAGGAATCCCTTTGGTGAAAACCAAAAGGAGTTACCCAAAGAAGAGATAACATTCATCAACATGAACTTTTATTTTATTTTTCTATACACCCCTTAAATTATTATTATTACATGATTCTATAATAAACTCATTATCCAAAATATACTGATATTGTTTTATGTTATGTTTACAACCTACACTCACACACTTCCATCAAATAGAATAAACAATCATCGTTCAAGTGTACAAAGGACCACCGCTTCATGACCTGATTTCATTCATTCTTCCATTAGAACCTATCAAATTTGGGAATAATGATTTTCCTATTGTGTGAATATAATAATTTCATTTTTATGTGTGGAATACCACCTCCTCAATGTGACGTCAATCATTCATAATTTATATGGAATTTATAAAGGATTGGTTTAGTAAACATATGTGATATATATGAAATATGAAATTTAATGGAATAGTAATATATATATACATATATTTTCATTCTCATTATTTCTTTTAATATGATAAGAAAACAGAAACATCATTCATGCATACGTATGACTTTATGTCTCCATGAACAATGCATTCCATTCTATGGTTCTATAGTCTATAAATTATTATAAGTTCTTATATACTGAATATATATGAAATTTAAATAATTTTTTGCATTATTGAAATAATTAAATCAATATCAAATGAATAGGATCTAGAATAACAAGTCTAAAAATATAAGAAAAAAGTAGTTATTACCCAAAATGTAACATTAACATGAAATTATTAATAATTACGTACTACAATGTCATAATAAAATAATATATGGTATTATATATAATAATATGGTTCTATTATAGATTTATAAAAATCTTATTTTTATTATACCATTAGTTTGAACTTGTAAAATTAATGTCAGGACTTGAGGTATGGGTTTTCTCGTCTCACTTTTATTTTTTGTGAGATATTTTCTATATTCGCATCTTATTGTTATTGTGTGGTATATATACTACCTTATGAAATGTTACATTATGAATATGATTTCGTTAATAATAATTTTTTTTAAATATATGAAATTATTTCATGTATATCACAATTAAAAATTTACTCATGTATTAAGTGGATATATTGTATCACTTTTAAATCTATGAGACTTATACCTTATTCACTACTCATTTATTTTTTATTTTGTGTGTAATTACCATGAATGTATTATATGATTCATATTCTTATATTTATGGTTATTTAAATACTCATTTTATTATCTTTATTTCATGGGGTTTTTCGGTACAGAAGTTAATAAATCTAAAAGGTAATTTTGTATGAATTTTTCTTATTTGAGACACATGTTTTGTTATGCTGCAATATTCATTTATAAGGTGTGTGTATACTTCCATTTGAAATGTTATATCAAAAATCTATTTATTTTCATGATATTTTTTTCGTCATGTATTGATATTATTTCATTGGGATTTTGATTCAATGATACCAACGTGGTAAGATTTTATTGCTACAATCTCATTGTAATCATGATTATTTATGATTATGCTTTTGTTGAAGTAATCATATGATTAATATTTCAAAAAATCTCTTGATTTTTATTCTGATATGTTTATTCAATACAAATTCATGTAGTTTTATAATTTAACACTATTTTATACTCATGTTAATAAATAAAAAAAATTTAAAATAGAAACTAACTTTATTTATATCTTTGGTCAAAAATCTATATTATTTAAAAACCATGTTATCTAAAAAAATATTTTGAATTTTTTTTAAATTATATTCCATGAAAATTTTCAAGGGAATGGATTTTAAAATTTTCTATGAATTAAAATGGGTTTGAAATTATTTTTATGCTTCCTTTATAAGTTTTCAATGAAAAAGGATTTCAAGATGTTTTCAAGCTTTATTTATATGTTTTTAGAGAAAAAGGTTTTCAATTTGTTTTACAGATTCCTTGATATGTTTTCAAAGAAAATATTTTTAAAAATGTTTTCATGATTCCATTATTATTTTTCAATGAAAATTTTTTTATAAAAAATTCATGCATCCTTTATAATTTTTTTAAAAAAAAATTCTCAAAATGTTAAGAAGATTCGTTTATAAGATTTCAAGGTTATTTAAAAAGAAAATGGTTTTCAAAAAGAATTTATGTTTTAAAAAACATTTTTCAAATAATAAATGATAATTTCCTTAATAAATGTTTTTGAAATATAATTAAAAATTATTTTACATTTAATATGACATTCATTGGTGTTACTCATTCCTTATTAGGGTTATGATTCTATTATTCAATTAATATGATTTCTCTTAATGGTTTTTGTTTTGAAGGTAGTATATTTATAAATCCTATTTCTCTATCATGGGTTATATGTTTGTGAAATCTTTTTCAATTTCATGATTTATATTTTTATGAAACCAGTTTCTCGTTAAATGGTTATATTCTTAAGAAACCTTCTTCATTTCACAAGTTACACATTGATTAAATGATTATGAATCCACTATAGTTTTTACAGGTTATGATATGATTCATGTTTATGATAACCTTTTTATTTCTTGAGTTATCATTTGATCATTTATGATCTAGAGGAACATGTATGTATGATTTATATATGATATGGGTGGGACCTATATCTCTTTTCAATTAACTGGGTAACGATTTATATCACTTCATATAAACATTTCTGGAATGGGGGGTGAACTCAATTTAGTAAAGGACATTGTCTACTTGGATTTTCATGGGAGTGAACCTCAACTTCAAACATAGTCATGTGAGAAAACCATGACTACCAGGATGGTTTGGGGAGTGAACCCATTATATTAATATATCCTTGTAATTAAAACTTTAATACTATGGAACTCATTTTATATACTTATGTGTCTGCCACAATTCTATTTCTTATTTCTATGTAATAATTTCATGTCATAGTCTTTGATACCCTTATGATTCATCTGTTATGATTTTAAATTATTTATTATATGACTCTAGTATATGATCTTGGATATATATGGTATGATCTTAAGTTTTTATTCTCATGTTCTCACACACTTATTATTATGTTATTCTTACATATTTCCTCTATTTATCCTTACTTATCATTGGAACTCACCCTTTCTTATGTTTCCTGTCCCCATGTTATGAAGAAAGGTTTTATGTTGGAATTATCACGACCTTTCCCCTGGGGCCCGTGAAGTGACTACCCCAAGCACACCTTCCATAGGCATGGGGCTGGAAACTAGCACCAAAAGGCGTATTCTCTAAAATCGGAAGATATTTCCTTTAAACCTATACAAACACATGGTCTGAGAACACAACAATTAGTAGATATGAAGTAAAATAAATTAGTAAAATGAGTGATTAAGGTAAAAGTGGCTGGAATATTATCCCAACTGAAAGTATGAGTACAACTAAGAAGTAAAAACACAACTGAAAGAAAAAATACAACTGAAAAAGGGAAAATTGGTACAGAGTCGTCCTTTGAGGATCCTACCTATAAGGTAGGTACTGATTGCCTCCTCAGCACTCCACACGTGCATGTCTCCTCTATGTACCGCTTAGTCCCCACTCCCTCAAAACTCATCCCAGCTGCTCATCGTCTGCAAAATACACAACAAGGTGCGGGTGTAACCCATGTAGGGGAGAGTATAACGATACTCAATAAGGATCCAAAGACCCCCAAAGGTCTCTAATAATTTTACAAGGAAAACCACAAAGCATAATCTAAATCACGAAGTACAAAGAAATAGACACATATAAAGTAGATTCTCATCTCAAACTAGTTATAAAACTCATAGACACAAGATTATGATGTTGACCAACACAGGATCGCTATGAATGGAGATAGCCAACCACAAATTCTATAGGCCTATGAACAAGTAACATTCCCAGTCACAGCGTCGAACACCTCAGCTGCTAGAGAAATCCACCTCTAATGAGTATAGTGGGCCTATCACGTCACATAGTGGCAGTTCCCACTAACCTAAGATTGCTGAGGTACACCTCATGTCGAGTACCCTGAGTCTGTCGTGTCACATAGAGGTGCTCCCCACCGCGGGTCTGTTGCGTCACCCAAAGGCGCTCTCCCTTTGGCTAGCTGAGGTACTCCTTCTATCTAGTACCATGGATCTTCCGCATCACATAGTGTCTCTCCCCACCATAGGTCTACCACGTCACATAGAGGCACTCCCCACTGGTCCTATCTAGTCACTCCATGTTAAAATGGTCAACAGTCATCAGGTCTCAGCTAGTCACAGGGATCCATACATTGTTCACATGGGAGAACCGCTCCCCAAGCCATCAATCATATTTCAACCAAAAAAATGTATCCAAATAATGTACCTCGATGATCTTCCATTTCATAATGGTTCCAATGCAATAGATTGTGCGCCAACCCGATGCCTGGTCTGTGCATTATTGAAATTTCAGTGCCGGGGGCCCGGTTTGATTCGGGTGCGATCCAACCCAGCCATAATACATGTTTTACCAAAACTCTCAAGGAGTAAGTCAAAAGGATCATCTCGCACCATGGATCCTGACATTGCATATGGTTCTTCAAACGAACGTCTGGTTTAGGAGTTAGGGCCCGTTTTGTGTAACTGGTCGGTACTGGGTCCGAGTCCGGTCTGCCTCAGTCGGACTCGCCCAACCTGATTTGTCATGGGATGACCCAGATCAAATTAGGTTGACCCAGCCCAACTCGGGTTCGACCCGACCCAGTTGGGCTGCAGGTAAGGCCGTTGGGCTGTGGGTTGGGCCGCTGACTGGCAGGTCGGTCTGATGTGCCGACTTGAAGGTGTCTCCCACCAAGCGACACATATGAGTAGGGATGATGTGGTGGCAAGACACATAAGTGGGTTAACCCACAAGGGATGATTCAATAAGGCACCACGTGGTGCCGCAGGTGCTCCGTGATGTGGCCAATGGGTCGTGGCTTTGCTGTCGGGTGGTCCACTAGCACGCGCCCTATCCACCGGCCACCAGTTGATCTAGAAGCCCCTGCTCCAATCGCGACCAACACAGGACATGACCCAACTTCCACATGGGCATGCCGCCAGAGGCACACCCCAAACATACATGTTCCACCGTGATCGGTCGGCATGACAGCCGACCTCTCCAGCGGCATGCGATGGCACACCGCACCATCAGCCAAGGCTGACTAGTGTGTCAGCTACCTTCCTCTAGTTTCCGCGGTTGATGATACAAGACCTCCTTTGTTCATCGGTGGCGTGTGATGGCGCACCGTGTATCCTTTGTAGTCAGCTGGTGTTGGCCACTCCAATGACTGCCAGAGATTTGTGACATGGCCTCGTCTTGCGGCGTGTATCGACACACTATCCCCAACATAGCTGGTTAGTATTGTCGCATCTTCGGTGTTCCATGGAGGTGAAAAATGACAATGTAGCGGAGGGTTCATGCCAGGTTCGTTAGGCCCATTCCCTCTGAGTTATCTTGCAAACATGAGGGGGGTTAAGGTTTTATTAATCAATTGAATTAAACGATAATCAAAAACCCCAAAAAGTTACCCTATAACAACCTCCCACAAGAAGGAATTAATCGCGAATCAACATGTTAGCCAGTTGGTCCACATTCTTCGTATTATTCAAGAATAGGTAAGAGGAAATCATTCAAAAAAACTTAAACAAATGAACCCTACAATGAATCATTGGAAAAATGCTCGCGCTTAAAGGTGGATTGGTGTTCTTAATTCTTTCAATAGGCTTCCAATGACACTGCTCATACATCGTCCTCCGGTACATGGTTTGATGTCGTCTGTCATCTTCTACTGGGTTCGGCTCTATCCTTTAATAGTTCTGCATTGCAGTGCTCCTTCAGCACTTCGTTTCTTTGGAAAACTGTGCTGATACCTCTCCCCAATCTCTATATATATAGTAGAGGGGGATGTTATGTAAGGACCTTGGAGTTTAATGGGGGTTATTAAATAGGAAGATTCCTAACTCCCCAATGGCTTCATTACATAGGGTTGGAAGGTCAAGACATTTATTAGCTTGAAACATCGCTGGCCCCACCAGTTTTCTTGTCCGTTGGAGGATATGAAATAAAATATTAAAAATATTTTATTTCATTTCATTTAAAAATCCACAAAACATAACTTTTTCTCTAGAAATATTGTGGTCAAAGTAAAGCCTCCCATAAATGAATCTTTACGCTGCGGATTCAACAGTGCCCTCATATTTTTAATCTGAAATATGGTTCAAAAGTTTGGAAACATCGATGACATATTTACTGATCATACCCATTTTTTTAGAAATTCATTTGGGCACTTCGGGCCTTAGAATCAGTCTTGGTTAATTTTAGTAAACTCATAATAATTCCATATAATTAAAAAAATTACAAGGAAAATATGGGACTTTACATTCTCCCAACCTTAGAGATTTTCATCCCCAAAATCCACAACATACAATAAGAAAACACATGGGGGTTCTAAGCACGAATTTGATCCTCCTACTCCCATGTGCTCTCCTGGAGGTTCTCATGCTTCCAACAAATGTACCCTAGAGGCATCGACTGCCCACAAAGGACCCACTCTTGTCGATCCTCAATCCTTAATGGAACCTCTGTAAACGGAACCCCATCGTCTATGTCTATCTCACCATGGTCGATGTCATAAGATGCTTCATGCACATATCTTCTCATATTGGATACGTGGAAGAAATCATGCCCCTTCCCCAACTGCGGTGGAAGTTTCAAGCGGTATGCCACCTCTCCTACCCCTGGAAGTATCAGAAATAACCCGATAAAATTTGGTGATAACATTCCACCTCATCCAAATCTCCTTAGTACCTGTCCAGGTGAGACTCGAAAGAAAATGTGGTCTCCCTCTTGGAACTCGAGAGGTCTACATCTCTTGTCAGCATATGACTTTTGTCTACTCTGTGCAGTCTTCATCCACTCCCGGATGGTCTTCACCTTATTAGTGGTAGACCGTACCAAATATAGACCCATTTGTGCTGACTCCTCTGGGTCTGTAAAACATAGAGATGATCTGCAGGGTCGACTGTAGAAGGCCTCTAAAGGTTCCATACTAATGGTGGAGTGATAACTATAATTGTATGAAAACTCCATCAAGGGAATGTGATCCTCCCAACAATGGCCAAAATCTAGGACACATGCATGTATCATGTCTTCCAGTGTTTGCATGGTCCGATCCATCTGACCAATTGTATGAGGGTGAAAGGTTGTCCTCAAACACATCTGAGTCCCAAATTCCTCCTACAATCTATTCCACAACGTGGATGTGAAACATGAATCATGGTTAGAGATGATCTTTTATGGAACCCTATTGAGTCGTACAATCTCCTAACGTAGTGGAGTCCCAATCCCTCCACTAATCCTTGCTCTTAGATAGGTAGGAAGTGGAATGGATTGGCGAGTGGGTCAATGATCACCCAAATAGACTCAAGTCCCACGGACGTATGTGGAATCCCTATCAAAATGTCCATGGAGATCGCATACCACTTCCACTATGACACATCTAGTGACTCATGTAAGCCTTCTAGAACCTGATTCTCGACATTCAATTGCGTACAAGTGAGGTATCGTGAATCAAACTCCGCCATTTCCTTCTTCATCCATGGCCACCAGTGCTAACGTCGGAGGTCCTCATATATCTTCACCACACCTGGATATACCGCCAGAGGGGACCTGTAGAACTCCCTCAACACCACCTTCTGTAGCACAGTCGGTACCATTGTACGTCTTCGGTAGAGGATGACACGCTCCCCACCTTTAAAAAACCCATCAGGTTCTTACACTGAGGATATATAAGCACGTCAAGCCTCATTGTCAATGTCACCAAGATGATCCTACCTAACACGCTGGAGGAGTGGGGGAGTGACTATCACAGACTTGAGGTATGATGATTTTCACGTACGTAACCTATTTTAGGGTTATTTTAAATTTATTTTCCACTCATGATTTGTTTTGGTGGTTTCCAAAGGTTTTATTGAGAATAGGTGAGTTTTCATGAATTGGACCAAACTGCGAGCCCAATTCCAGATTTAAAAATAAATTTTGTTTCATTTATAAATTTTTCAATTTTTAATATTTTTGACTCATTCCAACTCCTAATTGTTCTCCCCTGATATATTAACCCCAAATTTAAATTTGGGGCCTTTATAATTCCATAATCATGGGTGATTTTTGTTTTTATTTGAGAATTGGGCCAACCCGAAGGCCCATTTTCCAGTTTTAAATTGTTTCATTAATTTATTAATATATTATTTATTAAAATGGAGTTTTCGGTGATTCCACCTCCCTATAGACCCTAGGAATCCCAGACGCGACCCCATGCCCTCCTCCCACAATTTGGAGCTCGATAGTGTCGCGAAAATAGTCGAAACCTTCTGGATTTCAGAAATCGTCCAGATTTTGGAGAGGTAAATTGATCCTTTCATAACTCCTTCTATTCTTAATCTTTGCCCTCCATTCCAATTCCTAAATGACCTAATAATTCTTTTGAGACGATCCCCTGAGTTTTGGCCGTTTTAAATTTCAGATTCTAGTGTTTTGGGGAGATTCATTCTAGATTTCTCAAGTAAGTTTGTCCATTTCTTTTCCCCTTTCAAATTGATTAGGGTTTCATTCTATTTGTTTTAGGGTTTCCTCCCTTTTTATTGAAGTGAACAATGACCAGTGGGTAGGGGTTAGAACCTAAGGTTTAACCTTGGGTTTTCTTGGTCCATGTTTTTATTTTTAGGTTTGATCTACCCTTCTTGAGGTGCGGCGGTGGTGCGTTTGTGTTTTCGCACAAAGGATTCAATGGTTTCATTTGATTTGGTAGGTGATTCCAATGTTGATGCAATATTTGTGTATTAGCATGATGTATTTATCATATTTTCAAATTTATATAATTTTATTATTGCTACAAAAATTGGTTCTAATGATGTTTCCATTGCAATTGAATTTAAAATGCCAATTTGGTGTGAAATTGGGGGTTTTCCAAAGAAGTGTTTTGTTTGTTTATTTGGGGATGCCCTATAAATACTTAGTTGTTTTTATTGATCTGTAATACGGCATAAAATACTGTTTATAATGTTTATCCCCTTTGGTAATTGCTGCAAATAATGAGTTTTAATTGTGCTTGTAAAGAAAGTGAAGTTTTGGTTCCACTTTTGTGTGAAAATGAAGGTTTTACAAAGAGAACACTTCTTGTTTAACATGAGGATGCCCAAAAATTGATTTGTTGTTTTAATTGATATTTATTGGGCTGCCTTTACTATTTTGGTAACTTACAATTGTGAACATCATGTACAAGTGGGTTTCTTAAGGGGTTTTGTGTGCAAAACTACACGAGATTTTGTGAAATTGATTTATTTAAATTCAAAGAGTTTTTTGTGTGTTTTAAGTGGTAGAAAATGATATAGCTACTGTATTTGGTGTATGTGACCAGTAGTGGTGTTTTACATTAAAATGGATGTGTGTCAAATCCTGAAATTGTTTGAGCACAAAGGGGGAAGCCCGGGTACCTAGGTGGGGCGGATTTGTACTAGTACGGCTAGTGGACCAGATGGGTTTTGTCCCTGTTTCACTTAGCATTTGGATAAAGACAACTCCAACCAAACTATGTGGATGATGATTGGGGACCACTAGGTTATGGGTATGTTCCCTACTAGTGGCTCGTGCACGAGAAAAGATTTTACTATGGTTACATTACACTGAGGTACGAGGTACATGGGGCCTGAGACTATCTAGTGCCTAGAGGTGTTCCCGGTTTTGTTGCTCAGTGGATTTGTGGTATTTGAACTTGTCTTTGGGTGTCTTTGGAATTATAATAAAGTATATAATATTCCTATTTAAATGTGTTAACATTCTGAAAGTTTTATCTTGAAAAATGTTTTCAATTTAATGTTTCATTTCGTGGAATTTGTCACCGCTTTTAATTGCATATTAAAACTGCTTGCTTTTTCACCTTGTATTGCATGCACCTTGGAATCATAGGGTGGTATCCTATTGGGCTTAGGCTCACACCCTACTTACACCCCTTAGGTGTAAGTAGACCTTTTTTTGACCCAGGTAAAGGAAATGCTAAGGGTGTTGACGGTTCAGGGTGTTAGTCCTCATCCTTGGGGAGGAGTAGTAGAGACGACTTGGGGGTGATGACCCCTTGTCATGTGGAGTCCATGGGGCTGTTTTGTTTCTGTTCCATTGTGTCTTTGGTCCTTTTGTATTGACTCTAAACCTATGTATTCAGTTCTGGTTTTTGTTTAAACATCGTTTGGTATAAATTTTTCAGATTCAGTTAATTGATTGTTTTTAATGGTTTATGCTTTCATATTCAGGTAAATCGTTCCCAAACATAAATAAATTATACCTGGGCACTTGTGCCAGCCCGTGGGGATAGGGAACGCCCTTCGGGTCATGTCACGGGCTGGGTTTGGTGCCAGTTTTGGCGGTGACCAGATTCGGTTCGTGACAAAATGGTATCAGAGGCAGGTTCATGTTAACTCTTTGGGTCATGTTATTTCGGGAAGAGTCAGGATATCATGGAGTTAGGATTGTAGGGACTTGGTATTATAGTTATGGGTAGTGTGCTTGATCACCACACCTCATGACAGGATTCAATTTTCCTAGGGAAGTCAGGATTTATCTAAGTCCTTTGGTTTTCTTGGTTTAATGATGGTTAGGGGAAATGAAAAGAGGGTTGGGTTAATGGTCTTCGTAAGCTCGCAGGGCCTGGCAAGCCATGTGGAGCTGGGGATATACCCTAGAACACTCTCTGTGATAGTGAAGTGATTGGAATATGGCCGCCAACCATATGTCCAAGTCACCTACTGAGACTAGTTTCCTATCAGATTGTTTTGTACTATAGTTTTGCAATCTTGGAACTTTGGTTTTAAAAGGACTTGGTTTTAAGAAGTATAAAGTTTTTTTGAAATTATTTTCAAATAAATAAGGAATGGATTGATTTATAAAATGGTGGAACTGAATTTTTAGAATTGTTTTGAAATGGAAAATGGTGTTTTTACACCTATTTTGAAAGCAAGAACTATATTGAAGTTGGTTTTGAAAAGTGTTTACAATAGAGTTTTCTAAACAATCAAATAGTGTTTTAATGGGATGAGATGTTTTGAAATTGATGTGAATATATTGAAAGTGAGTTATTTTTTTTAAATGGTTGTGCATTTCTGAAAAGTTTTGTACGATGTGAGTTGGAATTTGATCTCGTGGTTAGCGGTTTTGAGAAAAAGGATGTGTTGGTTGACCATTTTGGTTTTGAAAAGTGGAAAGAATTTTTGTTTTAACCTTTGCTATTTTCATGAGAAACCACATGCATGGGGTTATATGGGAAGAGGGATGGTTGATGACATGACTGGATGAGTGTCGGGATGGAAATGAGGGGGGTGCTTGGTGTGGCATAGAAACATGCATGTGTAAGGCCCATGGGGTACCATTGGTGGATGCGCTTACCGCTGAACCATTTGTTTTCAAAGAAATGTTTTTAAATAAAAAAAACATGATTTCTTGATGATTTTTTTTGGGATGGTGTATATTATGTGTTTTCGGAAAATGTTGATGTTGTGGGATGTTTTGAGTCCAAGAACCCCTCCTATTTGAACTGTGTTTTGGGTTTGGGTTTGGTCAGTAAGTTGTGTTGTAGGGACGATTAATGGTCTCTTTTGAAAAATGTTTTGGGATGCCTTTATGGTGGTTCCCTTCATGTGTTTGGATCTGGTTTGAGGCATGTTTGGACTAATGGACCAGATTGGTTGGGTCCTTGGGTTCTCTCATTGGATAAGGTATGCCCCCGTTAAGGGTTAATGCACAGCTGAAGTGCAATCCATATTGTTTCGCCATTGGAAAATCCTCCAGTTGATCAATATAAGGAATATTTTATCGATCATTGTTGATTGAGTCTACACCCATTAATTTCGTTGATTTTTGGATCCTCTTGTAGTGGTAAAGTTATTGTGGAAGGTTGAAAGAAACCTTAGTTTCTAATGTTTCATGATTCATCGAAGGTGGAAGTGTTCTTTGGTTGTAAGTGTGGATGAGTGTCTCGATGGTTTCTAAGAGGACCTTTGGGTTCTTCAAAGTTTCTTTGATGCATTAATTCATGTTAAACCACTGGTGTGGGAAATATGGTCACGATAGGATATTGTGGCCACTTTCTAGAATTGTTTGTTGTTTGGGGATCTTGTATAAGGTCCCTCTCCATGAATTGTTTATATTAGTTGAAATGGTCATATTTGGTGATGCCTTATGATGTCATGTACTCGATTGACTGTATAGGTGAAAGTAGTGAAATCCTCTGAGAGTCCCTGTTATGTTGGGCAAATGTCTCCCTTGGAAAAACTTCAAAATCATCTATTTTAGAGGAATGTGAGTGTAGGTGTTCTTTACTTCTATTGTTTCTCACCTAAAGAAACAAGTTGCGATGTGTGTGTATCTTCTCAGCCCTTGTTTCAGTGAAATATCGGGATAAGGTAAAGTGAGTTTGGAATGTGTTATGTCTAGAAAACTTATTTGGGACTGCGGTATAGTTTTTGGTGGCACCGAAAAGAATAATTCTCATTCAGTGGGTTTCCAAATATTAACTTCGAGGCCGAAGATGCTTCAATCATTTGAGCTCCAGCCATAGGTCTCGGAGAGAAGCTGGCTCGTAGTCAGGGAAAATCCCAGGGCCATTTAAACCCTTGTACAAAGTCCTATCCTTAGTATGAAAGATGGGAATAGTTCAAACCTATGGTTTCGTAATGGTTGAGAACATAGTTTGTGCACGTTTAGTAGTGGTTGTGTGCTAGGAATCCATGTAGAAAGAATTATATTCATAGTTAGTGCACAGTTTCCCAAACCATGCAGACTAATCCTGCGCCCTTCCTAAATCTTTGATTTCTTTTTGGGTCTTTCTGTGTCGGCCCATGCTGGTCGGTTAAGATGGTCTGTTCTTATGGTGGGGAGACCCACTATGATTCTCATGAATATTCCTTCATAAACATTTAATGGAATTATATCCCTTTTACTAGAGAGTATGTTTGGGCCTCCCACTATTAGTGTCTTGATTCTGTCTCGGGAAAACAATTTAAGTTGTCTCTTATGGTGGGGAGCCCATTTGTGTCTCTTCATACGAGTAACTCATATTTTTTTTCTTTGGACTTGTCTGGGAAGTAGGTATTATCATTCTAAGATATCTAACTACCTACATATTCATTGGGTAAACATTCATATTGGAGAGTTTCCAATGGTATAGTTATAGTAGGGAAGTGTAACCTTGTTCAATGTTGTTGTTTTTTTTGGGTAAATTGATTGAGTATTGTTCAGATTGTATTTGAGGAGTTTTCATTTGGGATAAATCCTGAATGTACTTTATTGTTTCAGGAAAGTGGTTTAAGTTTGGTTTGTGACAGTATTCCTTCCATCATTGATCACTGGAGGTGTTTTGACCTTTGGGGGTGAAACCTGGCAAGGGTGTACCTATTGGTTTCTCAGTTGGGTTTGGTTGTTGATTTGACCTTGCTGTGACTTTCTGGGGCGGAAAGTTTTCAAGGTGGGGAGAATTGTCACGTACGTAACCTATTTTAGGGTTATTTTAAATTTATTTTCCACTCATGATTTGTTTTGGTGGTTTCCAAAGGTTTTATTGAGAATAGATGAGTTTTCATGAATTGGACCAAACTGCGAGCCCAATTCCCGATTTAAAAATAAATTTTGTTTCATTTATAACTTTTTCAATTTTTAATATTTTTGACTCATTCCAACTCCTAATTGTTCTAACCTGATATATTAACCTCAAATTTAAATTTGGGGCCTTTATAAATCCATAAGCATGGGGGATTTTTGTTTTTATTTGAGAATTGGGCCAACCCGAAGGCCCATTTTCCAGTTTTAAATTGTTTCATTAATTTATTAATATCTTATTCATTAAAATGGATTTTTCGGTGATTCCACCTCTCTATCGACCCTAAGAATCCCAGTCACGACCCCATGCCATCCTCCCACAATTTGGAGCTCGATAGAGTCGCTAAAATAGTCGAAACTTTCTGGATTTCAGAAATCGTCCAGATTTTGGAGAGGTAACTTGATCCTTTCATAACTCCTTCTATTCTTAATATTTTCCCTCCATTCCAATTCCTAAATGACCTAATAATTCTTGTGAGACGCTCCCCTGAGTTTTGACCATTTTAAATTTCAGATACTAGTGTTTTGGGGAGATTCATTCTAGATTTCTCAAGTAAGTTTGTCCATTTCTTTTCCCCTTTCAAATTGATTAGGGTTTCATTCTATTTGTTTTAGGCTTTCCTCCCTTTTTATTGAAGTGAAAAATGACCAGTGGGTAGGGGTTCGAACCTAAGGTTTAACCTTTGGTTTTCTTGGTCCAATTTTCTATTTTTAGGTTTGATCTACCCTTCTTGAGGTGCGGCGGTGGTGCGTTTGTGTTTTCGCACAAAGGATTCAATGGTTTCATTTGATTTGGTAGGTGATTCCAATGTTGATTCAATATTTGTGTATTAGCATGCTGTATTTATCATATTTTCATATTTATATAATTTTATTATTGCTACAAAAATTGGTTCTAATGATGTTTCCATTGCAATTGAATTTAAAATGCCAATTTGGTGTGAAATTGGGGGTTTTCCAAAGAAGTGTTTTGTTTGTTTATTTGGGGATGCCCTATAAATACTTAGTTGTTTTTATTGATCTGTAATACGGCATAAAATACTGTTTATAATGTTTATCCCCTTTGGTAATTGCTGCAAATAATGAGTTTTAATTGTGCTTGTAAAGAAAGTGAAGTTTTGGTTCCACTTTTGTGTGAAAATGAAGGTTTTACAAAGAGAACACTTATTGTTTAACATGAGGATGCCCAAAAATTGATTTGTTGTTTTAATTGATATTTATTGGGCTGCCTTTACTATTTTGGTAACTTACAATTGTGAACATCGTGTACAAGTGGGTTTTTTAAGGGGTTTTGTGGGCAAAACTACACGAGATTTTGTGAAATTGATTTATTCAAATTCAAAGAGTTTGTTGTGTGTTTTAAGTGGTAGAAAATGAGATAGCTACTGTATTTGGTGTATGTGACCAGTAGTGGTGTTTTACATTAAAATGGATGTGTGTTAAATCCTAAAATTGTTTGAGCACAAAGGGGGAAGCCCGGGTACCTAGGTGGGGCGGATTTGTACTAGTACGGCTAGTGGACCGGATGGGTTCTGTCCCTGTTTCACTTAGCATTTGGATAACTACAACTCTAACAAAACTATGTGGATGATGATTGGTGACCACTAGGTTATGGGTATGTTCCCTACTAGTGGCTCGTGCACGAGAAAGGATTTTACTATGGTTACATTACACTGAGGTACAAGGTACATGGGGCCTGAGACTATCTAGTGCCTAGGGGTGTTCTCGGTTTTGTTGCTCAGTGGATTTGTGGTATTTGACCTTGTTTTTGGGTGTCTTTGGAATTATAATGAAGTATCTAATATTCCTATTTAAATGTGTTAACATTCTGAAAGTTTTATCTTGAAAAATGTTTTCAATTTAAAGTTTCATTTCGTGGAATTTGTCACCGCTTTTAATTGCATATTAAAACTGCTTGCTTTTTTCACCTTGTATTGCATGCACCTTGGAATCATAGGGTGGTATCCTATTGGGCTTAGGGTCACACCATACTTACACCCCTTAGGTGTAAGTAGACCTTTTTTTTACCCAGGTAAAGGAAAGTCTAAGGGTGTTGACGGTTCAGGGTGTTAGTCCTCATCCTTGGGGAGGAGTAGTAGAGACGACTTGGGGGTGATGACCCCTTGTCATGTGGAGTCCATGGGGCTGTTTTGTTTCTGTTCCATTGTGTCTTTGGACCTTTCGTATTGACTCTAAACCTATGTATTCAGTTCTGGTTTTTGTTTAAACATCGTTTGGTATAAATTTTTCAGATTCCGTTTATTGATTGTTTTTAATGGTTTATGCCTTCATATTCAGGTAAATCGTTCCCAAACCTAAATAAATGATACCCGGGAACTTGTGCCAGCCCTTGGGGATAGGGAACGCCCTTCGGGTCATGTCACGGGCTGGGTTTGGTGCCGGTTTTGGCGGTGACGAGATTCGGTTCGTGACAATGCTCCATCTCTATCCATGAAGGATATCTACGAAACAGCTAGCTTCTCTATCGCTTTACTCAGCAATTATAGACAAGACCTCCTACTAAGTGCATCTGATACCATGATCCCCATCCTAGGAGTATTGACTATCTCAATGTTATAGTCCTGGAGGAACACTAGCCATTACTGCTCTCTCAGGTTTAGGTCCTTCTAAGAGAATACTTACCTAGGACACTTTTGATCATAGTAAACTGTAAAATGTTTGCCCATAAAGTAATGTCACAACATATTCAAGGGGAAGACTAATGCTACTAACTCAAGTTCATGGGTAGCATAGTTATTCTCATGTTTTCTCATCTGTCATGTGCCATAGGTAATCACTGCTCACTCCTGCATCAGGACACACCCATGTCTGGTCCCTAATGTGTCACAATAGACAACATACCCAACTCCTTATTCCAATAGCCACTAGATGGGGCACTCATCAGTCTCTACCTCATCTCATGGAAACTTTGATGGTATCTCTCTGTCCATTAGAAGGGCTGCCCCATCTTCATCAAAACTGAGAAGGGTCCCATAACTATGGAAAAGTTAGGAACAAATCTCTGAAAGTATCCATCTAACCCTAAAAAACTCTGCACCTTGGTCACACTCCTGGGTGGCTTCCAATCAAGAAAAGCTTATATCTTCACTGGATCCACTACAACACTAGCCTATGAGATAACATGTCATAGAAAGTGGACCTATCATATCTAGAACTAGCACTTCATGAGATTACAATACTACTGGTGCTCTCAGAGTGTATCCCAAACTACCTTCAGATGATAGGCATGCTCCTCCTCTATCGCTGAGTACACCAAGATGTCATTGATGAACACCACAACGAAGCAATCGTGGTATGGATGAAATATCCTTTTCAGGAGTCCCACGAACACTACTGGGGAGTTGGCCACACCAAAAGGCATAACCATGAACTCATAAAGGCCATACCGACACTTGAAGGTTGTATTCTGCACATCCTCATCTCGTATCCTGAGCTGATGATAGCCTGCTCTGAGATATATCTTCAAAAACAAATGAGCTCCCTTCAGCTGATCGAAAAGATAATCAATCCTCAGAAGTGGATAATTGTTCTTAGTAATAACCTGGTTTAGGCACCAATAGTCCACATAGAGTCTCAAACTCCCATCTACCTTCTTGGTGAACAAAACCAGGGCTTCCGATGGAGAAACATTGGTTTTTATAAAGCCCCTTTCCAGCAAGTCCTCCCACTGTACATGTAACTCGCAAAGATCTGTTGGAGACATCTGATATGTTGGGGTAGATATCAGTGCCATCTCGGTGTACAGGTCGATGTAATATTCTACCTCTCTGTGTGGAGCTAGTCATGGAATATCATTTGAAAATACATCATCTTACTGGTCCACCATGACAGGATAGCTCAGACTGTCAACATCAACTTATCTGTGGGTAAGGCTAGACAACTGATGAGTAATCGGCATCACCCTCTTCTTGGTAAGTCCATCCTGTGCTGGCAAAGGTCCCCTTCTCACCAGTGAAGGAAAAAATGGTCCCATCCATGCGGACAAACCAAACATTGCACCTAATACAGTCAATCTGAGCACAGACTGTAGATAAACAGTCCATTCCCAAGATGACGTCATAAGGCCTCGACTCCACTACTAGGAGATCCCAGCCCAAACTCAAACCTCCTAGAGTAAACTCACACTACCAGAACAAGTGTGTAATCATCAAATCCTCTTCCATAATAGTCTCTAGTTGTAAGGATCGAGCCAACGAATCCATCAGAATCTCCGATCTCCAAATGAGGTCTGTGGAAATAAAAGAGTGCCTGGCACCTGTGTCTAGAAGTACTACAGCTAATATGGGGTAGAAATTGATCGTACCTCTAATAATATCCATAAAGATGTGGTCACAGGCCTCAGATTCCTGGATTTTTTCTCATTGATGTCCTCCTACACCCTATGGTCGGGCTGGACCACCTGGCGGTGGTGGCAGTAGAACCTCAAAATGCCACCCACCACCTTCTACATGGGCATCTCCTCTACCACGTCCACCTACTGCATGTGGAACTCCTTGCTCAAACCTATACCTCTGCCTTGGCTGTCCCTCGACTCTCTGCTGGTCAACCGTATAGTGGATCAGGAAATCAGTAGCCATGTGACCCCACCCACCGCACGTGTAGAACTACTTATCCCTTGCCTGACCTCCTCTGCCTCACGAGCTCCACACCTCCGACCCTGCATCCCGGGGCTGTCCACCAGAAGATATAGTCTTCTTAGACCACCGTTTCATCTACCTACTACCAGCCGCAGATGACTCTGCCATGTGTTGCCTGGTGGTGGGTCTCGTTGTTAGTTCCTGGTTATCTAGGAAGCTCTCCATCAAAAGTTCCCGCTCTAGAACCCCAGCCTAAGTCAGTATCCTGAGCGATAGAATCATTGCTCTGATATCCCATCAGAGACCCTTCTCAAAGGTCTGAGCCAAATAGAAAGGGTCTCATACCATATCAGTTGAGTAGTGGGAGATACTAGTGAACCTCACTAAGTACTGGTCCACCGTCATGATACCCTCCTAAAAGTAAAGTAGCTCTTGTATACACGTAGAGCATAAGGTCACTGAGATGAACTCTTCCCTAAAAAGGGCCTTGATGTCCACCCAGATGAGGGTTACATCTTCGTGTATCTAGAGAATGAGGCTCCACCATATCCCTACTTTTTCTTGAGAAAGGATGGATACTAGGATCACCATCAAATCAGCTGATGTCCCAAATAATAGAATCAAATCTGGCCACAGCCTCCGGCCAGTCCTCAGCCACCTAAGGATCCATCTCACCTCGAAATATCGGAGGACTCAACCACTGGATCTTGTGAAACATGATCAGTCGGTGAGCATCCTATACTAATGAGGCTAGTAGCATTGGCTTCCCAATGAGTAGTGGTGCTGCTGGTACACCACCCAAAGGTGATAACGCCGTAAAAGGGCCTTGCAACGAGGCCTCATCGCTTAGTGGGTCATCATCACATACACTTTTAAAAATCCAAGCTGGCTGTCAAAGTGGAGGCATCCTAAAAGAAGAAAGGTGTGTCATGGTCAATAAGTTATAAATGGTGAGCTGACTCAAGAGATCAAAATGAAAACTTTTCAAAAAACATGTAATCATTGGTTTCATGCACAGTGTTTGAAATTAGAATTAAAGGTCCTGGTGTATGGATACTTCATCCACCGCACCAACACGGGATTCCCCGAACTGAAAACCACACTCCTTACACTTAACACTATTGACACACATACAATGTCAGAGTCCTAGTACCTTGGTATAACCGAACACCTCTAATACCACTTTGTCATGACCCATCTCACCGGGCTCGTGCTGTGAATGCAGCAAGCATTCCTTCCATAGGCCTGGGGCCAGTGACTAGCATCAGAGTATTCCCTAAAACAGAAAGGAATTTCCTTTAAACCTATAAAAACCTAGGGGTTGAGAACACAACAAGAAGAAGTTGTGAAGTAAACTACTGTACAAAATGAGTGTTAAATGTAAAAGGGTCTGGAAGACAATCCCAACTGAATGTACGAGTACAAATAAAAGTAGAAAATGAAATTGAAAAAGGTTAAATATCTACTGACTCGTCCTCTGAGGATCGTACCTGAAGGGTAGATACATATCGCCTCCTCAGCACTCCACGCTCTCCTTTCTCCTGGTACCGCCTTTCCTGTCACCCTGAAACCTCAACCTAGATACTCTTTTTTTGAACAAGACACAACATGGTGAGGGAATAAACCATATAGGGGTGAGTATAAAGATACTCATTAGGGGCCCCGAGACCCCCGACGGTCTCTCAGAATTCCATAAGGAAAACCAAAAAGTATGATCTCAAACACGAAGCACAATGAAATAAACACAACTCAATTAGAGTCTCGGCTAGAACCAGGTACAAAAATCATAGAAATAAGATTATGATGTTGACCCACATAGGATCACTATGAATGCTGATAGCCAACCACTGGTTCTCAAGGCCTATGAACAAGTAACATTCCCAATCACAACTTCAAACACCTCAGCTACTGGATAACTCCTCCTCTAACGAGTAGTGTGGGTCTTCCGCATAACATAGAGGTGTTTCCCACTAATCTTGGACTACTGAGGTACTCCTCTTGTCGAGTACCGTGGGTCTGCATGTCACACTGAGGCGCTCTCCAACGTGGGTCTGCAACGTCACACAGAGGCGCTCCACCACTTGGCCTGCTCAGGTACTCTTCCGGTCTAGTATTGTGGGTATCCCATGTAACACAGAGGCACTCCCCACTGTGGGTCTATCGGGACACACAAAGGAGCACCCCACTAGACCTATCGAGTCACTTTGAGGGGAAACAGTTGGCATTCGTCAAGTCTCATCCAATTGTATAGTTCTGTAAATAGTGTGCTTGTGAGAACTGATCCCCAAGAAATCGGTCATATTTGAAACAACAAAAATTCTCACAATAATATAAATCGATGATCCACCCTTTCATAAGGGTGCCAACTCAATAGACGGCGCGCAAACTGGATGCCCAGTTTGTGTGTCATATGCATTTCTGTGCCAGGGGCCCGGTTGGATTTTAGTGTGATCCATCCCGACCATACTCCAATTTTCTCCAAAACTCTGATAGAATAATTTGAAAGTACCATCTCTCTCCAAGGATACTGACACCATAGACAGTTTTTCAAATGAACGTCTGGTTTAGGAGTTAGTGCCCGTTTTGTGTAACTGGTCGGTACCAGGTCTGGGTCTGGTCCGCCTTGGTCACACCGACCCAACCCGATTCAGCATGGGGCTACCCAGATTGACCTGGGTCAACTTGGACCGACTCAAGTCAGAACTGACCAGGGTCAATCCGGCCCGAACCAGTTGGGCCACAGGTTCGGCCGTTGGTCTACGGGTCAGCCTGCGGAGCGGTGGGTCGGTTCACTACGTCGACCCGGTGGCGCGGGCTACCAAGGATACCCGGATGTGGCATTCCTGGGTAGGGCTGATGTGGTGGGAAGCCTCGTTAGTGGGTCAACCCGTGGGGGGTGAACCAATGTAGCGCCATGTGGTTCCATGATTTCTCAGTGCCACGGCTGATGGGCCGCGGCTTTGCCCTGGCGCAACCCGTACCCCAGCCGTTCGTTGATCCGACGACCCCTGCTCCCACCACATCCAACATAGGCCATGACCCTACTGTCTTGTGCGCTCACCGACGGGGGCGCACCCCACCCCTTCTGGTTCCATCGTGGCCGACCGGTGTGTCTTTCGACCTCTCCAGCGGTGCGCGATGGTGTACTGCATCGTCACCTGTGGCCAACCGGTGTGCTGGCCTCCTTCCTCTAGTAACTGTGGATGATGAGCCACAAAATCTATTTTTCATGGGAAATGCATGACGGTGCACCATGCCTCATTCACATTTTGTCATTCAGATAACCTCTATGGCATTGTGTCGTGAAGTCCTCTTACAACATACATCAACACGCACTCCCAAAAGTAGCCGGTCGTTATCTTTGCGCCTTCGGTATTCCATGGAGGTGCAAAATTTATAATGTAGCGGAGGGTTCAGACCAGATTTGTTAGGCCCGCACCCTCCAAGTTAGCTCGAAAAAATGAGGGGGGGTTAAGGGTTTAATAATATATTGAATTAAAAAATAATCAAAAACCCCAAAAAGTTACCCTGCAACAATCTCCCATAAGAAATAATGAATCGGGAATCAACCCACTAGTCGGTTCACCCACATTCTTCATATTATTCATGAATGGGGAAGAGGAAATATTTCAAAAAATGTAAACAAATAACCCCTACCTCAAATCATAAAATAAACACCTGCACTGGAAGGTGGGTCGGTGTTCTTCATTATTGCATCATGCTTCCAATGACGTTGCTCATATGTCGTCGTTGAGTTCATGGTTCGGTGTTGTCTGTCACCTCCCACTAGGTTCAGCTCCCTCTTCTAAGGGTCTGGCATAGTGGTTCTCTTTATCACATAGTTTCTTGGAGAAGCTGTGCTGGTATATCCCCCCATGTTCTACATATATAGCAGTGCGAGAGGGCATGTAATGACATTGGAGTTTAATGGGGCTTGTTAATTAGGATGCTTCCAAATTCCCTAACGATGTCATTACGAAGGGTTGGAAGGTCAAGGCATTTATTGGATTGACACATAGCTTTCCCCACCCCATTGCTTTTCCATTGGAGAATATTAAATAACACATTAAAATTATTTTATTTCATTTTTTATAATAGTCGAAAAACATAACTTTTTTTCTCCGGACCTACTGCGGTCAAAGTAAAGCCTCCCTTTAGTGAATCTCAGCACTATGGATTCAACGGTGCCCTAAGATTTTTAATCTTAGCAATGGTTTAAAAGTTATAAAATTCCTCTCATGCGTTTACTGAATGTACCCAGAAAAGTTTCCAAAATTCATTCCATGAACTTAGAGCATCGGAATCAAGCACCATCAATTTTCACAAACTCATAATAATTCCATATAATTAAAAAAATTAAATGGAAAAATTGGGTCTTTACAGGAGTACTAAAGGTTGAGATATTTTTTGGAATCATTGAATATATTTTACTAGTTAAAAGATATTTTTTCTTTGTTTCCAAAGAATTTTTTTGGGTCCTCATTCATGTACTTTTGGTAATGTGATGAATATTCATGTAAAATTATGTAATTTTTATTTATTTCAATCCTAGGTCTCTATACTGAAACCAAGAATATTTATCATAAAATTTATATATAAATCCCAAAAAAATCAATTCTACAAATCAAAAAATATGTTCATGTGTATTACATACACCACATAACATAAATATATAGTAAATGTATACTATATCACAGAGAAATAAAAGTTATGTGAGAAAACCCTTACATTGGGTCTAACTTTTCATGTGTTTCTCTATCTTCTTATATAATATAAATATATTAATTATTTAATTACTTGAGAAATGTTTTGAGCTTATTATTACTTTTCATTCAATTTATATCATGTTTTATATAATTACATTATCAAATAAGTTTGCATTTGATATTTGGACCATATTTGGCTTAAGTTTCAAAAATAAATTTGGTAGGTTAACAACAGTCAAAGGGATAATTATTTAAACATTAAATGAATAGTAAAAATTAAATAGTTATCATATTTTTACATAAATTATACTTTTTAAAACTCTCATTAAAACTTTTCATGAAAAATTATCTAATGCTATGATCACAAAGATGATTAGTCATACACATATATGAGTAATGTTTCCATTTTCAGTGATTATTACTGAATGAATGTAAATAATATTTTATATTCCCATACTAATAATTTTATAATAAATATGATATTATTAAATTATATATAATTATATATATAATTCTTGTGATGTGGTTGTGGGAAAAAGTAATCACATTCCTTTGAGAAGGCGGTAGTCCACATGTTCATGAATGATGTTTCCATTTTTTCGGTGAGTAAAAATGGTAAAAAGAAAATGATATATTATATTTACATAATGATAAATATGAATTTTGAATCATAGATATTTTATTTATATCACATATATTTATCATATTTATCCTTATTTACTTCTATGTATCTTGTTAGTGAAAAATGAATCTCATCTCTTCATGAGGCAATAGTCTACCGTACACACGAGCGATATTGTCATACCTCTTATGGAATGAAATATCAAAGGGTATATTTGATATAAGGAATAAATATTTATAATTATACTATAAATATAATATAGGAAATGTATATCCATCATCATACATAACAAGGATATGTGGTAATGAAAAAATGAATGACTTCATTTCATGAGGCAGTAATCTACTGTACACTTGAATGATGATTTCATAACCCTTATGATGGAAGTGTGTGTGGTTGTAGGTTATAAAAGTAACATAAAAAAATTTATTATATGGAAGATAATGTGACTATTTTTTCATCTTGATATAATAAAATTTCAAGTGTGGTGGAGAAAAGATGAAAACAAAAATCTTCATTGATGAACGTTACCTTTTATTCAGGTAATTTATGTTGGTTCGAATGAGAGGCATTCCTTGGTCGGATTTCATCCCAATTAAATTATTCTAGTATGAAATGACGTAAGTTTAGAGGTGAATTTTTAGGTCTTGTATGAACCAAATAGGTATGATTCTATAAAATGGTTGGATAGTTGGTTGAATTTTATAAGTGAGGTTAGTGGTAAACTTATAAGTTTTTTGAAAGAATTAATTACATCTACATTTTATTCAGGTCACCAAGCCCCAAAAATTTTAAATTATTGATAATATAAGGTATAAGGTCTTAATAGTTCCATAAAATTGTGTTTTATAGGCTTTCGGTAATTTTTACACAATTATAGTCTATGTTTAACCACTATATAAACATGTTTAGCATAATTGTTGACATGAATTTTAATAGTTTTATATATTCATTAATTTAAAAAATTAAGTTAAAATTTTATCATATTATATATTAGGATTATTTATACTATGGATTCCATTTATAAAAACTCAAATCACATAACTTTCATAATTTAGTTTAAAATTTATCCCATAGACACGGCAAGGCAATGCATTTTTATGAAGAGTATATTTTGGACAAAAAGATGACTCTATAATAATTATATGACTAAAAATAAAAACGTCATGAAACTGATTTGTTTTGATGTTATATTATCTATAAATATTATTAAAAACATTCACCATTAGGTGTTATTTTCATATATTAAAATGAGAAAAATTACTACTTTTAAAATAGTTTTAAGAATAACCCATTTTAAACAAAAAACATATATAAAAAACAAATATAAATTTGATTAAAAAGTAATTAGTTAGAGTAAATATAAAATAATAATACATTGGTTAAATAAAAACATACGTGATAAACAATGTTAATTTTAAATTACTTAATTTTTGGAATGGAAAACACTTTTCAAAAACAAAATCGATAGTTTTCACTATTCACTAAAAAATTAATTTTTTTTGAAAAGTCCCAATATTTCATCCAAATTAAATTTTGATATTATGATTACAGAAATAAATTTAATTTTATCAAATAAATTTTCTATAAATTTTAAAATATAATTATAATACCTTTTCATGAAAATAAATACAAATAAATTTTTGAAGATAAAATATTTTTTATGAATAAAATAACATTTCAAGAAATTGATAAATTATTGACAAAAAAATATTAACCAACTTATTTTGAGTAATATATATATATATTTTAAAATTTATTTAATATTATACAAACCTTATAATTTAATGTCTATGTTATAATTGTAATATATTCAATGGTTTGTTAAAGTTCTATGTTTTCTATTGAATACACTATTGAAGATAAAATCATTTGGTTGTGTGTAATGAAAGACACACCATGTTTTGTGTGTAAATCAAGATAAAATCAGTATTTCAGGAATCTCAAGATAAACTAATTATTGTGTGTCCTTTATGCTATGGAATATAATTTTAATCTTTTAAAATATTAGTGTGTTATAATAATTTCCACAATCCATTAAAGTATGGAATAAAAGTAATGACTAATTAATCAATGAAATAAAAATTGGCCATTAAAAAAGGAATAAAATCATAAAAATCTAATCCCTACTTATAGTGGATGTTTTGGAATGAAAAATGTTATGATGGTTCACTACATTGATAAAAAATAATATCAAAATCCATGATAAGAATGAAGGATGATGGTGTCATTTTAATAGTGTCTTATTGGGAATAGAAAATTTCAAAGGACCTTAAAATAGATAAAAAAATACAAGAGTGTTAGGAATATCTCTTTTGAAATAATAAATATTAATTATCATTTAAAATAAATATATTTAAATATAATATTTTTGGAAATAAAGGGAATGAAAATTTATTTTATAAAACAATAGAACATAGATAAGATGTTTCACAAGAAATATAATGATATGTCGCCACTAAATACATTAAAAAGTTAATTTTCAAAATATAAGGAAAATGACCCCTAAATAAAATGATTAAAAATCCCAAAAAATATTTAAAGAGGTAAAATAATATAAAAATATATTAAAAAATTAATGCGAATTAGGTAAGTATTTTCTATAATGTATCCAATGGATATAGTAATGGAAGAGAAGTATTATTAACCAAAAAAACTGGTAATTTTTCTTTTCGTCCAATAGGTAAATAATGACGCAATGAGGAAAATGAAATAGGGAGAATTCAAGTAAATCCACAAGAAATACCAAATTATAATGAAATTATAGTGGTTATTATAGGAATAGTTTAAATATTATAGTGATGTATTATCATTACAATGAAATATTTATTTATAAATGATATTAGTGATGAAACCCTCAAAAAATTGGTAATGTAAGAGTAAAAATTACATCAGATGAATATAATGTAGTAGAAAATAAAATATCACTAATTTGAATATATTTTATTATTTGATAGAAATATGGAAATGATTAAACCTAAAAATTAAAATGAAAGGATGAGATATTAAAACTCATTCTATAGTTCATGATTTTCATATAAGTGAATAAACCCCAAATATATAAAATAAATATCATAGTAAAATATCTCATAACATCATTCATTTCATTTAAACTGTATAAAAATTATTTATAATTATTATATTATTCTAATTTATATAGTTATTATCTATTTTGAATAGTGGTTGTGAGTAATCATGATCATTTTGAATTTTGTTTTGTAATATCAATGTTATTGTTGATTCTTATCCAAAATTTCATCATTCCCAAATCAAAAATCTTAATATGCATGATGGTTTTTAATTATATATAAATTTTTTAATTTCATTAAATGGGAGTTTTTGTCATTATCATTAAAGATGGAATCATCTATGACTATCTTTTTAGTGATTTTTAATGAAATAATATTAGTATAATTGTTGAATATATTAATAATAATTTTTAATGTTACAGGAAAAATATAAAACTATTATTTACTCATTTATATCCTATATTTCCATTAATTATTTACTCATATTTATCTTGGATATTATTTTATAAAATGTTTTAAATGTTTTGTTAGACTGGCCCAAACATGAACCAAACATTATTAATGGATTAGTATGGTTATGAAACCTATTTCCTTTAGAATAATATTAAATTTAAAGAAAAAAAATGTTTTTATTAGTATATGTTTATGGTGTTGGACTGTATTTTTTTTGTTTTAATATATAATAAAAAAATATATAAAAATGATCATTGTGACATTATGGAGGTGGTTGTCTGTTTAGATGCATAAATGAAATTTTCAATTTCATAATGGGATTGGGGGAAGGAGATTATTGGTTATTAAAAAAATATCAACAAATTAATTACCCTATAAATAATAAAACCATAATATGAAATTTTTATAAATATATTTGAAAGGAAATTAATGAAAGGAAAGAATCTCAGGGAAAAGATAGTACTTACATTGAGAACATTTAGCTTCTTTTGAGGGGATTCCTTAGAAAGGGAGGGATTAAGCAAAAATCTTGTGTCCCAAATCCAAAATAATTATAAATGGATTATATGGGGAGATATAACACAATATATTCTAGGTAAAATATAAATATTGATGTTTTCATGATTGGGGTATGGTACTTTTATTTTATTTTTGGTGTGAGTGGAATTATTTTAAATATCTCAACATAATATAAATTAAGAAAAAAAATTGAAAACAATAAGGTGTTTAGTTTTTTGGTTGACCCACACCTCAAAAAAAGTTTTCAAAAAATTTTTACTATGTTAGGAATTTTCTTATTTGGTTAACTAATTTTAATATTTTGGATTTTTTAGAGAAACAAGTTTTCCCCAATATAATTCATTTTTTATGAAACAAATTACATTAATTGGTATTATTATTTAAAAATTTTAAAATAATATTATCATATTAAATCTATATGTTTATGAAAAGATGTTTTTAATATTAATTCCAATAATAAAAAACAATTTGTAGCAAAAAAATTTATTTAGTTAATTTTTTATGTGATAAAATTATCAATATATTTGATTATTCTGATATAAATTATTTAATTATATAAAATTAATGTTTTTTTCATTCAAATAATTATAATAAAAACATTTTAAATAATAATATATAATTATAAATACCATAGGGTTTATTTTTTTAGTAAATATTTTTTATGTTCATAAATTAACAAAAATAGTTTTCCAATGATATTAAGTGTATTGTTAAATGTATATTTTTACTCTGTAGAAAAATATGTTGTTATTAAATATATTTTATAATTATCATATAATAAAAACTTCTTGATATAGTATTTGACCCTATGTTTTTGGTAAAAATTGTAATTTTCAATATTCAGATGAAATGCATTATTTCAAAAAAAAATCAAAAAAATTCACAATATGAAACTTATTTCATTAAAAATTATACAATGATATTTATTTTAGAAAATTATAGTTCTATAATTTGTAAATTTATTTGTTTGAAAAAAAAAATAAAAATAAAAAATATTTTATTTACAAAATATTTTTATGAAAAAGAATTTTTTTCATATTATTCCATACAAAAATATGTTTTGATGATTGGTAATATATTAGTTCTTATATTTGGATATCATATATTTCCAAAATAATCATTTATATTTGGTTGATTTTATCTAATAAAATGTTAAATAGTTATTTGAGAAAGAACAATCCCTTTTAGTCATATAATTTACTTACCCAAAAATGTAATAATTTATAGTTGATTAGTATCTTTTTATTCACTAGAGGTTTCATTGTAGAGACCCGAAGCCTAAAGTACATGGACATTACATTACATTTGTGGAATACTTAGTACATAACAAAAACACACACACAAGGATCGTAATAGTTTAGTGTCTTTGGAAACTCGGAATAAAATCTTCTAATCGTGGGGAAAGATCTTCAACATCTCCCATAAAGATCTTCCTTTTTTTTATATAAAACCTTTCTTTATATCCTGGGGAAAAGAAAACATAAAAGGGTGAGCTCAAATGCTCAGTAAGGGTAAACAAAAGAAAAATCAATTACATCATATTCATAAGAACATAACTTTTGGAAATCTTAACCTGCAAAAGAGAGCATAATTTCATAACATGGGATAAATCATAGTAGTGAAATGAAATCCCAATAATCATAACTTAAAACATGAAACTTTGTGGCATACACACATAATCATAGAGAATCATTTCTTGTTAGTCAAGACTCATTGCCAAGACTATCTTAGTGGACAAAGTCCCTTTCTGAATCGAGTAATCCTCGTTTCAGTCCTGTTTCACTGAACCGGTATAACCTACCATTCCAGCCATGTCTATCTCATGAGATATAAAATCTTTACCCAATGCATTGGAGGGAGATATAGGTCCCACCCATCTCTTAATGAATCCTTTCTTATGTGTGCCACAAAATCATAAATCATACATCATTGCATAACCCATGTAATAAAAATGGGATTCTTAAACAACATGACATCATAAAACCATTCATATAAGATAAAGGAATTCATAAACATAATTCCATCACAACATAGTCAAAACAATGTAAAAATATGGATAGAAACAGAACCCTTTATTATCTTATATGGAAAATAATTTAGATAAAACACTTGAATTGAATTCTTGAGGAAAATATCCTTTCTTCTTCAAAATCAATTTCTTTTCACAAAACATCATGCAATTTTAAAAGAAAGAGATTTTATTGAAAATAGTCATGAAATCTTTTAGAGGAAGCTTCATGAAAATAAGGATTTATAAAACATTAGAAATCCGTTCGTGCCGTATAAGTTTAAAAATAACATTCTTCGTACTTTTGTCGGAAAAGTCAAAAAGTACCTCGTATAAAAAAACGACAAAAGATTCCTTTCATATCTTTTACTAAAAACTCATATAAGGGTAAAATTGGTTTTAAACAATTGTAGGTGGATGGAAATAATATTACATATTGAGAAAACATGGATGTGGATGATAAAATACACCCCAGTAAATACCAACGTATAAACAATCTCGGATAAAAATGAGATTGTGATATTTCCCTTACCTTAGGTCCGATTTGCTTTGTACGTGTCCGAAGCTCCTGTATAATGGTTTAAATAATGTCATTGACTTATTACAGAATCATATTCATTGTTATGATATCATATATGGTTCACTTATGACATTATATTACCCGTTCTTTTGTAAATTCCATGTTAAAGAAGCATTTTGGGTAAAATCGTTTCATTTATCGTAGGTGTTTTGACTTGTTGTTCTTGACATCATTATTACTTATATCTTGATTTACTCACTTCCAGAATATAAAATATGATTTATATATCATATATATTCAGTATATATATATATAACAGGTAGATAAATAAAATGAAAAACACCGTTCATGGAGACGGTAGTCCGTACGTACGCATGAACGCTGTTTTCCTTTCCTTATTGTCTTGAAATGGAAGTAAGTAGATGACATACATATGTATATATATACATAAATCCAGTAGCTTTATAATGTCATATATTTCATTATTATTTCTTATATATACATTATAATCATTCTTAAATGGTTAACATGGAGAATGAATCTCATCGCGTCGTGGAGACGGTAGTCCGTACGTACGCACGAGCGATGATATCATTTCTATAAATATTGAATTGAATTGGAGTGGATTATAAAATATATCAGAATCAATATGATGTTGTAATAACTATGTATAGTTATTCTTTACACCATTATACCCATCCATGTAAGGTGGTGGTGGAAAATAGATTACACCACGGCGTGGAGACGGTATTCCGTACGTACGCACGCGCGGTGATTTCTTTTTCCGTAGGATGGATAGATGGTGAAATAGGGTTGTTTCATACTTATAATAACATATCAGTATATGAGTGATACTGATGTTATTACTTCATAATGAAACAACCTAAGAAGAAGAAGTGGAAGAAGAAATAAAGATGAAAGAATTGGTAACGGTAATTACCTCTTCTTTGAAGTGCCTCTTTGAGACCTCCTCTTAGGGCACTAGAATTGGTCTTTGAGGAATACCATAACCTCTAGGATGTTTCTAGGGAAGTGTAGAAGAGATTTTGGCAGGGGTTGGCCGAGCTTGAGTGCTCAAATTTGTGTGAGGAGGAGGGGGAGGAGGTGTCCTTTTATAGGGGAGGAGAGGGGCAACTTAGGAATATCTCAAAATATTATTTTATATTAAAGTCAAAATCGGTTTATAATGGTTCCAAAGGGTCTTATTTCAAATCTAAAGTGGGGATGGGTCGAAATCCTATCAACCAATAGAATTTAGACAAGTTTAGGATATTATTTTAACCTTATCAATTAAATTTAACTCTAAGTTAAATAATTTAACTTTTACCATGTCTTTTTGTTTTCTTTCACTATATGGTTAATAAACTTACTATAACATGCCAAAAGAACCCCACATTGTTTATTATTAATATATATATCCTTATCTAAGTCATTTGGCCGAACCTTAGATTTTTAGGAATACAATAACAATTAATAATATAATATTTGATTTAAAAACTATTTTGTGTCAATTTTGACACTATTTGATATATGATTTTTGTGAAAGTCATAACAGAATTAAATGTTCGAACCAAGTTGATTAAATCAACATTAATATATCATAGTAACCTAGAAAATTATTGTAATTCATAAAAAATCTCAAATTACATTTATTTTGGTGTTTATAACATCAATTATGTCAATATTGCATTAATAAGATAATTACTGCATCATTGTTGTGTCATAAATAAATTAAATTATTTGATGTCTAAAAATTACAAATAAAATACCATCATGTAGGAAATCTTTTTATCTTTCTAATGAATATTTACAATAGAATTTATCTTATGTATAACCCCATATTAAAAATGATTTACTTATTAAACTTTGATTTTAACTATTTTAACCTTTCTTTAAATAAATTAATAATAAATGTCCTAATCTAATCCAAGTGGGCCTAAATGGTCATATTTTATTCCTAAGTTTGTTTTTGGTCGAATTACACTTGTCCAATAGAATTAGGACATGTGTTAGGGTAATAGTAATATCATATTTACCCTTAGTTACCCTATTTACTATTAACCGCGGTAAAAAAAGTAAAAAGTTACTATTAACCAAAAAATTATTTTCATCTCATTGAACCACATTTTAGTCCTTGATATTAACCGTTTCTCTCGGATTTTTGAAATTCCATTCACAGAAGCGGTAAAATTAAGTTTTATAAAAAATTCAGTTTTTTAACTACCACTTAGTAGTTTCACTATTCATCAAAAATTGATGTTTTTCAGAACAATGCCAAAATTTCATCCTAAACTATATTTCATATTCCGAATTCAAAAATGAAGTTTATTTTACCAAATTCATATCATATAATTTGCATTAATTAATTTTATAATTAAATCCCGCTGTTAAAACAAATAGCGTGTTTTAAAGAAACAATATCTATCAAAAGATTGACACTTGATTATGTCTGGTTTAAATGTGAAATTACATCCAATGACCAACATTGTATTAAATTGTAAAAATATATTCTAAATATACTTTAAAACCACTCAAATTAATAATTTATCACTATTAATCATTTCGATTAAAAAAGTTGTTTTTAATTATAATTTAGTAATTTTCACTATTCATCAGAATATGAAAGTTATCCGAAAATTACCAAAATTTCACCTTAGGCTAAATTCGATACTCCGAATCCAAAAATGAAGTTCATTTTGAAAAATAAGATTTACAGAGTTTTAAAAAGTGGTTATTACTATTCATAACGGCTAGTTTTAATAGCATATCATTGTTTAGTGAAACTCGGTATTGCGTATTACACACGCTATCAAGGAAGGTCGTGATTGCGTGTAATGAAAGGCAAGTCAAGGATGCGTGTTGTGCAAGCTCCTTTTGGTGTAGCGTACAACACAAGACTTTAATAAAATTAAAAAGAATATTTTTTTATAAAATCTTGGGCTGTTACATTCTACCCCCCTTAAAATGAATTTCGCCCTCGAAATTCGTCGAGGTTATAAATGGTTTACTATTTGAAAGTTTCTTTAATAGAAACCCACATCGTAAAAGGGAATACCAAAACTTGGCTTTAAAAACTAAAGTATGAAATGTAACGATTACCCAAATAAACTAATCACTGGGTTTCCACATAGGTGAAAATATGGATATGGAAGAGAAATCTAACCATCATGTTCTGATGGAGAGTGGTAGAGAACATGGCTATGGAAAATCCAGTAATCACAAATCCATAAATTTGTGACGATCTAAGGTACCATCTGATTCATCAGGTATAAGATCACTAGGACAACATTTTTGGTTTTCAAGATCATTTCCCTAAAGTTGAAAATTTGAATTAGAATAAATACTTACTTTATTTTGATACAATATCACTGTTGTTCGTGCCTTGAACAATTTCCACTTCATCTCTTAAATAAATGAAGTTGAATTTGTTATTCGTGAAGTGTTAGCAGATCATGTGATAGAATGACGGGTCATTCCATCTGTCTCAAACAAAAGGTAAGCAAAAGTTATTAAATATACATAAGTCATTCTATAGTGAGATTAATCATATATAGTTCCTAAAATGGACTTATACTTCATATATCATACTGCTTAATATAATAAAACTAGTTTCTACTAAACAGGGACTTCCTGTAGGCCAGTGGTAGGCGATAAAGGCCAGTCGCACTTCGGTTGTGGGTTCGATTCCTACAGCTTTGTCCGAAGCGATGGGCTGTCGCCCGTCCTGCAGGTTGTCCCTTTTTCTAAAACTACGTTACTATAACATCCCATCAATAATATCGAAAATATTCTATCCTTAAACAATACTAACTTATGTACAACATAATCCAGTCTAATCTTTAGGCTTATACATAATACTGCAGTCCACTCTCATAATATAGTGACATCGATTACCAGATATTTAATACTGTTGTTGATCCCCACATATCATAAGATATGTCTTGTTGGTCACATTCCAAACATTCAAAGTCCTTAATCGTGTATTCTCTTGAATACCTTAGTGAAAACATGAGTGCAGTTAAAAGTTATACCTTTCCACATACCAAAATCCTCAAAATTCTATATACTCAAACCATGATATCACTTAGTCCTTATATCAATCATGAGCTCATGAATACTATCAAACATTTAATTTTCTTCTTATCCCTTCATTATGCGCATATCATCTTCATTCCAAAAATATCTGAATAACCTTTCATGGATACTGGTAACATTAATCATACACTTTCAAAACAAAAGGAAAGGCAACAGTGTAACAATCCATATATGTCTCTTTATTCCAAAATTACACATGATAAACATGTAATCATTCCACTACATTCTCAAACCATTGACCGAGCTTCAAAAATTCTTTCATCTCACATATCATTTGTAGTCTCTTCATCATCATCCACATAAATACTACCCATATGACCATACTGATTCTCTTCATGAGTCTTTCCCTTAGGGCATTTGTTTGCATAATGCCCATACATTCCACATTTAAAACACTTAACCATTTTTGATGTCGTAGCAATACCATTATCCTCATCCATGGTGTTAACCGACCCTTTTCCTTTGCACTTACTTGCTTTGTGTCCTTCTTTTCCACACCCAAAGCATCTTCCAGTTCCCTTGAAACATTCTCCTTGATGCCTCTTCCCACATGATTTACATAGGGGAAATTGAACTTTCTTTCCTCTATGATCATCATGGAACTCCATCTTTCTCTTATTAGTCGAGTCAGGAAACTTACCAAATTTTACTTTATTGATCATGTTGTGAGATTGCTGATTCGGCATAATAATGATGTTTGGACATCCAAATCCCATTTCATTTGGTTGCTCATGAAGAATATCATTCCATTGTCCATCGTATCCTCCATTATTGTGAATCATCTTGTTTCCAGCCATTTTCTAAAACCCAAACAGAATAGTGTTAGATGCAAAAATCGTAATAAAGGGGGAGTAACTTAAATATCTATCATCTTTGGTTTAATCTAATATCGTTACCATAGTTCTAGAACTATATCCTATACGTATACTTATCCTTAGGGGCATCCCTAGACATACCTTAGAAATATCTCTAGAGATCTCACTAACGTTTTCGCATCCTAGTTTCCAAAGGTTGACTAAACCTTTCCTCTGATACCAACTGTAGAGACCCGAAGCCTAACGTACATGGACATTACATTACATTTGTGGAATACTTAGTACATAACAAAAACACACACACAAGGATCGTAATAGTTTAGTGTCTTTGGAAACTCGGAATAAAATCTTCTAATCGTGGGGAAAGATCTTCAACATCTCCCATAAAGATCTTACTTTTTTTATATAAAACCTTTCTCTATATCCTGGGGAAAAGAAAACATAAAAGGGTGAGCTCAAATGCTCAGTAAGGGTAAACAAAATAAAAATCAATTACATCATATTCATAAGAACATAACTTTTGGAAATCTTAACCTGCAAAAGAGAGCATAATTTCATAACATGGGATAAATCATAGTAGTGAAATGAAATCCCAATAATCATAACATAAAACATGAAACTTTGTGGCATACACACATAATCATAGAGAATCATTTCTTGTTAGTCAAGACTCATTGCCAAGACTATCTTAGTGGACAAAGTCCCTTTCTGAATCGAGTAATCCTCGTTTCAGTCCTGTTTCACTGAACCGGTATAACCTACCATTCCAGCCATGTCTATCTCATGAGATATAAAATCTTTACCCAATGCATTGGAGGGAGATATAGGTCCCACCCATCTCTTAATGAATCCTTTCTTATGTGTGCCACAAAATCATAAATCATACATCATTGCATAACCCATGTAATAAAAATGGGATTCTTAAACAACATGACATCATAAAACCATTAATATAAGATAAAGGAATTCATAAACATAATTCCATCACAACATAGTCAAAACAATGTAAAAATATGGATAGAAACAGAACCCTTTATTATCTTATATGGAAAATAATTTTGATAAAACACTTGAATTGAATTCTTGAGGAAAATATCCTTTCTTCTTCAAAATCAATTTCTTTTCACAAAACATCATGCAATTTTAAAAGAAAGAGATTTTATTGAAAATAGTCATGAAATCTTTTAGAGGAAGCTTCATGAAAATAAGGATTTATAAAACATTAGAAATCCGTTCGTGCCGTATAAGTTTAAAAAAAACATTCTTCGTACTTTTGTCGGAAAAGTCAAAAAGTACCTCGTATAAAAAAACGACAAAAGATTCCTTTCATATCTTTTACTAAAAACTCATAGAAGGGTAAAATTGGTTTTAAACAATTGTAGGTGGATGTAAATAATATTACATATTGAGAAAACATGGATGTGGATGATAAAATACACCCCAGTAAATACCAACGTATAAACAATCTCGGATAAAAATGAGATTGTGATATTTCCCTTACCTTAGGTCCGATTTGCTTTGTACGTGTCCGAAGCTCCTGTATAATGGTTTAAATAATGTCATTGACTTATTACAGAATCATATTCATTGTTATGATATCATATATGGTTCACTTATGACATTATATTACCCGTTCTTTTGTAAATTCCATGTTAAAGAAGCATTTTGGGTAAAATCGTTTCATTTATCGTAGGTGTTTTGACCTGTTGTTCTTGACATCATTATTACTTATATCACGATTTACTCACTTCCAGAATATAAAATATGATTTATATATCATATATATTCAGTATATATATATAACAGGTAGATAAATAAAATGAAAAACACCGTTCATGGAGACGGTAGTCCGTACGTACGCATGAACGCTGTTTTCCTTTCCTTATTGTCTTGAAATGGAAGTAAGTAGATGACATACATATGTATATATATACATAAATCCAGTAGCTTTATAATGTCATATATTTCATTATTATTTCTTATATATACATTATAATCATTCTTAAATGGTTAACATGGAGAATGAATCTCATCGCGTCGTGGAGACGGTAGTCCGTACGTACGCACGAGCGATTATATCATTTATATAAATATTGAATTGAATTGGAGTGGATTATAAAATATATCAGAATCAATATGATGTTGTAATAACTATGTATAGTTATTCTTTACACCATTATACCCATCCATGTAAGGTGGTGGTGGAAAATAGATTACACCACGGCGTGGAGACGGTATTCCGTACGTACGCACGCGCGGTGATTTCTTTTTCCGTAGGATGGATAGATGGTGAAATAGGGTTGTTTCATACTTATAATAACATATCAGTATATGAGTGATACTGATGTTATTACTTCATAATGAAACAACCTAAGAAGAAGAAGTGGAAGATGAAATAAAGATGAAAGAATTGGTAACGGTAATTACCTCTTCTTTGAAGTGCCTCTTTGAGACCTCCTCTTAGGGCACTAGAATTGGTCTTTGAGGAAGACCATAACCTCTAGGATGTTTCTAGGGAAGTGTAGAAGAGATTTTGGCAGGGGTTGGCCTAGCTTGAGTGCTCAAATTGGTGTGAGGAGGAGGGGGAGGAGGTGTCCTTTTATAGGGGAGGAGAGAGGCAACTTAGGAATATCTCAAAATATTATTTTATATTAAAGTCAAAATCGGTTTATAATGGTTCCAAAGGGTCTTATTTAAAATCTAAAGTGGGGATGGGTCGAAATCCTATCAACCAATAGAATTTAGACAAGTTTAGGATATTATTTTAACCTTATCAATTAAATTTAACTCTAAGTTAAATAATTTAACTTTTACCATGTCTTTTTGTTTTCTTTCACTATATGGTTAATAAACTTACTATAACATGCCAAAAGAACCCCAAATTGTTTATTATTAATATATATATCCTTATCTAAGTCATTTGGCCGAACCTTAGATTTTTAGGAATACAATAACAATTAATAATATAATATTTGATTTAAAAACTATTTTGTGTCAATTTTGACACTATTTGATATATGATTTTTGTGAAAGTCATAACAGAATTAAATGTTCGAACCAAGTTGATTAAATCAACATTAATATATCATAGTAACCTAGAAAATTATTGGAATTCATAAAAAATCTCAAATTACATTTATTTTGGTGTTTATAACATCAATTATGTCAATATTTCATTAATAAGATAATTACTGCATCATCATTGTGTCATAAATAAATTAAATTATTTGATGTCTAAAAATTACAAATAAAATACCATCATGTAGGAAATATTTTTAGCTTTCTAATGAATATTTACAATAGAATTTATCTTATGTACAACCCCATATTAAAAATGATTTACTTATTAAACTTTGATTTTAACTATTTTAACCTTTCTTTAAATAAATTAATAATAAATGTCCTAATCTAATCCAAGTGGGCCTAAATGGTCATATTTTATTCCTAAGTTTGTTTTTGGTCGAATTACACTTGTCCAATAGAATTAGGACATGTGTTAGGGTAATAGTAATATCATATTTACCCTTAGTTACCCTATTTACTATTAACCGCGGTAAAAAAAGTAAAAAGTTACTATTCACCAAAAAATTATTTTCATCTCATTGAACCACATTTTAGTCCTTGATATTAACCGTGTCTCTCGGATTTTTGAAATTCCATTCACAGAAGCGGTAAAATTAAGTTTTATGAAAAATTCAGTTTTTTAACTACCACTTAGTAGTTTCACTATTCATCAAAAATTGATGTTTTTCAGAACAATGCCAAAATTTCATCCTAAACAATATTTCATATTCCGAATTCAAAAATGAAGTCTATTTTACCAAATTCATATCATAGAATTTGCATTAATTAATTTTATAATTAAATCCCGCTGTTAAAACAAATAGCGTGTTTTAAAGAAACAATATCTATCAAAAGATTGACACTTGATTATGTCTGGTTTAAATGTGAAATTACATCCAATGACCAACATTGTATTAAATTGTAAAAATATATTCTAAATATACTTCAAAACCACTCAAATTAATAATTTATCACTATTAATCATTTCGATTAAAAAAGTTGTTTTTAATTATAATTTAGTAATTTTCACTATTCATCAGAATATGAAAGTTATCCGAAAAGTACCAAAATTTCACCTTAGGCTAAATTCGATACTCCGAATCCAAAAATGAAGTTCATTTTGAAAAATAAGATTTACAGAGTTTTAAAAAGTGGTTATTACTATTCATAACGGCTAGTTTTAATAGCATATCATTGTTTAGTGAAACTCGGTATTGCGTATTACACATTCTATCGAGGAAGGTCGTGATTGCGTGTAATGCAAGGCAAGTCAAGGATGCGTGTTGTGCAAGCTCCTTTTGGTGTAGCGTACAACACAAGACTTTAATAAAATTAAAAAGAATATTTTTTTATAAAATCTTGGGCTGTTACATTCATTCTTCTTAATTCCTTTTAATAAATCACATATATATATTTTAATTGTTTCTGTTATTGTTTTTTATTTAGTATGGGGATTCCTTTTACAAAAGTTATCAATTATAGTATTAATTTAAAGGATCTGGAATCTCAGGTCACCCCATTCGACCCCTATAAATTAATTTTATCCTTTCATTTTTAATTATCGATTACTAATGAAGATAACTATGTGAGTTATTAACATAAATTTAAATCACTATATAACTTCTTATGAGAAATCATCAAAACTATAAAATTAAATATCATGACAAAAATGATTTTCAACATTTAAAAGTCACATACTAATGTATGTCTATTATTTAATCACATACTCCAAGATAACCGGAATTTTTACAAAATGAAAGCATAGAGAAATAATATCTACTTACAAAATAAAACCATATCTTTTACATTAAAATGGTTTCAACCATGATATTATAAAACCAAACAGAATTGACCACATACCATAATCTAAAAAATGCAGTAAGTTAATAAAAAATATATGGTTTAACTTTTCAAAAAAAATCAAATATCAATCACAAGGTTACAAATATAGTCTAAGATATATTATTCTAACTGATAACCCCTTTATATCATCTATCTCTCAATATCACACCTTTGAGAACATATTTTGAATAAAAATTATATATCAACCGCAATGAGTTCTTTAATAGTCATATCTAAAAATAATAACATGTCATAAAATCACATTTCATGGGTTTTGATATAATTTAAAATATTTCAAAACATATAAAAAAATAACAGAATAAAATACAATATATTTTTCACATAATACTAATAACTTTTAAGTAAAAAAAATATCATTGATAAATACAAATATACTATATTCTATAAAACCCAATAAATTTCGACTTCAATATTAAGACTTCCATAATTTACCAAGAACTGTTGAATTATTAAATAATACATCATTTTTATATAAATTTATATGAATCATGTCCTTAAATTTATCAATACAAATTATAGTCATGTTCCTTTCCATTAAAAAAAAGATAAATAACACATATCTTTAATATATTAATAGAGGACATTATTTTTCTTTGGCAGTTTTTCATAGTATTCTATAATTTACTAAAAAATAAAGCATCTTCCAATTCAATTTAGATCATCCAATGGGTACCTCTTCCCAAGCATTACATAAACAAATTGTATCTTCTTCAGTTTATTATCTTCATCACATGATGTTCCTCATGACTTTATCATTATCATAGTTGGTGTGTTTAAAAAATCAATTAAGTTCATCATGTTAATCATTTTTTTAATAGTCGGTTTTTTATAATAAAAATATTTTTCACTGTAGTTATTATCCCATTACTTTGTTTCTTGGTTAAAATTATATATATTCTTTAGAATCAATTGTTAACTTAGATTATTCTATAATTCTCTTTTACTTAAATCAAAATGATTTATAACATGGGTGATAAACACTGAATTATTAATATTTTAACATAATTATATGAGAAATAAACCTCAAAAGTCTTAGCATTTCAAATAATTCCATTAGATTTAAGTTTATCCTGAACCAAACTCAATTTTGTCTTGGATTATTTATACCATGTTATCAGTATTCCATAATACAATTCCTCTACATATTAAATCCCTAATAATTCCTTGTAATGAGAATTTGACCGACCAGATTATATCCCATGGGAGGGTTTATCCATGTTTGATGTCTTGTTACTAGTCCTCATTTACTAATGTGAAGATCGAGTTGATACCTAATAATTATTTTTATTATTATTACCCTTAAGTTAATCTATATCAAAGATTCATCAACTATCAAATATCCACACATGGTCATAATTTAATGGATAACTACACAATATCTTCATTAGAAAAACTTTTCAATGTTTTCGTAAACGTATAAATATCCGTTAAACTTATCCATATGGTTTACATTAATGTTTTATTTTCCATATCACTATATCATTCAATATATCCTAAACCATCTTAAAGGGTTATGTGTTCTTTATAAATCATTATCCACTATAACTTATAACACATTACAGAATACTAATGTAAAATTATAAACTATAATGTTATCTAAACCCTAAAATAATATCAACTATGATGCTGGCAGATATAAAATTCTAGAAATTTCATGAATAAGAGAAAATATTTCATTATAATAAATTCCTTGATAATTTTTATTAAATTTTTAGATAATTATGACTAAATAATAACTAACAAAAATATTCCATTCGAAAAGAATCAATATTTTCCACGATATTATCATCCTATTAATCCAAAAAAATATTGAAACATATCCCACAAATTCCCTACTCATAATACTCTTATAAACACATCTTTATATTCACTTCTCATATTAATGAAGGGAAATAGAAAATTAAGAAACATGTGTGATCATATGCCCTATAAAGGTAAATACTAGTGATAATAATCAAAGATCATATGTGAGAATATTCTAAACATATATGTATAATCAGGATAAAGAATATTTTCATACCAAAGCAATTAATTATCATAAAGCATAGAATAAGGCATGGAAAAATATAAAAATGTGTAATGACTTATAAAAGAGAAATACAAATTGAATGTAACATTGGAAGAAAATAATGATTATATAAAAAAGTATCATTACCTTGTGATCAAAAATAATTGTGAGGAAACACGTTATTCCCAATAATTTGGGAAAAAACATTTTACATCCACAAATTATAATTATAACAAAGAAATTGTGGACATTCCTCTATGAAAAACACTAATATGCCAATTAATTAAAATGTGAGAAAACTAATTATTACCATGACTCTGTGAAAAACTAATTTTGTCTATAAAATATTATCACGTGTTATTTCAATACAAACTAATTCATTAGGGGGGAGATATATGGATAAAAAATTCATCATCCTTAAATATCTGTTCCAATTAAACCCATTCATAATAATATCATAAATATACCACATAATGAAAATGGGTTTCCTATTCCTTTGAAATTGATTCATATAAGGGAAAAATCAGAATTCCATCAAGAAAATTGATAAACACATTAAAGTCAAATATTTATCCAATGATATTAGAAAACATTCTTAGTATATTCATTAAATAAAGATTATTATATTTACACTATATAGATAAACATTAAATAGTTTATTTGATAATTTCATGGTGAATCATTGTATGTAATTTGTGTGAAGACCTATTAATTAATGAAACAGAAAAATAGGGAATTCACATAGGAAACTCATTGAAATAAATGTTATACATATTTATAGTGGATGGTTTGGATAGATAAATGTAATGATCGATGAATCCTTTAATTTAAATGTATATTTCATAGTCCATCCCATGAAATAATTCTTAACATGTATCTTAATGAATGTGGATGATATTAAATATGTAAAAGGACCTTGAATTTTCTAAAAAATATTCTTTTAAGGATAAATATAAAAAATAGATTTGTAAATAAGAAATATTATTGATATTTTCAAAATAATTTTATATAGGGAATATTTATTTAAAAAATAACATAAAATTTATTTTTCGTAACACTAAAACATATAAATAATGTTTTGTAAAAGATAAAAAATAGTAGAAATATTATTTCACAAATAAACTAGTGAAGGAGTTTCTTTTCAAAAAATAGTGAATATAACCCCTCTGAAAAATATTTTTAATTAATTTATTTAATTTATATATGTACATGTAGTTTAAATTGAATTTTTAAAATTATTTATGATTAGATGTTGAAATTCGTAAAATCATCCAACAAATGTTATCAAGGAATATCAGGTTTTCTAACCCAAAAATGATATTGGGCTAGTTTTCAAAAAATGGGTAAAAATAAGGCAAGGATGAAAATAAAATAGTTGGAGGACATGTAAATACCAATAATTACTATGGGAAAATAAAATTATATGTTCTTTAGTCATATTACTATATAAATTCCCCATATGTATTTTCTTTTAAAGATGTCTCTTTTTGAAATTAAGATTAGTGAATAATACCTTATTGTATTTGTAATATAAAAGTTAAATGATTGATAGAGAAAGAAATAAAAATGTAAATTTAAATAATATTAATTTTATGATATTTTAATGTATGATAGAAACATGGTAGTGAATACACCATATAAAAGAAAATATAGTGTATAATTTCAAACATTTCACATGGATTTCAAAAATGTGACAAAGAGACAAGTAGATCGTGACCTTAATTCATGATTTTAAAAAAAGAAAGTGAATATTATGGATTAAAAATAACTATATTAATAACATATTTCAAAACATTATACATAGATATTACCTATAATAATATTAACTTATAAATTATCTCTACATCTGTATTTTTTAATTACTATCAATTTTCATTACAGACTGTGAGTAATCTTGATTATTTTGAAATAGTTTTACAATAGAGGTTTTAATTTTCATTATATCCAAAAAAATCATTATTAAATGATCATATTGGAAACAATAATTGATAATTTAAAAATATAATCAATTTCATAAATTATTACAATGTGAGATTTTGTTATAATCATTAGAGATGAAATAAGAGATGTGTATGTTTTGGTGTTTTTTAAAAAAAAATTTGGTATCATATTTAATGTGTTTAATATTAATGTGAAAATAAATAAAAAAGTTAAATAGTTATTTACATAATTATATTACCTATTTTTAGAAATTTATTTCTCATAGTCATCCATAATATTATTTTATATCATTATTCATGTAGGTACATATATCAACACATAAATGAATATACCATAAATAATGGATGTGTATTATTATAGAAGATAATTAATTTAGGATAATATAATTATTAAAGTGGAATAATTATATTATTAAAATATTTTATGGTGTGTCATAATATTACAAAATATTCTAACAAATAATAATGAAAATAGATGAAAATGAGATATATTACATTATTAAGGAAGTTATCTACACAAACACATTGATGTCGTTTTCATTTTTCATAATGGGAGAGGGGAAAATGGTTAATATTTATTATGAAAATATAAAGAAATTCATTATATTATAAATATTTAATTAATTATATAATATTCAAACAAATACTTTTTAAATTTAATGATATAAAATAAATAATGTAAGGGAAAAGTTAATACCAATGATAAGGACTTTAGGATTCCCTTAGGGGTGTCAATGAAATTGGAGGAATTATGAAATAATCCTATTATTAGACTGTTTTTAGAAAGGGTTATCTTGGATGTAATAGGGGATTATTTTGAAAAGTGAGGTGAAAATTTATAGTGGTCTTGAAGTGGTGGTGAGAGGCCCCATGTTTAATTGGTGATAATGAAATTCTTTAAATAATTTTAACTTAATATAGGGAGAGATTATGTTTCACATTTTATGAAGATAAAAAGGTAAAATAATGTCTTTAGATGTTTTTTTGGTATATCTAAACCTCCAAAACGAAATTAGATTAATATTTTGAACATTTGAGTCCATTTACACCATTAATTATCTCATTTTACACATTTTTTATCATATAAATATTACCAATATTTACCTAAGTAATTAATTTTTTAAAATGAATAATAAAATGTGCCACATTATAAAATTTTTACCTACTATTTAAATATAGGAAATCCAGATTTTTAGATAACATTTATACATGTATATAATGTAAAATTTAAAATCCAATCAAGTAAAATTTTAAAACATGTTTTTATAAAAAATAACATTTATGGAAAAAATTAAGTGTATGATAAAATTAGGAATCTAGTAATTGTTTATGATATAAATATGTTTTTTATGTGTTGTTTCAGTTTCAAAAAAAATATAATTATAATTTTACCAAAATAATATATTTTTCAAATAAAAAATGGGAAATATTTTTTAGGAATATATTACTTATATTCGAAATGCGTTAAAATTAAATTTTTAAAGTTGATAATGTTATTTAAAAAATATCTATCTTAAATTATAAGATAAATATTTTAAAATGATGTTTTTAATTTTTTTATGTTATACCAACATCTCGATTGTGTTATAAACAATATGGGTTTAGTAAAAATTATATTTTTCACTATTAATTTATAATTATTTCATATTTTAATTAAAAATATAAAATTAATATTTTTACATTATGAATTCAAAAAATATTTTCATCTTATCAAATTAAATTTCTAAATTTCACATATTTTACTTTTATAAAGGATAATACACTCTCTAATGAAAAAATTTATATATTTTATCCTGTAGTGTTTTTCATATTATTACTTTTTAGATTTCAATTTATTGAATTTTAATATATTTTTAATATATTTTTAATATATATTAATCGCCTATTTTAATTGAAATCACATTTAAGTTTTATATTGAAATTATGAACCCATTAAGAAGTTATTTATTAAAAAATTATTTTTAATCATATTATTTATTAACTTTCTAAATGTATTCATTTTAAATGAATAAATAGATTTTTATTCATTACGTTATATTATTTATATTATTTTTATTATCAATTTTCATCAAACAGGTCTCAACTAATTTTTATGGGGTGTTGTTTTAATTAAGAGATGTTTGTGGTAGAATATTTTGAAGATAGTATTAATTTGATGTATCCAAAATATATAGTCATTATAGATAGCATATCCTTTATAATTTTTTTTGGAAATATGATATCATAAGATATTTATAAAAACAAAATGAAAGGTGTTTAGTTTTTATATAGAAAATACAATTGATATTACATTATATATATTATAGGTCTTATGAATAAGTATAACGAAAGACAAAGTGATATTCTCGAATTTCGATTCTGGTATGTGTAATTATTTCTTTATCCCCTATAGTTTTTCCATTGTATCATAAAAGTATATCATACCATGAATAAATATATATACTCTAAAATATCAATAATAATATTGTACTATATTAAACAGTCATTGATATCTCAATGCTTTAGTTTTCCCCAAGGATGGATGGGGAATATTGACAACATGGATTATCCATCTACTCAATATTTAATTTATTTATTAAAGGGAAACATATTAATTCTATAAATCCAATAATTATAAAATTTTCCATGTTTCCCTCATGAATATTATATTCCATCTTTTGTATCTTTATGTCCCTAATTTTCATGTTTTTTATATTTTCCTAGAAGAATAGACGAGTGTGCAATTAGAGAATATATTATATATAACATTACATTATGATTCTGTGGTCCATTCATTTAAAATCCTTATGTATTGGGTCACATTAAATCATTATCATTTATAAGGTATCCGAATCCTTCATTCTTAGATAAACTACTGCTTTTTTCTTTCATGTGGTGGTAATGAATTTGTAACACAAAATTCTTAAAAAACTCAAACTACCTCCTTCATTGAATGTTCAAATTCTTATTATTGAATATATATATTTTTCTCTTATGACTAGCATATATTTCACACTTTTCACAGTAGAGAAAATGAATTTAATTATTTGATGAAACTATTAAAACTACTCAATCTAAATCATATTTTTGGTAATTTTACTCCTTATAAATTAGATGACACTAGGAATAAGTTATCACTACATAATTTTCTAGACAAAAACATCCCAATATAATCATTAATATATACATATATATTGAAAATACTTCTCCACTACAATTATGTGTGTCTATTTGTATAGTGAACAATATTCTCTCAATCTCCTTGAAATTTTCTTTTAATTAACCCACTTAACCGAACACGACTTACTTCTAACTAAAATTGTTTAGATAATTTGACGTTTGTGAAAAAATTGTTACGAAGACTTGATATAACCCCAAAATCAAACAAATAAATGTATCTCTATTATATAGGTTTATGTAGACATTATATATAAAATATTTTATAATGGAATAAGAGTTTGGATGAGTCCTATTGAAAACTAAATCGTATGATATTTAAGAAAACACTGAAAACATTTTTTTAATACATTAATGTATTACCACAAAATATTAATATCCTCAATATTGTTGTTTTTATAGATATTAGAGTAATGTCTACCTCACTATTACATGAATATCCTAATAAATTTGATTATACACATATATAGAGTTTATAGTTTTCCTTACATCAATAAATAACTAGAGTTTATATTGTTATATGAAATTTCGTTTATATATCCTAACCATTAATATAATATCTATGTACATTGATCCAATCAATGAACAAAATCACATTAAATTGAACTACAGATTGAATAATTATATTTTTAGGAATCATAATCTTTTGATTATTTATTTGAAATTCATTATAGACATCTGACTCAATCATCCAACCATATATACTTTTGACTAATAATTCATTATCTAATAATTTTTTGTCGTATTGATCCTATTAAAAAACAATATATATATAATTAAATGGTAAAAATATAATAAAATTATATATTTTTAGTTTTTTATTGTATAATGATTATAATTTTCACTACGTTTTTTTATAACCCACATCAGTGGATCTGACTGTATAAAACATCTCATATCCCTTAGATTAGGAGGATACTGACATTGAAATATTTTATTAACTCATTGAATTGATCACTAGTTTAAATAATGACCATAATCCTTACAATTGAAATTTTTGGTGTTAAAATATTTTGATTTTTGTTTTCATCCATTTCATTAGGCGATCACTTTATTTATATTTGGTATTTATGTTCATGATTTACGTAAAATCTACACAAGAATTGTTTTCCTGTATCTTTTGGTAAACATACTTAATGACTATTCCAACATTTCTAACATATAAAACATGAGACTTTTTTTCTCCTTTGGTTTTATAACTTTTTATTACATAAAATAATAATATTTTATATTTTATTTAAAAAACCAATTATAGGAGACACCAATTTCCATTTTATCCTTTAGATCATATCAAATATTTTCTATAGTTCTAACAATGCCACTTATATAATGTTTCTTTTAGAAACATGGTTATAAGCCTTTAATAAAACTATTTACTTTTAATTAATGTTCAATGATAAAATTAAAATCACTACATTCATATGTTATAATGTTTTATTTATATATATCAATGGATACTTCATCATTTTGAATTTTATCATTGAATTTTATATCTATAATTTTAAATAGTATCTATGGAAAATATTTATTAAAAAATGGAATCATTAACTCTGTGTATTCCTTGTATTAAATTTTATTATCATATCCCATAATCTTAAATATATCTCACTATTGATCAACTTCACCTTCAAAACGTTAAATAACTAAAATAATATTTTCAGGCTCTAAATATTGGAAAACCAAAAATAAATTTTATGTTTTATCAATGAATTTATCTAAAATTAGTATATCTATATAACCATTAAAATATAGTTGTTAGTTATTAATGATGGAATCAATAGAGATTTATTTAGGTAAGAAGTTATGAATGTAAATTGTTATTGTTATTGTTCATAGGTTGGGAGTTTTTGGTGACCATAAGTAAGAGTTTTTTTTCTTATCTCTAATCCTATATGATTTTACATAGGTTTCAGTAGGACTAATAAATAACACTATAACTCATATTTTATTTATTTTTAATATAAAAAATATTCTTGTCTAAGAAAACCATTTTATTCTATTTATTGGTTCCAAAATCCCATTTTTGGATTATTAAACGATGAAAAAATATCTTTAGAGAACACCCAATTATTTCTTTTATTGAAATAATTAATTCTAAAAATTCAATTCAAATGTAAAAGTAATTAATTCCCTTACATGGATTTCCATGCATCGATGTCCATACATTTCAAACCGTTAATCAATAACTCTATACTGGATTCAATTTCATTGATCTTAACCAATATATTATTCCAGAAACATAGGTCCCCACTCATACATTTTTCTCCATATGTGGCATTGTTTAGATTATTTTATAAAAATTTCTAATGATCTATCTTTAAATAAGGTCCTTGATTCACTTAAATTAAGTTCAAAATATGATACATTTTTTTGGTTTTCATACATGATTATTCCCTTCTATGAATCCCAATATCACAAACATGGATTACCATTATGGGAGTCAATATATATTAAATTATTTTGTTTTAACACCAAATTATATATTTCAAAACAAAAATTCATAAACACATACAAACCTATTAGCAAGACATCGAAATAGAAAAAGATATTCACATAAAAATATTTCATGGGAGTTTTAATATTATTTATAATTGTGTAGAAAATCTAATATAATTAAATATATCATGTACAATCTTCCCAAAAACATATTCACTTTATAATTTCCAATTTTGAGAGGAAGATTTATTTCTCAAAACACCCCAACTGTATTTAACATCTCTTAAAAATATTTTGATATTATGAATTTTCCTATTTAGATTTTAATATAATCCTTGGAACATCAATAATTATAAATCTAAAACATCATAGATATGACTGATTTTCAAATAATTATAATATAACTTTGGCGAACTCATTGTATTAAATAATAACATTTAAAAATAATGTCATGTTACCTAGAAAAAAATTATTTTCATTCACTAATATTTAAATAATATCATCCTATATCATCTTTATGAAATTTTTACCCATGGAAGTTTATCAGAGTTCAGGGAAATTAATCATTAATTAATTGTACATATTCACACCAAATCATCCCTAAAAATCTAAAAATTATTCACTTATTATTCAATCAATACCTTAACATAAAAACACAACTAAAAACATTTAAAAATTTATCAATGGAACATATAATATTAAAATTCCTTTAGGTAGTTCAAAAAAATAGATTAAAAATTTCACACCACTAGATTGTTGAATTCACATCATAACCATTTTAATAAATATTTATATAAACATTAATCACATAAATGATCATTAATAATAATATTAAACACATATAAATGTATTAAACCCCCCAAAAGATTTTCCTTCCCTATTTGTGAATAATGAATCAAAGTAAACATAGGGAAATTAATATTGCTAATTTTTCACCCAACATGTCAATAATATTCCAAATAATATGAAGATAAATAAGACTAATTAAAGTACCATATCCTTGATGAAAATTAGGTTTAACACATATCATAATCCTAAGTATATAGTAATATTCACAAATAATGGTTTATTTAATATATTAGAAACTTTCAACTATGCATCAATAAACTTGAACATTTATACTCCTTTTTGAAAAACACTTTAATGATGTGAAACTTTATATCAATGTGATTTGAAATGTCATTTTAATCTAGATTTCATGAAACCACAATAAATAATTTTCTACTAAAATCTTTTATTATTTTTAATTTCCACTAAAATTTTAAACTATATCGTCTAGATGGCACAAAAATAAGATGATCTTTAAGTTGTGTGGTGGACACATTCTCTACTTCTTAAGTACTTAGGGAAACAATTCTTCATAGTGTGCCAACATACATAATATAGATCTTATAATGAAATCCAAAATAGTTTTATTCTATTACCATCAATATTTCATACATTATTTACATTTGAAAATTCAAACAAATTTAGGTACTTATTGCTTCAATACATCAACCTCAATACTCTTCCCATCCCAGAATTGGGGCTATTTTTTTAACTTTTATACCTAGCACCAATTGTAACAAAATAACCGATGTCCATTATAGATTTTATTATTTAAACAAAACATCACATAAGATTCTATGATTCCCTTAGATATAGTTTTATTCCTGAATAATAATTTATATATTGTTTCCTATATAGTTGGGTGGGAAAATTTATTTGGAGCCACCATGAATAACAATTTTATTAGTTCCCTATAATACTTATATTTTGAATAAAAATATAAACTATTTCCTAAGAAATTTCTATTCCAAAAAATAAATACATCTTCTTATGAATGGTAAATTAAAATAAAATCTTCATATATGAATAAAATTCATGTAAAATCATTTTTCATTTTAAAGAAATATTATATAATAAATGTAAAGATTAATAATTAGAAAATATTTTATTTTATGTTTTATATATTGGGTTTTTAAACTCATCCTTTTTAAAATTTCAACATTTATAATTAGTTTTCCAATACAGATACCATGATATGTTGGATCATTTCAGTCAATATAAATTCTTCCTGAACAAAAAACTTAATTTGTGTCGTATCTAAGAATGAATCCAAAAGGATTCTCAGTGTACACACCCTCTTCCAACATACCATAAATAATGGTATCCTTGAAATCTGTTTGAAATATCTATTATTATCCTTATTATGAAATATTAGGAAATATATATAATGTTTATAGTCATTCCAATGGTTCATAGTTCTAAAAAAAAATTCCATCAACTCAAGGATGCACTTTACATTGATGTTGTTATTTGTTTCTAAAAAATCAATATTTTCAATCATCTTACATCAAAATACATATATTTTCAATAATAGTTATAATTCTAATATTCGTTACCAACTCCCATGTGTCATTTTTCTCTATCATATCTAATTATTCATTTACTGAATAAAAAATTCTTCATTATTCAAATATTCTTCCACATCTCCTGGTTCAACTTGATAATACCATGGTGTATGTAATGGTATCATCAACGCACTTCCCTTTTGAGGATAATATCACAATTATCCAATGATATTATATAAATTATCATTTTATCCATCAGTAGATGGTGTTGAAAATGTTTTTTTCTTATAAATTTATATATATAATTTCACTTCTACGTTTTATAGGTATACCATAATTTCATCATTATCTAAAACATATTAATGTTGTTTGATAAAAAATATTCATCTATATTTCATATGGAACATTTTTCACAATGTGCGATTTATTTAACTCCGTAATAATATACCTTGTCATTAGCTCTATAAAAATTATATCAATTACCGTTTCTTTAAAAACAGTATATACTCTCATTAATATTATATCTATGAAAAAATCCATCAATACATTTCTACCCAAAATTATCATGTTTTCATATTCATTTTTTTAATAATGGGGATACCAAACTCCATAATATACATCAACTGTTGGTAATTATTTTAATAAATATCATATCATGGAACTTATGAATAAGGAATATATTTTATAATATATTGAATATAATGTGTTTATAAATGCATTTTATCTAAAAATGCTCAATGATATCATTTTATCTCTATATTGTTTTATCCATTTCCACTAAATGTCTATTAATACATTAAATTGAATGATTTTTTTGGTGTATATGGTGAACTGAGTTGGGGGGACAATATAAATATTCTCTATATAAGTATTTATTCTACAACATGTATATTTAACACCATTATCTCTCTAGATTTTCATTAAGGGAAAATAACAACATTTCTTTCCGCATCTTCTAAAATAGTTAAACATCCTTACCACCTCAAATTTATGTTTAATAAACCTAAAAAATGTACTATAAGTAAATTTTTATATAAAATAATTAAAATATTAAGATCTATTAGGTTATTAAACCATCATTAGACTATAATTGTTTTACTGGATATTCTATATTGTGTGTGTTGATTTAACATCTCCCTTGTCATGTGAAGAATAAAAAAATCCATTTCAAAATATTTATATCATCATGTTAATCTCTCAATTTTTCATACGAACTGATTCTAACCTATCAGAGAGTGAATTAAAATCATATTTTTATGTTTCTATAGTGAAACCTAGTGTTTAACCTGGGTTGTCTCACTTGGGAAGCATCACAGTTTTTTACCCACTATTTTCTAATTCTCTTAAAATATATTTTTTTTATTTATCAAATAATGAAATATGAGTTTTAGTAATTTGATATAAATTAAATGTAAAACTAAAATAAAGTAACATGAATTTCCAGATGATATTAGAAAATAATGTTCGTGGCCATTAAATATTATTTTCAGGTTCCCTCATTATTCTTATTTTGTTTCTTATATTTACATTAATTGTTCAATCATGAAATATCATTCATGAACTAATATCCTTTTATTTATTGGTTGGAAAATTTTGAATTATATAGAATTATATTTTCTACTACCTCCTATAATCATTTTTAATGATACACCTCAATTGAGAGTGTGTCACCTTTTAGGACCCCCTCCATCATATGTCATTTACACCATTGAATGACTCAACTCCACCATATGAAAATTACTTGTTATATATAAGAGTGAGAAAAGGATTAAAAAAATAAATTAAATGAATTTGATATCTTTGTAGCATTTTACAACCACCTTAGCCATACATTTCACCCACAATCACCTCAAATAGATTCAGAAAATTAATGAAATAAAGTGTAGACTTAAGGATAACCTAATCTCCCCCTAAGGAAAAAACATAATAAAACCTCCCATTATCGGGAGAAAAATATCACTTGGCACAAAGAATATTTGGAGAGAATAAAATAAAATAAAATAAATTAAACAAATAAGTTTATTGAAAATAAAATAATAAATTAATGGGAATTATACAACATGAAGAAGATTGAAATAGAGAAGAAATAAAAGAATGAGATAGGGACATAAAAGAGAATGAGATAGAGAGAATAATATTGTGAAAATATTTGGATAAAAAATGGATCACATAAGTAAAAAAAGAATAATTTTCTGACAGAAAATATAATAAACATAATTATATTACAACAATAAATAAATAAAAACAAAATAATAGAAACAGAATCCCTTTGTCCAGGAACTACTCTCTTGTGAGATCTATCACCATCTGTTATAGAAAAACCCTCCCCTATTTATATAGTAGGTTTACCCATATATCATAATACTTATATTTTCAATGATTCCTTATTTTATAAATTGGACATCCATTGGAGTAAAGATATTCAAATATATCTCAAATATTACATGGTTTCCGTTTTGTAATGCGGACCATCATGGTAAAACCCTACATCATGTACATGGAACATATGGGTTTGTTAGGGTATGTGGTAGTGTGTAATTGTCATAGGGGTATGTTAGAAGGAACAAAATCATCTTCAATGTCATATTTACTTTATAGTGGTTGGATAAATACCATCACCATTTTTGTGGTGCTTTCTTCTTTGAAATTGGCTTAACAGTGGTCTCCCAAGGAGATTGAATTTATTCATGGAGGTCCCAATATTAGTGGTGGCCATTTTGATCTATATTGAGATTAATAAGCATCATAAATTCCATATATCATGTTTTCAGATAGCGAAAGGATAGGTTTTGAGCCTTGGTAGTGACATAGTTTAATGATGTGGATATTTCAGAGTGAGACATTGTGCATGTTGGATAGTAACAACACCATTTTGAATCAAATTAATAGTAAATGTTCTTATGTTTTCCAACATCATATATTATAAGGGAGGAAACCATCATTTTTAATGAATCTCATTCCATTTCTAGCTGAAAATTCTTCTCTATGGATGGACTCTTAGTGTACATAAACACCGAAATATGGGTCGTGTTTCCTTGCTCATATTGTAAGGGTCTTGGTCCACGTATGAATTATGGTATTCCTTAAGCTATCTCACACCCTCATTCTAGTTTGATTGGCCTCAACCAAGGTTGGTTTGTCCAGCTGACCCTTCGTGGGAAGGCTCAGTTTCATGTTGCCTATGGTTAAGGGCTTTCCCTGCGTGACTATAATTGTAACATAAAATTTATTTATTTATTTATAAAATTCAAGAAAATATTCATAAGTAAATTAAAACATAAAAAATAAAAAATTTAAACCATTTTAATTAATAATATATTATTCCCCTCATATTTAATATATAATAAATTTTTGGGAATATTCATTTATATCGATAAAAAAATAATTGGAATTTGTCAAAAACTTTCATGAAATTTTGAGTGCATTAGGCATATTATGAAAACTCTCACATTGATTGATATTCCAAATTTTTATTATCTAATATCACCAATACTTATATTCCAATGTTTAATTAATTCTTTCATACTTAAAGATAATGAATTTACAACCTTATAAAAATGAAATTTATTTTCCTATGTTAGATAAAATATTTTTAAAACACACTAATCAATCATGATATTCTCCAAAATTCCATCTTATTAAAATGTAAATTCATTTAAATAATCTACTAACTAAGACACAATAAGTATAATTTTATTCATTCCTTAATATAATAACATGTTCATTAATTATATACCAAAGTTCCTACTCATAGATTATCAACACCTTTAATTTTCTATGTCCTATAATTAATAAATGTAACCAATCCTTATACACAATTTTCAATATATTTTTGAGATATATATCACATATTATATTATTCTAACATACCAATACCAAATCCTTGTATTGTCCTATTTTTTTTTTAAATTAATCATTAATAATGAAATAATTCTATTTGTAATCAATGAAAATATATTAATTTTTTTTTATTTTTAATAAAAAAACTTATAGAAGGATGGGCGAATATTTTCAACAATGTAAGGATTCATCAAATCTTCAATAGGAATAATCAATATCTTTAAATATGTTATATGATTTCATTCTATAATTCCAATTCAATTTCAGGGAAATAATTTTTATATAAGTTCGAATCCACCAAAAATATTTCTTCCCATAAATCAAAATATAATTATTAAATTTAGAACTAAACCATCATATCTTTTACATTTTCCTGAATCACCTATAGTACACAAATAATCCATAAAAAATATAATTTCCATTATGTCATGAATGTATCCTATAATTTGATACCATTTTTGAACCCATCTTGGTGTCAAATGATTTTGAACCTTTTTTCAAACCAAATTTTTTATGTATTTTCAAAAATATATACTTTAATTTAGGCTTATTGTAAATATTTATGTATTAACATATTGAAGAATTTTTTGACTTCATGTTAGAGTTCCTAGAATAATGAAATCCCTATGATTCTCATGATTGTTCAAAAAACATATTTTTTACACTTTCTATTTATTCAAAAAATATCCAGAAGTTTTTTTATCTTTTAAATATATTTTCATATATGTTTATGTATAATAATGTTTTCATTAATCATTGAAAAATTTATGAAAATAGGTTCCTTTGAATATTCAACAACTTTTGGAATATATTTTATATAGTTGAATATGATAATAATCACTTACTTTTCTTCCTCCATCAACTTTTGATGAAAAAATCATTCTATATCCCCTATCACTATCTTTTTCCTTTATCATAACCTTCATATTATACTAAACACGAGTATTATTCTTCAAATCAACAATTTATTTTTGAAAAATTGATTGTAATTTGTATGGGTGGTTTGTTTTTCATAAGAAGATTGGCTATATTTCTCATTAATTATGTTCACCCTTTAAATGATTAAATTGGATGAAGGAATTTAATTCATTTATCACTATAACATGAAATAAAATAGTGTTTATACTTCTTTAAATAAATAATTTCTCCTTAAATAAATAAATAAATTTTCATTATTTAACTTCTAGAGGAGAATAATTTAATTAATTTCTATAAATGATTCAATTTACCTATATTCATTTAAGAATTCAACATATTTATACGAGAATGAGAATATAATTTTTATGTAGGGAAATTATTTACCTTCACTTTTAAAGTAATCTTGAACTTTGCCATCTTTATTTATTTATCTTCCCCTAGATTTTTTAATCAATATTATTCATAAGAAAAAATTTAATATTTTTAATTCATTGACCATTGTAACACCCTGACCAAAATTACCTAGAGTCAGTGCATTATTACATAACATTGGCATGATCACAAGAAAGATCAAATCTCGAATGACAGATTAGTTTAGTATCCTTGGAAAAACTAGATATATTCATAATGTTTTTCATTTCATCATAAAAATGAAAACTACAACAACATAGTCTCCATAGTCTACACTCTTATCCCCTCATACTATCCCTACAGGTCATTCATAATTTACTTCTTCACATCATGGGAAAAAAAACATAGAAAAGGGGTGAGCTCAAATTCCCAGTAAGGATAACAATATAGAGGAAACTTTCATAAATAAGAATAAAAATTTAAGGCAATGTATAACTAAAACAAAAGCCTTTTAATCTTGAACTTCAACATATTATGGTAAAAATAAAATGAAATAATGCGATTTACTTATTCACAAGGATATTCTACTAATCGAATAATCACATGAAGTATCAACAACCGCTTTCATAATGATGGAATGCATAATGCCAGACTATCATAACCATATAGCCAAGGCCTCATGCCAAGACTACAAATAAGATTTTATCAAGGCCTTTTGCCATGACACTAGTTTGTCTCATGAGACCTACCGATGCATCGAGGAGCTATAGCGGGATCCACCCATCACATATTAATTCCAATGCATTCCTCATATGAATAGGTTTAAACATAACAAAAACATTCGTATTAAAACTAGCATAAGAAATGTTAATACTTTCTTCATAAACCATGAATGGTATAAAAATAACACATCCACAGTCAAACATATCACAAAACCTTCAATACAATATAGATGTTTCGTATCATAATAAATCAACTTCAAATAAGCGTAAAATCCATCAAAGGATGTTGACATAGGTGAAATCAAAACACTTTTTAGAGAAATATCTCTTTCTATTTTTGAAATCATTTAAGAGTCATATATTTATAAAATAAAACATTTTCTTTGAAATTATTATTATAAGCTTGTAAGAGAAGCTTCGACGATTTTATAACAGTGGAAAATAGCCGCACCCGCCGTATAAGTTAAAAAAATTTTCTGACCTTAATTCTGTCGAAAATGTTAAAAAGGACCTTGTTTGGAAAATGACGGAACGATTTCATTATAAACCACTTATAAAATTCAGAATGGGTATAAATGACTTTAACCCATATTCTAGTAAATAGTAAAAATGTTTTGAAATACATTTTTAAGAAACATGGATGTGGATGATAAAGATACCCCAGTATATTATTATGTATAAACAACCTCAGATAATGAAGAGATTGCGAAATAAACCCTTACCCTGTACTTTTCCTCGGTTGGGGTAGGTTATCCTCCTGCATAATGGTAAAATAATTTTTATTAAATTATACAAGAATCATATATATTATTATTTTATCATATATGATCTTTTAACATTTCTTTGTTAATGATATCATAGTATTATCGTCGTTTCGGGTGTTAGCTTACTCGTTTTCTTTTAAATGTTTTGTTACGTAAGCGATGTTTGTCATGGATAGGTTGTATCTTATTCATATCCAGAATTATATCAAGTCCTTAAACATTATTTTTAAAACATAAAGTGTTAATTATACTTGAATGGATACGATGGATAATGAATCTCATCGCGTTCGTGGAGACGGTAGTCCGTACGTATGCACGAGCGACGATATCATTCTTTTGATATTAAAAATATAATAATTGGATGGTATATCATATATAAAGAATCATTATCATGTTATATTTATTATTTATATGAATTAAAAATCATTATTATACCCATCCAAATAATAATATATATTGAATTACAATTACACCATGACGTGAAGACGGTAAGCCGTACGTCCGCACATATGGTGACTTGTCATTAAAAGGATGGATAGAATACTGAATATGGTTGTACCATATTTATAATAATATTACAGTATATAGGAGATACTAGATTCATTATTTTATAATGGGAATAACAAATAAAGAAGAAGTGGAAGACAAAAGGAACTTGAAAAGGGTGGTGAAAACATTACCTCTTCTTCGGGTTCTTCTTTTTGATTTGATCAAAAGGTCTCCTTAGGTTGGATTTATAACTAAAGGAAGGACTCTAGGATTAATTGAGGTAAGTTGAGAGGTTATTTGGGCAGGGGTTGGCCGAACCAAAAGGCTTTGAAGGTGTGAATTAATGAGAAGTAGGAGTGCCCTTTTATAAGAGGGGTGAAGGGCACCTATGGAAAAGCTAGAAATATTATTTTAAAATAAATTCATATTCGGTTTCTAATGGCTCCAAAGTGGATTATTTAAAGTTTCAGATAGGGATAGTTCGAGAACCAATCATCCAAGTGGATTTATACAGGTTTTGGGTACTATATTAACCTTATCTTTAAGTATTAACTCTTAGTTAATTAGTTTCACTTTTACAATGTATCTTTGTATTTTAATATTATATGGTTAATAAACATACTATATACATCCATGAAACACCCCAAGTGGTCCATTAATGATACAACTATCATGATATAAGTCTCTTGGCAGATCCTTAGATTTTTATGAATTTAGTATCAATTAATAATATAATATTTGTTTTAAAAACGCCTTTATTTCAATTTTGACACTATTCAATAGTTGATTTTTATAAAAATCATAACAGAATGATTACTTCTAAAAAAGTAAATTAAAGAATTACTAACATATCATAATAACCTAAACAATTATTTTAATTCATAAAAAGTCTCAAATTATATTTATTTGGGTATTTCTAATATCAATTATTTTCATTTTTCACTATTATGGTAATTACAACATCATCATTGTGTCATAAATAAATTATATTATATAATGTTTATAAATTATAAATAAAATATCATTATGTAGGAAATAAATTTTTCTTTCTAATGGATATTTATAGTTAAAAATCCAACATATATTACCCTATGTAAAAATTGTTTTGCTAAAAGATATATACTTATTTCATTTTTGTATTTATTTTAACTTAATTAAAATAATGTGTCCCTATCACCTACAAGTGGCTCCAGGAGGTCCCAAAATAGACCCAGAGATTCCCATGGTCGGACATGTATCAACCAATAAGGTTAGGTCACGTTTTAGGATAAATTGTTATTATTATAATATTATTTTTTAACCCTTATTTACCGGATTTACCCTTTAACCATGGTAAATAAAATATTTACCGAAGTAATTATTCAAAATGTCTAAAAATAAAAGTTACCTATTTACACAATATGGACATCCTGATTCAAAATATGGAATCCTTTTTTCCAAATTCAAAACACAGAAGTGGAAGAAATTGATTTAAAATTAATTCCCGCTGTGAAACAAAAAGCGTGTTTTTACGATATAATATCTATCAAAAGATTGATACTTGTTTATGTCTGGTTTAATTGGGAATTATGTCTAATGACCAAAATTGTATTAAATGTTAAAAATATATTCTAAATATACTTTAAAACAACTAAAATTCATAATTTTTCACTATTAATTATATTTATTAAAAAAGTTTATTTTAATTAAAATTTAGTAATTTTCACTATTCATCAAAATATTAAAGCTATCCGAAAAGTACCAAAATTTCACCTTAGGCTAAATTCGATACTACGAATCCAAAAATGAGGTCCATTTTGGGAGCTAAAATTTCTGAAATTTTAAAAAGTAGGTATTACTATTCATAACGGCTAGTTTGATCGGTTGTGCTGCGTGTTAGAACTTGATGTTGCGTACAACATAGGCTATTGCATTATTCAAAGAGAAGTGTACCATAGAATCTTGGGGTGTTACATTCTCCCCTCCTTCAAATAATTTCGCCCTAGAAATTTCTAGAATACTACCGCATGAAAAGACTCGGGTGGTTCTTCATCATAATTTTCTCGGGTTCCCATGTTGTATATTCCATCTTATGGTTTCTCCACAAGACTTTTACTAGTAGAGTCATTCGGTTTCTCAATACTTGTTCTCTCGTACCAAAAATCTTGACAGGATCATCGCAATAAGACAAATCAGGTTCCAGTTCTAATTCCTCATAGGTGAGTACATGCTTTCGGTCAGGCATGTATTTCCTCAACAGAGATACATGGAACACATCGTGAACTTTGGAGAGACTTGGTGGCATTGCCAATCGGTAGGCTACAGCCCCAATTCGTTCTAGAATTTCTAAAGGTCCGATGTACCTAGGCCTCAATTTTCCTTTCTTACCAAAACTCATGACTCCCTTCCATGGAGATACCTTCAGAAAAACATGATCACTGACTTGAAATTCCAAATCCTTCATTCGATTATCAGCATAGCTCTTCTGCCTACTTTGAGCTGATTTGATATGGTTTTGGATTACCTTCACCTTTTCCATCATTTCCTCCACCAGTTATGGGCCTACTAGTTTTCTTCCACCAACGTCATCCCAACAGGTTGGTGTGCGACATCTCTTTCCGTATAATGCTTCATATGGTGCCATATGAATACTCGAATACAAGCTATTGTTATAGAAAAATTCTACCAGAGGTAAATATTGATCCCAAATACCCTAAAAGTCAAGTGATCAGGATCTCAACATGTCTTCTAAGGTTTGAATAGTTCATTCTGATTGTCCATTTGTTTGAGGGTGGTAGACAGTGCTCAAATAAAGTTCAGTATCCAAGGATTTATGAAGACTTTTCCAGAATCTTGAAGTAAAACGAGGATCACGATCAGAAACAATCGATAGGGGTACTCCATGAAGTCTCACAACAACATTAATATATAGTCTTCCTAGTCGTTCAAGTGGTTAATTTTCCCTTATAGAATGAAAATGTGCTGACAAGGTAAGATTATCAATAATGACCCATATTGCATCGTTCCTTCTAGGAGTCTTTGGTAGCCCCATGAAAAAGTCCATCGTAATATTTTACCATTTCCACTCCGGTATGGGAAGAGGTTGTATGACCCCTCCAGGCTATTGCCTTCCAGCTTTCACTTGTTGACAAACCATACAACTTGACACAAAATCAGCAATCTCCCTCTTCTTGTTGTCCCACCAAAAATGTTCCTTCAAATCTCTATACATTTTGGTGCTCCCAGGGTGTATAGAGAAATTGGACTATGAGAATCATCCTGCAATTCCCTTTTAAGATCAAGATTATCGGGAACACGAAGCCTCTTCCCGAATATCAAAATTCCTTCTTCATACACAGAGTCTCTCAATCTCCCATCATTCACATATTTAATCTTCTTTTGAAATTCTTCATCATCGGTCTGAGAAATCTTAATCCTTTCTTGTAAAGATGGTTTGGAAACCATTTGAAAAAGCATTGATGTTTCACCTTCCCTGGTTATTCCCATGTCCATCTTCACTAGATCCATGAAAATTGGATCCCTTTCAATTATCATATTGTTCAAAACTCCATGGTCTTGTAAGCTCAAAGCATCCGCCACCTTGTTTTCTTTCCCTGAGTGGTAGTGTATCGTCCAATCATAATCCTTGAGTAATTCAAGACATCTCCTTTGCCTCATGTTGAGTTCGTTTTTTGAGAAAATATACTTCAAACTCTTGTGATCAGTATAAATCTCACATTTTCCACCATAGAGGTAGTTCCTCCATATAATCAAATCAAAGATCACCGCTGCCAACTCGAGATCAAGAGTAGTATAGTTTGGTTCATTAATTTTCAACTGTCGTGATGCATAGGCAATAACCCTATCATTCTATATAAGAACACAACCATGTCCTTTCTTCAATGCATCACTATAAATAATGAACTCATCATTCCCCGATGGTAGAGTCAATATAGGAGCATTGACTAATCTTCTCTTCAGTTCTTCGAAACATTATTCACACTCTTTTGTCAAAAAAATTAACCCCTTTACATGTGAGCTTCGTTAATGGGTTATCCAATCAAGATATATTCTGGGTGAAACGTCGATAATAACCTGCCAAACCAATAAAACTGCGTACCTCAGTTATACTCGTAGGTTCTGTCCATTCTTGGATTGCCTTGGTCTTAGAAGGATCAAAAGAGATTCCATATTTAGAGACAATATTGCCAAGAAAATAAATCTCTAGAATCCATAATTAACACTTTCTAAACTTCCCATAAAATTCATGTCTTCTCAGAGTTTTCAGGATAATGCACAAGTGATTTTCATGATCTTCGTAGCTTTTGGAGTATACCAAGATATCATCAATAAATACCACCACAAATTCAACAAGATATTCCTTGAAAACTCTATTCATCAGATCCATGAATACAGAGGGTGCATTAGTCAATCCAAAAGGCATTACTGTAAACTCGTAATACCCGTACCTGGTTCGAAATGTTGTCTTCGGAATGTCTTCCTTCTTCACGCACAACTAATGGTATCCAGATCGAAGATAAATCTTTGAAAAGTATTGAGCTCCAAGCAGTTGGTCAAATAAATCATCAATGCGAGGTAGGGGATACTTATTCTTTATTGTTATAGCATTGATCTCCCTGTAGTCAATAAATAACCTCATAGATCCATCTTTCTTTTTAACAAAAAGAACAGGGGCTACCCATGGAGAAACACTGCGGTGAATAAATCCCTTATTACTCAATTACTCTAGTTGTTTATTTAGTTCAACTAATTATATAGTGGCCATTTTATAAGGGGACATTGATATAGGCCTTGATCTAGAAATTAAATCAATGGAAAACTCAACTTCTCACTCTGGAGGATGTCCAGGTAAATCTTCTGGAAACACATCTACATATTCTTTCACAATAGGTTCATCCTCTATTTGAACATTCCTTTCCTCATCCACTGTAATTTCATCCTCTTCCTCCCCAATAATTGAATTTAGTTGATCTAGTAGGAGTGGATCTAGATAAGAATTAGGTGGAGACGATTTTTCTCTAAAGATAAGGTGTTCCTTATCATCATCATCAAAAATCATAACCTCCTTCTTCTTAAAATAAATCTTCACATCATAATCCAAAAGCCAATCCATACCGAGGATTATATCTAACTCAATCATAGGTATGATGATGAGATCAGCGGATAATGAAAATTTTTGTGCTCTAATTGGGACTGATTCACAAAACATTGTTGCAATGATACTTCCCTTAATAGTTTTAACTGACAACTCCATTGTTAAATCAAATTGTAAATATATAATTTTCTTATCAAACTAAGAAGATATGAAACAATGCGATGATCCAAAATCAAAGAATGCATTTTCTAAACTTGAGGAAACCATTAAATTACCTGCCACCACGTCTTTCAGAGCTTCTACCTCAGCAGTAGTGATAGCATAAGCTTGGCCATGATCCCTTGACCATTTCTGAGGTAAGTTCCCCTGACTCTTACGAAATTCATTTTCATAATGTCCCATCTCCCTAAAATTGTAGCCCTGAACATTGGTAGCTTCCTTCTCCCCTTTGCAATCACGAGCTTGGTGGCCTTTTTCACCACACTTGTAACAGACACCCATTCCCTTCAAGAAATTATTAGGTCGTTTCTTCCCACATTTACCACAAGATGGATATTCAACTTTTCCCTTCTTCCCCTTATTTCCATTCACAGATTGATCAATAGATCTCTTCTTTTCTTGCTTTTCTTTAAATTCATATGACTTAGAGAATTCATTTTCTGTCTTGATAGCACATGAGACAATGTCTTCGTACGATGAGAAGGATTTTGAGTCTAATGCTCAACGGAGAAATGGTTTTAACCAATAAAAGAAATGATAAATCTTTCTTCTTGGGTTACGTATATAATCTCCAGCATACCTTGCTAACCTTGTAAAGTTAGCCTTATACTTTGTGACATTATCATCCTCCTTTTGTCTCAGACTCAAAAATTGTCTTTCCATATCTGCTCGATGGTCATGAGGAAAGTATTTTTCTAAAAATAGATCTTTAAACTCCCTCTATTCCATATTTTATACTTCATCATCTTACTTCATGTTTTGAATCAATGACCACCATTGATCAGCATCTCCAGTGAGGCGGTAAACTGCCATGATAACTTTTTCCCTTTCACTACTCCCCAAAGCCTGAAATATTTTCTCTAGGGAATTTATCCATTTCTCATCTACTAAGCGATATGTACTCCCATTGAACGTTGGTGTTGGTTGCCTCATAAAGCGATCTAACATTGATCCTCCACGCTGCGGATCAGGGTGCTCCATACGGGTAAGGTTATTATTCATAACCTGAGTGAGTTGTCTTAGTATGGTGATTAGTTGATCGGCACCAATTGTATCATCAGCTCCACTATAATTATCTTGAGAAGGATGGAAATCCCTACATGGAGTGTGTGCATTGATATGGTTCTCATTTCTTCCACTAGGTTCTATTTCTAAACAATGACATAAACTAGATCAGTTTACAAATCAAAATATATAATTCCATAATTATAAAACACTTAACATAAATTGAAGTATTTATGGATATAATCCATAATCATAAAAATGTTTTCTTTGAGGAAGTATATACTCATAAACCCTTCATAATGGTTTTTTAAGAAAATGAGAGTTATCCTAAGCATATCCCCTGAGAGTGTCGTAACCAAGAGTGCAGCAAGGCCCATTGTCATGCACTATTTCTCGTTCGAGTCTAGCTCAAAGTAGTGTTTTCGAGTTTTACCCCTAGGTACATCTGTGCCGGAGCTGCCTCTACCTGCTCGTATCCAGAAAGGGATGTATTTCTCGGAAAACTCACAAAATCTCTACAATACCAAATTTCTAGGAAGTTCTTCTATACTAATCCTCAAAGTTCATCTTAGGTCTACGTGATCTAATCAGAGTTTATCTAAATCTATCTTCCAAGGTTTGTACTAAAGTTCTTTTGATACCAACTGTAATGCCCCAACCCCAGTCACCTAGAGTCGGTGCATTATTACATAAAATTGGAATGATCACAAGAAAGATCAAATCTCTAAAGACCGATTAGTTTAGTAGCCTTGGAAACACTAGATACATTCTTTATGTTTTACATTACATCATAAAAATGAAAAATACAACAACATAGTCTCCATAGTTTACACTCTTATCCTCTCATACTATCCCTGCAGGTCATTCATAATTTAATTCTTCACATCTTGGGAAAAATAAAATATAGAAAAGGGGTGATCTCAAATGCCTAGTAAGGATAACAATATAGTGGAAACTTTCATAAATAATAAAAAACATTTTAGGTAATTTATAACTAAAACAAAAGCCTTTTAAACTTGAACTTCAACATAGTATAGAAAAAATAAAATGAAATAATTCCATTTACATATTCACATGGATATTCTACTAATAGAATAATCACATGAAATATCAATAACCATTTTCATAATGATGGAATTCATAATGCGAGACTACCATAACCACATAGCCAAGGCCTCGTGCCAAGACTACAAATAAGATTTTTTCAAGGCCTTGTTCCAAGACACTAGTTTGTCTCATGAGACCTACCGATGCATCGTGGAGCTTTAGCGGGCTCCACCCGTCACATATGAAGTCCAATGCATTCCTCATATGAACATGTTTAAACATAACATAAACATTCGTATTAAAACTAGCATACGAAATGTCAATACTCTCTCCATAAACCATGAATCGTATAAAAATAACAAATCCACGGTCAAACATATCACAAAACCTTCAATACAATATAGATGTTTTGTATCATAATAAATCAACTTCAAACAAGCGTAAAATCCATCAAAGGATGTTCACATAGATGAAATCAAAACTCTTTTTAGAGAAATATCTCTTTCTATTTTTGAAATCATTTAAGAGTCATATATTTATAAAATAAAAAATTTTCTTTGAAAATATTATTATATTCTTTTAAGGGAAGCTTCGAATATTTTATAATGGCGTAAAATAGCCTCACCCTTCGTATAAGTTAAAAAAAACATTCTTACCTTAATTCTATCGAAAAGGTTAAAAAGGACCTTGTTTGGAAAACGACGGAAAGATTCCTTTATAAACCACATATAAAATTCAAAAAGGGTATAAATGACTTTAACCCAAATTCTAGTAAATAATAAAAATGTTTTGAAATACATTTTTAAGAAACATGGATGTGGATGATAAAGATATCTAAGTAGATTATTACGTATAAACAACCTCGGATAATGAAGAGATTGTGAAATAAACCCTTACCTTGTACTTTTCCTTGGTTGGGGTAGGTTAACCTACTGTATAATGGTGAAATAATTGTTATTGAATTCTACAATAATCATATATATTATTATGTTATCATATATGATCTTTTAACATTTCTTTGTTAATAATATCTTAGTATTATCGCTGTTTCGGGTGCTAACTTACTCGTTTTCTTTTATAAGTTTTGTTACGTAAGACATTTTTGTCATGGATAGGTTGTATCTTATTCATATCCAGAATGATATCAAGTCCTTAAACATTATTTTTAAAACATCAAGTGGTAATTATACTTGAATGGATATGATGGAGAATGAATCTCATCGCGTTCGTTGAGACTGTAGTCCGTACGTACGCACGAGCGACGATATCATTATTTTGATATTAAAATAATATATAATTGGATTTTATATCATATATAAAGAATAATTATCATGTTATATTTATTATTTATATGAATTAAAAATCATTATTGTACCCATCCAAATAATAATATATATTGAATTACAATTACCCCACGACGTGGAGACGGTAAGCCATACGTACGCACGTATGGTGAAATGTTATTCAAAGGATGGATAGAATACTGAATATGGTTGTACCATATTTATATTAATATTACATTATATAGGAGATACTGGAGTTATTATTTTATAATGGGAATAACAAATAAAGATGAAGTGGAAGATGAAAGGAACTTGAAAAAGGGTGGTGAAAACATTACCTCTTCTTCGGGTTCTTCCTTTTGATTTGGTTAAAAGGGATCCATAGTATTGCTTTATGACTAAAGGAAGGTCTTTGGGATGAATTTAGGGAAGTTGGGAGAGTATTTGGGCAGGGTTTTGCTGAACCAAAATGCTTTGAAGGTGTGAATTAATGAGAAGGAGGAGTGCCCTTTTATAAGAGGGGTGAGGGGCACCTTTGGAAAAGCTAGAAATATTATTTTATAATAAATTCATATTCAGTTTATAATGGCTCAAAAGTAGATTATTTAAAGGTTAAGGTGGGGATAGGTCTAAAAACACTCAACCAATATGATTTAGATAGGTTTGGGTTACTATATTAACCATATCTTTAAGTATTAACTCTTAGTTAATTAGTTTCACTTTTACAATGTCTCTTTGTATTTTTATAGTATATGGTTTATAAACATACTATATACATCCAAGATACCCCCAAGTGGTCCATTAATGACACACCTATCATGATATAAGTCTCTTGGCCGAACCTTATATTTTTAGGAATTTAGTCTCAAGTAATAATATAATATTGTTTTTAAAAACTCTTTTATGTCAATTTTGAAACTATTCAATAGTTGATTTTTTTAAAAATCATAACAGAATTTTTACTTCGAAAACCTTTAATTAAATCATTCCTAACATATCATATTAACCTATAAAATTATTTTAATTCATAAAAACTCTCAAATTATATTTATTTGAGTATTTATAATATCAATTACTTTAATTTTTCACTATTATGGTAATTACTGCATCATCATTGTGTCATAAATAAATTATATTATATAAGTTCTAAAAATTATAAATAAAATATACTTTTTAGGAAATCTTTTTATCTTTCTGAAGAATATTTACAGTCTAATATCCAACATATATAACCCTAGTAAAAAATTGTTTTTTTAAACGATATATACTTATGTCATTTTTGTATTTATTTTAACTTAATTAAAATAATGTGTCCCTATCACCTACAAGTGGCTCCATGGGGTCCAAAAATCAACTCAAAGATGCCCATGGTCTGAAATGTATCCACCAATAAGGTTAGGACACGTTTTAGGGTAATTTAGTATTATTATAATATTATTTTTTAACCCTTATTTACCGGATTTACCTTTTAACCATGGTAAATAAAATATTTACTGAAGTAATTATTCAAAATGTATAAAAATAAAAGTTACATATTTACACAATTTGGACATCCTGATTCCAAATATGGAATCCTTTTTTCCAAATTCAAAACACAGAAGTCGCAGAAATTAATTAAAAATTAATTCCCGCTGTCAAACAAAAAGCGTGTTTTTAAGATATAATAGCTATCAAAAGACTGATACTTGTTTTTGTCCGGTTTAATTGTGAAATTATGTCTAATGACCAAAATTGTATTAAATGGTAAAAAAATATTCTAAATATAATTTAAAACCACTCAAATTCATAATTTATCACTATTAATTATTTTTATAAAAAAAAGTTTTTTTTAATTAAAATTTAGTAATTTTCACTATTCATCAAAATATTAAAGTTGTCCGAAAAGTACCAAAATTTCACCTTAGGCTAAATTCGATACTCCGAATCCAAAAATGAAGTCCATTTTGAGAGTTAAAATTTCTAAAATTTTAAAAAGTAGGTATTACTATTCATAACGGCTAGTTTGATCGGTTGTGGTGCGTGTTAGAACTCGATATTGCGTACAACACACGCTATTGCATTATTCAAAGAGAAGCGTACTGTAGAATCTTGGGGTGTTACAACCATTTTTTTAAATAGTCAAACAGATCAATAAATTAGACATTTTAGAGGAATATTACTATTGAAATTTCAATTTCCTTCTCTTACATTTCAATATATAAGTGAATTTAGTTTTAAAAAGACTAGATCCTTGAATAAATTGGAATCTAAATACCCAAATTCATTTTAGTTATCATTCTTATTAAAATAATAATTTTTATGATTTTAAATATATTTAATTTTCATCCACAAAAAAATTCATTAAAGAATAATATTTTCTCGTGTCATAAGTTATTATAATTAAATGAATATTATCAAAATGGAGTGATTATAGATCATTATAATCCGAATCATAGACTTTAACATCAAACCTCTCTAGTAGGATGTGAATTTTCTTCTATATCACTTTTTCATTTGAAATATGTTCAAATCTGCTGATCATTCTCATATTTTCATATTTCTTTCTAAATCATTCATTAATATTTTTATCATCTAGAATAACAATAACATCATACATTAACCTACAAACACTCATAGACACACACACTGGCACACACACAAAGACACACACACACATTATATTCCACTTCACATATGTCTATCATTCATCGATATTTTAATGATTTACTAATAAGAATTTTTTATTTTAATTCAATTTCTTTTATAAAAAACACTATTTGATTGTATAAGAAATAAGTAATGCAGAGAATGTACATCAATTTAATGACATAAACACTTATAAGTGAAATTTCATTTCTGAATGGATAAAAGAATTATTACATAATGTAGGTATAGAAATTACCTGTGATTATTTGGTTATTTTGACACATAAAATACAGAATGTCTCCTTTAATGGAATATAAGGCATCAAAAAAATTATAATTTAGTCATTGTACATTGAAAACTAAGATTATTATATTAATGCTTTCTATAAATTATAATTGATAGAGATGAAAAAAGTGATGGATTTTAAAATTGTTATCATACCGTATGAAGCACATTTATCACTGATTTTTAGGGATATGGCATCACTAGGATTTTCCCATAACCAATCCCAAGTCGAGATTCAATGGCTAATCATGTAGGAAACTATTTATTTGACAATATAAAGATTATCATGATAATTACCCAAAACATGATAGTTCAAATTCCTAATGAAAGAACCACTATCACACATTTTACCATTATGGTGTAAAAAGGTGTAATAAAATGCTTTGTATATAAATATAAGAATAGGGTTTTTTGATATTTTTTAGAAACATAATGATTGTATTTAACCTTTTTTATTATTATATTATAAATGATAATTTAATTTGATAGAAAAAATAAATTTTTGTTATGAGGAAATAAAAACATTATTTTTTGGAAATTATATCACTTCAATTAAAGGTTTTTTTATAAATTCTCTAAATTAGTAAATAAATATTATTTTTAATAAATATTTATATTAAATAAATATTATTTAAAAATGAATGATAAATAATTTTCAGGAAGTATAACAAAATATAAATAAAATTCATAGTGTTTATCATAATAAAAATTAATATTTTTATTTAAATATGGATTTTATTTGAAATTTTAAATTAACGTATTTAGAGAATTTTTTTTAAAAAATGAATATTAATTTTGAAATAAAAAAATCAATATTTTATAATTGATTTTCCTAAATAATATTAATGAGAAAATTCATAGTCTTTGTATAGTCAAATATTTGTCTAAAAATTTAATTTTGTATAAATATATTGTCTAAATTATGTCACAATAATAACCAAAAAGTATTTTTAAAAATTATAAAATATATTCCATCCAAAAAATATATTTAAAATATAATGTATTCTTTTTTTGATGTTTTTTGATTAATTTTATAAAACCATAATAAAACCTTTATAACCTTAATTATATTTGAATATTTAAAAATAAATTCATTATTAAAATGACTGACATACAAATCAAGAATGGATTTATTTTATTATGATATATTATTGGACTTATAAAATATAAAAATCCACTCCTCTTTGGTAAAAAATATTGAGTGGTTTTGGGTTGTGGTTATTTTATTTTATAGATTCTGAAACCCTTTATTGTAAATTATTTAAGAATTTCCCAATGCACTCAACACCCATGCTGAATTAATTTCCTCTTACTCAAAAACTATATATCCCAACAAGGGTTTTCTAATTCTATTAATTATCCCCTACCAATATTTAAGATGTTTTTTCATAAGGTAAGGGGTTATCTCCTCCACCTATTTATTCAAGTGATTTGTTTGTATTATGCCATTATATTTTTGATTTTTACATGTTAGAATGTGTTTTTCTAAAAATTACTATCATTTGGATTTTAATTTAATGATATACTACTTATCCCTCAAAATGAACCCTTCTATGAATCACTATGAACACCCATTATGATTTTGATATTAACCTCTAAAATTCCATATAATTTTTTTCTGTATAGAATACCCATATACATTTACACACAAGGGTATCCACCATGATGTAGTTGTACATAATATTTTTTGGAGATCTATATATATAACCCACACTCACTAACCACGATAATAAAATTTATGAAATGATTTATTATGTTGAATTGTATTTAAAAAAAAAACAAATGAATGTGCATTATTTGAATGTCAAAATTTTTCCCAGAATTATATATCCCATTAAAGAATTGTGTAATTTTTTCATCATCATAAACCATTTATGGTTTTTGTGAGGTCACCCTAATCACACTATATTATGCCGTCTCAGTGTTTATCATTGACTTATTTTTTCTGGGGGCATTTTTATGTTGTTTAATAATTCCTATATTTATTTGGTTCTATCATCTAATATCATTTTTCAATGTTCATGTTTATTATTACCAATACTTTTATATCACCTTGAATTGAATCTTGAATAACATATATTATTTTCATGATGTTATTCTTTTCCAATCCCCTTAATGGAATTTATAACATACCTGTTTTCTATGTACATCACCAGGATATCCTATGCAGTTTTAGAAGAGTGAGGGATTTTTAAAACAATTTTAAAGGGTTTCAAATAATTTTGATAAATCCATATTCCAATTTTATATGTTACTAATGTACTTACACAATTCCACTTGTATTTTTGATCATTTTTTATTATATTATTTATATATTTATTTTATAAATCATGTAACAGCCCAAGATTTTATAAAAAAATATTCTTTTTAATTTTATTAAAGCCTTGTGTTGTACGCTACACCAAAAGGAGCTTGCACAACACGCATCCTTGACTTGCCTTGCATTACACGCAATCACGACCTTCCTCGATAGCGTGTGTAATACGCAATACCGAGTTTCACTAAACAACGATATGCTATTAAAATATTATTAAAACTAGCCGTTATGAATAGTAATAACCACTTTTTAAAACTCTGTAAATCTTATTTTTCAAAATGAACTTCATTTTTGGATTCGGAGTATCGAATTTAGCCTAAGGTGAAATTTTGGTACTTTTCGGATAACTTTCATATTCTGATGAATAGTGAAAATTACTAAATTATAATTAAAAACAACTTTTTAATCGAAATAATTAATAGTGATAAATTATTAATTTGAGTGGTTTTAAAGTATATTTAGAATATATTTTTACAATTTAATACAATGTTGGTCATTAGATGTAATTTCACATTTAAACCAGACATAAACAAGTGTCAATCTTTTAATAGATATTGTTTCTTAAAAACACGCTATTTGTTTTAACAGCGGGATTTAATTATAAAATTAATTAATGCAAATTATATGATATGAATTTGGTAAAATAGACTTCATTTTTAAATTCAGAATATGAAATATATCTTAGGATGAAATTTTGGCATTGTTCTGAAAAACATCAATTTTTGATGAATAGTGAAACTACTAAGTGGTAGTTAAAAAAATTAATTTCTTCATAAATCTTAATTTTACCGCTTCTGTGAATGGAATTTCAAAAATCCGAGAGACACGGTTGATGTCAGTAAGTAAAATGTGGTTCAATGAGATGAAAATAATTTTTGGTGAATAGTAACTTTTTACTTTTTTTTACCACGGTTAATAGTAAATAGGGTAACTAAGGGTAAATATGATATTACTATTACCCTAACACATGTCCTAATTCTATTGGATAAGTGTAATTCGACCAAAAACAACCTTATGTATATAATATGACCATTTAGGTCCACTTGGATTAGATTATGACATTTAATATTATATTATTTAATGAATTGTTAAAATAGTTAAAATCAAAGTTTAATAACTAAAACATTTTTAATATGGGGTTATACATAAGATAAATTCGACTATAAATATTCATTAGAAATCTAAAAAGATTTCCTACATAATTATATTTTATTTATAATTTTTAGACTTTAAATAAATTAATTTATTTATGACACAACGATGATGCAGTAATTACCCTTTTAAGGAAATATTAACATAATTGATGTTATAAATGCTCAAATGAATGTAATTTGAGACTTTTTATGAATTACACTAATTTTATAGGTTACTATGATATATTAATGTTGATTTAATCAACTTGGTTCGAACATATAATTCTTTTATGACTTTCACAAAAATCATATATCAAATAGTGTCAAAATTGACACAAAATAGTTTTTAAATCAAATATTATATTATTAATTGTTATTGTATTCCTAAAAATCTAAGGTTCGGCCAAATGACTTAGATAAGGATATATATATTAATAATAAACAATTTGGGGTTCGTTTGGCATGTTATAGTAAGTGTATTAACCATATAGTGAAAGAAAACAAAAAGACACGGTAAAAGTTAAATTAATTAACTTAGAGTTAAATCTAATTGATAAGGTTAAAATAATACCCTAAACTTGTCTAAATCTTATTGGTTGATAGGATTTCGACCCATCCCCACTTTAGCTTCGAAATAAGACCCTTTGGAACCATTATAAACTGATTTTGACTTTAATATAAAATAATATTTTGAGATATTCCTAAGGTGCCCCTCTCCTCCCTTATAAAAGGACACCTCCTCCCCCTCCTCCTCACACCAATTGGAGCCCTCAAGCTCGGCCAACCCCTGCCATTTTCTCCTCTCCACTTCCCTAGAATAATCCTAGAGGTCCTGGTCTTCTCCAAAGACCAATCTTAGTTCCTTAAGTGGAGGATTCAAAGAGGCGTTCCAAAGAAGAGGTAATATCCATTACCGATCTTTTCAATTTCTTTCTTCTTCAACTTCTTCTTCTTTAGTTGTTTCATGATAAAGTAATAACATCAATATTACTTACATACTGATATGTTATTATAAATATTAAACAACCCTAATTCACCTTCTATCCATCCTACGGAAAAATGAAATCACCGCGCGTGCGTACGTACGGAATACCGTCTCCACGCCGTGGTGTAATCTATTTTTCCACCATCACCATACAAGGATGGGTATAATGGTGTAATGAGTAACTATATATGATTATTATGAAGTAATATTGATACTGAAATAATATATATATATACTCCAATACAATTCCATGATCATAGAAACGATATCATCACTCGTGCGTACGTACGGAATACCGTCTCCACGATGTGATGCGACTCGTTCTACATGATCTTCATTTCATAATGCTTATATAAATGAATTGAATGAATGAATATGGTATATACTACACTAATAACATTCTGTAAATGAATTATCTATAACCTAAAGATAAGAATAAGAATTTATTCGACAAAACACGCATAAGAACAAAAAGTTATAAAGACCCGAGTAACAAGTAACAATGAAATATTACTAACAAGAAGCTAATAATATGACCATATATGATATCATATCAATATTTATGATTCTGGAATAAGTCAATAACATTATTTAAACCATTATACAGGATCTTCGGACACGAACAAAGCAAATCGGACCTAAGGTAAGGGAAAATATCACAATCTCACTTTTATCCGAGATTGTTTTTACTTTGGTAATTACTGGGGTGTATTTTATCATCCACATCCATGTTCCCTGAATATGTAATATTATTTCCATCCTTCTACAATAGTTTATATCCAATTTTACCCTTCATTGAGTTTTTAGCAAATGATATGAAAGGAAACTTTTGTCGTTTTTTTCATACAAGGTACTTTTTGACTTTTCCGACAAAAGTACGAAGAATGTTTTTTTAACGTATACGGCATGAATGGATTTTTAAAACATTATTTCCAAGAATCTTACTTTACAAGTTTTCACGTTTATTTTTAATCAACTTCTTTTAATTTAATGTTTTATGACATGTTAAGAAAGGAAAAATGTTTTTAAAGAAGACAGGATATTTTCCTCAAGAATTCATTTCAAGTGTTTTTTTAAAACTATTTTTCCATCTAAGATGACGTTATTTTATATGTATGTTTCAAGTAAAATGTCTCTATGATTTAAATGGTTTCAGTTTTCTTATGATGAAATGATATCAACTGTTTATGGATTATGATGGCATGATGTTTAAGAATCCCATTTTATTACATGGGTTATGAAATGATGTATGATTTATGATTTTGTGGCACACATAAGAATGGTATCATTATGAGATGGGTGGGACCTATATCTCCCTCCAATGCATTGGGTAATGATTTTATATCTCATGAGATAGACATGGCTGGAACGGATGGTTATTTCGGTTCAGTGATACAGGACTGAAACGAGGAGTGAACTCGGTTCAGAAAGGGACTTTGTCCACTAAGATAGTCTTGGCAATGAGTCATGACTAACAAGAAATGATTTTCCATGATTATGTGTGCATGCCACAAAGTTTCAAGTTTTATGTTATGATTATGGGGATCTCATTTTCCCTTCTATGATTTATCCCATGTTATGAAATTATGATCTCTTTTGCAGGTTAAGATTTCCAAAAGTTATGTGCTTATGTATATGATGTGATTGATATTTCTTTTGTTTACCTTTACTGAGCATTTGAGCTCACCCTTTTATGTTTTCTTTTCCCCAGGATATAAAAAAAGGTTTTAGGTATAAAAAGGAAGAAGATCTTTATGGGAGATGTTGAAGATATTTCACCACGATTAGAAGATTATATTCCGAGTTTCCAAAGACACTAAACTATTACGGTCCTTGTGTGTGTGTTTTTGTTATGTACTAAGTATTCCGAAAATGTAATGTAATGTCCATGTACGTCAAGATACGAGTCTCTACAGTTGGTATCAGAGGAAAGGTTTAGTCAACCTTTGGAAACTAGGATGCGAAAACGTTAGTGAGATCCCTAGAGATATTTCTAAGGTATGTCTAGGGATGTCTCTAAGGTTAAGTATACGTATAGGTTATAGTCCTAGAATTGCGCTAACGATCTTCGAATTTAACCTAAGATGTTAGATATTGAGTGTACTACCCCTTTATTATGTTGTTTTCCCTAGCATGATTTTTGCCTCTCATACTATTCTTTTGGGGTTTTAGACGATGGCTGGAACCCGAAGGAACCGTGTTAATGCGGAATGTGATGGGCAATGCAATGATTGTCCCCCTGAGCAACCAAACGATATGGGAGCCGGAATGCAAAATCTTGTAGCCATGCTCACACAACTTTCTCAAGCTATGAATCATGCAGGACTTCCAAACGAGCAAAGGAAGGAGCAACATTCTATTGAATCCTTCATGAGGCAGCGTCCACCTTCTTTCAGTGGGTCTACTGATCCATTAGTTGCTGAACAATGGATTAGTACTACTGAAAAGATATTTTTAGTTCTTCAATGTTCTGAACATGATAAAGTCATCCTAGCAGTGTATCGTTTGGAAGGAGATGCTGATCAATGGTGGAATCTTATTAAGAATACGAGGCAAAGGGATGAAATTGAGTCTATGGAATGGGACGAGTTCAAGAACTTATTTTTCAATAAGTACTTCCCTCGTATTCTCCGAACAAAGATGGAGAAAGAGTTTCTTGAACTGAAGAAAAGGGATGATGAATCTGTTGGTACCTATGAAGCGAATTTTACAAGACTTGCAAGGTACGCTTCTGGTATTATCATCCAACCTGAAAGTAAAGTTGATCGATTTTTCAGTGGCTTAAAACCAAGTCTTCGAAGGGCATTAGCTATAAGAGACTTCAGTAGCTATGAAGAAATTGTGCGTTGTGCTATCAAGGTAGAAATGGAAGTTAGTGTTACATATCCATCTCATGGGTTTGACAAGAAACGAAAGATGGAGTTCAAGGAGAAAACTCAGAATAATGGTGAAAAGAAGATGAATGTTTCCTTATGCACAAAGTGTGGAAAGAAGCATGATGGAGATTGTCTTAAAGGGACTAGAAAATGTTTTAAGTGTGGAAAAGAAGGTCATCGAGCAGCTGAGTGTCGAAGTAATGGAAAATGGGATTCTAATGAAGTGAATAAAGCAAACACTGCAGAGAACGTACAACCAACACTTCAATGCTTCAAGTGCAAGGAAATGGGGCATTATGCTAATAAATGCCCTAATCCAAGGGTTAGTGATGATCGACATGAGCAACCGCTTAAGGCAAAGGACAAAGGGAAGTCACATGCGATCACTATTGGCAATGTTGAATATGACAACGATGTGGTGGAATGATTAAGTGTTTATGTAATGGGATTCCAAAATAATGTTGTATCTTGGAATATTGGAATATTTATGTATTGGTCTAATGTGGTATTCAAAGTGATTGAGATATTATGCGCATAATGAAGGGAAAACGAGAAAATAAAATGTTTAACAGTATTCATGAGCTCATGATTGATATAAGGACTAAGTGATATCATGGTTTGAGTATATAGAATTTTGAGGATTTTAGTATGTGGAAGGTGTTAACTTTTAACTGCATTCATGTTTTCACTAAGGTATTCAAGAGAATACACGATTAAGGACTTTGAATGTTTGGAATGTGACCAACAAAACATATCTTATGATATATGGGGATCGATGATGGTGTTAAATCTCTGGTAATCATTTTCACTATATTATGAGAGTCGACTGCAGTATTATTGATTAGCCTAAAAGATTGGAATGGATTATGTTGGACATAAGTTAGTATTGCTTGTTTTTTCGATATTATTTATGGGATGTTATATAGTTTTGGAAAAAGGACAACCTGCAGGACGGGCGACAGCCCATCGCTTCGGACAAGGCTGTGGGAATCGAACCCACAACCGAAGTGCGACTGGCCTTTATCGCCTACCACTGGCCTACAGGAAGTCCCTGTTTAGTAGAAACTAGTTTTATTATATTAAGCAGTATGATATATGAAGTATAAGTCCATTTTAGGAACCATATATGATTAATCTCACTATAGATCGACTTATGCATATAATTTTTGCTAACCTTTTGTTTGAGACAGATGGAATGACCCGTTATTCTATCACATGATCTGCTAACACTTCATGAATAACAAATTCAACTTCATTTATTTAAGAGATGAAGTGGAAATTGTTCAAGGCACGAACAACAGTGAGATTGTACCAAAATAAAGTAAGTATTTATTCTAATTCAAATTTTCAACTTTAGGGAAATGATCTTGAAAACCAAAAATGTTGTCCTAGTGATATTATACCTGATGAATCAGATGGTACCTTATATCATCACAAATCTATGGATTTGTGATTACTGGCTTTTCCATAGCCATGTTCTCTACCACTCTCCATCAGAACATGATGGTTAGATTTCTCTTCCATATCCATATTTTCACCTATGTGGAAACCCAATGATTAGTTTATTTGGGTAACCGTTACGTTTCATACTTTTATTTTTAAAGATTGGTTTTGATATTCCTTTTTACGATGTGGGTTTCTATTAAAGAAACTTTTCGAATAGTAAACCATTTATAACCCCGACGAATTTCGAGGGCGAAATTCCTTTTAAGGGGGGTAGAATGTAACAGCCCAAGATTTTATAAAAAAATATTCTTTTTAATTTTATTAAAGTCTTGTGTTGTACGCTACACCAAAAGGAGCTTGCACAACACGCATCCTTGACTTGCCTTTCATTATACGCAATCACGACCTTCCTCGATAGCGTGTGTAATATGCAATACCGAGTTTCACTAAACAACGATATGCTATTAAAATATTATTAAAACTAGCCGTTATGAATAGTAATAACCACTTTTTAAAACTCTGTAAATCTTATTTTTCAAAATGAACTTCATTTTTGGATTCGGAGTATCGAATTTAGCCTAAGGTGAAATTTTGGTACTTTTCGGATAACTTTCATATTCTGATGAATAGTGAAAATTATTAATTATAATTAAAAACAACCTTTTTAATCGAAATAATTAATAGTGATAAATTATTAATTTGAGTGGTTTTAAATTATATTTAGAATATATTTTTACAATTTAATACAATGTTGGTCATTGGATGTAATTTCACATTTAAACCAGACATAAACAAATGTCAATCTTTTGATAGATATTGTATCTTAAAAACACGCTATTTGTTTTAACAGCGGGATTTAATTATAAAATTAATTAATGAAAATTCTATGATATGAATTTGGTAAAGTAGACTTCATTTTTAAATTCGGAATATGAAATATAGCTTAGGATGAAATTTTGGCATTGTTCTGAAAAACATCAATTTTTGATGAATATTGAAACTACTAAGTGGTAGTTAAAAAAATTAATTTCATCATAAATCTTAATTTTACCGCTTCTGTGAATGGAATTTCGAAAATCCGAGAGACACGGTTGATGTCAGTAAGTAAAATGTGGTTCAATGAGATGAAAATAATTTTTGGTGAATAGTAACTTTTTACTTTTTTTTACCACGGTTAATAGTAAATAGGGTAACTAAGGGTAAATATGATATTACTATTACCCTAACACATGTCCTAATTCTATTGGATAAGTGTAATTCGACCAAAAACAACCTTATGAATATAATATGACCATTTAGGTCCACTTGGATTAGATTATGACATTTAATATTATATTATTTAATGAATAGTTAAAATAGTTAAAATCAAAGTTTAATAACTAAAACATTTTTAATATGGGGTTATACATAAGATAAATTCGACTATAAATATTCATTAGAAAGATAAAAAGATTTACTACATAATTATATTTTATTTATAATTTTTAGACTTTAAATAAATTAATTTATTTATGACACAACGATGATGCAGTAATTACCCTTTTAAGGAAATATTAACATAATTGATGTTATAAATGCTCAAATGAATGTAATTTGAGACTTTTTATGAATTACACTAATTTTATAGGTTACTATGATATATTAATGTTGATTTAATCAACTTGGTTCGAACATGTAATTCTGTTATGACTTTCACAAAAATCGTATATCAAATAGTGTCAAAATTGACACAAAATAGTTTTTAAATCAAATATTATATTATTAATTGTTATTGTATTCCTAAAAATCTAAGGTTCGGCCAAATGACATAGATAAGGATATATATATTAATAATAAACAATTTGGGGTTCGTTTGGCATGTTATAGTAAGTGTATTAACCATATAGTGAAAGAAAACAAAAAGACACGGTAAAAGTTAAATTAATTAACTTAGAGTTAAATCTAATTGATAAGGTTAAAATAATACCCTAAACTTGTCTAAATCCTATTGGTTGATAGGATTTCGACCCATCCCCACTTTAGCTTCGAAATAAGACCCTTTTGAACCATTATAAACCGATTTTGACTTTAATATAAAATAATATTTTGAGATATTCCTAAGGTGCCCCTCTCCTCCCTTATAAAAGGACACCTCCTCCCCCTCCTCCTCACACCAATTTGAGCACTCATGCTCGGCCAACCCCTGACATTTTCTCCTCTACACTTCCCTAGAATAATCCTAGAGGTCCTGGTCTTCTCCAAAGACCAATCTTAGTTCCTTAAGTGGAGGATTCAAAGAGGCGTTCCAAAGAAGAGGTAATATCCATTACCGATCTTTTCAATTTATTTCTTCTTCAACTTCTTCTTCTTTAGTTGTTTCATGATAAAGTAATAACATAAGTATTACTTACATACTGATATGTTATTATAAATATGAAACAACCCTAATTCACCTTCTATCCATCCTACGGAATAATGAAATCACCGCGCGTGCGTACGTACGGAATACCGTCTCCACGCCGTGGTGTAATCTATTTTTCCACCATCACCTTACAAGGATGGGTATAATGGTGTAATGAGTAACTATATATGATTATTATGAAGTAATATGGATACTGAAATAATATATATATATACTCCAATAAAATTCCACGATCAGAGGAACGATATCATCACTCGTGCGTACGTACGGAATACCGTCTCCACGATGTGATGCGACTCGTTCTACATGATCTTCATTTCATAATGATTATATAAATGAATTGAATGAATGAATATTGTATATACTACACTAATACCATTCTGTAAATGAATTATCTATAACCTAAAGATAAGAATAAGAATTTATTCGACAAAACACGCATAAGAACAAAAAGTTATAAAGACCCGAGTAACAAGTAACAATGAAATATTACTAACAAGAAGCTAATAATATGACCATATATGATATCATATCAATATGTATGATTCTGGAATAAGTCAATAACATTATTTAAACCATTATACAGGAGCTTCGGACACGAACAAAGCAAATCGGATCTAAGGTAAGGGAAAATATCACAATCTCACTTTTATCCGAGATTGTTTTTACTTTGGTAATTACTGGGGTGTATTTTATCGTCCACATCCATGTTCCCTCAATATGTAATATTATTTCCATCCTTCTACAATAGTTTATATCCAATTTTACCCTTCATTGAGTTTTTAGTAAAAGATATGAAAGGAATCTTTTGTCGTTTTTTTTCGTACGAGGTACTTTTTGACTTTTTCGACAAAAGTACGAAGAATGTTTTTTTAACGTATACGGCATGAATGGATTTTTAAAACATTATTTCCAAGAATCTTACTTTACAAGTTTTCAAGTTTATTTTTAATCAACTTCTTTTAATTTAAAGTTTTATGACATGTTAAGAAAGGAAAAATGTTTTTAAAGAAGAAAGGATATTTTCCTCAAGAATTCATTTCAAGTGTTTTTTTTAAACTATTTTTCCATCTAAGATGACGTTATTTGATATGTATGTTTCAAGTAAAATGTCTCTATGATTTAAATGGTTTCAGTTTTCTTATGATGAAATGATATCAATTGTTTATGGATTATGATGGCATGATGTTTAAGAATACCATTTTATTACATGGGTTATGAAATGATGTATGATTTATGATTTTGTGGCACACATAAGAATGGTATCATTATGAGATGGGTGGGAACTATATCTCCCTCCAATACATTGGGTAATGATTTTATATCTCATGAGATAGACATGGCTGGAACGGAAGGTTATTTCGGTTTAGTGATACAGGACTGAAACGAGGAGTGAACTCGGTTCAGAAAGGGACTTTGTCCACTAAGATAGTCTTGGCAATGAGTCATGACTAACAAGAAATGATTTTCCATGATTATGTGTGCATGCCACAAAGTTTCAAGTTTTATGTTATGATTATGGGGATCTCATTTTCACTTCTATGATTTATCCCATGTTATGAAATTATGATCTCTTTTTCAGGTTACGATTTCCAAAAGTTATGTGCTTATGTATATGATGTGATTGATATTTCTTTTGTTTACCCTTACTGAGCATTTGAGCTCACCCTTTTATGTTTTCTTTTCCCCAGGATATAATGAAAGGTTTTAGGTATAAAAAAAAGAAGATCTTTATGGGAGATGTTGAAGATCTTTCACCACGATTAGAAGATTATATTCCGAGTTTCCAAAGACACTAAACTATTACAGTCCTTGTGTGTGTATTTTTGTTATGTACTAAGTATTCCGCAAATGTAATGTAATGTCCATGTACGTCAAGATATGGGTCTCTAAAAATAATTAGTTAATTTTTATAAAAATATTGGTTTTCATAATAAAATATTAAATTCTTTTGATCAAAATTTACAATAGTAGAAATATCAGTATAATGTGGAATACCATTAGTCTCTTCCTCCAAGACATCATAACAAAAATATTATATAATAGGAAACATCCTTTAAATCCATAAAATATGAAATTTCAAATGTAATTTATAAATCCAATAACCATTATATGCAATCAAATTTTTGATAAAAACTATTAACACAATGAAAAAACTCTAAAACTTTAGACTCAAAAATGAATATCATGAATGAATCCAAACTCACTCTAATTCATCTTAAAAAGACACTTAGAGTCAGTGAAATAATTGAGATGTGATTTATTTATTGATTATAAATTTCTTTCATTTATTATTTATTCAGATAGACTTTATCACCTATTTGTATATATAAAATGATTATTTTCAGACACACTTGATGACAAATACAGTGTAATAGTATATTTACAATTTTCTCCCCTGAAAAATTAATGATAAATAATTACCATGATCCAAGATCCATAGATTCCTTACATCTCCTTAGCAACATAATTTAAGTACAAATGGTCATGAAATATCTCCATACTCATTGTATACATATCTTGCTTTTTTGGAGATCTTACGACACTATTAAAATAATAAATTTATTTATTTTTCAAGAATAAAAAATTCATTAACATAACTAGATTTTATAAATAGTTTTTGTATTCCTTCTTATTTTCCTCCCATTAATCTTCATTATACTCTACAATTATTGGTTAGTTCATCGAACTATTTAATGTTGAAAACTAAGTCTTCCTTTCAATTCTATCAAAAAGCTATTCATGATAAATTATGCTGAGATAAGTATCCAATTAAAGTATATTATAACTTCATCCATGCATGATTTATTAAAAATTATATCTCCCATTGGCCTCCATAGAAAAGAATTTTAAAATTAAATTTTTAAATAATATTTGAATATGTAATATCATTTAACTCTTTAAAACCTCTATTTATTCTTCCTTCTTCATATCCAATTTTTAAAACACATCCCTATGTTACTATAGTGTAACTACAAAGGTTTATGTTTTACAATGATTTTATACTCTGAGTAGCCTTTCATTACATCATTGAAGAAAAATTATTCATTATTTTTGGAGTCATTATCATCCTTTTCATTGATAAAAATATCATTTTTATACATTTATCGAACATCTTATGGAATGTAAAAATAATTTTTTTCATAAAAATCAAATAATTTATAAATTCCAACTCAAACATAATGAAATTTATTATTTTTTATATTTCTCAACTAATGAAAATATCCATATTTCAGCCACCTGTTCTTGGATTTGAGCATGTTATAATAAGACTCACCCCAATATGGATCCTCATATGATAGTACCCAAATTTAAATTTATCTCTATAAATGTCATGGATACCCTTATGTGATACAAATCACATAACGTTAGTCAATATATGTGGTTATGGATTACATTAAATCATGAATGAATTTTTATCACTTTTGTAGACACAAATACATATTGTATTTACATATGTCAATCTATATGAAAACACATTATATAGTTCCAACATGGATGACCAAACAATTAATCATTTCAATAAAAAAATTCAATATTTCCACAAACACATTTTTTAACACCCTTATAATTATTTAAAACAAATACAAGTAGCAATAAACATCACCTCACTTCAATTCATGAATGTTTAAATATTATTTATTTATTTACCACATATTCCTAATCCAAATACCATATCCACATCAAACTTCCCCATGTTTTCTTGTCATAAAATTTTTTATGTTTTAGAGGAAATTTATTTCTTACAAATCTACAATAATATTTATTAATATCAAAACATATATGGGGATCAACTATAGTTTAGTGTTAGATGAAAATATTTTTATAAAAAATTAATATGGATTCATGAAAAAAAGATTTAAAACAACATAAATCATAAATCTGACATCAAAATGTATGGTCTTTTTCAGGACATGTGATATTAAATATATGAATTTAAAATTCAATGAAAAAGAAATTATTCAAAGAAATAAAATTTATGAATGGTGAATAACATATAAAAGTATCATAATATCATTTATAATATATAAGCATATAAAATACAATCTTTTATCAACACACATTATCATGTAATATATCACATGGTTGAAAAGGTTTGATAGTTGACTATTTAAACACCATATCAACATAAAAAAATTTATATTAGGCTCACTCCCTTATCATTTTTAGGTAACATCATGATATATAAATTATCTCCCAATACATTGATAGATTCATAATTCTGGTCCCAATCATTAAATAAATACTGTCTAGAATTATTTTTGAATTGTGGATGTGATCACATTTATAGGTTGACAAATTTAGTAAATTAACAGTGATTTTTTTATCAGGTTTCATAAAAATTTCCATAAGTGAAAAAAAATAATGAGGTTTAAAGGTGGTGATATATTTAAAATATGTTCCTGTATAATTATAATAATCATTAATGTATTATGATAAAAATGAATCTTTTTTATATATTATATATAATAAATTAATAAAATAAATGAAATATAATTTAGGTTTCAATAAAAAATTTTCAATTTTTTTTAAAAATTAATAAAACTTGTAATTTAAATAAACACAATATTTAAGAATCATGAAAACACAAAAATAAAGGATCATAATGGAAACTAAAAAACTGTTGGAGAATTTTACCCAGTGAAAAAAGTTAAAAAAAATATCCTCTGAATTTTTTTTATAAAAAGTAAAATTAAATTGAAAATGATATTATGAAATTAAAGAAGTTGAGATAGATATATCAAAAAAATATTATGAAAAATATGTTCAGGGAAGAGAATGATTCCCAATACATATGAAGACATAAGACCTGATCTAATTATAAACATCACTAATGATGTGTTAGCATCATGATCAATAAACATTAAAATATTAACAAATTATTCTATAATTTTGTTCTTATATATATATATATATTAAATTTTATAAACATCGATTATAATGACTTATTACACATATATTATATAGTTATTGTCTATGTTCATCAATAGATATTAGTAAATTTATTTTATACATGTTTTAATGGCCATATCAATTATTATTTATTGAGAAAAATTTCATAATTACTAGATTAGTAATGGTTGTGAAATCATTTTTTTCATTGATTTATTGACCACTATTTTCTTTTTATAAATGTTTTGTGTATTTTTTTCATGAATGGAATTATTAAAAGTTATTTTTCAATTAATTTATAAATAACAATAGGTTACATTGTAATGATCAATAATTTTTATGTCACCCTTATTGGATTTTATTAATAACCAAATTTTATCATTAAAATAAAATATGAAAATAATTAATTCCAAGAAACTCATTCATGTTGGGGATAATAAAAATAGTATAAAATTGTTCATGTAGGTGGTTAAAGGATCCCAAAAAAACCCATTCACTAAAAAATGTGAAAGAGTATAGAGTAAATTATAAAAATATAGTTTTTCATAATCATAATGATTTAAATATATCTTTATAAGTGTTATGAATTAAATTTTTTTTTTAAAAAAAATTTAGTAGAAAAATAATGAAAATAAATAGATACTTACATATATAAAATTTAAACTTTATAAAGTGGGTTCCTTTAGAATTTTCTCTTTATAAATGCTTCACAAAAATCGGAGATCCAAAAAATATCAAATGTCTTTAGAAAATGGATATTTTTTAGGTAATAATATATAAGTTATATAAAATATTTTTTAGGGAGGGGTAGAGGGGGTTCCATTAACTGCATAGTATCTAGTTGAATTTCCCCAAAAACTCATTATCTAATGTGTAAGTTTGTAATAATACATCAAAATTGGATCTAATTTACAAAAAAAATACAATAGAACATTCCATAAAATCATAAACTATAAAATACATAATTTTCTCAAAGGTATAGAACATTATTTTTTGGTTTAAATTCATTAAAGAAGCCTTATAATAGTACCTAATGGAGATAAAGAGGTGTTAGGAGTTTTAGGGGCTTGTTCATATCCTAAAGCCAAGAAATCGAAGAAAACGATTTGGACACATGGTCAGTAGATACCATGTAATCTAGCCCACAAGGATTCCATAGACTCTGTGGTAGAAGATAGTGGGTACAAAGGGGCTTCAGGGTTTTTCCACAACCATGAGACCTTGGTTGTATAGATGTGTATTGCTATAGAGATTTGGAAAAAATAGTTTTTTCATGGTTTGCACATAGTTAAAAAAATTTCACACCTACTGATGTGAGGTCACCCTATGCAGTCGTAACTGGAGAAAGATTGGTGCATAGTGTGTCAAACCCTTCGTTGAAACCGTGTGCCCTAGTTTTGTTTGTGTAATTAATATTTTACACATCTTTCACCCCTATTATTTTCTTCCTTCTTCTCCAGTGGTTTTCTCATCCTCCTCTATGAATGGTGTTTCCTCGTCCATCTCCATTGGTTTTGATCTAACTCATTCAATCATACTCCAAATATCTCACCGTAAAAAGCAACATATGAAACATGGTAAGGTAATACTTCCCCTTTATTATATTTCAAGGTTCATCTTCCCTATATTTCACTATTAATACAGGAGTAATTTTATTCCTATTTTAGGAGCGTTGGATGAATCCTTAGATTTCTGCCACTCTAGGATGAATCAAAACTCAAAAATAGATGAGTAGAGTTCTACTACATTGAGGTAGGTGATCTAGGTCTTTCCCTCTTTTTTTAACCTTTTAAATAATGCATCATCCTGTCATGTGTTGGACATTCTGAAAATGTGTAACAATTTTTTTTATGGGGTTTTTAGATCATAAGTGACCTCAATTTGTGGAGAATACCATCCGAGAGTTGTTAGATCTGTCATTGGAATCCCCTTTGGGTGTTCCCACCAAAATGGCCTTTTCCCATGCCATTAATTATTAACCACCATGTGTGTTTGGGTAATCCATTTTTTTAATTCCATAAATTATATTTTTATTTGAGATGATTTGTGAACCAATAGTTATGCCCCTATAAAAATTTCATTGATTAATTATTATTTTTTGGTCCTATGATTTATGATATATCTCATTGAATTATATTTATACTATGAATTGTTCCATATATTTGAGATGGTGGTTTATCATTTTTAGGTTATACCTTATGTTTCATGTCACACAACCTCATGCAGTGGCTTATTCCATGTACCTCATAACATGTTCAAGATTTTATCATTATTTGATTTTTCCGTATTTGATTTTATTTTATTTAATTGGATGTTATGTTTCGGAAATCATGTAAGAATATGATGTTTTGATGTATTATTTATAACATGAAATATTATATGTTATTCCCTATGATATTTGATATGTATATTATGCCTCATATGAAACATGCCATGATAGAACAAAGGTTCCATTTTTATGATTCCATATATTGACTGTCCATGTTCAGTTGGCCCTACATGACACCCCGAGAGAGATACATTGGCTTTCCGTGTATGTTATCTCTAGGCGGTTTTTTGTAAAATCATGAGTGACACCAATTCCCTAGGGGAGAAACTAAGGATAAACCCTTGGAAAAACTCGTTATGTCATTCCTCAAGTTATATACCATACCCTTTTGATATAATAGTTATGGACTCATAATTCTTCATGTATAGAGTGTAAATCCCTACAATTCAAAAATAATAATACTCTATTAGATAGTGTGTACGAAACACAACACCAAGAACATTTGGGAGTATAATATCCTAATACATTATAATATATTAAATATTTTAATAAAATTAACCAAGGATATAGCTTTTAAATCCTGAAATACTAATTTAACAAGTGTCACATGAAATACTGATTTTCTTCTATGACTTGAATTACACATAAGAACATGTTTTAATGATAAAAATATATTAAGAAAACATTATTATTTAATATATTAATTTTTAATCTAGTTATAAATTAGATGTTCTGAATTGGATTTACTATCTTATAAATATATATGGTTTATAAAAATTTAAAATTAATTCATAAGTATCAAATTAACTGTAAATTGATATATGATCCAATTGAATATAAAGGAAATGTTTTTATAGAAAACTTTTTAATGCCCATAAAGTTATTTTACCCTAATAAATCTAATTAAGTATAATTAGTAAGTGATGTTAATGTATTATATATATATATATCATTAAAAATATTTTAAATATTCAACCAATAGATTTGATATCCATAATATAGGAACAAACCCAATTGTGTGCAAAAAACATATATTTTTATAAAGGTCGTTTTACTTCATTTTAATAAACAACCTACTTTAAATCGATTTTTTGGAACTTTTAATGATTTTATAATTAAATATAAACTTAATATTTTAAATAGGAACATAATAATTATTTCATAGAAAATTTTGGGTATTTTTATGTGAAGTTTGATTTTATGATGAATATTGAAAAGTAAAAAAATTGAAATAAAAACTTTTTTTTAATCTAATTCATTTAGAAAATAATTTCAATATTTATTAATTTTAAAGTTTAATTAGATAAATTTTAAATAAATTAATAAAATATAGTTCATTAAAACTAATTCTACATTGATATTATATATAAAAACATAGCCAACATTTGAAAATTTTTACATTAAAAACCCGCATTCTGATCCCATATCCAGGATTTTTTAAAATGAAATTTCTTCCAATTATGTGATTTAAATATGGAAAATTGGATTTCATATTTGGAATCTGAATAATTTATAATTTCTAATATATTCAAATAACTTTTTTTAACAAAAATAATTTTAAATTAATTAAATTTAATTACAATGATTAAGTGAAAAATTAGCTTAACAAGGGACTAAACCATAAACTTAGGAGAAAAAATGACATCGGAACTTATCAAGAATCCATTTTCGCCATATTTTGACTATATCCACCCTTGTCTCGAATTTTGTATATTATTTATATAAGAGACTTGTTTATTATTACTCATTAATTTATGATTTATTACATAAAATTTCAATTAGTAGAACCCAAAAGATTTATAATTATTGTTTGTTTGGGAATTAGGTACATAGTATAATATCATGAGCATGGGATACAACACCATTATTGAAAACTCCATTAATATGCTTATAAAATTCCATGTAATTTCAAACTCTATGGATATCATGGGGACAAACCTAAGAATTGGGGGTCTATAATGCATGGTAAGTGAATAAACATAGAATAAGGTGATACAAGTTAGATAATAGGCATATAAGTTGGGAACAAAGAGAGTATGAATCATAAACATAAATAATAATACATGATATAACATGATAATCAAAACTTGGAAAATGTGGAAACAACATAAAACAATGCAACATAAACACAAGTCATGGATAAACAGCAATGAAATTATTGTGTAAAAAGCCCCATAAAAGAATCTGGTTCACACCCTATACCAACATGACATATCATGGTAATAAACATTTCCTGATGATATGGTTCATGCTTTAATTATTCTGGATTTTTATCTTGAGTATTTAATCTTGGTTTCAGTGTTGTTCTTTTGAGTTAGTGAAGGATTCAAGCCATAAGTTGTTTTTTCTTTATGTTTTCAAGATTTCTCATATCTTCCTACATGATGAACTATAATGTTTTGGATAGAATCAACTCTTGATAATGGTTATTTCTGGTTTTTGGGAAATTCATTGTTTACTTCTCCAACTTATGAGAGGGTAAACGACCTCTTATTCTGAAACAATCTTCTGGATACACCTAATGGACATATATAATTTCATCTCGGAAATTTACATGAACCATCTTTGATCCAGTTTAGTAGACCCCCATGATTTGTTTGTATTGGATTTATGCTATAACATTCTATCCATATGATCTGGATCTTTTCTTGATGGGACCTTCTCTCTTGCATGATGTTTCTCCTTTCTCAAGGCAGCATCCTCACATTTATTGTTTTTTCTTAATATAGTTTGATGAATATTATGAGATTATACTACATTTCAGTGCTCTTTTTAATCTCTCTTAAATACTGTAGATCTAGGGTCCTTGGATCTAGCATGAAGTTGAGTCCCTTTATGCGTGAGGTGATTTCTTACTTAAAGACATGTTGTTTCAGTCAGTTAGATACATTGAGAATTATTTTTTGAGATTTAATACTACAACATCATCTATCTCTCTCATTTTGGTTTTTTCTTAAACTCATTATACCTAGTGAATACATTTTTACACTTTTATTTTTGTAATTTTTATTGGGTCATGAATTGTGTCACTGATTACTATCATCATTTGTCTTATAAAGTAAAATTCATGGCACACCTATCACTATAATTTCATTCTCATTCTTATGTGTTCTACATAGATCATGAAACATGGATTCATTCATCATCATAATTTATTTTATGATCATGAATCATGGAATAAATATATGTAAGGCCCCAATAATAAATTATATGATCATACATGTGAACACCCTTGATAGTAAATGGGTATGGTATTCACTACACAATTATTTTCTCATTGAAAATTGCAGTGATATTTCAGTAGCATAATGATGTTACATAAATATTCATATTATAGGATTGATGATAGAGAAGGGGATATCTTATAAAATAGAAATCAAGTTGGCAGTAAGAGTGATATGAAAAATCATATCCCAACATTAGAAATTCGAAATAGATGATAGAAGTTAAAACTGAAACATCAATAACAAAAATAATCCTAACTATATTTTGGTATGGTAATAGGTATACATTTAGGATCATGGGAGTATTAATTAGAGTTAATTGAAGCTCTCATATTTTATAAATTTAGTGGATATTTAGGTGAATATGTAAAAACATATGCCAATAAAATAAATTGGAATTTAGGAGACATAACGTAGATTAAGTGCTTGAATTGAAATTGGAAGGGAGAAATCCCTTTCCAAATTCCTACATATTAAAATTTTAGGAAAGGGTCAAATGAGAGAGAATAAATGGTATCTTATTCAAATAAAATCAATTTTACATTACATAAATGTTTAAAAATGAATTAAAATATAACCAATTGAAATTAGTCCGACTAATTTCAAATAATGTTCTTGAATAAAAAAAAGTAGTGGGAGGTCCCTTACTTGAATGTGTGACTCCAAATTCTTGGTAGGGGATTATTGAGATCATTAAGGCACCTTAGGAGGACTCTAGAGAGTAGAGGTAAGAGTAGTGACGTTCTACAAAGACCTTTAGTGTGATAAATGGGATATTGGATGGGGTTATATAGGAAAATAGGGGGATTTATTTATTATTTTTGTTTTCGACTCTACATAATAAAATAACCAAAACCACAATCCATCCCATGGGTTTCCCCATGGTTTCTGAACAAATTAAATTAGATATATTTATTTTATGAGTCTAAGGGACAAACAAAATAATATAATTCCCTCTTTTATGTGGAGGTGAGTGATAAATTTAAAGAAATGATTTTAAAACCATAAAATATTTTAATGGTTTTGGAGGATTCATAACGAATTTATAAATTTAAATAAATAAACATAAAATAAAATTATTTTAATGTAAAAACACATATTTTTCCATGTATAAATTTTATAGTAATTATTACATCACTTTTGGGTCATTATGATTTCATAATAGAAAAATTATATTTATAAGATATATAATTTTTACCTGAAAATTTGACTATCTCAAAAACTTATGAAAAGTTCCCCATAGGATAATTTGGATGTTCTTATTCAAAAAATATTCATTTTATCTAAATAATTTTATGAATATGTGAATTTTTAATTTTAAGATAAAATAAACAATTATTTAGAAATGGTGTGTTTTTTAACAATTATAGTTTTCAAACACTTATAAAAATCACATTTTTCTTTATAAAAAGTGTAATATCACTAATATTTAATAAAAGTTATTTAATAACAATATTTTATTAAAATATTTTTTTAAAAAAAATTAATTAATTCACATATTTATTAATTTAATTTGAATATCAACCAAAAAATAATTTTTTTTCATTATTTTACCAAACTAAAAATCTTTTAAAAAGTAATAATAGTAGGATAAAAATATATTCATTATTATACACAAAATGATATTCATATTCATATTTCTAGGGTATTGATACATATCCCTTGAATACATGAGAAACTTCTCTAAGAGTATGGTGTGCGGTGGTGGGACATTCATGGGGAGGTTCGAGGAACATGTTTTGGCCCTTGATCTTAATGTACTTGAACTTCTCTCGTAAAAATTTTCACTCAAGCTTAAGTTGTAGGATCTCATATTTTTCATTTATAAGGGAAAAGTCATGTGATTTTATTTCTCTTAGAATCACTGATAAATGGGATACATAGGGTATGCTCCTATATGTTGAGGTCATCAATTCCTTTTTTCCGTATCAATTGGATTTTTTAAAACATTATATATTTACTAATAATGTGATCATTGTTCAATGGCTATATTATAAATGTTAATGATACTGAATGTTCTTCTATATCCAATTGGATATAATAAAACAAAATATGTTCATGTTTTTTCTATAACCATATTAAATAATATATCATTTAATTAAAATAGAATGGGAAATTTTATTTATAATAGTTCGGGTTGTTTCGATATCCACCCTTAATAAATTTATCCCTCAAAATTTAGAACTAAAATAAATTAGTTTAACTCTACTTCATCACTTCCTCGGGTTCCAACATTTATTTTTTAAATTTGTGGTTTCTCTACAACACTTTGACAACGTGCATTGTATTATTTCATAGAATATTTTCTATACAATCTAAGATCTTCATTGTCTACTCCTCATATGGGATATAATTATATAATGGTACCACCTCTAGATTGAGTACATGTGATGGGTTTTTCATGTATATTATGATGAGGGATACATAGAATACATCATGTACTTTAGATATGATAGGGGGTGAAAGTAGATATGCAATTTCTATGATGAGATCAAGGATCTCAAAGGGGATAATTTATCTTGGAATAAGCAATACCTTATTCCCAAATCCTATCAGTTTATTCCATGGAGATATGTTGAGAAATAAAATATCTCCAACATCAAGATCTAAGTCACATTAATTATTTTTGGCATAACTATTCTGTTAACTATACGAATCCTTGATTTCTTACTGAATGGTCCTAATTTTTTCCACTATTTCCTCAACCACATCAGGACCTAGTAGTTTTCTTTTTCCAACATCATCCTAGCATGTAGGGTTTCTACAGCTCTTCCCATAAAGGGCTTTATGAGGATCCATTTAAATGCTTGATGGGAAACTATTGTTTTAAAATAACTCTACCATAGGAATATATTGATCACATATTCATAAGAAATAAATTTATCATGATCTAAATATTTATTCTAGTGTTTTGATAGTCACCTCAGATTGGACCTCATTTTGAGGGTGAAAATCAATGAAGAAGTTCAACTTAGTATTTAGAGTGTGTTGGAGACTCTTCTTTAACATAGAGGTCAATATCAAATCCTGATTGGATATAATCCATAGTGTTACTTTAGGTAGTCTCAACACGTCTCTGATTTATATCTATGTAATTTGATCTTGTAAGAAATACTATTAAATTATAATGAAGTGTAAATAATTTGTAAGATGATTTACCATAACACAAATATAATTATTTACTCTAAAGTCCTTGTATGAATAGTGATAAATCCAATTGTGATGTCTTCCCATTTCCATGTAGGTATGGGTAATGGATGCATCATCCCATTGGATTTTTTCTATTACGTATTCACATGATGATTTATAAGAGATCTTAATGTATATATTTTGATCTCATTATTCATATTGTCCCATAAATAGTGTTCTCATGAATCTCTATACATCTTTGTGCTTACTGGTTCGGTGGAGAAGGTTGAGATATGTGCATCATCCAACAACCCATTTTTTAAATCATGATATGATAGTATGCATTGTATTAACCCAAATATGAAATCTACTTCTTTATTAACATTGAAATCTAAGGATTTACATTTTCTTTAGTTTCCACTTACTTCTAAATTCCCAAAAAATCTCTTTGATAATCTTTTAACCTCTCTATACGAGATGGTTGAGAAATCATTTGTGAAAGGATTGATGATGTTCTTTTGTCTATGATTCCCAGGTCTATCATTTTCAAATATAAGAAGATCATATCTATATAAATTCTCAACAATTCTAGAATTGGTGGATCCTTTCTACTAAGATCGTCTTCCAATTTGTTTTCTTTACCTGAATAGTAGTAGATAGAGCACACATATTCATTTATTAGATATATCCATATACATTATTTCATATTAATCCTTTTTTTCGTGAATATATAATTGAAGGTTTTGGGATCCGTATATATTTTATAATTCACTACAAAGAGATTATGTCATAATATTTTGAATGACAAGATCACTAAATCCCACTCCAGGTCTTGGGTTGGGTACTTCTATTCATGGAATTTCAACTACCTTAATACATTTTCTATGACTTTTTCATTTTTCATTAAGACACACCCCAATACCTTATTCAAAGAAATAATAAATACTAAGAAATGTTCTCTAGTTGTAGGTAGTGTGAGATCATGGTAATTAATAAGCCTCCTTTTAAGTTTCTTGAATCTCTCTTCACACTCATTCAATCCAAGGAAACTTGACTTAATTCCAAATTATCTTGTATAGTGGGTTTTACAATCATGGGAACATTTTCATAAATTGATGACATTACAAAGATAATCCATGGAAACTATGAATATCAATCATAGAGGTTCTCGTTGTACATCCTTAAATTTCTTATTTCTTTGAATGGTCTATAGATATACCGTTTCTTATGATGATATCACCCAATAAATAGACTTCCTTAAACCAAAACTCACATTTTCTATACATGGAATAATGCTTCTCCTTTCATAGGGTCTTTAGAATAATGACCAAATGCCCCTCATGCCCCACCTTGATTCTAGAGTATATTAGAATATCATCTATAAATAATACCATAAATCTATTGAAGTAATCATTATGTACTGTATTAATAAATTCCATGATTATTACTGGATCATTAGTGATTCTAAATGTAATCAATAACACCCCATAGTGACCATACATTGTATGAAATGATGTCTTGGGAATATCATCCTTCCTCACCCATACTTGATAATATCGTGATCGAAGATCCACCTTAGTGATTTATTGTGATCCATGTATCAGATCTATCATGTCATCAATATGATGTCGATGATACTTGTTCTTTATTGTGATATTGTTGAGCTCACTCTAATTAATGAAAAGGAACATTAACCCATCCTTATTCTCGATGAAGATGATCGATTCACCCCATGATGAAGCATTTGGGTGTATGGACACCTTGTCTGGATTATCCTATAGTTTTTTAGATCCTTAAGTTCCACAACAGTCATTCTATATAGAATCTTGGATAATGTTAATAGTACATATATAAGATCGATTGGAAATTAAACCTCTTGGCATAGAGGAAGGTTAAGAAATTTTATAGGAAACACATCCATTTATTACCTCACAATAGGAATGTCTATGATGATGGTAATTTCCTTAGAATCAGTCATTCGAGTAAGATTTTATTTCTCATAGGGTAATATTGTTCATGCTTGAGATGATGGTGCAAAATAAGATTCATCATTCTCCTTATAGTTGTATAGAATTATGGGTTAATTTTCAATACATGGAGTGATTTACTTATCACAGTAACTTATGTTGGATATATATAGGAAAATCTAATCCATTCCCATAATTACAAAAAATTCAACCAAGGGTAGTATAACAGGGTTTGTTGGGAAGTTATCCAAAAAATTTGAGATCGGGGGATTTAAATTCTTTATATGAAATAATTTCCCCATTTTACATTTTCGTCGATAGCTTAAAATCCAGGTTTTTTGGGGTTTTTTGGTTAGTTCTACTAAATGTTTTTGATATGAATGAATGCATAGAACAAGAATAAAAAATTACTTTTTCTATTATCAAATGAATAACTAGCATACCTGTTACTACTTCATTATCAAGATCCACATCAATGGTGGTGATGTGAAAATATCTCCCTTGTATCCTTGGGGGGTTTTGGATATATCTAAAAACCCCTCACATAGTGAATTATTTTGAAAAGTTCCATGGTTTCTTGTGGTTAAATAAATAAACGATGTGCTAAGGGTTAACTAGAGAATTCCATTCCACCACCACATTTTTGGGTTTCTCCTATCAGGAATCAGAAGCTATGTTCCCTTCATTCCCACACCTAAATCATTTTCGCATCCCCTACTTTTAAATTTATGGGGTGATTCTATTTGCACCTTGGATAAGTGGTATGTGTAAAATTTCAAAGCACCAACAGATTTCCCCACCGAACCACCAAAATTAATCTCCACTTTCATATTATTATCCCGATTATTCCCTTGAGATTCATTGATCTCCATTTCAACATTAAGGGAATATCAGACAATTTCAATCTATATATAAATGTCATAGCTCATTAGGGCATTTGTAGACTAGGTTATATCTCACTAAAGAAGTGTTAAACCCTGAATTTTGGGGTAATGACAATGCCAGAGGCTTATCGTGAAAGTGTTGTGATGTTTTCCTTGTATGCCCTGATAGATTCATCTTTTTTTGTATGAGGGAAAAAAATACATTTATATTTTAGGATGATGACTCTGACGAAAACATTTATCAATTTTTTGTAATTCCTTCCACTCTGTAGTTTTGATATATTCCTCAGGAATTATATATTTCATTAGTGTCCCCCACTAATCAGCTTCAAGATCCATATGATAAATATCTAGTTCAACAATCTCTTATTTAAAACACTAAAGGATGGAGAATATATTCTCAATTGTTTTTTCTATTGGTCAATTGTTGAGGGATCATATCATCCATAGAATGTAGAAGTCCTTTTTCACATGAAGCTCTTGATTGTAGATTTCTTCTTCTTAGAGGGGGGGGGGGGGTTTGTACCTCTTGATACTAATTTATTTTCGTAACCTATGCCATATAATAGAGTATCTTTATATATTTCGTTATTTTTACTCCCTTTGGGCTGGGTATCTTTTTGGGATAGTCATCGCATTTCCCATCACATTGATTGTTTACTAGATTCCTCATATTTTGGGCCATTAGATAGAATAACAGCGTGATTATATATCAATATTTTTAAACTATTAAACCCATAATGGGGAATTTAATGACATTAAAAAAATAACTATTAAATTAAATGAATTTCTTTAACATATAAATTTATAGGCATTAATCTATGTTATACATGATCTATTTACTAACATATACACTTTGAGAAACTTTTTGTTCCCTTAACATAATATGATTATGAATTTACCAAAGAATATCTACATGCTATATCAAACTTGGAGTAAAGTAAGGCCTATTGTTGTGTACTATGTTGCACTAAGTTAGGCTTGATACACCATATCAGAGTTGTTACTCCTAGGTACCTATATTTAAGAACCCTGTGGGCTTGTATTGTCAAGACATGGATGTATTTTATTGAAAAACAGCATACTCTATAATAACCTAAAGTTATGGATGTTTTATTATACTTAGTCTCTTCCCTAAGTCATTCTCTATAGTTTTCTTCTCCTAATCCAAAAAATAACTAAACTCTTTCTCTAATACCAACTGTAATTACATGTTCCCTATTAAAAATTAATTCGTGATTATTTATAAAAACTTACAATTAATAAAACCTGAATGATCAGGAAGTCTAGTGTATTTATAAATTAGGTAGATGACATAATATCTTGAAAATGGGATACTAAAACATTATTGAAAACATCCTTAATATGCTTATAAAATTTTAGGGCATTTAAAATTCCATGGGATAACCTAGGGACAAACATAAGAAAAGGGTGAGCTATAAAGCCCAGTAAGGGAATAAAAATGGAATAAGGTGATATATATTATGAAAAAGTCATATCAAGGCCGAATGAAAATATTAGGAATCATAAACATGGAAAAGAGACCTGATATGGCATTATAATCATAACACGAGTAATGCGAAAACAAATTAAAACACTACATCATAAACATAGGTCATTGATAAACTACAAAGACATCATGGTGTAAAAATTACCATTAAGTAATCCATTTTACATCTTTTCCCAAAATTAAATACCATGATACTAAACATTACCCTATGCATCAAAGTTCTTTATCATTCTTGGAACACCCGTCACATTTATTTAATTCACATTCTTAAGTGTGCCATATAGATTATACAACATGGATTCATTCATCGTCATAATTCATTCCATGATCCATGAGTAAAAAATAATGATATGTATGTCCCCCAAAAATTATATTTTTATAATTGTTAATACCCTTGATAATAAATGTGTATTGTATTCACTACTCAATTGTTTTGGCATGGAAAATTGCATGGAAATTGCAGCAGCATAACAGTGTAACATAAAGATTCATAAAAATTGGTTGATGAGAGAGAAGGGTTAATCCTATAAAAAAATTCAGATGTGTAGTAATAGATACAAGAAAAAATATATGCTAACATTGTAAATTCAAATTAGAAGGAAAATTTTATCTACGAAACATTAATAAAGAAAAAAATACTATCTATATTTCTGTATGGTAATAGGGGTACATAAAGGATCATGGGAGGCTTAATAAGAGTGAAAAGGGTGTCTCATAATTTATAAATTAAATGGAAATTTTGGGTAATATATTTGAACATATCCCAAAATTGATAAATATAATTTAAGAAACATAACGTGAAAGAAGATGTTAAATTAAAATGAGAAAGGAGAAATCTATTACAAAATTTCATCATATTAATGAATTATGTTAGGTTCAATTGATAGAGGATAAATGGTCTATAATTAAAATAAATTAAATTTTAAATTAATTAATGTTTTATAAATTAATGAAAATATAACCCATTGTAATTAGAAAGATTAATTTCAATGATGGTTCTTAAATTGAATGGAGGAGAGCAAGGTCCCTTACTTGATTGTGTAACTCCAAATGCATCATATAAAATTCATGAGAGCTTTTAGGTGCCTAGGGAGGACTCTAGAGAGTGGAGGGTAGAGTATGGTTGTGATTAAAGGTGTTTGAGTGAATAGAAATGAGATATTTCATGGGTTTATATAGGAAAATTAGGATCTCATTATTATTTAGGTTTTGGACAATACATAATAAAATAACCAAAACCACAAACCATACCATGATTTTTCCCTTCTATTATACCAACTGGGAGTGTTTATCCTTATTTTATAAGGCTAGGGGTCAAACGTAATTAAATAATTCCCTTTCATATGTATAGGTGGGTCATACTGTTAAAGAAAAGATTTTAAAACCTTAAAATATGTTAATGGTTTTGGAGGATTAATAATGGCTTTATTAAACTAACCAAATAAATTTAAAATAAAAATATTTTAAAGGGAATACATAGATTTTTTTTGGATAACTTTCATAATAATTATTAAATCACTTTTGGGTCATTATGATGTCATAATAATCAATGTATATTTATACGATATTTAATTTTTACCAAAAAATATGTTTGTCATGGACGAATTTGAAAAGTTCCCCATTGGATAATTTTGATATTTTGATTCCAAAAATAATATGTTTATGTATATATAGTTTTTTAAATCTCTTAATTTTCGTTATTAAAATAAAATGAGCAATTTTTATGAAATTATTAGTTCTTTTGAAAATAACAATTTTTCAACCCTTATAAAAAAATAATAGTTGACTCCATAAAAATTATATGTTCATTTATATTTGATAAAAATTATTTAATAATTTTCATTATTAAAGTATTTTTTATTTTGATAATCCATTAATTCATAATTTCATTAATTTAATTTGAATATTAACCAAAAATAAAATTTAATCTATATTCTATTAAATTAAAAACCATTAAAAAATAACAATAATAGGTTGAATATATATTCATTATTCAATAAAAAATAGTGTGCATATTCAAATTGATAGGGTCTTGATACATATCCCATGAATACTCTAGAAAATTACCTAAGAGTGAGGGGTAAAATGGTGGGACTTTGATGGGGTGGTTTTGTGAACATGGTTTGGGCCGTGATCTCGATGATCTTCAAATTCTTCTATAGATGATTTCTATCATGCCTAAGTTATTGTATCTCATCTTGTTCATGGTCATGTGAAAATTCAAGTGATGGTTTTTCCCATAGAATCTCTAATAAATGGGTTCTATAGGATGCATCCAACTAGTTGATCCAACCACTTCCCTTGTCTGTGTCAATTGGATTTTTTAAAACACTATATTTATATTAATCATGTGATAATTGCTCAATTACTATATTATCAATGATAATTACACTTAATGGTATTTTAAAAACAATCGTCTATTATAAAACAAAATAAGTAGAAGTTCTTTGTATAACTATATTACATTATAAGTCATTTAATTAAAAAAATAATTTTATTTATAATACTTTGGTTCATTATAATTCGAGCTACTTATCATAGGAAAAACATGGTTGGAATTCCTTTTCCCTAAATTTCCAATATATCCACTCCCCCTCCACTATAAAAATGGGACTCACTACTCCCAGAACCTCACAACTCTAAAGCCACATTTGAATTACCATGATCTATCCAAATAGATTTTCAAAATCCCTAAAATCATCCTTGATGCCTAACCATGGATAAAAAGTAATCCGAAGAATCTATTCATTGCAAACCAAAAAGATTTACACGAATAATAGGTAACATCCTTCCTTAATCTATTTCATTTTATTTTCATTATCTTTCCCCTCTATTAATCGTTATTACATTATTACACAATTACATAAGTATTTTTAATTTATATAAATGTTGTTATTTGATGGTTTTAACATTCACTTACACACACATTCATCTAATAGGTAATTAACCTACAATTATTTTCTATGATGAACTACCACCTCATGAAATGATGATTTTTCGTTGTTCCTTTACCAGCACTCATGGTATGAAATTCTGACAAACTTAATTTTTATATATATTATATATATTATAATTATAATGTCTTTATGCTTCTGTAATTTTTAAATATAGATTATACATTTAATATTTCGATCTTTTGTAAATATGAAAACAACGTTTGTGGATGTTTGGACAACCACCTCTTTATAGAGATGTAATTTGTTCATGCTATACATAGAATGTATAAAATATGGTTTTAATAATCATATGTAATATATATGATATAAAAATTATACTATAATTATAATATATATATATATATTTCATATAATTTACATTCTATGAAAAGTTGAATATGAAATTAATGTAGCATTCATGCGTATATAGAACATACCATCTCCTTGAACAGTTCATTAACTTTCATATCTCAAAACATTATGGATTATTCTAAATAAAAATATAATGAATATATATTATATTTACATCATGTTTTACATTCAATAAATGAAGAAATCATGATCTAATTAATAATAACAATAAGTATCATTAAAAAAATATGAGATACTTGGAAATTAACACTCAAAATAGACAAAACATTGAATGATTAATAAAAAATGGGTAATAAGATAATAAAGAAAAAACATATATGATTATGGTTATGTTTTAAGTTAGTTACATGTTTAAAACTCTTATATAATAGGTTAAAGGAAATTCACCAAAAAAGGGAATGCACAGTAGGGTATTTTCATATCACTTTTTAAATCCATGAGATAAATTCCATATTCACCATTTAATTATTTTTTGGGGGTGTATATACTTACCATTTTAATATATTACATCATGATTTGATTTATATTTATGGTTTTTTTTATTCAATTTTAATTTTTTCCTCTAATTGGTTTTGAGTTAAAAGTTACCACGAGAAAATGAAATTCCATAACTTGACTAATTTTTATTTTTTAATATTTCTTCCTTATAATTTGAAATATCCTATGATTATATGTAAAATGACAATGAATATATATTTATTTATTTCAACTTCTTTATTAGGATTTAAAATTGATACACATTATCTAATCATTGATTTATTCCCAATTCAATGTTATAATATTATCAAATTTTTACATCACAATAACAATTTTTTGGGATTGTCTACTCTTGAATTTTCAATTTAGGATATTATTTGATAATAAATTAACAAATACATTCATTTTATTTTCCTAATACTACCATTTTATAATATTTGGTACTCAAAATAGTTTACAAAATGTTTTTTAGAAAACCGGACATTATTTAAATCTTTAGTCAGAAAACCAATTTTATTATAAGAAACCTTTTTTCAAAAAAGGTATTCAAAAATGTTTTTACCCCTTCAAAAATTATTTATTAAATTTATGTATAACATTTTACTATTTAATAAATGTTTTCAATGGAATATTCTTGTCTTTTTCCAAACAATACACATTTATACCCTTTTTACAATTCTTATAGATTATTATTTTTACCTTCTATGGCATGTATGGATTTACCCACCATCATTATTTTTAAGCATCTTTTCCAAGTTTATAAGGTTTATTTTTAGAGAGAATATATATTTTAAACTTTTTTTAAATAATTTGTTTTTCAAATTGTTTTTTAATAAAATTATATTTCCCTCAAGAATTATTTTAAAGTTATTTATCTTTTTAATCAATGATGAAAACCTTAATCTAACTCAAATGGGTATATCTATTATTAATACCATATTTATTCTTCTTATATATGATTTTTTATTGATTTGGAAATTGCTAGTATTGCAATTCACTTCTTTGATTCATTTTTTAGTCCCCTGGAAATATTTTATTTCCAATGATCAATGAACAATATGTTTCCCCTAAATATCGATATCATTTATTGTGGATATTATTATTGAATTAAACCATATAACATTTTTACATACTGTGTGTACTATAAAATTATTTTGATTAATTGGGTAAATATTGATAAATCCATATCACATACTCCATATAGATAATTGATAAGGCACATTGTCAAATAAATTATTTTATATATGAGGAATGTGTTGGACAGGTATGACATCCGTGGGTCCCATTTATATATAGTCCTTTAATGCATTGATTGTATAAGGGTATTATTTAGTTAGATAACCATAGATGTGGTTTTACATGACATGATAAACTATTTTGTGAATAGTCTTTCTAGTAATGGTTCCATGTACATAGAAAGAATAACATCCAATAATTAAGAATTTATTTAATTTCGATTTAGTTATTAATTACCGATGATATTTTTGTGTTAATTTATATATAAGGATTCATTTAATTATTAGTTTATTAACTAAATTTCAGGTTTTTTTAGTTTCTTACAACCAATATTTATTTTTACTTATATATTTTTTAACTGGCATGGGTTTATATATATATAACTTTACATATTTTTACACACTTTCATTAACATTTAATTAATAGCATGGCTTGGGTATTCATTGATTACATTACCATATTGATTATTCTTATTGAATCATTATTGCTTCCATTGTACATTACCTGAGAATTTTAGCTCACACTTATTATGATTCTTTTCCTCTAGATTCCCTGAAGTCTTCTAAGAAAAATATAAATGGATACTCTAGAAGGAATAAAGTTATTATCCTCAAATAAAAAAATTATTTCATAATTAGTCTTTTAATTTTTAATACAAGACTCATGTATTTATCTAGTTTATCAGTGTTACTAAATTTTTTGGTCCTTTGGGACGCAATTTACTTATATATTATGCCAATGTAATTGTAGTATAAATTGGATTCGGGCTTCTGTGGTCGGATCTCTGTAGTTGGAATTATAAAATGTTTAGTAGCATCCTTGTGGACTAGATTTTGGGAAACATAGATTAGAGAACATGAAATATAGGTATAAATTGAGGATAAGTATAGAATAACATCATATAATTTTTTTAATCTATAATCTATGTAGGTATTCATAGAAATACATCCCAATATAGATACTATAAGTGGATGTGGTTCTAGTAGAGAAGTGTTATGGGGTAACTACTCTAACAGAGGTGTCAGGACAAACTCAACATAACATGAAACATGAAAATGGGACTTATAGTCCACATAATTTGATAGTCTCAAGGGTTACACTTAAGATAATTCAAACATTATTTAAAAACCATTATGAAGGATTTAAACATGTGATAAATATAAATAGTGTAGGTTAAACCTAATTTGTTTTAGAATAAAAAAATGTGTCACGATTTATACAACCGAAATACGATTATATATTTTAAAAAAATGATTATTTATACTCACACTATCATTTTAATGTTTTAAGAAAAGAGATATTATAAAGGATGAACTCTAGACTACAGGAAGAAATATTGGGAAAAAATGGAGGAAGTATTTTTGTATTGGGGTTGTATTGAAAACCATTACTAAAAGGATATTTATTGATTAACCTTATTTTATGTTTGTATATCATATTTATTTTTAAAACTATATTAATATAGTTTTAGAAAAGGACATATTGTATATCGGGTGACAAAAAATTAAGTCCAGTATGGCCGTATGCTTTGAACCCACGATCGATGAAAAATAAGGTTTTCATGCAAACCAATTAACTACGCAACTTCATAGTTAATATGAAATTATTTATACTTAATTAATTTGATAAATAAATGTTAATCATAAAAAATTAGTGTTACCTTTAGGATTGTAGAATAATTCTTGAACCATATTATCATTTGAGAACAGTTAGAGAAAAATATAATAACTAGTTTTACAATAAACTTAATGAATGTTTTAGTGTATAAGAAATGGGGGTTTATTCCAGGATATCCATTTTATGGAGTAAGAGATGAATTAGAATTTGATAGAAGGACAACCAAAAGATGAAATTATTCTAATTAAATGGAAATTTATCAAAAAATTATATATACTTATATTATTAAGCAGTAAAATAATTACTCAATCTTAAGAAAATTATAAAAAAAATATTCTCCTTATACCTTAAATTTTGTTGAACTAATGGTCTTTTAAATTATCACATATTTATGAATTTCAATCCCAAATCTATCCATTTATCATTCATTTGTTTGTGATTAATGACCTCAATCACTCCCCATAAATATTTCTATTTCTTCCATGTAGGTATCTCCACCATCCATTAATGTTCTCCTACTCAGAGTCCTAGTGATATGTTAGTCCATGGGACTTTTTTACATCCAATAATATCTTTTATGGAGTTTATTTCATGAAACCTTCTCATGATGTGAGATTTAAACTGAGGAATATAAAATAATATATTACCAAAATCAATTTTTAAATTGCAAGGATGCAATTTAATTATGGTGGGGATAACGTAATGGCAAAAAATTCTAAAATAAGAACATTGTATTTGATAGCATGTATGAAATGAAACACAAACCTCATAAGGGAAAATAATACGCTTACAATTTATATTTTATATACCAATTTAATAAAATTAATATATGATATAGCTGGAAATTCATGAAATTGTGAGTTATCAGGCGTCACACGCAACATCGAGATTCTTCGATGACATGCATTACATGCAAGACCAAGTTTTACATAACAATAATATAATAATAAAACATTATTATTTAATATAATAAGATATAACATAACAATTAAATTTGTGGTTATGAATATTATTTAATAACTTATGAAATTATGTGGTTTATAAACCTATAAAATGAAATCATACATTACAAATTAATTAGAAATTAATATAAGTACAAATTCAATATAAAGGGAATGTGTTTATAGAAAACTATTTTTATACCCCTAAAGTTGTTTTACCCTAATAAATTAATTTAATTAAAATTATTTAGTTATATTAATGTAATGTATTTTATATATTCAATCAAATATTTCTAATATTAATCCAATATATTTTATGGTATTAAGATATGAACCAAACCATTGTTTTTTATAAAAATCAATATTTTTATAAAGTTAGTTTTACCACCTTTTAATAGTGAACCTATTTTAAATCAAATTTTTGGAACATTTATTAGTTTTATATGACAAAATTAATGTAATATGTTAATATGGAACATAATAATAAGAATATTGTAAATACCTTGTTATTTTTCAATGGTGTTTCATTTTTTTTGCGAATCGTGTAAAATAATGAATTTTAATTAAAAACAGCAATCTCATATAATTCATTTATAATGATAAGTTAAATTTTTCTTGGTTTTTAGAGTTTAATTAGATATTTTTTGTATCAATTTATATAAATTAGGTCATTATAATCTAGTTCACTTCAAAATTAGATATAAAAACATAGTAAGATTTTAATCATTTACACTTTAAAACCCTATTTTTTCTTCCCGTCAGTGGGATTAGTTTTAAATAATTTCTGAAAGATCTATGATTTAAATTTGAAAACATGGATTCCATTTTTGGAATCATAATAATTAATAACTTTATATATGTTTTAAATTTTTTTTCCAAAAATACTAGTGAAAGTAAAGAAATTTAATTACAACGATTAAGTAAATTTGTTTATCTAAACCAGAGATTAAAAATTAAGCATATTGGCCAAAATGACATAGAAACTTGTCAAAAATCTATCATGTGAAAATATTTGGACCATATTCTACATTTAATATAATATTTTTAATTATTTAATCCAATTTCATTTAAAAAACAATGGTGGAATACCCTTTCAAAAAATTTACAAGAACGCCACATCTTCGTCACTATAAAAAGGAACTCACCACTAAAAATTCCTCACACCTCTCAAGACATAATGGATCAACCATGATCATACCAAATATATAATAAAAATCCATCACCTAATCATATAAGGATTTAATTTCACATAAATTCATCCAAGTATGTGATTTTGTGAAAACAAAAAGCAGTTCCACTAATAAGAGCTAACATCTTTCCTCAAGCTCATTATTTTTATTTTCTTTATCCACCCCATCAATTATATTAATTCCATTCTTAAATAATATTATATGTATCCTAAATATACTTAGATATTTTCATGTTAGCATTTCAACCATAAATTACCCACACATCCATATAATGGGTAATGAACCTACTATTTATGTGTATGGTTAGCTTCCACCTCACGAAATAATGACTTTTAATTTATTCCTTTACTAACTACCATAATTACGAATTATGATTAAAAATATATTAATATATGAAATATATGATATTTATAAATTATTTTTTCCTTTATACATTTTGTATATAAAACATACATTTATGATTTTTATCTTTTGTAAATATGATAACATTGTTTGTCAAAGTGTTGACTACCGCTTCCACAAAGCGACGTGATTTTGTTTATGCTATACATGAAATAAAAAAAATATTATTAATAAACCTATGTTAGATATATTACATATATATGATACTTTAATTATAAAATATATATATATCATATACTTTTCATTATGATAAAATATGCTAAGAAAATGAAAGTGGCATTCATGCATACGTACAACCTACCGTCTCAATGAATGATGCATCAAATTTTATATCTCCATACATTATATAATATTAAAAATTCATATATATAGAATATATATTATATTTACATCATGTTTTACATTTTTTAGATAATTAAACCGTGATGTAAATTGTAGGAACAATAAGTAACATGTTAAAACATACTCGACAAACTAAGCAATTAACACATGAAATAGAAAAAATAATGAAAGATTAATTAAAATGGATAATAATATATAATAATAAGTTAATATAATAATATTTCTCTATTTTATGTTAGATAAATTCTTAAAAACATTATATTGGTGGTTAAAGGATAATCGCCCAAAAAGGAAATTCAATGTAAGGGATTTTCTTCTCACCTTCTACATCCATGAGATAAATGTAATATTCAACACTTAATTATTTTGTGTGGTGTATCAAATACCAATTTTTATATATTATATTTTGAATAGATTTATCTTCTTGGAGTTTTGAGATTCAATTTAAATTATCTCTTCTAAGAGGATTTGACTTAAAAGATACAAAGTGGAAAAGAAATTTCATAACCCTAATACTTTTCATTAAGTTAATCTACTTCCCTGTTATAATTAATATTATATAACTATGTGTATAATGAAATTTGACAGACTATTGATTTATTTCAAATTAGTTATGTGGATTAATATTTTATACAAATAATTTAATCATTGATTTGTTTTCACTTCAATGCTATAATATTTTCAAGGGGTTACATGAGAATAAAATGTTTTTTGGGATTGATTACACTTAAATTTCCATTAGCGGAAATTATTTTATAATTATTTTATCAAACATTTTATTTTCAATTCCTATGGTTATTCATGACCTTTTCTAAGTAAAATATCCATTTTCCCACTCTTTTGTACTCAAAATAATATGAAAAATGTTTTTAAGGAGCCCAACATCATTTATTACTTAAGTCAGATAATCTGTTTTCTTATAAGAAAATTTTTTTTCTAAAATTATTTTCAAAAAATTATTTTTTACCCCTTCAAGAAATAATTATTAAATAAATTTTTACCCTTTTTTTCTTTTTCAAATTTTTTCAATGAAATCTTCTTATTGTTTTCCGAACAAGGCACTTCTCTAACCTTTTCACAATGAAAAATTAATGTTATTTTTTAACTTGTATGACATGTTAGGATTTACCACCCACAAAATTCCTTTGAATAATCATTCGAATGTTTAAACGGTTAAATTTTAAAGGTAATTATTTAAGAAGTTATTTTCTATGAAATTATTTTTCAATAGTTTTCCCAAAATAAAATGGTATTTTGCACAAAAATTATTTTATAGAAATTATTCTATTTTTTCAATGACAACAACAACTATTCTTAATAAAATGGGTATATTTCATATTGATACCATCCTAATTCGTCCTTTGTATGGTTTTGGATTGATTTGGAAAAGGTTAGTATTAACATTAAATTATATAATATTTTTGTGAATCCCCTTTAAATATTAAATTTTGAGTGATCATTGAATAATAAGTTCCCCCTAAATGTCAATATCATTTATCATGTATATGATTATTTCCTAAACCATATACCATTTTATCATATGATGTGTACATGAATGTTATTTGATTAATTATCGAAATATTGATAAATTTGAATCTTATACAACATATAGATATTTGATAAGGATCATTGTTAAATTGATTGTTCAATATATGAGGAGTTATTTGGATAGATAGGAAATGGGTGAGGCTAGATTATAGATATACGCTCAATTAAGGAGTAATATTAAGCGATGAGGTAGTTGGATAGACTTATATAGGTTTTTACCTGATATGGTAAACCTTCATGTGAATGGTCTTGATGGTAGAGGTTCCATATAACAAGGGAATATGACATCCAAAAATTAAAAATTTCCTTTAATTTAGATTATGTTAATATTTATCCATGATATTTTGCATCTAAATATCTATGGTTGAATTTTATTTTTATCAAATTGATTAAATTTTATGTGTTTTCATTTTCATACCTTGTTAAAATGATTTTTCATTATCCAACCACTTAAATGGAATGTGTTTTCAGTTATTCACCATACCATATTCTATAATCATTTACTTCTATTTTTATTTATTACTTGGATTATGTATTTAGTTATTATATTTCTATATTGTCTATTCTCATTGATTCAAAACTAGTTCCACTATACTTTTCCCTTACTAGAAATTTGAGATCACTCTTATTATGTTTTGATTCCCCAGGACTCCCTGAAGTGTAATATGAAAGATATTCATGGATAATCTTTATGGAATAAAGTTATTATCCTAACATAAAATTATTATGTTTTAATTTATATATTCATTTGTAATACAAGACTCTTGAACGTATCTGGTTTACCAAGACTACTAAACTATTCAATCCTTTAGTATGTCATTTACATGTATCTTATGAAAATGTAATGGAAGTAGACATCAGATCCCAAATTCTATAATTGGGTTTCTACATTCAGTGATACAATGGACACCATTATGGGTTACCTTAGAAAGGATAAGTGGAATTTTTTTTATTAGAGTCTCCAGTAGTGGCACTTTGGATTCTTTATAGATCGTCTTGGATGGGCTTATGACTGCACCATTAAATTTGATGGATTGATTGGTAGCTTGTGAAATATGTGATGTCTCTTATTTATATAATGATCATATTTTTATGATGTCATGGAAATGAGACCTTCAAGACAAAAAACGGTCTTAGGGTATGAATACATTTTTTTATAACTTTTTTTGAACTATATATTTACCATATCACTGATACTTGTTTCCTCATAGTTTAGACTTCTGGAAAATGACAAGGTATTAGGTATCAGTAGGGATTCTAATTAGGAATCAAGAACGAGGGGTTTTCACTTATATATTCATTTCCTTGCATGTAAATTTCTAGTACACTTTTATTTATATATTGTACTAAATTGATTTTCCTAGATACCATGGGTATAGGCCTATTGAGATTGTAAATCACACACATCATGGTCCTCCCTTGGCACCCAAGTAGATTATATGATCACAGGAATAGACAAAGGGAAGCATACAATTTATGATTATTGATTGGTTTACAAAATTCTGATGGATATTGTGGAAAGAGGGCTGAGCCTATGCTCGAGATTCTCATTTTAGTAGTTTTGGGACTTTTATGTTTCTTTATATCATGAAATGTATTCCTATATCACCTATGTAATGTTATGTGTTTTTGAAATTGGTTAAAATATGAATGTTTTTGTTCATTGGATGGGTGATTTTTAGAACCAATATTTGGGAATAAGTTTTCCAGTTTAGTACCATTTAAACGTGTTCATATCAGTCTTGGGTGAAGGCTCGAGGAGTTTCCTGGGGGGGATCAATGGGTTTTGGGAGCACCAGACCTGGCAGTGTCATTTTCATGGGTTGTGCATGGTAGGTAAAACTGTGCGATTCAAACCCTAAATCTTTCCATAGTTGAGGTAGAGGCATTCATACGGGCTACACATAGTTAGTCAAATCATGCAGGTTAGCCATGTGGGATACTCCATGTATCTAGTAGAGAAAACACAGGCTATACACGGTATGATAGAACATGTGAGACAAACCATTTGGCCTACCCAATTCTATCATTCCGGTTAAACTATTTAATTACATTGAATATTAAAATTGGATTTAATTAAATGATATGAAATGAGAGTTTATTTAACTAAATTTAATGTTAATATGAATTTAATTAATTGGTGAAAATTGGTGGTTTTATTTAATTAAATCATGTTTGATGTAATTTAATTAAATAATGATGAATTTGATAATTTATTTATTTAAATTCAGTTAAAACATATTTAATTAAATGATGTTTAAATAGGGAGTTAGATTTTATCTAGGGGGTGTTTTAATTAATTGATAATAATAATATAAATCTGATTATTATTATTATGTTAGTTGTTCTAGTTTTAGGGTTTTATTTATTTTAGAGAGAGATAGTGGGAGAGGAAAACAAAGTAGGTCAGGCGTGACCCCCCCCCCCCTCAGTCTCCCTTGTTGGGTGCCACCCCCATCTCCCAGCTTCCACTCCACCAACAAGATTCACCTGGTTCTTTCACAAAAGTAATCCATCATAGTGAGGTAAGTCATTCTCCATGAATTTCATACTTTTCATCTTCCGTTTTGGATCTTTGTTGCCCTGTCTCTATTAGTCCAAATCACTAAGGTTTAGGTTTGATTCTGTTTCATCATTGTTTTCGATTCTAGATGGTGGAGATTATTTCTCTAGACCCATTGGTCCATATTTTGACATCCTCCATCAAATATAAGGTGGTTCAGATCAATTTTGACTCACCGTCATCAATTTCAGGTAAGGAGATATACCCACTAACTAGTTTTTCAACCATTGAATTTGGTGCTTATGGTTTATTTCAGTTGTGGATAATTGTTTGGGTTTCGATTCATCTTCATTGCACTAATTGTGAGTGTCTATTATTAGTATTAGGTGTGGTGATAAATTCCAAGTGTGTGCATGCTTTTGTTAAAGTACGCATATGTGAGTAGATTGTTGTTTGACTTAGAAATAACTGGCTCAGAGTATTACTTGAGGTAGGTTTCTCAACATTTATTAATTAATAAAATATGGTGTTTTTGATTTATTGCTTTTGATAAATATGACTACTAGGTTAGAATAAATTTTTTATTGGTGGGATGAGATAATTAATTTTCAATTAGTTATATTATTTGAGGATATAATTGAGATATCTAATTGGGGGTATAAATTATTGGATATTAAATTGATTATATTGAGATAATTAGTTATGAATTAATTATGCTCTATCAGATGATATTTAGTTAGGGTGTTAATTATGATATATTAAATTGGTTATGTTGAGATAATTAATTATGTTCTTGAGATTATAATTAATCGGTGGATAAATTATGATATATTAAATTATTAAAGATGGGATAAATAATTGGTAATTTATTATATGTTATGATATTATAATATAGATAATTAATTTGTGGATTAATTATGAGATATTTATTTGGAATAAGCTGAGATAACTAATTTGGGAATTAATTATGTGATATTGACATGGTTGCCTAGTGATAAGTTAATTATTGAATTGACAAGATTAATTATTGTGACTAGTTAATTGTTGAATTAACTAGAGTATTTTTTGTACTAGATAATTGTTTAATTAACTAAATTAATTGTTATGAAAAATAAAATTTTTAATTAACAAGAGCAATTTTTGTGATAGTTAATTAATGAATTGATTATATTAATTTTTTTGATATTTAAATATTGACTTATCTATATTGATTATTGTAATTAGATAATTGTTTAATTAACTATAGTAATTATTGTGATTAGATCATTGTGAGTTAACTAATAGAATTTCAATGTTAACTAATCATGAAATTAGTAGTGACTTTGGTCTCGATAATTAATTATTAAGTAAATTATGAATTAAATAATGGTAACATGGTCTTTAAAATGTGTGATGTGTGAATAGAAACATGGTCATTCCACATGAATTAATGAATGGTAACATTATAATTCAAATTTGTGATTTTTGAATGGTAACATGGTCATTCTGCATGAATTGAAGGATGGTAACATGTACATCCAAAGGAGTTATGTGTGAGTGGTGACATGGTCATTCAACATTACATAAAGGGTGGTAACATGGTCATCCTAATGTGTGATGTATGAATGGTAACATGGTTTTTATCATGAGTTAAAGTATGGTAACATGGTCATCCAAATATGTGATGCGCGAATTGTAATATAGACACTAAACTTGTATTTAATGGATGGTTACTTGGTCATCATAATTTTTATATAAATAAATGGTGTTCTCAAATTCATAGACTCACATGATAATAATTCATGCTCCGACATGAGTTGAATCAGGTATTGAGATAGGATACACCATTGAATACTTCAACCTCAGAAACAAATCGAAGCAGGCCATAAGTTATGATATTACCTAGGGAACACTTTAGGCTCTGACATAAGATGAAGTTAGTATTAAGGTACTATTATCCTTGGGAAACCTAGATTTTAATATGAGTAAATGAAAAAATAAATGATGTTATAAGGAACCGACCATATAATGTTACATAATATTGAATTAAATGAATAATTCACATTTATGATCTTTTTAGGTTTAGAGTTTTAGAGAATTATGCCATAACTATTACATAACTACTTGAATATTACAAGTAGACACTACTAAATAGTATCCATTTTTTCCTAAAATAAAAAATCTTAAAAAGAAACATGTCTAGTTCCACATTTTATACTGTATGACTTTTCCTGGATCCCAACCTTGACCCTTTTAATCTTTATGTCCTGCAGAAAACATTTCAAAAACATGGGATGAGCATAAAAAGCTGAGTAAGGGTTATAAAATAAGGAACGGAAACATTTACCCAGGAATAAAAACAAACCATACTTTTTAATCATAACATACCATATGAAATAATAATATTTTTGAATAACAAAAACAAATCAGAAATCATAAAGGTTAATTATGTCATCCATATCAAACTAACATTTTTTCGATCACATCTAGGTAGAGTTACACTTGGAATACCCATCAAAGTATATTCCCTAAATCTCCAAGGAGAAACATCATGTTTACCTCTGTCACGTTACCCAATGCATTGGAGAGCTATATTAGGCTCACCCGCCCTAGGTTTATCACGGAACCACCCGTATATGTAAAAAAATTCCCAATAACCATAACATAATCATAACACAAATCACAAGTATAAAACAAAGATAACAGTTACACATTATAATCTAACAAATAAATATATTGAAATAAATAATTATTTATCAAATAATTTTCAAGACCATTTAAACAGAGATTTTGAATCAAAGTGTCTCATACAACTTTGAAGCTTTTAAATGAATTATCATTTGAAAAAATTAATTCCCATATTAATAAATACTAAATCCCATTTTGAAAACCCAGAAACTAATGAGTTATATTTAGAATAATAAATCTTTAAAACATTTAAAATGATTATATAGTTAAATAGTTCTTTTTAACAAAATGAGAGACGCTTGAATACAAATAATTGAGGAATAACATTTAATCAGAAAATTTTAATATAATGGGAATAAATGTATTCATGATATAATATATCAAAGGACAGAATATAAACCATATAAGAGTGAATTTGTGCATAACAACAATGAAGTCTTAGTGGAAATGTAATTTGAGATGAAATCCATTATAACGATGGTATCATTAATTTAAGGATAAATCAATCACATAATTATGTGAAAAAAAGTATAAATACACATAATATAAGTGGATATTAAGTGTAAAACATTGAGGTGTCATTCACACATATTCATACGACAACATATTCAAGAAGTACAAGTTGAACCCAAAGAATTGAAATTGGGTTAAGAAGTTCCCTTGTAAAAATTCGACCGCCTAACACTGTAACATTAAAATTCAGAAAAAGTGTCAATGGGATAAAAATTGTATCTAGACAATTGTAAATAATGTTTACATCAATATGGATATATATAAGAACATATTAAAACATAATAAGATGTAAATTAAAAGACATAACAAAATAAGTCTTTTAAAAAGAGGAGGGTGAAAGGTTCCCTTACCGATTTGGTAACTTACAAAACATACCCCACATGAAAGAAGGATCATCCAATGAAGATTTAAATACTAATAAATGAAATTATATTACTCAAAGAGTAAAATCATTATTAGTACATACACCACACAAATGTAAATCGTGGAAAATATAGCATGAATCTCACATGAATAACAAGTGAGATGAAACCCTTTACCACATTGTAATCAACTGAGTCATATGACAAAAAGTTAATAACCACAAAATGAATCAAATAATTCCATGAATATAATTAGATTCATGATAATATATATCAAATATCAGTACACAATACACCACATGCAATGAATAAGTGTAAAACTGTGGAAATCTCACGGAATTAAAAGTGAGATAAGAAAATCCTTTACCTCATGTCCGACTTGACTCATTTATTTCTTGTCCTTCTTGAATAATAAACTAATGATAATTTCTACTTCATTAAGAACCTTTTTCAAGTTTATTATTCCTTTTATATCACTTATTACCATATTATAAACATTATGTAATCTTATACATTAATAACTTTCATTTTTTCGATATTTAGTACTTGAGTCAAAAATGGAAGTCTTGTAATTATTCACATAGTCATATGTTCATTATATCCAGAATTATATTCAGGATTTTTATATCATATATAACATATATATCTAGTATATACATGTATTTACAATAGTACAGAACATTTGGATGTAAGAAATGAAATGCACCATTCGTCGATATGGTAAGCCGTACGTACGCATGAACGCTACTTTCATTTCTATTTATTATTTTAATGAAATTAAAACATAATTATAAATTGGTATATTATAATTCCAGTATAATATCATATATAATTTCAATAAATTCAACCTTTATATGTCCCACGTATGGTATGAATGAGTCATATCACTTAGAGGGGGCGGTAGTCCGCACTTCCTCAAATGAATTTATTGCGTTTACCCATAATGGAAACCATAAAGGCATGATATAAATGGAAAATAAAGAAGAAAAAGAAATAATAAGCATAATATATATCATATATAAATACAGTTCCATCATAATGGACACCATGAGAGTCTTTAGGAGTTAATTGAACAATCATCATTTCGTGAGGCGTTAGTTTTCCATCCACAGAAACATTATGTTCTTCACCCATTAAATAGAGGTGTGTGTTTGTGTTGTTCAAATATTTCTCCTAAAAACATACTAGTATACTGAGTATACTAGTGTTGTTATAAAAAAAGGAATAAAAAGAGTTTTGGGGGTTGGAGAATTAAAATAAAAGAAAACAATTTAAGAGAAATCGTTAGCTTTAATTTGGGTACCTCCATTTGGATTGAACCAAGAGGACTTCTTGAAGTGACTTATGCCTAAGATAAGTCTTCTAATTGGAATATAGGTATATAGGTAGATTAATTGGGCAGAGTTTGGATGAGCCAAATATCTTGAGAGGTGTGAGGAATTGGTTAGAAGTGGTCTCCTTTTATAAGGGAGGGGAGGTGCTCTTTAGGAATGTTTGAAACAATTATTTTATTATAAACTTATCTTCGGTTTCAAAAGGCCCGAAAATAATTAAAGTATAAGTTAAGAAGACTCATGGTCGAAATAAAATCATTAAATAAGAATTGGATAGATTTTGGATGTAATTTTAATATTTATGAACTTATTTATTTAAATCATTTATTAATGATGTATATACTCCATTATTGTGTCATACATAATTTAATTTATTTGTTGTATAAAAATTATAAAAATAAATACCATGATGTAGGAAATATTTTTTTTATTTACAATGAAAATAAATTGTTGAAAATAAAATATATATAACCCATTGTAAAAATTAATTTACTAAAAGATATTTGTTGTTGACATTTTTGCCCTTACTTTAAGTTAATTAATCTAAAATGTCATTATCACTCCCAAGTGGCTCAATGGGGTCCCAAAAACGTCCCAAATATTCCCATGGTCGTAAATGACTCAACCAATAAGGTTAGTACAAGTGTTAAGGTAATTTTGAAGTATTATAATATTCTTTTTACCTTGAATTACCCAATTTACCATTAACCGCGGTTAATAAAAGTCAAAAGTTACTATTCACCAACAATTATTTTAATCTTATGGAACCACATTTTAATTATTAATAACAAAAATGTATGTCAGATTTTAATAATTCAATTCACAAAAGCGGTAAAATTTCATTTATATGAAAAATTCTGGTTTTTTTACTACTACTTAGTGGTTTCACTATTTATCAAAAATTGATGTTTTTCAGAAAAATGCACAAAATTAAACCTAAGATATATTTGATATTCCTAATTTAAAAAATATTTCTATTTTAAAAAATTCAAAACTTATATGTTGCAATAAATAATTTAAACTTAACTCCCATTGTCAAAGTACATAGTGGGTTTTTTAGAAACAATATCTGTCAAAAGATTGACACTTGTTTATGCCCAAATTCATGGTTAAATTTATTCTAATGAACAGAATCGTATTAAATGGTAAAAAAATAATCTAATTACACTTTAAAACCATTTAAAAAGATAATATAACCATATAAATAAATTATATTTAGAGGTAGTTTTGAATTAAAATACAGTATTTTCACTATTCATTAAAAAATGAATTTTTTCAGAAAAATAGCAAAATTTTACCCAAAGAAAATTTTGATGTCCAGATTCTAAAGAAATATTTTATTTTGTAAAATAAACATATAAAAGTCACTAAAACTAGATTTAACGAGGGTTCACCATTAAAAGGTGGTAAATCAACCTTTTAATGTAAATTATGCTTAAAATTAGATTCATTCACATATTTGGCATCTAGCATTTACTTGATAAATGTTAAAACATTTAACAAAACATGTATAATCATATTGTAGTTATTTCTATTTCTTCCTTCCAATAAAACGGCTAGGTGTTAACTACCATATAAAATAATAATATTATATTATTATTGTGCAATTTAAGATTTCAACGAAACATGTTGTTGCGTATTAGGTAAGCCATCAAACATAGTGTCCCCTTTAAAGTAAAATTAATAATTAAAAAACAATTATTAATAAATATGAAAATTTCATATTCTTTATTTACCTGGGATGTTACATCATTTCCCCCTTTTGGGAATTGTGTCCTCGCAATATTAAAATTTTGTTCGGAAACATAATTGAAAGTCCCACATCGGAAAAGAGTCAGTAAAACTATCACTTTAAAAGAAAGAAAGAAAAGTACAATGGTCACCCAAGATAAACCATACTAGGATTCCATGTAGGAGAACATGGATATGTAAAGGAGAAAAGATGGTCAAGTTGTGATGGAGAGTGATAGAACACATGATTAGGATAAATTTAACCATTAGAAAATCACAAACATATAATGTGTCAAATGGTATTTGATTACCCAATAGGAAATGTAAACCAACATCATTTTTGTTTTAAATTAATTTTCATTATTTGAAGGTATTCATTTACTACATAGAATAATAACATTAGGAAATATACTTACCTTTAAGTAGAGTTTCATTCATTAATAAGTTTCTACCGAAAACTAATCTTTTCTCCAAACAAAGACCATTCAAAAAGACTTAGTCACATCAAAAGCACAAGAATCATCTCCTTGAGAATCATATAATCCACAGAAGAAGAACTATACATTTCCCTTGTTGTTAGACATTAACTAAAACCAAAATGGTTAGTACGAGATCATACAATCCCCCAAAAGGATATTCCATTATAAAAAGAAATACTACTATTAATCTCCAATACTCTACCAAAAGTACCCAAAGTTCAAGAAAGACCATTCAATACACAATTGTCCTTAAAATTCATCAAAATAATTAAAACTAATATTGAATCTGAAAACTCATATGGATTTAAATCAGATATTCTTCCATAGTAAATCTTAAAATTTTTCCCCAAAACATTGACTACTCTTAAAGTCTCATACTGAAGTGTAATTAACCTAATCACATATTCTATATTATTGTATAATAATTTCCACAAATAACCCAAATCACCTTATGTCCACAATTAAAACATATATTCTTCCAAAATAATATTTCAACCATTACTCCACAATTTAAATCCCAATGTATTTTATTTTCCCTAATCATATAGTGTTCCCAAAAGAGATAATGTCTTCCAAAACAACCTTTATCACTTAATCACCAAATCATTTTCCTATACTAAAAATTTATTTTTGATAAAACATATAATCCCAAATAAACTTATTCTTGATCAATAAAAGTATTTAAGTAAAAAATTATCAGTCATACTAACCAGGGATTTCACTTAGTCCAGTGGTAGGCGATAAATCCCAATTGCATTTTGGTTGTGGGTTCGATTCCCGCGGCTTTGTCCGATGCGACAGGTTGTCACACAGTCTGCGGGTTGTCCTTTTTAAAAAACTATACAATTTTATAACATCCAAAAAAAGGGATAAATTCCTCAAAAATAACCATAACATAATTTATTCTTAAAGGTTATTTAATACCGTTCATTTTTCTCCCCAAAAAGTAATAAGCATTTCTCACTTCTAAAATAACTATGACTCCTTCTATTATGTTAACCATTATGGTTATGTCACTTATGCTTAAATTTCACCCTAACCTCTAAAATTATCTAAACCGACCTTCGATACGAAATATAAGGACACAACCTTATAACATTACATAATATTGTATTAAATGAATAATTCAAATTGAAGATATTTTCAGGTTTAGAGTTTTGGAGAATTAGGTCATAACTATTACATAACAACCTAAATATTACATGTAGAAACTACTACTCAGTATCCATTTTTTTCATAAAATTAAAATTCTTAAAAAGAAACATGTCTACTTCCATGTTTTTGATAGCCTGACTTTTTCTTGATCCCATCCTTGACCCTTTTCATCTTTAAGTCCTATGGAAAACATTTCAGAAACATGGGATGAGCATAAAAATCTCAGTAAGGGTTATAAAATAAGGAAGGAAAACGATATCCCATAAATAAATAAAAACCATAATTTTCAATCATAACATACCTTACGAAATCATAATATTTACGAATAACACAAAAAAATATAAAATCATAATGGTTACTTATGGAATCCATATCAAACTTACATTGTATATATCACAACTACACAGGGAGTAACACTTGTAATACTCATCACAGTATATTCTCTAAATCACTTAAGAGAAACATCATGTTTACCTCTGTCATGTTACCCAATGCATTGGAGAGCTATCTCGGGCTCACCCACCCTAGGTTTATCACAAACCACCTGTATACGTAAAAAAATTCCCATTAACCATAACATAATCATAACAGATATCACAATTATAAAGGAACGATAACATTTCCATATTCCAATATAAGAAATCAAGATATTGAAAAAAAAACTATGATTTATCAAATAATTTTCAAAACCATTTAAAAAGATAATTTTGAATCAAAGTTATCCATACCACTTTGAATATTTTAAATGAATTATCATTTGAAAAAATTAATGTCCATATAAATATATCCTAAAACTCATTTTGAAAATATGGACATTAATGAGAAATATTTAGAATAATATATATTTAAAACATTTCAAATGATACATTAGTTAAAGAGTTCTTTTAAAAAAAATATTTATGCTTGAATACAGATAATTGAGGAATAACAATTAATGAAGACATTATAATATCATGAGAATAAAGTGATTCATGATATAATATGTCAAAGGACAATATATACACCATATAAGAGTGAATTGGTACACAACAACAATGATGTCTCAGTAGAAATATAAATTGTGATGAAATCCCTTATAAAGATGGTATCCTTAAATTATGGATAAATCAATCACATAATTATGTGTCAAAAATATAAATACACCAAATATAAGTGGATATTATGCATAAAACAATAATAGTTCTTTCAAACTTATTCATAGGACAAGATATTCAATATGTACAAGTTGAAACCCAAATAATTGAAATTGGGTTAAGATGTTCCCTTGTAAAAATTCGACAGCCTAACAACGTCACATTAAAAATAAGAAAAAGTGTTTATGAGATAAAAATGGTATCTAAAAAATTGAACATAAATTTTACATCAATAAGGATATATAGAAGAACATATCCCAACATAATAAGATGTAAATTAAAATACACAACAAAACAAGTCTTTTAAAAAGGAGGGTGAAAGGTTCCCTTACCGATTTTGTAACTTACAAAACATACACCACATGAAAAAATGATGATAACATGAATTTTAAAATAAATATAAATGAAATTATATTGCACAAAGAGTACAATCATGGTTAGTACATACACAACAAAAAAGTAAATAGTGGAAAATATAACATGAATCTCACAAGAATAAAAAGTGAGATGAAACCCGTTACCACGTTGTAATCAACTGATTCGTATGACAAAAAGTTAATAACCACCAAATGAATCATAGAATACCATGAATATAATTAGAATCAGGATAATATAAATCAAATGTCAGTACAGAATAAACCATATAAAATGAATAAGTGGAGAACAATGGAAATCTCACGGAATTAAAAGTGAGATAAGAAAATCCCTTACCTCATGTTCGACTTGACTCGTTTGTTCCTTGTTCTTCCTAAATAATAAACTAAAGATAATTTATACTTTATTAATAACCTTTTTCAAGTTTAATATTCATTTTATATCACTTATTACCATATTATAAACATTATGTAATCTTTTATGTTAATAACGTTCCTTTTGTCGATATTTGTTACTTTAGTCAAAAATGGACTTCTTATAATTACAAGTTGTTCACATTGTCAAATGTTTATTATATACAGAATGATATTAATGATTTAAATATCACATATAAAGTATATATCCAGTATATACATTTATTTATAATTGTTCATAACCTTTGTATGTAAGAAATGTAATGCACTGTTTATGGAGACGGTAAGTCGTACGTACACATGAACGCTACATTCATTTCTATTTCTCATTTTAATGGAATTAAAACATAATTATACATAGGTACATTATAATTACAATATAATATCATTTATAATTTCAATAAATCCATCATTTTTATTTCCCACGTATAGTATGAAAGAGTCATATCACTTGGAGGGGGCAGTAGTCTGCATTTCCTCAAATGAATTTTTCACGTTTACCCATAATGAAAACCATAAATTCATGATAAAAATGGAAAATACAAAAGAATAAATAAAAAATAAAAATAATATATATCATATATAAATACATTTCCATCATAATGGACACCATGAGAGGCGGTATGAAGTAATTGAACAATCATTGTTTCTTGAGACGCTAGTTTTCCATCCACAGAAACATTATATTCCTCACCCATTAGATGAAGGTGTGTGTATGTGTAGTTGTAATAATTCTCATAAAAAAATCCTACTATATTTAGAATACTTTTTTGTTATAAAAAAAGGAATAAAAAAAGTTTAGGGGGTTGGAGAAGTAAAATAAAAGAAATCAATTTAAGAGAAATCATCACCTTTAATTTGGGTAACTCCCTTTGGGTTGAACCAAAAGGACTTCGTGAAGTGCCTTCTGGCAAAGGTAAGGCTTATAAGTGGAATAGAGGAGTTTAGGAAGCTTAAGAGGGCATAGTTTGGACGAGAAAAATGGCTTGATAGGTGTGAGGAATTGGTTAAAAGTGGACTCCTATTATAAGGGAGAGGAGGGGATCTTTAGGAAAGTTTGTAAAAATTATTTTATTATAAACTTATATTCTATTTAAAAAGGTCTAAGTATCATTAATGTCAAAGATAAGATGACTCATGGTCGGAAAAAAATTATCCAATAATAATTGGACTAGTTTTGGATGTGATTTTAACATTTATAATCTTATTTATTTAAATCATTTATTAATGAGGTATATACTCTATAATTATTATGTCATACATAATTTATATTATTTGCTATCTAAATATTATAAAATAAAATAACATGATGTAGGAAATATTTTTATATTTCCAATAAATATTGATAGTCTAAAAGATAATTTATATAACCCCTTGTAAAAATTAATTTTACTAAAAGATATTTGTTTTTATCTTTTTTGCCTTTACTTTTAGTTAATTAATCAAAAGTGTCATTATCAATTCCAAGTGGCTCAATAGGGTCCCAAAATCTACCCAAAGATTACCATGGTCGTAAAATACTCTAAAAATAAGATTAGGACACGTTTTATGGTTATTTTGAATTATTATAATATTCGTCTTACCTTAAATCACCCAATTTACCTTTAATCGCGGTAAATAAAAGTCAAAAGTTACTATTACCCAAAAATTATTTTCATATTATTGAACCAAATTTTACTTATTAATAACAACCATTCATGTCTTATTTTGAAAATTCAATTCACATAAGTGGTAAAATTTCATTTAAATGAAAAAGTCGGGTTTTTAACTACTACTTAGTGGTTTCACTATTCATAAAAATGACGTTTTTCTGAATAATGCCAAAAATTCAGTCTAATCTATAATTGATAATACGAATTAAAAAATAATTTATATTTTAAAAATTTTAAAATATAGAATTTTCATTAATTAATTTAAAATTAATTCCGGTTGTCAAAACAAATAGTGGGTTTTTAAGAAACAATATCTGTCAAAAGATTGACACTTGTTTATGCCCAAATTCAAAGTTAAATTTATTCCAATGACTAGATTTGTATTAAATGGTGAAAATATAATCTAATTATACTGTAAAACCATTTAATAAGATAATATAACCATATAAATAAATTATATTAAAAGTCAGTTGTGAATTAAAATACAGTATATTTCACTATTCATCAAAAAATGAATTTTATCAGAAAAATACGAAAATTTTACCCAAAGAAAATTTTGATGTCCCGATTCGAAAAAAGTATTATATTTTGTAAAATAGAACATATAAAAGTGGCCAAAACAATATTTAAAGAGGGTTCGCCATGGAAAGGCGATAAATCAACCTTTTAAAGTAAATTATGCTTAGAATTAGATTCATTCACATTTTAAGCCTGTAACTTTATTGGATAAATGTTAAAACATTTAGAAAACATGTATAATCATATTATTGTTAGTTATATTAATTTCTGGCAATATAATGGCTCGACATTCACTACTATTTAAAATAATAATATTATATTGTTATTGTACAACGTATGATTTCAAAGAAACAAGTTGTTACGTATCGAGTAAGCCATCAAACATAGCATCCCCTTTAAAGTAAAATTAATAATTTATCTACTAATATTAATAATATGAAAATTTCATATTCTTTATTTACCTAGGATGTTACAGATGTGCTCCCAGTGATTTTCCTTAAATGAGAATAATTTGAACTCTAACATGAGATGAATCAGGTACTGAGATATCATATGCCTTTGTATACTTCGAGCTCCAACATGAGTCAAAGTAGGTACTATGTAATGGAATTATCTAGGGAGAACTTCAAGAATCGGCACAAGATGAAGTTAGTATTGAGGTATGTGTATCCACGGAAACCCTGGAGATAATAAATGATAAAATGATAAAAAATGATAAAGTGATGAAAAATATTTATTCTTGATAAACTGGCTTGTTCAGTTTTTTTTGCACACTCTTATTCCAGCTATGGGATGAATAAGGTATCGATGGTAGGTTTCCATAATGAACGTGAATGGGTTGTTGGTTTTTTATTATGTTTTTTTATCACTTTGATATATCTGCACACTGTTTAATGAAATTGCATTATATAGATTGAGCATGAAAACCGGTGGACCCGGCCCACTGGGATTTATATCTCACACCATATTCAGGACGCTATTGCACTAGGGTACTCAATCAGACTTCACCTGTATGTCGGACCCTAAACCTTGCTTGTGGATTTTTTACTGTACTAGGGAGTTAGGAGCAAAGGATTGAGGAGTAGAAAAGGACCGAGCATGAGCTCGGGATGCTCATAGAGATTTCCCTTGGGTCTTTATTTCTATTAATTATTTTAGTTCTGAAATGTAAATCGTGTTGTTTTTTATACTTCTTTCAGATATGTACCACCATGAATTTCATTCATTATACAAAATGGTGTTGGAAGTTTTCATTATACACGCGACTATTTCTTTATATCGGTTTGCACTATTACCTGAGTTTACTATCTTTTTTTATGTGAAATATGAATATGATGGTATAGTATCCCCAATAACTACCCCTAGACCATCGCTGCTAGTAGGGAGACTATGGTGTATGGGGAGATGTTCTTGACTTTGTGTGGCGACTGGTCCAGCCACTGATTCGAGGTTAAGCTGAGTCAGGATGTTACAATGTTGTATCAAAGCACCAGTGTTCTTCATTTTACTTTGTACTACTATTTTGTATAGGTAGATAAGATAATAGGTAAGTGTCCACACAAGGTTAATAGTCATGCTTGAGACTGATCACATGATGTATGGGAAATGAAAAAGTGGGTAGTGATGGGAATTTATGACTATAGTGTTCAAGGATACAATTGATATGATTTCACCCTGAGTGACTGGGGTATTTTCCACTGCATATTGATTTTGAGAACATTGAAAATTTTCCTTGGCCTAATATGGAATGTATGTTTCATTATATTCATCATCTTAAGCACTTATATATTCACATTCCATGAAGATAACATGCCATGTAGTTGCATTAGTAGAATGCCTTCTAATTTTGATTGTGTGCCATGGGTGGAAGTCCATGTTTTATTTTAATTTAGATTGCCTTCTTGTATGACTTGTTTAGATGATTATATGTACTTCTACATCTATTATTAACATGTTTTACTATTTTTCCATGATTCTGTGTTATAGCATGATGTTGTGTTACACCTGAAGATAACATGCTAGAAATTTTTTGATGTGCATGTAGATTCATGTGTGGAAATTTATTGGTTTTATTTACGACGATAGTCCATTTTAGTTGTTAGGTGTATAGGAACATTAGAATTGGGGAAAGGGTAACCCAGCTATTCAAAAAATTTAAAAGTGGCTACTAAAGTTAAAATGCTAAATGGAAAATTCTTGTGATAAATGGGGGACAACTTTTTGTGTTATGGTGTATGGGTGTCCTAACTCCCTCCCCACAAAGTGTACCCCTCCTTGGTCGGAAATGTGAAAAAGGAGATAATAATCCCCGAGTCCCACCTCCAGTAGGCCCCGGGTTGGCGACTAGCACCAAGGGTATAATAAACACACAAATGGGAGGCATTACCCTCTAAGAGAACACATGTTGAAGAGAGATATAAAATAGACAACAACTAACTTCAACTCAGAACTGAATTATAAATGAAACCCAAGAACATATATGAAATTCCATGAAAAAGTACACCAAATGAAAGGGAAAACTATAGGTATCCAAAAGAAAGTAAAACGGCAGTGACTACAAGCCCGAAAAACTCCTCCAACCACAAGCTAGTAGTAACCAGCTTGATCTCCATCCTGCTCCAAGTGACATGTAAAACAGTTTATATAAACGTAGGTTGAGTATAATAGTATACTCAGTAGGATCCTCCTCGAAGCGTCTCATGAAAACGTAAAGAAGCATGATAAAGCACATTGAACAACAAGTGAAACTAACTCATCACCTAAACAGGTATACTAGGTTCCCAACCCCACCATGGCTACTCTCACCAAGTAACGCATACAAGAGTATAGCATATAGTAAAGAATATCAAGGGTACCCTGCTACTACTTCCCCACTGGTTTTCTGCTTTGCCCTAAAGAATATGTCCTATCCATCTCTCTCCAAAGCCTTTCCCGTATACACCTGGGACACGCTCCACAATCTTTACTACATGAACCACAAAGGCTTACCCCCAGACACCTGGGATAAGCACCACACCATCCTCATAACCGAAAGTAACCAGGTAGTTTTCGGGAGCCACAACAACTCGCATAACATGTATCATACATCGGGTATTATAACTCAAGCCATTACATCCCATACACCGAGTAAGGATTCTCAAGACATCACAACCTATACAGGTAACACCTATAGTAGTACATAGGATAATATATCCAGAATATATGTGTGTGAATAACGACAAGCCATTACAGCCCTCTACACACATATATGGGGAAAACTAATCATTGTGCCTCATGGCACTAGTATCTACCAAGAGAATAGAGTGTGGTCAAAGGGGGTAGTCATCCATTCATCCTACCACTAGAATGTTGGGGAAAACACCCCCTAGGGCTTAGAATCCACAGGGTGTTAGTTTCCCTTATTGATAGGGTGGAGTAGCGTATAGAAACACAAAAGTAGAGAATATATTATAACTCACAACCACACTATGGGCATAACCTAGTCTTAGTTTCAACTGCAGCTAATGTCTCTAAGACTCCGGGCTACTATTGATAAGACTAGGTATCCAATAACCACACAACCAATTAAAAAAATTCATTAGATTACTTCATCACCTTTTTCATCAATTCCACTTTACGTTAATTAATTATTTACACATTAAGTAACTATGAACAAAACCACATTAAATTCATCAACATCTCAGCCAATGTTAAATGTTAATTCAACATTACAACCTCATTATTATATTCCAGCATCTCCATCCCCAAGGGTTGGCATGAATTCTTCAAACATTCATTACAAGAATTACTTTTCCACATTCCCAGGCATTCTAGAAAATCATCCTATGCTACTAAACACAAGGGGCTCAACAAGGTGAGTATATTTACTACCCGTTGAGTGTATGCCACCTATAGAAAGAGTGTATACCCATTCTCCCTAGAGGGGCTAAACATGGAAAGCACGTGGCATACCCCGCGTGTCTTTTCCCCTTTCAGAAGAAGGGTAAGCAGGACCAGCTGCCTGGAGTAGTGGGGAAAAGAAAAACAGATAAACAACCAAAGAATCCACAAGCATCCAAAAACCACATCAATCCCATTCCATCATCCCTAGTGTCCTCCCCGACACCCACATGCATAAATCAATGCATCTCGCCACTCTAGGCATCATCCGCTGCCACAACCACATGGCCTCCATGCCCCCACATATCACAACACCCTCCCAGGGTCACATCACCGCACAAGCAGTAAGAAAACAAACATTACAACAATTTGGGCTCATGGCCCATTAGCAAGGCATTTGGCCTTCAAACAACAAGCACCAACAGATTTCAGTTTTACCAACCGAATGAAATAAACACATCATCGGCACCAATTTGATTAACACCAAGTTGGAACATCATCCACAAAAACAATAACTCGATTCATTTACATGCCTTTGTGTCTTTATCCAATTAATGATCAATTAATTACAGATTTATGTTCTTTATCAATTTTATCAAGAGAAACAAGCTAACAAGCAAGGCATATATATCACACTATCTATAAAATCTATAGGCAAACCGTTATCACAGTACAAAGAAACAACATGCGGTCAAACCAATTATTTTAATCTAGTTCAAGTATTTAATTAGGTCAATTAAATCATGATCCAAAGGGATAAATCATGATAAATCTACGATTGCACATAAGAAATTAGAGAAGCCACGAATCCGCTACCTCAATGGTTTTGAAGGAAACCACAACGGTCGAAGAACGCCTAAGAAGACTGGGCCAATTCACCAAGGATCCTCCCTAGACCTCTTCTCCTAAAACAACCAAGACCAAAGCTCATCATAATCGAAATCCACACACTTAGATCTACCCATAACAGGCGTATATCTAAGATACCGAGAGAAAAGGGGGAGAAGATCTTGGTAGATATAAGAAACCAAACAAAAGGATCACAAACCTCGAGAAACCGGCTTCCATTCGCGAAGAGAAGTCTCCGGATCACCTCCAAAACGCTTAGGAGAGGATCTTATACCTCCAAGGAAGGGTAAACCCGGGTTATGGCCGCATAGTGGCTTAAACGAACCATTTAGAGGAAAAAGAGTTCATATCCACAATTTTAGGATCTAACATTAAGTGCCCGCATGGTTAGTCTGCACGTTTTAACAAACCATGCGATAACTGTGCATTACCTTCTGCCTCACCCAACAATCATCGCACGGTTATTCCGCATGGTTAGACAAACTGTGCGCTAACTGTGCGTTCTCCACTTCCTCCAACACCAACCTTGCACGATTTGGACGCACTGTTTAGGCAAACCGTGCACCAACCGAGTGAAGACCATAACCCTTTAACGTTCCATAAAAGTCTGCCCAAATGTTCACCAAGTCGCCTTGTCCTCCCAAAACACCTCCAGCACCAAATTTTCACAAAGGAATGGACCGGAGAGGTCCGGGAAATTACATCTGATTCCTCTCAATACATTCTCATCCCCGAGAATCCCAAACCCACCTAAAGAGAAAAACGAAATAGGGTATAAACAACCACCCACCGAGATACCTCTTAAAAGAGAGAAAGCCACCAAAGCAACAAAGGGTTCCATCTAAAAACCATGAAAGTTCCACAACCACATTAGTTACAACGATACATGGAAAAGAGTTGAACATCAAAAAACTATGGGTACTGAGCACGTATCTGTGATTCACATTCCTAGGTACTCTCCCCCATGCCACCATGTCACCACAAGACACAGACTAAGGGAATAGAATGCCCATGAAACACCTTCTCCTTGCGGTCTTGGATCTCCCCAGGTTTCTCCTCAAAGTTGGCATCATCATCAACATCGATCTCTCCCCATTCGATGATGTGGGAGTCGTCATTAAGATAATGACGTAGTTGTGACACATGGAAAACATCATGTATCCGACTCATCTATGGGGGAAGCGCTACTCAATATGCCACAACTCCAACACGAGATACGACCTCAAAATTCCCCAAAAAAAGAGGAGAAATCTTACTCCCACGACTAAACCTTCACTGCCCACAACGGGTATTCACCTTCAGAAACACATGATCCCCAACATTAAACACTAGGAGCCTCCTTCTTTGATCGACATATGATTTCTGATGATCTTATGTTGTCTTCATCCTCTCACGAATCACCTGAACCATCTCTGTTGTATTCTGCACTAGTTCTGGTCCGAGAATTGCTGACTCTCCGACCCCAGTCCAGCACAATGGAGAATGGAAAGGCCATCCATACAAGGCTTCAAACGGCACCATACCAATGGTGGAGTGAAAACTATTATTATTTGAAAACTCCTCCAAGGGTAAGTGCCTCATCCATCAACCTCCAAAATCAAGAACACAAGAGCGCAACATGTCTTCAAGAGTCTAGATAGTTCGCTCCATCTGACCATCTGTTTCAGGATGGAAAGAAGTGCTAAGGCATAGTTGAGAACCAAAATCATGTTGGAGACCTCTCTAGACCATGGTGGTAAAACAAGGATCTCAGTCAGAAATGATCGTCCTTGGGACTCCATGAATTCTCACCACCTCCTCTAGATATTTCATCTACAAAACCTCAACTAAGCTCGACTCCTAGGTTGCTATGAAGGGGGCTGATTTTTTTAAGCGATACACTACCACCCAAATAGCATCATGTCCTCCCGAAGCTCGAGGTAAACCTGAAACAAAGTCCATTAAGATGTCCTCCCACTTCCACTGAGGAATCATTAATGGTTGGAGAAGACCACCAAGAACACAGTGTTAGGCCTTCAACTTCTACCAGACTAAACATCGAGACACAAACTTTGCAACCGCACACTTCATACGAGGCCACCAAAATTGGCTCCTCAAGGATCGGTACATCTGTGTCACACCAGGATGCACCGCTAAAGCAGAACCATGGAAATCTCTGAGGACCATCTCGCACATCGCAAATGGAACAAAAAGCCTCCCATGATACAACACTCTGTATAGTTTATCCTCAGACCAACCATCAGGGGCCTCACCACAAAGAACTCGGTCTCTCCAGACCTCCACCTCGAGATCCCCCAACTGGGACTCTTCAACCATCTGCACCAGGGATGACTATACTATCTTCTGAAAAAGACAACCTCTACCCCCAACATCTCCCATATCAAGATTCAATGCTGACAGTTCTTCCATTACTCTCCCTGAATCATCGGATTCAGACACAGCATCACTGCATGACTTTCGGCTCAGTGCATCAGCTACAACATTCTATTTTATAGGGTAATAAGATATTTAGAAGTCATATTCCTATAAGAAATCCATCCATTGACATTTTCTTAAGTTCATGTCACACTGGGAGAAAACATACCTCAAAATGTAATGATCAGTGAAAACCAAAAAGATTTAACCAATGAGGTAATGTCTCCACAACTTCAGATCAAACACCACGGTTTCCAACTCAAGATCATGGGTGGCATAGTTACATTCACGTGGACGTAACTGCTGAGACCCGTAAGAAAGGACTAACCTATGTTTCATAAGAACATAGCCTAATCCCAGATGTGAAGCATCACATAATACATCAAACTAAACTCCTTCAGCTGGAAGTCAAAGGACCGGAGCACTTACTAACTTCTCTTTTAGATACTCGATAGCTGTCTGACACTGATCAGTTCATATGAAAGCCATATCTTTCATGGTCAAAGCTATCAGAGGAGTCTCAACCCGTAAGAAATCAACTACGAACCTCCTGTAGTAGCATGTGAGACCAAGGAAACTTCACACCTATGACACTATCTTGGGAAATTCCCAAGACAAAACTGCTACAATCATCGATGGATCCACAGCTACTCCTTATTGGGACACAACATGCCCCGAGAAATGGACCTCTCGAGCCCAAAACTCACACTTCAACAACTTCCCGAACAGTTGATGTCGACGAAGAACTCCCAAAATGGATCGTAGATGCTCTGCATGCTCCTCTTCAGATGTGTAGTACACAAGTATGTCATCGATGAAAACTACCACGAACTTGTCTAGGAACCCACGGAAAATAGCATTCATAAAACCCATGAACACAGCTAGAGCATTCGTCACACCAAACAGCATTACAAAGAACTCATAATTCCTATGACAACAACGGAAAGCAGTATTCAGTATATCCTCATCCTTCACACGCATCTAATGATATCCTGACCGCAATTCGATCTTTGAGAACAAACCTGCACCGTTTCAGTTGATCGAATAAGTCATCAATCTGCAGAAGAGGATAGTGATTCTTTATTGTCACTTTTTTTAAACGAAGATAATCGACACACAGCCGCAAACTGTCATCAGCCTTCTTCACGAACAAAACTGGTGCACCCCATGGTGAAACACTTGGTCGAACAAAACCATACTGAAATAGAACATCATCCTGTATACATAGATCTCGTAACTCAGAAGGGGCCATCATATATGAAGACATAGAGATAGGAGACGCTTCTGGCTGTAACTCGATCCCGAACTCGATCTCTGGCCGAGGGAGTAAGGCTACAACCTCTTCTGGAAAGACATCACAATACTCCTCTACGACCCTAAGAAATGCCAGCTATTGAACCTCTGAAGAACTCAGCATCATCACATCCACCAAGGATGATATGAATGAAACGCGCCTATGGCCCATCTGAGGGTCTCACTCACCAAAAAACACCACTTTCTCGCCATCCGCACCAAAGAAAATGGCCTTCTTCCTGAAGAAATCTATGATATCGAGCACCTAATACAACCAATCCATGCCAAGGATGACATCATATGGTTATATATGTAAACATAGGAAATCTCCCCAAGAGCGGTGTTGCCCCAACACTAGCTCATAGTCTCTATATACTTCAAACAAGCTATATCGACCTCCAACTAGTGTAGTCAACGCCACGGGCACTAGAAGCCTCTCCACCTCATGTCCGAAAAAATGCACACGGGTAGGAGATATGAAGGAATGTGTCTCTCCTGAATCAAACAAGGCATACACCATGGTAGAAAACAAGTAAAGGGTACATTGAATGACATGTGGCTTGTCTAGTACTGGAAACGCTAGAGCTATAAGCTGACCATGACTTCCTCCACGACGTCTCTGACCCAAATGATGACCACCACCATGGTCACGCTATGCTCTCTGAGGATGAGGAGCATCATGGGGCTGTCCTATGTCTGCCCCATGTACCCTCTTTTGATCTAAATATTGTGCAACTTGCTATTGACGCCTCAGTGGGAACTGCCACAATGGAGGAACCTAGAGCGTAACACCTGGTGCATGATGACTGCTCTAAATGGTCGGGCACTCCCACTGCCGATGACCACAACCACCATAATAAAATCAAGTACCTGATCGCTTGGCATAGGCCTGCGAGTTGTTTCCTCTGGAGAAATGAGGTGTGAAGGGCTGGGACTTACCCCTGGTTGAACGGAAACTCTTCTGCACTGAAAACTGGGAACCCCGGACAAAAAACTTGCTTCATGAGAAATCATGTCAATTCCCCTGTTGTGATTATCCGGTCCTGCCCAAAGTCCTCTTGACAACCTCTACCCTTTCCAGCACCTCGAGATATGTCTTCAACATAAATGGGGTGACTTGGCACTGGATCTCTGGATGCAAAGCCTCCTCGAAATGCCTTTCCATGGCCTTCTCATCTGGTTACAAGTCCAAATCATGCCGTAAAAGGTTCCGGAAATGGATTCGAAACTCTCGAATAGTTGAGCTCCCCTATCGAAGGGTAAGATGCTCCTGACGATTGGACTCCTTTATAGTCGTGGAAAGGAACTTGACTATGAACTTATCTTGGAACCCCTCCCTTCAGATCAATGACTCCTCACGATCCCCGAGTAACAAGAACCACCACCGCCTTGCTGCTCCACGTAGCATCGTCACAGCTATGGACACCCAGTGCTCCTTCTGAGCATGGATCAAATTGAATCCAATCTTGAACTCCTCCAACCAGTCATCCGTGACTACATCTGAAATGGAGCCCTCATACTTCTGCAGACTCTGGCACTGAAACTCTCATAGTGTCTTTCTCCAAGTGTCATTGTCGTCAACCTCTACCCTGCGGCGTCCTGCTGAATAAGCATGTTGGACATCTTCTACGCAAAACTAACAAGGACGTTGACCTGGATCCATACTTGAAAAATAACAAACACTTAGAGAACCGAAGCCTGGAATATAGAAGAATCAAAATTTATTAATTAATTGTATTCTTTTATTCATTTTAGGTTAACCTATCCCAAGGTCTACCCATTCAAACATAGGCACAAAGAAGAATGATGCATGATCCTTCCCAAGGTCACTACCCTGCAACCTGTATCACCCTATTTAGTAGCCATTGTAAACTTAATGTTCCGTAAATCAGATCATAGGGGTCCCTAAACGCCTATGTCTTAGTCGGTCTCCAGTGTTTACCTCAATTGCTAAACATGAATGACAACGTTTCCCTACCAACCCATGCATCCTAAACTATACCTAACTCCAAACTCCATCCAATCTCTCAACCCACCTCTGATACAACTCTGTCACGACCCCCTCCCCAAAACGTGTACCCCTCCTAGGCCGGAAATGTGAAAAGGGAGATAATGACCCTCGAGTCCCACCTCCAGTAGGCCCCGGGTTGGCAACTAGCATCAAGGGTATAATAAACACTCAAATGAGAGGCATTACCCTATAATAGAACATATGCAGAAGAGAGAGATAAGATAGATACCTACCAAATCCAACTCAGAACTGAAATATAAAAGAAACCCAAGCACATATATGAAATTACATGCAAAAGTACTAAAAATAAAAGGGAAAACTACAGGTACCCAAAAGAAAGTAAAATGGCAGCAACCTTAAGCCCGAACAGATCCTCCAACCACAAGCTAGTAGTAACCATCTTGATCTCCAACCTACTCCAGGTGACCGGAAAAATAGTTTATATAAACGTAGGGTGAGTATAACTGTACACTCAGTAGGATCCTCCTCGAAGCCTCTCGTGAAAAGGTAAAGAAGCATGCTAAAGTACAGTGAACAACAAGTGAAACTAACTCGTCACCTAAACAGGTATACTATGTTCCCAACCTCACCATGGCTACTCTCACAAGGTAATGCATACAAGAGTATAACATATAATAATGAAAATCAAGGGTACCCTGCTACTACTTCTCCACTGGTTTTCCACTTTTCCCCAATGACATACGTCATGTGCATCTCTCTCCAAAGGCTTTCCCATATACACCTAGGCTAAGCTCCAAAATCTGCACCACGTAGACCACAAAGGCATGCCCGCAGACACCTAGGCTAAGCACCACACCACCCTCACAACCAAAAGAAACCAGGTAGTTTCCAAGATCCATCACATCTCTCATAACGTGTATCATACATCAGGTATTATTCCTCAAGCCATTACAGCCCATACACCGAGTAAGGATCCTCAATCCATCACAACCTATACATGTTACACCTATAGTAGTCTATAGGATACTATATTCAAAATATATGTGTGTGAATAACCACAAGACATTATAGCCCTCTACACACATATATGGGGAAAACTAACCTCTGTGCCTCATTGTACTAGTATCTACCAAGAGAATAGAGTGGGGTAAAAGGGGGTAGTCAGCCATTCATCCTCACATCAAAATGTTGGGGAAAACACCCCCCAGGGCTCAGAATCCCTGGGGTGTCAGTTTCCCTTACTGACAGGGTGGATTAGCGTATAGAAACACAAAAAGTATAGAATATATTATAACTCACAACCACACTATGGGCATAACCTAGTATTAGTTTCAACTACAACTAATGTCTCTCGGACTCTGGGCTTCTATTTCTACAACCAGGTATCTTATAAGCACACAACCAATTATAGAACTTTATTAGATTACTTCATCCCCTTTTTCATCAATTCCACTTTACGTTAATTAATTATTTACACATTAAGTAACAATGATAAAAACCACATTAAATTCAACAACATCACAACCAATGTCAAATGTTCCTTCAACATTACAACCTCATCATTATATTCCAGCATCTCCATCCCCATGGGTTAACATCAATTCTTCAATCATTCATTTCATAATTAGTTTACCATATTCCCAATAATTCTAGAAAAGCATCATATTCTACTAAACACAAGGGGATCAACACGGTGAGTAGATGTGCTACCTGTCGAGTTTGTGCCATCTATAGTAAGAGCGTAGACCCATTCTGCCTGGAGAGGAAAAAAACGGAAAGCACATGGCATACCTCGCATGTCTTCGCCCCTTTCGGAAGAAGGGTAAGTAAGAACAGCTACTTGGAACAGTGGGGAAAAGCAAAGCAGATAAACAACCAAAGAAACCAAAAGCATCCAACAACCACATCCATCCCATTCCATCATCCTTGGTGTCCTCCCCGACTCCCACATCCATAAACCAATGCATCTCTCCACTCTAGGCATCATCTGCTACCACAACCACAAGGCCTCCATGCCCCCACATATCACAACACCCTCCCAGGGTCACATCACTGCACAAGCAGCGGGAAAAACATTACAACAATTTGGGTTATTGCCCCTTTAGCAAGGCATCTGGCCTTCAAACAACAACCACCAATAGATTTCAGGTTTACCAACCAACTGAATTAAACACATCATCGACCCCAATTTGATTAACACCAATTTGGAACGACATCCACAACAACAACAACCATATTTATTTACATGCCTTTTTATCATTAGCCAATTAATTATCAATTAAGTCCTGCTTTACGTTCTTTATCAATTTCATCAAGAGCAACATGCTAACAAGCAAGGCATATATACCACACTATCTAGAAAATCAAGAGGTGAACCGTTATCATGGTACAAAGCAACATCATGTGATCATACCAATTCTTTTAATCCGGTTCAAGTATTTAATGAGGTCAATTCCATCGTGATCCATAGGGCTAAATCATTCTAACTCTACGATTGCACATAAACAATTACAGAATCCATGAATCCCTGACCTCAATAGTTTTGACAGAAACCACAAAGGTCGAAGAATGCCCAAGAAGACCTGGATGGTTCACCATGGATCCTCCTTAGACCTATTCTCCTAACACATCCAAGACCAAATCTCATCATAATCGACATACACACACTTATATCTACCCATAACAGACATATATCTAAGATCCCAAGAGAAGAGCGGGATCAGATCTAGGTAGATCTAAGAAACCAAAAAAAGGATCACATAGATTGAGAAACTGGCTTCGATTCATGAAGAGAAGCCTCCAAATCACCTCCAAAACGCTTGGGAGAGGTTCTACTCCTCCAAGTAAGGGTAATCCCGAGTTATGACCACTTAGGGGATTAAACGAACCATTTATAGGAAAAATAGTTCAGATCCACAATTTTAGGACCTAACTATACGTGCCCTCACAGTTAGTCTGCACGGTTTAACAAACCATGCGCTAATCGTGCGTTACCTTCTACCTCGCCCAACACGCCTCGCACGGTTAGTCTGCATAGTTAGACAAATTGTGCACTAGTCGTGCGTTAACCACTTCCTCCATCACTAACCTTGAAAGATTTGGCCACACAATTTAGGAAAACTGTGCGCCAACCGTGCGAATACCATAACCCTTTAACTTTCTTTAAAAGTCCACCCAAATGTACACCAATTCACCTTGCCCTCCCGGAACACCTCCAGCACCAAATTTTCACAAAGGAATGGACCAGAGAGGTCTGGGCCATTACAATGGGTGCCTTATCGATTCATAGATGGGAACCCATGTGATTGAGCCTTGTATAACTATATTCTATTTGAAAATGGTTATAAATGTAAAACTATTGTGTTTGGATTTAAAGAGTTTGTTATGTTTTTAAAAATCTTTACAAGGAAAAGGTAGGTTAATTAGGGTATGTTTCTTAGAAATGAATTGTAGTGGGGTTTCTTGATGAATAACCTAGATTAGAATAAATATGATGCTCAGAGTTTGCATTATGATTAGAAGGAATTTTAATGCTAAATTTCCTCTTTAAAATGAATTGGCATTTAATGTTTAATGTTTAAGAGGATGTTTGTTATAGTTTTCTTGTTTTTACGATGGGGACTTTTTTTTGAAAACCAAGTTCCTTGTTGTGGAATAGTACATGTGGATTTGTTAAATATTATATAAGATGTTTAGAGGTTGATATGAATTAATGAAATGGCTAAAATTAAAAAGGGGATTTTGATCTTAGTGAATTCTGTCTTGCATGGCCAAGAGATAGGGTCAAGGCGTATGATTTGTAAGGGATTATCATATGGTAGGTAGCACCCATAGAGTTGAGATTACTTTTTTTGTGAGTTCCTTATTTTAGTACCATTTGAGTGTCATTGTACCTAGTAGGACTTTGGGGTTTTGACTAACAACACCCTTGTTTGGAGAGGTGTTCGTTGTATCTTAACTCATGATATTGGAATAAGCATTGGAAATTCTTGGTTCATCAGGTTAGACAATCCTCGAGAATGGTTAGCTGTTAGAGGCGTCCATTACTTCACTATGAAGTAGAGCATTTAGGGCATTATGGTATGTTCATCCCACTTCCTGGGATGACTTTTTAGGGCTCGGGTGTTTTGACATGCCAGTCAGCTTAAAATTTTCATCTTTCAAGAGAGATGTTTATGTAGTGATAATGGTTAATAGAATGTCACACGTGGATTTAGGGTGTATCTGAACTAGTGAACTAGTGAATGAAAAGCATTTTATTTGATAACATAGACACTCTTATGGGAGGTAGTGTCACATTAATTTTGGTGTACATATCGGTGCTTGCTTGGAAGCATGACTATGATAAGGTCGGTAGTGTGCAGAAACAATTGGAAACACAATTAGATTTTGGAAGCGTTATAGTGGTAAAACATTAAAAGAACATAAATTCCTTGGATGGTATAGGCCTCGGCTTTGGTTTGATGACACATCGACAGGGGAAGTCAATATTTCTAAAGGATTCGGCCAGTAAAAGTTTTATGTAACAGCTTTTGGTGACCTGGGTTTACTCTTAGTGAGCTTTTTTTGATTGAGACAAATATGTCCCCTATCTGAACCTCATCATAGAGACACTGAGATAACTTCGGTCGTATTCAATGAAATAGTTTTAAATTTCTTTGGCTTGACGAGTGGATGTCATCTTGTTTGTATGCGGGATACATGGATCTTTGGGATATATGATCATTTGTGTTGTGACACGACATTTTTTAATGTAGCCTTGTGATGGATTGACATAGAGAGGTTAATGTAAGTTGAGTGATGAATTTTTATTACATTCAGTCGGTGATGTAATTATTTTAAAGGCACATCGCTGGTTTGAGGGCCAGTTCAGGTTATATGGGTCACTGATGTTTTTCAAAGATATATTCATGGTTTGGGCGTGCGACCGTTAAATGCCAAGACCATTGGTTGAAGCCCCTAGTGAGCGAGTGGTTATGGATATGATGACTAGATCATGTCTCCAGCTGTGTGGGATCATTTTTGCACCATTTTTATGTTTTAGGATGTATTTTAGAGCTCTATCTGTGATTTTAACGAGTTATGACGTTGGGATTGTGAATTGGTTAAAGGTGTGTTTGGAAATCAGGAACAGAACATCACTATTCAAACCTGAATTCATGATCTTAGTGTGTTGGTTAATGTTGTAGTAGTTCTCGATGGCATGTTTGGGATGATAAGATTTTATGGTAGGTAGACTTTAATGTCCTGTGTTTTTGATCCATCATAATATATGATTTTTTTTTGAAAATTTTAATTTATTTGATGGATTGGTTTTAAATCCAGTCATTAGGATGATGTATCATGAGTCAGGACAATCTATACTTGTTGATATCAGGTTTGGGTGAAAACTTGAGGAGTTTCTCGTGTGGCTCAATGGGTTTCAAGAGCACCGATCCTAGTACTGGTGTTCGAACGGCCTGCACACAGTTGGTCAAAACATTCAGGTCAAACTATGCATCTTGATATAGGTGAGGTATAGGCATTCACATAGGTTGCACATGGTTAGTCAAATCATGTGGTTCAGCCATGAAAGATACAATAGGTATCCAGTAGTGGATTCATGGTTTGCGCATAGTCTGACAGAATGTGTGAGAAAAACCATGTGGCCAACTATGTTTTTTGTTTTGGGTTATATTTTTTAATTAAATTTAATATTAAAAAGGTATTTTATGAAATAAAATGAAATGGGAGTTTAATTAATTTAATTCAATGTTAAGAGGAATCTAATTAATTGATTTTAATTGAGTGTTTTTATTTTTTAAAATTAATTTTGGGGGAATTTAATTTAATAATGTTGAGTTTGAAAGTTTATTTAATTAAATTCGGTTGAATGAAATTTAATTAAATGATGTGTAAAATGGGAGTTTGGGTTTATCTAATAGAATTTTTAATTAATTTATAACAATAATAATATAATTGTGATTATTATTATTATTATATTAATCATTTTAGTATTCGTGTTTTATTTCTTTTAATGAGATGAAGATAGGTAGTGGCACAAAGAGAAGCACAGGTGAGACCCTCCCCCCTCGGGTCTCCCTTGTAGCACGCCACCCCCATTCCCTAGCTCCCTCCCGATGCACTAGATTGACCCAGTTCCTTCAAAAATGTATTCCTTCTCGTCGAGGTAAGTCATTCTCCGTGCATGTCATTCTTCAGATGAGTCATTTTAGATCTCTATTACATGGTCTCAGTTATGCTGAAACCCTAAGGTCCAAGATTGATTTGATTTATATGTTTCTGCAATTCTAGGTGGTAAAAAATATTTTGGGGACCTTTAGGTCCATATTACGACAACCACTGCTGAAGGTGAGGTAGTTTGTCTTGATTTTGATTCAACGTCATCAATTTCGGGTACGGCGATTTACTCGTTAACTAGTTTTTCACCCCTTGAAATATTTTTTTATGGTTTATTTGAGTTGAGGTTAATTATTTATGTGTGAATTGGTCCTCACTAAACTAATAATGAGGGAAAATTATTGGTATTATATGTGGTGATAAATTCCATGTGTGCACGTGCTTTCTTAGAATTGTGTATATGTGAGAAGATTGCGGTTTGATTTAGAAAGCAATGGCTTGGCTAATTCCTTGAGATAAGGTTCTCAACTTTACCAAATTAATAAAATGAAATTTTGATGATTTATTGTTTTCATAATTTTGATTGCAATGTTAAATACATTGTTTATTGGTTGGATGAAATAATTAATATGGAATTAATTATGTGTTTTGAGGTTTTAAAAGAGATAATTAATTAGAGGATTAATTATGAGATATTAAATTGGATATGTTGAAATAATTAATTATTAATTAATTTTATTCTATGAGATTAATGTTAATCCGGGGATTAGTTATGTTATATTAAATTGATTAAGTAGAGATAATTAATTATTATTTAATTATGCTCTTGAGATTATAATTTATTTGGGGATTAATTATGATATATTAAATTGGTTATGTTTAGAAAATTAATTTGAAATTAATAATGGATTATGATATTATAATATAGTTGATTAATGAGAGGATTAAATATGTTATATTTATTCAGACTAAGTTGAGATAAATAATTTTTGAATTAATAATGTTATATTTAAATGGTTTCCTAGTGATAAGTTAATTGTTGAATTAACTAGTGTAATTGTTTTGAATAGTTAATTGTTGAATTAACTAGAGTAATTTTTGTGAATAGTTAATTATTGAATTAATTAGAGTAATTATTGTGATAAGTTAATTATTAAATTAACTAGAGTATTAATGAATTAAAAAGATTAATTATTTTTCTAGTTAATTTTTGAATTAACTAGGAATATTATTGTAATTAGTTAATTTTTTAATTAACTATAGTTATTATTGTGATTAGTTAATTTTCAGTTTACTAAAAGAATCGATGTGTTAACTTATTATTGATTTTTTAGAGATTTTGGTGTGGATAATAAATTTTTTAATAAATTGTGAATTAAATAATTGAAACATGGTCATTCTAATATCTGATGTGTGAATGGTAACATGGTTATTCATCAGGAATTAATGAATGGTAATGTGGTAATTCAAATGTGTGATTTTTGAATGGTAACATTTTCATTCATCATGAATAAAAAGATGGTAACATTTTCATCCAAATGAGAAATGTGTTAATGGTAACATGACCATTCATCATGAGTTAACGGGTAGTAACATGGTCATACAAATGTGTGATGTGTGAATGGTAACACTGTTATTCAGTATGTATTTAAATTATGGTAAAATATTCGTCCCAATTGTTAAATATTGAAATAATATATTATAAGTGATGGCATCAAAAGAGAACAATTTGACCTCCGGCATGATCCAAATCAGGTATTGAGATATCAAACACCTTTGAATACTTTGAGCTCCAATACAAATCAAAGAATGTCTTATGTTATGATATTACATGGGGAATGCTTCGCGCCCCATCATGAGCCGAAGTGAGTATTGAGGTATGGGTATCTTTAGGATCCCAGGAGTTTACTAAGAGTAAATAAAGAATAAATGATGCCCTATATGTGATGGCATCACATGACAATAATTCGAACTCCATTATGAGTTTAATTATATACTAATATTTCAAACTCCATTGAATAATTCAAGAACCAGCACGAGTCAAAGCGTGTTCTATGTTATGGTATTACCTAGGGAACACATTAGGATTTGGCATGTGGTAAAGTCAGTATTGAGGTACCTATATCGACGAGAACCCTAGATATAATAAATTATTAAAAGGGAAATAAATTGTAATGTGATGAAAAATATTTTTTCTTGACGAATATGCGTGTATGGTTTTTGTGCATACTATTATTCCAGCTACGGGCCAAAGTAGGAATCACTATTCATTTTTAATTTGATATCTGGATGGGTTGTTGGTTATTTATTCAGTTAGGTTATCTGTTTGATATATCTTCACATTTTTTACTAAAATTTCATTGTCAAGATTTATCTATAAAACTCATGGTCTTGTCCAACTGAGATTTATATCTCACACCCTATTCAGGCCTCTATGGAACTAGGGTACCCGAGCATACTTTACTATTTTGGATGACCATGGACCATGTTTGTGGTTGTTTTCTTATACTTGGGAGTGAGGAGAAAAAAACCGAGCAGAAGCTTGGGATACTCATGGAGATATCCCTTGGGGTTTTGAGTCTTTTCATTTTTTATAAAATTTAAAGCATACTATTTTTTTATTGCTTTTAGATATGTATCACTATGACATGCATGGATTGTACAAACTGGAATTGACCATATTTCTTATACAGTTGAATACTACTTTATATCTACTTATTCTATTACTTGAGTTTACTATATATTCCCATTGGGCATTCTGATTATGAGGGTATAGTTTCCCACAGACTATCCTTAGACCTATGAAACTAATCGGCTCCTCTACCATACATGGATAAGCGGTTGAGGTCATGTGTAAACTGGTCCGGCCACCAGTTCGAGAGTATTCTAGGTCAGGACATTACCCCATATTCCCCATGTACCCTCATATTTTTTTATAGAATCATAATAATAACTATAATCATCACATATTTAATTGTTTTGCATCTTCCACGAATTAATTATTTCTCTTTCATGGTTTATTCAAATTATTTTCTGATGTTTAATGTTTATTTTTTATCTTCCCCCATTTACTATTTAATATATTCTCTTGTACTCACTCTGATATATGATGTCATAATCTCCCCACTGGCACACCCTAGCCACTTTCTTTTATTCATAATCCTACGACATGCGAGGAGGTGGTCTTGAGATCTTTTGGACACCATATCGGGGCATTAGTAAGTGGAACATAGTGTTGGATGCTTCAAATGGGTACCATATATTATTTTATATTTTTTCAAAATGTTTTGGTTTTGGATAGGAGACTAGGACATTGGAATTTTGTAATGAGCCTATGCTGAGGGGCAGCTGCCCCAAGTACAAGGGAATCTCAAATTACATGGGATGGGTGAATTATGTTATTGTTTTCACTCATTATGGTTTCACATGATTTTCCCATTTGGTGACACATGTGTTTTGTACAATTAATGTTATTGATAAAAATATAAATATTATGGACTTCATTTTAACATGTCTAGAACATATGAGGTTGTTTAAAATATTTCATCATACTAGTCATCATAGGATTTAAATTAAATGAATTATTCCATGCCACATCTACTTTTAAACTTTAATTTCCTATTTTTTATGTGATTACTATTTTATCGTGTAGTGCCTGATTTTTAATATTTATTGAAATGTTCCAATTATTCTGTCTAGAAAGTGTTATGATTTGGATTAATTGGATGCCTGGTTACAATTTATAAGGTATGTGTTCCCTTAAAAATTTCAATAGTGATCCACCTAATAAATAAATTTAAATGAAATTGAAATATATAAATGAATTTAAAAGAATACATCATTTAAAATTGAATGGTCACTTTATAAGAGAAATGTGACATCTTGACCCTAACCCAACCATAGAAAAAGGTAGTAGCCTACATATCCTATGATTTTTGAGAACCTTTACATCCTACATAGACTTGTCTCCCAAATTAAGAAGAGGGTTATTTCATGTTCTAGGGAGGCCTTATACCTTCCCTTCCTTTTTTTTAAATCACTTTACCCATATTTTATAAATCCTATCTGAGGAGTGCGGTTGACAATTGTAGAGGCATGCCACCATGACATCCTCATATTGTACACCAAGAGAGTGGTGATGATCATACTATAGATGTGGTGGGCCCTCCTCCAGCCATGATATATCTTTAAGTGAGATATATGGAACCTCATATTGATCTTCCAATGGGAGATGACAATCAGGACCATGATAGTTTCAATAGTTCATTCAATTTTTCCAAGGTGCTCCCCAGCCTAGCATGAATCTAGAAGATCTGACTCAGTACATTCAGTACCAGCATCCTCCCACATTTTGAGGGGATGAAAGATCTCAAGATACTGATTCATGTTTAAAATCCATTGTATCAATCATTGAACATCTCAAGACACCTCTATAAAGGAGGGTCAATCACACATCCTCAATGCTATGGTATTCTTCCATGAACTGTCTGCCATCATATCTCAGGCTGAGCATAATCATGGTTTGGTCTGAGTAGACTTCCAATTATACATCTTTGATCACTTCTTTCCATATAATCTTATAGTGGACCATGCTAGTGATTTTAGGAATCTTCTATAGGTAACTTTGACCATTCTAGATCATTCTTCTTGCTTCATCATGCTCTAGAATTTTCTCTATCCTTAACCAGGGACGAGTTGATGAATAAAATGATTTTAGGGGATATGATTAGATAAACTATTTCTTCATAGGTTAATGTATTTAGGTTTAATTCCACTACAATGATAGTGAACCCTGGAATAATAACCAAATTGAATCTTAGAGATGTTGGCAATGTGATCCAGAGCGATCCAGTTCCGTGGTTAGGAAAGAGTTCATTTAGCAGCATGAATTTCTTTTTTTAGGGTTCATGTGGGGGTGGATCTGGACAGTTTACATGAACTGGAAAATTTATAATGTGTCGATAGTATCGAAATCTAGGCCTTAAAAATCTTCAGTGCATGAGAAACCTAATAGTTTTGTATGATTTTGGAAGGATGTGTCACCTTCAGTGCTTCAACTCATATTCTCCTCTAATATCCAATGAGAGGGGATTAGTATTGATACCTCTATTAGGTACAACTTATATGAATCCATGATAGGCTGGGTGTTGGTATTCTATCATCCAATCAATCCTAGGTGGTACTGATCATGGGAAAGGTAGTTAGGCCTTAGAGCTTTAGCAAGAACAGAGTTGATCTAATCATGCTATTTATAGAACATCCTATGGTTCTGGTTCATGAAAAATTTATGTTGTATAGACTATGACTAAGGATTAGAGTCTGCATAAATATATAGGTAGAGGAACTATTATGGTAGCCTATACTTTGCTTATTAAATTTTTTATACAAGTGATTCACACCCATTTAGATCGGTTACTATTGTGGAAGGTCTTGGCCTTGAAATTGAGTACATTTTTTATTTCATGTCTCTCAACACAATATTAGGGGCCAGAGAAGAGGTAATACACTAGATTTTATTGTTACCACATGAGATAGGTGGATACCATTTCAGTTCTTCTTCCCTGAGATTATCGTCTTTGACGTCATCCTTGGTATGGATGGACTTGTACCTTATCATTCCCAAAGTGGATTTTTATCGCCACCTACTATCATTCAAATCACCCATGGAAAATATGTATATCTATAAGGGATAATTGGATATATAGAAAGATCGATCTAGACCCACATATATTGGTCTGGTTGGAGTGATAATCGAACTGTCCTGTCTCTTTATGAGAGATCAAGGAATGTGGATAGTAGAATTCACTACTGTTGTGGATTATTTTAGGGATCTCATCCATGATAATTTATCCAGATTACCTCCTATGAGAGAGGTTGGTTTTACCATAGAGTTAGTTCTAGGTGCAGAACCTAGTTCAATTACTCCATATAGTATGTCACATAACGATCTCAAGGAAATAAATATGCATCTTAAAGACCATGAGGTAAATGATTTTTTCAAACCCATCACATCAACATGGAGTTCACCTATCTTTTTCTACAAGAAGACAGAATTTACCCTCAAAAAGTGCATGGATTTTCACTAACGAAACCTTCTTATAGTGACGAATAGGTATCCACAGAAACATATCAATGATCCCTTTGACTATCTTCGATGATGAACATTTTTCCCAATGATTTATTTTAGGTCAAGCTATCATTAGGTTCATGTGAAGCCATTAGATATACCATGTAAAATTTTCCACAGTAGGTATAAATTGTGTGATTGTTCTGTTATATTGCTCAGTTGGACAAACATGTCATCAGACTTCATTGCTATGATGAATCATTTTTTCCATACACATTATGATTAGTTGGTGGTGGTATGTGTAGATGACATCTTACTGTAATTGTGCACCATACATGACCATATTGTTCATATTGAGATCATGATGATTATTCTAAGAGATATCCATATATATGAAAAGCATAGTAAATTTCAATTATGGATTAGAAATGTTCAATTATTTGGTCTTATAATATATATAGAAGTCATATTTATTGAACCAGATAAGGTGAGAACTATGGTCTGATGGGAACAACACGAGAATGAGTTTGATATATGAAGCTTCTTAAGGCTATCCAGATATTTTAGATGATTCATCCAAGACATTTCATGAAGTGAAGTTCTTATTACGGGCTTAACCAAAATGGTTTTAAACATTATCTGAATGAAATATTGTGAGAAATTTTTTGTATAGTCAAAAAAAGACTCACCTCTACACAGATATTGAATATGACAGAGCCGAATTGATTTTATAACGTTCATTGCGATGATTTAGGTGTTGGTGTAGGTTCAGTTCTGATGCAATGTAATTAGGTTGTAGCTAATGGGTCCCGCCATCTGAGACCTAATGAGTGGAATTATCCTACGTACAACCTCAGGTTAGAAATTGTGGTTCATGAACCACATTGGTGGTGGTAATATTTTTTGGTTGAGTGGTTTTTTTTCTTCAGAACCCATTAAAGTCTCAAATATATATCTAAACCATGATATTTTATTCTTATGTTACGTAGGTGGGTGGAGTACCAACAGTCTTTAGATATTGAGAATGCTAACACACCTAGTAATGGAAATGTCGTACCTGATGTATGGAGCCTGAAGAATCAGACACAAGCTCTCAAGAAGGAAAGTAGTGACTGTAAAATGGTGGAATTGTTTTCTGAGTTACACCTAGATGTTAAAGAACAGCATGGGAAACCAATTATAGTTGTTTTAATAGTGATTTACTTCTTTCTGTTGTTGGTACAAATGAGGTAGTTGTTTGATTATGAGGGAATAATATTTATGGAGAGTGTGATACAAGATAACCTACCTCATGGATCGGTTTTTGATATATGTGATACTCTACTCTTATATTAGAATGATGGGGTTCCTTATAAAATATATGAAGTGATGATGAGGGAATCTCATGCATATATTTAGATAGTTCAGACAGAGTATACTGAGATGTATAGAGACATGTTTCATAATTTTTGGGGTAAAGGAATGAAGAGAAAGATAACATCTGTCATCACATGTGCTCCACCTATCAGCAGGTGAATGAAGAGCACCAGTTACCTACTAAAATTATACATCCCTTATCTATTCATGAGTGGAAATAGAATTATTCCACAATTGAATTCATTATAGTCTTTCAATGATCCCCTTAAGTTCATGATGTGATATGGGTGATAGTAAAAATTTTGACAAAGGTTTCACACTTACTAGCTATCTGGAATACCATCTCTGTTGATGAGTTCAGAAGGATATTCATCTGGGAGATAGTGAAACATTAGGGTGTTCCCCATTCATTCATTTCGGATAGATATTGTCAATTCACATCGTAGTTATTTCAAGGGTTTCCAAAGGAACTAGGTTCATAGGTTCTCTTGAGTACAAAATATCACCCTCAAACTGATGGGAAATCTAGGAGGACAGTACAGGTGTTAGAGGATATTCTTCCATCATATATCCTTAATTTTATAGGATCATTGGAAAATCAAATTCCATTGGTTGAGTGTTCATACTACATTAGATTTTAGGCAATAATCTAGATGGATTCATATGACTCCCTCCATGGAGGTCCACTCTGTTCAACTCTATGCTTGCTCAAGCAGGTGAGGTAGCTATACTAGGTCCTCATCTAGTGTTGAAAACTATAGAGAATGTCCAGCTGATTCATAAGTGTATGGGTTCAACTCAGTCCAGGATAATGCCATATATCATTCTTTACCGTAGACCTCTAGAGTTCGAGTTGGGACATCAGGTATGTTGGTCAGAGTAAAGTACTCAAGAGGGGGTGAATTGACTATCTATAAAAATCTATGTTTGAAAAGTATTCTTAAATGGTTCTCTAATAAAAATAAATACAACCTAGTTAATCAATATAATATGGTTATGAAAGTTTTACTATTTAAATATCTGCTCATAAGGTTGATTAATTCTTAGTAATCTCAATATTAGTAATTAATATTACTTTTGAAGCTATTCTAATAAGCCCAAACAATTATAACTTCTTTCCAATATTAACTGTCAAAGTGAATTTAGTGATTTATTAATTAAATGAAAAAATATAGAAAACAAATTTAAACAAAACAGTCGATATAAAACAAGTGGTTCAGTCTCAATTTAAGACCTAATCAACCCCACTTGGTGATCATCTATGACCAAGATGTTTATATTGATAAAAATATTCCACACTATAGATCGGGGTAAACAACAATACACAGAACTATACAGGTCACACAAACTCTTCCATAGTTCTTCATGGGTAAAAAATAACATGTCACACATGGACCTCTTCCACACATATCAGTGGGAGTAAAATAGAGTAAAAATGATATGATAGGAAGGATATATTGTATCCTTTCAGTTCAGTGCATGAGACAATGTTTGATTTTATACAGATATACACACACTACTTGAAAGCTAAAACAATACACAACATATCAAAAATTATGAGATAATGTTAGAAGTGTTGTGAGTGATATTCTATGAAGCCATGGACTTATAGGATGAATAAAATATAAGAATTGGGTCCTCTTGCGAGAAATAGAGTATCACAGGTCTGATGCTTTGGTTTCCAATTTGATATGGCTCGTGTTCTTCATAGAGTTGGTAATTTTATGATGTTATTAACTGTGATCTATGGTATCACAACTTCTTAATTCCTGAATTCTTCATGTGTTCTTCAGATGAATTGAGTTGCATGTGTCATTTATTTCTCAATAATGCTCGCACTTCTTGGTTATCGCGCCCTACTTGTTTGTAGGCCACACTTCTCTTTTATTTGTTGGAGTGCATGTGTTGTAACAGACATGATGCATTTATTTTTCATCTCATACCTCATACTATTAGGTTATATATATACAAATAAATATTAATTATGTCAGTGAATTTAAAATACTCAAATATGAACATTAGAAATTAAATTGAGAAAATAAAAAATAATATTAAAAAACAGTGTCACAGTCTGTCTAGAAACAGTGTCTCCATGAAACAGTGTCTCCATGAAATTATCTCCCGTTCTTTTCTTTTTTTCGGTGAGACAGTTATGATAGCATAGTTATATAGAGACCAGGATCTGGTAGCCCATATGTGGTGTTAGGATAACGGTGTCGGGTACTTTTCCAGTCTTTAAATGATGTCTTAGCACAAAACCAATGTCACATACTTCTTCAAATATAAAAACTGGTTTCAGTATTTAGTCTCAGTGTCTATTTACAGTGTTTGGGTCACAATGTCTGGGTCAAAGTGTCTGGGTCTTAGTGTTTGGGTCACGGTGTCTCGGTCACAGTGTCTGGGTCACAGTGTCTCAGTCATGGTTTCTGGGTCAGGGTGTCTGGTTCATTTTCCAGAAAAACAGAACTGGTGGCTGACTCACAGTTTCTCAGACTTAGCCCAAATATCTGTATATCGACATAAATAGTGATATTCATAGAATGGGTATAACATAATCATTTATCATGTAAATCCATTATAACACAAATTGAAAATAGATTACAGTAATCGTATATAGCACTTAAGATCTTGGATAGGTTTATTTAAAGCATACAGAAACCAATCATATGTACACATGATTTGAGAATGATTAAACAAGATTTGTGATCATTAAAACTTGATTAACACATGAGTATTACAAAAATATCCCCTTTTTATGAACACAAATCATGTGAGTGAGATATCTATTCTTAGTGAATGTGTCTCTGCCTTAGTGTGAAAGTCTCTCAACCAATTGGGAATATCCAAAAGAGTAAAAAAATCAGATAATAGATAAGAAGTGTTCAAAATTCATTAGATGGATAAAAAGTGTCATTTCCAATAGTAAGAAACAAAAATACAGAAATCATCCCTATAAAAATATATTGTTCATTTTTCATCATCACGAGTTGTCTTCTCTTTTCCATTGACAACAACATCACTAGAAGTCACTAGAAAAGAGGTAGAAGTGGAAGAAGGAAATGAAGAAATTGACAAAGAAGGTAGAGGGAGTCCTTCAAAAAAAAGGTTTGAGGTAGGATTGGTGGAAGACCGAGGAAACTGTTGGTCAAGGATAACAATTCCGATCTGACTTGAGCATGAGAGACAAACATAGAAGTTGAGGTAGAGGAAAAGGATGGGAAGGTAGGAAACCCAGGTCTCAAGGGTGCAGCTATAGGAGCCATAATAATAGTGATCTAGACATGTAGATAAGGCCTCAAAATTTTGATGAAGTTAGCAATAATATCACCACCAAACTACATCGCTTTCTCAAAGTCATTCTTATTCTCCAAGAAATTGTCCAACAATGGAGTGAAATATTTGTGATTCTAGACCTGAGTTTGGAAAGCATGAGTTACAAGAGGGATTTTTAGATTATTTACAAGGTACATGAAGTGGTTTTTCATATCATTATTAGAGAAGATCTTATTGAAGAGGAATTCAATATTCTTAGTAATTTCCTCTTGAGCATCATTTGTGATATTGGAATGAATTCTCACCAAATCAAGAACTCTGTCACTATTCTTGATAACCACATATAGAGACTCTTTTTCAACCCCATAGAGCATAGAATGAAGTTCTTCTTTGACAAATATTTTGAGTAGAACATTATCAAAGGAAGGTTGATATTATTGAATAGAGGCACTATAAGTAGTAACAGTTGAAGTAAGAGACTTTAGTTGATTCAAAAATTTCTTGAGATAGCCCTTATACTCATCAGTCAACTTGTTTTGTCCAATACAAATCTCAGACATATCTTGAAATATTTTCTTCTTTCTTTCAGCTACATTTCTGCTATGGAAGTAAGGTTAGTATGAACTAATAAGGCCACTTATTGTGTAATATGACCACTAACATCCTCAACATGATGAGAAACAGGTTCTGGTCTTCAGTTCATCACTCTCAATATTTCTTCAACCATAGTTATGAGAGACTTCACATCATCACCTAACTGTTTGTTCTAAACTTTGACTTCTTAAATTTCATGAAGCATTTTGGGCTAAATCTGCAAAATAATCTTCTCTAACAATAGGTTTGCATATCTTTCACTCAAGTTTGTCACAATAGAAGGTTGAGTATTCATGAGATTTTCAACCCCAGCTATTTGGGATGCTCCAAATTCTTTTAAACCATCCTTACTCACTAAGTTTGAAGGTTCTTGTGATGGTTCAGAAATAGGAGCTGAGACAGGCTCAGGTTTCTTTGTAGCTATAACATCAAGAGAAGATACTGGTTTCAATTGAAAAATAGTAGACAAATCAATACCTTCAATTATGGATTCCTTGGATTCATTCACATCAAAATAGCTACGAAATGTATACCATGATTCTAAAGAGCTCGAATCAACCATATTCTACACTTCAACATTTTCCAGATTCAGGTGATGCTCCCCCTCAACATGTACATCATTGTCAGGACTATGATATTTAGAACCTTGATCTAATTCTATAATTTTATCCCCAATAGCCCCACCAATTTCCTTTCTAGATAATTGAAAGGATTTTTGAATTGTCTCTTCAGAAGATGGGATAATTTCAAGAATAGTTTGTTCCTTTGGGTGTTCTTCAAGAGCTACTTGTTTGTCATGAGAATGGTCTTCATCTAGTTGTTCTTCCATAACAACCTTTTCTTTTTCACTACATCTGATTCTTCTATAGAGATAAGTTCTTCTTCTAGATCAGAAATCTCTTTAGGGACATGTACTTCCTTCTAAATTATTACTTGAGCAGCAGGTTCACTATCTTCCTCATCATGAAAAGTTTTCACTGTAGGTATAACAACCTCTTCTTCTTTCTTACTCATCTAAATATACCACAATTTCATTTAGTTCAAAACTAGGATAAAAAATATCCTTAGTTATTTAATAGTGTTCAACCAGGTTGAACATTTCATAGACCCTCTCATTATCTTATACCCATTCTTTTCACCATGTTTTCCAACTGATTTTTCATTATCATGAATCTAACTTTTGAAATAAAATATTAATAATACTTAATGACTTTTTCATCTGGTCCAACTAACCCTTTTTCATGAATCAAATCTGAGATTAATCATGAGTAGAACATGGATGATGAATTGGAGGTTTCTTTTATCAACTCGGACATATGGAGGATAACATAATTTCATAGTTTAATCTTGTGTCCATTATTCATAATATGTATCAAAAACACATCTTGATACTTGAGTATAGAAAAATAACCTTTTATGTTGATGATCAGATTCTGAACAAATTTATATAAATGTATAGTCTCCCCATTTAGCTCAGCAGCTATAGATCTTCTCTTTGTTTCATTCCTAGTTAATCATTTCAAGGCTTCTTCCAACACAAATATCCCACTTGGAGGTTGAGTACATCTCTATAATTCCTAATAATTACTCTCATGAGGTATCCTTAGGCCTATAGTCAATAACCTCAATGAAAAGGTATATAATTTCCTATTGATCCAGCTTCTCAAAACAAAAACTTCTTTTGTATCAAATGAAAATTGAATGAAATGATAATAGTAAGAAACTATCTTTGGGTATATCAACCTATCCTCATTCATGAACATTTCCAGACACCCTTTCTCTTTTAGTAAATTAATTAATAAAGGCCTACTTGACTGTAACCACTTGTGGAAAATTTTATATTTAGGTATGACTATTCAATTCACCTTGTTTAGATTCAACAGACCTTCAGGTTCTAACTTCGATGCTATTTTCATCTTCTTCTTTGAAATGCTCTTCTCAGGGATTGATGAGGACATAAGTTTAATTCTACACATTCAATGAAGGTTTGAGAGTGAGAGAAAGGATTAAAGAGGGTTTACAGTTTGAGAGAAGAGGGATCGGGTGAATAAATGAGTGAAAAGTATTTCATTTTTATCATTTAGTGATACTATTAATTGAAAAAAGCACGAGAAAGTAACAATAAAATAATTAATAACAATGATACAAGTTATAGTATGTAAATAAAATAATAAAGAATCTTTATGGTGAGACCATGATAGAATTTTACGGTGAGACCAGAATTGGATTTCACTATGAGACCGTAAAAGGCTTTCATGATGAGACCATAACAGTCCTTCATAGTGAGAATATAACTGGGTGATTTCTAAACTACGTGACTGTATTGTGGGATATAGTAAGTGTCAGATAGTAGCTAAGAGATAGTAATTATGAGACGTAAACATGAAACAACGACTTTTAAGGTAGTAAAACTATAGAACTGTTAGAGTTAGATAGTAATCCTAAGACATAGACTTTTGAAACTATAAACTATTAAATAGTAAGCTATGAAACAATATACCTAATACTTAAGATTTATTATTAAAAAATCATGTATGATGTAATCTATTCTATCATAATTTAATGGTTTAGTGAATATATCAGCAAGATGATATTCAGTTCAAATTAATTCCAAATTGATATCACATTTTTATAAAGATCTCACAAAAAGTGATATCTTACATTGATATTTTTTGTCCAAGAGTGTGAAACATTATTTTTTGAGATGCTAATATCCCTAATATTGTCACAATTTATTGGTACATTCCTGAATTGATATCTATAATCTAGTAATCTGTGTTTAATCCACATAATTTGTGCACAACAACTTCCAGGAGCTATGTATTTCTCTTTTACAGTAGATAATGCAACAAAGTTTTGTTTTATACTACCCCACGATACTAGTGACATTCCTAAAAAGTTACAAGTTTCATAGTTTCTTTTGATATCTATCTTACAACCACAAATGTCATAATTAAAATAACAAACTAACTAAAATGGTCGTCCTCTAGGATAGAACATACCAAGATTAGGTGTATATTTGAGGTATTTGAATATTCAATTAACAAAATTTAAATTAGATTCTTTAGTGTTTGATTGAAAATGAGAACACATATATATAGTAAACATAATGTCAGGCTGAATAGAATTTATGTAGAGTAAGCTTCCAATATTTCCTCCGTTAGTGGTTGGATCAAAAGATTTTCCATCTTCATCAAGATCCAACTTACAAGTAGTACTCATTGGAGTATCAATACATTTTGTGTTATCAAAGACAAAGTTTTTTAGATGATCTCTAGTATATTTGATTTGATTTAAAATAATACCATCATTATTTTGAAAGATTTGAAATACAATTAATAATTTTAGTTTACTCATTAAACTCATTTCAAATTCAAATTTCATCATTTTATAAAATTTGATAAATAAGTAATTTATTGATGATACAATGATAATGTCATCTACATAAATTTTAGATACTAAAACTTCATTAAAAATTGATTTTATAAAATGGTTAGGATCAGCTATTCCTTTTTAAAGCCTTTGAAAATAATAATATAACTTAATCTATCATACCAAGATCTTGGAGCTTGTTTTAAACTGTATAAAACTTTTGATAATATAAAAATATGATTTGGAAAATGAGAATTTGTTAGACCATGGGGTTTCTAAACCAAGACATCCTCAGATATATAACCATTTAGGAATTCACTTTTAACATCCATTATATATAGTTTGAAATTCAGATGTGCATCATAAAAAAGCCTAATTCTGATGGCTTGAAGTCTAGCTATTGGTGAAAATGTCTCTTCATAGTAAATTCCTTCTTCTATACTATAGCATTGTGAAATCAATTTAGCCTATTTTATAACTATTTTACCAGCATCATCTACTTCATTTATAAACACCCAGTTAGTGTCTATGGTAATTGTGTCTTTTTGTCTGTCAAAATGTTTTCAAACATTGTCCTTTCAAAATGATTATTCTATTCTTGCAAATCCATCACCTAAAAGTCAACATTGATAGAATAATTAATGTTTTTAGGTTCAATTTATGACTATAAGAATTGATGTTAAACATAAGTTCAATGAGATTCTCTAGTCTGAGTTACTTTATCTAAATCTCCTCCAACAGCATCTAAAGGATGTTTCTTAAGAGTTCTAACAGCTCATGAAAAAGAATGACTAGTGATTTCTGGTTCTTCAACAGGTTTGGTTTGAATATGACTCGAATCTAAAGAATTTCTAGAAATGGAAGTTTTCATAGGTTCCTTTACTGGATGGTTATAAGATTATGAATTAATGTCTAGATTTGATATATCATCCTCTAGGTTCTCTAGAGTGGTCTTCGGCTCATGTGGATCTGTTTCATCAAATTTGACATAGAAAGATTCTTCTACACATTTAGTTCTTTTTTTAAACACTATATAGGATTTACTAGAGATTGAATATCTTATAAAGATTCCTTCATCACTCTTGTATTTGAATTTCTCATGATTTTACTTAGTATTGAGGATATAGTCTTTACAACCAAATACTTTTAAGTGCTTAAATTTGGGGTTTCTATTGTTCCATAACTCATATGGAGTTCTTTTAAGAATGGGTCTAATCAATACACTATTGATAATATAGCATGTAGTATTTATAGATTCATCCCTCAAAAAATACGTTAGTCATATTCACTAAGCATGGTTCTAGAAATCTATTTCAAGGTTCTATTTCTTCTTTCTATAACTAATTTCTGTTGAGGTGTTCTAGGGGAAGAAAAATTGTGACTATAGCCATTTTATGAGAGAAAGGACTCAAATTCATGATTTTAAAACTCAAGACCACGATCACTTCTTATTTATTTAACTCAATGTACACTATGAATTTCTATAGATTTGGAATATTTTATAAAATGAGAGCAGGGTGAACTTTTGTGATCCAAAAATAAAGTCCAAGTATATCTAGAAATTTCAGCTATAAGAACATAATCATTGTACTCCCCATTTAAACTAGAAACAATAGATGTTCCAAATAAATAAATTTGAACCAATTCTAGAGTTTGATAAGTGGACACTTATTTCCTTGGATTGAAGTATGTTTTTTGTTTCTTTCCCTTCTGACAAAGATTACACACATTATCATTTAGAAAAAAAAGTTTGGTTCGATGTTTTACATAAATTTTTCTAGTTAGCTTCCTAAAAGTGTTACTATTAGAGTGTTCTAGTATCCTATGACAAGGCCAAGACACTTTTTAAAATACACATAAACATGAAGCATTTTTAGAGACTAAAGAATCTATGTTAACAGAATACACATTTTCATTTCTTAATACAAAAAATACTAATTCATTTTTAAAACTGGAAACATTGCAAGCATCATTTTAAAATTTAACATGAAATCCATCATTACATATTTGTGAAATACTATGTAGATTATATTTCAATCCACCTAGAAAAAGCACTTTGGTAATTAAAACTGAGTTAGAGTTACCAATTTGGAAAAGGCTAATGATCTTTCCTTTGGCATTGTCACCAAATGTGACATGTCAACCATAAATTTTAATTAAATTCTTAAAGCAAGAATAGTCTCATGTAATGTGTCTTGAACACCCATTTTCCAATTACCATAAGAATTTATATGATCTCTTTAAACATCTTTCAAACAATATAGTCAAATAAAAACAGATATTGGTATCTATATTTGTTTGGGTCCAGTAATATCCATGAGTAGTGCTTTAGGAACCCTCATCTTCTTCATAGGTTTCCTATAGGAATTATGTAAAGTATATGAAAACTAAATTCTATTTGGTCCAGAAAATCATGAAATAGTTGAGAGTGTATCATTTCCAAAACTAGCTGAATGTTTTCTAGAACTAGGAGTAAAACTGTATGTCCTAGACATAGAAACAAGAATAGTTCTTCAAAATTTTCTTTTACCATGTTGATAGCCAATACCTATTGTATATTTAGGAGTAATTTTCTAACCTATAATTTGTACGAAAGTATCTTTACCATTATTAAACCTTCCAAGACCCTTTTTCAATTTCTCGTTAGATAACATTAGTTCATTGTTTTCTTTGAGTAATTGAACATTTTCCTCCATTTCTACAGTATGTTCATATTTAACAATTGAGTTAAGAGCATGTTGTTTATTTAAAGATTTTTATTTATCTTTTAGTTCATTACATGTCTCTTCAAGCATATTAAATTACTCAAAAATTTCTTTATTAGACAAATTATCAGAGTCACTTTCATCTATAGAAAAATAGGAATTGTGTACAAGAGATTCCAGTGTTACCTTAGATGTGTTTTTCATAAAACACATATTTCATTTGTTACCCCATTCATCATGTGAAGATTTTGAGTCACATGAATTGTCCTCATAATCACTCCATGTTTCTTTCATTTACATTTTATAATTTCTATAATTTTCATCATATTTGTTTTTGTGCATGAGCTTAGGAAAGTCCAACTTTATATGTCCCTGGAACTTATTTTCATTGCATAATATCTCATTAGACATGTCACTTCTTTTCAAATATTTCTTCAATATTCCTTTTTTGTCATATCTTCCATTCAAGATAGGTTTTAATAAAAAATTCTTCTTCTTGTAAAATTTATTTAAACTTCAGGATACTTGATCCATCTCCTCATCATTGTCAAGTTATGATTGTTCACTACTAGAAAATTCTACAAAGGCTTCCAATTTCCCTTTCTCTTTGTGTTTATAAGTGGTGGTATTAAATGAAACAGATTTTCTTTTCGTTTTATCCTCCTGTTCATTGTCGATATTCAGCTCCTCTTCATACATTATTTTATTACCAATGAGTTATTTTACTAGTAACTTGATGATTTCACATTACTCTTGATTAGAGAAATAATTTTTTCTCCATCTGTCAAGAATACATCTAGGAATCCCTATAATTTGTTCTTTGGTAGCAACTTCACTTCCATGAGAAATCATTGTGTTAACAATTTCATTGAACTATAGATAAATTTCAGAAATAGGTTCATCATGATTCATTTTAATGTTATCATATTTAATAGTATAAGTATTAAGTTTCATTTCTTCCACACTATAAGTTCCTTCATGTGAAATAGACAATGTATCCCAAATTTCGTGGGCAGTTTTACATGAATAAATTTTATTAAATTCATAATCTCCTAAATAGAAATACAAAGTATTCATCAAATTACAATTGTTATCATATGAAGTCCTGATTAAGTCATCCCAAGTGGTTCTATCAGTAGCTGAAATCTTATGCTCATCTATAATTGAAGACCAAATTTCAAAACCCATACTTTATAAATGGATTTTGATTTTAATTTTCTATTTGGTATACTTGGTTCTATTAAAGAATGGTGGTCTGTTTTTTGAAGCACCTTCCAGTATATTATACATAATAAAGAAATACTTTGAAAGAGATAGAAATTTTGAATTAACAGAAATTTACAAATCTTTAATATATAACTAAAATCACAGTTTAGTAGGGTCCTAATAGGAATACAAACAACCTATCAGAACAAGTTTTGGTCGGAGTAGAGTACATAAGAGGGGTGGGAATTGTGTATCTATAAAAATTTCTATTTGAAAATTATTTTTAAATGGTTCCCCAATAAAAATAAAGACAGCTCATTTAATCAAAGTAATAGAGTTATAAAATTTTGATTGTTTAAATTACTTCTCAGAAGATTGATTAATTCTCAATAATCATAATATAAATTATTAATATTACATTGGAAGCTATTGTAATAGTGTAAAACAATTATAACTTCATTCCAAGAATAACTATCATTGTAAATTTTGTGATTTTAGAATTATATAGTAAAACTGAGAAAACTAATTTAAACAACACAATGGATTTATAAAAAGTGGTATAGTCTCAAGCCAAGACCTAATACACTCCACTTGGTGATCACCTAACACCAAGAAGTTTATATTAGTAAACTTGATACACACCCTGGATTGGGGTAAGGAACAGTTTATAGGACATTCGAGGTCCCACGACCTCTTCCAGAGTTCTTCATGGGTATAAACTAACAGGTCGCACATGGACCTCCTCCACACTTATATGATGGAGTAAACATGATTAAAAATATATGAGAGGAAGGATATCATGTATCCTTTCAGTCAGTGTAGGAGATAGTGTGTGTTTTAATACAGATATACACACTCTACTCAACAGATAAAACAATACACACCAGAGAAAAAATGATGAGATATTTTTAGAAGTGCTCTGAGTGATAGTCTATGAAGATCTAGACATCTAGGATGAAACATATGTAAGAATCAGGTTCTATTGCAAGAAACAGAGTATCACAGGTCTGATTCACTAGTTTCTAGTTAGATCTAGCTTGTGTTATTTGTGGAATTGGTAATGAAATGATGTTATTGACTCTGATCTATGGTATCCCGGCTTCTTGATTCATGAATGATTTGTGTGTTCTTCAGATGTATTGAGTTGTATATGTCAGTTATTTTCTCCAAAATTCTTGTACTTCTTTGTGATCACACCCTTCTTGTTTCTGGGCCACACTTCCTCTTTTAATTCATGTATTCCATGTGTTGGATCTAATAGGATGCATGTATTTAGACCCTCATACCTCATACTATAAGGTGATTTGTCTATAATGAAATATCAATTATGTAATTACATTTAAAATACTCAAATATGAGTTTTGTAAATTACATTGAAAAAAGACTATAAATATTAATGAACGGTGTCACAGTCTGTCTAGAAATGGTGTCTCCAGGAAATGGTGTCTCCTTGAAACAATGTCTTTTTCTTTGTCGTTGAGCGGTGAGAAACTTATGATGTCACAATTTTATAGATATCGAGAACCGTTAGTACAGATATATTGTTAGGATCACAGTGTCTGGTTATTTTCCAAACTTCAAATGATGTCATAGACTTCAACATAATTGAAACTAGTTTCGGTGTATAGTCATGGTATCTGGCCACGGTTTTTGGGTCTTGGTGTCTAGATCCCGGTGTTTGGGTCACAGTGTCTGGGTTACAGTGTTTGGCTCATGGTGTCTAATTCATGGTGTCTGGGTCACGGTGTCGGGGTCATGGTGTCTGGGTCACCATGTCTCTATCCTTTTCGAGGAAAAAAATTGGAGGTAGAGTCACGATTTCATAGACATAGCCAAAATATCTGTATACATATATAAAAATCAATGTTTATATAATGGATTTGTCATAATCATTTATCAATTAAATCTGTTACAAAAAAAATTTAAATAGTTTACAAAAATCAAACATAGAATTTAAGATCTTGGATAGGTTTATTTAAAGCATAAAGAAACCAATCATGTGTACTCTGGTTTGGAAACAGATTAAACCTAATTAACAAGATTTATAGAAAATATAATATTTGTGATCATTAAAACATGACTAATACAGGAGGAGTCCAACAAGGTAATTTTTCATGTTTCACCAGGGACGTGTCATAGAATAATTCATATATAGGTCATGTTATCACCTAGATATATCGGTCATTTGGAGATAGTGGATGGTGTTTGGATCGTAGCCTATCATTGGTAGTTACTATAGATGTATCATTCCATGCATGATGTCTTCCACATATCACAACATCGACAATATCAACCTGGCACATATGATTTGTTCGACCCTAATGATAGTGAGTTGTAGGAAGCTTCATCTTTTGAGGTGAATCCAATACACGTCATTGACCGGATAAAAACGGATCTATGAGGTAGGTTAGTTCCTCAAGACCAAGTGATATGGTAGAAAAAGCATGTAAAGGATGATACATTAGAGTATGGGGATAATGTATATGTGATATGATCGCAACTTATCCTAGAAAACATTGTACCTCCCATAGAAGGTAAACTAGGGGATGAGTTGTCTTAAGAAGTGTATGTTATAATGTACTGAATTTTCTAAAAGCCACAGACCATTAATTTTTTGATTAAACTCCTTAAAATGACCATTATAAAAACTCTTAATATAGTTAGGTAGGGATCAGGTGCGTCTAGGGTTCATTTGTATCCCAAAACTGCAAAAATTGAAGAAACAGATTGGGCCCCATAGTAAGTAGAAATTGTGCGGCACATCCTGCACAGCTTCACTAAACCAAGTAGTTACAGATAGTGGGGACATGGGGGCCATACAGTTTTTTTTTGTAATTGTGCGATCTAGGGCACATAGCTGTGTAATGCTATAGAGGTTTAGGATAGAATTGTTTTTCATGGATTGTGCATGGTTAAACAAACCATGTGCCTAACCATGCGAGGTCTCCCATTGAAGAAGTATCAGGCACATAATTTGTCCAAACATTTGGCCAAACCTTTCACCCTTTTTTAGTTGGTGAAATTACTATTTTATACCTCATTATGTTTTTAAACCATCCCTTTTATTTTCCTCCAACATATCCAGTAGTATTTTCTTCCACCACCACATGTGGCCTCTTCTCCTCCTCCCATAGGTTTTGATATATTTTCATCAATTAATTTTTAGAACACTCATTATTGGAAGTAATAAATAAACATTGGTTAGATCCTATTTCCCCATTATTTTCTTTCAAGGTTCCTCTTCACTCTATATCACTATTTAGATATGACTAATTTCCCCCTATATTTATGGAATTATAGGAATCCTTTTATTTCTCCCATTTTTAGATAAATCATGCATCAACAACGGATGAGGGTATATTAGTACAACTAGGTAGGTTATCTAGGTCCTTCACAATAAATTCATCTCCTTTGAAATAATGCATCATTATGATGCAGACCATAATAGTCTGGTGATGCTTAAAAAATGGGTAATTATTTATTTTAATCATTTCCTTAGACCAAAAGTTATCTCACATTGTAGCGAATACCATCTTAGAGTTTTTCTCCCCATCATTGGCCACTCATATGTGTGTGCACAACTAAATAGAATATTTTCTCTTGTATTTAATTGATAACAACCTTGGGTGTTTGTGGGTTTCCATTTTGATTAAAATCAGGAAATTATATTTTTATTTGAGATGAGTTGTGAAACAAGAGTTAGGCCCCTCTTTAAATTCCAATGCATAATTATTATTTTTGGTTCTTATGATTTATGCTCTATAAAATTTATTTACATTTATACTAGACATTGTTCCTTCTATTTTTTCTTATGGATTAACATCTTTTGGTTGTGCCTTATGTTTAATGTCACACTACCTTATGATTTGGATTATGCCATGTACCTTGTGGATAGTATCATATTTTTGGCATATTGATTTTCTTCATAATATATTTCCATGAATTAAATTGGATTTTATAATTGGGAAATATTGGTGGAATATGATGTTTCCACATATTCATGATAACATGAAATTGTATATGATATGTCCTTTTATATGTAATTTGGTTGATATTAATCATATGCTATGAGTATATAGAGACCATGAGTGCTATTTTGAAGACACTGTGGATGGAATATCTAAGTTTGGTTGGACAAACATGACATTCTGGGAGCGATAAATAGGATTTCCATGTATGTCCTATCAAGGTTGTTTTTATATATTTTTTTGTGATGTAGGTTCCCTTGGGGAGAAACCAAGGAAGGACTTGTGTGAAAGATGGTTATTCCATTCCTCGGATGATACCTGGTCCCCTTATGAGATATTCTATACGAATTCAGAGTTATTCATGTCATGAGTGGTACAAGTTAGGTCATTCTGGGTTGTCTTAGATAGATTTAGTTACATTGGATTTATTTTATTCCCTTATAGATACCCTTATAATTCTTTATAGATTACCTTGGATGGGTTCAAGGCTCCACAACCAAATTTGACGGATTGACTTATTTCTTGTGCAATATGAGATATCTATTATTTATATTATGAGAATGTTTATGTGACTTTATAGAAATGTGACCACCAAGACAAAGCCCAAACATGGGATGTGACTACCTTATATGATATACTATTAATGGACTATGAATTTACCATATCACTTTTAAAATTTTCCTCTATGTTCATAATTTAGGCTTTGGATGAAGAAGGTGGCATTAGTCGGGTGGCCAATTAGAAACCCATACTGAGTGGGTTTCCTCATATCCCTTTATTTCCCTTTATGTGCTATTATAAAACATTATGATTTATTTTTTGCATTAAATTTATTTTTCTAGACATCATGGGTGTTGTCCTATTGAGATTGTATATCACTCCCTTCATGGGATTCCCAAGGAACCCAATAAGATAGTATGATGATATGTATGGATAAAGGGAAATATGCGGCTTTCGATGCTTGACTAATTTATAGCTTTGGGATAGAGATTGGGAGAAGAGGACGAAGCCTATTCTCAAGATGCTCGCTATAGTAGTTTTTTTACATTTTGGAATTTTTTTATAGCATGAAGTATATGAAGGTATCCATTTTTTCCCATGTCTCCTCATTTTGGTATTGGATCATGACAATAATGATCATGATCATCATATCTGATATTTTTAAGAATCATTCACTAGTTATATATTAGTATCAAATGGTTTATTTCAATTATTTTTGCTTATGTATGTTTATTTTTCTGCATCCTATATTTATCATATATTATATGATGATTTGATTACTAAGATATATTAGGGAATTGTCACCCCAAGGACACAACCTAGTCTCTAACTACTAGTTGGAAGATTTTTTATTACGAGATGGTGTGCTTGAGGTATTATGGCAGTTATCTTAGGGGATCAGTAAGTGGAATCTCGGGTGGGACACTACAAACACACAATTTAAAGATGATTATATTGACATATTTCCCATCAAACCCTTATTTAACCATTTAACCTTAATTTACAATTATAACGTAAACTAATCCCTTACCTCAATAACATATATGTTTATAATTTTTTTTATTTTACCTCCTTTATAATTCAAAATAGCTGATTACAAATATTTTTTCCATTTAAAATAATTCAATTTCCAAATTTTAGAAATAAAAAATTTATATTATATTATATAATACACATTAAAATTTATATTATTGAAAAACTTTTTTTTAATTAGTTGTTCGTAAAATTATTTCAAAAAATCAAAAAATAAATTTATAATAAATTATTGAATTAATTAATATATTAATTTTTTTTAATATTGATAAAATAGTTTTTATCCTCCAAATACATGACACATAAAAAATTTAATGGAATATGACACATTTTAACATTTGATAATTTTAATTATTTCCTATTAAAAATTATTTATTTATCAGTTAAACATTAAATTTTATAACATTTTTTTAATTAAAATAATTTGATAAAATTTAAAAACACATGAAATAATTTTTTATTAATAATTATAATCATATATAATGATTATATAAATTTTTTTATGGAAAAATATAAATAATTTTTTTAGAATTATTTACTTTTTATCGAATATGTTTTTTTAAATATTTCATTTAAAATAGAAAAATGTCAATTTACTTATTAGATATTGGTATATACAAAAAATTTATTCCTAATTTTCATATTACTTTAAGATATTTTTATTTTCTAAAATCCCTATAATAATATTATTTTATTTATTTTTGTTATTGTGAAATATTTACATTTTTAATGGGTTCTGTTATTTTTATAGATAAAATTATTTATATGATTATCATAGTAGACTGTGATGTTGAGAATATTTACTTTTTATGTTTTTATTTATTTATTATTTCATTAAATTAGATGTTTTAGTTATTATATTTCCTTTTCATATTTAATAATGTATTTTTTTAATATTTTATAATAATGAAATATTAAATTTTTAAGTGTCATTTTTTGTAGAATATATCACAAGCTACCATATTGATTTGAATATGTAGAATACTAAATTCATAAGGTGTTAAATCAATAAGCAGATAATCATATGAATTACACAGATTTCTTTAGTCCTAGGTAGATTATAATATTTAATTAAACACCACAAAAATAACATTCATATTGATTTATGATTTATTTAAATTTTCTATGGAATTATCTCTTCATTTAATTATAAATATTTCATTAACATGTACATTTATGGTTGAAGAATATATCATGGTGGTTCTTTTTGGTTGATTGTGTTTGTTGATAAGGCTTGAAGTTGTTGATGAAGACATATAGTCAAGGGTGATATGAAGAGTGATCATGAGGCATTTGATCTTTCACAAATGCAAAATATCTAATCTCATGCAAGTATGAAATGTTTGAATCATGATATGTTTGATCTTGCACACATGTGAAATATCTGATAGCATACAAGCATGAAATTTATGAAGTGTCAAATCTTTGATCTCGTGAAATTGATAAATTTATGATCCGACAAAATGGATAAAGGTTTTATCTTGAAAAAATCATGAATTTGTGATCTCATGGAGTGTGAGATGTCTGATCTCATGGATGGAGATATTTTAAAGTTGTAATAATACAAATACTAAACAGGGGATGATGAGTTGTGTCTTTTCGATAAACATCACCAATTCTGTTCATTGACTTCCATTGTGATTTATGCAGATATTCAGTATTTTACTCTATATGATATATGACTAGTGGATAAACAAAAATAATGAACACATCAAATTTATTGTGGTTTAGTGCACAAATATTCCCTAGTCTACTCAAACAACACTATCTCTATGAGATTGGTGAATATTAACAGAATGGTCCCCTTATCACAAGACCATAAAATCCACAACTTTGTGTAGGAGGTTGATACCTTTACAAAAAGGTTAAAAATAGAACCTTCTGGTTATTTTATAGGGAATCAGTTATCTATAGAATAGATCAAGAAGCTGATACTCCGTTAAGACTAGGTCTGAGAAGTTGAAACTCCAACAAATAAAAATGTATTGATTTAATGATGGATCAACTTGATCTTTACAGTTATAGTAAAAATTGAAAATGGATGGATCTTCTTCTTCATAAATTAAATCCTTCAAGAAAGAATATCTCTGAAGTAATCCTTGTTGAAAATGATATTCAATTTGAGAAGAAAAAAATAGCATTCATACTCTAACAACAATATGTGGATGAAATATATATAAAATTTGAATAGTTTCCTCTTCATAAAAAAACATAGTCATTCACATGATGTTGAAGCACTAAAAAATATATTGAGAAGAATAAATTACAATATTTGTGTATGTATCTATGTTTATTGAAATAAAATATGATATAATATATAGAATAGAATACCTTATTTATTATTCTAGATCCAAGAAAAACAACTGATATAACATGAATATTGATGTATTAAATAAACGTGGTAGTCCTAACATCCCTTAAGATTAGAAGTAATTTTTTCATTAAATATAGTTATTTTAATCAATCATAATGAAATTTGAATCATTCATAAATGATATTTTATCATATCAATAAATCTGTCAAGACCATTATGGAAATCTTGTATAAAATCACAGATTTAAACTTCTAGAGTAGAAAAGAAAAATGTTTGGTTCATTCATAAAATCAAGAACTACAAAACATTGGGTTCCACTATGCAGCGTCCCTTATATAAATGTAAGGTTGACAAAATAATATTGATAAAAAAGTAATGTTGACAAACCATATGTTTGTTTCTCAAATAAAGGGTTCCAAACTTATATAGGGTTTCTTAAACATGCTGTCTTTTCTTAACAAATGTATGGTTCCTTCATAACATAAGATTATTTAGATAGATTTATCTAGAAATGTAGGTTTGGTGATCCATATGTGTTGTTATAAACATAGGGTACATTTCTTATGTGATGTTCAAAGCATAGGAGTTTTTTTCTTACATTATGTTTAACAATGTATGGTATGGCCTATATATCAAAAAAAACATAAAAACGCATTCCAAACACTTTAACAAAAATTCCATTATAATTAAAATCCTGAATATTAATCCAGAATAAATATTCCAACGAATATTAATTTTAAAAAATAAATTAAAAATAATATCATTAGTAAAACATTCAATGATATTTGTGAGCATCAAAATCAATAATATTTATAGATTAATGTTTAGATAATATAGTCCCCACAGTCTCCTCATTTCTTATGATCACAAAACCCATAAAAATAACATAACAAAATATATAAAATAACAAACACATTGAAAGAAAGTGTTAAATTTTTTAAAATTAATCATTTTCACAAAACTATTTTGATAAAAAAATATTCAAATGAAATGCGTTGTTTACCCAATTTCTGCCGATTTATTTGATATAAAAAATATTAGAAAAAGGTATAAAAAACTTTTAATTTGGCACCGAATAAGAAATGAATGTTTATATTATACAGTTATGATGAATAATACATAGGTAATGACAGTGGAGATAAATAAAAAACTATACAAGAAGCATAAAATATTAAATGAAAAACTAAAATTTTATGAAAAAAACTATAAAAATACATTATATGTCTTGCCTGAGGAATGGGTGTTGACAAAATTTTTGTTATAGTGATAAAGGGTTTGGAGTGGAGTGGTTTTTATTAAAGTTCTAGTAAATCCTTAGATTTTTGAAAAATATATTTCAATTCTTCCCTTTAATCTTGTTAACTTTCTTAGGGAGTGTCTATGACATTATTTATAAAAATTCACGAATCATGACTTGTATTCAAGTTTTCAACCAAATTAACATTCAAAAAGTCATGCAGATAATCCTCTATCTACAAAAAATAGTATATCCTATCACTCAACTTATTAAGTAGAATCCTGATGGTGGGTTCACTTGATGTTAGCTTCTCAAAAATATATCTTCGATTAACGAATAGAACTAATAAGGGTGAACTATTACATTGAATATTATGAAGCCATTCGTTAATAATATACATTAATGATGTGATAGCCCAAAATCTCTTGATTTGATCTGGTTATGATGGAGGTGCCGAGGAAAAATATGTTGACTGACTAATATCTTCTTTAATTGAAAAAATTGACTTCTTGAGTACGATTTCAAATCTTGAAAATGTATTTTGAAAATATCCTCAAATTTTCTCTTCCCAAACTAGTCTACCATCCCCCTCTTAAATGGATCAAAACTACATTTTGACAGATTAGTTTCTATTAAATATTGAAGTTGAGTCTGAACATAATCTAATTCCTTCCTTTAGGTAGATTAATTTTTCAGTTATTCTAGCGACATCATTTATCCTTCATTCTCTTGTTGAATACTATAGTTATCCTCATTCACTAGGTTAAAATTAATTAAAAGATCTTCAATCTAAGTTGTCATGGAATCATGTGTCCATTCATCTGCATTCTTTAACTTAGTATCCACTTCCAATATATCTAATAATTTATTAACACACATCTTACTTTAGAAGGACATATCATTATGGACCTATGTACTTTCTACACAAATAGATGCTCGTCATTTTAATTAATGACCAATGGTAGAGACAAACTAAATTTCAACGATCTCAATAGTTTCGATTATAAATTCCTAAACTTGGTAATTTTTTTGAGAAGTTTCATTCTATAGATATAGTTGATAAACACCCTAAATCTGTTGAGATAGAATTTTACTTGTCGATCTATAGCATGATATGGTTCCTCTAAATATAATGAATCAGTTGCATCTCCATATCCTCTAACTAGATCATCTTGATAGAGTTATTCTCTGTTCCATGGTCTTAAGATAAGTTCTTCATGATTTCCTTCTTATAAACCTTCTTTAACAAGATCTATATCATTATATATAATTTTTCTTTTGGTAGGATGAGTGATACCTTCTACTCTGGATTCTCCATTTTCTTCATTTCTTAATGACTTGATGTTCCTTTCCCCCTCTATGAAAAATATTTCTATTTTTTTCGTCATCCATACTAACCACCATTAGCTTACCTTTTACTGTACTACAAAATCAACCAATTTTTATTAGATTACTAGCATTCAATAATTTTTTTGATGACATTTTAATTGATAATCAAGAAGGTGAATCAAATTTTCTTTTAAAATGAGATAAAGTATATGTCTATAAGGATATAATTATATCCATTCCTATGAATGAAAATAATAACTCAGATATCTCTATATATATCTTGTAAAGGTCAAATTTATTTTAATAAAAAAAAACAGGATATACATGTCTAGGTATAAAATCTTTTTCATATCAGCAATCTTAAGAGCAATATCTATTTAAATAAACCTTACTAAGACATTTGGGTATTTCGGAAGATCCATTAAAAATATTTTTTGATCCAAATAGAAATGGCCAAATTTTCTATGATTTGTGATTTTTATTTGGAAATGATCAAGTATAAAAATATGATACTCCTTCATGAGAGAATTTCAATATCTATGAATTTTTTTATGTGGAGATCAAAAACCAATTTTCCTATATTCATGAAGATATCATATTTGGTATTTTACTGGAACTAAACTGAATTTTTTTATAAAAATAATTTAGTTCTACCTCATCACAAAACATTGTAATCTTCTCATTAAATTTAAATTCTAAAAGTTGAAATGTAAGATCTTTCTTGAGAAGAATATTTTTCTTATACAGCCATACAAAATCAAATACTTTTTGTTGATCAATCTTCTTGAATGGGATACACTGACACTTTATATCTCTTTGTTTAGATTCATCTATGTGCTCGGCCTTCATAATTTCTATGAATATGAACACTAAAGGCTTTCCAAATCTAGGTTATGGAATAAAGATGAGGGCTTTGGTAAGAAAAACGGTTTGGAAACAAAGGGTAAGGTAAGTTTAAGGGTTTTATAACATATGGTGCATGGTTTAGTTTGTAGTTCCAATTGCATAAGATAATCATTAAAAATTATAATTTTGAAAACATGGGTTTTTAAAACAAATTATAAAATTTATTTCAAAAAATAAATAAAATAATAATTTGATAGTGAAATTAAAATCAATTAAAAATTAATGAAGAAAATAAAAAAATTACTCAAATAATTGATTAAAATTTATTGAAAATTAAATAAACTGAAAACCCCTTAATAAAATAAAAACATATAGTTGGAAGTGGTTTTCTAAAAATATTATCTAATTAATATTTGGTATATAAAATATTCTAATGGTATATCATTTTATGAACATGATCGCTTAGAATATGATTCCATATATTGATATTTTTATTTCCAAAAAAACTTATAGGTTTTTTGAAATATTAATAGGACTAATATTATACCATAAAATAGGAATATTATTAAAAAAATTTCCAAAGTACAATAGAGTTTGTTTGATCTACAATACTCATGCACTACAACTACTACAAGACACATATTACGAATTGACTGCTGACAAGGAAAATGGGTGTTGTTTCTTAGTTGACCATGATACTAAATATTTTTCTAAAAATATTTACATTCCTAAGATGATTTTTCAATCTAACATAATACCTCAAAAATAAGCATCTGAATATAAAATTGAATTAAAATCATAATATTTGTGGTAAGAAGAGATTGAAAAACATTTCTATCTAATTATCTAAAAATTGCTTTAATAGTTATAATATGAGATTTATTTGGAATTTACTAAAATCCGGCACATATGCATACAAAAAACATTATGTCTGGTCTTCTAATAGTAAGATTCTGTAAACTACTAATCATACCTCTTTACAACTTGTTGTTAACTAGTTTTCTAGCTTCATCCAAATTCTTATTTTTTTTTGTAAACATAAGTGTTGTATAAGTCTTACTATTTTCAAGAAAATGATTTTTCAATAAATCAATAATATATATTGATTTGAAGTATTTACATCCTTCATTTGACAAATTTAAAATCCTAAAAAGAAATTATATTCTCCCATCATAATCATTTCCAATTCTTTTTCATTATATTTTAAAATTCATTAGAATTATTTTTATTTGTTGAATGAAAAATAACATTATCAAAAAATTTCATACAAATAAAATATTATAACAAACAGTTTTCTTAAAAATAGTAGGATCTACTAATACAATGGAAAGTACATTTTCCAAAAAAAGATCATAATCATTGATATGAAGCTTTAAGTGATTGTTTAAGGAAATAAAGAGCGCCAGTATGTTTAAAAATAGAATTTTGTTTATGAAGGTTTTCAAAACTAGGAGTTTGTTTGACATGTACTTCCTCTATTAAATTTATATTTTAGAAGGTAGATTTGACATCCATATAATATAATTTAAAATTCATATGAGTTAGAAAATCTAAAAGGATCCAAATGGATTGTAATATAGATAAAAGGGATAATGTTTCATCATAATCTATAAATTCTTCTTAATTATATCCTATTTATAATAATATAAACTTATCATGGCTATAATCCCTTCATCAACATATTTAGTTGTAAAGATCCACTTGATTTCTTTTACTATATTATAGGATAGTCTTTCGACTAAATTAAAAACATCATTTGTACTAAATTGGTTAATATATTCTTACATTTTTAACATCAAAGTCTCATATTCTAAATCTTATTTAATATATTTAGATTACAACATAGATAGAAAGGAAGAGAATTCAGCTTGGTTTTCAATATTTCTTCTAGTTCTAATTTCTATAACCAGGATTCCAATGAAAGTTTATATATGATGGTTCTTTATGGTTCTAAAATGTCTATATAAGTCATATTAAGGTTCTTCAATTTCATATTCTTCGAGAAAATATGGAATTTAATTTATATAATTTTCAAAAAAAATATTTAGGATCTTCATGTATCATGTTTTCAAATGAATCAGAAATATCATCTATTTTATTTTTCTCTCTAATAAAAGCATCAGTTTCATAAAATATCACACGAACTGATTCTTCAACAATCTTGGAATTTTTATTAAATAATTTATAGCCATTATAACCAGCATAATATCCCAAAAAAGATTCCTTCATGTTCTTTGGGATTGAAATTACCAAGTTTTTCTTACTATTCAAGATATAAACCTTGAATCAAAAAGATTTAAAGTACTTTACTTTAGATTTTTTTATTCTAATGTTCATGGGGTTTATTTTCAATTATTTTTATTATTAATACACTATTCATGATACATAAATCTATGCTTTCAGCTTCAACCAAAATATAGATATGAATATTTTTGAAATTTTTCAACATAGTCCTTTCCATTTCGTGAAATTTTATAATTATTATTTCAATAATTAAAATATGTTGAGGCATTATTAGTGTAGAAAAGGGGTGTTTAGTACCTTATTGTGAGAAAATCGAATTAAATTCTTGAATCTAAAATTCTTCACCATGATCAATTCTCAATAAAATTATTTTAAAATCATTTTCATTTTGAATAGTTTTGCAAAAACATTAAAAAATAGTTAAAACATTTTTTTGAGTTTTAGAAAATAAAACCATTTAAATATTGAAAAATAATGAATTAAAACATACAAGTATAATTTACCAACCAAACTTGAAACCATATATGGTCCAAAAAATCCATATGTGTATGTTCTAATGGTTTAGATGAAGAAATTTATTAATATAGTTGAAATAATATTTCTGTGGTTTACTAATTTTAAATGCATCAAATACTCTATCATTTTCAATCTAAAAACATTAAAAATTAGAAAGTAACTAATTCTTAGTTAATTTATGTAATGCATATATGTTGCAATTTCCATGACTCATTTTTCTTATAAGTGAAATAGTTCATTTTTTGTTTACACAAGGAATTATGATCCAAAGTATAAACAGTATCAGCTTAAGGTTCTCTTAATTTAAGAAGTTTAACTTTGAAAATTGAGCAGGAGTTGTTAGAGAAATCAGAATAAAATCCATCATCACAATTTTTAGAAATAATTATTAGGTTATGCTTTAACCCTCAACCATATAGTAATATATTGATTGAGATAGTCTTTGGATCTCCAAATATTCTTACTCTAATGATCTCTCCTTTTTCATTATGACCAAACGTCACTGGACCTCCATGCATTAGAGTTAGTGTATGAAAATTTTATGAGTCTCCAGTCATGTGTCTGGAAAAACCATTGTCCATATACCGTATATCATTTTGTATCATACATTTTTTCTACAAAATAATTTAGAAAGGTGTTTGATTTGGTACCCATATTTTCTTGTGTCCTGTTGTTTCGGTGAGAAATGGTATGGGAATCCAGATTTGATTTATTTTAACAAAATTCATTTCACATGATTTATCTATATTTTTTGAAATAAAATCCTTTTTACTACCACAAATTTAAGGATTTTTTAACTACCAGTTGTTAGTGTAATGACCTTTTATTCCTGAATAATAACAGGTCACATTTTTTTGTGTTGGGAACAAAATAGTTTTTGTATAATTTATATTTTTCCCCTTTGATTCATATTCAAAATCTTCTTTATTTAATAAACATCTTTTCATTAATTTCATTTATAGTATTTTCACCTTTTGTATAAACAAGAGCATTACTTTTTTACGATTCAACTTCATCCTATAATTCTTTTATCCTTTTTTCATGATAAATTCAGTGTGATTTGTATGAGATTAATTTTTCAATTAAATAATGATGTTGTTTTATCATATTTTATCTCTCACCTAAATGATCATTTTTTATATTTTTAATGATTTCTGTTTCTTTGATAGGGAATCATATTTCTATTCTAGCATATAATAGTAAGCCTCTAATTTATCATTCGAAAAACTACCATAGTCAGAAGTATAATAATAATATGTTTTTAAATATTCTTCTTCCTTATCCACAAAAACAAAATGTTTTATATATTTTTTGGCACTTTTTATAAATCGGATTTTGAAGAGAAGATAGAGTATTCGGATACGCTGCACATATCTTGCAAGGAACTTTTTCCTTTATTCTCATAATCACATTTCCTATGATATCTCTTTTCAGGCCTTTTTATTTCAACACTAAATTTAGGAAATCATGTATTATGTGACCCATTTTTTTAATTCATATTACCATACTTCATGAGGTACTCTTTCATCTTTCTTAAAGTATTTTAGGAAGACAAATTTTGTCTCGTAGAATTTACTGAATTTTCTTCGCTAGTTGTGCCTGTTCCATTTTAGAGTCTGATGATTCTAAAATTTCTTCTCTCTTAATATCTACTTTTTATTTCCTCTCATGCTTCATTGATTTCACTTTGGGAGAATTATTTTCATTTTTTCTACTATTTTTGGATTTTTATCTTCGTCTTTTATTTCTACTTCATACATCATCAGTGTACCCATTAGTTCCTTCATAGAAAAATTATTTACATGTGATGATTGTTGAATGGAAGTATTATGCCATTCTAGTTTTATGGTAGTACTTTGAGTACTTTCAGCGCTTGATCGGATTTACTTATGGGATCTACAAAAGAAGTAGTATTTTTGACGAATTCAGTTTATCATCCATTCATTTGAGTGATGATTTCTCCATAAAATATTCTAAATGTGTCCAAATTTAGTTTTACAGTAGCACACCTCCTCTGTCTGATGTTGTTTGTTCATTAATATGTGATGTCTATTGTCTACCACATTTCATAAGTAGTAGGGAACTATGATACTTTATTTAATCAATTAGGTCACAGACCACTGATTACAACATTCAATGCTTTTTAGTTGATGTCATATTCAGCCTCTTTTTCAACAGTCTAATTCTATAGTTTTTATGAATCACATAGGGAGTGATGATCTTGTAATAAACATTGAATCTTAGAATTTACAGATAAATTATCATATATTATTTCCATCATTCATATTTTTCTCCATTAAAATATAGATAATGAACCATATAAATATCTTATTTTGGATCATCCATTTCTATTTTATTTGTATAGATATTATTCTATTTTATATTTCTATTTATTTATAACAAATGGAAGTATATTATACCAATTGTTTGTTCAGAATAATACTAAGACTACAAAAGAGGGGGGAGGGTTAATTTTTTCTTTTCGATAATCTTCTCCAATTTCGGTTATTGAATTCCTTTGTGATTTATGAAAATATACATCATTTTCTTCTATTTAAAATATGTGTCGTGGATAAACAGAGAGAATGGAGGGGTTTGGTGAACAATGATCCCGATGTCTACACAACTAATTCTCTCTCTATAATCATGTTTACTTTTACTAGAATGTTCCTCTTATCACTAGACCTTAAAATCCACAATGGAGTTCATGAAGTTGAGACCATTACAAAAACGTTAAAAATAGATCATTTTGGTTCTTTTAAAGGAAACTAGGTATCCAAAAATTATACTAAGAAGCTGATACTCCACCATAATTGAGTTTGAGAAGTCAAATGTCCAACAAATCAAAAGATATTGATTTGATGATGGTTCCGGATAATCATCACCATTAGAGTAGAAACTGACAGTAGATGGATCGTCTGATTCTTCTTCTTCAGAAATGAATTTCTTTAAGAAAAAATAGCAAAAAAGTGATCCTAGTTGCAAATGATCTTTAATTTGAGTAGTAACAAATCAAATTAGTACTCTAACAATAGTATGTGGTTGAAATATGTATACCATTCAATGTGTAGACTCTTTAAAAAATAATTGATTCAATCAAATGATTTAAAAGCACTAAAAATATATTCAAAAGCATACAGTTAAATATTTGTGTATGTATCAATGTTTTTTGAAATAAATTTCGATAGAATATATAGTGTAACATACTTTATTCGGTATTCTGGATTTAATAAAAATGCATGACACAACACTAATATTCAAGTACAAAATAAACATGGGACTCATAACATCCCTTAAGAACTAGAGTGATTTTATTTGATGAATATATATATCTTTGAGTCAATAATAATGATCATTGTTTTAGTTGTAAAAGATCTTTTATTAGATATTTATATCTGTCCAAACCGTTGCATAAATATTGGATAATTCACAAATTTAAACATCTAGCATTGAATAGTCTAACATATAGTTCCTTCATAAAATGAAAAAATACCAAACATTTGGTTCAACTACATAGTATTTATTATCTGAACATAAGACTGAAATTGTATGGTTGATCATAAAATAAAGGTTGATGAACCATATGCTTGTTTCTCAAACATTGGGTTCCTCAATTACGTAGGGTTTCTTAACAACACATTCTTATTTTAAAAAATGTAAGGTTCCATTAGAACATAAGGTTCTTTAAAAATAATTTTCTAAATACATTGGGTTGATGACGCATATATGTTACTCTGAACATAGGGTTTATTTCTTATGTGATATTCCAAGCTTAGGGTATGTTCCTTACATTACGCTTAACAATGTATGGTATGAGTAGTGTTTCCTAAAAACATAAAAACGAGTTCAAAAACATTAAAAATTATTTATTTTGAATGAAAATAATGACTATAATTATAGAATAAATACTGATATAAATATTAATTTCCAAAAATAAACATAAATTAATATCCTTAGTGAAACAAACAATCAAATTTGTTAGCATCAAAATCAATAAGATTTATTTAGTATTTTTGAGACAATACATAACTGTTAGAGATGTATGATCTCACAGAAGTGCAAGATTCTTGATCTCATGGATTTTGAATGTCTGGATAGATCACATGATGCTCCAAATCATTTTCAAGTTATCTTTCATTGAGTTATTTTAATGTACATGATGGAAAAAACATGATTACCAAAGGACCACGTATAGAGATATCATGAACCACATAAACAGAAAGAAAATAAGAAAATGACTGAGGTATCTCACGATCATTTTAAATCAACAGGCCCCATAATAGACTTTTGATCTCACAATGGGATCCTGAGAAGTAGTCATGATAGGAGTTGGATCTTGTAATAGATCACACAGAGCACTACAATACAATATTATTGGAAATCACATGATTTTAAATTTATCTTAGGATTGGAAATAATGAAGTGGATGATACTAATTATTGTGGTAGTGGAACAGATGATTATCCATGATTTATAGTGTTAATGAGGTGGACTCTTTCCAAAAAATACCCAATTAACCATCCAAAAGGGGTGATAATGTTTTATTTATTCGATTTATCTAATGAAATGCTTGAGAAAGAGTTTTTTTGAGGAATATCCTAACAGAGTTTTGTGGAGATAAATCATGAAGTAGTATATGTGAGTTATGTTGCATAAGAATTGTGCTTGATCTAAAAAATGTCTCCTGAAAAAGATTCTTGTTCCTAGATCTCAGGAAGTAGGGTCTTACTTCAGGGTCTCACATAAAGCATAAAAGGGTTACACACCAGTATCTCATACAAAGAGCATAAGGGTGTCATACCAGGGTCATATGAAATGGTTATACACTAGAATCTTAGGAAACTGTTACTTTTTAGGATCTCACACAATGAATGAAAGGGGTTTCTGATTGGATATTTTGAAAGAGTTTACAATCAAGGATCTCAAAAAATGGGTTAAAAGCTAAGATATCTAGAAAGGGATTACACACTAGGGTATCTCATAGGGGAATCACACTAGAATCATCCACAATGAGATATGCACCTACATTTCCTTATGAGAAGTATCATTATCCTTTCTGAATTTAAAAGAAGAATATGATAGAGTATCTACACAATTCTAAAATACATGTAGAAGTATTTTAGTAATTGATAAATCCAAATAATTGAAATGGTTAATTGAAATCCATAGGAGATTCTTCAAAATATTGAGTTTGTAATTTCTATTTCTACACTAAAGTGACTTTTTTCCCAAATTTCTAGAAAGTAGAAGTGTTGTTTCAAGGTGTTTTCAAAACATTGAAGGAGAATACTAAAAATAACATCCAAAAATCATCTACCTACAATTGAGGATTCATTCCTTATTTTTCATGAAGTAATATACATGTCTATAAACAATGTATGTTTCCATTCTGAAGCCGTGAGAAAAGGAGGAAGAAGAAGGTGATCCATTCCATCAATAGTTACCCATAAAAGTAAATATTGATGGGGTGACCCGTGGTATATAGTGACCCATCCCTAAAATTTGTTAAGAATGTTATTTAAGGCACAAAATTGATCTATCCCAGACCATGTATATGTTTCCTACCTCAATAAATTTGGTACATCAACACATTATTATTGTATTCTCTTTGGGTGTTTCCTAGTAAGGGTGAAATAAGTATAATTGATGTGTCCCATCAATTCTTCTATTTTTGTTCATACATTTTTGCATGATAGGGAGTGAATATTGTTTTATTTAATGATCGAAGAAGATCCAAAGGGGTTGTTTTTTAATCCGTCATGTTAGGATTTACCACCCCTCTCCCCCCTCGTAGGGTATTAGACTTATTTGGGATACAAATTGTAATCAAAAGTAATGGTTATCATCTATGTTTCACACAATGGTTTCAATAGAGGATTTTATTTAAAAATGGATTCTAATATTTGATTAATAAAATTTCAATTATGAATGAATCAGACAAAGAACCACATTAAATCATTAGGAATTGATGTCTTTAAAAGAATGATTCTTGGAATTTTGGCTATTGTCAATAGTGGTTATTTATCCGAAGTTGACTGAAGGGAATTGGATGCCAATGCCAATGGAATTAATGATTTTTGTGGATCCCTATTTAATGAAATATATATAATAGTGATGTAATTTAAGTCATCACATTCTTTGTGGGATAAACAACAATGCATTGATGAGGGAGACTAAAAAGTCAGAGAAGCAAAGCTATAGGTTCAATATAACAAGTTAGAGGGCCTCAGAATGAACCCTAATGAGCATGTTGATGCATTATTTGACTGGGTGAATGTTACTGTGGAAAACATATGTGGTATTAAAGAATTTATTTATATGACAAGTATATTACGTGTTTATTAAGAAGACTTCCAGCTCAGTTCAATCTTGATGTTTCCTTATTGGAAGATATTGATCTTAAGGAGAGGGTATTGGATCGATTTCACATTACTCTTGTTGTATAAGATATGAGAAATAATGATAAATATTATATGAAAAAATGTAAGAATAAATTACTATAATTAATGGATATGAATAATATCACTATTGAATATGGGATGGAAGAAGAAGTGATAAAAGAAGTTTTTCATTCATTTCATCTAACTTATAAAGTGAAAATTGTAAGACCAAAGGGAAACTTCCACTTTCATGCTTTCAATATCTAAATGTTGGTCATATTATAGTGAGGTGCCCCAAGATGATTCAAGATAATGATGAGTATGAAGTCAAAATTCCCCTGAAGAACCCTTTAGCCATTGTAAAACTTAAGAAAAAATTTTAAGATAAATTTAATAAATAATTGGAATCTTTTTCACTATAAAATGAATTTTTAGTAGAATTTGAGATCGAATAGTTATAAAAATAAAAAGTATCAATGATAATTAACTATGGTAGAAGTTATATATAGATCCACAAAAAATAAAGAATGTGTAAATGATGAAGAATAATTCAAATTAAGAGTTAATCTTAAGGCTGAATTAGAATTCTCTCTTAATGAGATACATAGTTGGAGATCCTAAATGATGAAATCAAACAATTTGGTTCATGATTCCAAAACCAGTATGTAGAAGAATGAAGAAGATAATTTTGAGCTGATAAAAGATATTAAAAATTTTATGTCTTCAATTCTATGAAACTCAAAAATGTTCAGTGAGTACGAAATCAAATTTTATGAATAGAAAAGATTGATAAATGGTTTGAATAACACAATGATATGTCAAGAAAAACTCATTGAAAATATTGAGTGGGAGATTATAATCATGAAAAGGAAATTGAATGATCAGGATAAACTCTTAACTCTAGAAAATCATGTCACAATGGAAGTATAATGTAAGAAATTATTGTTCGATGTTTTATTGAAATTGAAATATGAATTTCAAGAGACTAAAATGATAAATTATAATGATATAGATAGCATGAGTAAATATAATAATTTATGTTCCATTTATAAGAGATATGAAATGGAATAATTCTAAAAAAGGTATCCATATAAAGATCAATATTACACAATATCATTTGATGGTCATTGTTTCAGGTGTTGGGGATTTAGACACATGGAAAGATATTGGTCATCAATAATGAAGAGGAATGTGAAGAAGAAAAGAAAATATGTTCATAAGAAGGAGATTGATGTTTCATCAAATGTGATGAAACTGAAAAATTTATTTTCATCTCTACAACATGAATGTAGTACATTTTACTTTGTAGAAGATTGAGATTATCAATCCATATAAGGTAAGAATTCAAAATCTAGGACCAAAAAATGTGTTGACCATGTGATGGTTGTAGATATTTCCCATTAAGCATCAGATCAGTTTTTTGTATGGATACTCGAATGTGGATGTGAATCCTATAATAAAGGTCATATGTATATTATTACAAGAATAAAATATAACAAGGGTGGTGTTTTAAAATTTTGAAATGATGAAGGCGTGGAAATTTTTAGAATTGGAAGAATAAACTTTTTGTGAAAATAAATGAGAATTGCAGATTTCATGGTTGTCGATGGCCTAATTAAAAACATGATTATCACTAGTTAACTATGCAAGTCAGTTCATTATATAATCATTACAAAGAATATTTTTATCATCAGGGTATGATATGATGTATTTGTTTTTCACAGAAAAATAATGAAGGGTAATAACTACCATGTGAGTAGAGATGATGATATGTTCTTTCTTTCTTGAGGGTATGAAAAAGGTAGTGAAATAAACATATTGGTCATCTATTTCAACCATCCAAATATGATCTAGTCAAATGTGATGAAGCTCAATATCTCTCTAATCTATCACATGATCATACTCATACATGTGAATTTTTTCAGAAATGGATGATTATCAGAAAGAAATACATGGAAGAAGAAAAAAAGTCAAATAGATTCTTAAATTGGCTCATAAAGATGTATGTGGATCTATATAAAAAATATCCATCGATATAAAGTGGTATTACATTCTTCTCATTGATGATTTCAGTAGGATGGTTAGTTTTATTTCATTTACATCATTTATTATGTGTTTAGTTTTATAAAATAGAATCATGGGGAATCTGAAAGGATTCATGGATAGAATAATGTAATTTTTTCACTAATAATGAAAAAACATTCATAAATAGCCAAATGTAAGATTATCGCGAGTAATCAAGGATACGGAATAAAGTTTCCACACTGAAAACTTTTCAAAAAAATGTATTGGTTTAAAGGAGGAATGATATCATAAACAATATTTCATGAATAATTCTAATTGAAAAACACCTACCGAAGAAATTTAATAAAGAATTTTTCTTGACATCATTCTAAATATCCAATAGGGATCTATTGTGTCTTAAGGATGAAATTATATTGTACGAGCTATGGTAGGGAAGAAATACAATAATAAAATAATTTCTAATCCTTGGAAGTAAGTGAATTATTTTTTAATAAGGACCAAAATAAGAAATTTCAGCCTCATGAAGATGAGGGGATATTACTTGTCTATTCAAGAAAATGAAGAGAAGATAAATGATTTAATAAGAGGATAGTTAAATTAGTTTAAATCAATGATATAAAATACTGTAGAAAATGAATATAATCATTAAAAATACAGTGAGCACTTCCATGATGATAATTATGAGGTGGAAATAACCTTAGAGGGAGTATAAGTGGAAAATTATGATTCAAAAGAAGATAATAAGGATGAGTAGGTGGAATTAAAATATATTTTTTCATGGAATTTGGAGATTCATGATAAAATTGATAGAATGAATTTCATTGATAAACCAGAAGTTCCAGAGAAAACATATAGAATCAGGTTTTTACAATATGCATTATTCCTATCCTTGAATGAGAATAAATATTTTTCAAGAAGTAATTGGTTATGAGAACTAATTTTAGGCTATGAATGAAGAGATTGAACAAATTTAGAAGAATCATACATGAGATATTTTATCAAGAAAAAATAGATAAAATTTCCATTGTTACCAATTGGGTATTTCCAAACTAGATGAATGATTTTTGTACAACGATATGAAAAGAATCATAGCTAGTGTTCACGATGCACTACTAGATAGAGGGTATCAATGTTAATGAAAAATTTTCAACTTTTACAAGGATATATACAATCAGATTATTCTTAATGATAACATTTCAAATAAATTTCAATTTTTTCTAGATAGACGTTAAGTTAATGTTTATGAATTGGTCGTTGGATTAATATTTGTATATCGAGAAGTTGGATGGTTCTCCCATTCATAAATATGATAAAAATATGTGTCAAATAGGGAATAAATTATAAGGATTGAAGAAGTAGATTAGTGTGTGGTATTCAATACATGATTAGATTTTGTAGAATCATGGTTTTTAGGGAGGTTGAGTTCATTAAAATATATATATCCATAATGAAATAAATAAAATAATGATTGTGTTGGTGTATGTTTATGAAAAAAATATTTTGTGGATCTGATGAAGTGCAGTGCAACCAATTTCTTGAATTCATTAAAAGTGATTTTGAAATGTCATTGATTGGTGAATGGATGTTTTTAATTGGTTTTCAAGTTATAAATGGAAGGAATGACCCATTTATTTTTCATTTAGAATATTCCATGGAGGTTTTGAGAATATAAGGAATTGATAATTCCAAGGACATGATGAATCTGGTGGCCACCCAAATTAAACTGTCAAGTGATGATGAAGGAATAGAGGTTAATTTCACAAAATATAGGTAGATCATTGGATTTATATTGTAAATAATAATGAAATGACCTAATATTATTTTTACCACATTCCAAATTACATGGTGTGAATGAAATCTGAAATAATGCACTTACATTCTGTCAAAAAATACGTCAATATATCAAGCGAATGATGAACTTCTATTTGTAGTATAATAAAAATATCAATAGTAATTGGGCCATAAAAATTTAGATTTAATAGGTTTATAAGATAATATAATGTCATTATCTGGTGGTTTATTCTATCTTAGAGGATTATGTGTTTCATGGCTAAGCATGAAATAAGATTTTATTTCATTAAGAACCTCATAAAAAGAATATATTATGGATACTCAAGATTTAATGGGGTTATTAAGGATGATTTAATAGCTATATGATATGGGAGCTGAATTGAAATCTCTAATTGGAATCCATTATGGTAATTCATGTACTATAAATATTCTAAAAATCCGCTCAATCACTCAATGTTGAAGGAAATTGAAATAAAGTATCATTTTATTAAGGATAATGCAGATCAAGGGAATGTGATGTTCAAGTATGTGCCTTCATAACTAAATGTTTTAAAAATTATGATGAAGACCTTACCCAAATAGGAGTTTGAGTGAAATTTAATGGTACTTAGATTCTAGTTGAATCTAGACACTTAAAAAGTGAGGATTTCGGTCCCCCTCTCCCCGATCCGTGGATGTATGTAATGACCCGAACATTTATGAATAAAATTACCTTTCTTTTAATTTCTTATTGTTATAGAAAACATATTCACTCTTTTGTTTTATTTTTGGGGTTTAAATTTCCATTAATTATCATTACCACTGATAATATATCAATTGAACAGTGATCAAACAATTCATATAAATATAAGGGTTTCAAAAAAATACTTTCAACACAGAAAAATGAGAGGATGGACTCATCTAGTAGACTCAGGTCATTGGAATGTAATTTGTAGGAGCTTCCAAAGGAGGTACCATCACATGTCTTCGCCATGGACCAATACCTTTCTAAGATTCAATTTGTTAAGCTTGAACAGAATGACCCATGGGAGGTGTTCATGTTAGTAGAGATTACCACCTGGGTGATGTTTTCTGAGCTTCCCCAAGAGTCTGTAACCATCGCACACCTTACCCTAAGATATTATAAAGGTGTTATAAGGGGTTAGGTAATAAGTAATTAGTTACATATTATGTAATAACTTTTTATAAATGAAATTCTTATTCCATCAATTCTTTTTTGCGAATATTATTTCTTGAAAGAATGATAAATTTGATAAATTGAATATTTGGGAAAAATGGTAATTTTGAGGAATATATACATTATTATATTGAACTATGGGTTTATAAAAAATCTTATAAATTATGATTATATAAGTTATTTATCAATAAATTATTAGGTAATCAGTTATATAAGAGTTATATTTTTTATAAGATAAAACAAAAGGGGAATTTTTTAAGAATTTAATTTTAAGGTATTAATGAAATTTTGTATTATTTATTATTTTAATAAAAAAATATTAACAATTTTTTTTAAAAAATAAATTATTATTCATTTTTTATTATGTCAAATGTAATTTTTATTATGGTTTTAAAACTGTTTTTATTGTCAAACTACGTGAATTTTCAATAATTGTATGTTTTCATTTCAAAATTGAAAATTCACATAATTAGAAAATTGTTCATAAAAAATGAATATTATTTTTGGAATCAAGATATCAAAATTATCAAACAAAGAATTTTTCTAACGTTTCATTGATAATCAAATTTTTGGGTAAAAATTAAATATCGTATAAATATAAATTATGTATTATGACATCATAATGACCCAATAGTGATGTAATAAAATACTATAAAATTTATATTCAGAAAATATATGTTTTACAATTAAAATAATGTGATTTTATATTTTTCTGAATAATTTAATAATGCCATAGTTGACCCTACAAGACTTATTAAATATTTTAATATTTTAAAATGCTTTCCTTGAGAGTGTGACCACTTCCACACAGGCAATCCATATATTTTAATATGTTTGGCCCACTTCCTTATAAAATATTTTATTACACACCTATTTGGTAGAATCCATGAGAAAAAACATGTAATGGTTTTTGGTTTTGAATTTATTAATGTATAGTGTCCAAAACCTAAATAATAATGAATTCCCTCTTATTTCTTATAAAAAAACCCACACAATATCTCATTCATCTTAAATAAAAACCATTTGGATCTCAACCAAAAAATTCCCCATACTATATTGAATTCTCCCAAGGTTCCTCAAGCTCCCTTGAATCCTCTCTCAATCCTCTCCCAAGCCTTTGGGTTCACACATCCAAGTATGAGATTCCTTCATTTCTTTTTCTTCAAGATTCTTTATGTTGTTCTACAATTTTATTTTTAATTAAAATTGTGGGGGGTATGATTTACCACATCCCCAATACTTCCCTCCTTATTTTTTAATGATGGGAGACCTCTTTCTCTCTCATTAGTGCCTTTTGTGTACACCTATTACCATGCTGAAATTCTTTAAGGGATTTCTCTCTTCTTATTTCCGTTCAAGAATTTATTCTATATTATTTATATAAATTAAATTTCATATTTGTGGATGTTATGTTCCATTATTAACTTACTGTATATTTCATGTATAAATTATGAGAGACCCCTTTCTATCTCATCATCCCAATTTATTAATCTCCACATGACACTATTATGCTGCGGAAATTTCACAACGATTGTCAAAGCCAAAATCATCATGTAGTGAATACCATACCCATTTATCTATCAAGGGTATTCACCATTATTCCCATATACATATTTAATGGTACTTAAAATTATGTATACCACATTATTTGATCATGGAAAAAAATTATGATGTTGAATGAATTCATATGATCTATGTGGAACACTTAAGCATGATATTAAAATGAATATGAACGGTGCGCCTTGATAGAGATACAATGCACTGGGTAATGATTAGTATCATGATACATCATGTAGGGACATGGGTTTACCTAATTTTTTTATATTAATGATGTAGTGTTTTATGTTGTTTCCATATTTCTATTTTATGTTATTCAATATATATCATACCTTTTTGTTAATGTTTCTCTTGTGCTTCATTGATATTATCATTGAATAACATGTATTTTATTATTGATTTCATACCAGTTTGACTTCATTTTTGTGATTTATAACTAACCCATTTCTTATGTATTTCTGCAGGTTATCGCATTCAATGCTAAGTACGAGGGAATGTTTGAGTCATATAAAAAATGTATTCAAATAAAATATTGTTTTTTATGTCTTAAGATGTCTTGTAATGTTCCAAATCCTCAAATACACTAGAACTCTTGATCTTATAGGTTTTATTAAGTGCGTGTTTATCTAATAAAAATAGATTATGTTTTTAATAAAGAGAAGGTGTTTTATAGTTGGTATCTAAGGATAGGATGAGTTAATTTTGGGATTAGGGTTATAAAAATATAGTGAAAGCCTTTGGGATAATACTGAGTATAAGAAAATAATCCCTAAAATTTAGTGAGTATGTGGTAAGTGGTTTATCAAGAAAATAAATCCTTATCTTGATATGAATAATTAGAGGTGGATCGAGCACAAATGTTTCTAGGGTTAAAACCCAAATACACCACATTAAGGTAGACTCGAACGAGAACTGGTGCATGCCAACATGCCTTGCTTCACTCTAAGCTCAACATTCCTAGGGGATATGATTTGGTAAATTCATAAGAATATGAAGAACCATTAATACAAGAGAAAAAATACCAAAAGAATATATGTTAGGAAATATATGATGGATAACTTATATTGAAGCCTATAAATTCATAATTTAAGGAGATAAATGTAATTTATAAGTTTTCCCTTATAGTCGTTGGATTCCCCGTTATGTGTTTAACTTTTTAAGATAATCTTCCCTCTATCTATATTGGATGGAGTGGGAATAGAATAAAAAAGTGAAAGGTAGGGTTATATTTTATGGTTATACACACTGTTTTATATCCTAGAGGTTTAGTATTACAATCCAAGCCCCAACACAATTCATGGAAGTAGAGATGTTTGTGGGAACAACAAATGGTGAAATTATTGTATCCCATGAATATAACTCCTACCCTATAACATTTTGTGAATTGAACATTCCAAAGAACCTCATAATACTTAATATGTTGGAAATTTATTAAATTCATTCCATGGATTCGCTATCCCTATATAGAGACAATAAAAATTACTGTGAGAAGGAAATCAAACTCTATATGGTGAATCAACCCATGATTCCCTACAAGTGCAAGGAAGAGGATCAATATTATTTAGAACTATCATCTCAAGAAAGGATATTACTTAACTATAAAAAAATTTATTTATCATATGATTCATTCTATGGACGGAACCATCCTTGATGTCATTCTGATGGTAAGGGAATACACAGATGTGTTCTGTGAGTAATTTTCCGGTCTTCCTCCATGAAGAAATGTTGAATTCTCAATTGATCTTATACCTGTGTATTTACCAATAACCCAGACTATATATATAATTGATATTGTAGAGCATGAAGAGATAAATAAATAAATATAAAAGAATTTGGATAATGGTTTTATATGTCGAGGTGCTTCACCATGGGGTGAACCTGTCGTCTTTGTCAAGAACAAGGATGGGTAAATGTGACTTTGAATTGATTATCGTGAGATCAAAATAATCCCAAAAAAGAACATATATACATTTCCCTAAATTAATGACTTTTTCAATTAGATACAAGGAGAACAATACTTCTCCATGCTGGATCTACGGTTGGGATATTACCATGAAAGGGTAAAGAAGGAGGATATCCTCAAGACTAATTTTTCTGTAAGGTACGGGCACTATGAATTCAAAATAATATTTTTTGGACTCAATAATTCTCCAAAAGTATTTATGGAAATGATGAATAGAGTCATTAAAGATTGACTCAACAATTTTTTGGTAGTATTTATTAACAATATTCTAATATACTACAAAACCAAGGATGATCATGAGGAGCATCTAAGCACTATATTAGAGACCTTGCGAAAGGAAAATCTCTATAAAAAGTACATATAGTGTGAGTTATGGTTGATGGAAGTCTCATTATTGGAAAATATCCTCACAAGAGAATGTATATATGTGGATCCTTCAAAAAAATCAATGGAGGGATGGCCGAGGCCGACATATGTGATAGATATTCGTAGATTCCTTGAGTTAGCGGGATGTTATCGCCAATTTGTGAAACATTTATCTTGATTTTCAAACCCTATAATCATGGTTACTCGTATGGGGTTCAAGTTTTCACGGAATGATGAATGTGAAGAATGATTCATAGAGTTTAAGAAGCTACAAATCACATACCATGTTCTCACACTACCCAAAAGTGTAAAGCTTTTCATAATTTCTAGTGATGCTTCAAAGAAGGGCATGGGCATTATGTTGACGTAGATTAAAAAATCCATCACTTTTTCCTTAAGCCAGTTAATAATTAATGAGGAAAACTATCCCACACATGATCTGGAGTTGGCTATAGAAATCATTTCTTAAAAAATTTGGCAACATTACCTCTTTGGGGAGAATTGTAAAATATATACGGATCACAAAAGCCTCAAGTATTAATTCACATAGAAATAGTTGAATATGCACCAATGAATATGGTTAGAGCTAATCAAAGACAATGACTAAGAAATTCCCTACCATATGGGGAAAGTGAATAATTTAGAATACACTCTAATTAAAATGGATCCATAAACTCTTTCACTGATGATAATTGAAAAGGATCCAATATTCTTTGATTTGATGAAGATGAACATGGGAATCAAAATTAAGGGAACATCATAAATCATTTAACAAATTATTTCCCAAAAATTTCTTTTGGAAAGTTTAAAGGATGATCCAAATGATGATGTGGGAATTCCAAAGAATGTGGAAACGATTAGAAAATGGAAATCCCAAAAGATCACAATTAATGAATTTGTAATTGTAAGATTTGGGTCTAGACTATATGTTCCTTCAAATATATAGTTAAAGAAATAACTCTTGGATGGTTTAAATAGTTCGAATTTCTCTATCCACCGATCAAACACAATGATTTATCGGGATGTATGAGATAATTATTTGGGGGATAACATGTAAAAGAAGATCACCGAATATACGTAAAATTACATGGTATGTTACTAAGTGAAGGTTGAGAGGAACAAGTGTAAGGGGATGATGCAAAAATTACACATACCAACATTGAAATGGGAGAACATCACTATAGAATTTGTCACTGGACTTCAGAAGACATCTAAATGAAACAATGCTATCTAGGTTATTGTGCATTGTCTTACAAATACTTCCCACTTCGTTGAAATTTGAGGGGATTTTTCATTAGACCAACTAGCACAGATATACATCATATAATTGGTAAGGATGTATGGTGTACCATTATTTATTTTAATCTATTGAGATATATGATCCACCTTTTTTTTCTAGAAGAGCCTCCAACACTCTCTGAATAATGATCCAAACATCATTACAACTTATCATACTCAAACAGATGGACAATATGAGTGGAATATCAAAACACTTGAGAGTAAATTTTGAGAGAATTCTCAATGGACATCAAAGGAAGATGGGATCAACATCTTCCCCTTATTGATTTCTCTTACAACAACATTTTCCACTCAAGAATCCCAATGGCCCTTTATGAAGCCCTATATTGGATGAGGTGTAGAACTCCATCCTGTTGGGATGAAGTTAGGGAGTAAAAAATTCTAGGTCCAGAAATTGTCGAAGAAATGGTGGAGAATGTTAACACCATCCATCAACACATCCAAGAATCTTATAGTTGTCTAGAGAGACTTGATGATAACTACCTATGAGACTTAAAGTTTGATGTTGGAGATATGGTTTTCCTCCACATATCTCTATGAAAGACATTTATGTGTTTTACTAAGAATGGAAAGCTTAGTCTAAGGTATATCTACTGTTTTGATATCCTTGATCACATCATGATAGTGGAATATCAACTGGTACTCCCACCGAACCTATCCCATGTACATGATGAATTCCATTTATCACTCTTGATGAATAACATACCTGACCCATCACATGTACTCAATCCAGAGATGGTACCATTGGAGAATGACCTCTCCTATGAAGATAAGCTGATGAAGATCATAGATCGTAGGAAAAAATATTTACTAAATAAGATAATTCCCCCATCAAAGTGTTTTGGAGAAACCAATTGATTGAAGAAGAAACAATGGAACTAGAGGAAGTGATGAATGATAGTTACCCTCATTTGTTTTTGGGTGTGAAATTTTTTTTGAGGGTGAAATTTCATTTGGGTGGTACGTTGTAATGACCAGAACATTTATAAATAAAAACAAATTTCATTTAATGTATTATAGATATATAAAACACATGAACACTTTTTATTATTGTTAATATTTTTGTTTAAATTAACATTATGTATCATTACCATTGATAGTATATACGTTTAATAGAGATCACACATCTGATATAAATTTACCGTTTAAAAAAAACATTAAACACTGACAAAGGAGAGGATGACCACATCTAGTAGACTCGATCAAAACGATGCTCATTTTTCTTGAGCTATTGAATGAAGTAGCATTGTTGAGCTTCACTCTTAATCAATCCCAATCCCAAATTCAATATATTAATCTTGAACGGAATAACCTACGGAAGAAGTTCACAATAATAGAGATCACCTCCCAGACGATGTTATCTGAGATGCCCCAAATGTATGACAACATCACTCACATTACCCTTAGGTCTTATATCGGTGTTATAAGAGGTTATGTAATATGAAATTAGTTACTTATTTTTCAATCCCTTTTTATAAAAACAGTCTTATTTAATCAATTCATTTATGAGAATATCATTTCATAAATGAATGATAAATATGATAAATTGAGTTTTTTGTTAAAAATAGAAATTTTAAGAAATATATACATTATTATATAAAACTATCGATTTATGAAAACAATTATTATAAATGATAATTATACTTGTTATTTATCTATAAATGATTAGATAATCAGTTTTATAAGAGTTGTATTTTTATACGATAAAACCGAAATGGTGTTGTCGAATAATTTATTCTACAGAATTAATGAATTTTTTTATTAATTAATATATTCATAAAATATTTTTATAAAATTAATTTTATGAATAATAAATGATAATATAATTTTTATGATGTCAAAGGTAATTTTTATTAAGGTTTTAAAACTATTTTTGTCAAAACTGGTGAACTTTTAATAAATGTCAATTTTAATTTTAAAAGAAAAAATTCACAAAATTAGAAACGTTTTAGAAAAAATTAAAATTATTTTAGGAATAATGATGTCTAAATTATCCAATGGTGAAATTTTCTTAATTCTTTGAGACAATATATTATTTGGGTAAAAATTAAATATCCTATAAATATATAATGTGTTTTATGACATCATAATGACCCAACAGTGATGTGATAAAATACTATAAAAATTATATTCGGCCAATTTTTGTTTTACCTTTAAAATAATGGGATTTTATATTTGTTTTATTAATTTTATAATGCTATAGGGGACCCTCCAGGTCTTACAAAATATATCAACATTTTAAAATGATTTCCCCGAGACTGTGACTCACATCCACATAAGAAAACATAATAGTTTAATATATTCATCCAATGGGAATATAAAATATTTTATACCTATCCCTTGGGGAAGAAATATTTGTAATAAATCACGGAATGGTTTGTGGTTTTGAATATTTTAATGTGTAGTGTCCAAAACCTAAATAATAAAGAATTCCCTCTCATTTTCTATATAAACCAACCCAATATCACATTCCTCTTCACTCAAAACATTTAGAGCTCAACCAAACTCTACCCCATACACTCTATAATCCATTAAGGCTCCTTAATATCCAAATAATCCTCTCTAAATCATCTACTAGGCCTTTGGGATCACACATCCTAGTAAAGGATTTCTTCCTTTGTCATTTTTTGTCCAAGTTTCTTTTGGTTGTTATACACTTTTATTTTCAATTAAAAATGTTATGGTATGATTTCCCACCTCCCTATAATTCCCTAATTATGATTTAATGATGTTATAACCCTTTATATCTCATTAAATCCTCCAATGTACACATGTTATCATACCAGAAGTTTGTAAGAGATTTATCTCTTCTTATTTCCATTCAAGAATTTCTTCTTTATTATTTATCTAAATTCCATATCATATGTTGGGATTTTATATTCCAAGATTCTCTTACTGTCTATTTCATGTATAAATTATGACATTACACTTTCTCCCTCATCAAACCAATTTATGAATCTCAATATAATGTTGTTATGCTACAGAATTTACACTATAATTTTCCAAGCCAAAATCATCGTGCAGTGAATATCATACAAATTTCTATATCATGGTTATTCACTTTTATACATATATGGTTATTTAATGGTAATTCCATATATGTATTTCACATTCTTTTATCATGTAAAAAATGATGTTGTTGAATGAATCCATATGATCTCTTTGGCACACATAAGCATGAGATTGAAACAAATATGAATAGTGCGACCTAATAATTATCTATTGCATTTGGAAATGTTTATTATAATGATACATCATGTTGGGATAGGGGTATACCTGATTCCATTTAGATAAATTTCCCACCATATTGGGAAAGGGTTTTCCATGATTATATTATGTTAATGATGCAGTGTTGTAATTTTATGCCACATTTCCATGTTATGAAAATCATGTTATATCATACCTTTTTGTTCATGTTTCTCTTATACTCCATTGATTTTTCCATTTTCTAACATGTATATTATTCTTCATTTAATATATTTTTTACTCCATTACTGGGATTTATATCTAACCATTTTATTATTTATGTCATCAGGTTATCCCATGCAATGCGAAGTACGAGGGAATGTTGTAGTGATGTAGAAGAAGTTTCCAATAATGATATTGGATTTTATGTCATACGATATCATGTGATGTTTCTAATACCAAATGAAACAAGACCTCTCAATATTTTGGGTTGTATAAAGTAAAACATTATGTAATAAATATTGTTTATGTGTGTAACAAAGATCAATGGTTTTATAAGGGGGGGCCTTTGAGTTCATTGAAAAAAGAAGATAAAGTATCTTATTCATGTTAGGGGAAGAAGTTGATATAGGTAGAAATGATGTATGGGGTTTTAAATATGAAAATTATAAAGAATATTTATCAAATATTATATATCCAAAAATATGGGGTTTATGAAAAAAATTGTTGATTTATTTGGGAATGAAGTGATTCATTGATGAATGTTTCATGCTACTCTTATTTCTAATACTGAGCAAGGATCATGTAATCTTAGAGTGCGTTTTGAGTAAATCTTTGATCAATAGTGAAATTTTTTTGGTGAATATAGAAGGTGCTTAAAATTGTATCCAAAGGTGGAGATTGGTCAAAAATCCCAATGGGGGATATTGTTGGAAAGAATCCCTCCTGGGGGTAATTTTTGTTTGAGTGTATTTTTTAACAATGTTTTTGGTTGTTGATGAATACAGGTTGTCAGAAAAGATATGAAGAGTGAGCATGAGAAATCTAATCATACATAATAACGAAATATCTACTCTTTCACAAGAATGACATGTCTGAAGAATTAAATATTTGATCTCATGAAGTGAAAAATATCTGATATCACATTATAATGAAATGTCTAAAGTGTGAAATGTATGATCTCATAAAAGTTGAAAATGTTAGATCTCACAAATGAGTGAAATGTTTGATATCCCTAAATCATGGATTTATGATCCAATAGAGGGTTATATTTCTAATATCATGGTCGGTAAGATTTTTTATTCCAAAATAGTGTCAGATTTATGATCTCATGCAGTGAAAAAGTATAAACAGTTATCATGATGCTCTAAATGATGTTAAGATGATCTGACACAGAGATCTTGTGAAAAACATGATGACGAGGCATGATTGTTAAAGGTTATCATGAAGAACAAGAAGAGAAAAATATATATAGAAATGATGGTTCTTTATCATGGTCATTCGAAATCATATGAAAAAGTGATTAAATTTGGATATCCGAATATGATCTTGTGAAGTAGTCATGATTGTCTTTGGATCTTACGGTGGATCACGCAAAGAATTGTATTATAATATCATTGGCCATCACATGATTTTCAATCGATATAATGATTGAATCTTGCGATGTGCATGAGGAAAAATTTTATGTAGTTGGAATGTAAGGTTTTTCATGAATTGTGGAGTAATGATGGTTAACTTTCACCCACAAATACCCAATGACCCTTTCATAAGAGGTGGTGATGTTTTTTTAATCGATTTATCTGAAACTATGTAAAAGAAGGGGTGTCATATATAGATCATGTGAAGGAGTTTTAGAGAGGGATGTCATGAATTAGTATATGATATTTAATTCATGTAACTGTTGTGCATGATCTAAACAATGTCTCTTACAAAAGATTCACATGCTCAAATCATGCAAAAAAGGTCCTCATTCCCAGAGCTCACACCAAGTACAATAGTGTTACAGAACAAGATTTCATGAAGAGCATGAAATATTATCTCTCAAGGATATCATGCAAGTGTTGTGTACTAGGATCTCATTCGTGGGTTATGTATCACGATCTCATGAAATGTGTGAAATGAGTTACGTGTTAGGATCTCGCATAAGGGGTTATATTCTAAGATCTCAAGCAAGGGGTTACATGAGAGGACCTCACGATAGGGGTTATGCTTCATGGTTCACATAGAGGCGTCACACTTGAATCTTGTGAAAGGAGATACATACCTATAATATCCTATGAGAATTATCATTTTCAAGTATGAATTTAGAAGAAGGATAAGATGACAAAGAATATTATGGAGCTACACCATTTGACAATATTTACAGAATTAGTTTATTCACAAATACACCCACGGATGTGAATGGATGAATTTGAATCAATAAGAGATTATTCTAAATATTTTGTTAAAAATTTATATATCTAATGTAATGATATGTTTTTTCAAGGTGTTTGAAAAGTTAATGTGCTACTTCAATGTGTTTTCATAGATGTGATGGAGAATTCCAAAACTAAATTCAATAGAGAATGTAACAAAAATTGACGATGCATTTATTATTTCTAATGAAATGACTCATATTTCTATAAACAATGTATCAATAATTATAGGGTTATTGATCACAAGAAGTGGAAGAAGGTGATCTATTCCACCAGTAGTGTGTTTTTAATAGAAATATTTTGGGAGTTACTCTTGGTAAGTAGTGAGATTTACATAAACATTGTAAAATAAGTGAGCCTAGGCATATAAGTGATCTATCATGAACCATATATTTATAGTAAGACTTAGTAAATTATTTAAATCAGCACATTTATGTTCTATTCTCCTTGGACATAGACTAGTGGGGTGATCAATGTAATATTATTGTATCTCATTCTTGATTTCATTTATAATCACATATTTTTATGGGAAAGGGAGAGAAGTGTGTTTTTAATGTTGTAACAAGATCATAAGGGGTATTTTTAATATATTATTCCTTGGATGACCTCCCACTAAGGGTATTTATACTAATTAGGACAAAACATTTACTTATTTATGGAGAACTATATTTTTTCTTTATGAAATGATATATATTTCATATTAAACCTACACAACATAAAATATTATGAATATTTATTTGTTTTATTATTGAATTTAAAATGTTGATTTCTAGGTTTGATATACTATTATAATGTAATAGGGATAGTTTATTTATGAAATATTGGGAAATATTAATTAATAATTAATTATTATGATTCCAAAAATGATATATTCATTAATATTCTAATTTAATCAGACGGAATGGTATCATATTATTTCATTTAGTTTCCTTCAATTATGAACAGAATGCAAAATATACATGATTTTTTGTTAAATTATTAATTTTCCTTGTTTTAAAACATCATAGAAGCAATCAACGCACCCTATGAAAGTATATATATAATATTTTAATAGTTTTAAATTTTGTATATCAAGTATGATTTGTTTTCATTTCACTCAATTCAATAGGATAAGAAATTTATGATTAAACATGTTTTAGATTAGTGTCCAATTTTGAAATGATATACTAATTACAATTATAGAATTTCATTTCATATATAGAAATGAAATATTTTTACTAAATTATGTCTAACGAAACCTTTAGAAACTAGATATAAATTACAATACTAAATGAATTTTTTTGTGGTGTTTATTTATTTTTTGTCTCATGATATTATTGGTGCTAAAATAATTCTTATCTTTAATCAGTATTTGAGAATAACCAATTACATTTTTTGGAAATGTTAAATTTCCTAAGTAAACTATTTAATATAAAATTATAAAGACAGAATGTTTCATTTGTTTAATAGAAGTTAATATACATAATCATTGGATTTTTCTAATGTGGTTTATTCTAATTCTCTAAATATACACAGTTGACTGAAAGTAAATTTTATTATCCGTGATCTATTTAATGGTAAAATAACCTTGTTATTATTTGCTGAAATGAAATATCATATGTGGAGAAATAATGGTGGTGAAATGATTGGATTAAGTATATCTTACAAAATTAAATAGTTTCATTTCTAAAAAACATCTTAATTCCACCTCTTTTTTTGTTATTTTGTGATGCACTTTAGTTGTCACTCGTTAGTTAATTTCACTTTGGATTATATATTTATTTCCAATAACACAATATGAATCTTGATTTTTAGAATAGTTTATGTGATACTTCAATTTTCATGATTAAAATATATATTATAAGTTATTTATTTGTTATTTTTATTGACATATAATATATATTACTCATTATTTTGATTTGTTTAATTTGAATTTATTTTCATTTTTCATGTAAAATATAAATTATGGGTCCTTGATTTCATATATTCCATAGAATTATATTTTATTAATTTTAGTATTATATAGAATGAGATAATTTTCATAATGATTAGTTGATTATAACAATTCTTATTCAAACCTTTGGTGATTATAAACATGATTTGGGCCTTTTAACATAATACATTAAGTGATAAACAAGAATATATAAGTTTGTATACTATTAAAATTTATCAAAACCTACTAAAAAATATTATTTTTAGCATATAATGTTAGGTAACATATATAATAATAATAAATTGATTCTTATATATTGTCCAACCAGTATATTTAGTATTGAAACATCAATTTTTATGTGTATATTTATATGTTTCATTCAATATGGGGGCACATTTTCAATGTTATTATCATATTTTACTAAATATTAGTGTTATTAAGATTTATAATGATTATTTCAGGAATATTATGTGAAATGTATATTATTTTTATTAATATTTATAATGATTATTTCAATAATATTATGTGAAGTGTATTATTTATGAATGAAAATTAGTTGAATCTATTAGCTTCTCCATTATATTTCATTGGTTTTGACTACACATTTGGGCTGCAAAACAATTGGTATGTTGGGATTACCCAATAAGTGGTGATCTGATCTCTAATTATTTTTAATTAAAAATGATTGAAAACATAAATAGAATAATTTATAAAACAACACTATCTAGGTAAAATAATAATAATATATAATTTTATCTTTATAAACTTTCTAAGAAGCACAATCACATCTCAGGTAAATTGTTTTTGTAAAATATTTATTATTTTGAAACTAGTTTACCTAAATCAAATTCCTTATATAAAAAATTGAATAATGTTAAATATTATAGTATCGTTTTTTTAAAAATAGTTCTACAAGTATGGAATTTTTATGTTTACAAATAGATTATAAAATATTGATAAAGGAATGTCATAAATAAAAAATATGTCCAGTTTTTAGCCATGTTCTAATACCCTGCATTTGGAAATATTTTGTCACAATACATTATTTGGATGAATAAACAGATCCACACTAAGATCAGGAATTTAAAAAAAATATATAAGAAGATATTCAAGTATTAAAAAAATACTCATCCAAAGATATTAATTTGAAAAAACAAGTTCCAATCACACGTGATCTCTTCTAGAGTTTTACTTGAAATTTTTAATGAAAATATTTGAAATAGAGTTTCTTGAAGTTTATAGTTTTATATAGAAGATTGTGTTTATAGATAAATATGATAAAAAAGGACCAAATAATTATTCTAAAAAGAAGGATATAATATTACAAAATATTAGTATTTCATATAGCTTAGTCATATTGGATTTATTTGATTAGTGTTCAAAGATTCTTGATTTTACAAGCGATTCAACAATTTTTTTCACAATAAAGACAAATATAGTATTTTTGGTATAATAGAATTATTTTTTCTATCATTTAATTGATTGTCCAATGTTTTACTACAAAAAAGTGTATCTATATATATTATTTCAATATTTCTATACAAATATACACATATTTTCACGTACAAGTAGTTCAAATGAATTTGTAGCATTCTAGGTCGTCCAATAGTCTATTATTGCATAATTAAAGATTATGAATAATCATTATATAAATAGATAGATCTGAGAACATTGAAATTTATTTAAAAATAATTGGATTTATTTATGAATAATCATCTTAAATCCATGTGCCTCTTTTATGTAATGAATTCCTTAATCAAGCCATTGGAAGAATTAAATTTGAACTTAATTATGTCGATATAAATTAGTAAATAAAAGGAGTTCAGTCTTCTAGTGGAAGAAGCTCTTAAAGGTATATATATAAGGAGATATAAACGCCATTATGTAACTTTAATGATTGTAGATTATTATAATGTTAGTGGAGGTATATTCTAAAGATAGATCTATATTGTTATAGAACATATTGGTTATAATAGTATTTATTAGTAGCCTTATCTATGATTGATTCCTTGAATATTGATACTAAGGTGGTAAAATATATAAGTGGTATATTTTTATGCATTGGTGTTATCTCTTGTTGATGTTAGAACAATATGGAGGTTGATATAGGGTTCTTAGATTTGAAATAATGATAGTTTTTTTAACAAGAAGTACCTTAGAGTTATAGAAGTTTATAACTAATTATTTTAAAAAAAACTAGTGGTAGATACCTAAATAATATTATTATTTTAGTAATGAAAAATTTAGACATCATGAGAGAAAAAAACGTATTAGAAAAACAATAAAAAGAATTTTATATCAATAAAACATGGAGGCACTTTGACTAATCTAAATATCTCCCCCCATTTGTTTCCCCCATATCATGACATTCGTAATACAGAATAACATTTCTTTTAGATGAATAAAATGAAAACAATATTATCCAAAATCAATGTCTATATGTTATCAATATGAACAACCCATTTAATTTTCTAAATAATTTCATAAATTATTTATATCCCTTTTAGTATTATCAAAAAGGGATAAATAATAATAATGTAAAAATATAACACAATTTGGAATGGTGAGAGATAATTTCCATCAATTATTATTATTTATAAAAAATGTAAGAAAAATAAGAAACAATAAATCCCTAAAAAACACAAATCTATGTCTGAGGAAGCCTTATCCACATGGGTAATGTAGGTTCCAATATATCTATCATATTTCTAGAAATATGATGAATATAATTTTAGTTACGAGGTGTAGAATGTTTGAGAACAATACGATATGCAAAAGGATTGAGATTTCATAGAGAATTAATAAATTTATTCTCTAAAGTACTAACAAAAATACAAGTAGTCATAAATGGTGATGATATGTGGGTAAGAAGGGTGAAGTATTCTGAATAACTAGAGGTCTGATAACTATATTCCAAGTGGTTTTTTGAATTATCTCCATCAACTCAATGAACTAGGTTATAACCCAACCACTATTTACCATGGATTTGAGAAACTATGTGTTTTCCTCCATAATATTTTTTTCTAGGGGATAAAAATTCTTGAAAAGATTCATATTCTCCTTAACAAACCTAGTATTTGGAGGTATCCTCATAATTTTTATCCATGAACTTTAAATTAGAATTAATCTCATGCTTAGTAAAAATCCAAGATATATAATACTTAATGTCCATAGTGTTTATTACTAAACCTCTTTATCCAAATTTTATAATTCTCAAACAAGATTGTAAATGTAATATCCATGGGGTTTTGTTATCCAAAGATCATCATAATTAGATGTCTAAAAAGAACCAAACATATCTTGAAACCCTTCTCTAATAATGGATATAATCTGGTCATCTTCAATTGAGGATGGGGAAGATAGAGGTGTATCTCTATAAGAAGAATATCTTTTAGTAGGAAAATATTACAGCCTCTCCTAATGAGATATCTCTCTTTGAGGGAGAACAGCTAACATATGAGCTATGTTTTACTAATGAGAAGTCATTTATTCTACTAACCTGTTGTTATCCATTTCCATATATCAAATCATGATGAATAGTCTTGGTTAGAGATGATACACAACCAATGATACTATCAAAGGGGTTATATATTCCGTAATATTCATTTCTTGCAAGTAATTGTACCTATACATGACAAAAATATTAGATAAAAAACCTAACTTAAAGGAATAAAGATCCTTTGTGGTTGGATAAATGGAGTAAGGAGTTGGATAATGTGGACTTGAAGATTCATCCTAGATACACACTAATGTATCCTCATGATAAATTTTGATATAATGTTATCTAAGAGGAAAAGGATTCAAAAAATCATCTTCCTCACTCATTTATACTAATCATACCTTTGGACCTTTATAAGAAACTAATATGGAAGAACCACCTGGATCCAATGGACTAGCCGAACCAATGTCATCATCATCAATATCATCATCTTCATTATTGTGAGTGTATTCCAAGACAATAATAGAATATCCATTTGATTTCTTCACCTTATATGGTTTATTATCATCATCTCTATTTAAAAAAACTGGCACAACATGAATTTTATATTATTTAATCTTTGATGCCACTATTTCATCATTAATACCAAATTTATAACCAATTGATGTAGGATGGGAGAAGATACTAGTAGAGTTAACAGAATCAGAAATATTTTCAAAAGGATTTGATTGCTCATATTCTTACCCACTATCATCATCATATTTAGAGTAATCAGATTGCTCAATCACATCCTCTATACTCTATGTGGTAGATGTTTCATACTAAGAGTTATTATAGGCTTCAGTACCTACTATTTTATCTTATTCATCTATTATTATTTGTTTAGTAGAAAATGATGTATGAATATGAGTATATCTAAATTCGGTATTGGAACTCTTCACAACAACCAGTTCATTCCCTAACTATACTATAATAGGATAAGACTCATGTAAAAAGTCTTTAGCTACCTTATCTACATCACTATCACTAATAAAAAAGCCACTTTCTTCATTGGAGGTAAATTTTAAATATTAATCTAGCTTCATCATAGTTTAAACCAAACATCCTAAGGATGAAGGATTCATCAATAGGTTTAAATTTAAAAATATTAAATTTTTGTTTATAGCCCATAATTTCATCCATATATTCCAATTAACTTTCATCCTCTTGTAAGTTACCTGTCAAAGAAAAAACCCATTACATGTTTTTATCTTTTCTTCCCCTTTAGGAATAAGGCCTATATGTTCTAAATGAGAATAGATCACCTTATGGTATGAAAGGGAATTAGATTTCAAGGATAGATTGAAAAAATACATCATATGAACCATTTAATATCAATAATTATTAATTTTTTCATCACATTTCACAAGAAAAAAATATCTTCATAAATCGATATACTAATGTTTCCCTTCTTGGGATACAACATATGTAAGAAAAAACTAAAAAGAAACTAAAATAACCCATATAACACATCAATTATAAGACTATTAATAGTTATATTCCCATTAATCAATTGAGGTGAATCCTTAATAACGAATCTTTCATGATTAATTGGAAATGAACCCTGAACATCCTTATAGTCACATTTATAAGGATCTTTTAGTCATTTGGTGCATTAATTCAAAGACAAATCGAGCTATTCTCTATCCACCATTATTCTAATAAAATCGTTCTAATATTCAAATTGATATTCCACATATAGATATAAATCATGAATCAACATATAAGAGAATGTTATTTTATTATTTGAAATCCATTCTTCCCAGCCATGGCCCTAAATAAAATTCCTAATACATTACTTAATTAAAGACAACCAAGTCAAAACTATTTAATTATATGTTAAAAAATCATGACATAGATGATATGAATTTTTCATTTGGATTTAATGAATTTACTATCCACTAGAATTCATTAAAGGAATAGACTCATCATGTTATAAAATTGGATACTTCACCCAAACTATTCTATGTGTTTTTAGGGTTTGAGGTTTAAGGTGATGGTTTGTGAGTTGAGAGAGAAAGGGTATAGATTTAGAAAGGTATCATGATATTGAATTCTTAATTTGAACACACACACACACACATATATATATATAAATTTATATTTATATTTTATGGATTCTATCATTAAATTTAAATAACATAATAATGATAAAAACAATTAAGGATAAATAATACCATCATTTAAATAGAGCTAAAATAAGTATCATTATGAATAGTTTCACCTCAAATATAGATCCTACTATGTCATGCCAACAATAACACACCATGGTATCATGATAATGATATAAAACAAATATATCACAAAAACAATATCATAACCATGGTATCATATCCACGACATCCCAATCATTGTTGTTCAGCCATAATGTAATAATAAATGTATCATCCAAAATGAAGAATGTGATGGACGACTTTTACAGTAGAATACCCACAGTTACAGGGACCCATTTTATCATTGATAAAGTAGATCCTCTTTGTAGTAAGATTATTTTAATCCCCCATACAATAAATAAAAAATTCAATGAAAATAAAGGACCATGATAATTTTATTATTCATTTTTCATTTTTCATATAAATAATTCTCTCTAAATACAAATACTTTATGAATGTTGAAAAAAGATAATGTTAGGTACTAATAAATTCAAGAGTTATATATCATATTTTATAATATTCTCTCAAAAATTAATATATTATATAATTGTTTTTCAATTATTCGTTGAGACATAGGATATGTGGAAATATTTATTGCACTCATATTATGACAATACATAAGGGCATGTTGAAATTTGAATCAATAGTCTAGTAATGTTTGTTACATGCATAGAATATATGAAAAAAATACCTATTTCTATGTACTCAGATTCAATAATGGATAATGAAACAGAATTATGTTTCATACAACACCATGAAACTAAATACTTTCCCATAAAGTGAAATTTCCAAGATGTTATTTTTATATGATTTTTATAAATACTAAAACCGCCATTTGAATAACTAACTAAATAAAATATATATACTTTAGAATGAAATAATACCACCATAGAATAAAATTTTAGGAATTTGAAAATTAAATTTAGATTAATTAAAAGTGATTCCTTTGGATTTGATTGAAATAAATAAAATATACACAATCTAAAAATATAATCTGGTCAGTTGGTAATATTGTATATTAATCTCATTTATCATAACTCAATTAATTGTATGACCGATATATTCCTTGTTTCATAAGAATCTATATTTCATCTTGAACACATTAATTCTCACTACCTTTAGTTCCATACATTATTTTTTTAAATGATCATTAGTGTTATTTATTATATATAAAATAATACTTTTTTAAATCATTTTATATCTATGAATGAAATTAATTTCACCCATTAAACTCATTGAAATTTCATTTTTTTTCATTTTTTAAAATATTGTACATAAATTATTTCATGAATATCCAAAAAATATCATTAATATTTATTTTTCCAACTATTTATTGAAACTATTTAAATAAATAAACTATTAATGTGATCTTGGCTTAACATACATATAAATTCCATCATTTTTGTTGAATTCATTATATATTACAAAAACATACACCCAAATAATATATTTTTAGTGAATTTAGAATAATGGAAAATTGTATATTGGTTCAAGACTGAGATATATTTTCTCACACTAGTGCCCCATGTGAATCAGTTCATTGGTTACACCCTTTCTTTACATGTGGTGATGAGTTCAGGATGCCATGATTTTGAACCTCCATATCTGTAGATTTCTTTCCTTTGTACCTACCCCTAGAACTCCCTTGTATAAATTACCTCTTTATAGGTTCTACAAGACTAGAAACCCCCTTATACATATCATATGTGAAATATATATTTATAACCCTTTGAAGGAAAAAATAAAGAGTGTGATCTCAGATTCTCAATATGGGTAAACAAGGGAGATATGTAAGGATAACCATGAGCATAAGGTATGATAACATGATCAGAATATTAGAATATCAAACCTTGTATGTCAGAAATAATAAACAAGAATCATGGAATAAAAATTAGATGTTTTAAGACATGAATTAGAATAGAAACAAAAGAATAATACATGAAACCATAATAAGGGAATTGTTGTGTACACATAAACTTGTAATATCATTCCCCATAATTCAAGAAACACTGTTAGAACATCTCAGGGAACATCACGGGGACAACACCTACTGGGAGAGAGAAAGCACTATCCCCAATCACATCCATTTCCATAAAATCTTATAGGTTTCTCTATATTCCCATTGTGGATTGAGATTCCCCATATTCCAATAATGTATGGTGTTTCCCCATCTTCCCATAGTGGATTAGGTTTCCCTATCTTTCCAAAGCTGATCTGGTTTAACCATCTTACCATAGTGGATCAGGTTTCCCCATCGTCAAATTAAGGATCAAATATCCCCATCTTTCTATAGTGGATTGGGTTTCCCTATCTTTAATAGTACATCAATCCCATCTACTTGATTTTCAGAATTATATCAGAATATAAAAATCACAACCTAATTAATCAGAGGGAGATATAGGTCCCAAATATCTCGTAATGAAATCATACATACATAGTCCAAAAAATAGAAAAAATAATATCATAACCCATGGAATGAAATGGGTGTAAAAAATGTGTAATTATATCTTAAGTTGTGTAAAATAGACATGTTTCATAATAATTTCATCAAATCAAAACAGGTGAAAAAAATAAATCTTTGTAAAAGAATAACCTATAGAAGAGAAATGAGTTCTATAAAAATCATGCAATCAGAAAATAAATCATTCATAAGAATAATATTGATTGAACATTTTGATCATTTAACTGAAATTCATTAGTATCATCAATGGGTTTCATATTAATAGGAAACTAAATTAGAAATATATTTTAAAAATGTTTCTTGAGGAAAATTTCATTTAATTTTTGAAAAAAGATTTTTAAATCATAAAACATTTAGAAAACATATTTATTTTTAAACACTTTGAAAAAATTCCTATACGACTTGAAATAATTTTGAAAACATTTTTCCATGAGATCTTATAAGTAAATCATGAAAAAAATTGGAAACCATTTTCCTTGAAAACAAATAAAAGAATGCTGAATTTTTTTTTGAAAATACTTTTCCATGAAAACATAAAAAAGAATATTTAAAATAAATAATAACTGTTTTCCATGAAAATTATTTGAAAATTAATTAAACTATCTTTTATATAATTTAAATAATTTTATTTATAATCAAAATTTTAAAAACATGTAAAGGAAGCTTTGATAATCCTTTAAAAACATTGTAATCGTAAATCAATTTTAAAAAAACCTTATCTTTGAAATAAATTTTAATATAAAATAATTTCAATAACATTATGAATAAAAAATTAATAAAAAAACTTGTAAAATTACAATGTAATCATCATGAAAATAATGGTCATGACATCATTAAGTCTGTATATTCCGAATATATTTTTTCACTGTAAAAGTTTAGAAAGGTGACATTATTAGAAAATAAAAACAAGTTTCCTTTTAAAACCATTTTTAAATGGTGACACCTAGGTATAAATTTCCTTTAAACATCATTGGATAATGGAAAAAAAATTAAAACATTTTTAAAATCAATGTTTTGAACTAACAAAAAATTCTGACTAAAAGGATAAATGAAGTCATATTTTAATAAAAAAACATTTTCATAATTATTTTAATTACCAAAGTGTGGAGAAATTGAACCATTACTTGTATATAACATTAATATCCAGAGTATAATATAATTCATGATATTTCTTGAGATATGGATCATAATATTTCATCAATGGATGGATAATCATAAACAATCTCGATAAATGATGAGATTATATCAATAAAATATTACCACTTTGGTAACATTGATCCATATAAAATAGAAAGAATAATATTGGTTGAATATTAAAATATCATGAAAATAATTATTTTCATGACCTATAATATAAAAGTTAGTATATAATACTCATAGAAAAATATAAGTCTATAACATGGCTTGAGTCTTAAAGAAGGAAAATTAAGACAAAATTACATTAAAAATTTGGTATATTTTCAAGCATAAACCACAGGATAGAAAGATCAAAAAATTGATATGTAAATATTCCTAAATATATGAATAATAATAATAGTATACATTAATTTTAAGTATACACACTACACAAAAGATATTTCTGGTGAATAAAGCATAAGTCTCACAAAAATAAAGGTTAGATGTTAAAACCCTTAATACCTGAGTAACTTTATAATCTTGATACACATTAAAAAATAACATAAATTAAATAATTTAATATCATTACATAAATAATATTAGAGTTATAACATGTTAAATTTCAGTATATACACCACACAAATGAATTGGGTGGTGAATATTGCATGTATTTCACAGAAATAAAAAGTGAGATGAAATTCCCAAACCATGAATCTGACTTGTCACAAGTATCATTATCATCCAGAATAATAAAATTATGTTAATTATTTAATTTATTTCTATCATTTTTAATTGTTATTTTAATTTTAATTTACTTATTTCAATTTTGTATACAACTACTTGAACAATTAATTTTACATCGGGTGTTTTGACCAAATTCGGATCAGGTGATAAAAAGACTTTGGAAGGTTGACTGTAGTCAAAGTGTAATTATATAAAAATATATAAAATAATTATCATGAAATAATAATCATATTTATAAATAAATTATTAATTTCAAACCAATCACTTTATATGGGTATGAAAAATGATCTAACTTTATAATCATTGAGATAGTAGGTCGTACGTACACATAAATAACACTTCCATTTTTTGAATGATCATTAAAGAAAGAAGGTATGAAATATTATAAAAATATAAAAATATAATTATATAATAAATAAAAATATATTTAATATTATAAACTTATATATATAATTCTTTATATTTACAATGAATCACATTGTGTTGAGGAGACGGTAGTCCACAGTCCACGAAATTAAATAAAAGGATGATTGGGTCTAAATTTTAACAAAAAATGGCTTTTTGACAACTTTATAGGTGATTTTGGCCCTTACATTGAAGGGTTATGCCCTTGTTAAGCTAGTTTTCCTCGAATTGATGTAATTATTATTAATTACGGTCACTTATTTTTTCAGAATCAGTGATTAAATTATTAAAAATTAGAAATTATATTTATTAAAAATATGGAATCCATTTTTTCAGAATTCTAATGACATAATTGGAATAAATTAACTTAAATTTGATCCTGTGGACGGGATGCAAATGAAGGTTTTTATAGTATACAGTTTTAAAATATTGAGAAGTTTTTATATCTAATTTATAATTGAAATTGATCAAAATGACCAAATATGTATTAATATATGTATAAATGATATAATTATAATTTAAAATAAATTAATAGTATTATATATCCATAAGAAAATACTAGAAAAAAGTATTCATATATTAAAATTCAGTATTTTTCGCTATTAATTGAAAAATGAAACATAACAAAAAAAATAAGGAAAATTCACACAAAACAAAATTTTTATGTTTCTATTATGAAAATAAATTTATTTTAACACATAAAATTTATAAAACTTCCATAATTTATATTAAAACTAGGTTTTACATTAAAAGGTACTAAACATGCTTTTATAGAAATAGAGGTTTTCATGTGTATTATTAAGTTTGTTCCTAAGTTATTCTTATCAAATATATTATATGAATTTAGTATATATTTTATGGGTTATATAAAATATATATTTAATTAATATCATTCAATAATAATAATTAATTTAATCTATTAGTATAAAATTACTTTTTTATCATAAAAGTAATATTTATAAAAACATTCTCCTTATATTTAATCAGTTATTATACTCATTTATAATTAATTTGTTACAAATGAATTCAACCATGTATTTTCATACATCATTTATTCCTATTGATAACCTCCAACATAATTACAAGGACATATATCATTATATTAAATAATAATATAGTTAATAGTATATTATTATCTTGTAAAACCCAGTCATGCGTGTTACAAAAGCCATCGAGGAAGGTCGGTCTTTCGTGTAACATAAGCTAACCTCAATGTTCCATGTATATAATGTTTAAAATTACATTTATTATAGTAAATAATTATTTTTGTTTCATATAACACATATAAAACACAATTATTTAATAAAAACTATTTTTAGTGTTGGGTGAAATGATAAATATCAAAAGTTTATATTAATTTGAAAATAAATCACAAAATCTCAGGTTGATACATTCTACCCCACTTAAAAGGAATTTTTTCATAATAATTATTCTTGGTTTTTAATGTTTTAATACTTGAAAGTTCTTTCCATAGTTCCTACATCATAAATACGAATACTAAAATATCCTTTTAAAAATAAAACTTGGAAACATGATGACTACCCAAAGTCACACATAACATGGTTTCCACATATGGGAACATATATGAGAAGTGAAAAAAATGTTAAGGAAGAAAAATCTAACTATCATATTCTGATGAGGAGTTGTAGAGATCATGGTTATGTAAAGCTAAGAATCGCAATGACATAAATATGTGGTGATCCATTTGGCTTTTTGATTCGTCAGAAATGATAGTTTTAGGATAACCTTTTTCATTTCAAGATCATGTCCCTAGAGTAAAATAGTTTTAATGATAAAATATACCTACTTGATTTAGTACAATCTCACCTTTTGTCGTGCCATTATCAGTTTTGACTTTACCACTTTCACTAAAAAGGAACATGAATATTTCATTAATGATGAAAAAATAGATCTGGATATCCATGATAATCCTCCCCATATGTCCTCATTTACCATCAACACAATGTTTTTGTAACTTGTTATCCAATATTAATAAATTCTCACGTGGTTAGATAATTCCTTAATATCATAATTTTTGTCACATGTTTATCTTAAAATTTCCATAAATGGTTTATCTTATAACCCTTATAAAAGATTAAAATCCAAAACATTATAAATATGGTAACTAAATTAGCTTAAAATTGATCCCCATATATCATATGGTAGTTCATGGGTTCACATTCCAAGCATGTGAAAACCATCAACATATATTCTCTTTAATCGTTGTAATAACCTGAAATACTAGAAATCAATTTAGAAAAAATTTAATCTTCCTTATTTTAAAGATTATAGGATTGAATCATTAAATCCAAGAAGTTTTAAACTTTATCCTGGATAACATAAACCAAATTTTCATAAAATATGTAATCGTTTTTAAAGATATTTATACTATCCAATTTATTTTATCAAAATCAATAATCACTTTATACAATATAAATGCAATTTCCTCTCAATTATAACCACATTAAGGGTTACCTTACCTTAATCAATATATCATCTTTCCATTAAATAAAATTTCTATGACTTCATCATCATTAATCATATCCATTTCAATTAGTAATTAATATATTATATTGAAAATACCTATATATTTCATTACTCAAATAACATAATCTGTTAGTTCAAAAACATATACACATACATCATCCATATATTTTATTAAACCATTACTCGGGCTTTATCATCATATTTCATTATACACCTTGTTCTAGAATGTGAAATATGAATAATGTATTTTGGTTCCGAACTAAAATTTTATCAATCGTATTATTTTTATTTTAAAAAATATTTTTAGAACATTCCAAAACATTCACATGTCATCTGTTGTCTCTTAATCTTCAATAGTATAACCAATAGTCATACCACCTTCCAGATTCTCATAATGAGATATCAATTTGGGAAATTTATTTTCAAAATTCCAATTCATTCCCCATATGAGACACTCAATATTGTCATATTTCCTTATATCTCTTACTATCAAATTAAACCAGAAATTATAGGCTGATAAACATGTCTAATGAAATAAAACCACAAAATCATGATATAATTACTTATAAGATATCTAAATAATGAAACAAATTTCTTTAATATATGAAGCCTTAGGTTTATCCTAGGTAATTTATAATCATATTATATTTAAATACTTTATCATTATTACTAAAGATGTTTTGAATTCCCATATAATATCCTTTATAAGTGTAAAACTAGGTGTATAGTAAGGCCCATTATCTTGTACTAGGTTACGCTCAAGTCAAGCCTGATACATTGCTTTAGAGTTTCCATACCTTGGTAAATTTCTTCCAAATCCACATCCAATTTTATTATTCAGACATGGATGTAATTTCAGGAAACCACACTCCTTATCCTTTACTAAAATCTAGGATATTTTTTAAACTTTTAATCATCATTGGACTTGTCCTTAGAGTCCTCCCCTGAGACATCCTTATAAATATTCCAAGGGACCTCACTAACGTTTTCTCATCAAAGATTCGAAATGTTGAGTAATCATTTTCTTTGATACAAACTATATTATCCGAGGCTTACCATATATATACATTTCATCATTTTTCCTGAATACTTAATACATTACACAAACACACTCCCAAATACCATATTAGTTTAGGGACTTTGGAAACATGGAGACACAAAATTTAGTACATGGGCGAGACAAATTCTCACCTAAAAGGTTCTTGAGGACTAGTTACCCACATATAAATATCATACATAAAATATATATTCATAACCTAGGAAAGGAAATGGTAAAATGGGTGAGAAAATATGCTTAGAATGTGTAAACTAAAGAGATATATAATAATAAACATGAGAATATGGGTATGGGAACATGTTCATAACATTGGAAGAACATACACTACATATCAAAGATCACAAACATGAATCATGGAATCAATATCATTAGTTCATAAGACATGATTCATAAAAGAAAAAATGGAAGTAGCGATGAAATAATAACATAGGAATTTATGCATACACATATGAATTTAATATAATTACATACATGTCAGAATTCAATGATAATGCTTATTAGGGAATTTCATGGGTATTACACCTCCAGGGCTGGACAATCCACCTTCTTCAGTCACAGTCTATTCTTTATAAGGGATCTATATTCCCCACTTTCCCATAGTATATTGAGATTACCCATCTCCAAATAGTGGATTTTGTTTCCTTATCTTCCCTTAGTAGATTGGGATTCCCATAGTTGATTGGGTTTTCTATTTTCCCATAGTGGATTGATTTTCTACATATTAACATAGTGAATTGTGTTCCCCATCTTCCACAATGAATGAAACCTTTCGACCTGATTTCCATCATTGTCTCATGAGATATAAATCATTAAGAAATTTATTAGAGGGAGATATAGGTCCCTACCATCTCATAATGAAATCATACATATATATTCCACAAAATCACAAAAAATAATATCATAATCAATGAAATGAAATAGGTGTAATGAATATAAAGTTATATGTTAACTTAATGAAAAAATACATGTTTTATTATCATTTCATCAAAGAATAAATAGTGAAAAATGTGAGCATCATAAACAAATAAATCATGAAAGATAAATGAGTTACAGAAACATCATGCCATCAAAACATAAACTATATGAATATTTAAATCACAAAACATTTTGGAGATAAATATAAATACAATCTTATAAAACAATTCTTAAGGAAAATAACCTTTCTTCCCTCAAGATGAATATTTAAATCACAAAACATTTTGAAAACCATTTTTTTTAAAATAATTTGAGAAATTAAAAATAATGCTTGAAATCATTTTGAAGACATATTCCCTTTAAAACATATAATAGAATATACATAATATTTTAAAAACATTATTCCCTAAAAACATACAATAGAAGATCGATAACATTTTAATAACCTTTTTTCCTAAAAGATTATAAATGAATTTGGAGATAAATATAAATACAATTTTACTAGAAATTCTTTGAAAACTTATAAAATACTTTTTTAGATCATTGAAATAATTTTCATTGAAAAAACTATTTTGAAAACATATAAAGAATGTTTTAAATCATCTAAAATATATTTTAAGTATATATTTTTTGAAACCCTTTTTTCTATAAAACTAATATTAAAAATATAAATTTCTCTATTATATGAAAAAATTATTTTTAAAATAAAAATAATTTTAAAATTAAAAAGGTAGCATCATTGAAATGACATTTATGGTGGAGGGTATGTTAGTACATGCCGAACATTCGTTTTTCACATTGTATGTTCAGAAATGTGCCTTGATCAAAAAATGGCAAGAAGATTACTTTTGAAACTTTATTTAAGAGGTAATACATGGTTAAAAATTTCATTAATAATAATATGATAATAGTTAAACAATTGTGAAAAATATTTTAGGAAAAATGGTTTTCAAAGAACTAATATTTTTGACTCAAAGTAGAAATAATGACATATTTTTATAAAAAACATTTTTATAATCATATTTACTAGAAAATAGTGAAAATATGGTACAATTACATGGACATAATATGAATAACTAGTGTTTAATAAACTTCATGTGAATTCTCTAGATATATATCATAATATTTCATCAATGTAAGAATAATCATAAATAATCCTGATAAATGTTGAGATTGTATAAATAAACCATTATAAATTTGGTTACATTTTATCCTAATAAAATGTATAGAATAAAAATACATGAATATAAAAATATCATTAAATGAAATATATTTATTATATAATGGGTCAAAATAATTCTATAATCATCATAGAAAAATATAGGTGCAGAATATGGCATGTATTTCATGGAAGGAAAATTGAGATAAAATTATATTACCAGTTTTGTAACATTAGAAAATAAACCCCATGAAATAATTAACATAAAATGAATATATAAATACCCATAAATCCAAATAATATAATCACATTATAAATACATGGTCCATATATACACCACAAAAAACAAATGAGTGTTCAATAAGTCATAAGTCTCAAGGAAATAAAAGTGAGACTAGAAAACTAATACTACTTGAGAAACAATAGAATGATGATCCACATGAAATGATAACCACAATGAAAATATTAATGTAATTAAATTAATATATTTAATTATATTTAATTTCATAGGTAATTATATACACCACACAAAAGAACCAGGTGGTTAATGTGACATGTATCTCACAGAAATAAAAAGTGATATGAAATTTTCTTACCATGAGTCTGAATTTTCACACGTGTCTTTATCTTCATGAATAATAAACTTGTGTTAATTATTAAAAATTTTAGAACAATTTTAAATATTATTATTACATTTACTTATATTATTATAATTTTGTATATAACTACTTAAAAAATAATGTTTAAATCTTCTATTTTGACCAAATACAGTTTATATATTAAAACAAATTTGGTTGGATGACTATGGTCAAAGGGGTTATTATATAATAATCTAAAAAATTTAAATAATTAAATAATTATCATACTTTTAAATAATTTTTTCTCTTAAAACAAATCATGGAATGTGGTTTTGAAAAATGAACAGACATTACAATCATGGAGATGGTAGGTCGTACATATGTGTAAGTAACGTTCCCATTTTTCAATGATTATTACACAAAGAAGTTAAGAAACATTATATCATTAAATAATTATATTTATATCATATATAAAATTCTATTTAATCATATATACTTATATATATAATTATTATGATGTAAATGTAATCACATCGCATTGAAGAGGTGGTAGTCCACACGTCCACAAATAAAGTTATCACCTTTTTAGTGTGGGAAAAGGGTAAAAAATGAAATGATATATTATATTAAAACGAATTAAATTATGTAATTAATATAATATATATGTCATTTATTTAAAATATTTTTAATAAAATAATTCTTTATATGTTCCATGCATAGTGTGAACGGATCACATCGCAATGATGAGGCAGTAGTCCACACTTCCAAAAATAATATTTTAATATCAACACAAACAGTAAATCATGATGTAATGTTTTATATAATAATTATAAAATAATAATGACATAATAAATATCATACAAAAATATAGTTTTCATCACAATTTCATCCCATGAATGGTGGTAAAGGAATAACAATCCATATAATTTCATGAGACAGTAGTTTTCCATACTCAGGAACTGTAATTTCATTACCAATTAGATAGATGTTTATTCAAGTTAGGTAAAAACCATATAATAAAAATACCTCAATATATTTATCATATTTAGGTTATCTTTTAAGAATATAATTATATGGATTCAGGTCGTGGTGAAATAAAATAAAAGAATGGAGCTTGGGAAAGGATGTTACCTCTTCTTTGGGTAACTTCTTTTGGTTTGCACGAACCGACATTATTTGATATAATTATACAAAAAATGAGGCTTTAAGGATAAATGGTTGGATTTAATGATATTTTTGATGATATTTTGTGTGATACATAGGGATTTAGATTTGATAATAAGATAGAGGGATGAGTTCATTTTTATAGTAGAAGAGGAGAGACATTCTTGTTAATCTTTAAAAATGGAATTCCACCCACGTTTTTCCATTGTAATGTGGATCCAATAAAGGTCCAAATAAGAGAAAATGGTGTATATATTAAAAATTTGAATAGAAAATTTATTTTTTACAAGTTTCTAGGAAATTTTGACCCTTATTTTTAATGTTTTTTCTATTGGTATGTTATTTTCCCTCTTAATTATGGTAATTAATTTTAATTACATTCACTAGTCATTATGGTCAAACAATATGTATTGGTTATTTAAATTTATAAATTTTTCTGATTCCAAATATGGAAAAATTATTCCAAATTTCAATCATAGAAGTTGTAGAAATTAATTTAAATTTAATCCTACAGGTGGGATGACAATTCATTTTTTTGAAGTAAATTTTATAAAATGTTTTATATGTTTTTATATATAAATTCAAATTCCAATTAATCAAAATGAAATAAATTAGATTTATTTATTTATAATTAATATAATTTGAAATTAAAAATAATTATAAATAAAATTTACCCCTATAAATAAACTATATGAAAAAGATGTTTTGAATTAATATTCACTATTTTTTGTTATTCATCAAAAAATGAAACGTCATAGAATATTACAAAAAATTAAACATAATATAATTTTTTTATATTTAAAAATATTAATTTTATTCTGACGTATAAAATTTATAAAGGTTCCAAAATTTATATTTAAAATAGGATTTCCATTAAATTGGGTTAAAATTACTTTTATAAAAATATATTTTTTTGTATATTATCGGGTTTGGTCTTATCTTATTCCAATAAAATATATTTGATGAATATAAAAAGTATTTAATTGAATAAAAGATATGTATTTAGTTATTAAAATTTACCAATAGTAATTAATTTAATTTATTTGGATATAAATTATTTTTAAGCATAAAAGTAGTTTTTATAAAAAAAACTTTCACTTTATATTCAACTATTTCTAATTTTCATTTATAATTAATTTGTAACCAATTAATTCAACCATGTATTTTGATAATTTATTGTATATCATTCATAACAACTAAATTAATGGTTATTTTATAAAACATGATATTAAATAATAATATTTTTTCTAATATATTATTGTTTGTAAAACTCGGTCTTGCGTGTTACAATAGACTTTGAAGAAAGTCCGTCATGGAAGAAGTGTAAACTAATCTCAATGATCTGTGTAGATAAATATAAATATAATGTTTTGTGTAGTTTATTATTAAATTAGTGTTGTGTATAAGATAATACAAACATAGTTCTTTAGTAAAAAACTATTTTCAATGTTGCGTGAAATTATAATTATCAAAATGTTTAATTAATTTCAAAAAACTAATTCAAAAAGTAATGGGGTGTTGAAACTAGGGTTAATTTTACATGTTAAAAACCCATTATAGAAAAATGATTTATGCGTATTATACCAAGGTACAATAGATTATTTCAATCCATATAAATATTTTATTAATTTAAATACATTATTTTGAATATGAAGGTTTTAATATTATATGGGATATTCAGGAAATAAATCCTGAATTATGTAAGCAATTAAAAATTCACACTTGACATCCATTTTATATAACATGAAATCCATTTTTTCATTATATGCATGTAAACGTTTTTTACATATTCTTGTCAAGATACTTGTGGTCATTTTACACATATTTAATACCTTATGATTGAATATATCAATGTTTCAATAGTATTAATTTATTTATATTTATAGCAATTCACTCAACACTAGTATTTTTATGCTCTTGTTTATTGATAATTATTTGGTAACCCTTTGTTATTTTAAATAGTTCCCAAAATCTCATTCATTTAGAATTATTCAATCTTATTTCAATTAAATTACCTAGAAATCAACAATAATTTCTTCTATGTTGTAATTTAGTTCAATATAAGATGTGAAATAGTGAAGTTCAATTTTTTTAAGGGAAGATCTGGTCTGAGTTCCATTATCTAAATCATATAAAAATTCATCAATCATATGGCCTCTATTAGTCTTAATTACTGTAGTTATAGAAGTATTTGAAATATATTTTTCATATAATGGTTTGGTTTCAAACTATTCCTCAGAGAATGTTTATTTCTCTGTAGTAAGTTTGATAAAACTACCACTATAATTTGCATTCATATTTGGATTAGAAAATTAATGTTTAAGGTTTTATAATAGTCTCTCTGGTTAAAGTGTATTTTTTTCATGAAATTTTATATGAACATATTCTCCAACAATCATAGTAATTTTTATGAATACCAATTATCATTTAATATATGTGTAATATCCATGGAAATTTTCTTCATTACTTTTGGATGAAATATGAATATATTATACTCTATATTGAGTATAAATACATTACAAAAGAAAAACTATAGTAATTACCTTTTTGATTTCTACCATTCCATATGAATTTTTTGGGTTTCATTTAAAGAACAATAAATAGTACTCTATTAATAATATATTTATTTTCCCATATTTTATCAAGAAATAAACAAGAAAGTTATACTCATAAGTAAATTTCTAGAAAATTTCTTTATGGGTTCTATTTCTTCTTCCTACAACACCATTATTTTTTGGGGTCCTCATAGTAGAAAAGTTTTTATTTTATCCATTTAGTGATCATAGAGATTAAAAATCATGATTTTAAAACTAAAAAAACCAATTCATAATGTCTTAATTCTATGAAACCTTTGATTCTATATATACATTAAATATTTAGAAAAATAATAAGATGATTCACTTTTTTGAGCTATAGAGAATAAAAAAGTGTTCCTATAAAATTCACCTTCTAGAATATAATAATAGTGATTCTTATGAAAGATGGAAACTATATATGTTATAAATAAGTACATGTGAACCACGTGGAGTGTTTGAGAGGTTGAATATTCTTTATTTGTAATGAAATAGAATTTATATTGATTCCCTTATTCTAATGGGTTATAGACTCTAAATTTTAGAATTATTTTTATGTAGATTCTATAATAATCTATTACTTGTTTTCATTCAAAGTGAGTGATGGTTTAACTAGATTAATCTCCCATTCGAAATTAATGAATCTTTATAAAAGGCACCTAAATATGGAATATTTCAAGAAAATAATTAATACAAATAAATAATATAATCATTTTCCTTTCACAATGCATTAAAGACTAAAATGTTATTAGAATCATAAAATTTACAAGTATTATTCTAAAACAACACATGATAACCATCATCAAATAACTGGACGATTATAGGAATATTATATTTTAATTAATATATAAATATTACAATCCTAATCAATATAATATTAGATTTATAGTTTTGACCAAGTGAAATAATTTTCATTTCCCATTATCCCCAAAAATGTTATGTCCACCATCCACCATTAGATAGTTCTTGAAAAATGAGTGGCCCCCAATCATGTGTCTAGAATATCCACAGTCTAAATACAATATGTTCTCACAAGAACATTACAATATTGTTTCCTACATTAATTTTTAACAAAGAAATGATTTTTGTACCTATATTTTCATTGTCCTTGAAATTATTGTAAAAATATCCATAGGAATCCAATGTTGATTAATTAGTCTACTATATGTATAGTTTATATTTTAGAAACATAAACATTATTAGTCCTACAATAAATAGAAACATTGATTGGCGAGGAAGCAATAAAAATACAAAAAAATGTGAAGTTACAAATATTTCTCTATATATATTGGTAACTTATTTGAGTATTATATTTATGAGCTATTTTTTTACTTATAAATATATTCTGAGTTTTTATAGCATTTATTAATCATTCAACATTAATTCCCATTATCTAATTTGACATTTAATCACCATTATTTTATTTTAAAAATAGTTCATTTTCATAACATTCTACTATAAAATCAGAATTAATGTGAGAATACAAATCATTATTCTTCATTAATATTTATAGATTATTTTTAACTCATATACTATCCCCCATAATATTAAAATATTTAAATAAATATTAACATGAAAAATTTTCATCATTTTTTTCAGTTATAGAAAAATTATAAATATGTTTTGGAGATAAATGGTAAATTTATGATACCTATGATGTGTTTTCTAGGAAAATAATGTTGGTTCATTCCTTTATATCATCTCTATTATAATTATAATCTCCTTATATATCTTATGAGGTTTTATAAGTGGGTTTCTTATAATTTTAAAACCATTTACATTTTTCCTCAAACATTTTTTTATTTTGATGGTCTTGTTAAATTTATCCTTTTCTTTTACACTCATGGAAGGTAATCTTATATGTGGAATCAATGTTTATCCACTTTTTTATACCATTTCCATTATTATCATATATACCACTATAATTTAATTTCATGGAGAACTTATTATTCTTATAGGTTTCTATGAATCATTTAGAAAGATAATGAAATTTCCTCATCATTATTAAGAGGTGTTACATCATCATTTTAACTATCATCTAATATTGTCTTTCTTGACTTGAGTCAGAACACAATGTAAGAACCTAGTTTTTTCTACGAAAGACTTTGGAATATTCTTGATGATATTCCAGAGCAGTGCCTTCAGACGGCGTGCGATTCCGGGCCCCGGAGTGGCCGGAATTAAATTTTCAGTGCGTTCACACTAGAAATGCTAAATAAATGAGGAAACTCCTAAACGGTGATCCGGATCAGGGATCCAAGTGTACGGATGGGTCCAGAATGGGGTGTTTACCCTAGGAACGACATTAAACTTGTCGGTGCGGGACGTTTGGACCCCTCACCCGCTTCTGTAATGTTAAACGGATTAAATAAATAAATTAATTCGTTTAATTGAGAAATGCTAGTATCTTTTAAACGGTGGCTCGGATGGGAAAACCGAGGGAACCGTTGAGTTTGGAGCATGCTTTTTACCCTAGGAGGGGTATAATTTTTGCGGGCGCGGCCCGTCTGTGAAAATGTCCCCAGGGGCGTTTTCGTAATTTGGCGGCCTCGGGCGCTAAGTTTTATAACTTTTGAACGGGGCCTCGTATTAACATTCTGAGACCGCCATTGTGCTCTAAGAATCGTGTTTACCTCAGGGACTCCCTCCTTTTTGTTTGCTTCGAGAGTGGGGTCGGGGGCGTGCCGGGCGGGGGTGTTTAAGTGTTATTACTTAAACACACCCCCTCCCTCTTCTCTTCCCCTTCTCCTCCCTCACACCCTCACCCATTCCATCCTCCTTTCCGGTGAGCTCCGGAGAGGCGAGATCCAGCGATCCAACTCCGGCGAGGCAACGGCACAGGGCGGATCGCGCGGGAAGCATCAGACAAAGCCCCATGAGGTAGGAGTTTTATTTTGTTTTTAAATTCCCGCATTTCTTTTGTACCTGATTTATACCATCGAATTGCCGCCCGATCTTCGAACAAAGCCCATAGATTAGTAGAGCTCGATCCGAGCTTTCCGATGCACCTTTCAGATGTGAAATCGGAGCTCCGAGGCGTCCGCAGCGGCCCGACGAAGTTGTGGGGTGGTTTTGTGGTTTCTGGCGGTCGGCAGGGCGGTCCGGCGAGAGGGCGTGGCGGAGCGGCTCGGCTCCGGGCAGGCGGCGTGGAGGCCATGGCTTCGGAAGGCGGCGGTGGGCCGCTTTGGCAGGCGGTAGGCGGCTGGCAGCCCGCAGTGTCGCAGTGGAGCGGCGAGCCGGCGAGAGGGTGCCGATTGGGGGGCGTTCGGGGTCGTGGCTCGCGACCCCGCTGGGGAGACCGAGACCCGCCAAAGGCGGGTCTCCGCGTGGACTCGGCCGGCCATGTTGGCCGGTCGGTGGAGGCGCCCACGCGGCGCGCATCGAGGCAAGCAGGGGGCCGCGGGGCGGCGGCCCGCGGGGTCGGCTGGGCCGGACCCAGGCAGCTGGGCCGCGGTCCCAGCGGGCCGGTCCGGCCCGAAGGGTTCTCCCCTAATACCTTCTGATGCCCGTATCTTTAGCTACGGGCATCCCTTTTGCGCGCCGTCAGCGGAAGAGCGGACCTTGCGTTGAGGATAATGTTTTGAAATAGTTTCGGGAATTTTTAATTCACAAAACGAGGGGTCGCGGAGGTGCGACGTGTCTTTAAGTGGACTAGCGTTTTTCTGAGATTCTTGTATTGGATGGCGCAGACGTGTCCGACGTCCTATTTAAGCGCCGTCAGTGGTGTTGGAACCCTGGCATCGAGGTGGAGGTTTCTAGGGTGGTTTCGGGCGTTGAAACTGGAGCTGAGGTGTGGGCCCCACGGGCCGACTCTTGAGCTGCGTGCGGCGTTTCACAACTTTTCCATCAGATGTCCGTTCGGGGCGTGCGAGCAGTCGTTTCTGGGTGTTTTTCTGAGGGGATTGCAATGGTGCAATCCGCCCGCTCAAATTCGGCGCGATGGTGCGGGCCCCGTGAGGGCCGTTTCGGGAGTTGATGGTGATTTCCAGCTTTATCACCGGGCGACCGTTTTGGACAAGTGAATAGTCCATCTTGTGTGCTTTTTCGAGAGGATTGCAACGGTGTGATCCGTTCGTTACGTTTCGGGACCGGGTTGCGGGTCCCACGTGGCACCGCTCGTGTGCGGTACGCCGGAAGGCATCTTTTTCTCCAGGTACCTGTCCCACGCAAGTAAGTAGTCAATTTGACGTGCTTATCCGTGAGCTTTGCGATGGTGTAGTTCGCCCGACCTTTTTCGGGGACGTGGCGTGGGTCCCACCCGACCCGGCTACGGTGAATAGTAACTTTTCCACCTATTGACCGTTTCGGGTGAGTGAGTAGTCTAACTCACGTGTTTTTCCACAAGGATTACAACGGTGTGATCCGTTTGGCTATACTGAGCCTCTTGCGCGATCTTGAGAAATGTGGAAGTATGAAATGTGCTCCAGTGGTGGTTCGCCCTACTTTGCTTGTAGCGGACCTTTGGCGATTGATCGCATGCACTCCTGTGTGAGTGATGTAAATGCTTGAGGTGACTTGGTTGGCCGTGCCTGGGCCTTTGAGGTGGAGTTGTTACGTCACGCCTTCGCTTTGACGCTAGGTGTCGTGTGCACGATAGCCTATGGGCTGGAATGAGGTATACTCCGGGAGTATACGAGAGCGCTTAGAGGTATGTGTGGTTGTTCATACTAGAGAACGTTGGTGCGTTCATTTGGGGTTGAGATGGGGCCACACGTTGTGTGGGCCCCACGCGCGTGCCGGGATCTGCTTGCGTACTTTGACCCCTCGCGGAGTAGAGGGTCCCTTTGTGTGTTTGTTGGACTAGCAGGGCGGAGTTTCTCCCATGGCACGGTTCTCGTTGTTGACCAGCAGGGTTGAGTGGTCTCTCCCTAGTTTCATTCTCGATGGATTGGCAGGTAGCAGTGCTAGCGATACCCAGTGCTGGGGCAGACGCTGCACCTCTTTTGGGGGAGCTGTTCTGGAGTTGGGTGGTTGCGCGACACCCACTCTGTGTTCGGTCGGCCAGTGTTGTACCCTCCTGTAGAGATGGAAGAGCGGTTCTGAGTTTTACCCTCTAGCGAGACTGGGCAGTGGGTTACTCGTCGACTTCCTCGGGCTTACCCTCCAGTAGGGCTTGGCAGTGGGTTGTTCACTGACTTCTAGGGTTTACCCTCCAGCAGAGACTGGGCAGTGGGTCACCCGACGCTCTTAGGGTCTACCTTCCAGCAGAGACTGGGCAGTGGGTCACCCGATGACCTCTTAGTGTCTACCCTCCAGCGGGGCTGGGCAGTGGGTCACCTGTCATCTAGTTCCAGGTCTACCCTCCAGCACGGCTGGGCAGTGGGTCGCCTGTCGACTTATTCCAGGTCTACCCTCCAGCAGGGCTGGGCAGTGGGTCGCCTGATGATATGTTAAGGTCTACCCTCCAACAGGGCTGGGCAGCGGGTCGCCTGATGATGTGTTATGGTTTACCCTCCAGTAGGGCTGGGCAGTGGGTCACCCGATATCTGGTTATAAATTACCCTCCAGCAGGGCTGGCATTGGGACACCTGTTGGAATCCAGGCTCAGTCCTTTCTACTAGGCTAGCCTGTGGCCTTCCCTCCGAGATTACCGGAGCGGGACCCTTGGTTGTACGGGTCGGTGTTGGGACGACTTTGTCTTGGAGGAGACCTCTCGACTGCAGGGCAGGGACGAGGTGTGGTTTGACTTTCCCTAGAACTCTCAAGTTCGAGGGGCGCTTTCCCCACCGAGACGCGTTCTTGTGACGCGATCTAAAACTGTGCGGGTGAGTCAGTGCCGCCCAAAGCGGATAGTATCGAATTGTGGTGATTGAGCCCCTTGGCTTGCGGTTCGGGGCAGACGTGTGGGATGCTGGGCATCGATGGAGGTTACTACTGGGACTGTTTTCTACACTTTCTTGGGTTGAGCTACGGGATAGATATCCTCTTAAGACGTTGTTCGGGCTTCTTGTTTGAGAATATGGACATGTATATACCTTGTTTCCGGTACCCACTTCTTGGGTTTGGCTACTCTCCTTCCAGGAGAGGTGAAGACGCACGGGGTATGCCACGTGCTTTCCGTGTCTATCTTCTCGTGGTTGGACGAGTCTACTCTCCTTCTATAGGTAGCGAAGACTCGATAGGAAGTTCGTCTTCTCACCGTTTCCAGCTCTTTATGTCTGGATGAGTCTATCTCCTTTCTCTTGTTGGGTTGAGCTGGTCTCTTACTGCACTTTCAGTTATACTCCTCTACTTTTCTATTCGCTCTACTGCTCACCCTTCGGTACCTCCTTTGTTTCTCCCTCGAGCCTTCGGGGTATCCTACTGAGTATTTTTATACTCACCCCTGCTTGGGCTTTTCCAGCACTTGGTGTACCCTTGCAGATGACGGACAGGTGGAGCGTGACTTCGGTGGAGCGTAGGAGCTTGGGAGCTTGGACCGCATGCGGTGGTCGTGGCCAGGATCTAGGTGGGAGACCCTTCAGCTTTTCTTTTTTTGTTTACCTGTTGCCGGGTTGTGGCACTTTTTTTGGTTGGGCGCATGTTTTTCCCCTTTCCCTTTCAGCTTGTACTTTGTACTTGTAGTGGTTGATGCACTCTGTGGTTTATTTATAGCAGTTGTTCTTTCTACTCTCATTGTTCTTACTTTTTACTCTGAACTCTTTCATTGAGTGTGCTGCGTGTAGGTGTGTACAGGTTCTTAGGCAAAGGCCTCCCCGAGTTGTTGTGCCTTCGACGCTGGTCGCCAGCCCCTGGCCTATGGAGGCTGGCTTGGGGTAGTTGCGGCTCGAGCCCGGGTAGGGTCGGGTCGTGACAAAGTGGTATCAGAGGTGGTTTGTTCCTTGGGGCGTTGTTCGGACTTCCCTAAGAAGAGGAATTGGTTGGGATATAGGGCAAAAATGTTAACATGTCTCGAGAGCGGCTCTCAGGCCAGGGAGTCCAGTGATGGTGCGGCGGCCGACGTATCCATTCACCAGGACCTTGATAACCCGCTTGTCGACTCGGCATGATGAGACACTTGTTGCAGGGAAATCTGTTTGTGCATCACATAGGACTGAGTCTTGACTATCCTTCTTGAGTCAGCTCCCCATCGGTGTTGTTATTGGTATATACATATATGCTCATCTGACCACAGAACTCCTTGATAATATTCAGGATGTCTCCGCGAAGGCAGCCAGCCAAGATATCATCTTTGGTTCGTGATGACGACCCTGTGAGCTACGAGGCCTCAGTCCAGGACCCATCATGCAATCCCTTTTCTCTGGGTGGGCCGGTAGCAGCACCCCCACCTGTTGAGCAGTAGACAGTTTCAGCGGAGCAGGCTGAGTTTAAGCGCTGGTTGTGCACGCTCCGTTAGTTCCAGCGGCATGGACCGCTGAGGTTCAGTGGTGAGCCAGACCCTCAGGCAGTAGAGTCTTGGATCGAGACAGTGGTTCGCCTTTTCAGGCTTGTGTAGACACCGATAGATCTGGGAGTGGCTTTGGCATCCAGCCTTTTTCGTGGAATAGCATAGCGTTGGTGGAGTCTGGTGACTCAGTTTCTTGACGAGTCGTCACATTTGTTGGACGACTTTCAGTTGTTGCTCCGTGAGGAGTTATTTCCCTCCGGCTTGCGCTCCGTTCGAATTCAAGAGCTCCTGCAGTTTCAGCAGGGAGGGATGACGGTGGCCGAGTATGCTGGTAGTTTTGCAGACCGTGCACGCTTTTACCTGGACTTGGTCCATGACGACAACTTCCGAGCGCGGAAGTTTGAGCAGGGTCTCCGCCGAGAGATTCGTGCTATCATAGTACCCTTGGGCACTTCCACATGTGCCGGGGGGGTGAGAGAAGGAGTTGGTGACAGAGGGCTTCCTGTCACATTCTAGAGTTGATGGTGGCAGCAGGCACGTCGGAGCTGGGACGTCTGCCATAGCTAGCAGGCGCCGGAGGACAAGATCTCGATGCGGGTGGCCTTCCCACTGCCGGTTTCGGAGACCTGGGCATAGACCACTGTGGAGAAAAGGCGCAGGGCCTCAGCCGAGAATTCCCTTCCGTGAGTGGATCCTGGGTTGTGGTTGTACACCACAGTGGCGCCGGAGGGCACCAGGGTAGCCCAGAGTGAGCCGGTGCTGTGCTTGTGATGGGCGAGGTCACATGGCACGAGACTACCCGACCCGAGTTGTTGGGAGCTTTGGGAAGTCAGCAGGCGCACCACCATGGAAGAGGTAGCACCGTGATCGGAGTAGCGCCCAGAGAGGTGGTTCTAGTAGAGGAGCGGGAGGAGCTGGAGGTGGGGGACGACGTTATGAGATCTCCCCCTCACCACTGGGCGGTCCACGTCAGGCTTCGGGAGTTGACAGTTGGGACCATGGACAGCTGTGAGATTTGGATGTCTACGATCCTGCAGAGCATGGGATGGTGAGAGGTACCCCTTGTGACTCTTCTACTCCTTGCAGTAGAATTTTTAGGCTCTGCGTGTGAAAGGCTTTTCTCCCTGCTCCTTGTTGGATGTGTTACCAGGGTGACGCAGGGCGTCCGATGTGACCATGTGTTGGTAAGGAAAAATGCGTGAGACCTTTTCCTTTAGTCGATGGTGTTGGCTCCTTCGCCTGTTGAGCATGTAAGAGAGCATCGACTGTGGAATCTTGTGTGACCAGATATCCTTGGGTGTTTCACCATATGGATATTCTGAAGGAGGGAATCACCGGGCCTTGTTCCAGGTGCGGGCGGTGATTCTTGTCGTGGCGTGCGATGTAGAGGTTCGTTCGGGGAGGTGAGCTACCCCCGAGGGCCTTCGGGCAGTTTGAGACCGTGCAAAGGGATGTCGAGGTTCCCTACTGCCTTGCCCCAAACCCCAAAGTCTAGAGTGGGTGCACGACATCGGCAAGGGACGACCTTGCATGAACGGATCAATCCCTTGGTCCGTGTGTGGTGACGCAGAGCTGTGCGTGGGTTCTTCTGGGTATGAGGAAGCCAGGTATAGGCTTAGTACACTGTGTTTCTCCCTAGTTTTGCTTTTTGGGGATGAAAATCTTGAAGGAGGGAATGATGTAAGAACCCGGTTTTTGCTATGAAAGACTTTGGAATATTCTTGATGATATTCCAGAGCAGCGCCTTCAGACGATGTGCGATTCCTAGCCCCGGAGTGGCCGGAATAAAATTTTCAGTACGTTCACACTCGAAATGCTAAATAAATGAGGAAACTCCTAAAGGGTGATCCTGATCAGGGATCCGAGTGTACGGATGGGTTCAGAATGGGGTTTTTACCCTAGGAACGACATAAAGCTTGTCGGTGCGGGACGTTTGGACCCCTCGCCCGCTTCTGGAATGTTAAACGGATTAAATAAATAAATTAATTTGTTTAATGTAGAAACACTAGTATCTTTTAAACGGTGGCTCGGATGGGAAAATTGAGGGCATCGTTGTGTTTGGAGCATGTCGTTTACCCTAAGAGGGGTATAAGTTTTGCGGGCGTTGCTCATCTGTGAAAATGGCCCCGGGGGCATTTTCGTAATTTGGTGACCTCGGGCGCTAAGTTTTATAACGTTTGAACGGGGCCTCGGATTAAAATACCAAGACCACCATTGTGCTCGAAGCATCGTGTTTACCCCAGGGATGCCCTACTTTTTGTCTGCTTCGAGAGCGGGGTCGGGGGCATGCCGGGCGGGGGTGTTTAAGTGTTATTACTTAAACGCACCCCCTCCCTCTTCTCTTCCCCTTCTCCTCCCTAACACCCTCACCCCTTCCCTCCTCCTTTCCGGCGAGTTCCGGTGAGGCGAGCTCCGGCGAGCCAACTCCGGTGAGGCAACGGCGCGGGGCGGATCGCGCGGGAAGCGTCGGGAAAAGCCCCACGAGGTAGGAGTTTTATTTTGTTTTTAAATTCCCACATTTCTTTTGAACCCGATTTATACCATCGAATTGCCGCCCGATCTTCGAACAAAGCCCATAGATTAGTAGAGCCTGATCCGAGCTTTACGATGCACCTTTCGGATGTGAAATCGGAGCTCCAAGGCGTCCGCAGCGGCCCGGTAAAGATGGGGGTGGTTTTTCTGTTTCCGGCGGTCGGCAGGGCGGTCCGGCGAGATTGCATGGTGGAGCGGCTCGGCTCCGGGCACGCGGCGCGGCGGCCGAGGCTTCGGAAGGCGGCGGCGAGCCGGCTTCGGCAGGCGGCAGGCGGTAGGCGGCAGGCGGTGGGCGGCTGGCGGCCCGCGGCGTTGCGGTGGAGCGGGGAGCCGTCGAGAGGGCGCCGGCTGGGGGGGGGGCGACCAGGGGGCGTCCGGGGTCGCGGCTCGTGACCCCACTGGGGAGACCGAGACCCGCCAAAGGCGGGTCTCTGCGTGGACTCGACCGGCCATGTCGGCCGGACGGTGGAGGCGCCCGCGCGGCGCGCGGGCGAGGCAAGCAGCGGGCCGTGGGGCGGCGGCCCGCGGGGTCGGCTGGGCCGGACCCAGGCGGCTGGGCGCGGTCCCAGCGGACCGGCCGGAGCGGGCCGGCCCGAGCAGGGCGGACCGGCCAGACCGGGCCGGTCCGGCCCGAAGGGTTCTCCCCTAATACCTTCAGACGCCCGTATCTTTAGCTACGGATGTCCGTTTTGCACGCCGTTAGCGGCAGCGCGGACCTTACGTCGAGGAGAATATTTTGAGATGGTTTCGGGAATTTTTAATTCCCAAAAAGAGGGGTCACGGAGGCGCGACGTGTCTTTAAGTGGACGAGCTTTTTTCCGAGATTCTTGTATTGGATGACGCGGACGCGTCCGACGTCCGCTTTACATGTCGTCAGTGGCTTTGGAACCCTGGTGTCGAGGTGGAGGTTTCCAGGGCGGTTTCGGGCATCGAAACCGGAGCTGAGGCATGGGCCCCATTGGCCGACTCTTGAGCTGCGTGCGGCGTTTCATGACTTTTCCATCGGATGTCTGTTTGGGGCATGAGAGCAGTCGTTTCTGGGTGATTTTCCGAGGGGATTGCAATGGTGAAATCCGCCCGCTCAAATTCGGCGTGATGGTGCGGGCCCCGCGAGGGCCGTTTCGGGAGTTGACGGTGATTTCCAGTTTTATCACCGGGCGACCGTTTTGGACAAGTGAATAGTCCATCTTGTGTGATTTTTCTGGAGGATCGCAACTGTGCGATCCATTCGTTGAGTTTCGGGACCGGGTTGTGGGTCCCACGTGGCACCGCTCCTGTGCGGTACGCCGGAAGGCATCTTTTTCTCCGGGTACCCATCCCACGCAAGTAAGCAGTCAATTTGACGTGCTCTTCCGTGAGCATTGCGATGGTGTAGTTCGCCCGACCTTTTTCGGGGACGTGGCGTGGGTCCCACCCGACCCAGCTATGATGAATAGTACCTTTTCCACCTATTGACCGTTTCGGGCGAGTGAGTAGTCTAACTTGCATGTTTTTCCGCAAGGATTATAACGGTCTGATCTGTTTGGCTGTACGGAGCCTCTTGCGCGATCTTGAGAAATGTGGAAGCATGAAAGGTGCTCTAGTGGTGGTTCGGCCTACTTTTCTTGTAGCGGACCTTTTGCGAGTGATCGCGTGCACTCCCGTGTGAGTGATGTAAATGCTTGAGGTGACGTGGTTGGCCGTGCCTGGGCCTTTGAGGTGGAGTTGTTATGTCACGCCTTCGCGTTGACGCTGGGTGCCGTGTGCACGATAGCCTATGGGCTTGAATGAGGTATACTCTGGGAGTATACGGGAGATCTTGGAGGTACGTGTGGTTGTTCATACCTGAGAACGTTGGTGCGTTCAGTTGGGGTTGAGATGGGGCCACACGTTGTCTGGGCCCCACGCGCGTGCCGGGTTATGCTTGCGTACTTTGACCCCTCGCGGCATAGAGGGTCCTTCTGTGTGTTTGTTGGACTAGCAGGGAGGAGTTTCTCCCCTGGATCGGTGCTCATTGTTGACCAGGAGGGTTGAGTGGTCTCCCCCTGGTTTCGTTCTCTATAGATTGGCTGGTAGCGGTGATAACGACACCTAGTGCTAGGGCAGACGTTGCACCTCTTTTGGGAGAGCTGTTCTAGAGTTGGGTGGTTGCGCGACACCCACTCCGTGTTCGGTCGGCCAGTGTTGTACCCTCCTGTAGAGATGGCAGAGCGGTTCTGAGTTTTACCCTCCAGTGAGACTGGGCAGTGGGTTACTCGTCGACTTCCTCGGGCTTACCCTCTATCAGGGCTAGGCAGTGGGTTATTCACTGACATCTAGGGTTTACCCTCCAGCAGAGACTGGGCAGTGGGTCACCCGATTCTCTTAGGGTCTACCCTCCAGCAGAGACTAGGCAGTGGGTCACCCGGTGACCTCTTAGGGTCTACCCTCTAGCGGGGCTGGGCAGTGGGTCTCCCGTCATCTAATTCCAGGTCTACCCTCCAGCACGGCTGGGCAGTGGGTCGCCTGTCGACTTATTCCTTGTCTACCCTCCAACAGGGCTGGGCAGTGGCTCTCCTGATGATATGTTAAGGTCTACCCTCCAGCAGGGCTGGGCAGTGGGTCGCCTGATGATGTGTTATGGTTTACCCTCCAGCAGGGCTGGGCAGTGGGTCACCCGATATCTGGTTATGAATTACCCTCCAGCAGGGCTGGGCAGTGGGACACCTGTTGGCATCCAGGGTCAGTCCTTTCTACAAGGCTAGCCTGTGGCTTTCCCTCCGGGATTACCGGAGCGGGACCCTTGGTTGTACGGGTCGGTGTTGGGACGACTTTGGCTTGGAGGAGACCTCTCGACTGCAGGGTAGTGACGAGGTGTGGTTTGACTTTCCCTAGAACTCTCATGTTCGAGGGGCGCTTTCCCCACCAAGATGCGTTCTTGTGACGTGATCTAAAACCGTGCAGGCGAGTCAGTGCCGCCCAAAGCGGATAGTATCGAAGTGCGGTGATTGAGCCCCTTGGCTTGCGGTTCGGGGCAGACGTGCGGGATGCTGGGCATCGATGGAGGTTACTATTGGGACTGTTGGCGACTCTTTCTTGGGCTGAGCTACGGGATAGAGATCCCCTTACTACGTTGTTTGGGCTTCTTGTTTGAGCATATGGACATGTATATACCTTATTTCCGGTACCCACTTCTTGGGTTTGGCTGCTCTCCTTCCAGGAGAGGCGAAGACGTGCGGGGTATGCCACGTGATTTCCGTGTCTAGCTTCTCGTGGTTGGACGAGTCTACTCTCCTGCTATAGGTAGTGAAGACTCGACGGGAAGTTCGTCTTCTCACCGTTTCCATCTTCTTGTGTCTGGATGAGTGTATCTCCTTTCTCTTGTTGGGTTGAGCTGGACTCTTACTGCACTTTCAGTTATTCTCCTCTACATTTCTGTTCTCTCTACCGCTCACCCTTCTGTACCTCCTTTGTTGCTCCCTCGAGCCTTCGGGGTATCCTAATGAGTATTTTTATACTCACCCCTGCTTGGGATTTGCCCGCACTTGGTGTGCCCTTGCAAACGATGGACAGGTGGAGCGTGACTTCAGTGGAGCGTAGGAGCTTGGGAGCTTGGACCGCGTGCGGTGGTCGTGGCCAGGTTCCAGGTGGGAGACCCGTCAGCTTTTCTTTTTTGATTACCTGTTGTCGGGTTGTGGCACTTTTTTTGGTTGGGTGCGTGTTTTGCCCCTTTTCCTTTCAGCTTGTACTTTGTACTTGTAGTGGTCGATGCACTCTGTGGTTTATTTATAGCAGTTGTTCTTTCTACTCTGCTTGTTCTTCCTTTTTACTCTGCACTTTTGCATTGAGTGTGCTACGTGTGGGTGTGTACAGGTGCTTAGGCAAAGGTCTCCCCGAGTTGTTATTCCTTCGGCGCTGGTCGCCAGCCCCTGGACTATAGAGGCGGGCTTGGGGTAGTTGCGGCTCGAGCCCGGGTAGGGTCGGGTCGTGACACACAAAATGCATAATAAATTCTCATTAAGTTCACATTCTTCATATTTATTTATAAAATGTTCCAAATCACCCATAAAAAGCTTTACAATGAGTTTCATTACAAGTAGTGTAAAAATGTCACATGATTATATAATAGAAACTAAGGGTAATATCCACTAGTTATGTAGACATCTTTTGAGTAATATCTCTTCATCATTGACAACTATTTTATTTGAATGTTTCGTCATAGTATTTAATATTTCATTAATTCTAATATTCATATCAGAAATAGATTCATCATAATTCAATTTAAATGTATCATTTTCAATGGTTCATGTATTTAATATAACCTCTTTGAAATTTGAGTGTCCCTTATGATCTAAAAAACTGTGTCCCAAACAAAAAAATAAATTGAAAAAGAATATATTATATTAAATTAATCTACCACAAAATTGTTATATAGTGATTTAAATTCCTTATATTTGTAATCATATGATACCTAATTAGAATCACACTAATCATCTCTATCCACTTTGGGTTTTCATATTTTTCTTCAATAACAGTCTACATATCAATGCCAATTATACCAATATGAATATTCATATCAATCTTCCATTTAGCATCGTTAATATCATAATAATAAGGAGTCCCATTATTGTTATCTCCATATTGATTATTATTATCCATAATGACTAAAATTTAGAACCAATAAAATTTAATATCTTTTAGTAAAACATGAAAACTATAATATTATTTTTGAAAAGAGATCAAATACCAATTATTGATCCCAGGGTAAAAATAAATAGTAGTAGGGGTGAACTATGTTCCCAAAAAAAATTCTATTAAAAATTATTTGAATAAAAAATCCAACAATTTATAAAACAATACCAGTTAACTAAATGAATAGATATATATAACTTCATCATTAGAAGAATTTCTCAATTATACTATCACTGCATAGATAAAACAATTTATAAAAGTCTCTAACCTTTTAATAAAATTTAATTGATTTAAAAACCTTAATAAAACCCAAACTATTGTTAACTAACAGAGTATGGATTTTTTATTCTTTTTAAAAATATAAACTAATTCTATTTAAAAATATATTTAACAAAAAATATTAAGTCATATAAAAAATTAACAGGGGGTTTAGTCTTATGCCAAAACCAAATTATCTCCACTTTGGATCCCCCCACTTCTAAGAAGTATATTTAAAAAAAACTAATCTATAACATGGATTGGGTTTTTATAAAAACAATATTATGATTGTATAGAATTATAAATAACTTTTTTACCACTTTTTCTTTTTAGGATACAATGAGTTCAGGTAATGCATGACCTATTCCATAGTTATAAGTGGTGTTACAGATGGATGTATTTTAAAATAGTGTTAATAACTCTCTAGTTCAATAGAAGAGATTATATTTATATATAAATAGGGTTAAGATAAACTCAAATAAATAAGTATTATAAAATTTAATGAGAAAAAAAGAAATATAGGTATTTTATAACGGATAGAATGATCAATTACAATTGTTCAGTAGTCGTTGAATCATTTGTTTAGAAGTTTTTGTTAATTTTTCATAAGAAAAAAATATATTGTTGGGTCCATAGAGTCACTTTTTATATCATCAAATCTATTTTTCAATGACTCACCATACACAAGTGTATCCTTTTATATTTTTTTCAATGTTTTTTTAAAATTACCACACCTATATTCACCCCAAGTTGTTCATAAACATTTATATACATCAAGTTGGTATAATTATATTTTTCAAGATTATAATATAATATACATAATCCTCATACTAAGATAAAAATATAGAAACTCAAAATTTCATTTTAAAATAATGTGGAGTCATTTCAGACTAATCATTATTAAATATAACTTCCTTGGAAAATAATTTTTTTACATAATACTTAAAATCAATAAATTAAATTTGGACATAATTTTTAATATTTGTGTTAAAAAATAACAGGTGATAGCGCTTTATGTACTGTATGGGATCGACAGTAGCTATACAAGTCTTAATAGTATCTTTTGTTGGTAGCTCCACTTGGGGAATCATAATATAGAGGTGGATATATTTATGGGTAGAATACTCAAAGGTATATTTTCAATTGGTGATTAAGAATGGTGGAAACTCCCCTAGATGATAGAATTATATAGAGGTTTATAAGTGATTTTGTAGATATTAAATCATGATATTTGTTTTAAAATAAGGTATCTTAGAGTGGTAGTAGTTTATAACCAAATATAGTTTGATATGAATAGAGGTATATCAAAATATGCAGAATTTTTTCCCCAGAAAACAGTTAGCTATGATAAGACAAAATACAGTTTTGAAACATAATAATCATGATTTTAGATCATGAAAATAATTATTTTATTGTTTTATGCTAAGATAAAGTCACTTTGGGATATCTAGTTAGTCCTATATAGCAAGATGAATAATCATATTGCTTTGAAAATATAAATGTTCATTATTTTGAAAAAAATTACTAAATTTATTTTCACCATTGAATTTAAGGATAACACTATTATATTTTATAACATGTTTTTGGTTTCGAATTAAGACATTTATAAACTACTATTGTTAATTTTACATTTTAAAAATTCATTTTTATTAAATTTCTATGATTATTTATTTTTTTGATATTTATTTTATAGTTTTTATAGATTATTGAAAAAATCATATATGACTAGAAATGTCTACACATTGGAAAGAAGACATATATATTGTTCCATGTGTTAATCATCATAATGATTTAAATTTAGGTTATATAGTAATATAAAACATATTGGTTTCATAAATAAAATCTATCAACAATTCTTTTTAATATAATGATCCTACCAAGTAATTCAAAAATAAAAAGCTAATAATATTTCATGAGTAGGAAGGACCTTAAAATCTATAGATTTGAAAGAGGGTATTGAATGAATTTTAAATTTTATGGAACCATATATTTTATATGGTATAATTCCATTTGTATATACTATATAGAACATGAAATATTATGTTTGTGAAACATTGAATTATATGTTTTAATATGCCATCCCATGCCTATCGTACAGAAAACATCAAATTACATGTGCATTCTAGGATCTATGATTATTGAAATGTAAGGAGAATGACTATATTTTATATAGGTTGATTTTATTGAGAGATTTGTTTCCCTCATTTGGTAGATATGTAGTTGATATCCACCATTCATGTTCTAGATAATGTTATAAAATATTATTATTTTAAATGTTTTTAGAACCTAGTGTTGAAAATTAAAAATATGAATCATCTATATAACATTATATTCTATAGGGGTTAATAAGATAATAACAATAGCTATTTATATCACATGAATGATAGGAATGCAAAGGGATTCTACTATAGTTAGTGGTAATATATTATCCTATTTAAAATAGAAAATACATTAAATTAATTTTTTCAAGCAATCTATATTATTTCAAAATGATGATCTTTCCTTGTCCCTAAGTATGTTTTGGATTTTCATAATTAATTTCCTAAAAATGTAATATGTCATATCACACAAGTACTAAATGTAAATTAGTATCATTATTTTGATTAGTTCTATTACATATAAAATATTATATAAATATTATTCTAGATGGAATTTTTAATGGATATTATATAATAAAAATGAAATCTTTACAATTATACACATCAAATTCCATATAGTCTAGGAATTTATGTTATTTCTCATATGTGATATAGAATTTTCTTTATCCTAAAAGAAATAAATCGTTTATTATGGATATTATAGATGATTAATCTAAAATATATTATTGAATGTTATCATTTGAGTTTGGTACTATAATCCCTTTTGTAGAACACTAAAATCCTTTAATATAGTTCAGATACATTATTTAGTAGTGAAAAACTCATTCATTTGTATTTCATATCAATTTAATGTAATTTATTAACCATAAAACTTGATTATTTGGAAGGAAAACAAGAAGTAAATAGATAAATTTTGTTCAAATATATTTAGTGTTTTTTCTAATGATCTTTCCATATTTCCACTAGAAATAGATGTTGAATCATTTATTGATCTACTTTTTTTAATGTTCCACATTTTCTACTCTTTTGAGGGAATGAAACATATCGATCAAAATGAATTGATATATGTTTTTATGTTATAATGGAGAGGGATTTATTTTATTTTTTCTATTACCATGAGAAGCAATAAAAAATTTTGTGAAAAGTTTTAATAGAAAACATCCCATTTTTATTTATAATAGAATAGATTATATGTTAAATAAAAAGAATAACTCCCCCTTCCCTTGAATTCATTATATATTTAACAAAATCAGGAATTATATATCATTTTAATGGATGCAATTGAGGTTAAAAATTCATTATTTCAGATTATAGTGGATATATATTCTTAAGAAATTCTTATGTAAAATATATATCGATTATGAATTTTTTCTGTTGAACATTATTATTAATAGTTCTCCCGTAGTGTATACGTCCTTAACAATCAATATCAACATTATGTACCATACCAATTTAGTCATGGTGATTAAGAATGATATTAAAATGTATTGTATGTTAAAATATTGTTCTAATAATCAGATATATTATTTTTTGATAATTATTAATAAGAATTTCATATATTTTAAAATATTTTCTCACTGATTATAAATTCATAATATTTAGTTTATGTGTCATGTGTCTTATGAAAATGGATTATTAGGTGAACTTTATAAGATTAAATTATTATAATATTAGAAAAACTATAAGAATGAATTAGAAATAATAATTTTCATGACGTTGGTATGTTATTGTTGTCTTTTTGTTATAAAATTTTATTCACCCATGACTAGTTTAATATATATTGGAGAAATATTTCAATATAGTTATAAATGTATGAAATAATTAGACGAAAAAATAATTAGATGAAATAATTTATGATGTGTATTTTGTCTCATCCTGGTAAATGTTATTAATTTTTGATAATTATTCATATATAAGTATATCTTTTATTAATACATAAAATATATCTATCAAAAATATTCCTTAATAAAATGACTCATGATTCACAAGGACTATTTTATTATCTTTTTCAATTGAATCACATAGAATGGTATTTACAATACATTTAATATAATAAGTTATTATTGAATATAATGGCATGAAATAATTATGGAAGATAAATTGAAAAGAATTGTGAAAACACTAATTTATACTTCATATGATTTATTTATCCAAATAATATAACTCCATTTATAAAAAGAGTGAAAATAAATATATGAGTCAGAAATATGGTAGATATTATGAAGGCAAGTGTAGATCTTATAAAAGAGATGTAGTGACTATTGTTTTATAAGGATAGTGGAGTATATAATGTGTATAATGTGAAATGTGGATTTTAAGATCCAAATTTTACCATACAATTTATAATAATTTTAATAAAATAATTAGTGTACAAAATGTGTTGTGCTAATAGATACGTGATGCATAATGGAGAAATGAAGTCCTCAACCAAAAGGATAATGAATTTTTAATAACAATTATTAGAACATTTTATGGATGTAGAGTAACCTGGTCTCTCCCTTAACGAAGCCTAATAAGAAATTCAAAAAGTAAATATTGAGAAGAATAGATCATAGGAGAAGTTCATGTTTATGGTGGTAACCACTTGGCCAATGTTAGTTGTGTCGCCCCATGAATGTACCACCACCATGAACCTTATCCTTATGGTGTGTACAAGTGTAATAAAAGATTATATATATATATATATATCATAGTATTATAATTTTAATGCCTTGTTCATTGAAATTAAATAAAATTTTCATCATTATATTATTTGAAAAAATACAAAAAAATAAAATAAATTTAAAAAATTAAATTTTCGGTGGAATGAAAATTGACATAAATATTTTTCATAAAATTATAGAATTTCAATTACGATTTTAATTAAAATTATTTTTAATGAAATAAACATATATATATTTAAATTTAAATATTAATGATTAAATAATTTTTAAATGTATCATGTAATTTTTAATAGTGTCTAAAAGATGATTATGTTCTTTATTTATTTATTTATCATTAAATTAGTTCTTCACTCAAAAGTTAAAAATTATATATTTATAAATTTTTTTTGATAAAATCAAAATTATATTTTTAATCATCATTTTGAAATTAGGTTAGTGAAAATTTTTGAGGATTTTTAAAAATACATTAGTTTTCGTTGAAAATTAAACAAATACAGTTTTCTAGGTTTGATATATTTTAGGAAATTTTTTTAAAAATTATTTAATAATTCAACCATATGAATACATGTCCCAAAATAGGTTATTTTATTTATATAATTTGTATTAATAAATTAAAATTATTTTCCAGTCTTAAAAATTATGTTTCTTGTAAAAAATGGCTATTAAAATTTTTATTTTAATATTTTGTGGGAAGATTACTTTCTCAAGCCCAATGAAATACAAAAAGTTGGATATATATTCTTTCATGTATTAAAGGAAAAAAGTTCCTTAAATTTTCAAAACCGTGATAAAATACCAACAATAATCCAATGGTTTTTCATTTTCCACAAACTAGAATCTAATGTCCAATATATAGGAAATAATAAATATTTGTTTACATTTTTCTATAAATACCAAACAGACTTCTAGATTTAATTCAATCATATACCATTTATCATAAGTTTCCCCTCATTTTCCCTCTCTAGATCCTTTCAATGTATTTTATATCATTCTAAGGAAATACCCTCATGCTTTATCAGGCTATATCATGAGGTAATAGATTCTCTTCTTCTTCCTTTTTATCTAAGTAAATCCTTTCAAGATATTCCATTAATCTCAATGTTATAATTTTCACATTAATTTATGATCATTATTATATATTCAAATTATATTATATAAATGAGAGAATTCCATTCACTCTCACTAAGACTGGTCAATAAACCACATTTTATTCTTCTTCTACATTTGAAATCAGTCTTATACAAACCCATGATTTTATTATATATTTATATTCAAATAAATTTATATGTTCTCAATAGCTTTCTCATTATGGAGAACTGTTCATTAAATTTAGTACAATGTACTATAAAAATATTACTATTTAAATTTTACCATTAAAAACTAACCATTTAAAACTGTTCTACGAATAGTAATAACCTCATTTTGAGAAGTATATATAAATTTATTATATAATTAATTGATTATATCATCACAAATCAGTGCTCACTTTATATCAAAGTAGTTTTATACTTCATATTGTCATTTTTCTTCAAAAAAAAATTATTTCATTTTTTGGAATGTTATTGAAATTATTTTTTACACTTTTAGAAATAATATATGATGAAAATGGATATCATTATTGGTTTTCTAATATCATATAAAAAGTTATTACAATGAGTTTTTTATAATTTTTAGATAGGTTTTTTTTGGGTATATTGAATTTTTTTATCTTTCAAATACAATGAATTTCTTGACATAATTATAACATAGTTTTTAATTAAAAAATTATAAAACATCATTCTATAAATAATATAAATTAATAGTTTTTAATAATTTCTTTTAAGAAATTATTTTTGATTTTTTGAAAACATGATTGTCTTTTCAGAATAGAAGTTTTATTTTATTCAAATTAAAAATTAATTTTGGGTCGTTGAATTTAGTAGTATGGTTAGATTGTTCTATTAATGTTTTTCTTGATCATAAGGTATAGTAATATCTTTATATTTATTAAAAATCGAAAAAAAATCATGGACACACATATTATATTTGATTTCAATGTTAAATTATTTTTACACTAAAATCTGGTATTTTCCTAAAAACAATATTTCATGCAGTTGATGTTATTAAATTAAATTAATTTCAACCCTATAATGAAACTAAATTGGATAAAACTATTTAATAGTTTTTAATAATCATGTGTATATTTTATTAGAATTACAATTTTATTTACCATCATATAATAATTTTATTATTATAAAAGCTTGTGATTACAAAGTTAAGGATAAAATAATTTAAAAGTTATTGAACTAGGAGATATGATTTTAAAGGGTTAAAAACATATAAAAATGTTGTTGGAAAAGTTTATTTATACACTATGAAACATTTTCTTAATATTTATTAGTCTATATATCCATTTTATATGACTATGATTTATATATAATTTTAGCTTTTATGTAATTCCATGTAGTTAATTTCCCTCCCTTATAAATGGTAACCACATATCCTCTCATACTCACACATGATAAGCCTCAAATATAAGACAATAAATTCCCCAATACATTTTTGGATTCCTCACCCATAACCTTGAGCTTTGTTTATATAAAAAATATAATCTTTTCAGTGCATAATATGTATTCGAGATGAGGTTTTTCTATGAAGAGGTATAGCTCATTACCATGTACTTTTAGTATTATTTTATCTTATACATATTACAAATATATTTAATCCATTATTAAATAATGAAATCATTATAATCAATATAATTAATTGTTATTATTATGACTTATCAACCATTTCCACCTCCAATCCATCCTATTAGAAAGGAAATCATTGCTCATGCATACATGTGGACTACCACCATGACAAAGAAATACACGTCATTTTTCTTCACAACATAATGTTCATGGTTACCATGATGGATTTTATAAATATATATTAAATTTATTACACTATGATATTTCATAAAGGGTAAACTATTATTTCATTTTCTTTCATTTAACCCATCAGAATATTGAAACATCACTTGTGTGTACCTATGAATTACCGTCTCAATGAAGTGATGTAAAATGTTTTTCATTAAAAATATAATGAATACATATAAAACTATATATAATCATTTCATATTATACACATCACATGAATAATTTATTGATATTAAATATCATCTATTAATTTATGTAGTCATGGATATCTAAATAGAAAAATAAAGGAATAATTAATCTTTCATCACCAGAATAGGGATTTTAATACAATAGTTTTAACAAAGGGGTGATCAGTTGTTATATGTTAATCAAATATTATATTATATATATGAATATATTCTAGAATTTATTTATAATAAATTTATATTTATTATATATATTGTTTGAAAACGCACGAATCTAGAAAGTACTAGAGGTAATGGATTTATGTTAATATAATTTATTTTATAATTTATTTATTTTAAATTTCTATTTAGGGAAACCAAACAATCCTTATACTATATATGGACTATTTTTTGTTCTCCAATTTTTACTGCTGGAATTTTCATATAATATTATCATTTTTATCTCATTGGTTTATAAAATGATATATAAAATGTTATTAAAAAAAATTCAAACATATTTTTTCATTAGACATTAATAATTTTCTTTTATGTGGATATTTTCCTTAATATCATCTTCATAAATTTTTTCACTTTTTACAATAGATTATTTGAAGAAATTTTTACTTATATTTTACATTTTCTATAATTTATCTTATGAATATAGATATATTTTTATGAGTGATTATCATTTTACCGAATGTTTGAAAGGAATATATATTTAAACATATATAATAGAAACATATTTTCAGACCCTCGTGACTATTATTTTATTTAAATATTAATTTAAATGTTTCCAATTTTATTTTGAAACAATAATTTTCCTTATTTTTTAATTTTTTTTGTTTTAATTTTGTGATTTCAAAATGAATAGATTATTTTTTTCATGAAATATTATGAAGATATTTTTAAGGAAGTTCACATATTTGATAATAATATTTCAGGATATTTATGATTTATTGGGGATATGTTCTTTTGATACCATCTATATTATTTCTTTTGAAAGATTATAATGATATGTGAGTAGATTGAAACCTTGATTACATTATACAAGTTAATTAATACAAAATTAATTCAATTATAATTATGATGATGTGATATTTACAGAACATATTCATTTTTACAGGATAATGATTGAGTGATATATTGAAATTTTAACAATAATATAGAATATATCTGAATTAATTATAGTTAAGTTAATGGTGATACTTGAATTATATATCCATCAAATATAGTGGTTAGTTGTGAAAGTGTTAAGAAACTCATTTGAGGTGATTGAGTTAAGAAACTCTTAAAAGATGATGATGTTAAGAAACTCAAAAAAGGTTATGGCGTTCTGCTACTCCAATGAGAATGTCATAAATAACTTTTTTATATAATTACATGAAGAATTTATATATCCAATTAAGTGATGATGACAATTAATATTATTTATGATCAAAGTAATTATAAAATATTCAAATGATTATAATATTCTTTCATAGATCAAGATTTAATTATGATGATTCATCACTCTAATGAATCATTTCTTTAGAAATGATAAGTTTTTATAACATTATTAATATTTATAACCAATGAAAAACTAGGTATGATCATTTTAAGTTATTATGATAACCATAAAATCTTATTCTTAACATATTATCACTTTTGATTTTTGAATAATATCTCACTTGTTTACTATTAATGATAATTTATGCCCACCGTATCTTATGTTTAATTCTCCAAGGTTATGATGAATTATTTTCCATTAGTTCTATTTTGAAGGGTTATATTTTAGTGAAATATTATGGGAGATGTTAATGATATATTGTGAAATAAAATTATTGTGTTTATAGTCCCTAGGAAACTAAATGTTTAAATTCCCTGGGGATGTATTATTTTAAAATTTACTGAATATTCATATGAAATTATGTAGTATTTATTTATAAATTTCTCAAGTACCTATAATTTTTATTAAACTTAATTAGTTAGTTTTTGGATAATATTATGAGGAAAAAATCGTAAATAAAACATATGACAAGAGTAAGTGTAGGATAATATCCTATGGTATGGACAATATTGGAAATGACATTCCATGAAAATGCATCCCTATATGAATATTAGAATGTAGATGTGGTTGTGACAATGATCCACCTATTGATAGAATCATTAAATGAGGACTATTTAGTATTAACTAGATCTTCACAGAAGTCTGATGTATGGGAATAGGACTACACACCTGTCTATACACTCCATGTGGATATGATTGGGTCAAATCAATTTTTTTAAATATTAGGATCTATTGAATAAATGATGACTAGGTATAAGTTTGGTTAAACCTAGTGTTTTATAGAATAAAAATATGTTTTCATAATTTTAATATCCTATAGATGATTTTCATGATTATATAATTTACTAAATTGATTATAGTCACCCATATCATTCATTTGGGTTTGATTCAATGGGTGGGACTAAAAGGATCTATATTAATTCTTAAAGTGATGAATAATTTAATGATTTTCCCTATGAGAAACCAAATTAAATAGGAGATATAATAGATAATCATGTGAGTATTACTAAATATATACCATGTTATTTTATTAACATACTAATCATATGTGAGTTTTCAATGAACTATGTCAGATAAAATGGAGTTTTATAAAGATCATAGTATAAAGAAGATTCAACATTCCATATATCAAGAATGTGGGATAAAACACACAAGGGATTGTAATTTATTTATCTCCTTTTATTCTCTGTATGGATTCATATGATGTGATATTGGGAATGGATTGGTTCTATCATTATAGACCCTTTTTATGATTGACAGATGGGATGCCACTTTTGATGTCCAAATTCATCATATGATCTTATTTTGGTTCAAGCGTGGATATGGACATCCAATGGAAGAAATTACTTTTATGGGTACGATAACCTATTTTTGTTGTATGTTGATGTAAAATGGTTTTGGAGAGACATAATTATAAGGACATTAATATTGTATGGGGTTATACTAATTTACCAACATAATACATACCTATAAATCCCTAGAATCAGGATGTTAATTCTTGCAATTGAATAACTACTTAGTGCTACACCCATGTCAAATTGTCTATATAGAATGGCCCTCACTATGTTGTGGGAATTGAAGAATAAATTCCAAGAGAATCCTATTAATAGATTTATATTCCATGGTGTGTAATCATGGGGTTCACCTATATTGTCATGAATTTCCTTCTAATAGATTAGGAAAGGGATGAAAAGTTCCAAGACATTCCTTCCATCATTAGGCCCTAGGGTGGAAAGTAGCACTAAGGGTATGTATATATCCTCATAAAATCGGAGACAATACCTTTTATAAATAAAATATGATCAGGATATTATATACTTCATCCTAAATAACTCCATCCACTATGTAAAGTAAACAACCAAAATCCATCCCACATGTATGTTCTCAAAATAAGATAGTGATAAAATTAAAATAAAAATCCAAAGTAATTACCAAATGAAACAAGCTAAGCGGTGAAATAGTAAATACCATAATTTTTGATCTAGAAAGGTCCAGAGCAGTTCACATAATCCCCCAAAAACCTAGATTGTTTTATATACATAGGATCAGAATACAAGTATACTAAGTAGAAAAGAAAAAATCTCTCGTGCACAAGTTGTAGAAGAATACTAAGGACCCTATGAGAAAAAAAAACCAAAAACATTGAATAAGGAATACTCACCACCCCATCCATACCACGACATGATCATCAAATAACAGGAGTAAACTAAAGTAAATTTGTAAGCACATCATTTATTGGGTAACCCGCACAACATTAACCATGATTAGGGACTCTCACACCTTAACGAAAGATGTCCAAATGAAACCACCTCTTCTGAAAATACCATAAAAAAACTCGCATGCACACACCTGGGCCATAAACCTCATCACGTATCATCCAGAAGACACATGGGAAGAATAATACATCTTTTGACAAAGACACCTCAGAAAACGAAACTCTCCTGCACACACCTGAGCCTCACAACCACAACCTGCCCAAAGAATTATGTGCTATCATCACCTAGAAGAGGGAATCGGGAAGAGAGGGTGGCTAGCCATTCATCCTCTCACTAGTTTGTTTGGGAACGATACTGTCTCTCATTATAATGGGGGTTTTTGGAACATTGTTCTTAACAAGGGTGGTGTGAATATAGAAAATCACAATGAAATATTGGTTATATATATATACCTATTAAACACTCAACCCAAACTATTTGTTTTCTAAACCAAAACCATCCCATGAAAACCCCATTTTATTCTATCTTGAAATGCATGTATTTACACCAGAGAAAGTCACTTAAAATGTTGATAGACATTTATTTTAGTTATTCCATACCATCCAGGGAAACTATGAACAATAGCACACAACTCCTAACATAGCCCAAGCTAAATAGTGGAAGAAAACCATAGTTAATAACCCACTTCACATTTCCTCTTAGTGTAACTCCCATTCAACCACTGTCATTATGAAATAACATGAAAACCATTTCCAATAGCCTCACCGAATACCGACAACACAATCATCAAAACAAAAAACATCTATGTCACGACCCGCCCTCTGGGTTCGTGCCGTGACTACCCCAAGCCCGCCTTCCATAGGCCAGGGGCTAGCGACTAGCACCAAGGCATAAATCCCAATAAAAAGGGAAGGCATTGACTTTGAAAAGTAAACAAGCACCAAAGAGTAAGCAAGTGGAAAAGTAAATACTAAGTAAAAATTGTACAAGCTGTGCTGAAAGTAAAAGGGGCCGGAAATACAATCCCAACTGTAAAGTACAACTGAAAGGAAAAACTGCAACTGAAAGGAAAAACTGTAGCGTCGAGCCTTCCTCTGGAAGTCCCACCTGAAGGGTGGGTACAGATAGCCTCCATGCTCCTCGGGTCCACCTGACCGCTCCGAGTACGTCCCGCCCAGTGGTCCACCTCCTGGTACCATCCTACTCCGCACCCCTCCACCACGATCAGCGATGTCCGTCGTCTGCAACAAACACAACGTAGTGCGGGCAAAGCCCGTGCAGGGGTGAGTATAAGCAACTCAGTAGGGACCCCGAGACCCCCGAAGGTCTCCCGAAATCCACAAAGGATAAACCACAAAGGAAAGATACAATCACGAAGCAACATCTGACATGGCTTAGGTATATGCCCATACATATACCTAAGTCATCAATTCCCGTTCGGCTCAAACGTCCGAGCCCAAGCACAACCCAGTCCACATAGGAAAGCAAACAAATACCCACACAGGATAGCACAACACAATCCACAAAGGAGAGTAAATAGTAAATCCACACAGGATAGCTCAACACAATCCACAAAGGAGAGTAACACAAGATTCAGCTCACACAGGTATACTTCTTCGGATGACGATAAAGATGATCACTGATCCATCTAATTCGTCGGACCCACGAAGGATCGATAAGTAACTAACCCCTGTAATGACCCACATAGGATCGGGCCCACACAGGACCTATAGGCGCTGGCTCACACAGAACCGTTGAGCGCTGACCCACACAGGATCAGACCCACACAGGATCGGGCCCACACAGGACTGGGCCCACACAGGACCTGTAGCACTGATCCATGACTAGGTATATGCCCATACATATACTATTTTCATGAAGCTTCCTCTAAAAGATTTCATGACTATTTTCAATAAAATCTCTTTCTTTTAAAATTTCATGATGTTTTGTGAAAAGAAATTGATTTTGAAGAAGAAAGGATATTTTCCTCAAGAATTCAATTCAAGTGTTTTATCAAAATTATTTTCCATCTAAGATAATAAAGGGTTCTGTTTCTATCCATATTTTTACATTGATTTTACTATATTGTGATGGAATTATGTTTATGAATTCATTTATCTTATATGAATGGTTTTATGATGTCATGTTGTTTAAGAATCCCATTTTTATTACACGGGTTATGCAATGATGTATGATTTATGATTTTGTGGCACACATAAGAATGGTATCATTATGAGATGGGTGGGACCTATATCTCCCTCCAATGCATTGGGTAAAGATTTTATATCTCATGAGATAGACATGTCTGGAATGGTAGGTTATACCGGTTCAGTGAAACAGGACTGAAATGAGGGTTACTCGATTCAGAAAGGGACTTTGTCCACTAAGATAGTCTTGGCAATGAGTCATGACTAACAAGAAATGATTCTCTATGATTATGTGTGTATGCCACAAAGTTCCATGTTTTATGTTATGATTATTGTGATTACATTTCACTGCCATAATTTATCCCATGTTATGAAATTATGCTCTCTTTTGCAGGTTATGATTTCCAAAATTTTATGTTCTTATGAATATGATGTGATTGATATTTCTTTTGTTTACCCTTACTGAGCATTTGAGCTCACCCTTTTATGTTTTCTTTTCCCCAGGATATAAAGAAAGGTTTTAGGTAAAAAAAGGAAGATCTTTATGGGAGATGTTGGAGATCTTTCACCACGATTAGAAGATTATAGTCCGAGTTTCCAAAGACACTAAACTATTACGGTCCTTATGTGTGTGTTTTTGTAATGTACTAAGTATTCCGCAAAAGTAATGTAAAGTCCATGTACGTCAAGCTTCGGGTCTCTACAATCATGTACTTGGAGAATCAAGCTCCACCATCGCCCTGCTGCTGCGTGTAGTAGGCTCACCGCGAGGATCACCATGAGGTCTGCTGGTGTCCCCACTAGCCTGAAAACTCGGACGACCGCCTCCAACCAGTCCTCGGCTGCCTGGGGGTCCGTCTACCCACGGAACCTGGGTCGTTTCTGGCACTGGAACTCGTGTAGAGCTCCGAGGCGTCGTGCATCGTCAGCTGCCAGTGCTGGAAGCATCGGGGGCTCGACGGCTAAAGGTACTGCCGATGCCTTTGCGGTCAACAGGCCCTGTACCGAGGCCTCATCGCTCGGCGGGCTATCGTCGCGCTCTACTCTCGGAACCCTAGCTGGCTGCTGTCGTTGGGCCATCCTGAAAAGGAAACAAGTGCGCCACGGTCAGAACAGTATACCTGGTGAGCTGACACAAGTAATCTCAAACAAAACTTGAAACACACATGCAATCAATGTTTTCATGCATTAAGTCAGAAATCATAAGTCAGGGCCCTGGTGTAAGGATACGTCGGCCACTACACCAACACTGGACTCCCTGGACTGATAACCACACTCAATACGCTAAACACTATTGCTTCACATAGAAGAAAGATCAGAGTCTGCGGTAGAACCGACCACCTCTGATACCAATTTTTCACGACCCGCCCTCGGGGTCCGTGCCATGACTACCCCAAGCCCGCCTTCCATAGGCCAGGGGCTGGCGACTAGCACCAAGAAGTAATATCCCAGTAAAAAGGGAAGACATTGCCTTTGAAAAGTAAACAAGCACCACAGAGTAAGGAAGCGGAAAAGTAAACACTAAGTAAAAACTGTACAAGCTGTGCTGAAAGTAAAACGGGTCGGAAATACAAGCCCAACTATAAAGTACAACTGAAAGGAAAAAAATCAACTGAAAGGAAAAACTGCAGCGTCGAGCCGTCCTCTGGAAGTCCCACCTGAAGGGTGGGTACAGATAGCCTCCACTGCTCCTCGGGTCCACCTGACCGCTTCGAGTACGTCCCAACCAGTGGTCCACCTCCCGGTACCGTCCTGCTCCGCACGCCTCCACCACGATCAGCGATGTCCGTCGTCTGCAACCAACACAACATAGTGCGGGCAAAGCCCGTGCAGGGGTGAGTATAAGATACTCTGTAGGGACCCTGAGACACCCGCCGGTCTCTCGAAATCCACAAAGGATAAACCACAAAGGAAAGATACAATCACGAAGCAACATCTGACACGGCTTAGGAATATGCCCATACATATACCTAAGTCATCAATTCCCATTCGGCTCCAACGTCCGAGCCCAAGCACAACCCAGTCCACACAGGAAAGCAAACGAATACCCACACAGGATAGCACAACACAATCTACAAAGGAGAGTAAATAGTAAATCCACACAGGATAGCTCAACATAATCTACAAAGGAGAGTAACACAAGATTCAACTCACACAGGTATAATTCTTCGGATGACGATAAAGATGATCACTGATCCATCTAAGTCGTCGGACCCACGAAGGATCGATAGGTAACTAACCCCCGCAATGACCCACACAGGATCGGGCCCACACAGGACCTGTAGGTGCGGGCTCACACAGAACCACTGAGCGCGAACCCACACAGGATCGGACCCACACAGGATCAGGCCCACACAGGACCGGGCCCACACAGGACCTGTACCACTGATCCACGCAGGATCGTTGAGTGCAGTAGTCATCGCAGTCCACTGAGGATCTCTGCACAGTCGTCGCCGCAGTCAACTGAGGATCTCTGCATGGTCGTCGTCGGAGTCCACGGAGGATCTCTGCACAGTGGTCGCTGTCGAAGAAGCAGTCACAGACAGCTCTAGGGTTCCCGCACACAGCAAGCTTGTTCGGGAGGGTCCGCTCCACGAGCTGAGAGGCTGATACATCAACTGACACAAAGTACGATGTTGATGTATCCAAAAGTTTCGTATCGTCAATATGAACTCAACGTCGCAGACGGCGCGTCAATCGGACGCCCAGTCTGAGAGTTATTGGCTTTTTCGTCCGAGGGGCCCGGTTGGTTTTCAAGGAAAAACCAACCCAACCATACTCCACCTACGTCCAAAACTCGGGCAGAGTGTTCCAAAAGATTCGTCTCACAAAGAGGAATTCAACGAAGCTGACGGCACGTCTATCGGACGTCCGTAGCTCAAGATATGAGCGTTTCCGCTTCGAGGGCCCGGTTGGTTTCGTGTACAAACCAACCCGGCCGAACTCAAAGTATTCCTAAACCTTGAGTGCGCTATACCGAAACGACCGTCTCGATCCAAGGATCGCGTTTCCATTGACGGAAGGACGTTTGGAGGCCCGTAGCTCAGGATACGGCCATTTGAATGAAAACCATCCGAAAACGGGGGGTCCGGGCCCGGGCCGACCCGGCCCGACCCCCCTGGGTCGGCCGAACCCAGTCCGACCCGGTCCAACCCGGTCCGACCCGGTCCGACCGGTCTGGCTCGGCTAGCCCAGCCCGGCTCGGCCGAGCGGCCGAGTGGCCGACGTCGGGGGAGCCGCCACCCCGCGTGACACCCCCGCGGTACCCGTGGGGTGTCGGCCTGGAAACTGGGCGCAGCTGAAGCCGCGCCCCGAGTGACGCGGGGGGGGGGGGGGGGGGGGAGCCGCCGCCCACGGGTGACACCCACGGGACACCCGCGGGGTGTCTCCCTGGTGCCGGACGCGGCTTCAGCCGCGTCCCACGAGCGCCGCCGTCGCGGCAGGTGTCGCGGCCGTCTCGTCCGGCGGCGCGCCGGGCGCCGCCGCCTTCGTGCGCCGGCGCCGCCGTGCCGGCGACCCGCGCCGCCGGAGTCGCTCCAGTGGCCCGTTCTTCTTCCCGTCTGCGCCGTTGCTCCTCCCGGGACTCGTTCTTCACTGCGGGATCATCAAACTTTCGTTGCGGCATGTTCCGTCGTCGCCCGTCAAATCCGCACAAGAACGAAGAACGGCAAAGGGTTGTCGGGCCGTGTTCGTTTGGCCTGTACCCTCTGCGTTAGATATAAAAAACGGGAGAAATTAGAGTTCAACACATGAAAGAATATCCGAAACAATTTTTTAATGAAATAAAATTGTTTCTTTAAACGGGTTCCTTATTTAAACGGAAACACCAATTTTAATAATTTTAAAATTGTTCACAAAACTAGTTCTTTAACTTTTTAAAGAAACATTTACGGGAATATAAAAAAGGGGGGTAATTACAAAAATAAATCCCTACCTTGGAGTCATCGCGCGTGAGTGTTCTTCGCGGAATTGCTCGTCGCAGAAGAGGGGGATCGTCGCGTCGTCGCGGGAAGGCGTCGCGTCATCGCGGAATCCGGATTTGAGTCGGCGAACTTAAACGGACCAAGAACAACAGATTTAAATTATAAATAATTAAATCTGTGTTTTGTTTTAAACCAAAATGAACTTTTAGAAGAAACCCGAAATCACTCACCTCAAACGGTTGGTGATCGGAGATCGGGGCAGGGAAGAACGTCTCAGATTTGGGCGTCGTTGATTGCCGCGGATGACAGCCTTCTTCGCGTTCTTCACATTCTTCGCGTTCTTCGTGAAGGAGAAAGAAGATACAAGGATTCTGTCTCAACGAGTAATCCTCCAAAAAAAAGAGAGGTTGGTCTTATTTTATTGTTATGCCAATAAATGAAAACAGGTAAGAAACGACCCACCAATTCGTTGAATTAATTCAACGAAAGAAACATCTCATTTAATTTATTAAATAAACCGCCCAATTAAATGGTCTGTTAAGAATTTAAGAAAACGCGTCAGTTGACTTTCATAATGACGGGTTTTCGCGGGTGCGTTATTTAGCGGAAAGAAACGGCGGGGCTCGTGCGGGCCCCACCTCACAAATATCCTACCAAGGGGGTAGGATATTTCTGGATATCATCCTATCCAGTTCAACTCAATTTAAGCCGTCTTTAAGTGGCTTCAAGTGGCTTCCAAGTGGCTTAAGTGAAATAAAATAAAGTTGTCGTAAAATTATTTTATTTCTTAACTTTAAGCCCGAGAATTAAAAACCACACCCGAGCAAACGCAACTCTGGAAGAGGCATTTATAGGTGAATACCGGCGCTGTGATTTCATCGGTGCCCTCAGAATTCGATTCCGAGCACCGGTTCAAAAGTTAGAAAAACCCGCTCGTCCGTTCACTGAACGTACCCGAGCCAAACTTCGGAAAATGATTCCGGGCACACCGGGCCTCGGAATCAGGTGCCGTTAGAAACTACGCTCTTGTAAAATTCCAAAGAAAATTTAGAAAAAAAATTCCTTGAAATTTATGGGTCTTTACAATCTATCTCCCAAAAACCCAAAAATAGGAAGCCTTTCTACATGAACAAACCATACCCAGCAACATAAACAAAACAAAACAAGGTTTGAGCCTCTCTACATGAACACACTATGCACAAAAAAATTAACACAACCCATATGTAGTCCCTCTTCCTAACAAGTTCATAAATTTCATAATAAATTTAAATCACAACATGAGATATAATTACGCCACCTGCACCACCCCAAAAACACAACTACGCTCCCAGAAAGAGCACCGCACAACCAGCATAATACACGAGGATGAACAAAACCTCACACAACACCCAACCAAAGTAAACAAGCATGGTGTATTCATAATTAAAGTAACACGTTATTAAATTTACATTTTGATAATTCTAGGGTGATCACAGAACATGTTCAAACCCAGGGAATCCATTTATTTAAATGGTTATACAGTATTAATTATATTATCATATTTCCAGCCATTAAACAATGTTTTAATAATATGTTGAAAGAAACATCAGTGCATAATAAAGGTCCACCAATTATCATGATTTTTAGAAGGCATATATCCAAATCAAATCACAACATGGATCACAGATAATAGATAAAATAATATGATCATTTTCATAATTTCACAGCCCTCATTTATTATAAAGGCAACAAATCTGATTATCTTCGTAATATCCTTAATTAGAATTTAGTTGAATTGTAATCACGAGGTGAGACCATTACACAAAACCTACATGATTTATTAATAAAATAGAGACTAGGGGATCCCTTCCTTAAACAATATTCAATCAGAAACTCATCCTTGTGCTAAAAAATACGGGGTGAAACAATAGCAAAAACTCAAAGGAAACAATATCATAAGGCTAAAAACCAATGATCAATCACACTTGTTATGAAAGTTTATGAGAATACAAACTGAAAACTGAATGTTATAAGGAGGATAAGATCTCATCTTTAGAGATCCAGATCCTATATCATTGATTGAAAGCAGTTTCAAAGGCCATTAAAGACGGATCATGGTGAAGACCACATATCATGGCCATATAAAACTCTTAGTATTTTTAGGAATTTAATGATATAATTTAGATACATTGAAATTCTTTCAAAACACTAAAACATCATTTTTAAAACAATTTCCGTCAAATAAAAAATAAAAAATTGAAAACATAGAAAACTAGAAATAGCTCAATGTTGGGTGAGTCACCAACATGAGTCACTGACACGACTCACCGATTTTATGTCACTACCCATCCCCTAGGACCCATGATGTGACGACCCCAAGCCTGCCCCCCATCGACAATGGGTTGGCAACTAGTGCCAAGTAAGAATTTCCCACAAAGGGGAGGTATTTTACCATAAACATGTAGAAACACACCAATTCCCAAACCAATGTACTAAAAGTAAAATCCATTAGTAAATATATGTGCAACCCACTAAGACAACCACTGATGGTAATAGTACAAACTGAAATTTGACAGGCCAAAATACAAGACCAATTATAATAGTACTTGTACATGCTCTTGGGTCTCATTCACAGAAAAGCATACTAGAAGGGGAGGTACAATAAGATGTATGAACATTGTTAAAAGTGTACCATGTCTGTCAGGGTCACCCTGAATCACCCATATCATTGGTTTACTAATGGCTCCATCAAAGTTGTTGAACATCTTTATAAGACATAACACGTGCGAGAGAAGGCTGAGAAGGGGTGAGTAAAACAATACTCTTTAGGGACCCCAAACCAAAAATGGATTATAATAATTAAACCACAAGGAAGACAACTATGAAATACACCATGTAGACTACCAAATATGAACACAAAGTATATCTTCTAATAATTACAATCAATAGAGTCAGTAAATTCAACTAAAAATATGTATAGGTCTCTTGTACATAAATATTATTTTCATAAGAATCCACAACACCTTCAAGTAGTAACATGCAGAGTGTTGGTATCAAATGGAGTGTAGGTAACACACATAGTGTCGGTAACACATAGAGTTTAGGTAACACACAGAATATAGAAAACATAGAGAGTGTTGGTAATGAATGGAGAGTCATCAATGACTAGAGTACCCCCCATCCTAGTGGGATAAGGGAGAACCGACCCAGTATTGATAAGAAATGAAGTCTAGATTGGAATTATAGTCTAGGTAAGTCACTTATTCTAGGTATGACACACAATATAGGTAATCACAAAGCTTCTAGGTTACAGCCAGCTACAGGATTCCATCCTTAACAATCTCGTTTCATAAGAACCTAACCTTGTTCCAATTGTTCATACTCCAAAATTCACAGAAACTCAGTTAGAGTCTCTGAAAAGGACCACCTTGTCAGAATGGTCCCAACACCGCAAATGGCTCATCAAACAGACACACAATTTGATAGTTATAGATTTTTTTGTGAAAAGCGATGGTTGGGTCTGAGTCCATTCCAACTCAGTCAGACCAACCCTCCCCGACCCACTAGGTATATATCCTACCCATCCAACTCAAGAGGACCAGTTTTTCCACCCAATACAATGAGGGTGTCAAAACTCTGCCTAGTCAACTAAGTTGACCACCACGTTCAACACAGTCGGCCACAATATGAACCGCCCTGCGGTGGTTGCTGCATGGTCCTATCATGGTCCTCTAGAATGAGACTTTGTTCCATGTCTATTAATGCATACCACCCATAATTATTGTGATTATTATTCCTCCACCACCGACCATAGTGCGGGCAGCCAGTTATTGTCAGGTGGTCGCGATGTCGTACACCATCTCCATTGGCTCTCCTTCCGTGGGACGTAGATCACACTCCAATGCTCCATTTTTTGAAATGTAAACATGAATCTAACCCTCACCTCATGTTCTTCATCTTGATGTAATTGAACTCAAACTTCCATTCCTTTGGGGGTCCAGTCACGTTCGATACCTCCCCAAAAAGCCTGATGTGACCATGAGGTTCTGTCGACAAAGAGCGCAAGCACATAGGAGAGAAAGAGTACAAGAACACCCTTAGAATAGACCATGAAATTTTTTATCTTGGTAATGGTATATTCATGTCCACATTAAATATATTATAGGATAAATAGAATATTTAATAATATTCACAACTTGAATCCTTTATTTTTATACATCCTGCAAGAATGATTGAACCACAGATCAACCAGTTCATTGGATGGTCTGTGTTTGTCATTGGAAACAAGTATGGGGAAATAAATTAAGATGAATATAAACACCCTACCAGAAAAAAGTATCATTTAGAATAAATAATTATCCATTTAAGGTGATTCTTCCTTGAACGTCCTCGATATATCATTCGTTGGAGTTCGTCATCTCCTATGAGAGGGCTTCCTCGTGTTCTAGAGAAAAACATCATCATTACAAATTCTAATTTTGGTCCCTACCTTTGATTAATAGAGGAAACATGTTAATGCATTATAGCATTGCCACAATGTTGCATTGTAGCGTCACAGAGTTGTCTCACCGTAGTGTTGCTGATTCGTGTCTTAACTTTGATGAAATAAAATAAAATAAACTTTTTAAGATTATTTTTATTCTTCTTTAAAATGGTCGAAAAATATTTTCCGCTTTGGACCCACACCAGTCAATGTTAGGTCCTACCTAAGCATAAAGCACTACCCTGAACAGAATGATTCCCTAAAATTTAATATCCTAGCACTCATTTAAATTTATAAAAACTGAGCACGCTTTCTCTTTTTAATATTCAAAAAAATAGTTCAATCAATTTTTTCGGGCACCTCGGGCCATTGAACCATGTTCTGCCTTTTCACCTGGTATTTAAATAATCCCATATAATTTTCAAAACCATTACATGGAAAATTAGGGTCATCAAATTCTCACCACCATAGGTATTTACATCCATGAAATCCAAACCACGGGCTAAACAAACAAATGGTGATACTGAGAATAAATATAAGCCTATTTCTCCCACATGCTCTTTTATAGATTCTCATGCTAGCACTAAAAATTCAATGAGGAATCAATTGCCCAAAGTGGGACTTATTTTATCGATCCTTGATCTCCCCTAGGAACTCCAAAACAGTTTCCCCATTATCAATATCCAACTCACCCCAATCAATGATGTGTGATAGGTCATGTATTTATCTCCTTAGCTGGGATATGTGGAAGACATTGTGCACTAGATATAATAGAAAAGGTAGATCCATGAAGTACTCCACCTCACCCACACTACATTGTATCAAAAATGGTCGGATAAAACATGGAGATAACATGACTCCCATTCCAAATCATTATATCCCATGTTGAGGAGAGACCCAAAAGAACACATGATCTACCTCCTAAAACTCCACGGGACTATGTCACCTACAAGCATAAGACAATTGATGGCTAGGTGTAGTCTTCATCTTCTCCTGGATGACCAGCACCTTGTCCGTAGTGGCATGTACTAACTTTGGGCCCATTAATTCTTACTCTCAAGGGTTATTCCAACAAAGGGGTGACCTATAAGGGTGCCCCTACATGTACTCAAATGGTTCCATACCTATAGGGAAGTGGTAGATGTTTTTTATGTGAACTACCCTAGAGGTAGGTGATCATCCCAACTATGGAAAAATCAAGGATGCAGCTACATAGAACATCCTATAGGACCTGAATGGTCTATTCCATCTGGCCATCTATCTATGGGTGGAAAGCTGCTCTCAATCGTAGCTATGTACCAAACTCTTCCTGCAATCCCCTCCAAAATTGGGATGTAAAGATTTTATCTCGACCTAATACTATCAACACTGGGACTCCAGAGAGTTCAAAAATATCATGTACATAGAGGCTTCCCAAGTTCTCTAAGGAACCATGTTCTTGAATTGTTTGAAAGTGGGTTGACTTAGTGAGTCGATCAACAATCAAACAGATGGTATCATTCCCTCTGGATGTACGTGGAAAACCCATCAAAATGTATATAGATATTCCATCTCATTTACACTATGGCACCTCAAGGTGTTTATTCAATAAAGCTAGAACCCATTTCTCGTCCTTCACTTACAGAAAAGTGATGCATCTAGAGACAAACTCTGTGACTTCATTCATCATCCCTATCCCCCAAAACTAACATCATAAGTTTTGGTACATATTTTCCACACCTATATTTACCACCAAAAGTTATGTATGGAACCCCCTAAAAACCACATCTCGTAATGTCACTGTTTCAACTATGCATCCTCTGAAAAGGATGATGTACTCCCACCATTAAAATATTCATCAGGAGGATGCCATGTGGACATCTTTGACAATTATTATCTTATATCTGGTATCTCCATGTTTTGCCTCTGATATATGTTGTATGAGTGGAGGGGTAACCACCATTTGCAGGAGATAATATACATCATATCCATCCATAAAGGTTATCTAATGACATGCCTACTTCTCTAATGCCTCGTTTAGTAGTTGTGACCTTGATATCGAGATGAGATCATCTTCAACCACATTCCCCTTCCCATGAGTGTAGAATATCTCAAATTCATAGTCATGGAGGAACAATAGACAACGCCAGTGTCTTAGTTTAAGATCCATATGAGAAAAGTTACTATAGATACTTTTGGTTTTGGAGTAGAAGATAAATTTATCCCCCATAAGTTATTGTTTCCACATATTGAATATGAAGACTAATGCTGCCAAATCAAGGTCATGGGTCACATAGTTCTTCTCATTTGGTCTCAACAGTTAAGAACCATAGGAAATAAATGGTTTACCCTACATCAAGACACAACCATGCTTAGTTCCATATTTGTCACAGAAAACCATTTACTCAACACCCTCTTTTGGTAATCTCAGGATGAAAGTGCTCGTCATGCTCTATCTCAACTATTGTAATATCTCCATGGACTTCTCTATCCATATAAATGATTTCCCATTTCTTGTTGAGTCTTTCATAGATTCTACTAATCTAGAAAAGTCAGGAATAAAACTCCTATAGTACCTATCTTACCCAAGGAAACTCTGTAGCTCGATAATGTTCTTAGGTGTCTCCCAAACAAGAACTTCCACTATCTTTACTGGATCTAATAAATCTCTAGCCTCTGAGATGACATGTTTGAGAAAGTGGACCTCTCTAATTCATAACTGACACTTTGAGAGATTCATATAAAGATAGATCTCTCTTAGTAAGTCTAGGACTTTCCTTATGTGTATTGTGTGATCCCCCTCATATGATGAATACACTAGGATGTCATAAATGAATACCACTATAAAAGGATCCATGTATAGATGGATGATCATTTTCATGGGTCCCATGAACACCGATGGGGCATTCTACACACCAAACAGCATCACTACGTACTCATAGTTACAGTAACAACATCTAAAATCCTTCTTTGGGATGGCCTCATCCTATACACAAATATAGTGATCTAATGACCTAAGTTATAACTTCGAGAACCATCTCTATCCTCTCAGCTAATCAAAGAGATCATCGATCCTCAGTAGAGGATACTTTTTCTTCATGGTCACTTGGTTTTGGGATAACAGTCCACACATAACCTCAAGCTCCCACATGCCTTCTTGGTAAAAAAAATTCGGGTTTCCCATGGTCAAAAAATGGGTCCCACGATGCCATTTCTCTTCAATTTTTCCAACTGTGCTTTCAGATCTCAGAGCTCTATACATGTCATTTGATATTCAGGTGTAGATATCATTGTCATCACAGGGTATAGATCAATTAAAAAATATACCTCCCTATGATATGGTTATCCAGGTACATCATCTGGGAGGACATCCTCAAATTCGTCTACCACCGCAAGAAACTGAGGACTTGTCTCCTCCACTACACCTAGGGTCATTCCAGCCAATTGGAATGTGAATGGTTGCACCCGACAATGTGTGATTCCATTTTATAATTTATGCATTTGTTTTTCACTGGTAAAGGAAACCCCAGTCCCTTCTCCTCGGACACAAAACACTTTGTGCCTAAAATAGTCAATTAGAGCATGGATTATAGATAACATGTCCATACCCAGAATGAAGTCATAATTCTTCGACGATGCTACTAAGAGATTTTAGTCGAAGCCCTCACCCCCAAGAGTAATCTCACACTACTGGTACTAGTCTGTTATCATTGAATCCCCTCCCATAGGAGTCTCTAAATGTAAGGATCGATCTAACTGCTCCACCAGAATCTTTGATTGCCAAACAAGGACAATTTAATGGAAATATTGAATGGAACATATGTCTATAAGAACTATAACTAGGGTGGATAATACAAAGATCATGCCAATTTTCATATCTAGATCATCAGAAATGTAATCCTCTATCACATGGAACTGGCCTCACTCCTCTATAACATCTCCCTGAGCTCATGGTAGACCACCTGGGGATGGTGGTGGTAGTTCCTCAATCCTATTTCTACCTCACTTTACTTTTCCTTCTCCTCTGCCACCTCCACAATCAGAAATACTTCCCAATTACTGCCTCCGACTCTACCTCAACGGTCCCATGACTGTCTCTTGGCTGGTTGTACGGTTGTTTGGACAATCACTAGGCAGATGGCCCAACTGCCGCACAAGTAGCACAATCTATCCGTTAGCTAACTCTCTTTTCCTGGGGGCTCGCACCACTGATCCTGTATCCTAGGATCATACCCTAGAGTGCTTTACCCACATAAGTCCCTACATCATCTATTAGTTACCCACTATAGAAGACTCCGCTATCTGTCTCACGGTGGTAGCTCCCACTATCGGTGCATACTCTCCCAGAATGATCTCTACCATTAGATCTCTATTCAGTACCCCATCTTCTATAGGGATGCTAAGGGATATCATCAATGCCCTAATTTCCTAGCATATCCCCTGCTGATACATCCAGGCCTAATGGAGCTATTGGATCATATGCTTTACACGTGGTGGGGCTAATGAATTCATAACGTCATTCTCAATATATATAATTATCTGGTTTCTTCTAGCCTCTTAATCCATTTCAAAAACTAAAGGTTCTACTAAAAAATCATACATTTCATATTCTCATTCCACCCATATTGAAATTTGGTATTCAAGATATGGAAACTATGTTAGGAATATGGAACAAATAATAAGAGTAAGGATCCACATCATGTGAATGAGCAGTATCCATGGTACTTATATATATTGTGGAATACCCAGAGATGAAGACATATATGAGCTCACATAAAAATTAGTGGCATGAAATAGGATGGTATCCCACCCATGATAGGACATATATTATGCTTGGCTCTATGCGAGAGGGGAAAACCGCATGGATTGAACTGCTTTTGGATAGATCATCAAGTAAGTTACCTATATTGCTATTATCTTGAGCATGAAATACAATCTTTATTGAGACTTGAGAACCTCAATAACCAATGATATCAACTGAAAGGTATAATCTCTCTAAGAATTTGAATATATATAGTCTAATATATATATATACATATTATACTAATAGAGTGAAGTGACATGGCCCAGACAAAATGATATTTCCATTTCTAACCCTAAAGGGTCAGATCTTTCAGAACCTCACAATAAAGGGTCAGGATTGATTTTTTTATCCGATATATGGTGTGAAGAATATGTCAATAATTATTCTCTTTGGTTGAGGTTAGTCTTCATCATGATTTCCCACCGATTCAAAACCTACTGATCATGTTTGATGATTTTTGTTCATGATCGTGTAAATTGAAGATCAATAAACGGTCGCTACACCCATTAAAAAATAAAAGAGTCACTTTCCAAACCCTTTAGGAAGGGTGATATCTTTTATAACCTGACCATAAAGGGTTAGATCTTTTAGAACCTCACTAACTGAACAAAAACTGAATCTCAATCAAGACAAAAATACAAAATTGAACCTATGAACTCAAATATTATTATAGCATACCTAAAATCTACCCTACATAACTTCATGTTTCTTATTATGATTCAATTCCACAAAAACACTTTATGTTCAAAAAAATGTTTTTTTTTCAAATAACTGATTCCATGAAATTTTCTATTTCCTACCTAGGAAACTTCAACAACTGATTCTTCTTATCAACAAATTGTTGGTCATGCTACTATATTAACATATAAATGTGCTTTCAGGATATGACTACAAATAAGGATCTATTGATCTGATTCTCACACTAACGGTATCTGAATCCTCATTATTTGTCATGAATGGTAGAAAAAATGGTATCATATGACTACCTAGAATATGTAGCCACCTATGTTTTATGGTCATCCTAATGTATATAGTTTTTCTTAACAAAAGTGGTCCCATGTTGGGTATTACCATGGATGGGTCTAAATCATCTCTATCTCCATCCTATCCTTTCATTCCAACTAAAAAACCGAACTCCATGAACTATTTACCATCATAGAAAGAGAATGTTGAATCCATACCATTCTTCAACAGCTTCTTCCTTTACAAGGGACTATGCCTCAGTACTCTTCAAATAGTGAGACTATCTACAAATTCTTATGTGACATGCGACCTCACAACAGTACCTGTAAAAACTAATACCTCTTCTTCTATGACATCTCTCATATTTATCCTTCAATCCAGACATCAACTATGGTAATAATCCATTTAATATAAGTAGTAATAACCACAATATTTTATATTCTATTGGGCGTAGGTCTAGAGATCCACATTGAATGATAGTAGTTATTTCTTGTCTTAATTTGATCTTGTTATTTCCCACACAATCTTGAACACAAAAACGTTCAACATACCAAATAAAAGAAGTATGTAAGTAGGAAAAGAGAGATAAAAGTAGATCTCAAAAAGAAAATTCTTTTATAAAGATTCTTGTAGAATTGTACCTTCATATGTCATATATTGAAGGTTTCACTCAAGTAATAACAGGAAGATTTCCTTCTTCCAGAATGGGATTAGGTCAACCCAAAATGTTCCTTACAAATTGGACCTTAAAAATTATACACCTAGGAAGACATTTCATGAACTAAGAAATTTGTTCCCTCTAAATACTAGGATTTCCGGTACCAATATCATCCAAGAATTAAGATAGTTAAAAAAAAGAGAAACCGACTTCCTATCCTCCCATAGACCCTAAAGAATGGCCAAAAGCCTTTCCATTAAATAATCCTAAAAAATAAATCATTTGGAATTTTGTTTCCTATCATATAATTTGGTTATTGACCTTATAAAAAAGCTAATTCCTAGAAGATAGTCTAACTGAAAGACTATATAAAACTTTATTCACCTACATCCTTATAGATATTTTTGTTTAGGGAGGATACACCTTATCTTTTATTTCATTGTTTAGGGAATATGGCCACCCTTTACAAAGTGGTATTTGTAAATGTCTTTAAATGTCTCATGATATATATTTCAAAATGTTTTAATGAAGGTGGTGTACAATGTAGAAAGAATAGATATGACAATAGCTAATTCAAAGTTCTATATCAAGCCTTAAAAAAATCATCAGAACCCCTCCCAGAATTCATAGCAAGTGATTTTGGGGGCCAATCCCTCTACTGATTCCAACTATTCATTTGGGATAATTTTTTTTCATTCATGGATGATAAGTTGTCTAGTATGGTAATGAATCCAAATTTTAAGCACTAACATTAGAGATTCTACTGAATGTTGGCAAGTGAATAAAATAAGATAAAAGAAGGTTGCCTTAAGAGTTCATGATAGTAAAGTCAACTATTATTCTTTAGTTTTAATGCTTTCTATACTACGACAGGTCAGTAAAATATAGGTAGTAGACTTCCATGTGTTGTAATATATATAATAAAATTCAATATGACTTAGATAATCTTTGATGTCCAGGAATGGTGGATGTAATTTCATTTACATTTCATTTACGGTGATAAATAAAATAATTAAGCTCCTCATATGCTTTTGTAGCTTATCCCTTCAATTTTTGTAGATTATCCCAAAAATCTATTGTTTATCAAGTATAATCTAGTCATTCATCAGACACAATAATTCCATACAATCCATCTAGAGTAGGTAGTCGTGTTAGTAACTTGTGTTGGGATTTATTTAACTACCTTTGGTAAATTGAAGATAGGTTGCTAACCCTTTTTTCTTGTAAAATCTAACATATTTTTTATAAAAAGTATTCTTATAAAGGTACTATTATATGTATCTATTTATATGATACCAATAGAGTTGAGTACTGACCTTTAAACTTATAAATATAATTTATTATATGTTATAGAGATTCCATTCCTTTTTCCTCATCAGCTTGGTCTAGTAAAGAAGGAATATAAGAAGACATCTATTTGTCTAGACCTCAGGTACATAGTGTTATCTGCACATTCACTAGTTTCCCTTTAAAGGATGGCCTTTCACACTATATATTTTGAGCCCGATTTATGCTCACGAGATGGAATCTTTTTCCTAAGATTTGAATTGATCCTATAGCCCCATTTCTAGAGACAAAAGCTCCCCCATCTTATTCAATAAGACCATGATCAATTATGAACCCAAGATATTTTATTTCAACTTCAACAATAACTTTTATTTCTAAGATGACATATTCAATTGCTGTTATACAAACAATATCTACACTCTTTCACTAATTTAAGGCATATTTAAAGCTTCCTAGAGGCAGAAAGGTTAAGATATTCCAATCTAGTGTATCTAGAAATATCATTAAATGTCTTTATACACACCCTCTTCATCCGAATTCAGCTATTTTTGAGAGATAGTTGTGTTAGCTAGGGATCCCACCATATTAGGGTTTCCATCCAGTGGTCATGTATATAAGAGAATGAATTCATTTAGAAGTAGTCCTTATTGAAATTTCACCATTAACCGATGCAATTATGACAATGAAAACCTGATTGGAATTCACTCAAAAGGAAATAAATTCTTTTTCATCTAATTTCATTAATGAATATTAATATAGTCTTAAATAACTGGTATAATATATAAGTTATTTGTACATTGATCACACTATGTTGAAAAAAGTAAAGGAATATCTCTTTGTTCTTAAGGATGTCGAAAAAATCCATGGGTTTCTCCCGATCTACCTTTTGAACTCCCATCATTATTACCTCAAGTGTGAATATTGGGTTACATTTCATTGAAGAAGACAAAATCAATAGTGTTATTTCGTTCCCTAACATCAAGAACAGAAAGATGAAAAGTTTGACTTCGCTACTCACCTAAGATAAAAATTCTTGACCCTGGATACTATGACTATAATACATAAGAAAGGTTGAGTGAGACTGTGGGGAGAAGAAGAAAAAATTACCTTTTAAATGGAACATTATATTATATATTAATACTTGAGAAGTTCTATTATTTGTTCATCTATAATGGTTAAGGCTTGCTGAATGTGCTCCAACAATTGATCGATTCTTGTTCGCTTCCTTAGTGAAAGAAAATTCCCTTCAAAACTCATTATTTTCTTATTAGTTAGATACAATGATTATCCAATTATCATCTCTTAATTTATGTGGAAGATCAGCCACATTGGTATGCTCAAACTATGATACTTGTGTGAGATCATTGAATCCCCACATGTAAGAGTTTGTAAATGTAAGGATCGATCCAACGGCTCTATCTGAATCCTTGAGCTCAGAAAAAGTTCTATAACAAAGAAATAGTGACATGAAACAGTGTCTATAAGAATAGATTTTATGGTGGTGAAGACACATATCATACCTCTAACCATCTCTAGAGCATCAGGTAATGTAATCCTGCTTTACATGGAGTAAGCCTTTCCCCTGTCCACTAGCTCCCTCAGCAAGGGGAGGACCACCTGGGGGTGGAGGCGGTTGTGCCTAGAACCTCTGTCCACCTCCATCAACTCATCCCTCTCCACTAACACATCTTCCACATAGCGAACCACTACTTTCTTGCCTCTGCCACTACCTCATCTCTCCTTGACTATCTCTTCAATAGTTATACGATTGGTCAAACAATCCCAAACTAGATGCCCCCGGCCACTGCACGAGTAGCGCAATATGTCTTTTAGCTGACTCGTTCTGCCCTGGGAGGCTCACATTGCTTTTCCCATATCATAGTTTGGTACCCCATAGTGCTTGAACTTCTTGGGTCCCTACGTCATCTGTTGTCTACCCGCTTCCGAAGACTCTTCTCCCTGTCACCCGGTGGTAGCTCCCATTGTTTATGCCTGCCTTTACAGAATTATTTCAACCCATAGAGATAGATCCTGCACCCCAACACTCATAGGGATGATAAAGGATATCATAAACACCCTGATTTCCTAGGGTTTTACCAAATCAATGGTCTATGTCCTGAATAATGGGTCCTACACCATGTCAGTGGAGTAGCTAGAAAGAGATGGGAATCCTGCTGACTACTCTGCTACTGACTGGAATCCCTACTGCTTGTATCATAGCTCCTGTATATGCCTGAAGAATAATTTCATTTGAAGGAACTCCTCCCTAAATAGGTTCTCAATTCATATATAGGATTCCATCCCCTCCATATGTGTCTGGGTCATCAGGCTCTCACATCTACCCACAAAGCCCGAAATAAGGCTCATGGCTATCACAACCATATTTATGAGAGGAATCCTCACTAAAATGTAGACTCGCATGACCCCCATCCAATCCTAAGAGATCTAGGGATCTATCTCACCTCAGAACCTAGGAGTTCACTACCTCTGGAACTCATTCAATGTACTAATCCTACATGCATCCTCTATCTGTAACGTCCGTAGAAACCATTACACTCTAGGTGGTATAATCACTGGTACACCACCAGGAGGTTCTATCTCTTGTAAGAGTCCCTAAACTGATGCCTCATTGCTCAGCAGACCATCTTTGTGGTCACGCCTTGCAGTCCTGGCTGGCTGCCTGTGTGGAAGAATCCTTAAATAGAACAATTTGTAACACTGTCAATAGAGTATTCCACGTGAGTTGAATCTGACTCAAGAAGGACAAAATAAAACACTCAATTACGATATGATTCACGAACCATTAATTTCCCATTAAAGTACTTTTTTCATGTACCGAGTTGTAAAACCATAATTCAAGGATATTATGTTTGGATACATTGGTCACCGCACCAATATTGGGTTTTCTAACATGAATGAATAACTCAAAATAAATAACATTGTTTCCCCAAAACATTAGAAAAACATCCACACTTTGATACCACTCTATCACGACCCATCCCCCAGGGCCCGTGCCATGACTACCCCGATACCAACTCCCATAGAGAAGGGGATAGAAACTAGAACTGAGTATGAATTTCCCAAAATGTAGAGGCATTTTCCATTAATCCTACACATAAGAAACCATTCCCAAACCAGAGTTCTGAAACTAAAATCACCATGTAAACTGATATGAAACTCACTAAGAAAACAACTGATAGTAGTTGTGTAAACTAAAATATTAACAGGCTAGAATACAAACATGAATTAAATAGAACAAGTACAAGCTCTTGGGTCTCATCCAAAGAAAACCCGACATGAAGGGTATGTATAATAATCTGTTGAAATGTCATTGAAGCATACCACATCTTTCTGGTCACCCTGAAGCTCAAAATTCTCAGGCCAACCAAGGACTCTCTCAATGCTGGTGATGGTATGCACAAGACACAATATGTGCTGACGAATCCCGTACAAAGGTGAGTAAAACAATACTCATTCGGGAACCCAAATGATATTGTAATTACACAAAGTAATACAAAAGGACAAAATCAATGAAATAAATCAAGTAGACCACCAAAGATGCATATGATGTGAAGCCTATAAGAAATACAATCCAAAGAGTCACTAGAGTTATCTCACACCAAGTATAGGACTATGGTATGTAAAAAAGTATTTTTGTAAGAATCTATAATACAGTAAAGTTATAACACATAGAGTGTTGGTAAAACATGGACTATAGGTAACCCATGGAGTTTCTGTAACAAACACAGTGTAGGTAACACATAGAGTTTAGATAACAAAGTGAGTTTTAATAAAAAAAAGAGTGTCTTAAAATATAAGATGATCTACACCTCGGTGGTACAGGAGAGTACTAAACTGTTATTGGTAATAAACTAAATTTACATAAGACAGAATGTCTAGGTATGACAGGAAATCTATGTAAGACATGCGGTCATGGTAATCACAAAGATTCTAGTTCACAGCCAGTCACATTATTTTGTTCTAATAATGCTCGTTTTGGGAGCACCTCCACCTTGATCCAATATTATATACTCCAAAATTCATGAAAACTCACATAGAGTATCTTAAAAGGACTGTTTTGTCAAAAGGGCCCCAACACTGCAAATAGCTCATCAAACGGACACACATTTTGATATTTATTGGTTTTTTTGTGAGTAGGGACCAATTGGGTCTATGAATGGTCCAACCCAGTCAGTCTCACCAGACCCAAGTCCAGCCTCACCTTATCTGGAACATTTGGTTAGGCTCAACCCAGCTGTGTCTGACAAGCTGTCGGCCCCGCCTGTCATCTCCAGCTCGGCCCACACATGCGCACAGGTTCATTTTCCTGTGATGTGTCGGGGGATGCATCTTCACCTGGTCAATGAAGCTGACGGACATGTTAAATGTGGTGGGTTGGTTCATAAAGAACCCTATGGCGATCCAGTAGACAATGAACCTTCACCGTGTGATGTGGCTTCTTGCCATGTCTGGTCGAGCCTGCCGTCTGCGGCTGCTATGTCGCGAGGTCCCCTAACAACGACCGTAGAGCCAGTGACCCCTAGCTACAAGGGGGCCACACCACCGTGCACTGTAGTCGCACTCCAGCGGTGGTGACTCTCCTTCTATAAGTCCTTATTCAATCTCTAGTGCTCTATTTATTCAAACAGAAGCACACCTGTGACCCTTGGTTCACATTCATAATCATTATGGTCTCAAAATCTTATTTCTATCGCTTCGATGTTTTGGTCACATTTTGAACCTTTTGATAAAGCCTGAAGCAACCATGGGGGGGTCTATCGGCAATGAGCGTGGCAATGCTGGAGAGACATAGCACAAGAACACCTATAGAATGGACCTTGGATTTTTTGTGTTGAACTTGGATGATTCATGTTAGTAGAAATTATAAAATATTAAAAAGATAATATTTAATAAGATTCACCCCCCTTTAATCCAACATTTTTTACTATCTTGTATGAACGATCTAACTGTGGATCAACTTGTTCATGGGTAGGTCTATCTTCATCATTGGAAACATGAATGGGGAACAAAATCACAATAAAAATAAACCCCTACCTCGAAATATGATCAGACCGAGGAAATAATTCATCGTTGAAGGTGATCCATCGACAAACATCCCTGATCCATCATTCTTCAATGTTCATCCTTCATCATCCCTTGTGAGAGAGCGTCCTCAGGTTCCCAAGATAAACTCCAGCATTATGATTTCTAACGTTGGTCCCTACCCCTGATTAATGGTGGAAACACATTAACATGTTTCAGCAATGCCATGATACAACCTTGTAGTGTAAATGAGTCATCGCAGTTTTGGTATACTGAGTTTATACTTAATATTGATGAAATAAAATAAAATAAACTTTTTATGTTTATTTATTTTATTCTTTAAAACATCTAAAATAATATTTTCCACATTCAACCAACTCTTGTTGATGTTAGGTTCTACCTAAGAAAAAATCATTACTCTGAACACAATGGTACCCTTAGATTTCAAATATGAGCACTCGTTTAATTGTTACTAAAACCAAGCATGCACACTATTTTTTTAATAAAAAAATGGTTTAAACATTATTATGGTAACCTTGGGACTCAGAATCATGTGGATTATTAGTTTCTATTCTCAAAATAATCTCATATAATTTTTGGAAATTTTATATGGAAATTATGGCATATGACATTTGTCATTCACTGAAACCACGCTCTGATGCCACTCATCGACACCACTGACTAACACCACTCCCAAACACCACCGGCCGTAGCAACTCACCATATTCACTCACCAACACCACTAAATGATGCCACTAATTGATGCCACCTATCGATTCCACTCACGAACCCCACTCACCAATTCCACCTACCGATGCCACTCACTGAAGAAACATACTGATTACACCTACCAATGCCACTCACTGATAGCACCTACCAACTCCAACTACCAATGCCACATCACCTACACCACTCACCAATTCCACTCACTAATTCCACTCAGTGATTCCACTCACTGATGCCACCTACCATTCCTGACTCACCATTTGGAAAATCAATAAAACTAGAAGGATCATGAAATGTGAAGCCATGACCTCCCAAAACACCCCCAAAAGATACATTTCGACAAAGGAATAGACCGAATTGGTTTGGGACAAGAAATCAGATACCACTCAAACTATTCTCTCCCTTATGAACTTTAAAACCATGCCCACAATAAAGAGGGGTCTGAACATCCACCATGTATGTTACCTATCAAGGATAAACCACCCAATGTTGTTTGAAAGTTAAATTGAAAACTCGAAATCCATGAACACTTCCTATGGTATCTATAACCCACCAAACCAGAAGTCAAATCATAGAAGCATGAAACCCACACCGTATGAACACAGTAATCCATGAATTTCTTCCTCCATGTCAAGATATTATCCACTCTGGGTGAAACTGACTCGCCCGTACGAGTTTATTCACAACTCAATTAGTGCGTCTTGATTAGGAATATGGTCCTCCCTTATCCCTAAGTCAGGTCATTATCACACATTATAGAACTAGTAATAAAATAATCTTATAGATAACAAGGTTCAAGTATTACATCATTATGCAAAGAATTACTGAAAAACTCTAAACAACTCAAGGTACATGCCTCATATATTCACTTCCTTCTCCCATGTACTCTCATGTAGGCCACAATGCCTCCAAAGCACATAAATTAAAGGAATGATCTATCAATGCAGCTCATTATCTTGACAATCCTAGATATCCACTAGCTTCTCTATGTATGTCATGCCATCTTCGATGTCTATGTCTCCCTAGTCAAAGATGTGGGTGTCATCGTGTAGATAGTGATGAAGCTATGTGTGATGAAAGACATCATGAGACCTCTAAATCTATGGTGGGAATTCTAGATGGTATGCCACATCACAAACTCATCCCTGATCTTCGATAGGTCTAATGAACCTGGGAGAAATATTACTTCCCTTACCAAACCACCACTACCTATTTTGTGGGGAAACCATCAAGAACAAATGGTCTTCAACCATGAACTCCAAGGGCCCCCTCCTGCGATCAGCATACAACTTCTACCTGTCCAGAGTAGACATCACCCATTAATGAATGGGTTGAACCTTCTCTATCAATCCCTATATCACCTTGGAACCAAGAAAAACTATTCCTCCAACCTCCGTCATGCAGAAGGGTGAACAAAATAGCCTCTCGTATAAATATTGGAACAAATCCTTTCCAATGGAAGAATGATAACTACTATAGTAAGGGAACTCTACCATGGTCAATTGTCGCACCCAAGATCCACTAATGTCCAAGATTCATGATCAAAACATGTCGTACAATATCTAGATGGTATGATCTATTTTCTCATCAATCTATAGAAGGAATGTAGTGTTGAGGTTTAACTGAGTGCCAAAAGCATTCTGCAATCCCCTACAGACTCACGAGATAACATGCATGTCCTGATCTGAGATGATGGATCTCAAAACACTGTGCATCTGCACCACCACATCCATATACATATTGGCCTAGTCATCCAATTCTCCTAACTCCATGATCTCTATGAAGTGGGCCAATTTCATCTGTTGATCCACCACTACCTAGATAGCATCGTAGACTCCCTGAGCCCTAGGTAACCCTACGATGAAGTCCATCATGAGGTCATCCCACTTGAACTCAGGGACATCTAATGGATACAATAAATTACCAGTACAATGGTGCTCATTGTTCTATGAATAGAACACTAGGAATATTTCCACAAACTCTTCCACATCCCACCTATTCTTGGGCCACCAAAACTGATCCCTAAGGAAATGGTACATCATGAAAAATCATGGGTGTACCGCTACGGGCTATCAATGAAACTCAAAGAGAAATATATCATACATTTACACTGTTAAAAACACCTTCCCATGGAACAACATATGATTCTTACCATCCTTTGACCATCCCTCCAGAGCATCTCTCTAGTCATTGCATTCACACATTACCTCTTCTCCCGAGTCTCCCCCATGAGAAAACTCAACCTGCCACATTAGGAACCACTACACTATTATCTAAAATAGACAACCTCTACCACCATACACCAATACATCTCGGTGTAAGGAGGATAACTCCTTCGTCACCTTCCAAGAATCTATGGATTCCTGAACTACCTCCCCATAAAACTTCTTTCTCATGAAATCGTCCATGAAGTTCCCCTTTCCTAACGTTTAAGAGATCTTGAAGTTGTACCCCTGGGTAAAATCCATCCACCTCCACTACTGCAAGATTAGATCACACTGGGAAAACATATACATGAATAACTTGTAATCTAGGAATCCACAAATATCTCCCTAATGAGGTAATTCCAACATAACTTCAGTGAAAATATGATCATTGTAATACCATTATCATTGGTGGCGTAGTTATTCTAATGGGAAGTAAATACCTAGGCCCATAAGAGATCACTCCATGCTAAAACACCTTCACACATCCCAATCCTAGCCCGAATATTTCACGAAACACCTCAAACATCACCCCTTCATCTGGAAACTAGAGCACTAGAGCACTGACCAACCTCCCCTTGATATAGCTGAACGCTTCCTGAAAATGCTCATTCCACACAATGTCATGCTCTTTCATGGTCAAATCCATCAATAGAGTTGCATCTCAGGATTAATGGAGCACAAAACTCTGGTATTAATCTACCATACCAAGAAAACGGAGATCCTCTGGCACATTTTGGGTGCTTCCCAAGAAACAACTACCTCGACCTTCAACGGGTCTACTGGTACACCATGCTACGACATCGAATGCCTAAGAAAGTGAAACAATATTTTCTAGAAGATACACGTAGACATATTACAAAATATCAACTAGCGTGGAAGAACCACCAAGATAGTCTTGTGATTCATGGTATAATCCACTTCTGACTTTGAGTAGATCAAGATTTCATCGATGAATATGTTGACGAACTAGTTTAGAAACTCACAGAAAACGAAGATCATGATCCCCATGAACACTGATGGTGTCTTTGTACACAAAATGGAATAACCCTGAACTTGAAGAGCCTATAGATTCACCTTAATGATGTCTTTGAGACCTTATCTACATCAACCTAAACTAGTGAATTCTATACCGTAGGTCGATCTTAGAGAACCATCTTGATCCCCTAAGGTGATCGAAAAGATCATATATCTTTTGGAGAGGTTAATGGATCTTGAACGTCACCTAATTAATCCTCTATTAGTCTCTGCATAGCCTTAGACCACGACATTACTTATTCTCAAACAAGACCAGAGCACCCCACAATGACACTAGTCTAGATAAAACCCTTCTTCTTCAGACCTCTAATCTAAATCTGCAGCTCCCGAATCTCAAAAGGTTCCATATGACAGGGAGCCATCAAAATCGAACAATCACTGGGAAATTTGTTTTTCCCAAAATCAAATTCACATAGAGTGGGTAGATATACAATTTCGTTGATAAATACATCAATGAACTCCCTAAAAGATTTTGGAAACTCCACCATCTCAACATCCACTGATATAAAAAACATCACAGCCAACAAGAGAATAAGAGGCTCTACATGTCATTTGTTCTTCTGATAACTTTATTCGCCATTGAATGTCACATGCTCACTATCCAAATATGATAACATAACTCTTCTATAGAAGCTTTTGATAACATCATGCATGTAAAATAACCATTCAATACCATGGATAATATCATAAGGTAGTATCTATATCAAGAAGATATCCCAATGATCTTGATGAGGCCCAAACATCAGTCTACATCCTCGAAAAATATCTGATAAGCTAGTCTGACCACTAAATGGTGGTCTAAACACTATAGGCATGGACAACCTCTCTATGTCTATTCTAATAGAATGAACTAGAGTATGTGAAGTGGAGGAGTTCAAAGCTCCCAAATCAAATAAATCCCAACAAAAGTAAAAAAAATTGATTGTACCTCGAACGATCTCTGGCCTTGCTAGAACCGATTCCTATACGACATCCATCTTCCCTTTCTCAGATTCTAATACCCATAATAAAGACCATATCCACAACCATTATTTTCTAGAGGTCCTTGAGGAGAACCCTGAGGTCAGTCAACTCCAGCTCTATTTCCCCTTAGTAGACCAGGAGCCTATTATACCTACTACTGGAATGGCCTAGTTGAAAGCTACTCCTGAGGAAGGCACTAAACATAGCCACATCCACACTATTGAGCTCTAATTTTTGTCAGTCACTGACTCTATAGATTACCACAAACTCTATAGATAAAAAACATATGCCCTATGCCTCTAGGATAGGCTTTAGGATGAGAAGGTCAAAACTGGAACTGATAAGGTCAACTCCCCTTCAGTGAGAACCTTAAAGGTCTATGCGCACAAGACCTTATACCGATATACTATCCCTTTGATGAACCGTACTATCTCCGGACTCATGGATGAGTTCCTCAAGAGTTCATCTGATCAATGAATTCTACTTTATTATGGACCTCTATGTATGTTAGTAAGGTGAAGGGAGTAACTTCATACTGGATAGAAGGACAAAGTGCCTCCCTTAATCATCTCACCTAAGACTCCTCATACAAAAAATATTCCTGCATAAAATCAAATGAGTTTCCTGAACATGATCCCCAACTATCGTACTGATATACATCCCTACCAGAGGGAGAGTAGCTCCTGCCTCTTCTCAGCCTTCATGGTCGAGGAAAGGAATTATGCCTGCAAATCCATCGCAGAATTAAACCACAGGATGTAAACATCTTTCCTTTGCCCAATGTAAATCATAAACTAATGAAACATATCTACCCACATCCGGCTCATTTCCAGGGGAACCCAGTGCTTTGTCTGGTCCTAGGATAAAGAAGAAAGTGACCATATGCTCCCCGAGCCAACTCTTTTTCTCCATGTCTGAAATTTTGCCCTCATAATTTCCCATGGACATCTACATGAAATAATGATGTTACTTTTTCCACTAATGATCCTCCCCTAATTAGTCAACCTTCCATTGATTGATCGGTTTATCCTACTAAGATTCTGTTTCTTGTACTCCACACAGATGACGACCGGGTTCCATAGCATGATTGGTAAATAAATAACTACTAAGCCTAAGTAGAATGGAATTTTATTTAGTATTTATTGTAACTTTGTTAATTGTTTAATTATTTCAAAATACCAAAAACTGATTATTTAATATAAAAATACATGTCATTATGAAGCAGGTAACTTTCCTAGAGTCTCAACCCTGCAAATGGTGCAATCTCACTTGGTCATTCGGTATTCTTATAGTCCTTGCATTAGATTAATGGAGCCTAAAATCACATGTCCTAGGTGGTCTTCCCTACCCTATTTCACACACAAATATCACCAAACATTGTTTAGCTAGAAACTCATGTAATCCACACTGTTTTAACTACAAACTTCATCATATCTCTCATCCAACACCTTTGATATGATTCTATCACAACGCGACTTATTCAAATAAGAAATTGGAGGAATAGTTCTAGGAAATTCTTTATTCATGATGAAGGAGATATAATGACCCTCGAGTCCCACCTTCAATAGGCACTGGGGTGGCGAATAGCATCAAGGATATGCATATATCCTCATAAATTGGTAGGAATTAACCATTTTAAAGAAAACATGATTGGGAGATAAGATTATCCATAAAAATAACTCCAAGGACTATGTAATGAAAAAACAAAAATCCATCCCACATTCATGTTCTTAAAATAAATCAGTCGGAAAGGTATAATAATACACCAAAGTTAGTACCAAAAAAACAAGCTATTTGTTGACATGAAAACTGCCCCAACATCAAATCTATAAAGGTATAGCACGGTCCATGTAATCCCCTTGGAAACTAGAAAATAGTTTTATATATGTTGGGTGAGTATGGAAGAATGCTCAATAGAAAATCAAATGTTTCTCATGTACAAGTGGGAGAATCATACTAATTCCCCTATGAGAAAATAGTTGAAACAAATAGTATCTATAATTAATACCAACCACCCCATCCACACCATGGAACACCCACTAAATAACTCTAAAAAATTAAACTACTAAGCACACTGATGATAGGTTACCCCTCCCAAAATTCATGCAGATTATCTATTATGACATCCTAACAGAAAACATCCTAATGCTCCCACCTCTTACAATCATACCACATCACAACTCACATGTAGAAACTTGGGCCACAAACCACATCACATCCTATCCCAAAGACACATGTGAAGAAAAACACATCTCTTCATGAAGACACATGGGATAACACAACTCACCCACACACACCTGGGCCTCCCAACCACAATATGCTCAACGATTATTGGGCGATAAAAAATGAAAATAGAGAGTATGGAAGAGCGGGTGGCCATTTATCCATCCCACACCTATATTTTTAAGAAGACACCTTCCCCATGACAGTGGGGGTGTTCAGATAGTAGTGATCAAAACATGTGGGGTGTGTATAGAAAATCACATGGAACTACATTATATATATATATAGGTATCAACTACTCAAACTAACCTATGGGATTTCTAAAAAAGAACCATCCTACTAGAACCACCTTTTATGATACCTCTAAATTCATGTATTTACAACAGAAATTTTCACTTATAATGTTGATAAACATTTATATTATTTATTCCATCCCAATCCAGGAAACTATCAAGAACAACTCGCAGTCGGAAACACATCCCAAACTAAATATGGGAAGAAACCATAGTAAAGAATCCCACTCCAAATTTCCTTTTATTTTAACACCCATTGAACCAATATCATCATCAAATCACATCACAACCATTAATGGAAGCCTCAATGCATACCCACACTATACACATCCCAGCCACAAACATCCATCTCCCCCACACCTAACCATCCTCAACCCAGCTGCATAAACATACCATACCCATCAATATAAAAAACAAAACTTGGTTGTAGCCTCAATGCACAAACACACTATTCCCAGCAACATAACACAACATATATGTTGTTACACTGACAAAAAATTTAATTGATTCCATAATCAATGAAACTCTCAACTATAGATTTCATTATGCCACCTATACCACCCCATACACACAACCATTTTCCGATCCACAACACTACAAAACCAACACAAGAAACTTGGTCTAACAGAACAACACACGACACATAACCACACCAAACAAGCATGGTGTATTTAGATTTAATTTAATTCATTCTATAATTTACTTTTTGATATATTTAGTGTGATCCAAGAACAAATTAAATCACGAGGAATCTATTTATTTAACTTGGTATACATGATTAACCGTATTTTTAAATTCGCATCCATTAAACAGAGAAATAATAATAAGTAGAAAACATCACCAATGTGCCTGAAAAAACCACTGACGGCCAGGATTTTTAGATGGAATACAGCTAGAACAAATCACAACATGGATCAAAGAAAACAGATAAAACAATATGATCATCATAATCAACTTCCCAACCCTTATTTATTACTAAAGTACAAAACATGATTAATTACATCCTTAATTAAATTGATTTCAAACATAATCACATGGTGACACCATTACACTGACCCCCTTATACATGAATAAAAGGGAGACTATGTGATCCCTAACTAGAACAATAGTCGAGGAAGAACTCCTCCTCGCGGCAAAAATAGTGGGTACAAAAGAATTATAAAAATATAGATAAATTCTATCAGAATGCCACAATGCAACACATTATCACTATGAAGAAGATAGGTTCTAGGCATACCAAGAGAAAATGGAAGGGTCCAAGCAAGAGAGGATCTCATTTTTAGAGATCCAGATCTTATATAAGGGAAAGAAAGCTATTTTAAAAGCCATTAATGTCCAATTGGGGTCAAGACCATGTGGAATAGCCATTTAAAAGTATCGAGAGTGTTAGGAATATAAATTTATACTTTAAATCCCTTGAAATGGTTTCAAAACACGTAAACATGGTTTAAAAAAAATAATTCAAATAAAAAATAAAAAAGGAGGGAAATTGGAAAAATGTGAAAACAATAAATGAATCACCATTGGGTGTGTCACTGATGAAAGTCACTAATGGGAGTCCATGATGCAACTCATAGATTACACATATTAACACAACTAACCAACATCATTCAATTAGGCCACTAACCAATTCCACTCATTGACACCACCCACTAACACCACCAACTGACCCCATAAACTGAGTCCATGCACCAACACCACGTACAACGACACCAATCACTGACAAAGATAATTGATAACTCCTATGGAAATCACTCACTGAATACACTTATTGATTCCATGCCCCGACACTACTCACAAACAAAACCTACCGACACCATTCAACAATTCCACTGACTAAGTCCACCTACGGGAACCACTCACTAATACCACCAACTGACACCACTCATTGATGCTACTCACTAACGCCACCTACCAAAACTACCTTCTGATTCCACTCACTGACACAACCAATCAACTCGAATTAACAACTCTACTCACCCATGCCACTCACTGATGCAACTCACTAATTCCACCAGCCGACACTACATAATGTTCTTGACTAACCATTTGGTAAAACTAGAAAATTAGAATACACTTTAAATGAGCTATCATGGCCTCCCAGAAAACTCCAACCACTAGATTTTAATAATGGAATGGACCGGAGTGGTCTGTTCCATTTCATATATGTTTTTATGATGATATTTGGATTAATGAAACATTGGGCTGATTTTTGAAAAATTAACAAGATCATAATCAAGAACAAGTATCCACATCCCCATATTTATGAATAATTTGATCAACTATTTTGAGATAAATATATTTCCAATGATTAAATTTATTCATGATATCATTAATTGTTGGTAAAAAGGAGGATATACACATGGAAATAATTCACATGTGTAATGGGTTTTATGAATTTATTTGTATTTCATTATGACTTATAAATTCTCATACTATAATCACAAATTAAATGATCAGAGACTTTAGATATTACCTTGATCAATTTTTCAAAGTATTTATTTATGAACATCTTATATATTCTATCTAGGTGGAATATCATGAAGAAATTTTGAGGAACGTGTAGAAACAAATGAGGATGGAGATGTTTTATGTTAAATTTACAATGAGTAATTTTTTTTGTCATAATTTTTCATTCATGGATCTTATAGTCTCAAGAAAAGGTATATTGATGGATCCTTTAATGGTTGATGTAATTGGGAAATGGCCTAGAAAAACCCTGATAATTGAGATCTGTAGCTTTCCTATATCGGTTATATATTACCAGTAAATTTTAGGTAATATTATAAAGGTATCTAATCCATTATCCATGTTTATATTTATGGGTTTTAAGTACCTTTGAATAAGTGAATATGACTAAATTTTAATATAGATGAAAATATAAAGGTAATCACATCTATCCTCACACTATGATGTAATGGATAAGGTTTCATGGTATTTAGTGATTTATCAAAGAAGAGTATGGAGTGGGTCCCCATAATGAATTATGTACAAATTGGTTATTCCTCAAATGATTTGAAACTTCACCATCAAAATTACTCGACTTTGGATTTGGGGATGGAATCAATAATTTTTTAATTAAAAATATAGAGGATCTATAATTATGGTTAATGATTTGATATTATTACTGATCATAAAATCATTAATAATATATTTACATATAAAGAGTTGAAATTGAACCAAATTATTTGGTTTTTATTGATTTATAATTATTATTGGCCAATAAAATATAACTATGTCAAGCTGATAATGGTGGAATGTGTCCTAATTCAAGATTTGTATAGAAATGGATCCAATATTTTAGTATTTCTAGAATTGGGAACCTAAAATCATGAAGATAGGGGATATATCATATCTTTCTCAGATAAATGTTCAAACACCCATCCATGCGAGGATTAATGAGGCATAGGAGGAGCATGTAGAATTGTTGATGATGGTGAGGAATCATTTTGAGTTCGAAAAATGATTATAATGGACTAATAATGTTCATGATGATATTATGTGTCCAATTTATTACCATAATGGATGAATGAACTTTTTTTCTTGAAATTCATAGTTCATCATTCTATATTTTTCCTTGATTTACATTGATTTAGAGAGATCTGAAAGAGTATTTCATGTGGTATAATAATAAAATGGATATTATGGAGTATGAATATATGTTCATGGTATTTCAGCATGTTAAGGTTTATAGGTACTTGTGTAACGGTATTTTATTATAATTACCCACGTAACCCCATGATATTTTATGATATATTTCTCTTCAATTAAATTTTATTTATTTGATATCTTAGTTTACTTGAAAAAATGAGATTAAAGGAATAAAATATATTATAATAGATATATTTTGCTTATATAAATTTAATATAGTGAAAAGGATATAATTATTGAGATCATCATATCAAAATATTCATAGTTTCCGTTTTATAATCTTCCAAAAAGATGAATTTTGATTGAAATGTGTAAATGATGATTTTAAAAGAAAACTATCCTTTATTTTTTCATATATTAAAATCCCCCATCTGATTTATTTCTTGTTTTAAAATTTAATTTTTTTATAATTTTTAATATAATTCAATATATACTATTTCAATTGATTTTATAAATGATTTTGGTATAGAAATTTATTCATAAATAAAAATTGATTTCTTATAAAAATAGTGTTTTCCACATTTTGCAAGTTTTTTTAAATGAATTTCTTTCACATATAGTATTTAAATAATATAAAATGGAATCATATCTGGAATACAAATAATTTATATTATTTTATAAGTCCATATTAGTTTTTGGTCATACAAATATATTTCACACTGATAAATTTTCACCACAATTATAAGGTAAATTGGTTGAATTATGGTTAAACTAATGTGAAATAGATAAAAAATCACCCATACAAATCACCTTAACATATTTTATATTTTTAGATCATCTATCTTAATATGTGATTATAATTTTGGTTTATTCGTATCCATTTTCATTGATAATTCATGATAAAATATTTTTTGTAATGAAAAAATAAAAAATATAACCATATATCATCGAAATTTCAATTATATTTTAATATAGGGATAAAAATGTATTTTTTAATTAAAAATATATATACTTTTTAGAATAATTAAATTATTTTCATGATGTAAATTTATTTATAATTATTATTTGTTATATATTTATAAAAAAGTATTATACAATGCTGAAATAGTCCTCGTAAAAGCAATAGAAAATTCAACATAATATAATTTCAAAAACATTAAGAGTAATATAAATTGTATTAATTAAGTAACCAAATGAATTTTTTAGTAAATAAAAATTTATAATTTGTCTTTAAATTGATTGTGTCTTAATTTAATGTTTTCTCAAATGTTTAAATGTCAAATTATTTGAATAATAAAAAAATCACTTTAATAGTATATTATGTTAAATAATATGTTATTTAATTACTTTGAAATCAATAAAATATTTAAAGGGTGTAGGTTGGATGAAAAATGGTAAAAAAATTTATATTTAAGCCATTTATTATTAAATTTATTATTTTTTCAAAATAATAACCCTTTACTATTGAAAATTTTGTTACTGCGGTTAAAATAAAAAATGGTTATCTAAGAGGTTAAAACAAATTATATTATTTAAAATACCACATAAACCCTTAAACATATTATTCAATGATGTGAATTCAAAAATATAATATTTTATTATTTATATTATATCTACATGGTTCCAAATACACATTAAAATAAATATATTATATTCAAATATTTTCATTATTTTCATGTGTCTCATTTCTGCTAATTATTAATGGGAACCCCTACCCTATATTGTCTACACAACTTTGAACCAAAAACATGATAAAAACTATCATATGTATTATTTAGTTCAGATTTTACAATAATTAATTGTTATATTAGTCTTAACGGACTATTCCAATTGTCATTATGATGATTTATAAAGGATTTCTAAAAACTAAGTGATAATCATTTTTATAAAATCTTCAATTTTTTTTCTTATAATTATCCTAATTCCATTGTACCATTATAAAATAATAAATTTATATAAAAAATATTGATATTTTATTATGATTATGGTACAACAATTTTTCACATGTTATCAATCATATGAAAGGTGAAAACATCGATGGTGATTATGTATGACATACTATCCCCACGAAATAGTGTAATATATTTTACAACTACAATTTAAAATTTATGGATATAAATATGTTACTAATAAATATACATGATGTATATTGCCTAATTATATTTCTAAAAATATATTATATCTCTTTCCTTTTCATCCTTCTATTGGTTAAAAAAATTAAATTTACTAATGTATATGAGTGGACTACCACCTCCACAAAGCAATGTGATTAATTTTTCATGAATTCAGTTCATTGATGATCATAAATATTTATAAAATCACAATATATGTTTTTATTGTCATGGTTAAAATAATTTATATTATGGATCCATAAACAATATTTACTGATTAAAACTACTAAATAGAAACATACATAAAAAAACAATAGTTAAAACTCATAAACAACTATTTTAATAAAGAATTATTAATGAATGAGTGTTAGAATGTTATAATTGGATAATATATTATATAATAAGTATTTATATGGTGATTTTATTTAATTTAAAAAAATTATAATTTACTATATATGAGTCTAAAATAACTTATTAGGGAGGTACAAATTTCACCAATTTATTTCATTAAAACCACATTTTGTTTATGATTTTATTATTATTGACGTTTTATTGAGAGGAATCATATTATCCATACCAAATAAACATATTTATTTTTTCATCCTCTGGTTATTTCTAGAAATTTCATGTAATACAACCATTTTCCTCTACTATGTAATTAAAATAACTGGAAAAATCTTTTTAAAAATATACATTATTTTAACTTCAATTAAAATAATAAAATTCTATATCCTTTTGTTTAAAAAATATTTCTAGGGATGTTTTTAATATTATTTGGTGAATTTTAAACTAAATTTTACCCCTATATGAATTTATTTAAAATATTTAATGTGAATATTCTTGTAAGTTTTTAAAGAATTTTCTTTTTATGAAAAGTTAAAATTACATAATTGTTTTAAAATACAATGTACAAAAAACTATTTCAACCATGGTGACAATAGTTTTCACTGAAACATCTTTTACATGATTTGAATGATATTTTCAATAATGTTTTTAATAATATTATGTAAATTTGTAGATATTAAATAAGTTATTTCAAATTGAACAATGTATTTTCCTCATGAAATGATTCAATGATATTTTAAATGCATTTTCATATTTGAAAATAACCATTATTGTCAATTGGGATACAAAATAATGATAATATATTTATTCTGTATATGAAAGGTTTTTTATGATTAAATATTGATTTTTATTATTATGGATTCATTATAGTGTTTGGTGGACTTAAATGGAATTTTTGAGTGTGAGTCTATTTGATCATTATAAATATAGGGTATGTATAGGAAGTGCAAGTGATTGGTGGGTCATAACTATAGATATCATCTTGATGCATCGACAATCCTCATGTGTCAAAAATGAATGCATGCTATATTATATAGTTACACTTTTTACTTTTATATATATTAATAATGATATTAGGGATGAGATTTCAAGACATTAAAATTCAATATATCTTGGGTGATAGTAATTTATAGTGATTGATGGAAATAATGCATTTCCATGATTAATAATTTATTTTTCTATATCTAGTTGTATTATATATTTGTATTTTCCATGTATGATTTTTGAACTAGTGTTTTTTAATTAATGACGTGTTATTTGATTACGAACTCTTCTGTGTTCATTATTCATTATATAATCATGATAACTTATGATGTATGTAACTATTAATGAAAATTTGATATCACACTATATTTGTTTTCCTTTAAATTAGATGTGAAGAATGAGATTTCAACCTATGGGACTTTGTGTGGATCTTGGTAGGATATTTCAATGTAATATTGGATCCAACAAAAAATTAAGTAGGTGGTTATTACTCAGGGATGGTGATCCATGAGTTATCCATATTTATATCTCTTAAGGGGAATTTGTATTTGGGATATATGAGAGACCAGAAAACCTGATGAAATAACTAGAAGGGGATAGGTCACACCTAGAGCCGGATCGATCGGTGCCCTTAAAATAGTCATGACATTTACTTCTTTCCTAATTCTAATGAAACACATATTCTCCAAGGTATTTCTAATCACTCTCGGATCCATGTTGATCTATGAAAAAAAAGGAGGTGGAAACTTCATCCTGTCCAAAAGATGGACCTCTGACCCCTATTATCATCTGGTCATTCTATCATCATTGAAAAAACCTACATAGAAATGTTTGGGGATAGGTATCTGAAACATGATGAGGTTTCCCAATGGTTTTCTTTAAACATGTATAAGGAACCTACCTCCTCACGTTTATGACTTGGAATTGATAAAAATATAGAATTAATAGATAAATTTTAAGTTTGAGAATAGCTAGGATGAGGTTCACTACTATCCTCAAGTTTAGAAAAAAACTACCTATAATGAAAGATCACAGAACATAAAATTTTGTCTTTTGAGAATTAAATAATTAAATGGATTAGTGATGGTTATAAGAAAAATGTGTATTTTCATGTCAACATAAATTAAAATAAATAGATTTACAATATTAATATTCTCATAGAGGATAGTACCTTCACTAATGATCATGACGTATAGAAAAGAATAGCTAAAATTCACTTCATGTCTCTTCATATGTATATCAAAACTCACAATTCTGGAGGATACACAGGGATAAATGAAGATATCTTCGACACCACCCCTCATGTGGTGTCATCCAATGATATTATTTAATTGGTTTTAGTTCTAAAAGAACAAGATATTTATGTGGTTGTACATGATAGAAACCTCAACAACATTCTATGGCTATATAGTTCTTGTAGATCCTTTTATTTCATGTTCTAGAAACTAGTCAGTATTTATCCCATGAAAGTGGTTTTGTACTAATTTCATTATGGAAATTTCTCTGACATGGCAAGAACCACTTCCCAAGTTCTCATTAGAAAAATGAATGTGCATTTTTCTTTAAAACATTATAGTCCTATAAGATTGTATACATTCCCATAAATGGGTTTTCCAAACATGATTAATAAAAAAATTCCTATTACACTCACTGATGGTCTTCCAACAAACAAAATTTTTCATGTGTAGATTGATCAAAGGCACCGTCATTTTGTCCCAAGCGATGATGGTAACATAATCCAAATTGTTATTGGCTCAGATGTCCTTATCTAGTTGTAAATGGAAAAATCCTATTTTGGGTAATAATTATCTTTCATTATAATTTTAATTTCACTCATTAGAATCTCGAATATGATTACTGATATTTTGTTCTTGTGATTTATCTCTTCTGTGGATATCAATTTCATTCATATGGAACAACTGTGGATTCTTAAAATCAATATGGGGGTTAAGGAAAGGAGACAATGTTTGTCTAAGAATGTTTATATTGACACAAGATACACTAATTAAATATTCCAACAGGAGATTTAACAATGGTTGTGCCATTTGTTTGGGGGAACACCTCATTTTTATAATTAATCCCACCTCATATTTTCAAATGAAATTATCATTTTTTCAATAGAATCAAGAATTATATTCATATAATCTCCAAGATTTTCCATGATTAATTCATATGAAGATAATAGATCATAAAAAATAGGAAATCAGTGTATTTATTTCTAATAATTTTTTATATAGGAGGCTTAATGAATTGAAATCCTCTCTAGATATCTACCGAAGGGTATTTTCCATGGAATGTCTCAGTACTCCAATATCCTTATAAATAATTTGTATTCACAATATTAAAAGGATATTTTCTATGATTACAACATTTATCAATAAACAGTAGGGAAACTTGTTATATATCGTTAATGAATTGACCATATTTAATAAAATATTCTCCTCTATTCCTTGGAATATTTTGTCATCTCTCAATGTTTCAAAGCCCATTATCTCAGGAATTTAAAACATAATGTATTAATTTATAATATATGTTGACACAAAGGTTATATAACACATGGATTCGTGGGAGGTCTCGATATAATAGACATGTGGGATGGTATAAATGTTAGGACCATTTCAGGAATGATGCATTCCCTATATGAAAAATAGAAATACGAATTCATCAAGGAATACATCTTATTTGGAAGGTTCATTGGACACAATAATGGAACTGATTTGGGGTCATAAAATGGAATATAATATACATTCTGGTGCATGATTAAAACTCACATATATTTTCTTGAGATCCATAGGAGTCGAATCATTCTTTAGGGTGATATCATCTTATGGATTCAAAAATAGGTTACAAAAATAATTAAATTTCCTCGTTTTCCAATGATTGATATATCATTTAAGGAAGGCATTAAATACCCGAACTTCATCGAAGATATTATAGAAAAGGATCACTCTGGTGTTCTTTATTTTATTATGATATCCTGTGATATTGATAAATGAATTTCTACAATTTAATCACTATGATTTTTCACTATTAAGTAATGTCGTATGGTGTCATAAATTACATTCAATATGAATGTCTATGGTGAAATTATTATTTTTATGTTTATCTCCACTATGTTCAAATTCATTTCATGTAGCATTCGGGATAATTCATTGTCCACTAATGATAATGTCCAGTGCAATTTTATTAAACATACTTCTAGGTAAAATTACTACGTTGAACCATGAAAAGAAACCTCACAACACCTTTAATTCAAGAGAAAACGGGTAGGATGTTTGTGAAGCATATTTTATAATTTTGTCATGTCTCTTCCCAGGAGATAATGGGGACAAACATACTTGATCTTTGATTTATTCTATAAGAAAAAAACTGTGATAAAAAGGTGACAATTATTATTTTTATATTAGGATAAAGAACATTATTGTAGGTGAGAAATAAATCCTAGTTTTAGTGGATTTCTTTCTCAAGGATCACTATGGTTTTCAAAAATAGTTGCATGATGATTGACCTAGTTCATCCAGTTCTACACTAAGCTGATTTCCCCTCTCTTATATTCATCATTTCTATTAGGATAACACTTATTTCTATTCCCATACCATTCTTTAGGTGATATATATACACAAAACCCCCCATAAAATAGGGATCAATATCAATATATATGGTTCGTCTAGTATGGGTGCCATATGGGGAGGTGGTATAATGAGTGACTATAGAGGATCCACCATAATTTACATTGTGACCTTCTTTGGGATTTGTTACTCTCTCTATGATTAATCTAGTTTCATATTAATATTCTTTGAGTTGTTTAGTAAGAAAAACATTGGGCTTGATGAATTAGAAATAGACATAGAAACACTCCATAATTTCATGTATGGCTAGGACCCTATCCTTTGTAGTACCGCCTACTAAATATTAATGTGTATGATATTCATAAATAATGAAATAGAAACCATTCCCACATAGTGAGAGGTGAATATATCATCTGATTACCTTTCATTCAAGGTCCCAAAGGTTGGTTAAATTACATTTTTTTCTACTTAAGGAAATTTTCCCATTGAATATTTGAATATTATTTGAATTATTCTCTACAAAAACATTATTTTATACCCATATTATACTTTGTGATTTTCTTAGTCATGGGTTTCTAGAATATGTTTCAAAATATTAATAAAATTGTATTTCAGTAAAGAATAAATTATAAATATTTTGTTTTAGAGACTTCTAAATTGACCAATAATGTGTGGTGAGATCCCTTTTACATTTTACCCAAATAATAAATTAAACTCCAGTTCATGGTTACTATAGTGGGATTATCTATAATTGGGTTAAGATATATTTTAGAATGATCCTTGGGAAAATTATTGTAAATATATATTTCTAAAATAATAATTTATATAATCTCTTCAATTATTTAAAAACATTCACCATTATAGTGATTAATAATTTTTGTCTCAAAATTCACAATAATATGTATCTTACTCAGCCAATGACATTGCTTAGTGGTGTACCTATAGAATAAAAGGAAATAGGTATCCATATTCAATGTAGATATTTCCCTATAATGAAAAACAATACATTTGGGGTTGGAGTTTATCAAATCCGGACTATATTATTCAAGCTAATTAAGGTTGTGATAAATAACATAGCTCTAATGGAACAACATTTTTTTCTACAATGCGACTCTCCTAACTTGGGTTACTTCAAGTGAATGAAGCCTCCATAATTTAATAGAACTAATAATATATAAATTGTTTAATGACATATTATTCCATAGAAAAGTTATTTGGGATTTGGGATGTAATTAATGTTAAATGATTATTATGATAGTGTTTTTTATAGGATATTCCATTCCATGGTGTTCATTTATTAATAACAAAAAAGAGGTGGAATAAATAAAAATAAGGAAATAAAGGACATTTAATGTGTTCTTGTTTGAGAAAAACATCACTCTAGAAAATTGAGTTGAAATATAGTGGAGTTTTATCAGATTAATTAATAAAGAAGACTAAATGGTAGTAGAGTAAAAGGATAACATTAAATTATTAGTATGAAATGTGGTATAATGCATTCATAGTTTTGAAAATATAATATTGACCATTTATTTAAAAGGATCAAGACTACTCTCAAATGGGAACAAGTTCTTTGCATGGTTTCATCCCATAATTATTTAATTTGATGTTCCATCATGATTTAAAAATAATTTTATAGGTAATATATTATTATGTAAAGTCGAGACAATGAAGAATCTGGTTGATCCTGATGAAAAAAATAAATTTTCAATGAATAATAAATGGAATAATAGATTTTCAATATATGATAACTGTGGAAAGAAACACTTATGAATAACTATAACTATAATAAAATAATTTTGTATGTTAAGAGAAATTGGTCATAAGGATTTTTAATTCATGGTAAATAATTAAACCACCACACTCTAATGTATAAGTTGAAATGAGATGGGTAAATATTTGAAAAAAAATTCCATGTTTCAAGGAACATTTCCCAAGATGAACCTTAGGGAAAAATTCAACGCTATTGAAATTACAACCAGTATATAGGGAGTACCCATGGAAGTGATGAAAGGTATAATTATTTTACACCGAAAAAGGAAAAATATATTTTTTGAACAAGTTTCTAGTGAGTATTATTTATGAGGAATTTTCTATGTGCACCACAAAAACACCTCCATGGACCGGTGATATGTTTTTAGTGAAAACAGATAATTGTATCATGATTTTATCCCATGTCTATACATCACATCCATTAGTGGATTTGTATAAATACAATATTTAAAAACATTTTATTCTTCCTTTAGTTGAATTTAATGTAAATTTTGGAATTTATTGTATATATCTTTATAGATCCCATATTATTTTTTAGGAAGAGAAGTTATATTAGATATTTTGGACAAACAAATATGTTTCTTACTAGTATGAGGATGAACCATAACACAAAAAATAAATTACATTCATAATTTTAGTTTTACTACTCATTCCTATAGATATATATGTAATATGGTTTTGGAAAATCTCAACATTTAGGATATACTTATTTTATGGTAGTGTTTTATTCTTTTTAAGAAGATGTTCATAATCTTCAATCCAATCATGAAGTTGAGTTTTCAATTGAACCCATAAATTGTTCTATACCTATTTCAAATAATCCATATATAATTTCTGTGATTTATTTTTAGGAATTAATGAGTAATATCTAGAAAAATATTGATAATGGATTTATATTACATATTGTGTGACATTGGGGTTCAAATATTCTATATGTTAAGAAGAAATGTGGGTCAATGAATCATTTCATTTATTATCAAGAGAATCACATGATCACTATATTAGAAAAAATATTTTTTAATTAGTTGGTAAAAGAATTTAGACCAGTATATATCCATCATTTAACATAAATCTAAATATCATTAATTGAGGTTTAATAACTATTGTATAACCAATACATCCTTTTGTTTGACGTATGGTCATTTTACGTTTATAGTGATTCCATTTTCACATACCAATTCTCCCACTGTCATTATAGGTTTAATGAATATGGCCTTTAGAGATTACCTCGATCAATTTTTATTAGTGTTTTTAGAGAATAATATTTTTAATATAAGATAATGTATGATCATGAAAAAAAACTGAGGGTTTCATTGAAGAATCATAAAATGATTAAATTTTATGCTAAATTTAACATAACTAATTATTTTCATCATAATGTTTTGTTATTTGGGAATATAATCTCCATCTAAGTTATATTGGGTGATACTTCATTGATTTATGTTATTATGAAATGTCACAGACCATATATGATAAATGGGATCCATATCTTTCATATGTTGGTAAGATACTAATGTTGATTTGTAAGGAATTAATTATATAAATCATGATTATTGTTAAAGTTGAAATGAATGTGTTCAAAGTTACATTTTATATATGAATGTGTGGAAAATTTCAAGGATCTAAAATTAAGGATGGACTATGCCCCTATTCATAAAATATCAAATAATGTTTAAAGGGTTTTAATATTTAGTGATATATTTCATAAGGGACTTTTATGAGTACACATTTATAATTCTATGGTGATATATTATGCGTAAAAATAATTAAAAATTCATGAGTAACGTTTCTAGGATATTTATTTTGAGTTTTCATTGGTTATTTTTTTATTTAAAATTTTGAATTAAAATATTTTTTGTTAAATATATGAAATAACTATTCATCATAAAGAATTAATGTATATATATATTCACAACTAAAGAATTGAATATATTCTAATTGAGTTTTTTTGAACTGATTAAAAATTATGAATGTTTTGTATACTACCCCCTATTAAAGAAAAATATGTGGTTGATGCTCCAAGTAGGAAATATCATGATATTTTTACCATGGATAGGAATGATAGAGGTCAAATATCTTTCGATTTACAAAATATGGATATAGAATTCATCACAAATATTAATATATTATTGTTTTACATTTTGAATGTTCAATAATAAACCCATTTGAGGAATATATAGGCGAATGGGTAGGATTTAAAACTTTATAAGAAGGTGAGGAATGTTCCTATTTGCATCTATGAATATATTTTAATGATATTATTTAGGTAGAGTGTATGTGGCATGTTGCTACTAGAATTGAAGATTGAGTTATTATATGAAGCTCAAAGTTTATGATCTTCTATTCATCGTAGATGTTTGATGAGGTATAGATATCTGAAAGTGTATTTCTAGTTGGATAATAATAAGAGTACTATTATTGAATATATGTCATGGTGCTCTTTATTTCATCAAATTAAGGATGTGAGATAGATGTATAAGGGGATGTTACAACTATTAGCTATATTAAAATGGAAACTTTAAAACATTACCAAGGATTTATTCATTGGACTTCAAAAAATTCAAAAGACTATAATGGTACTTTGGATATAATTGATATCCATATAATGTCAGCACACATCATTTATATTTGAGAAAATATCTATCTTAATAATCATACTCATTTAATAATTAAGTAAGTTCTGAGATTTCAAGGACTACCACTCTCTTTCATATAAGATGGGTATCCAATGATTTCCTCATTTTTTTAAAGATTTATTCATTTGGATTTGGAAATAGAGTTGATTTTCAGAATTAGTTATCATTCATATCCAAACATTAACAATAATAGGATCACTAATATCTATAAGATATATAACGAGCATGTTATATTTATTTCAAAGGTTGTTGTGATCAACACCTTCTATTTTTGAAATTTTCTAACAAAAATATCATACTCCCAATCATTGAGATGGATAATTATAATGATAAATATTGTAGGAAGTGATAAAAACCAACACTCTATGATGTAGTGGCTGAATGAATGATTTTAGGACATAATCATGATAAATAAAGGTTAGATAATGATATAACTATTCAAAAACACATAATAAAATAATAGAGTAAATAAAAATTGCATTGAAAATAATCACTGAGATATAGAGTTTGATTTTGATAATATGATATTCATATTAAACTATCCTTGAAGTATTGTTATTATATTTTTGAAGAAGGTAAATAAGATACCTATATATATAGGTCTACTTTAAATTCATGATCATATCAAGATAATTAAATATCTTTGGGGTTTTCCACAAAATATCTCTCATATTCAAGGTGTATTCCATATACTAATTTTAAGAATGTACATAACAGACTGTTCACATGCACTAAACTCAATTATCCTGCAAATAGAGAAAAACCAGTCTTATAAGAATAATTAGTGGTGATTTTAGATCATATATAAAAGGTGGTATAAAACTAGTCTAATCACATTTGAAATATTTTTGGGAAAAATCATTAAATTATGGAAGCTACATGGGAATCTAAAAATATAATGAAATTGAAGAGTCATTATCTATTTTTATTAGAGAGATAAAATTTCAAGGCAGAAATTATTATTAGGGGGTGGTAGAAGATAACACCCTGATTTTTATGATATATTTCTATTTAAATAAATTTTATTTCTTCAAAGAATGATTTATATGAAACTCCTAGTATATATGAACCACATATATTGAAGTTATTTTCTTATAATTTTATAATTTAAATATTATAAAATTTATTCCATTTTTGAAATCATAATTTCAAAATAGTTCTATAATGAATGGATATTAATTTAGAGAAAATGCTTTTTGGTTAAATAATTTAAATAATGGTTTTAAAGAAATCTGTTTTTTAATATGTATTATTCTTCAATCGATGATTTAACATCGATTGGTTTTAAAATATGAATAGATTATTTTTTAAAAATATATTTCAATATATACATTAAATGAAAATTATACTTTTTTTTGTATAAAAATAATTTTAGACATAAATAAAATATTTTAGAAAATATTTTTTTCATATGGATACATGGGTTAATTTTAAAATGATTTCATACCACTTATTGAAATTGAAACATATTAAATCTATAGAATATTTAGAAATATAATTATTAAAATTATTTTAAATATTTGAGTTAATTTTTGGTTCTATTTATTTTTAAAAGAAAAAAAGAATTTGTCATCATTGTAAAAAATGTAAATCATATTAATTATGGTTAAATAAAATGTTAGAAAGGCATAAAAATCAATTTAAATAATCAATTTACAATATATAGTTAGTTTTTTCCTCCATACACGTCTACTTTTCTAATTTAGGTCAAGTTGGATAAATTTTATTTTTTAATAACCTATATATTATTTTAGGTTAATAAAAATACAATATCAAAGTATTTTTATTTTAAATTTATCTTATATATTAACACATGGGGAAAAATCTTTTGTGTATAAATATTATTATTTTTAGAATAATGAAATTATTTTCACTATTTAAATTTTTTAATAATTTTTTTATTATATAATTAAAAATAATTTTGGTATAACACTAACACACTGCTTGTGAACGTATGAGAAAAATCAAATTAAAAAATTAAAAAAAATATTTTAATGTATTTTAAAATAATTATGTGGAAAAATGATTTTTATAGTTAATAATAATGATTTTATGGCTATATAAAACATATTTCAAATCCATTTCTTCTTGACTTTTTAAATGTCAAATTATTTGAATAGTAGTAATAATGACTTTAATTTAATTTTATTTTAAAATATATTTTATTTAAATTATTGAAAAACTTAAAAATATATATTTAGGAAATGTATGATGTTAAATAGTATAAAATTTCATCCTAATGAAATTTATATGCAAATTATTAACATATAAGATAAATTATAAACTTTTAATATTGAAATAGTCATTACGACGATTAAAGTTAAATTTCATTAACTAATGGGTCAACTAATAAAATAAGGATTAAAATACAACATAAACCTATACCAATATTACAATTTGATGTTTTTCTTAACCATATTGAATTATATTTTCTAAATAATGTCCACATATTTCTAATTAAACTAGAAAATAAATTTATTATCCTAAAAAAATTTATTAATTCATATTGTGTATTTTTCTTCTATTATAGGAGGACACCCCTCCTCTCTATTATTTAAAGCACCTAAATCCTTTTATAATGAAAAAATTCCTATGTATTTTATCAAATTACTTATTAATGATTTATAGGTTCTTGAATTCATTAAATACTAGTTCATGCCTCTCGGACTACCAAATAGGATGTAATCCTTTTTATGAAAATTTAAAATTAATTTTTTATTATACATTCTCTATAGAATTTTCATTATCCCAAAATATTCAATATAGTTCCATTAATATTCTTATATATTTATATTATTATGTTAAGTCCAGTTTATACAAATTTTCTAACCAATAGAATGAAAAAACATCGCTCATGCATTCATACGACTTATCTTCTCCACGAAACGATGTAATTCATTTTTCATCACTATTTTTTATCAATGGTTTTAAATATATAATTAATGAATATATAATTACATATATGATATTTATGATATGATAATATAATTTTAAATTAAATATATCATATTAATTTTTATTCTTCTATGCGTTAGATAATTATAACGATGCTCAAGTTTTTGTGTGGACACCCACCTCCCAAAAGTGATATGAATCATTTTTCAGGTCAACTATTCATGGATGATTATAAATATGTATATAATAATTATATATTATATCTATATAGTTATTATAAATATTTATATCATTCATACATTATAAATGTTAAAGGATTCAAACAAATGAACCAAAACCCACATTAAAAACAATAATGTTAACCCTCGAAAACATCCATTTTAAAAAATATTAACTAATAAATGAGTGTTGGAATGTTATAAGTGGATCATATTTGATATTAATATTTTGTATATGGCTCTTTTATAGATTTATAATATATGAAATATTATTATTCTAGATTTCAAAATCACATATATGGAATGTAGAACATTTTGGAAGGGAATTGTTTTACCATCTCATTTTATTTCATGGTGGATTATACTTGAATTAAAAAATTTTCAAATTATATCATCATTAAATAATAAAAACGTTAAATTCATTCTAAATAATTTTTCATAAAATTTTCAATAATATAACCATTTTTAATTCATGTGTACAAAACATTATGTGGGACATTTTTAGAGAAAAATTGATTTTATTACCTCTTTGTTCGAAAATGTTTTCCTCATTATCAATTATTAATTTAAAATGATTTGGGGATGTTTTTTGTTTTCTAATATTATTACTTAAAATAATATTTAACCATTTTTATATTTATATAAAAAATTTCAAATTTAAAATTCTCTTCCATCTCATTATGAGATACTTTTTACCAAAATTATTAATATAATTTTTGTTTTATTGTAAACTGCATGAATGACATTTTCTACCACCATGAATAAAATTTTCATTGAAACACCCATTAAAATATTTTATTTTAATTTTAATTTGTTTCCCAAATATTCTGGAGTAATTTTTAAATTAAATAAGTGATTTTTAAATTCAAATTTTATTTCACTAAAGAAATAGTCGTGTTTTATTTTAAAGGTACTTTCATCTCCGACAACATCCATTAATTATATTGGGGTTATGATTAAATAAAACCATAATTATTTATTATTGGTATATTTTATGATTAATAAATATTGGTTTTTAGGATTCCTAATTAAATATGGATAAATTTTACTTATTTGTAATTTATGGTAATATAATCAATTGGTCATTCAATATATGTGGAATGCATAGTATTTTTAAGTGATTAATATGGTATAATTATAGATATCCCTAGATGCATAGATGGGAATAAGGATAAGTAAAAAATGAAATATAATATTTAATGGGATTTCATAATTATACCCAACTATTAAGAATAATATTTTGTGAGAGGCCACAATGATATGATTCCCGATATCTTTGTCATGAGGTATTGATCATGAATGTCCAAAATTATGAATTTCATTCATTGTGAATTATATTTTCATTTTCAACATGTCCACTATATTGATATTAGATATGGAATCTCATAGAAATTATGTTTTTGATAGAATGGAATGTGTTCAATTATAAACTCATCCTTGTTGATAATTTTTTATTTACATAGGAATTATTCCATAATATTTAAATCTTAATGATAATGCGAGATCGACCAATATTTTTTCATTTCCTTATGATATGTAGAAGGATATGTTGAATGATATCAAGGTTTTAAGAATGTTTCTTATGACATGTTATTAAAAATATAATTTAATATGTGAATCATGTACGTATACGGTTTTACAAGATTAATTAGCAGATTAAATATTCATAGTGATAGCCGATATATATTACTTTTGTAATAATGTAAACACTATATCTATATTACTAAATTTAGGGCTTCTATAGTGCATACAAGAATGGTAATGGGAAAAATTGTAATTTATCCGATTATTGGAATCTCCAAATAATCTAAAGGGTATAATGATATTCAGGTTATATTCAATCTCCTTAGAAAATTATTAAATTTCATTGAAATATGTCAGAAATTATCACTTTATTAGCATTAAAGGATGTACATTAATGAAGTAGTTAGGTTTCATAGAGTAACACATTATATTATATTTGATCTAGACTTGAGGATTACATCAATGTTCTAGAGAATAATTTTGTTACCACTAAATACTTAGTTGATATTTATCACTATTTATCATCATCAGACTGATTCCCTAAATGAGAATACTATTCAAAATAGTATTTGTGTGTTCAGATCCTATTCTATGGATTTTTATGGGGGTTGTTATAAACAACTTTCTCTGGTAATTTTTTATTTAAACAATTTCTATAAATTTAGTATTCGTATGGATAATTATGAAGTCCTTTATAGAAGGATGTGTTGATCTCTAATATGATATGATGAAGTCATAGAAATAATGTCATATTTGCATACATTATCTATGTAAATGGATGATAATGTTAGATAAATTTAATAGAATTGAAGGGAATCTCATAGTCTATAGAATATTTTTCTTGACAATAAAATTTGAGATATTGAATTTAATGTTATTGAAATGGTATTCATATGAATATATATATATATATATATATGGATGTAGTTTGAAAGAGCTTATATTTAACACACAATATTTAGCAATCTATTAAATAGGGATAGAAATAATACAATACCAAAATATTGTGATTACTATAGTATATGTGTAATTAGATTCATAGTGTAATCACATGAATCATGGGTATAATGACATTATTTAGGAACTCCAAAACAAGCTTTTAGATTCTACTAGTCTTCTATAAATGGTTGGGATGACTGTCGGATATATACAAGAATAGTGTGTGATATAAAGCCTAATGTGGGAATTCAATTCCCTGACCCAAGTTACCTAGACTCAGTGAATTATTATATATCATTGGCATGATCAAAAAAGATCAAGTCTCGAAAGACTGATTAGTTTAGTAGCCTTGGAAGAACTAAATACATTCAAAAAGTTTACATTACATCATAAAATGAAAACTAAAACAACAACTTGTCTCCACACTCATATCTCCTCATACTATCCCTGCAGTTCCTTCATAAAACACTTCTTCACATCCTAGTAAATATAAAACTTAGAAAGGGGTGAGCTCAAATGTCCAGCAAGGATAACAATATAGCAGAAACTTTCATAAATAAGCATAAACATTTAAGGAAATGTATAAGTAAAACAAAATACGTTTAAACATGAACTTCAGCATAATATGGAAAAGATAAAATTAAATAATTCCATTTACTTATTCACATGGATATTCTACTAGTCAAATAATCACATTCAATATTAATAATAACTTTCACAATGATGGAATGCATAATGCTAGACTATCATAGCCACATAGTCAACGACATGTGCCAAGACTACAAATAAGATTTTGTCAAGGCCTTGTACCAAAACACTGGTTTGTCTCATGAGACCTACTGATGCATCAAGGAGCTATAGTGGGCTCCACCCGTCACTTATTATGTCTAATACATTCCTCATATGAACAGGTTTAAACATAACATAAACATTCATATTAGAACTAGAATACGAAATGTGAATACTTACTCCATAAACCATAAATGGTATAAAAAACACATCCACAGTCAAACATATCACAAGACCTTCAATACACTATGGAAGTTTTGTATCATAATAAATAAACTTCAAATAAACGTAAAATACATCAAAGGATGTTGACATAGATGAACTCAAAACTATTTGAGAGAAATATATCTTTTTTGGAAATCATTTAAAAGTCACATAATTATAAAATAAAACATTTACTTTGAAAATTTTCTTATAAGCATGTAAGGGATGCTTCTACGATTTTATAATGGTGGAAAATAGTCGCACCCTCTATATAAGTTAAAAAAAGACATTCTTACCTTAATTCTATCGAAAAGGTTAAAAAGTACCTTGTTTGGTAAATGATAGAAACATTACTTTTTAAACATATTATAAAAAGTCAACAAGGGTATAAATTAATTTAACCCATAGTCTGTAAAATATTAAGAATGATTTGAAATACATTTTTAAGAAACATGGATGTGGATGAAAAAGAGGTCCCAGTAGATAATTACGTATAAACAACATCAAATAATGAAGAGATTGTGAAATAACCCCTTACCTTGTACTTTTCCTTGGTTGAGGGTAGGTTAACCTCCTTTATAATGGTGAAATAATTGTTATTAAATTATACAATAATCCTATACATTAATATCATATCATATATGATATTTTAACATTTTTTGTTAATAATATCTTAGTATTATCATTGTTTCGGGTGTTAACTTACTCGTTTTCGTTTATATGTTTTGTTACATAAGCTGTTTTTTATGGATAGGTTGTATCTTATTCATATACATAATGATATCAAGTCCTTAAAAAATATTTTTAATCATAAAATGAGAAATAGACTTGAATGGATATGATGGGGAATGAATCTCATCGCGTTCGTGGAGACGGTAGTCCGTACATACGCACGAGTGACAATATCAATATTTTGATATTAAAATAATATATAATTGGATGATATATCATATATAAAGAATCATTATCAGGTTATATTTATTATTAACATTAATCACACATCATTATTATACCCATACAAAAAATGATATATTGAATAACAATTACACCACGACGTGGAGACGATAAATCGTACTTATGCATGAATGGGGACATGTAATTCAATGGATTGATAGAATACTGAATATGGTTGTACCATATTTATAATAACATCAAATTATATATATGATACTGGATTTATTATTCTAGAATTACAATAACAAAGAATGAAGATGTTGAAGAAGAAAGGAACTTGAAAGAGGGTGGTGAAAACATTACCTCTTGTGCGGGTTATTCCTTTTGATTTGATTAAAAGGGCTCTTGAAGTTGGCTCTCTGACTAAATTAAGGAAATTAGGATGAAGTGAGGGATGTTTAGAAGATATTTGGGTAGGGGTTGGCAGATTCAAAAGGCTATGAAGGTTTGAATTAGAGAGAAGGGGGAGTTCCCTTTTATAAGAGAGGTGAGGGGACCTTTAGAATACCTAGAAATATTATTTTATAATAAATTCATATTCGGTTTAAAATGGATCCAACATTGATTATTTAATGATTATGGTGGGGATGGGTATAAATCCTTTCAACCAATATATTTTAGATAGGATTTGGTCACTATATTAACCTTATCATTTATATTTAACTCTTAGTTAAATAGTCCGACATTTACCATGTCTCTTTGTATTTTTATATTATATAGATAATAAACATACTATATACCTCCAAGAGACCCCCAAGTGGTACATTAATGATAGAAATATCATTATATAAGTCCTTTGGACGAAAATTATAATTTTAGTAATAGCATATCAAATAATAATATAATATATGTTTTAAAAACTCTTTTATGTCAATTTTGACACTGTTGGGTATTTTGTTTTTGATAATTTTATAAAAGCATTATTACTTAAAAAAATTATATAACCAATCCTAATATGTCATATTAAACTAAAAAATTATTGTAATTCATAAAAAGTCTCAAATTACATTTATTTTGATATTTATAATATCAATTATTTTAATATTTCATTAATTAGGTAATTACTACATCACCATTGTGTCATAAAGAAATTAAATTATTTAATGTCTAAAAATTATAAATAAAATACGATAATGTAGGAAATCATTTTATATTTCTAATGAATATTTATAATATAATTTATTTTATGTATCACCCTATATTGAAAATGTTTTAGTAATTAAACCTTGATTTTTACTCTTTTAACTCTTCTTTGAATTAAATAACAATAAATGTCCTAATCTAATACAAGTGGACCTAAATGATAATATTTTATTCCTAAGGTTGTTTTTCGTCTATATACACTTGTCCAATAGAATTAGTACATGTGTTAGGGTAATATTAATATCATTTTACCCTTAATTACCCTATTTACTTTTAACCATGGTAAATAAAAGTAAAAAGTCACTATTCTCCAAAAATTATTTTTATCTTATTAACCAAATTTTACTCCTTGATATTAATCGTGTCTCTCTTATTTTTTAAATTCCACTCATAGACGTGGTAAAATTAAGTTTTTTGTGAATTTCCAAATTATCCTAGGAGGTGGGTAAAAGACGGTGAAAAGTTTCATAAAATTTTTATATATCTCAAATTATTGTAAACTAACTCCAACGAATTACAGTGAACTTATATAAGTATTATGTATCCATTTTGTCCTTAATTAAATATAAATAAAATAAATAATTATTTAAATAAAAATTCAGTTTTAAACTATAACTCAGTGTTTTTTCACTATTCATCAAAAAATAAATGTTTTCAGAAAAATACCAGAAATTCACCGTAAGATAATTTCAATATTCCGAATACCAAAATGAAGTCCATTTTGTAACATAAAAATTTTAAAATTTAAAAAATTGGGTATTACTGTCCATAATGGCTAGTTTGATTGGTTGTGGTGTGTGTTAGAACTCGATGTTGCGTACAAAACACGCTACTGTATTATTCAAAGAGAAGCATACCATGGAAGATTGGGGTGTTACATTCTCCCGTACATCAAATAATTTCGTCCTCGAAATTTCTAGAATACTACCGCATGAAAAGACTCATGTGATTTTTCATCATATGTTCCTCGGGTTCCGACGTTTCCTCTTCCATTTTATGGTTTCTCCATAGAACTTTTACCAGACGAGTCGTCCGGTTTCTCAACACTTGTTCTCTGGTATCAAGAATTGTGACGGGATCTTCACAATAAGATAGATCGTGTTCCAATTCTAATTCCTCATTGGTGAGTACATACGTTGGGTCAGGCATGTATTTTCTCAATAGTGATACGTGGAACACATCGTGAACTTTGGAGAGATTTGGTGGCATTGCCAAATGGTAAGATACAGCCCCAATTCGTTATAGAATTTTGAAAGGTCCTATGTACCTGGGACTTAATTTACCATTCTTACCAAAATGTTTAACTCCCTTCCATAGAGATACCTTCAAGAAAACATGATCTCCTACCTGAAATTCCAAATCCTTCCTACGGTTGTCGGCATAGCTCTTCTGCCTACTTTGAGATGCTTTGATGTGGGTTTGGATTACCTTTACCTTTTCCATCATTTCCTCCACCAGTTCTAAGCCTACAAGTATTCTTTCACCAACATCATCTCAACAGGTTGGTGTGCGACGTCTCTTTCCATATAATGCTTCATATGGTGCCATCTGAATACTTGAATGGAAGATATTGTTATAGGAAAATTCCACCAGAGGTAAATATTGATCCCACATACCATGAAAGTCATGTGAGAAAGATATCAACATGTCTTCTAAAGTTTGAATAGTCCATTCTGATTGTCCATCTATTTGAGGGTGGTAGGCAGTTCTCAAACGAATCTCAGTATCCAAGGCCTTCTGAAGACTCTTCCAAAATCTTGAAGCAAAACAGGGATCACGAGAAGAAAAAATCAATAGGGGTACTCCATGATGTATCACAACTTCATTACTATATAGTCTTTCTAGACGTTCTAGTGGTAGATCTTCTCTTATAGAAAGAAAATGTGATGACTTGGTAAGATGATCAATAATAACCCATATCGCATTGTTCCTTATAGGAGTCTTTTGTAGTCTTATGAAAAATTCCATCGTGATATTATCCCATTTCCACTCAGGTATGGGAAGGGGTTGCAATACTCCACCAGGCTATTGCCTTCCAGCTTTCACTTGATGACAAACCATGCATCTTGACACCAAATCAGCAATCTCCCTCTTCATGTTGTCCAACCAAAAATGCTCCTTTAAATATTTATACATTTTGGTGATCCGAGGGTGTATAGTGAAGTTGGATCTATGAGCATCATCTAACAATTCCCTTTTTAGATTAGGTATATCGGGAACACAAAGTCTCTTCCCAAATTTCAAAATTCCATCTTCATACACAAATTCATTCAATCTCCCATCATTCATAACTTTAATCTTATTTTTAAATTCTTCATCATCAGTTGGAGAACTCTTTATCCTTTCTAGTAAATATGGTTTGGAAACCATTTGAAAAAAGTATCAACGTTTCACCTTACATGGTCATTCCTATATCCAACTTTACAAGATCCATGAAAGTAGGATCCCTTTCAATTCTCATCATGTTCAAAACTCCATGATCTTTTCTGCTCAAAGCATCTGCCACCTTATTTTTCTTCCCAGGTGGTACTGTATCGTGCAATCATAATCCTTGAGTAGTTCAAGCCATCGAATTTGCCTCGTGTTGAGTTTTTTCTGTGAGAAAATGTACTTCAAATACTTATGATCAGTATATATCTCACATTTTTCACCACAGAGATAATGTCTCCATATCTTCAAAGAAAAGATTATAGCAGCTAACTCAAGATAATGAGTAGGATAGTTTTGCTCATGAATTTTTAGATTTCATGATGCATAGGAAATAACCCTATCATTCTGTATAAGGACAAAACCAAGTCTATTCTTTAATGCATCACCATAAATAATGAACCCATCATTCCCCGATGGTAGAGTCAATATAGGAGAATTGACTAATCTTCTCTTCAGTTATTCAAAACATTCTTCTCACTCTTTTTTCCATGCAAATTTAACCCATATATGTGTGAGCTTCATTAATGTGTTAGCCAATAGCGAAAAGTTATGGACAAAATGCCAATAATAACCTAATAAGACAATAAAACTATGTACCTCAGTTATACTCATCGGGTCTTGCCATTCTTGGATTTCCATGGTCTTAGAAGGATAAATAGAGATTCCATAATTAGAAACAATATGGCCAAGAAAAGAAATCTCTTGATGCCAGAATTCACACTTCATGAACTTCCCATATAATTCATGTCATCTCAGAGTCTTCAATATAATGCACAAGTGATTTTCATAATCTTCGTAGCTTTCGAATATACCAAGATATCATCAATAAATACCACCACAAAATCATAGAGATATTCCTTGAAAAATCTATTCAGTAGATCTATGAATACAGAGGGTGCATTAGTCAATCGAAAAGGCATTACTGTAAACTCGTAATGCCCGTACCTGATTTGAAATTCTGTCTTCAGAATGTCTTCCTTCTTCACACACAACAGATGGTATCCAGATCGAAAGTCAATCATTGAAAAGTATTGAGCTCCATCTGGTTGGTCAAATAAATCATCAATGCGAGGTAGGGGATACTTGTTATTTATTATTATAGCACTGATTTATATGTAGTCAATACATTACCTCATAGATCCATCTTTATTCTTAACAAAAAGGACTGGGGCTCCCCATAGAGAAACACTAGGGTGAATAAATCACTTATTACATAATTCGTCTAGTTGTTTCTTTACATCAGATTATTCCACAGTGTACATTCTATAAGGGGTCTTCGACACAGGTCTCGAACTAGGAATTAAATAAATAGAAAACTCAATTTCTCGTTCTGGAGGATGTCCAGGTAAATCTTCTAGAAACACATTAACATATTCTCTCACAATATGTACATACACTATTTTAACATTCCTTTCCTCACCCACAGTCTTTTCATTCTCTCCCTCCACAATAATTGAATTTAGTTGACCTACTGGGGTGGATATAGATAAGAATTGGGTGGTGACGATTCTTTTTTAAAGATAAGGTGTTCTTTATCATCATCATCAAAAATCGTAACCTCCTTCTTCTTACAATAAATCTTTGCATCATGGTTCCAAAGAAAATCTATACTGAGGGTTATATCAAATTCAATCATAGGTATGACGATGATATCAGTAGATAAAGAAAATTAATGTGATCTAATGGGGACTGATTCACAAAACTTTGTTGCAATGATACTTCCCTTAGGATCTTTGACTAAAAAATCCCTTGTTAAATAAAATTTAAAATATCTAACTTTCATAGAAAACTGGGAAGATATGAAATAATGCAATGATCCAGAATCATATAATTCATTTGCTGAACTTGAGGAAAACATTAAATTACCTGCCACCACGTCTTTCGGAGATTCTTCCTCAGCAGTAGTGATAGCATAAGCATGGCCTTTATCCCTTGGCCTTTTCTGAGGCATGTTCCCCTGAAGCGTAGGACATTCATTTTCATAATTTCCCATATCACTGCAGTTGTAGCATTGAACATCAGTAGCTTCTTTATTCCCCTTGCAATCACGAGCTTGGTGTCCTTTTTCACCACACTTGTAACAGACACCCATTCCCTTCAAGAAAGTACCAGTGTGTTTCTTCCCACATTTAATATAGAATGGATATTCAAATTTCCCATTTTTCCCCTTATTTTCATTTCCAGAGTGATCAGCAGATCTCTTATTCTCTTGCTTTGCCTTAATGTCATAAGACTTAGAGAATTCTTTTTCTGTCTTGTTAGCACATGAGACAATATCTTCATACAATGTGAAGGTTTATGAGACTAATACTCAATAGAGAAATGGTTTTAACCCATCAATGAAATGATCAATCTTACTTCGTGGGTTATGTATATAATCTGTAGCATACATCACTAAGCTTGAAAAGTTAGCATCATTCTTTGCGACATTCTCATCCTCCTTTTGTCTTAGACTCAGATATATTCATTCCATATCTGCTCGATGGTCACGCGGAAAGTATTTTTCTAAGAAAAGCACTTTGAACTCTCTCCATTCCATATTCGAAACTTCATCATCTTCTTTTGTGTTTTTAATCAATGAACACCATTGATCAACATCTCCAGTGAGGCAGTAAACTGCCATGCTAACGTTTTCCCTTTCACTACTCCCCAAAGCCTGAAATATTTTCTCTAGGGAACTAATCCATTTCTAAGCTACCAATGGATTTGTACTCCCATTGAATGTTGGTGGTTTTTTCCTCATGAAGCGGTCTAACATTGATCCTCCATGCTGTGGATCACGGTTCTCCATACGGGTAAGGTTATTATTCAAAATGTGAGTGAGTTGTCCCAGTATGGTGATTAGATGATATGCACCAGTTGTATCACCTGCTCCTCTATAATTATCTTGAGAAATAGGTCAATCCCTACATGGAGTGCGTGCATTGATACATTTTCCATTCTTTCCACTAGACGCCATTTCTAAAAAATGGCATAGTCTAGATCAGTTTACGAATGAAAATACATAATTCAATACTTATAAAACACTTAACATAAATTGAAATGTTTATGGATATAATCCATAACCATAAAAATGTTTTCTTTGATGAATTATATACTCATAAACCCTTCATAATGGTTTGTAATGAAAATGAGAATTATCCTAAACATATCCCCTGAGAGTTTCATAACCCAGAGTGCAGCAAGGCCTGTTTTCGTGCACCAGTTCTCGTTTGAGTCTAGCTTAAAGCTGTGTTTTTGGGTTTTACCCCTATATAAATCTGTGCCAGAGCCCGCTCTCCCTGTTGGTATCCAAAATGGGATGTATTTCTAGGAAAACTCACAAAATATCTATAATACCAAAATTATAGTAAATTCTTCTATAATAATCCTCAAAGTCAAATTTTGTGCTGTGTTCTCTAATAAGAGTTTATCTAAATCTAGCTTCCAAGGTTTGTACTAAACATCCTCTGATACCAACTGTAATGCCCCGAACCCAGTTACCCATAGTCGGTGAATTATTACATAACATTGGCATGATCACAAAAGATAATGTCTCGAAAGACCTATTAGTTTAGTAGCCTTGGAAGAACTATATAAATTCATAAAGTTTACATTACATCATAAAATGAAAACAACAACAACATCTTGTATCCACACTAATAACCCCTCATACTATCCCTACAGGTCATTCATAAAATAATTATTCACATCCTGTAAAAATAAAACATAGAAAGGGGTGAGCTCAAATGCCCAGTAAGGATGACAATATAGCAGAAACATTCATAAATAATCATAAACATTTAAGGAAATATATAACTAAAATAAAATCCTTTTAAAATTGAACTTCGGCATAATATTGAAAAGATAAAACGGAATTATTCCATTTACTTATTCACATGGATATTCTACTAGTCGAATAATCACATTCAATATCAATAATCACTTTCATAATGATGGAATGCATAATGTCGGACTATTATAACCACATAGTCAAGGCCTTGTGCCATGACTACAAATAAGATTTGGTCAAGGACTTGTGCAATGAAATTAGTTTGTATTATGAGACCTACAAATGCATCAAGGAGCTATAGCGGACACCACCCATCACTTATTAAGTCCAATTCATTCCTCATATGAAAAAGTTTAAACATAACATAAACATTCTTATTAAAAATAGCATACGAAATGTCAATACATTCTCCATAGACCATGAATGGTATAAAAAACACATCCATAGTCAAAAATATCACAAAACCTTCAATAAAATAAGGAAGTTTTGTATCATAATAAGTAAACTTAAAATAATCTTAAAATCCATCAAAGGATGTTGACATTGAATAAATCAAAAATATTTGAGAGAAATATCTCTTTTTTTGAAATCATTTAAAAGTAACATAATTATGAAAGAAAACATTTACATTGAAAATATTTGTAAAATAATGTAAGGGAAGTTTAGATGATTTTATAATGGTGGAAAATAGCCACACCGACCGTATATGTTAAAAAAAGATATTCTTACCTTACTTCTGTCGAAAAGGTTAAAAAGGACATTGTTTGGAAAATGACGGAAAGATTCATTTATAAACAGATTATAAAGAGTCAAAAAGGGTATAAATGAATTTAACCCATAGTCTGTAAAATATTAATAATGATTTGAAATAAATTTTTAAGAAACATGGAGGTGGATGATAAAGAGGTCCCAGTAGATAATTACTTATAAACAACCTCAGATAATGAAGAGATTGTGAAATAAACCCTTACCTTTTACTTTTCATTGGTTGAGGGTAGTTTAACCACCTGTATAATGGTGAAATAATTGTTATTAAATTATTCAAGAATCATATACATTAATATGATATCATATATGATCTTTTAATATTTCTTTTGATAATAATTTCTTATTATTATCGTCGTTTCGGGCGTTAGCTTACTCATTTTATTTTATATGTTTTGTTACATAAGCCATGTTTGTTATGGATAGGTTGTATCTTATTCATATACAGAATTATATCAAGTAGGTAAACATTATTTTTAATCATAAAATGAGAATTAGACTTGAATGGATACGATAGGGAATTAATCTCCTCTCGTTCGTTGAGACAGTAGTCCGTATGTATGCATGAGCGAGAATATCATTCTTTTGATATTAAAATAATATATAATTGAATGTTATATCATATATACAGAATAATTATCATTTTATAATTATTATTAACATTAATTACACTTCATTATTATACCCATACAAATAATAATATGTTGAATAACAATTACACCACGACGTGGAGACGGTAAGCTGTACGTACGCACGTACGGTGACATGTCATTCAAAGGATGGATAGAATACTAAATATGGTTGTACCATTTTTATAATAACATAAAATTATATATAATATACTGGATTTATAATTTTATAATGAAAATAACCAAGAAACAATAACTTGAAGAAGAACGGAACTTGAAAGAGGGTGGTGAAAACATTACCTCTTCTTTGGGTTCTTCCTTTTGATTTGATCAAAAGGGCTCCTTAAGTTGGATTTCTGACTAAAGGAGTTCCTTTAGGATGAATTGATAGAAGTTTAGAGGATATTTGGTTAGGTTTTGGCCGAGTAAAAAAGTTTTAAAGGTGTGAATTAGAGAGAAGGGGGAGTTCCCTTTTATAAGAGGGGTGAGGGGAACCTTTGGAAAAGCTAGAAATATTATTTTATAATAAATTCATATTATGTTTATAACGGATCCAAAGTGGATTCTTTAAAGGTTAAAGTGGGTATGGGTAGCAATCCTTTCATCCAATAGATTTTATACTGGTTTGGGACACTATATAAACCTTATCATTTATATTTAACTCTTAGTTAAATACTTTGACATTTACAATTCCTCTTTGTATTTTTATATTATATAGTTAATAAATATAGTATATACCTATAAGAGACCCCACAAGTGGTCCATTAATGAAACACCTATCATTATATAAGTTCTTTGGCCGACCCTTAGATTTTTAGAAATAGAATATCAATTAATAATATAATATTTGTTTTAAAAACTATTTTATGTCAATTTTGACACTATTGGGTATTTTGTTTTTGATAATTTTATAACATCATTATTAATTAGAATAAAATTTATATAACCAATACTAATACGTAATATTATCCTATAAAATTAGTGGAATTTATAAAAATTCTCAAATTACATTTATTTTGATATTTATAATATCAATTATTTTAATATTTCATTAATTAGATAGTTACTACATCACCATTGTGTCATAACAAAATTAAATTATTTAATATCTAAAAATTATAAATAAAATACCATTATGTAGGAAATCTTTTTATATTTCTAATGAATATTTATAATCGAATTTATCTTATCTATAACCCTATATTAATAATGTTTTAGTAGTTAAACTCTGATTTTAACTCTTTTAACTCTTCTTTGAATTAAATAATAATAAATGTCCTAATATTATCCAAGTGGACCTAAATGATATTATTTTTTTCCTAAGTTTGTTTTCGGTCTAGATACACTTGTCTAATAGAATTATTACATGTTTTGGGGTAATATTAATAACATTTTCACCTTTAATTACCCTATTTACTTTTAACCGTGGTAAATAAAAGTAAAAAGTTACTATTCAAAAAAAAATTTATCATATTGAACCAAATTTTACACCATGATATTAACCATGTCTCTAGGATTTTCAAAATTCCACTCACAAAAGCGTAGAATTATGTTTTATGTGAATTTCCAAATTCTCCTAGGAGGTTGGTAAAAGACTGTGAAAAGTTCCATAAAAGTTTTATATATCTAAAATTATTCTAAACTATCCCCAATGAATTACATTGAACTTATATAGGTATTATGTATCAATTTTGACCTTAATTAAATTTAAATAAAATAAATAATTATTTAAATAAAAACTCGGTTTTAAACTATAACTCATTGTTTTTTCACTATTCATCAAAAACTTATTTTTTTCAGAAAAATACCAAAAATTCACCCTAAGCTAATTTCGATATTCCGAATCCAAAAATGAAGTCCATTTTTAATGATAAAATTTATTGAATTTCAAAAAGTGGGTATTACTATTCAGAACAGCTGGTTTGATTGGTTGTGGTGTGTGTTAGAACTCGAAGTTGTGTTCAACACACGCTACTGTATTATTGAAAGAGAAGCGTACTGTGGAATCTTGGGGTGTTACAGGTAATATTAAATATATGACATAATGAAAGTAATACATGTGAATAAAGTGGAAAATAATGGTGATTTAAAAGGGTGAGATTCATAAGAATGTACATTGAAACATGAAATTAGATGATAACAACCTGTAGTCCTTGGAATGTAGAAATAATATAAATCATGTTATCATAAGAAGTAGTCATGGATAACCACAAGGACATCAAAACATTGTTTTCTTAGGTTTACCTCATTTTAACCAAACATGGTATCTCATGGGATACAAACATCTCCCAATTCATTAGAGGGATATATAATTCCGAGACCACCCATAACATTCATATATTGTTTTTGAATTTTTGTGACACATAGATAATAGACCTCAATAACATATTGCATCACTTCAAATATTATTATTACAGACTTTGGGTTTCATAAATTTATGTCCATAAAAAATAAATGATAGGTAAATCTGTGTGAATATCCTTGAGTATAGTTGAAGATTTTTAAGGGTAATAAAAATTTCTTTCACAAAAAAACCAAGAGATAATTTTGATAGATAATGGGTGTAAACAAAGGGTAATGTAAGGGTTTAATGTGGTTGAATAGTGGTTAATCATTACATTGGAATGATAATGAAAGTATTTGATTGTGTAAAGACACATTACTAAATTAATGATCGGATGTAAAAAAGGAATAATATAGATAATTTTCATGGTTAATTATAAGAAGAAAAGAATCCTATAACATAAGAAGGTGAAACATAATACATAGGGTAAGCATTTTATGTTCATAGGAACACCTTGGGAGGAATTTACATTGGGATATGGAGTATAAATTACAGATAAATTGAAATTTATTCATGAATAATGGGAGGTTGGGTAGGTATTTATATCAAATGAGGGGGGATTCATTATTAAATTTTAAACCTAGGTTTTGGTACTTATGCGATAAAATAAAAAAACAAATTGTATAATGTGTTTTTGCCATGGTTTCCCCCAATGTGGATTGGATTCAAGAAAATTATTAAGTTAAGAACCATATAAATTGAAATAATACCATTAGTGATGTAGAAGTGAGTAATGTTCCGAAGCATTTTTAGACATTAAATTATAATATTGTTTTTGGAGAAATAATAATATGTTTCTTAAATTAATAAAATAATAGAAAAAAATTTATTTTAAAGGATAAATATATTCTTGTATATTTATTAACTTTATATAAATTATTGAATCACTTTTTGTTATTTAATATTACAATACATATTTTATATTTAGAATATATTTAATTTTAACCCAAAATATGAACTTGTTTAGAAAATTATAAGAAATTAGACATTATCTATTTTCAATTTTATGATTCTAAATATAATATATATGTTAATAAATAAATATCAAAATATGTATATAAATCATCTTAAATAATAATACCTTTTAAGTAGAATTTTTTTTTACTATAGTTACAACTACTTACCATTCTCAATATTTATTTAAAAAATATCAAATGATATTATCATATACATTTAAATAAGTATTTTTTATTATGAATATTACAATAATATGATATTTATTTGAAAAAACTCATGAATTTATAAAATGATTTTTTAATTGAAATTGAATATTTACTAAAATTACAATTTTTGTATCTTTGTATCAAAATAAAAAATTTATCAGTCATTATAAAATAATTTATATATATATAGAATATGTAAAGATATAATAATAATAACTATTATTTCAAATGTAAATTATAAATATCCATACTACTAGGTTCTAGTTACCCAACCTCTTATTACAATAGCATATTCCCTTAGTATAAGGTGTGCGATGGTGGTACTATCTTATGGTGGTTTGGTATACATGGTTTGGGTTGTGATATAGATTACATTTAGATTCTAAAAAACCCCACTCTTTCAAGTTTCAATTATTTAATATCAACTTGGCATTGATCAAGGTAAAAGTTTAGTGATACCATCTCCAATAGAGTCTTCAACAAATTTGAATCATATTGGGTGATCCTACTAGACAAGGTCAACACATCATTTTCATGTTACAATTAAAATTTATTATTTCCGTAAATATATAATAATCGTAGTTTTCATATTTGAATTACTATATTATAAATGGTTACGTTTCATACAATTATTTTAATCAATATAAGAAAATTATGGATATAGTTTATATCAACATGAAATGGAAAAATAAATGATGTGAACAATTTTTTTGGAATTTCGTTACACAATTTGGAATTAATTTAGAATGTAATTTCATTTTTAAATTTATTAGTCATTACATTATTCCCCTATTCAGAAATTTCACCCATGAAATTTCATTTGGTAAAGTAGAAAAGACGATGGTGCATTTATTTCATCACCTCATTACATTATAATGTTTCCTCTTCAATCATGTGGCCATAACATATTATGTTGGCCAAGTGAGTTGTCTTTATTTTCACTAAGCATTATCTATATGATATATGATATTCAACAGATTCACCTCATAAGAGTGAAAATTATGAAAAGGTATATCCATTGAATTTATTACATTTCCGAGTTCAAGTATTTAATTCCTTAAGAGAGATATATTGAAAAAATATTGTACATGATATGGGTTTGGTTTATCTGTTGGTCGATATTACATAGATTTGATTAAATCAGGGATCTCAAAGGGATAGATGAGACTAGGATTGATCATTCCCATTATCTCAAACATTAAGACTTCTTTGTTGATTTATGATTGAACACTCTATCATTTTTATCAAAATCACGGTTATGTCAATGATTGTATGTATAATTTATTAGTGTAATTTTCATGTATTTCAAATAACTCTGAATTGTTTCATCCTTCTATATCATATATTTGATTTTATCAAGTCCCAATAGCTTCCACATTCTAACATAACCCTAGTATGTCAGAGTTCAACACCTATAACCATAAATAGCCTAAAAATATCTATTGGATTTTTTGAATGGAAAAATTATTATATTTTAAATATACTAAGGGAAGCTGTTGAAACCTAAATCCATGTAAATCTGTTTGACATTATCTTAATAGAACCTCTGCTGTTTTAATGTTTCTATAAAATTGATCATTTTTCTAAGGGTGGAAAGAAGTAATTAAATTCAGCTTTATATCCAAATCATAATGAAGGGTACTCTTAAACCTCATTGTAAAACTTAGATATCTATTAGATACAATGGAGAGTGATATTCAATATATTCTTACAATTATATTATATATATTATAGAGAATTGGTTAAGAGATAATTATTCCTTGATATAAATGAAATTCATTTACTTTATAATGTGATCGATTGCAACCAAAATAGTATTATTTTATTTAGGTATCCTAATGATTAAAATGAGATATCATCATTATGTTATCCCATATCTTTAATCATTTTGGAAATGGTAACATCAAACCCACATACATATAACATTTACCTTTTTATTGTGGTCATACCAAACATTAGATAATGATTCTACACTCTACCTTTTCCAAAAAACCCATTAGATGTTTTTTTCATATCACTATATAACATAGTAAATCCTAAATGAGTAATGATGGATGATCTATTCACATTATATAGGAAACCTATTGAGTTATGGTTTTTATATGTTAAATATCATAGTTCCCAACATTATAACACCATCTTTTGAAAATTTAAAAGCATGAATTTTCACTTCTTACTATTGTATACTATCATTATCGTTGTGTTCCTCATTTTCTTATCAAGAATCAATTTTTTTATAATTTATTTACAAAAGGTTATATAATACTCCTTTTATCATTCCTATGTATGTACATTGAATTTCTATAAGGATATAATCCCTTTCCATCAAAATCATTGATATGGTTATACTATAATATCTACTAATTATATCTACCACTATATTCACATTGATATAATTATAATGGATTGAATAATCATTATCATTTTTAGCTTAAAACACAATCATTGGAGTATATTGAGATAATTTTGTGTGAATATCTACTTGATCCTTTTGTGATAAAAACATATAAAAAAATCCACCCATATAGATAATGTATCCATGTATTAAATTGTAAGATTACTATATCTATTTCCCAATCATGTGGTGTGTAGTTTTTGACTATAGATATCTTATTCGACGTAATCATAAGGTATAATTGTTTCAATGTTTTCTGTCCCACTCACATCGAAAACACTCTTATTTCATGATGAAATACCATCTGGAATGGTTCTAAAACATAAAAAAACCGTGATACCTAAACTATGTTGGATTCGATTCATACCAGACATGTCCATCTAGAATCAAAGCTTTTGGCCATTTTTTAAGAATAAAAATAAATGTATGGGAGATAATAGATGGAATGATGTTCCTCATTAAGAGGAAAACAAAATAAGACACAGTGGTCCTTGTTATATGATCATAAAAGGAAGGATGTTACTCATTAATATGCACTAAACAATATGGGTTATTATTTCATTCAAACGGATATGTTGGTTTACCTTCTCAAGAGAATAATCCCAACTCCAAAATAACTAGCATCTTATGAGATGAGGCTAAAAAATTGAGTGCTCTATTATGCCAATCTAAAAAAATCAGTAAATAATATTAGAATAATGCGGAACATATCATATATATATATATATGTTATCATTAATGTATAACCTATTATTTACAATTATTTTCCCATCAATGGATAATATATTATAAATAAAAATATTAAAATTAAGGAATTATTCCCAATAAATGATTTGAATAGTGGTGACTAGTTGGGATTTGGGATTTGAGATAAATAAATCATAGCTTAAGATTAAAATGGAGTCTAAGGATTGAAATAAATCCCACAAAACGATATGATAATCTTAAACTTCCATTATCTTGAACCATGAAACGATAAATGGAACAATGGTAATGTACTATTGGACAACTACGTTTTTAAATATGGTATTTGTTGAAACAATATAAATATAAGAACAATGAAAATTTAAAAAAATAATAGATGAAAATAAATCCATTAAAATGAATATATAAGATATATATAACCCTATGAATTATGTTTCTCATTATCATAGGGAATGTGCAGTGGTGCATTAGAATAATAGTGAACCCGATCTGAATCATTTACTCATGTGATGGATTGATCGACCATGATTTACATTTAATGAGACATTGGTCATTTTATTATTTGTGGTTTTCTGTCATCTATAGACTCTCATGACCCTGTTAATAGTAAAGAACATTGATAAATCCCTATAGTTTCCATTAATATAAATTGAAACATTTGTCCACACGATCTCACATATCAATATCATGGTATAAACTAGTGGACATTGATGAGTTCCATAGGATGCTACTACCCACCAACTAATGTGAATGATATGTGCCTCAGTGGAAAATAGAACTATAGGATCACCACCTAAGAGTATCTTGGCACAGATCTAGTATCATAAATTACAAATAATGACAATACATATTCAGGAATTTTATCTCCATAGCTGTTTCGCAATGTTGGACACAACATGTTAGATCCTCAGGTAGGTGAAGCCTTTCCAATGGTCCTACTAATGATGCAAAACATAAAAAACATGGTCCTTGACACTAAATCAAAAATATTTTTTGAGCCTACCCCTTTAGTAATACATTTTTGAACATCCCTACCCCTGGTAGGTGAATGAATATGTTTTTGAAATCCCTGTAGTTATCCAATATCCACCTTAGAGTTCCAAAAAAAATTCCAACATTTACTACACAATAAAAACCTAGATTCTAAGGAAATAACTGAGGAAAATTATTTTGAAATAAAATCTATTAATTCACGTAACAATTTTAGTAAATATGAGGTCTATTTAGGGACTACAAACCCCTTAGAAAATGTATTATTATTATATCCCATTAGAAACACAAAATTATATCATTGTGGCATGGAGGTGTCGAAAAGATCATATAATTATATCCCAATAATATTCATAAAAATATCTTGTATCATTTTCCGTGAATATGGATCCTTTACATGTAACATGTTAGCCAATAATGTGAAGTATCATATCCTTACTCACACTTCTCAAACTTTACACCATATTTTGTGTGTGTTAAAAGACCACTATGCGTAGATTCTAGTGGAAATTAGGGGACAAGAACATATTATTACTAATACCAACACTAAGAAATATCATCACTATATCCATGATTCTACTTATTATTTGACCAATTTTTAAGATCACACTTGTGAATTACATCAGAATATTTTGGAGGTCATTCCGGGTTATGATTATTTACATTCTCCCACCATTATTAAAGTAGTAAGATGATATTTTTAGGTAGCTACTCAAGGGTTGATCCATATTCTTATTCCCCTTTAAGAGGATTATAGGAAAATCATGAGGATGGAAAACCAGAAATATTGGGCCCAAAATCTTATTACAATAGTGGTTCATTGGAATTCCCCTGATATCACTTTAGGGAACAATCATATCCATTCCAATATCACACTAACTAACTTGAATACATTTTAAATCAATCAATAGATGGATCATATTTGTTCTCTCACTATAAGAGGATAGAAACATGTTGTAGAAATGAAATTAAGGAAATCACACATTAATTCAAATGTACATTTTTTCAATCAACATATCCAAATGGAACCTATATAAGATAAGGGTGGGACTCAGGTTATCTCCTAGGTGATCATTCATAAAATTTCAATGTTCAATGAAGCCTAGAATTTTTATCATATCCACATTCTCAATAATTATTTTGATGAATGTTGGAATATTCTTTATATTCTAATATTGAATAATGGAAATATTTTGATGATAGATAGGTGGTAACCTATGAGGATTTTTATAGAACAAGTATATTGGTTGCACTACAGAAATCCAATAATCAGCATGGTTTTAATACTACTTTCTTATAAATGATTTTCAAAAATAAATCATCCTATTCATAATATTATGAAGGGGAAGTATTATATTCTTCCTATAATAAATATATATAATATTGTCCCCATTCAAAAAATATAATAGGATACCAAAAAAAATTAGGGTATCCACATGAATGATTGAATGTGTTAGCTTCCACATAGTCTTCCCTATGATATAGATATTAAAAAACTGTGGGTCCTCCCCAATGAATCATCCATGGTGGTCCTACTTATGGTAATAGAAATATAAACCACTAAGGTTATCAAAATAGTGCCTATTGTGGAGTCCTCATTTTTTAGATAAAAATTTAGAAATAATATTCCTCTTATTCTCAACCCATCAATTCTTGGTAATGATGATCATCAACACCCTGGAATCCAGATAAATAACCAAGGAGGGCCTTTTTTTATTTGGATGGTATTTGATACGATTATATATCATCGAAACATAATTTTATTCATCATGTTGAAACCAATCAATTATATCCCTAACATACCAAGGATTTTGAGAGTTCAATGATTAATACAAAAAGTATAACCTCATTAACCAGGGTAAAATCATCACAAACCAAGGGAGTTCTGGATTTTTCTTAATTGTATTCACTTTGACAAGATCTTTTTCCCTATAATAAAACCAAAGAGTTTTTATGTGACTTAACAATCCCTTTCAATATTCAGATCATGTCGAGTAAAACCTCTTTAAAGATGAGGTGAGTTCCAAGGTTATACGAAATGATCATGATGAGGACCTTGTAATGATAATAATATAATCCATGGATACACTCTGTTAATGAATTATAGGTTTATAAATATACAAATGTCTGCCTTATATATTTCCTAACCATGGGTGGAACTCTCCCTTATTTCAATGATAAAAATATTTACTATCGAGAATATAATAAAAAAATCTAGGCTATGTATGATATATACCACTATTTTTATTTCTTTTCATCCTTAGTCTCTAAAATTACTAATGTGGTAATGTAAAAAAAATTAACCAATTATTATTGACTCAATGACATCGTGGTACTTTGGTAGATAATTACAAATAAACCACTCAATGTACATAGTAATGCTTTTATTTTGTATGATACTCCACAATTAAACCCTTGTGATGGGTAGAATATGTATCATTGGAAAAAATGTTATAACATCACCTCAATATAGATTTCTAGTAGAGGAACCATGAGTTTTAGTTATTATTTCAATGGATGTCAAACCATTCCAAAGTTTAGAAATGATGATTTCCTAAGGGTGAGAAATAGGAAGACAACTATAACATAAATGAATAGTGTTTATAAAATAATTTTTTAGGACTAAAGGGATAAGGGTGATTTTTTAACCACTATTACCACTATAATCATTAAGGACGCTATGAATCATTGATGTGATTTTGAAAACCATTTCAACCATGGACCATAAAGTTGAAGGAATTTATATCACCTTCAACTTATAAACAATGAAAATAACTATTTTCTAGGATCATGAATGATCAAAAAAAAAGAACCTCATAATTCTCCCCTTTTATATCTATCTGATTAATTCTCCAACTATTATCTTAATATTAATGGAAACTCTATCATATTAACCTTCAACTAATGATGGAAACACAATCACGGTTGGGGTGGAAAGCTAAATTAGTCCACAAAACTATAAATGTTTATGGTCGATAACAATTTCTCCATTGATAAATTGTCAACGATTATAAATTACATTTACTGCATTGAGGAGGATGAGTAAATGGATCAGGAAATGTTATTTTATTTTTTAAATGTCATTGGAATTTTCATAAAAAATAACTTAGAGCCCAAAATTGTCTTAAAAGGGAAAAATAAAGAGACATCTACTGAAGACATCTCTCACACTAACGAATAATTTGTGTGAAAAATGAATAATAATTAATACCATAATATGGGATTTATTTAAAATTATCAACTACCAAAAGTTCTATATTCTATGAAAATAGAAATTAGTTACATTATATAAACCTCCACAACCCTCTAACCAATAATGGTTGTCGAATCTCTCCATGTTAAGGAAACATTTTCTTAATATTAAGACATGATTAAATAACTGAAGTATTCATAAAAAAATATTTAAAATATTCATATTTATTTAATTTCTAAATAAAATTATAATTTATCACTTATTATACATGTTAGATTGGAAGGAAATACTCAATTTAAATGAATAGAGTCCAATTTTTTTTCATGTCTAGTTCTAGTTCACTGGTTTTTCTGAAACTATTTGATGAAGAGTTTTAGAAATTTCTATAGTAGATACTTCCAAAATACTATAACGAATGTTACCCTTGGAAGGTTTAATCAAGATATTGACATTCAGTAAAGGTGATACTGTTTTATATGTTTATTTTTAATGATTAAACTAGGGAACCAGACCAACTGAATTTTTACTAGATATTCACAAATATATCATGTCTTGTAGATCAAAAATGGATATTATTTATTGTAATTACGTAGTGGTATATCTATAGTAGAAATTATATCTTGATTATTTATATTTTAGTCAACCAATTACCAATATTGTGAATCCCACCATCCCAATATTAAATTCTAAGAGAGAATAGGATAAAAAACTGACATACCACTCATCACAATTTGCTCATAGGATTGGAATAATTGATTGGTAAAAATAAAATATACATAGATTATTTTCCATAACAAAGAAATAATTTCATTTATTTGGTATATAAATTTACCAGCTTGACACATTAAAAATCTATAATATCTATGGTCAGAGTTCCATTACAAATTCTACTCAAAATTAATTAAGAAAATTATACGTGGACTCTATAATTTCAAACAACATGAAATTGATGGAGTCTTGGATTTCACTTACAAATGTAATGGGTGGAACTACTATATACATTTATAGATTCACTATGAGATTCTATTAAAGATTTATATAGATAATCATTATAATAAACTATAAACATCACTGATTCTCATAAATTACACTAGTTTTTTTAAGATTTTATACAAGTTTCCTATTCTTAAAAGATTACAAATTATAGTCCAAGTCCATGATTTGGTAAGGAACTGCAGTAAAAGGAATGAAATTATTATAAATAGACACTATAATCACCATACCCAATCTTCTATCAAAAAAATACTAGTCATCTAAACTGCGGATATATCAAAAAGTTCCTCCCCCTTAGAGATAACAAAAATAATTAATCCATCGCTGGGATGGGTGGAGATATTGAATTCACATCAATTATTATGATTAGATTTATAATATAAATTTATATCAGTTATACTATGTATTGAGGTAATTAATCATGTCCATGAACATAAACAAGCTCAACATTCTATATTTGAATATGCCTAATGGAGTCAGTCGAAATGACTATTATAATTATAACCCATTCAATAAAATATAGGGGAACAATATATATGACTAGTTTGATTTAAAGGTTATAAATTAAAATATTTTTGGATTTGGAATGGTTATGTTAAAAATATTCCAATTCCGGAAACCTGTAATTCTAATACTATATGATTTTGAGAAAATTAATGTTAGGAAATTATGGATATGTGTGAATAGAAAATCAAAAACTGGATGACAAAAAAATAGTCATTCAGTCATACGTTGTAATAAGGGAGATACTAAATTATATAGTAATCACCCCATTTCTCCTAAAATATAACAGTTGATATCATTAACATCCATGTATTCTAATGTTTTGGGAAATCATTTACATTAGATCTTGACATGGGTGGAGAAGTCATTACAACTATCTAAGTGGCTTCTGACCTGTTCAAAATTCTTATCTCCATTACATTAAGGATGGGAACTACCACAAAAAATTGAAATCACAGTAAATTATGGAAATCAATAAAGTTTACTTAATTTCATTCACCAAATAGACCACTTCTCTAGTGAGATCAATGAATTATATTAACATGGGCACCCAATCTAGAAATGGGGATGAGGTTTTGGATTAAAATGATGTTGGAAAAGATGATATTTTTGTATACAATAATATTTTTTACCCCTTTAAACTATTTATATATATATTCTAATGAGTCCAATGGACAAGAAGTCCAATGATCCCAAAAGAAGCATTAATTTTATTCTATATTTTCTAGGGTTCTCTTGAATCCTATCATATAGGGGGACTGAGATAAGGACATGAATAACCCAAATCAAAATTATAGTATTATTACTCCAAAACATACCATCCCATCTACCATAAAAATAACCTGCTATTTTTAATAATGAAATGATCCTTTAACACATTCAATATAAAACAAAAAATCATTTTCCATTGAACTTACTCAAGATAATTAACACAGAAACGTGGTCAACAAGTTTTATTTTGTGAGGTACGTTTACATTAATTAAAAAAATTAATCTATTTTAGGAACTATTTACCTCCCCTCAGAACACATAAAATTATTTATTATGTCCCTTTTTAGTCCTCAAGATTTTATGTTGATGTCACTATAGTCAAGGAATATTTCATGGAAAATGGTCTTTTCAAATTCCATGTGGTCACTTCCCTTATAGATTTGGGTCAAGAAAAATATATACATGGAAACATATTATTGTTGTATTCATTTTAAATAATTAGTGACATTGATATTCATCAGTGACTAATTGATAATTCTTTTGGGATCACCATTATTGAAGTATGTGACCTTCTATTACTAGATTATAGTGAGAAAAACATAATTCCCAACAACATGATGATTAAGTGTATAAAAAGAGTATGTAAATTATTCAATGTAGAATCATGCTTAGAATCCAATTAAGAAACTACTTCTACCTATATAATTTTATGATTTTCCACCAAGAAACATCTTTCAATATAACTCTTAGATGATCATGGATTCATATGCCAGTAGAAGTACCCGCAGTATAGTATAATTTCTTCAAATAATATTTTATTGGATTGGTTGGGGTGTTTCATAGTAATTTAGAACAATTATTTAATTAAATGTATATTTTATAGAAAAAGTATTTTACAATTTAAAGTGGAATAAAACGTTGGTATGAAATTATATCAAGGGAAATCCCCCCAATGACATGGAAGCTAGCATAATTATACCATGGAATAATATATATAAACACAACAGGTTTCTCATCAACTGAATTATGTTAAAAAATATGTATCAAGAAACACTATGAGTAATATTTGTTCCATTTTATAATAATGTAAATCATCCCATTACATTTCATTCAGACACTAAATATGAAATAGTCATTATAAATAATCCACCTCTATGGATTTAAAAGACTATTTCTCAATCAATACATATCAATATTGATTCGTATAATCATTATTATGGTGTATATATAACATAACCTCATTATTTTTAAACACAATAAATTATCATGATCTGATAATATTTTGAATTATAGGAATAGAGGGAAAGGATCGGTCGTTTGAACATTTTTTCCCGTGATCATGATATAATTTTCATCATATAGAAATTTCCTTACATAAGAGATATATGATTGAAGGATAAAAAATAATTACAGGTATTATAATATAACCACGTCAACTTTTTTACTCATTATACCAATGAGTAATATTCATCAAGAGATAGTGAGGATGAAGGAAAAGATATCCACGATTCCCCCAAGACATATTCGGGGTATAAATATGACCATATATCATCAATAGTATTCAATAATTATAATTCTTATTCCTCTTACAAAAATAATATAAAATAAGTTGTATTAGAAGAATCTATCATAAATTCCCCTTTTATATTTTTTGATGGTGTCTCTACTAATTTTAATTAGCATTGATTGGTGATTTTTTTTACAGTGCAGGATCCACATCCTACATTAATTAGAGTATCCATAGCATATCAAGAACAATGAATGCATATATAATCCCAAAATAATCACAAGGGATTAATTGTATATATTTATATATAGATTTATAGATTTCACCCTGATGTGGAAACCTATAATTAAGGTTTTTAAAAGACAATTGTGGTTATTAATAAAATAAGAGGATCCATCATAATGATTTTAACATTTCATATGAAAAATAGTTCATGATTACACATCCAATTTCATCTGAGATTTTAATTCCCAAAAATGAATCACTAATATTTTCCTCACCAAGATAAATAATAAGAAAATACGAGTATGCATCCAATTTAGGGATCTCAATCAACACTACCAAAATGATGACTTCCTAGTCAATGTCTTAGAGTATCTGATTGAAAAATTAACTAGTTTATAGACCCACTTTTTAATGTTTATGTAGTTTTATAATAACCATATCTTGATTCTTCATAATAACATAGATCCTCCCCTTCAAAAAAACTATAAGGATTATATTACTATCCTATGACTCCCATTATCTTTAAAACCTATGGAACTATAAATCTATGTTATATATATTCTGTCCCCATTCCTCACCTTGGTAGGATGGAGGAATTTTATGGTGATTATTTAGTATTAAATTATCTATATCATAGTGGAAACATTACTGATCTTGAAATCGTTTTCAATAAATAATTATAGCATTTCATGAAGATAAAATCACTGAATTTTTTTTAAGTAACATTTGGAAGTTTTTATGAGTCATGGTGTTCCATTTTAGGTCTATATTTGATCACAAAAATACTAGGGAAATCATTAAAATGACACCTTCTTGGAATTAAAATGATATGAGGGGACCCTTGGTGTTTTAGATTACTACTGTTAGTATTGGAATTACTTTGGGAGTGGAATCCTATCCTCCTTTTTGTGGTGACTATAGAGTGATCTCTGGGATAATTTATTTCCCATAAAATTCATTAAGAAAATGCATAAAATATATATTATCGACATAGTAAAATATTTATTTCTTAGACTCAATATGTCGATATTGAGAGGATATACAATTTTTTATATTACTAGTGAATAAGCTTAGGCATTACTTATGGCATGATGAGGTACATCATATAGCTCAAATGATTCAAACTGAATATATTCTCGATATCCCAATCTTATATGGTCATCCAGTGTTATGAAATGATCCATCAAGAATTGCATATATAATGTATAACTATTCTATAGTTTTCCACGACTGCCTCCACAAGCTAGTGGATGGGAAAATGGATGAAATTCACTAATAATGTGGAAGGACTTTTCCTATTATTTTTGTACGCACTCACCCAACATATACCATGAAGAAGTGGAGAGGAATAAAAATAAATGATATCAACATATAGAGTAATAAGAATGTTTGTATCAACATATATATAGGGAATGTTCCAGAATTTGTAATCAGATATGTAACGGGAAAAAAATACACACCCAACAAAAAAATATGACATAATATAAAAACCCAAAATATGTTAAATGCTGATAGATCCCAACTCTATAGATCCATGCCCAGACAACTATATGTGGTTTAATGCACCCAGGTATCCCTATGTTCCATTAAAATAACAATCATCCTATCCATAATATATATAATACATGAATTGTGTGGGAAAAGACAATGCATGGGTGGGTATATATAGATACCTAGTAGGCCTCCTAGAAAACTATGGGGAATTGGAGGCATGATAAAAGATAACATATCAACCCATAATAGGAGAGTAGATAAGTGAAATACATTGATACCCATATATATTATTATAATAGAATATCAGATGATAGCAAAATGGGATCTTCACCTCATAGCCTATTACATGATGATGATTCATCTAATAATTCAAAGAGGGGCCATCAGTGATGCACATCATCTCACATGTTAATACGAAGAACAAACTATATGGTTCCACACATTTCCACTATTCTACGGAGTTGAGGGGAAATAATTTCATCAAATAGGACCCATGCATTGATGTAATTAGAGGGTTCTACTTACATTATAGAGGACCCATGCCCCAGTACAGTAGTTGGGTTCCACTCAATAGATAGAGGGCCCATTCAATAATATGAAATGTGGTTTCCCAATATGTGGGTAAAGGACCCATGACTGATACCAAATGGGGGTTATAATATAGGGATAAAGGTCCATTACTAGAGGCCATAGGACTAATCCACTCTTTGGATAGAGGACCCATACCATGGCACTCCATGACAGTTCCACTCTATGGATAAAGAACCAGTTATAAGGAAATACAAGAGTGTTCCAATATATGGATATAGGACCCACTCCCTTACACTAAATGAAGAATCCACTCTATGAATAGAGTAATAGTTCCCTGATATTGCAATAGGGTTCCACTCTATTGATAGAGAACTGATTTCTAGTATGATATAATAGTTCCACTAATTAGTTAGAGGACCCATTCCCAGATATTGTAGAGGGGTTACACTCTGTGGATAGTGGACCCATGAAATTGTAAAAAATTTATATTCCACATTGTTAATATATAAACCAATCCCTAACATAACAGGAGGGTTATACTATATAGATAGAGGACCCACGCCCTAGTCCATATAGGGGTGGGGGTATAACTCTATAATGACTATGTCTGATAAAAACCAGTAATGAGTGATACCTAAAGAAGAATCACTCTCAAAACATCTCACATCATATCTTAAAAGAAATTACAAGGAACAACATCCCATCCTACTATGAAAAACAATCATTATATTATAATCATGGGAGAAAATATGAGTGAAAATAAAATAGATGTTTTTGATATAAGAATTATAAGGGATTACACAGTGTGTAAGCGACCAACCTAACATGTGGTCCCACTATACTTTCTTGTTTTGTCCCCACCAGCTCATGGTTCATTATTCATGTACAACTAGATGAAATATAATAGTACTACATGCAGGATCTCGGCTACCCAGGGCTGAGACATGTTTTCCTTGCCATGTTTTTGTTAAGAAACTTCCCCTCCTATAACATGGCATGTCATGGGGTTGACTGATATTCTGTGGGTGTCATATCTCTATTCCCATGTAGTATCTTCAATACACGGCTTGACCCATCCATACATCACTTGTAGGGAAACCTAGGCTTTATGGCATGTATTCTCTTATTAAGTTGAGTTATAATGCTAGTTATCACATGGTGTGCAGTCCCTCTAAATTGAACGTCATATTTAACTCCAAATCAAACTCCTATTCACCAAATAAACCAGATTACATTAAATATTCCCATCCTATTACATGAGTTATAGATGAAATTTTTATAGAATGTCAGATCTTTTGTGCGGATCCCAGATATATACACACCATTATGATTTTCATCCATTAACATCTTAAAATATTACAAATCAAGGGTATCTTTACAAAAAGTTAATATAAGCTCCTTGGGTGGTCGAAAATAATATCCTAAACCCCCACCCAAAGTCGTTACCACCTCAATAAATTCCTGGTTTTACAGTAACTCTATTCCAAATATGGTATCCATGGGAATCATCACCCATGTACCAAAAAGAATATTGATCATTACTCAGAAGGATATTATATTCATATCACATGAATATTCCATGAATCCAAGGGTTCAATCCCCCTCGAACCCACCTTGCATAGTCTAAGAATGACCCCGTAGTCCATTAATGAATAATACAAAGAATTATGGGTGGAAATCTCCAATAAAAAGGGTGAATTAATATTTTGGAATGTGTTGTTATCTATCTAACATAAATCAAGGATATCAAGGCTGACAAATAAGGGAAAAAAATGAAAAATTGAATATCCAATTCAATTTGATTTCAATGGGATCATGTAGAGGTTAAATTAAATACATATCAAAGAAAAAATATTTTATCATGGTCTATATTTTAATCATGAGAGAGAAAACTCTAAATGATGAGTCCCACTACAATGATGGATAATTTATTTTTCACCAACAAACATCCCAATGATCTTAGAACCTTATTATATTCGTTGTTCCTCGATTCACCTTCACTTGTCTTTCATCCCTTATCTAATATCAAGTCCCCAACAAAGGGTGGTATAATGTCCTTTAACCAATCCCAATGTTATGAGGTTGACTAAATAGATTCTCGATAGAAATGTTTTTATAGTGGTGTTAGAAGTATAGTTTATTTATTACAAAATTAATAATTTAATTATTTATTTTAATTTATCTCATCTGATTCCTTTTTCATTTAATAAACACCTTATTCCAACCATACATAGGTCATTCATAGGGAAAATTCCACACTCTGGATTCAACCGTTGTCTTAGGTTTTTGATCAGTGGCTCCATTCATGAGATATTACATTATTAATGAAAAAATATTTATTTGTGGTAAAAAAATAAATTTAATATTTTAATAAACTTAATTTTATCCTAACTATGTCTCAGGATCACATGCCTTATTAACACCATCCTTTGAAAATATTCCTTGATATATTAAAAAGTATTACATGTGAAAAAATAAGGGCTATAATGTTTTATAACCTTCAAGATATTTATCCAAAAAAATAGAAAAATATGAAATAAGGTGGTGATACTAATCCTACATATAGCTCTCTCACTCCCAAGAGATCTGTTACATTCTTTCACAATTCCACAACAAGTTTAAAAAGGTATGGTGTATCCACATAGGATTCTATCCCTCTGATCGTTGATCACGATCAGTTGATCTATGAAGGTGGCTTGAACCTCAATGTATATAATATACCAATAAATAACACTCATGGGACCAAGAACATATCTCTTTAGCAATGAAACATGGAAGATATCATGTTCTCACTCTGTCTATGGTGTTAGGGAGAGGTGTTAAGAAAACATTCCTACCCACTGTGATATCTCAAAAGGCCTGATGAAACTTTTCATGGTAACAGACATACATAAAGGTTTATATAAGGAATAAATGAAAGTAAACAGGGATATCATGATGTATACATAAAATGGAAATTAATAGGGATACTGAATAAAATATCCCACCATATGGAAAATATAATTAAAATATAAAACATAAAAGGAGTGATTGATAATTGAGTAGAGTAGAAGATCACTTACTTGAAGGTGTGACTCCAATGGCTTTATAAGAACTTATTTAGAGTTTTGTGGAACCTTTTAAGGACTATAGAGTGTGGATGAAATAGGATGGATGTGCTTCAAGGGTTTCAGTAAAGATAAATTGAAGTTTGGGTGGTTTTATATAGGAAAGGAGGGGGATTTTATTTTTATTAAGGTTTTGGACTCTATATAATAAAATATCCAAAACCAAAAACCATACCATGGTTCATGCCCATGGTTTATACCAAATGGGAGTGGATAATTTTTTTTGTAAGTCCAAGGGGTGAAAATATTAAAATATTACCATTGTTTATGTGGAGGTGAGTCACACTCTTAAATAAAAGATTTTAAAACCTTAAAATATATCATAAGTTTTGTGGTTTTCAGAACGGATTTATAAAATAAATTAAATGAACATAAAATAAATTTATATTAATGAAAATGTATATTTTTTCTTGGATACCATTTATATTACTTATTACATCACATTTGAGTCATTATGATGTCATAAAACACAAATAATATTTACACAGTAATTAATATTTACCCGAAAATTTGAATCTCATAGAAAATTATTAAAAAATAATTTTTGGATAATTTTGATGTTGTTATTTAAAAAATAATATTAATTATAACTAAAAAATTTATAAATATATTCATTTCCAATTTTTAAATAATGATCGAAATTTATAGAAAATTATGGGTTTTTTAGAACAATAGTTTCCAAAATATGATAGTTTTCTTTATATCAGCATGTTTATAATTCATAAAGAGGTTAATTATATTTCATCAAATAAATTGTAATGGTAATGATTTTATTATCTAAAATTTGAACCGATTGATATATACTCAAAATTCCCCATTTTTTGGTTTTTTGTGGTGTATAAACTACCCAAAAAAGTATTTTTTTTATGATATTATTTAAATTTAGTTGATTTAAAAATCAATTTAAGGATCTCTGTTAGATTTTATTAATTTAATTTTATAATAGTTGAAAGGTTTTCATCAATAATAATTGTTTTAATTTGATATTTTTTATGTATAAACATCCATTGGGGTAATGTTTTTCATTTTTCTGTTAAATCCCATTTATTTTATTATTCTCAACTTATATAGGATATTGATAAATATTTAAATAATTTTTCCTCCCATTGGATTACATGTTAACACGTAGGATTTTATTAAGTGGATCTCACATTATCTTTATTTTTATTATCAAGAATAATTCTCCTCAAAGTCGATATTATATTTATTTTACATTAAATTTTCATATAAATATGCTTCTATGTTTTTTAGGTAATTTTTTATATTAACACTCACATACATTTAAATTCATTGAAATGAATATTTTAAAACAATTCCCCTTTAATAAATTTTCTATGATTTTAAATTCTTTAAAAATGTATGAAAATAATCATCCTTCCTAATTTCTTCTATAAGAACATTGTTTAACTCATTTAAAAGTATTTTTAATGATAAATATTCCTCTATATTATTTAATATTATTATAATGAAATATATATTCCTATTGTTTTATTGATGTTAAAATTAAAAAACATATTATCAAAAAATAAGGATATTTGTTCATACATATCAAGGAAAATTATCAATGTCCTTGTAAATTTAATTTTTATTTATTATTATACCCTTTAATTTATTTTATTTTTTCTTGAATTTCTCTAAAATAATTCCATCCATATTTATTATCTAGGGGGATTGTGAAAATTTTTTTTAAATTATTTTTGATAAATATTTATTATCAAGGGATAACTAATCTATAATAGAATTATTAATGGTTTCAAAAATAGGTTAAACAAAAATGTATAGTTTATCTTTACAGATTTAGCGATTCCATTATACCAATCCATTTCACTGGAATATATTTTTAACACATGATTTTACAGTAAAATGTATATACCTTAATGAAATCATCATGATGTTATGGGTGTACCCTACTGAATTTTTCACAATGTTAAGAGAGCACCTCATTGAATCTTACAAAATATAAAGTGTTAACATCGTGGATGTGATCGTAATGAAAACCATAAGACATCAATAAATGTTCAAATTGTTAAGTCCAGTCTATATTCAAATGGTAAAAATGATAAACATGGATCTTTAGAAATGTTCGTAATATTATTAATTGATTTTATTGAAATTTTCCCAATATTATGAATGGACATTTTTTAAATGTAAACAATATTTATCATGAACATTCTTAAATATTAAATGTCTAAAATATGGATCTTATTTTAAGGATCATAATTATTATTATGGACATAATTAAAATGTAAATAATGTTATGTTTGGAACTTATTTATATATTCATAGTGTTTATAATATACCATATGACAATTTTCCAAGTTTTAAGTATCAATTTTTTTTAAATGTTAAAATTTCTAATAAAAAACCTTTTGAATTTTTTTTATGATAAGCATGTAAATTTTTTACAATTTCACAATTTCACCATGTTTTGTAGTAACTATGTTTTATAATAAACTAGAAGCCTATTTTATTCCCCTATATCATGGTTATTTATCAATGTTGTGACATGAATATTTCATTATATATGATTCGTGATTCTTTTATTTCACTTTCATGGACCTATGTACCCATGTAATGATCATTTTATTTAAAATATTTATTCCATTATCATATTCAGGAATTATCATTAAAAAGATATGTTTATACACATTTATGAATCAATCATTCTATTTTGATGAAATCATTTTTCATGATTAATGATTATGATCTATATTTTAACGTGAATTATTTCTTTATGTTTTGTTGATTTAATTTTATTACAAAATTATACACATATATTTTACTTTTTCTCACTCATATTCATCAATTTATTTCTTATATTTCTACCCTCACTGAGAATCATAACACACACCATTCTTGTGATACCATTCTCAATGTTTTGATAATGTTTAATATTATTTATTTCTATGTAATAGTTTAACTTGAGAAGAAAATTTGTGATAAATTTTTATCTATAAATTTATCATAATAACATAATATAGCTAATATCATGTGATAAAAATATTTTGGGGTTTGGGATTATGTGTGAATCTATGAGATTAATTTTTTAAGAATGTAAAATATATTTTTCTTATACTCGATTCATATAACATGTTTTGAGAGGACATGTGTAATGATTGTATTTCTAGAAATATATGTGAGATGTTAGGATTGGGGTGATATAGTTTATATCAATGTGGGGTTCAGTTATTTTTTCAATTTGGTTATTTCTATTAAGAGGATAAAACTTATGGAAGTATTTGACAAATGGAAATGTTTCTTTATCAATTTTATTATATCATAGTCGAACTAAAAGTGTAATTGATTAAATGAATGTGTAATAAAACATTAAATCTCATGATTTATATTTCATATTTATATGATGTTTTAATTTTATTATATATTAAATTAATAAGATTATATATACATTTTTGTGTAAGTGGTTTTTTGGTTATATGAATATGAAAATGAAGTTGTGAATGGTATGTATACATAATCTCGTATGAAATATAAAAAAATAAAAATGAATATGTAGAATAAATAGTTAAGAGCAATGATGATATAAATATGTTCATAATATGAGGTTAGAGATGAGATTAATTATTATACATAATATATTTAGGTTTATATCTCATTTGAATTTATATCATTGGACTTAAATAATCATTGGATACCTTCAAATGTTTCCCTAGTGAAAGATAATTAAAAATCAAATTGTGGAGTTATTTTTTTGTTGTAGAATTTAACACCATGACATTTTAGTATAAATTTACCTGTAAATAAATAGTGTTTTATAATACTCGATTGAAAAATAAAAATGAACTAAAATGAAACATGACACAATTTATTGAGCAAAAATATTAGATGTTATGAAAAAAATATATTAAATTATGAAAATTAAATATAAAAAAACATAAGAAAATTAATATTGAAATAAATCTAAAGGTAAGTAAAAAAGAAAAAAATGAGAAATCATTATCATAATGGTCTTCCAAAAATTTCATTACCAATATTAGAACTATAGAAACAATGAAGATAATAAAAAATATAATAGAAATTTTTAGAATGAAGTAAATAAAGAGGATGGATTATTTTAGTTATGTTTTTAAGGATATATATATATGTTAATATAATTTGACCATTATATAAATAGTCATTAGAATAATTGAAGTTACAAATGTTATTATTGTATATGAATGTATTTAATATATTACATAATAGTGGAAAATAATGACAACAAACAAAATGTAACTTAATTCACAAATGAAAAACAATTAAGGAAAGTGAACAGAATTGTATAAAATATTTTATTCTTAAAATACAATTTTATGCATGAAAAATTATTATTATTACTATTATTAAAGAATGATTTCAAAAAATGAGATTATTATAAATGAAATATCTTTAATGTAATAGGATATAATAAATAAATTTGTTTTTGAATCTATAGTCTATTAGAATTTAATTATTCACATGTATAAAAAAATATTTATTTAAAAACATTGTTATGTTATTTATTATATATTTTAATTTAAAATAAAAAATACCATAATTTTAATTTATTTAATTAATTTAATTTTATATACATATTTACAAATTAATTTTCACTATTTACATGATATTTACTTGGTAATAAATAAATATTGAATCTTTTAATGCTAATATATATACTTTTGTGGAATCTTATCTAAATGTGTTCTAAATATTAAAATAATAAATTAAATTTTACTCTTTTAAATTATCATTATTGTAAAATGATTAAATGTAATAATCAACATACATACAATGTGTTAATTATTAATTAAAATTAAACATGATTATGAAAACATAATGTTTCAAAGGATATCTTTATATGATGATAATTATGATTTATTTATTCAATATCATCATTTAAAAAATACAAATATCTCAATTTTTTAGTAAATTATATTGAAAATAGAGAGAATTTTTAATCAATAAACATTAATTAGGATGTGAGTTCAAATGAATTTTTATGGGAAAAAATTAATATTAAAAAGTTAACAATTTATTTACCACGGTAAGAGAAAATTATATTGAGCCATATATTTCACACATATATAGCACTTCATAATTGATGAATTATCACTAAATAACATAACGATCCTCCCTAAAATTATACAGGTGGAGTTATTTTTAGAACATAGATACATAATTAATATTTTAATAAATTAACTATACCATATCCAACTTTGGTCATCATAACTAGAACCCTTCTTACTCATATCATACATAATACCTTTATTTACAATCTAGGGAAGGGAAACAGATGAAATGGTGTGATCTAATGCTCATTATGGTTAAATAAGTGATATATCGACGATAACATAAAATAATATGAGCATAAGTGTATGATAACATGAGATTAATGTATTAATAGATTACCCTACATATCAAATATCATTATTCTCATTCATTGAATAAATTTTGGAATTTAAAAAAGTTATTAATAATATAGTAATCAATGAATTTATCCATTAGAGCATAACATTTTCATAGGACTTGGTTTTGTAGAAAATAATAAATCATAGAAAATCATTTCCATTATTGTCAAGGATTACTTCAATGACTATCATATTTGATTGGGTTCACTCCAAAAACAATTGTAGTATTTAGGATTTTCTTTAAAGACTATCATGGTAGATAGAATCCCATATTTAATATAGCTTACAACATATTCTAGTAATATTTTTTTCATTTTATATCTATCTTTTCAAAAAACATTGGTGGTTTAAATAATCTTGGACCATCCAATAATATAATTTAAAACATGAATATGTGTTCCCTAAGACCATAAAAAATTAATTATTTTATAACCCATGAAAAGAAATGGGTTTCATTTACATTTCTTCATCACATTACCTCTAGAAAAATCAGGTTTCATAAACATTTCATTGTGTCATCATTGCATAACTCATGAAAAATTGATGAGTTTCATAAAAATATATTCATCATAAATATGAACCATCCAAATAAATAATAATTATTGTATCATTTTATAATATCCCAATTAAATAATATTCTAAATGATGGATGGATTTCTATGGTGAATTGGAATACCATTTCATTATCACTAAAACATTTTAGTGGGAAATACCATTTCCACTATAAAAATCATGTTTCAAAGAGTAAAATTTTAAAAAATATATTAAAAATGAATTTCATAGGTCATAGAGATAGATTAATATAAATTAATATTTAGAGTATTAAGGTATCTTGATTTATGGAAAATCTATTTTTGTTTTATATGTTAAAAAAATATTCTTTAAAAAATATATAAAAATACAACATTCAAAAAATGACAGAAATATTCCTTTTAAATCTATTAATAAAAATTCATACATTCAAAAACATTTATTCAAAATATAATTGAAGAATAGTAAAATATTTATTTAATATATTTTTATATAATAAGGATATGGAAGAATGAAATTTTGACCGAAGGTATAAAAAATATCAATTTTCAATAAAATGTATTTTTAGTACCATGAGTATTTATTTTTAGGAAACTGAATGGAATAAATTTTAATTCAATAAATAAATTAAAGAGAATAAAATTCATGAATTTATTAAGTGATATATCATAAAATTTAATTATAAAAACCAAACTCTAAAAATTTCCCATAAATAATGAGATTGTTCCAACAAAAACATGACCACATTGGTAATATTTGAATCATATGTCCCATGAAATAATGATTCTAGGATTGATATTTAAATCACCATAATACTCAAATTAATAAATATAATGTACAATAATTAGATAGATATACACCACATAAATGGACATGTGGTGAATTTGTCATGTTTGTCATAGAAATAATTATGAGATAGAAATCCCTTACCTTGATGTCCACATGGTTCGAAGTCACTCTATCCTTATCTATAATAAGTTATTATTTATTATTAATATATAATTGAATAATTTTACTACTTATAATATAAATTATTATTCATCTATAAAATTTAAAAACTCATTTATTAATATTTGTTATGAATATTACTATTTATGTTATAACTATTTCATTTTTTTCATAATCTTATTTGTAGTTCTAGTACTTCTATACTAGTCAAGGTTATATCATCCTAAAAATGGTTATCATGATACAAATATCACATTTATATTAATTTTATTTATATGGATAGACATGAATAAAATTGAATAATTAAAATATGAATTATATCATTCATTGTGATGGTAGGTCGTGGATACACATGAATTATTTATTAAAAATTTTATTGATAGAATGAAATAAAGGTAAATAAATATCAGAATTTCAAAAAACATATATAATATATATAATATATATTAATTAAATATATATTTATTATAGTCCATGTAAAATGAAAATTAAGAACAAATCACATATGATCAAGGAGGTAGTAGTCCACATGTATGATGAGACATGTTATTATTTCCAAAAATTTGAAATTTAAGAAGTTAGATGTGATATTATAATTAACAATTAATAATTATTTCTTAGATTTCACATATAAAAATTAAACCCATAATAATAACCATTAATTAAATATACTGGTGGATTATTAATTGTACACGTATGGGGAGACGATAAGACATATATATGCAAATGTGATATTCTCACATCTCATTTAATGGGAATGAGGATAGATATTTGTTAATTAATAATCATAATAAAATTTAAGTATATTGAGGTTATTTTTGTTATTATTTTATTATCATTACGATATATTTATTTGATGGAATGATGAATCAAAAAACTGATCAATAAAGCTGATAATCTCTTCTTTTAAATTACTCCTTTAGATATCCACTTAAGGATCCTGTGGATTTGGTTTTGGGGAGACCATAACCTATATAATATTTTTAAATGATTTCATAAGGGGTTTATTTTTGGTATGGTTAATTTTTAAGGCCTAAATTGGAGTGATAAAAGTTCTGTTGAGGTTTTATTTTAAAATTTTATATAGGGGAAATTATTAGATTTTTTTAAAAGAATAAATTATAATATTTTTATTCTCCATAAAAATTGTTCCAAATGTCTAGTTATTAGTATATATAATAAAATGGTTTTAAAATTGAATCAAAAAAATAAAATTTTACAGGTCTTGTAATAATTTTAAACCTTATCATTATGAGTAACCACTTCATTAACATTATTTATCCTTAACTACATTAATTTCTTCTTTATACAGAAAGAGTTATAATTTTACATAAAATTTACGAATTTGTACATAAATTTAAAATGGATTAAATTTTATACCATATCAATTCCATCTATTTTTTCTATTAATATTTATATGATTTATAAATATTTTTTAAAATGTTATTAATGATATTTATGACACTCTTCATTAAATTTGACTTAAAAGAAATAATGAATATATTGTAATTAAAATATAATCGTTTTAAAAATTAATTATATGTTATATTCATAGATTATTTTTTGTAATGCAATAACTCAGTAATATTATATTAATTTTCATATTAAAAAAATAATATTTTATTCTTTTTATTGATGAAATAACACGTTAATGTTGTAAACGAATTTAAAGTAATTATATTATTAACAAAAATTTGAAATAAATTTAAATAATTAACATAGTTAAATTATTCAAAATATAAACATTTAGATATTTACATTACATTTTTTCCCTATATGATCACATAAAAGATATCTTAAACCAGAAGAGTGAAATTTTGTAACTTTCACTGAATTAAATATTATATACCTCATAATCGAAAAAAATAAACCATAAAATTAAATTTAGCGCCTAAAGATATAAGGATCAAATAATATTCACAAAATATAAATTTATATCAAATTATGGCGACATTAACAAATAGTTTTTCTCTAAATTTATCTTATTTACCCTTTACAAATGTGATAAATTCTACCATGATTACTATTCATAATTCCTAAAAATAAAGGGGGAATACATTCAAAACTTAATCCACCTAACTAAATATATTATATCAATTTAATAAATTTGAATAAGAGTATGTTCCATAAATTAATTATAAAAATGGGAAAAACAAGATCAAAAACACTTTTTGGGAAAATATAATTTTATGCATAAAATAGATTTATTCTTAGTAGAGGCAAAAATGAAATCTTATATAAATGATAATTGAATTTATTTAATATATAATATAAAACTCCAATTAAAATAACACACCAATAGTTTTTAATTTATTTTATTGTGAAAAACACAAATTTGAAGTATTAAAATATTTTTTTAATGAAAAATCCATTTATAAATATTTAAATGTTTTTATACAAAATTAAAAATAAAATTGATTCCAAAAAAATAATTAGGTTATATTAAATATAATATAAATTATTTCACTTTTAAACCATGTTATATAAATGTATCATTTTTCATGATTGAAAAAAATACAGTTTTAATAAAATTCAATATTTTTCACTATTAATTGGAAAATAATGATTTTCATAAAAATAAAAAAAAATAACGACAAAGTAATTTATATTCGATTGTTTAAATAATTTACTTAATTTAATTAAATAAAAATTTTAATAATAAAAAACTTTATATAATATTTTCTCGCAATAATAATTATGAATTTGTTTTGAAGGAACTCATTTTTTTAAGAAAAATATATCTTCAAAATAAATTTAATAGTTATTTCCTCCTTATTAATTATTAAATTATGATTTAGTAGGTATTATATATATGTATTTTATAATATAGTTATTATTATTCACAACCTCAAATTAAATAACTAGGTTATAATAGTCATATTCAATGAATATTTCACAATTCTTTTATTCTCAATGTTGTGGGTTATAAACAATATCAAGCATAATGTTTTTTATGAAATTGTATACTGTAACATTCTCATATATTTAATAATTTTCATCTTAATGTTTTTAACTTCTTCCTTGTCATCATGGGTTCCCTATTTTAAAATTCCTTTTTAAAAATTTAGATTGTAGTTGCGTTTAATAAATTATCCTTCTGAATATAGGGAATGAAAAATATGAATGCCATCAGGAATACCTTATAACTAGGTTTGAAAATTGGATAATATTTATTGAAAATGTGAATATGGACATTGATGGGAAAACTAACACTCATAGACTAATAGAGAGTGATATAAAAAGTGGTTTTAGAATGTTAACAGTAAAAAAACAATTAATTAGTAAGGGGTCAGAAGACTATCGATTCCTCAGAAATGATGTTAGTAAGACAAAAAATTTTCTTAATGATTTTTCATAGATTTTAGGAACTAAGTCCACATATATACTATGAAAATAAATAAAAATACTTATTTGACTTCAATAATTTCATTATTTAATCGATTTCGACCAAGAACTCAAATTGTTCCTCAAATTATGTGTATTCAAGATGAATTTTTTATTCCTGAATCTACAAAATAAAAACCACAATACAGAAAATTATATTTATATATTTATCATATATTTAAATATTAATAAAAAATATATATTTTATGTGCAAGGTAATAAAATATCTAATATCTATAAACCCTCATATTTCAATATAAAATTTCCATAATAACATCGACAGTTCCACTTAGGAATATTTATAAATAACCCCATATCCAAAATAACTACAATAACCTTACCATTAAATAATTATTTAACCTAAAATGGGATCTTATACTTTTTAGATTACATCCCCAAATATTCAATTTCATTTTTATGGAATAATTTATCAATTTAAATCATTTTTTAAACAAAGTTTATCATATACATCTACATAATGAAATAATTAAGAAAATATCATTAATAACTTCGGTAAATCCCAGTATAATCTTATAATGTACATAAATTTACAAAAAAAATCATGAATCAAATTTAGTTACTAACAAGAAATGTAGTCCATAGATTAATTATAAAAATATCTAAGGATATCACCTATCAATGAATTAATTTTCATCCATCTATATCATACATATAAATTTATCAAAAATTTAATTAATAAAATATAATATAATTAACACAAAATTTTTATTTAATCCTTTCATGATTATTATTCTAAAAACATAGAAATATGTTCAAATAACATCATCATCCCATCACATAAAACTTTAAAAAAGCGAATTTGATTATTTTTATCTTTTGGACAACAGTAAACGTATAGAACAATTATACTATATATAGATTTGATTTTATATTTACATGAAATAATATTTGATTCTAAAATTACCAGAATTCGTATTTATATAATTACATAATATTCAATTTAATATATTTTTTATATACCACAATACAGTAAATATCATTAAATATGACCTAAATCGCATTTTCATAAAACCATTACCATATTTTCAAATAAAAAATATTAACCCATTTACATAAATAATATATTTATCCCATTTCAAAATTACCACATTAACAATAAATTACCTTTCATAGATTTTATAACCATTAATCTTTTTTCTTCGAATCCATAATGAAAAATTCAATGGATGAATCATGGATGTTTTCATTATTATTATTTATTTTATATAAATCATTAATCCCATATAAATAAACACATCAAACCTTTCAAATCAAGTGTGGCATTACATTGGAACATCTATGGTTTATATAGTAGCCCACTAGATTTATTAATTTTCTCAATTAATTCGCATATTCATCAATCATGATAAAATTATCTATAAATAGTACCATAAGATAGAATTATTTTTTCCTCCATCGAATTAGTCATTTTTTACTTAGTTATAACCATTAATATTCCCTTCATTACAATAGATTAAAAGATATAACATTTCATTGAGGCATTACCTCAAGTGCTACATCCCACATTCATGAAAATTATGAATATTAATCTTATTTCTTATATGGTCATTATGAAACTACATATTAATCTTATTATGTGTGTATAGAATATCACATATATAGTGGTTTTTTTTATATTATGGGATATTTGATTATAAATAATCATAAGGTTTCAAATTCCATATCTAATTTCATTTGATTTTTCTTGAGAAAAATCATTCCATTATGTATTTTATTTAAAATTAACTCTGTTGGTTCTATCCATTAACTGAATCCTAAAAGTATAATATGAGCCATAATTGTTATAATTAAAATTCCATAAAATAAATTTATATGGTTTCTAAATGATGTAACCTCCTTTTAAATCTATGAAACCATATTTTTAACCTTAGTCATTCATGATATTTTAAATCCAATTGTATTTTGATGGGTTATCAAGATAATGTGTATTAACCTATGAATATCCCCTTGGTGTGTCTAACTGGTTGCATCATAAGGTTACACTCACTATGAAATATAATTATTGATGTTATATATTCATCCAAAAAATTTCATGTTTATTTTACATATATGAATTTATTCCAAAATCATGTCCACATGTAGTATCCAGAAGTGGATTTTTTTCACTCAGAAATCCACCCTCATTTATATATCATAACTTATGTAGTTATTTAATAATTAAGATTACCCTGTGGGATCTCACTAATATTATTTCATTATAGTTTTCATTCTAATTTCATCTAAGTATTTAATGGTACCTTTAACGTCTATATGATACAAAATATAGTTACCCATACATTAGATATTTATTATTATATAGTAATTATTGAATATTCCTTAGATAAAAAATGATCCTCTCAAAAAAATGTATATTTCCTTTGAAAAAATTGCACACATAAACATACCGATAAGTGAAAGACACTATATAACCAAAGTTTAATCATAACAAGAACCCTTCATATACATATCATACATAATAACATTCTTTGTAGCTTATGGAAATAAAACATACCAAATGGAGAGATTTGATTCTCTGTAAGGGTAAACAAGGGTGACATCATTGATAATATAAGAATAACATGAGAATAAGGGTATGATAACACAATAACAATAGTATAAAACCACACCTTTTATATTATAAATAAATATAATGATTCTTTGAATAAAACTGGTAATTAATAATACAAGAATCATAAAGGAATCAAAGAACATTGGCTATATGTGCATACAATTTGAGAAGGACATAAAAATATTTGAAACACATAAGTATTGATAACAATTTTCTTCGTATTAAATTATTTATTCCAAGAATATTGTAGAGGAGTGTGATTAATATATAATCAATATAGTATTCAACACTAACTTACAGGACTAACATTTTGGATATAGTCCAATAATTATCACTGTTCTTTCACCAATCCAAACATTTTTATCTAATGAGATATCTATCATTACTTGTCGAATTATAATGATATTTGATTCTAAACCAAACCGTAGGGTAATTAAAATCAATAAAATGTTTGAAAAAATATTATAAAATATATATCATATTAAGACCCGTGAAAGTTAATGAGTTTCAAAAAATTTCTTTATATTATAACTCATGGAAATGGAGCAGCATTCATAAAAATTTCATAATTTAATATAAGAATAATCCATGGAAATGGAATAGGTTTCAAGAATGAATTTACATTATTAACACGAACCATATAGTGAATGAACATGTATTTTATCCCTATATGATATCCCATGTTCATCATAATTTAAATCTAGTTTTTTTGTATATGATGAATATAAATACTATTAAAAGATCATTAAAAAATTTTCGAGCAAATTACACCATACAATTTGAAAATTAATTTTAAAATACTAAATTTTTAAAAAATATTTTTTAAAATAAATTGTTTTAATAAAATTGTTAAATTAAATAAAGAAATATTTGTATTATAGATCTTACAGGATTTTGGTAAATTCTGTTCCTGGCATAAAAAAATAAAAAAAAACATTATTTTCACATTTTTTAAAAAGTGAAAAATATATTGCACTGAAAAACATAATAATACTCATTTTAACTCATTTATTAAAAAGTGGGTAAAAATTACTTTAAAATGAATCATATAATTTTGAAATGAATTATTAAAAAAATTTCTAAAAAATATGGATATTGATGAAATTGAGTTTTCTTCTAATGAAAGAAATGAATTCTATTTTTCGTTTAAAATATATTTTTGTTACTGAGTAATTAATGTGATTAAATTAAAAAAAGAATTAATAAATTCCATTAAAAGAAGAGTAAAATAAATTTATTGAGTATATCGAGAGATATATCAGAAAATTTAATTATCAGAACATAACCCAGAAACAAATCCTACTAATAATGAGATTTTAACCTAAAACCATTATTTTATTTTCAATATTTGAATCAGAAACCCCATTAAATAGAGAATCATATATTGATATTAAAATTATCCATAAAATATTGATAATAATCATAAATATACATTTATAGGTATTATATACACTATATAAAAAAAGTAATTGGTGAATATGGAATGTGTTTTACTAAATTAAAATTTAGATAAAAATCCCTTACATTGAATTGTACTTTCTTAAAGACCACACTGTCATCTATTATAAAAAATTTAGTTTTTTGATAATTATATAAAATAGTTATTTATATACTTACAATAACATATATTTTACATTAATAACATTTCAATTCCATTTTATTAATAATTATGAATTAAAATCATCATTTTTTAATGTTCACTATTTCATGATCTCAACAGAATTTCTGTTCTGTAGTTTGGTAATAGGAAAACGTATTTAAAAATTTATACATGATATAAAAAATATATATAGTCATTATATATATATTAATATATAAATGATAGATTTATAAAAATAAATTACACCATTAATGGAGATAGTAGGCCATACATATGCATTAAAAAAATTTAACTTTTCTATTGATGGATCAAAGGAAAGATTACATGTAATTAAAATTTATAAATTATTTATTATATCATATATATATATATATAACATTAATTAATTAATTATGTCATTATTACCATCCATATAGAAGGGAAAGTAAAATCAATTCACATTGCTTCGTGGATGTGGTAGTCTACGCATACGGATGAGCGCCGCTTATTCCAATAGATTGAAAGGTAAGAAAGTAGACTGAAAATTTTAACATGTAAAGTATAATTATATCATTAATATCATATATAAGCTATAAAATAATCATAAGGACAATCTCAAAATATGTTTGTGTAAAATGATTCATATCAATAAGTGGAGAGGGTGGGTTATGTGTATGCATGAGTGATAATTTCACTTCTTATTTGATTGAAAAGAGAGTGGATAATGGTTATTTAATAAAAAAAATTTATATAAATATATTTCAGATAAATAATATATTGTTTTATACAAAATTTATTATATCTATTGAATGTAAATAATAAGTATAAAATGAAGGGATCGAATAATGTGATTGCCTCTTTTTTGAAAGATCTTATTTATATATCCATTTATAGATCCACGTTTTGGTATTTTTCGAATAGAGGGACATCTATAATGTTGATAAACACCATTATAAGGTATATTTCCTGCATATAGTTGAGATATATAGCTTAATGTAGTGTGAAGAAGAGAAAAGATGGGTGTACTTTTTTAATTTAGGGGAGAGACACTTTTGGAATTTCTTAAAATTTTATATTATACTAAATTCATTCTCTTGAAAAATTGTTGAAAATTTTTATATATTAAATGAAAATATAGTATAGTATTTAAATAACATCAACTAATAATATTTGGATTTTGTTTTTCCTAATTTTAATCCTTATCTTTTAATTAATTTATTGGTTAGACAAATTTACAATAACCAAAATAATATCATTTTTTCCATTAATGGTTTACAATTTGACTTATATGTTTTCAATTTGTTCATAAATGAACAAGATATAAAAATTTTTCAACACGTTATCCACCTTGTCCAATTTTTGGAATTTTATTATTTTTAAACAATTTAATAAAATATAATTTTGATAAAATTTAATTAATTTCAATTTTTAAACTAATAATTTTATTTCACTTAAAAGACTTAATGGAAAATATGATATTATAATATAATATTTTTAAATATGATTAATATTTCATATGTAAATAAATAATTCTTTTAACAATATAACACACTCAAATTTTATTACTTTTTACATTATCAAAATCATTTATTTTATTTTTTTTACCAATTGATGAAATAACTCATTAATGTATTATAAGAATTTTATGTAATTATACCATTAAAAATGTTATAAATAAATTCCCCCATGAAAATAATTTCAGTATTCTAAAAATAGATATTTATATGTGCCCATAACTAGATTTTCCCCCTATGTGATCACATAAGAGTTATTTAAAACTATGGGAGTGACATTTTTTAGAATTCATTATTTTAAATATAATATTGTTCAATTAAATACAAAAGTGTCCCTTAAATAGTCATATTTATTTCATAAGGTTACAAAAGATTAATTAAATTAATATAATAGTAATTTAGCAAAAATTTTGGTTCCCATAAAACCTATTTTTAACAATGATATACTGGAATAACACATTACTAAGGCGATAAATTTTTCCACGGTTACTATTAATAATGCATACAAATATAATGGACCTCTTTAAAAAATTTAAGCACCTAATTATAAATATTGAATCCATTTTATCTAAATTGTTACCTATAAATGGGATAAATTAATTTTAAAATTTAAGAAAAAATAGATGATAGTTGATTTTTAGAATAGTACATTTTATGTATACAATTTTATTTATTCTAATCCAATGAATAAATAAATTTTAGATGAATATAAAATAAATTTATTTAATATATAATATATTAATTTCATTAAAATAATTCACTGATAGTGATATTGTTAATTTATTAAGATAATAACACATTTCGGGCATAAAATGTTTTTATTTTCAGAAAACATCTCCTTATTTATATAAAAATGTTATTATAAAAAATTCAAAAATAAAATAAATTTCAATAAATATTTTAGGATTTATTAAAATATATGTAACACCCCAATCTTCAACGATACGTTTCTCTTTAAATAATATAATAGCATGTGTTGTACGCAACTTTGAGTTCTAACACACCAAAACAAATCAAACTAACCGTTATAAATAGTAATACCGACTTTTTGAAATTATATAAATTTTATCATTCAAAATGGACATCATTTTTGGATTTGGAATATCTAAATTAGCTTAGGGTGAATTTTTGGTATTTTTCTAAAAACGTTCAATTTTTTATAAATAGTGAAAAAACACTGAGTTATAGTTTAAAACCAAATTTTTATTTAAATAATTATTTATTTTATTTAAATTTATTTTAAGTCAAAATAGATACATAATACCTATATAAATTCAATTTAATTCATTAGAGTTTGTTTATAATAATTTTAGATATATAAAAATTTTCTAGAATTTCTCACCCTCTTTTACCCAACTCCTAGGAGAAGTTGCAAATTCACATAAAACATAATTTTACCGCTTTTGGGAATGGAATTTCAAAAATCTGAGACACACGGTTAATATCAAGGAGTAAAATGTAGTTCGACAAGATAAAAATAATTTTTGGTGAATAGTAACTTTTACTTTTATTTACAATGGTTAAAAGTAAATAGGGTAATTAAGGGTAAAAATGATATTATTATTACCCTAACACATGTACTTATTCAATTGGATAAGTATAATTCAACCAAAAACAACCTTATGAACAAAATATGAACCTTTTCAATCCACCTGGATTAGATTAGGAAATTTATTATTATTTAATTAAAGAAGAGTTAAAAGTTGTAAATTCAATGTCTAATATCTAAAACATTTTCAATATAGAGTTATACATAAGAAACATTCGATTATAAATATTTATTATAAAGATAAAAATATTTCCTACATAATGGTATTTTATTTATAATTTTTATACATTAAATAAGTTAATTTATTTAAGATACAATGGTGATGCAGTAATTACCTAATTAATAAAATATTCAAAAAATTGATATTATAAATATCCAAATAAATTTAATTTGAGACCTTTTATGAATTACACTAATTTTCATAGATAATATGACATAATAGGGTTGTTTTGATGAATTGTTTTAAATGAAATACTGCTGTTATGAATTTAGAAAAAACAAAATACCAAATAGTATCAAAATTGACATAAAAGGGTTTTTAAAACAAATATTATATTATTAATTGATATTCTATTCCTAAAAAAATAAGGATCGACCAAAGGACTTATATAATGAAAGGTTTATCATTAACGAACCACTTGAGGTTCTCTTGGAAGTATATTGTATGTTTATTAACCATATAATAAAAATATACCAAGAGACATGGTAAATGTCAAATGATTTACCTAAGAGTAAAATCCAAAAGATAAAGTTAGTATAGTGACCCAAACCTATCTAAAATCTATTGTTTGAGTGTTTTTCTACCAATCCCAACCGTAAAATTTAAATAATATATTTTTGAGCCATTAGAAACTGAAAATTATTTTATTATAAAATAATATTTCTAGATTTTTCTAAGGTTCGCCTCACCCCTCTTATAAAAGGGCACTCCCCCTTCCCTCTAATTCACAACTTCAAAGCCTTTTGGCTCATCCAAACCCTGCCCAAATATCCTTTCTCTTCTCTTAATTCATCCTAGAGACCTTCCTTTAGTCAGAAAGCTAACTTAAGGAGCCCTTTTGATCAAATCAAAAGAAAGAACACAAAGAAGAGGTAATAATTTCACCACCCTCATTCAAGTTATTTTTTCTTCCACTTCTTCTTTATTTGGTATTTCCATTGTAAAATAATAGATCCAGTATCTTATATATACTGTGATGTTATTATTAATATGGTACATCCATATTCATTATTCTATCCATCCTTTGAATGACATGTCACCATACATGCGTACGTACGGATTATCGTCTCCACGTCGTGGTGTAATGGTTATTCAATATATTATTATTTAGATGGGTATAATAATGATGTGTAATTTATAAATATAACATTATAATGATTCAGTATATATGATATACCATCCAATTATATATTATTTTAATATCAAAAGAATGGCATTGTCACTCGTGCGTATGTATGGATTACCGTCTCCACGAACGCGATGAGATTCATTCCCCATCGCATCCATTCAAGACAAATTTTCATTAGATGATTTAAAATAATGTTTAATGACTTGATGTCATTCTTTATATGAATACGATACATCCCGTACATAAAAAATATGACTCACATAACAGAGAATATAAAGGAAAATGAATCTATTAACACCCGAAATGATGATAATACTAAGATATTATTAACAAAGCAATGTTAAGAGATCACATATGATATCATATTAATGTATATGATTCTTTTATAATTTAATAACAATTATTTCACCATTATATAGGAATTTTACCTACCCTTGACCAAGGAAGAGTACATGATAATGGTTAATTTCACAATCTCATTATTATCCGAGGTTGTTTTTACGTAAGTATCTACCGGGACCTCTTTATCATCCACATCCATGTTTCTTTAAAATGTATTTCAAAACATTCTTAATATTTTTTATAATATGGGTTAAAGTCATTTATACCCATGTTTGAATTTTTATTTTATTTTTATAAATTAATCTTTCCATAGTTTTCCAAACAAGGTCATTTTTAACCTTTTTGACAAAATTAAGGTAAGAATGTCTTTTTTACCTTATACGGTGAGTGCAGTTATTTTCCACCATTATAAAATCTTCAAAGATTCCCTTACAATCTTATAATAATATTTTTGAAGTAAATGTTTTCTTTTATAATTGTGTGACTTTTAAATGATTTCAAAAAAGAGATATTTCTCTCTAATAGTTTTGATTTCTTCTATGTCAACATCCTTTGATGGATTTTAAGATTATTTGAAGTTGATATATTATGATAAAAACAAATATATTGTATTGATGGTTTTGTGATATGTTTGACTGTTGATGTGTTATTTTTATACCATTCATGGTTTGTGGAGAAATTATTGACATTTCAAATGGTATTTTTAATAAAAATGTTTTTTATATTTAAACATGTTCATATAAGGAATGCATTGGACTTAATAAGTGGCGGGTGGATCCCCCTATAGCTCCTTGATGTGTCGGTAGATCTCATGAAACAAACTAGTATCTTGGCATAAGGAATTGACAAAATCTTAGTTGTAGTCTTGGCACAAGTCCTTGACTATGAGGTTATGGTAGTCTAGCATTATGCATTTCATCATTATAATAGTGGTTATTGATATTTCATGTGATTATTCGACTAGTATAATATCCATTTGAATATCTAAATAGAATTTTATTATTTATTTTTTCCATATTATGATGAATTTCAAGTTTTAAAGTCTTTTGTTTTAGTTATACATTGACTTAAATGTTTATGCTTATTTATGAATGTTTCAGCTATATTGTTATCCTTACTGAGAATTTGAGCTCACCCCTTTATATGTTTTATTTTTTCCAAGATGTGAAGAGGTATTTTATGACTAACCTTCAGGAATAGTATGAGGAGATATGAGTGTGGAATATGGAGACTATGTTGTTTTAGTTTTTTACTTAATGATGTAATGTAATACTGATGAATGTATCTAGTGTTTCCAAGGCTACTAAACTCATTAGTATTTCGAGACATGATCTTTTGTGATCAATCTAATGTTATGTAATAATGCACCGACTCTGGTTAACTGGGGTCGGGGCATTATAGTTGGTATCATAGGATGTTTAGTACTAATATTAGAAGATAAATTTTGATAAACTCTGATTAGAGCAGATATCCCTAAGATAGACTTTGGGGATTTGTATAGAAGAACTTCCTAGAATTTTTGTATAACATAGATTTTCTGAGTTTTCTGAGAAATACATCCCTATCTGGATATGAGCAGGTATAGCCCACTCTGGCACAGATGTACCTAGGGGGAAAACCTGAAAACACCACTTTGATCTATACTCGAACGAGAACTGGTGCATGACAACATGCCTTGCTGCACTCTTGGTTATGACACTCGCAGGGGATATGATTAGGATAATTCTCATTTTCATTACAACCCATTATAAAGGGTTTATGAGTATATAATTCCTCAAAGAAAACATTTTTTATGATTATGGATTATATCCATAAATTGTTCAATTTATATTAATTGGTTTACAAGTTTAGATTTATGTATTGTGATTCACAAACTAATCTAGGGTATGCCATTATTTAGAAATGGATCCTAGTAGAAAGAATGAAAACGGTATCAATGCATGCACTCCATGTAGGGATTTCCCTCCTGCTCAAGATAATTATAGTGGAGCTGGTGATGCAACTGGTGCGGATCATCTAATCACCATACTGGGATAACTCACTCATGTTATGAATAATAACCTTACCCGTATGGATCACCCTGATCCGCAGCTTGGAGGATCAATGTTAGATAGCTTCATGAGGCAAAAAACACCAACATTAAATGTGGGTACAAATCCACTAGTAGGTGACTAATGGATAAATTTCTTAGAGAAAATATTCCATGCCTTGGGGAGTAGTGAAAGGGAAAAAGTTGTGATGGTAGTTTACCGCCTCACTGGAGATGCTGATCAATGGTGGTCATTAATTCAAAACACAATGGAAGATTATGAAGTATCAAATATGTAATCGAAAGGATTTAAAGAGATTTTCTTAGAAAAATAATTTCCGCATGACCATCGAGCAGATGTGGAAAGGCAATTTCTATGTCTCAGCCAAAAGGAGGAAGAGAATGTTTCAAAGTATGAGTATAACATTACAAGGTTAGCAAGGAATGTTGTAGATTATATACCTAACCCAATAAGTAATATTGATCCGTTCTTTGATGGGTTAAAATCGTTTCTCCATCGAGTATTAGTCTCATAATCCTTCTCGTTGTACGAAGATATCATCTCTTGTGCTATCGAGACACAAAAGGAATTGTCTAAGTCTTACGACATTAAAGAAAAGCAAGAGAAGAAGAGATCTACTGATCACTCTGTAAATGGAAATAAGGAGAAGAAGGGAAAAGTTGAATATCCATCCTGTAGTAAACGTGGGTAGAAACACCCTGGTACATGCCTGATGGTAATGGGAGTCTGTTACAAGTGTGGTAAAAAAGGCCACCAAGCTCGTGATTGCAAGGGGAAGAAATAAGATACTGATGTTCAATGCTTCAATTGCAAGGAGATGAGAAATTATGAAAAAGAATGTACTATGTGTCAGGAAAACATACATCAGAAAAGGCCTAGGGATCAAGTCCATGCTTATACTATCACTACTACTGAGGTAGAATCTCTAAAATATGTGGTGGTAGGTAATTTGATGGTTTCCTGAAGTTTAGAAAATTATTTATTTGATCCTGTATCATCGCATTGTTTCATATCATCCCAGTTTGATAAGAAAATTAGATATTTCCAATTTTTTTAACAAGGGAGTTGTCCTTCAAAACTCATAAGGGAAGAATCATTGCTACAAAGTTCTGTGAATCAGTTCCCATTAAGGAAAATGGACATTATTTTTCTGCTGATCTCTTCATCATACCCATGATGGAATTTGACATAATACTTAGTATGTATTGGCTTTCATACCATGAAGTGAAAATTTATTGTAATAAGAAGGAGGTTACAATTTTTTATGATGATAAAGAGTACCTTAACTTTAGAGCATAAACGTTACCCCCAAATTCTTATCTAGATCCACCCCCAGTAGCTCAACTAAATTCAATTATTGGGGAGGAAGAGAATGAAATAACTATGGGTGAGGAAATGAATGTTCAAATAAAGGATGTACCGATTGTAAAAGAACATGTTGATGTGTTTGTAGAATATTTACTTGGCCATCCTCTAGAATGAGAAATTGAGTTTTCTATTGATTTAATTCCTGGGCCATGGCCCATATCAAAGACCCCTTATAGAATGTCCACTGTGGAATTAGTGGAACTAAAGAAAAAACTAGAGGAATTGATTAATAATGGATTTATTCGACCTAGTGTTTCTCCATGGGGATCCCCTTTTCTTTTTGTTAATAAGAAAGATGGATCTATGAGGTTGTGCATTGACTACATGGAGGTCAATGCTATAACAATAAAAAACAAGTATCCCCTACCTCGTATTGATGATTTATTCGACCAAATTCATGGAGCTCAATATTTTTCAAATATTGAACTTCGATCTGGATATCATTAGTTGTGCGTAAATAAGGAAGACATTCCGAAGACAACATTTCTAACAAGGTACAAGCATTACAAGTTAACAGTAATTCCTTTTGGGCTGACAAATGCACCCTTTGTTTTCATGGATCTAATGAACAGAGTTTTCAAGGAATAACATGATGACTTTTTAGTTGTATTTATTGATGATATCTTGGTATACTCCAAAATCTATGAAGATAATGAAAATCACTTGTGCATTATCCTAAAGACTTTTCGAAGAAATGAATTATATGGGAATTTATGAAAGTGTGAATTTTGGGTTCAAGAGATTTATTTTCTTGGCCAAATTGTATCTAAGGATGGAATCTCTTTTGATCCTTATAAGACAATAGAAATCAAAGAATGACCAGAACCAATGAGTATAACTGAGGTAAACAGTTTTATTGGTTTAGCAGGTTATTATCGACGTTTCGTCTAGAATTTTGCCCGATTGGCTAACCCTTTAATAAAGATCACACGTAAAGGGGTTAAATTTGTTTAGACAAAAGATTGTGAATAGTGTTTCAAATAACTTAAGATAATATTATTCAATGCTACTATATTGACTCTACCATCGGGGAATGATGGGTTTATTGTTTATAGTGATTCTTTAAATAAAGATCATGGTAGTGACCTTATGCAGAATGATAGGTTTATTGCTTGTGCATCAAGACAGCTAAAAATTAATGAACAAATCTATCCTACTCATGATCTCGAGTTAGCAGTTGTAATAATTGATTTGAAGATTTGGAGACATTATCTCTATGGTGAAAAATGTGAGTTATATACTGATCACAAGAGTTTGAATTATATTTTCCCACAAAAATAACTCAACATGAGTCAAAGGCGATGTCTTGAACTACTCAAGGATTATGATTGTACGATACACTACCACCCGAGGAAGGAAAATAAGGTGGCAGATGCTTTGTGTAGAAAGGATCATGGAGTTTTGGACAAGATGAGAGTCGAAAGGGATCCTATTATCATGGATCTAGTAATAATGGATATGGGGTCACCATGGAAGGTGATACATCAATTATTTTTCAAATAGTTGCCAAACCATCTTTACTAGAAAGGATAAGGAGTTATCAGACCGGTGATGAAGAGTTTCAAAAGAAGATTAAAGCTATGAATGATGGGAGATTGAGTGACTTTCTGTATGAAGCTGGAATTTTGAAATTTGGGAAGAGAATTTGTGTTCCCGATATACCTGATCTAAAAAGGGAATTATTGGATGATGATCATAGTTCTAATTTCTCAGTACACCCTGGTATCACTAATATGTATAGAGATTTGAAGGAATAATATTGGTGGGATAACATTTAGAGGGATATTGGATGATTTTGTGTCAAGATGTATGGTTTTTCAACAAGTGAAAGCTGGAAGGCAACAGCCCGGAGGAGTCATGAAACCTCTTCCCATACCTGAGTGGAAATGAGAAAATATTATGATGGACATTGTTATGGGACAACCAAAGACTCCTAGAAGGAATGATTCAATATGGGTCATTATTGATCGTCTTACCAAGTCAACATATTTTCTTGTTATAAGGGAAGATTTATCACTTGAACTTCTTACAAGACTATATATTAATGAAGTAGTGATACTTCATGGAGTACCCCTATAGATTGATTCTGATCATGATCCACATTTTAATTCAAGATTCAAGAAAAGACTTCAGAATTCCCTGGATATTGAACTTCATTTGAGCACTGTCTACCACCCTTAAACTGATGGACAATCAGAATGAACTATTTAAACCTTATAAGACATTTTGATATCCTGCTCACTTGACTTTCAATGTATGTGGGCTCAATATATACCTTTGGTGGAATTTTCAAATAACAATAGCTTCCATTCAAGTATTCAGATGGCACCATATGAAGCGTTATATAGAAAGAGATGTCGCACACCAACCTGTTGGAATGATGTTGGTGAAAGAAAACTCATAGGCCCAAAACTGGTGGACGAAATGATTGAAAAGGAGAGGGTAATACAAAACCACATCAAAGAATCTCAAAGTAGGAAGAAGAGATATGCCAATAACTGAAGGAAGTATTTGGAATTTTAGGTAGGAGATCATGTTTTCTTGAAGGTATCTCCATGGAAGGGTGTTATACATTTAAGTAAGATGGGAAAATTGAGTCCCAGGTACATTAGACCTTTTAAAATTTTAGAACGAATTTGGGATGTAGCTTACCGTTTGGCAATGCCGCCAAATCTCTCCAAAGTTCACGATGTGTTCCAAGTATCATGTTGAGAAAATACAGGCCTGAACCAATGCATGTACTCACCTCTGAGGAATTAGAATTGGAACCTGATCTGTCTTATTGTGAAGTTCCCGTCATGATTCTTGATACGAGAGAACATGTATTGAGAAACCGGATGACTTGTCTGGTAGATGTTCTATGGAGAAACCATAAGATGGAAGAGGAAATGTGGGAACCCGAGGAACATATGATGAAGAACCACCCAAGCCTTTTTAGGTAGTAATACTCTAGAAATTTAGAGGTTGAAATTATTTTAATGAGGTGAGAATGTAACACCCAATTTACCATGATACTTTTCTCCCTAAATAATACAATAGCGTGTGTTGTACGCAACTTCGAGTTCTAACACACCACAACCAATCAAACTAGCCGTTATGAATAGTAATACCCAATTTTTAAATTTTTATAAATTTTTTCATTCAAAATGGACTTCATTTTTGGATTCGGAATATCAAAATTAGCTTAGGGTGAATTTTTTGTATTTTTTTGAAAACGTAAATTTTTTTATGAATTGTGAAAAAACAGTCAGTTATAGTTTAAAACCGAATTTTTATTTAAATAATTATATATTTTATTTAAATATATTTTAAATAAAAATAGATACATAAATCCTATATAATTTCAAAGTAATTCATTGGAGTTAGTTTATAATAATTTTAGATATATTAAAATTTTATTGAACTTTTCACCGTCTTTTACCCAGCTCTTAGGAGAAGTTGCAAATTCACATAAAACTTAATTTTAACCAATCTATGAATGGAATTTCGAAAATACAAGAGACATGGTTAATATCAAGGAGTAAAATGTGGTTCAATAAAATAAAAATAATTTTTTGTGAATAGTAACTTTTTACTTTTATTTACCACGGTTAAAAGTAAATAGGGTAATTAAGGGTAAAAATTATATTATTATTACCCTAACACATGTCCTAATTCTATTGGATTAGTAAAATTATACCCAATAAAACCATAAGAATAAAATATGAACCTCTTTGGTCCACTTGGATTAGATTAGGACATTTATTATTAGTTAATTCAAAAAAGAGTTAAAAGTGTTAAATTCAATGTTTAATAACTAAATTTTTTTAATATAAAGTTATACATAAAATAAATTCTATTATAAATATTCATTAGAAATCTAAAAATATTTCCTACATAATGGAATTTTATTTACAATTTTTAGACATTAAATAATTTAATTTATTTATGACACAATTGTGATGCAGTAATTACCTAATTAATGAAATATTAAAATAATTGATATTATTAATAACAAAATAAATGTAATTTGAGACTTTTAATGAATTAAAATAATTTTCTAGATTAATATGACATATTAGGGTTGGTTATATGAATATTGTTGTATATAATAATGCTGTTATTAATTTAGAAAAAACAAAATTCCAAATAGTGTCAAAATTGACATAAAAGAGTTTTAAAACAAATATTATTTTATTAATTGATATTCTATTCCTAAAAAACTAAGGTTCAGTCAAAGAACATATATAATAATTTTTGTATCATTAATGAACCATTTGGGGTTCTATTATAAGTATATAGTATTTTTATTAACCATATGATATAAAAATACTAAGAGACATGGTAAATGTCAAACTATTTAACTAGGAGTTAAATCTAAAAGATAAAGTTAATATAGTGACCCAAAACTGTCTAAAACCTATTGGTTGAGTGGTTTTCTACCCATCCCTACATTATCCTTTAAATAATCAATATTGGAGCCATTAGAAACCTAAAGTAATTTTATTATAAAATAATATTTGTAGCTTTTCCTAAGGTGCCCCTCACCCCTCTTATAAAAGGGCATTCCACCTTCTCTCTAATTCAAACCTTCAAAGCCTTTTTTCCAGTCCAACTACTACAAATTTATCTTCTAAACTTCCATAAAATCATCCTAGAGGCCTTACTTTAGTCATAAAGTATACTTATGGAGACCTTTTGATCAAATCAAAAGGAAGAACCCGAAGAAGAGGTAATAATTTCACCACCCTCTTTCAAGTTCTTTTCTTCTTCCACTTTTTATTTCTTGGTTATTTACATTTTGAAAAATAACTCCAGTATATTCCATATACTATAATGTTATTATAAAAATGATACAACCATAGTCATTATTCTATCCATCTTTTGAATTACATGTCACCATATGTTCGTACGTATGGATTACCATCTCCACGTCGTGGTGTAATTGTTATTCAATACATTATTATTTGTATGAGTATAACAATGATGTGTAATTAATAAATATAAAATGATAATGATTCTGTATATATGATATTCCATCCAATTATATATTTATATAATATCAAAAGAATGATATTGTTGCTCGTGCTTACGTACAGATTACAGTCTCCACGAACGCGATGCGATTCAATCCTCATCGTATCCATTGAAGACTAATTTTCATTAGATGATTAAAAATAATGTTTAAAGACTTGATATCATCCTGAATATGAATAAGATACATCCCACCCATTAAAAATATGACTCAAATAAAAAATAATATAAAGGAAAAAGAATTCGTTAACACTCGAAACGACGATAATACTAAGATATTATTAACAAAGTAATGTTAAAAGATCATATATGATATCATATTAATTTATAAGATTCCTGTATAATTTACTAAAAATTATTTCACCATTATACAGGAGTTTAACCTACCCTAGACAAATGAAAAGTACAAGGTAAGGGTTAATTTCACAATATCTTTATTATCCAAGGTTGTTTTTACGTATCTATTGGTACCTCTTTATCATCCACATCCATATTTCTTAAATATTTATTTCAAATAATTCTTAATATTTTATAGAATATGGGTAAAATTAATTTAATCCCTTTTTTGAATTTATATAACATGTTTTTAATGGAATCATTCTGTCGTTTTCCAAACAAGGTCCTTTTTAACCTTTTCAACCAAATTAAGGTAAGAATGTATTTTCTAACTTATACGGTGAGTGAGGATATTTTCCACCATTATAAAATCCTCGAAGCTTCCCTTAAAATATTTTATGAATATTTTCAAAGTAAATGTTCTCTTTTATAATTATGTGACTTTTAAATGATTTCAAAAAAAGAGATATTTCTCTCAAATAGTTTAGATTTCATCTTTGTCAACATCCTTTGATGAATTTTAAGCTTATTTGAAGTTGATTTATTATGATACAAAAATTCCATATTGTATTGAGGTTTAGTGATATGTTTGACTATGGATGTGTTATTTATATAGAATTCATGGTTTATGGAGAAATTATTGAAATTTCATTTGCTAGTTTTAATATGAATGTTTATGTTATGTTTAAACCTGTTCATATGAGGAAGGCATTTGACTTAGTAAGTGATGGGTGGAGCCTGCTACAGATCCTCGATGCATCAGTAGGTCTCATGATACATACTAGTGTCTTGGCACAAGTCCTTGATAAAATCTTATTTGTAGTTTTATCACAAGTCCTTGACTATGTTGATATGATAGTCTGGCATTATGCATTCCATCATTATGAAAGTGGTTATTGATATTTCCTGTGATTATTCAACTAGTAGAATATCAATGTGAATAAGTAAATGGAATTATTTCATTTTATTTTTTCCATTTTATGATGATGTTCATGTTTTAAATACTTTTGTTTTAGTTATATATTTCCTTAAATGTTTATAATTATTTATGAAAGTTTCCGCTATATTGTTATCCTTACTGAGCATCTGAGCACACCCATTTATATGTTTTATTTTTCCCAGGATGTTAAGAGGTAATATATGACTGGCCTACAGGGATGGTCTGAGGGGATATGAGTGTGGACTATGGAGACTATGTAGTTTTAATTTTTCACTTTATGATATAATGTAATACTTCTGAATGTATCTACTATTTCAAAGGCTACTAAACTAATCGGTCTTTCGAGACTTGATATTTTGTGATCATGCCTATGTTATGTAATAATGAATTGACTCTGGGTAACTAGGGTCGGGCGTTAAAATATAATTGAACTTCTTTTACACAAAAAAAAAACTTTCATAAATTTTATCTTTGTACATTTTGTAAAAAAATATTATTTAAATTAAAATAAATGTTTCTCAATATTAATTTGATAATAAATAACTTTTATAAAAATCTAAAAAATTAATCTCTAATTAATTTTGAAATTATTATTTAAAAATTTATATAATTTTATAAAACACAATTCTTATTCATTTCAAAAAATAAATATAATATTTTCTCACAAAAAGAAATAAAAATCATTTTGAATTAAAAACTATTTTTTTAAGAATAATATAACATTTAAGAAAATCTATTTAGTTTCATAGAATTAATCAATAAATTTTTATCATGTTGAACAGATATATATATATATATATGTCTATCTATATTTTAATGTGGATATTTTTATTTACATCAGCCAATTCAAAATCTAGTTTATAACCACTATATTGTAATAATATTTTGTAATTTGATTATGTTTGGTGTTACATGTCATATATGTTATCAATAATAATTTTCGTCTTGTAAAATACAGGGGTGTTATATTAATTATGATATAAATGGGTTAAACAATGTTTTAATGAAAATAAATACCCAAAATCCAAATCATTAAATTTCTAGATGAGTTATTTTTTGACCAAGATTAATCCCAACAAAATTATTATCCACTTTTTTTTCACATTAAATTGAAAATGTCAAAATTACACACTATGAAATATGAATTTTTGGAAATACCTCATATAGGTTTCCCAAAAATAACCATCATATACCACTTCTAAACCACTAAAACTATTTAATTTTCTAATGATTTTTTACATTTCACCTCCATTAATGAATCCTTAGAAGTTTGGTGTCTAATAGTTCTATTTTGGCTGCATCAATATTTTATTACAAAGAATCCCTTCATGGGAAGTAGATAATTTACTATGAGGATAATTCTCATTGGTGGTGTCACGACTCCCTCCACGCAAGGTATACCCCTCCTGGGATGGAAAAGTGAGAGGTGAGATAATGACCCCCCGAGACCCGCCTCTAATAGGCCCCGGGATGGCAACTAGCAGTTAGGTTATAGTAAAAAAACAAATGGGAGGCATAACCCTTTAAGAGAATATATGTGAATCAGATAGATAAGATAGACACCAACCAACTCCAACTCAGACGCAAATATAAAATAAAACTGATGTTCCCATATTTAATGTCATGAAAAACAACTACAACTAAAAGAGAAAAACTACAAGTACCAAAGGAAAGTAAAAACAGCAACAACCACAAGCCCGAACAGCTCCTTCAACCCAAATATAGTAGAAACCAACTGAATCTCCATCATATTATATGTGACATGAAAAAACAGTTTATATATACATAGGGTGAGTATACTTGTATACTTAGTAGGAACCTCCCCAAAGCATCTCATGAAAAAATAAATAATGCACACAAAAGCACAGTGAACAACAAGTTAAACTAACTCATCACCTTAACAAGTATACTAATTTCCCAGCACCACCATGGATACTCTAACCAATTATCAAATACAAGAGTATATAATATAATAAAAAATATCAATTGTACCCCACAACTACTTCCCCACTGGTTTTCTTCTTTCCCCAATGTCGCACATCATAAGAATCTCTCTCTAAAAAGGCTTGCTCGCAGACACCTTGGAGAAGCCCCACTACATGCACCTCGCGCAAAAAAAAACCACCACACCCACACAAGCAAAGTACCCAGGTTATTTTTAGTAGACACCATAGCTCACATAATGGGTATCATACTCCAAGCATTATACCTCCATCCATTACATCCCACACACCGAGTAAGGATCCTCAAGTCATCACAACCCATACATGTTATGCCTATAGTATTCCATAAGAAACTGTATCCAAATTACAAGCATGAGAATAACCACACTCCATTACATCCCACTACACACTTATATTGGGAAAACTAACCATTGTTCCTACCAGCACAAGTAACAACCAAGAGAAGATAGCTGGGCCAAAGGGGGTAGTCATCCATCCATCCTCCCACCAAATTGTTGGGGAAAACACCCTCCTAGGGCTCAAAATCCCTGGGGTGTCAGTTTCTCTTACTAACAGGGTGGAGTAACATATTGAAACACAAAAAGTACAGAATATACTATAGCTAACAACCACACTATGGGCATGACCATGTCTTAGACACAACTGCAACTAATGTCTCTCAGACTCACAACTTCCGCTTCTAAGATAAGGTATCATAAAAGAATATAACCATTTAAAACATTTTTTACATTCTTTCGTTCCCTTTTTTTCAGTTTCACTTTATATTAACTTATTCTTTAACAATAATTAAATATTAAAAAAAATCACATTATATTCCATTATCATGACACCAAAAGTCCACCGTTCCTTTAAAATTGCAACCTCAGCATTGCATCCAATCAAGCTCCAACCACATGGGTTGACATAATTTATTCTATCATTTATGAACAACCTTACTTTCCCATATTCCTATGCATTCTATAAAAAAATTATATGTTACTAAACATAAGGGGATCAATAACAATGAGTAGGTGAACTACCCATCGAGTCTATACCACATATAGTAAGAAAATAGACCCATCCTCCCTCTAGAATCTGAACATAGAAAGCATGTTGCATACCCCACACATCTTCACCCCTTTTGGAAGAATGGTAAGCAAGAAAAGTTGCCTTAAGCAGTGGGGAACGTAAAGTAGATAAACAACCAAAAATAAATAGTAAGAATCAAAACATTCACATCCTACCTATTCCATCATATCTAGGGTCCTCCCTGACACACACATGCATAAATTGATGCATCTCACCACTCTAGGCATCTTCTTCTGCCACAATCAATAGGCCTCCCTACCCCCATATATCTCAACAGCCTTCTAGGCTCACATCAAAAAACAAGTAGTAGGAAAAAAACATCATGTCAACTGGGCTCTTAGACCTTAAACAAGCAAGAGGGTAACTTAGAACCCTCCTAGTACTTATCTAGTATAAAAAACTAGTGATTTAATCCATCTTGAATTTACCTATTTATTATTCATAGGTTCCAACTTCGTGAAACCTAAACTATAAGCTATCACAAATTGATTAAACATGCTTACTGCATCAATTTGATAAACATAGAATTACAACAATAACAAAAATGTTCATTTACATGCCTATTTATCTTTATCCAAACTATTATCAATTAATTCTAGATTTATGTTCATTACCAATTTCCATAAAGAATGAAAAGATAACAATGATAACATAGATATCTCACTATATTTCAAAACAAGAGGCAATAACATTTGATCGATACAAATTTATTTATCTGGTTCAAATATTTAAAATATCAATTCCATTGTGATCTAGTGGGATAAAACATTATAACTCTACTATTACATGTAACATAATAGAGAATAAATGAATCCCCTACCTGAAATAGCTCTTGACGTTCTTTATTTGAGAATGAGCCACACAATGAATTAGGATCTCCTCCACCAGTGACAACTGTATCCACCTGAGGATGTAGAGACACCTCCACACCAATGAACACCCCATAAAATCCCATTTGGAACATGGAGATAACATTCCATAAAATGTAATGAAAAAACATAAGGATATAAACCCAAATGAATGACGATAGAACATACCTTATAATGAAGATTGATCGATTCTGCTTGTTTGCATCAAAAAAAGAGGGGATCCAATCCACGGAGGGAAGTTTGATCCCAAAACTCTTATGGGAAGGAATGAATGGTTTGAGAATCTCACATTAGAGAACAAGGAGTAAGAACTACTGAGGAAGATATCTCGTTCCTTTAGAATATTTAATGGAGCAGTGGTTTAAGATACACTGGATTTTCCATTAAAAGTGGATCACAATAAACCGTGTGTTTTGACCAAGTAAAAGTATCCCGAGCCTTAGGAATATTATTATAGGAGTTATGTACTTTGAATCAGCCATAGATTCCTTAAAAAGTGGCTTTAAATTCATTTTACATAAAAGGAACCGTTAAAGGGGTGAACTGTATGAAGCTGGGAACACTATTCAGGAAATCGAAATTCGGTAAAGGAAATCGAGGCTGCAGTTAGAACCTCGACATTCTAGACACACTGTTCAGATAAGGCTACTGTTGGAACTATTTACATAATCCTACCATTGGATCTCTTCACAAGGCTACTGTTGGAACCGTTTCCATAAGCCAACCATTGGAACTGTTCATAAGGCTACCGTTGGAACTATTCACATAATCCAACCATTGGAGCTGTTCACAAAGATACCGTTAGAACTGTTCACAAAAATCCTACTATTAGAATTGTTCATAAGGATACCATTGAAACTATTCACATAAGCCTACCTTTGAAATTTTTTCACAAGGATACCATTGAAACTCTTCACATAAGCCTACCATTGGAACAGTCCACGAGGATATCGTTGGAACTACTCACATAAGCCTAAAATTTGAACTATTAGCAGGGCTACCACTGTAACTATTCACATAAGTCTATAGTTGGAACTTTTCAAAAGGCTACCATTGAAACTATTCACATAAAACTACCATTGGAACTGTTCAAAAGGCTTACGTTGGAACTATTCACATAAGCCAACCATTTGAATTGTTCTCATTGGTCTCATCAGTGGAACTGTTCACACCAGTCTGCCAGTGGAACTTTTCTCAATGATCTCGGTGGAGGAACTATTCACATAGGTCTCACTGGTGGAACCATTCACCAAATTTGGAATTTGGAAAAGTGTTGGGGATAAGTCACCTTAACCACCAGAACACCTCAAACACTAGATTTCTGTAGAGGAATGGACCAGAGATGTCTGGGCCATTAAATTAGATACCTTTCAATACATTCTTGTCCTTGAAAATTCAAAACCCACCTAAAAGGAAACCTAAATGGGGTCCGAACAACCACCCATCGAGATACCTTTGAAAAGAGAGCAAGCCATAAAAGGAAACCAAAAGAAGCCATCTCGTAAACACGAATGGTATACAACCATAAAGAAAACATGTTTTTATATTTTTTACTTTATTTTAACATGAAAAGAGTTAAACATCAAACAACTCGGGATACTGAGCACGTATATATTAATCATGTTCCTAGGTACTCTCCACCACCACACCCTGTCGCCACAAGACACAAAACTAGGGGATAGAACCAATGCGTAACACCTTCTCTTTGCAGTTTGGGTTCACTATAGGCCTCTCCTTGAATGTCTCATCATCATAAACAATGATATATCCCCAATATGTGATTTCATATTCATCATGAAGATAACGACAGATCCATGACACATGAAAAACATTGGGTATCATGCTAACCTATGGGTAAAGTGCTATATGAGATGTCGCAACTCCAACATGAGCCAAAAACCTCAAAAGGACCAAAAAATTGTAGATAAAGATTACTCTTGTGACTTAACCATCACTACCAACCAAGGGGAGTCACCTTACAAAACACATGATCCCCAAAATCAAACTCTAAGTGTCTCCTCCTTTAAAAGACATATGATTTCTAACGATACTGTGTTGTCTTTATCCTCTCACAAATCACCTGAACCATTTCTGTTGTATTTTACACTAGTTATGGTCTGAGAATTGATGACTCTCCACCCCCAATGTAGCATAATGGAGAATGGAATGTTTGACCATACAAGGATTCAAATGGTTTCATACTGATGGTGGAGTAAAAAATATATTTGTAAGCAAACTCTACCAAGGGTGAGTTCCTCATTCATGATCCTCTTAAATACAAGACATAAGATGGAAACATGTCTTCCAGAGTCTAGATGGTTTACTCTGTCTGACCGTCTGTCTAGAAATTAAAAGTAGTTCTAAATCATTGTTTAGAACTGAAAGCTTGCTGAAGAACTCTATACACCATGGAGGTAAAACGAAGATCTCAATCAAAAATTATCATCATTGGGACTCCATGAAGTCTCACCACCTCGTCCAGGTACTATATAGAAAAAACATCCACTGATCTTTACTCATTGATCATTATGATGTGAGATGATTTTGGTAAACGATCCACTACCACCCAAATAGCGTCATATCTTCTCAATGCATGAGATAAACTAGTAATAGAGTCCATTGAGATGTCTTTCCGCATCCACTGAGGAACATCCAATGGCTGGAGGAGACCACCATAAACACGATGTTCGTCCTTCACTATCTGGAATACCAAATATCTATACAAAAACTATGCAACTACATGCTTCAGCCCAGGACACCAAATCTGACTCTTAAAATCTCATTAATTATTTTTCTTACCCGGATTCTCCAAAAAATACAAACTATAAAACTCTTCATGAACCATATCGTGCATCTTAAATGGAACAAATAGACTTCTGTGATACAACAATCGATGATGTTCATCCTTAGACTAACCATTTGGGGCCTCGGTATAAACATGTTGGTATCTCCAAACCTCCACCTCAAGATCCCCCAACTATAACTCCTCCACCTGTTGCACGAGAGATGACTACACCATCATATGAAAAAGGACAACCTCTTATCCCCAACTTCTCCCATATTGAGATGTAATGTTGAATGTTCTTCCATAATTCTCTAGGAATCACCTGATTCACGAACTGTATCACTTTGTGACTTCTTAATCAGTGCATCAACTTAAAAATTCCACTTTCTAGAAGTATACGATATTATAAAGTCATATTCCTATATGAACTGCATCCACCGATGTTGTTTCATGTTTATGTCATGCTGGGATAAAACATGCCCTAGGCTATTATGATCGGTAAAAACCAGAAAGCGCTCAGAAATGAGGTAATGTCTCCACAACTTCAGAGAAAACACCATGGATGCCAACTCAATTTCATGGGTGGAATAATTAAGTTCATGTGGATGCATCTTCCCAGACCCATAAGAAACAACTAACCTCTACTGCATTAGAACACATCCTAACCTGAAGTTCCCAATAAGGATTTGAGTATCAATGAGAAGGGGAGGGGTGAATTAGATGTATTTTTCATTTTATGTTTCCTTATTTTTCAAACAACCATTACCTTTTGTTAAAGATTTTATTCTCTACTGAACCCACACAACCACATGAAAACATGATTTACAAGGTTCACTTGTAAACAAGAGTAGATAAGTCCTTGGTATGTTATGGAAATAATCCAGTACCACACAATCCACTAGAAAACAATCATTTGATGTGGAATACAACAAGTAGTATATACCCTTACCCTCGTGTAGCACTTGGAAAACAGTCCTAATGTTTGTGTGCACCCTCTTAGCACAAATAGAGAATTATAGTATTTTAGTGCTTCTTTACAATTGAGTGTGCGTATTCTATGAAGTTCCAATCTTAACTTTCTTACCCATAATCCTGTAAGAACTGTCTTACGCACAACCAAATACGTGCAAAGACCCAAAATCTTTCATGCACCATTTTATGTGTCTTCCGTGCAACATTCATGCCAGGCACACAAGATTTGACTTTCGTCACAAAACACCTCTTTTGCACAACTTCAATATTGTGAGCAACTCTCTTCTTGCGCACAACTTCTCTTTTTTGCATGAAACTCAATTTCATTCACACAATATCATAATCTTAATTTTTTACCATGCCTCAGAGCCCGAGATTTCTCTATGTGTCGAGCTCCACAAATGTAAAGGCTTCACCTCTGATTTATAGACTCCTTGACCCCAATGCGCAAAAACCTCAATGTATCATGCAAGATCCCGATGCATCATGAAAACCCCTTTTTTCATCACCTTTGGTACATAAGGCTCTTTCACACCAACCTTGCCTTTCGTGCACTCATTCATTTTCCATTTTTTGAAGTTTGTACCATGAACCCTACCTCATGCGCAAAACCCCGTTTTACGCCGTCTTTGGCACGTAAGTCTTTTTTGTGCCAACCTCTTCTTTCGCGGACCTATTGAATCATTCGTCTGCTTCCTCCCTTTACTAGTTTTCAGTGATTGGACCTCTATTCATGCCTTTCACAAAAAACCCCATTTTACGTCGCCTTTGGCAGGTAAGTCTCTTTCTATCCAACCTCTTCCTTCGCGCACTTATTGAATCTTTAACATGCTTCTATCCTTTTACATTTTTTAATGTTTAGACCTCAAACCATGGATTGCGAAAAAGATTCAAAACTACCTTCAATCTTGCGTGAAAAAACCAATCTTGCGCACAAAACCCCAATCTGTCGTGCAGGTCTGTCCTTTTCCAAATTATGAAGTTTGGATCATGGAACTCCAATTGCACACAACATACCAAGTCATCTTCAAAATTGAGTGGAACATCCTTTTCCAAAAACATCTATCTTCATAATCTGATTTTCAGGCCCTAAATGTTGGAAAACACTGGGAGATGGTGCCACCTAAAACTGTTCTTTTGTGATCCCTCCTGATTGTTCTTTCCTTTTTCATTTCTATCTTCATTGCATCTCATAACAATTCATCAGCTTTAATCATGAAATCCACCATCGTGATATGTATACTTCGATCAAGAATCTTTAGCACCGTCAGATTTTCCATGGAAATCATTATAAGTTCTCTATCTTCCACCATCATCATTCCTTCCAATCAAAACTGTATATGACTAGCAGCACAATTACTCCCCCTTTACTTCGTAAGTCTTGAATCACATGTTCTCCTAAATTGTGATATTTGTAAAATAAATATCAACAAAGCATCAATCAGTTTAATATCTATCACAAAGTGAAGTGATTTATCTTCGTTGAAAACAAAAGACAACACTCTAAAACAACAAACTCTTCTTACTTCCTTCTCCATACAACATGGTCCCAACATAACCAAAGATATGAATCATCACAGGAAACATCAAACTAAACTCCCTCTGCTGGAAGACAATGAACATGAGCCCTTACCAACTTCTCCTTTATATACTCAAAAGATTCTGGACACTGATCAATCCACATAAATGCCTAATCCTTACTGGTCCATGATGTTAGTGGAGTTGTAGCCCGAGAGAAATCATCTACGAGCCTCCTGTAGTAGCCTGCAAGACCAAGGAAACTTCTCACCTCTGCCACTATATTGGGGGATTCCCAAGACACAATTGCTTCTAGATTTGATGGATCCATAGCTACTCCCTACTGGGACATGACATGCCATAAGAAATGTCATACACGATTTGAGAACTCAAACTTCAACAACTTCCCAAACAATTGATGTTGATGGAGAACTCATGTAATGGCATGTAGATGATCTTCATGCTCCTGCTTAGATGTTGTGTATATAAGGATTCCATTGTTGAAAACCATGTACTTATCTAGGAACTCATGGAACATCATGTTCATCATTCCCATGAACACCGTTAGAGGATTAGTCACATTCAATGGAATTACAATGAACTCATAATGCCCATGATGACGTTGGAAGGAGATATTTGGGATATCCTCAAACTTCACATGCATCTGATGATATCCTGACCACAAATAAATATTTGAGAACCAACATGAACCCTTTAGTTGATCGAATAAATAATCAATCAGTATAAGATGATTGAAATTCTTCACTGTCACTTTTTCTAAGCGATGATAATCGATACAAAACTGCCAAATACGATCATCCTTATTCATGAAAAAAACTGGTGCACCCCAAAATAACCCTCATCTAAACAAAAGATCAATGTAATAGACCATAAAGATGTATACGTAGCTTTTGTAACTCAGAAATGTTCATATTATATAGATACATTGAGATAGAAGATGCTTCTTGTTGTAGCTTGACCCCAAAATCAATCTCTCGTCAAGGGGGTAATGCTACAACCTCATCTAGAAAGACATCCGGGTACCCTTCTACAACCCTAGAAAAATCCAACCTCTGAACCTATGAAGAACTCATCACCTATTCAGTTATCATGGATGATATGGATGGAACACGACTCTAACCCATCTGAGGGTCTCACTCGCCAATAAACACCACTGGCACATTATCTGTATTGAAGAACAACATGCCTCCTGAAGAAAAAACACAACAGCCTGTACTAAATAAAACCAATCCATGCTGAGGATGACATCATATGGGTGTATCCATAAACATAGGAAATCTCTCCAAAAGTGGTGCTACCCCAGCAGTATCTCACAGTCTCTACATACTTCAAACAAGTCAACTAGACCTCAAACTACTATAGTCAACGAAAAGGTCATAAGAATATTCCCTACCTCAAGTCCCAAAGCATGGAAAGGGTAGCTAAAATGAATGATTGTGTCACTCCAAAATAAAACATTGCATACAACAAATTATAAAGACAAAAATGGTACCTTGAATGATGTTTGTATTAACTGGAGTTGGAAACACTAAAGCATGAATCTGACCAAGATGTCCTCGATGACCTCTAGGACTTTAATTTCGACCACCACCATGGTCATGATCTTCTCTCTGAGGAAAGGGATCATCATGAGGATGTCCTCTTCCTACCCCATCTATCCTATTCTAATCCAATAATGGTGAAATCTGTTGCTGTTACTTCAATTGGAACTGCCTCAAATAAGGAACCTATAGCGGAACACATGGTGCATGATGACTGCTCTGAAGGGTCGGGCACTCTCGATATTAATGACCTTGACCACCACAAGATAAAAAAGCCTATGATTTCTTGGTATAGGCTTGAGAGTCGATGCCCATGGAGAAACAAGATGCAAAGGGATGGGACCTACCCACGGCCGAATGTAAGATCTTCTGCCCTGAAAACTAGGAACCCTAGACCATAGCTCTGCTTCATAAAGAATCATGATGACTCCAATCTCATGATGATCTAGTTTTGGAAAATGCCTTCTCGATGACCTATGCCCTCTCCAGCACCTTTAGATATGTCTTCAGTATAAATGGGGTGACCTGGAGCTAGTTCTTTGGATGCAAAGCATCCACGAAATGCCTCTCCCTAGACTCGTCGATTGGAAATAGGTCGCTAGAATATCACAAAAGGTTATTAAAATGGATTCAAAACTCTCAAAAACTGGACCTCTAATGTCGAAGGGTATGAAGCTCCTGGCGATTGGACGCCTTCACGGTCGAAGAAAGATACACAACTCTAAACATTTGTCATAACTCCTCCCATGAGAACGTTGAATTGTCGCTATCCGTAAGGAACAAGAACCACCACTACCTCACCACTCCACATAGCATCATCACAACCAAGGAAACCCAGTGCTTCTTCTGAGCATGGATCGAATAGAATCCTATATCAACCTCCTCAAACTAGTATTATGTGACTACATCTGAAATGGATCCCTTTTACTTCTATAGAATCATCCACTGGAATTCTCGGAGTGTCCTCCTCCATGTTTCGTCATCATCGACCTCTACCCCATGACGATCTATTGGCACAACCCACTGGATATCTTCAATGTGAACCGAATGAGGACGTCAACCTCGATCCATCCTTTCAAAATAAAAAATAGTTTGAGCTCTTAAACCTAGAATATAGAATACTCGATATTAATTAATTAATTGTTTTCCTTTATTAATTTTAGGTTAACCTATCCCAAGGTCTGTACATTTTAACACTGGCACAACAAAGAATGATTTGTGATTCTTTCCTAGGCCTGTAACCATCAACTAGTATCACATCTTTTAGTAGCCTTTGTAAACTTAATGGTCTGTGCATCAAATCACAAGGAGCCCTAAACGTCTATGTCTCATCCAGTCTCTAGTGTTTAAATAAATTTCTTAACCTGAATGAAACCATTTACCTACCATCACATGAATCCTCACATGTTCCTAACACTAAATTCCATCTTATCCCTCAACTAGACATTTTATACCACTATATCGTTACCCCTCCCCACAAGGTGTACCCCTCCTGGGTCGGAAATGTGAGAAATGAGAGAACAACCACTAAGTCCCACCTCCTGTAGGCCCTGGGTTGGAAACTCTCATCGGGGGTATAGTAAACACAAAAATTGGAGGCATTACCCTCAAAGAGAAAACATGTGAAAGAGAGAGATAAGATTGAAACCAACCAACTCCAAATTCGACTAAAATAGAAAAGAAAACCCATGTGAACATATTTAATGTCATGAAAAAATACAATAACCTTTAGGAGAAAACTGAATGTACCGAAGGAAAGAAAAAAAGTAACAACCACAAGCCCAAACATCTCCTACAACCCCAAGCTAGTAGAAACAAGCTAGATATCCAAACTTCTCCAAGTGGCCTGAAAAATAGATTACATATACATAGGGTGAGTATAATGGTATACTCATTTGGATCCTCCCCAAACCCTCTTGTGAAAAAGTAAATAAAGACTACTAAAGCAAAGTGAACAACACGTGAAACTAACCCATCACGTAGACATGTATACTAGGTTACAACCTCACCAAGGCTGCTCTCACCAAGTATCGCATACAATAGTATATAATATAATAAATAATATCAAGGGTACCCCGCTACTACTTCCTCACTAGTTTTCCTCTTTTCCCCAACATCACACTTCCTAAGCATCTCTCTCTAAAAAGGTTGTCTTGCAGACACCTAGACAAAGAACCACAACATGCATCTCATGCAACAAACCCACCATGTCCATGAAATAAAAGTAGCCAGGTAGTATCGAACACCCACCATATCCCACATAATGTGTATCGTACATCGGATGTTATACCTCAAGCCATTACAGCCCACACGACTAGTAAGGATCCTCAATCCATCACATTACACATATAGTATTCCATAAGAAACTATAACCATAATACATGTGCGTGAATAACCACAATCAATTACAGCCCTATATTCACATATATGGAGAAAACTAAAAACTATGTCTATCAACACAAGTAACTACCAAGAGAAGAGTGTGGGGCCAAATGGGGTAGTCAGCCATCCATCCTCCCATCGGAATTTTGGGGAAAACACCTACAGTGCTCAGAATCCCTAGGGTGTCAGTTTACCTAACTAATGGGGTAGAGTAGAATATAGAAACAAAAAATGTACAGAATATACTATATCTCACAACCACACTATGGTAATAACCTAGTCATAAACTCAACTGTAGCTAACATATCTCAGACTCTCATCTGCCACTTCGGAGACAAGGTTTCATATACCCACCCATCCATTTAAAGAACATTGTTTATATTCCTTCATTCCCTTTTCCTCAATTTCACTTTTAGTTCATTAATTATTTAACATTAATTAAATATTAATAAAATTTCACATTATATTTCATTATCATCACTCCTAAAGCCCATTGTTCCTTTAAAAATGCAACCTTCTCATTGCATCCCAGTAAGATCTAACCCCATGGATTAACATCATTTATTCAATTATTTAATTATAGCATTACTTTTCCATATTCACATGCATTCTCGAAAAACATTCAAAGCTAATAAACACAAGGGGCTCAATCATGGTGAGTAGGTGAACTACCCATCATGTATTTTCCACCTACAAAAAGAGTGTAGACTTATCCTCCCTTGAGAACATAAACATGGAAATCATGTGGCATATCTCATGCTTCTTTGCCCTTTTGGAATAAGGGTTAGAAATACTAGATGCCTTGAGTAGTGGGGAAAGTAATGTAGATACACAACCAACAAGAAATAGTAAGAATTCAAAAGATCAAATCCAACCCATTCCATTATCTCCAGTGTCCTCTCCGACACCCACATGGATAAACTGATGCATCACAGCACCCTATGCATCAACTACTACCACAATCAATAGGTTTAACTACCCCACAAATATCACAAAATCCTTATAGGATCACATTAAAACACAAGAAGCTGGAAAAAAAAACATCATATCAACTCGGCTCTTGGCCATTACACAAGAAAGTGGGTAACTCAGAACCCTATAAGGAATTATATAGTATCAAACAACCAATTATTTAATCCATCATGATTTAACCAGTTTATTATGCATGGGTTCCAACTTTGGGTAACCTAAATAGTAATCTATCACAAGTTGGATAAAAATGTTTAATGCATCAATTTGATTAACATCAAATTAAAACTACAACAACCAAATTATATTACAGTCCACTTTATCATTCTCCAAACAATTATCAATTTTTCCACTTTTACCTTCATTACCAATTTCAATGAAGAACAAAAATCTAACAAACCAAGAATATATATCCCACTGTCTAGATAAACAAGAGGCAATAACATAATATCGATATCAATTTATGTAGTCAGTTCAAATATTTAATTTCACAAATCAATTGTGATATAGTGAGGTAAAACAAGCTAACTCTACAGTTTCATGTAAAAGAATAGAGAAGAAATGTATCACATACCTCAGATGGTTCTTGGGGTTCTTTATAAAAGAATGACTCACACAACATGTTATGATCTCCCCCCCCCAAGTTAACTATATCGACTAGAGGATGCAGAGACACAATCGCGCTGGTCAAAACCCATGAAAATACCACTAGGAACATGGAGATATCATTCCATAAAAGGGAAATGAGAAAAAGAAGTAGATGAACCCAAAATAAAGACAATAGATCTTACCTTATTTTATTGATTGATCGATAATTCTTGGTTACATAAAAATAGAGGGGAATCAATACAAGTAGTAAAGATTGATTGCATAACTCATATGGGAAGGAATAAAAGGTTTGAGAATCTCACACCAGTGAACATGGAAGAAGAACTAGGGAGGAAGATATCTCGTCCCTTTAGAATATTTAACGGATCAGCGGTTAACGACATGATATATTTTTCATTAAAAAGGATAACATTAAACCACACGGTTTTGGCCAAGTAGAATCATCCCAAGCCCAAGGAAAATCAATATAGGAGTTATGAACTTTTAATCGTCGTTACAGTCTTTAAAATGAGGGTTTAAATGCATTTTACGTCATAGGAAATATCAGAGGGGAGAAACTATAGGAAGCTAGAAACACTGCTCATGAACTCGAAATTTTGAAAAGGAAATAGTTGTTTCAGTTTGAACCTCACCTCTCTGTATGCACTTTCCTTATAAGGCTATCACTGGGAATTTTCACAAAATCATACCGATGGAACTATTCCCAAGGATACCATAGAAATTGTTCACATAAGCTTACCATTTGAATTTTTCACAAGTCTACCATTAGAACTGTTCACCTAAGCCTACCGTTGGAACTGTTCACAAGGCTATGATTGAAAATCGTAACATAAACCTACCATTGGAACTGTTCACAAGGCTATAATTGGAACTGTTCACATAAGCCTACCGTTGGAACTCTTCATAAGGGTACCGTTGGAACTGTTCACATAAGCCTACTATTGGAACTATTCAAAAGCCTATTGTTGGAACTATTCATATAAGCCTACAATTGGAACTATTCACAAGGCCACCATTGGAATAGTAAACAAAAGCCTACCATTGAAACAATTCACAAGGCTACCGTTGGATTTTTTCACTTAAGCCTACCATTGGAACTGTTCATAGCAGTCCCACAGGACGAACTGTTCGCAATGGTCTCACCAGTGGAACTATTCACACCGGTCTATTTGTGGTAATGTTCACACAGGTCTCACTAGTGGAACTGTTCACCGACTTGGAAATTTTGAAAAGTGATAGTGATAAGTCACCGTGACCACCAGAACACTTCAAACACTAGATTTTTATAGAGGAATGGACCAAATATGTCTGGGCCATTACAGGTGGATGTCTGGGTTAATAGTAACATTTTTGTTATCTAAATTTTTTTCACTAATACATACTACATATTCAGTACTTTTTACCAATATTTTTGTTTTTATATTTCTTATAAATATATCTAATATGATTTTAATGAAAATAAATATATTTTCAAATCAATCTAATTTTCCCTCTTTCAATTTCATTTAATTTAAAATATTTCTAATGTCATAAGGGATTCATCAATAATCACATTTTAAAATCTATATTACATAGGCTGGAACATACTTCTATGAAAGTGTTTTATATATTCTCATATACCCCATAAATTATCTTGTAACCTTTTCATTTATAGGATGAACATTGTTGTATGACATTTAATATATCTTTGGTTGATATATCAACTAAATGTATATTTCTAGATGGATCTGACCTTATCTATTCCTTTTTATAAGGAATCGTTATCATTCTGGTCAATATTCATTATTGTGTTTTATGAATGTGGTCTTATAAAAATTAATAAATGACTATGATCATTTTCTATTAAATGTTACATTCATTAAGATGATTTTAAATGAATATTTTTATACATTTTTCCTATAATTAATTTTCTATTGATTTTATTTTTATCAAAATATATTGCAAATAAACATCCATTTTAACACATTCCCCATGATCATCATTCCTATTATTATAAATATTCTTCAAAATTATTCATCTGATCCATTTATTCCTTATTTTATAATAAAATATCTATAGTGATTATTTGGAGGAATATTTTGGTTTTTAAAAAATTATCATATGATTAGGATATTTGTTCTTGGTTTTGAAATAATATTTAAAAATCTATTATAAATTTTCTTTCATCTATGTTGTCATAATTTAAAATTTCTTTTTATTCACTGGTGATATTCTTTAATGAAAACATATTTATTTTTCTCTTGATGGCTAATGAAGATGTTATGAAAATGTTTTCATGACACACACTCTTTATAAAGGATAATTAGCTTATGATTTAAGTATCGATTTTTTATTATCATGTTGAAAAAAACGTTTTTAGTATCATTATATAATTGGTTGGTATAATTTGACATTTTAATTCCATAGGTAAAACTTTATATAGATTGAGATAAAAATGTTAAATGTAGACTTTATTTAAATGTTCATTGTGTTACCTATGGAATATTTTCAAATTATGATCATATTAAGTATCACAAATTTTAAATTTTTCAAAGTGATGTGCATCAAAATAAAAGGAATGTTCACATTGTTAAAAATTGAACATTTCAAAATAATCACAATGCCTTTTTTTGAACTTATTCTAATATTAATAATGTCAAACATGGTTGATATTTAAATTTTCACAATGCTGAGAGTGTACCATATTGAAATATTAACAATGTGAAGAATGGACCATTTTCAAATATTCACAATCTAAAACATGGATTGTATTCAAATTTTAGCAATTTTATTTATGGAAAATTTTATAAATTTTTACAATCATAAAAATTGAATGTATTGAAATGGTCAAAATTAATTGTGTGGACAATATTTAATTATTCACAATGGAAGTCACTGAACATATTGAAATTATCACTATATGAGGGGTTGATCTTATTGAAATGTTCACAATGTTATGTATGAACATTATTGAATTATTAACAATGTTATGTTTGGAACTTATGTATGTGTTCTGTTTTTTTGGATTTGTTTTGAAGGAAATTTACAAGAACATGTGTTTTCACTATAATTTTTATTGTGGGGGTGGGGTTTAGTTATTTACACAATCATTTTACTAGTGTACCCCATTATTGTTCTAAATGGAATATCCCAATAGTTCCCACATATATAACTAATTATCAATATACTTTCTAATAGAAGTCATTTTATTAGGGGTTCAGAACTAATAACGATTAGGAACTCACATTGGTTGAGAGGATGAGAGGTCGGGTTAATAACACCATTTTGGGAGAATTTTGTAATACTTAGAGAATCTATTATATATTTATATTATGTTCAAGAATCTCTTCAAATCCATGACATGATGAAAGAAACCCTAACAAATATTATCTAGTGTTGGACCCTTCTATGTGTAAATATAGTCCTATTAATGATTACATATATATGTTTAATATGTTATTCACATATTTCAAGTAAATGGGTAGTGTATTATTTATTTAAGCCATGTATCTATGAATATTAGTGTCTACTTCCATCTAGGTAGGATATTACTATTTCGAATATGGGATTGAACCTTCATCAGGCATCCAATGTATCCTAATTTTTAAAAAAAACCCCATGTAGCTTTTTGAACCAGTACCATTTAACATCATGAGTAAATAACATAAATGAAGGAATATATACACCAGGTATTGTGCTTGAGCCTCCGGGAGGTATTATACATATACTGGTTATGACAGGAATTCAGCATCATAACAGTTTGATCATCCCCCTAGGACATTACCTAATGTCGATTCCCTTATATATGGGGTAGTGACCTCATTCAACTAAATGGGGATTACACATTGAGGAATCCTTGGTTGTGGAAGATTTGTTATGTTAATGATATTGACATTGAAAATACCTAAGATCAAATTTCCATGATCAGTGTGACAAACAATGGATAATAAGTGATCAGTGTCATCATATATGGATGAAAGACATAAATGTTGTGGTAGCCCATTGTATGATTTATTTTGACAGTTCTCTTAGAAACTCATCCTATATGTCATATTCATGGAAGGAATTAGAGTCATCATGGTTTGGTTGACTCTCAATCCACTTATGGATGGAGATGAATGATAATTCCATCGTAGATATTGGTTTCTATCGGTTGGAATGTCAGAGATATAATGGAACTTAAACCAAAGTAGATTCCTATTTGAGATAGGCCCTTCAAAAGGAATCCAACGTATAATGATAATGACAGGATGAATATTTCTCATATATCAGTTGGGTGTATGCCCAAATATATACACTAGACAAGGATATCATTCTATTAGGAATCTGCAATACATGTCATGATAATCCAAATAAATTATCCTAATTATCAGCCTAACATGTTTTAGTATTTATAGAAAGGTTATTGTTTAAAAGAGGACATTTCCAAAAAAAATCATAAGATTTAGTTTAATTTTCTAAAGGTTTTTTCCTAATATAAAAGTAATGTCTAGGGGGCTTCACAATATAAAGGCTAAAATGTCCATAGGGTGCCACATGACCTTGCTAACCTTTCTAGAGGACATCTAATGATCAAGGTTAAAATGTATGCGGAGTTCTTCTTGACCAAGTTGTATTTTCCAAAGGATATCAAATGATCATGGATGAAATGTCAGGATGGTTTCTCATTACCTGGATGACTTGTATTCAAGACATCGTATGATCAAATATGGAATATATGTATGGTGTTACATGAACTGAAGGACTTGTATAGAGGACACCAGATGATCATCAATGACATGACTATAGGGTGTCACATGATATGAAGTACTATACAAGGATACACTATGAGGTCTACATGACATATTCAAGTGTCACCTCATAGGTTGGTATATATTTGTGGAGTACATCGCAAGATATGTCTAGTCAATCCATGATGACATTACAAGACCATGGTGTCCTTCTTAGAGGGCATCAAATGACATGATTGACATATCCACTGTAACACCCTAGGATTTCATAGTGTGTTATTTCTTAAAAATAATTAAATAACTTACACTACACGCAACACCGAGTTCAATCACACCATGAAGTAAAAAAAAAAGCCATTAAAAGAGGTCATGAATAGTGTTAACTACATTTTGAACTTTATATAATCCTTATAATTTTAGAACCCCCATTATGAGTTTCTTAGTCATAATGCAAGAATAGATTCATTTTCAGTATTGCACTTTTATCAACTTTTAACAGTGAAACCTTTTTAAATAAAATATTTTAAACTATCTGAATAAATTGGGATATCAAAAAATTTAACATGAAACATCCCAAGCTTCCACGGTATGCTTTCCTTTGAATAAAATAGTAGCGTGTGTTGTACGCAACCTTGAGTTTTAACACACGCCACAACCAATCAAACTAGCCGTTATGAATAGTAATACCTAAATTTTGAAATTATATATATTTTATATTTTAAAATGTACTTCATTTTTGGATTCGGAATATTGAATTTAGCCTAAGGTGAAATTTTGGTACTTTTCGGATAACTTTCATATTTTGATGAATAGTGAAAATTACTAAATTTTAATTAAAAACAACTTTTTTAATCAAAATAATTAATAGTGATAAATTGTGAATTTGAGTGGTTTTAAAGTATATTTAGAATATATTTTTACCATTTAATATAATGTTGGTCATTGGACATAATTTTACAATTAAACTGAACATAAACAAGTGTCAATCTTTTGATAGTTATTACCTCTTAAAAACACGCTTTTTGTTTTGACAGCGGGAATTACTTTTAAATTAATTTCTGCCACTTCTGTGTATTGAATTTAGAAAAATGGATTCCATATTTGGAATCATGATTTCCAAATTGTGTAAATAGGTAACTTTTATTTTTAGACATTTTGAATAATTACTGTGGTAAATATTTTATTTACCATGGTTAAGGGTAAATCCGGTAAATAAGGGTTAAAAAATTATATTATAATAATACAAAATTACCCTAAAACGTGTTCTAACCTTATTGGTGAACACATACCCGACCATGGGCATCTTTGGGTAGATTTGGGGACCCCTTGGAGCCACTTTTATGTGGTAGGGACACATTATATTAATAAAGTTAAAATAAAAATAAAAATGGCATAAGCTTACATATTTTAGAAGAACAATTTTTACATAGGGTTATACATGTTGGATTTTCGATTATAAATATTCATTAGAAAACTAAAACGATTTCCTACATAATGATATTTTATTTATAATTTTTAGACATCAAATATTTTAAATTATTAATGACACAATAATGATGCAATGTTTACCTCATTAATAAATCATTTAAATAAATAAGATTATAATGATTAAATTATTATCTAAAACCTGTCCAATTCTTATTGGTTGATGTTATTTATAATATGAGTCATCTTATCTTCGACCTAAATGATTTTTGGACCATTATAAACCGAATATAAGTATATTATAAAGTAATACTTTCACTCTTTCCTAAAGAGCCCCTCCTCTCCCTTATAAATGGAGACCACTTCTACTCATTCCTCACACCACTAAATCCACTTTTCTCGTCCAAACCCTGCCCAAATAATCTCCCCACATCCCTCTCCTACTCCTTGAAGATTCCCCTTAGGCATAAAGCATTTCAAGAATTCATTTGGTTCCAACCAAAGTGAGTTACCTAAATTAAAGGTAACGTTTTCTCTTAAATTATTTTCATTTATTTTGCTTCTCCAACCCCCAAACTCTTTTTATTTTCTTTATTTTGTAACAACAAAAGTATCCTCAATATACTAGAATGTTTTTATATGAAGGATTCGAACTACACATACACACACCTCCATCTAATGGATGATGAACATAATGTTTCTGTGAATGGCAAACTAACGCCTCACGAAACGATGATTGTTCAAATACATCTTACCGCCTCTCATGGTGGCCATTATGATGGCACTGTAATTAAGTGTGATATTAATGATACATATTTTATATATAACCTTCTGTAATTCCATTTTATTTCATACCATTATTCGTTTCATGTTGTATATACGTACGATAATTTCATTTGAGGAAGTGCGGACTACCGCCCCCTTAAAATGATATGACTCGTTCATACCACACATGGAATGTATAAAGAATGGTGTTACTGAAAATAAGTAACATATATAAAATATTATATTATACTGGAATAATAATATACCTATGTATCATTTGGATTCAATTCTTTTAAAATGAAAAATTAAATGGAAGTAGCATTCGTGCGTACGTACGGACTACCGTCTCCACGAACACGATGAGATCCATCCTCCATCGTATCCATTCAAGTCTTATTCTCATTTTAGGGATAAAAATAATGTTAATATCATTCTGATTATGAATAAGATATAATATATCCATTACAAACATGTCTTACGTAACCAAACATTTAAGAAGAACGAATCGATTATCACCCGAAACGACGATAATATTAAGATATTATTAATAAAGCAATGTTAAAAGATCATATATGATATCATATTGATGTATATGATTATTGTATAATTTAATAAATGTTTTAATTATTATACAGGAGGTTAAAATACCATCGACTAAGGGAAAGTTCAAGGTAAGGGATTTTCTTATCTCACTTTCAATTCCGTGAGATTTCCATTGTTCGCCACTAAATTATTGAAAGTGGTGTATTGTGTATGGCCATTTGATATATATTATCATGATTATCTTCATATTCATGTTATTCTGTAAATCATTTGGTTGTTATTAACTTTTTTCCATACAACTCAGTTGATTAACGTGGTAAGGAGTTTCTTATCTCACTCTTAATTTCGTGAGAATTCCATTGTTCACCACTTAATTATTACATGTGGTGTATGTGTACTGCCCATGATTGTATTCATTATGTAATATACATTAATTTATGGGTACTTACATAGTCATGGTATGATCCTTATTTCAGAGTTTTATGTTTCGTAAGTTACCAAATCGATAAGGGAATTTGACATTTAAATTTCCACTCATTCGGCTTTACGCATATTTCATTGATTATATTACTCCAAGATTATGTGTGGAATCACTATTCATTTGATTATGTCATAATTTCCACTCCCCTTCCTGTGGATATACTTTTGATACACATAATCACTCTATTGATAATTCTCAAGTCATTAATATGAATTTGATAAGAGTAATTTTAACTCTTTCACCATTTGTTGAGTTAAACATCCAATTCGTTGGTGTTGTTTATACGAGAATATGTGTGAATATCCTTTGATTGTTTTGCACTGAATATTCAATCATATTTAGTGTATTTATATTTTTCACACATAATTATGTTGTTGATTTATCCTTAACCTAAGGATACGGCCTTTATGAGAGATTTCATCTCAATTTACATTCAATTGGGACTTCTTTGTTGATATACACCAAATCACTTTTATGTGGTGTATATAATGTACTTTAACATAGTATATCATGAATCCCTTTATTCTCATGATATTACAAAGTTTTGATTACCTCAATTATTTGTACTCAAGTGTCTCTCTTTTGGTTAGAATCTCTAACCAAAATACCATTTTAAAATGTTTTAAAGACTTATTCTTCTAAATCTTGCTCATTAATGTCCATGTTTTAAAAATGGTTTTAAGGATTTATTTATATGGACATTAAAGTTTTAAAATTAAAACTCCTTTTAAAAGTTTCAAAGTGGTATGGGACACTTTGGTTCAAAAATCTATTTTTAAATGGCTTCTTGACAAATAGTGTGACTTTTAAATGATTTCAAGAAATGGTGGATATTTCCCTCAAATAGTTTTTGATGATTATTTTCATCTATGTCAACATCCTTCATTATTCATGATTTAGGTTAATGTGGTACAATACAATCTTCCATATTGTATCAAATGGGTTATGTTTGACTGTGGATGTTCTATTTTTATACCATTCATGGTTTGTGGTTAAAGTATTGACATTTCGTATGCTAGTTTTAATACGAATGTTTGTTTTATGCTTAAACCTATTCATATGAGGAATTCATTGGACTTAATAAGTGACGGGTGGAGCCCGCTATAGCTCCTCGATGCATCGGTAGGTCTCATGAGACAAACTAGTGTCTTGGCACAAGGCCTTGGCAAAATCTTATTTGTAGTCTTGGCACGAGGCCTTGGCTATGTGGTTATGATAGTCTAGCATTATGCATTCCATCATTATGAAAGTGGATATTGATATTGCATGTGATCATTCGACTAGTAGAATATCCATGTGAGTAAGTAAATGGCATTATTTCATTTTACCTTTTCCATTTTATGCTGAAGTTCAAGTTTAAAAGGCTTTTGTTTTAGTTATAAATTGCCTTAAGTGTTTATGCTTATTTATGAAAGCTTCTGCTATAATGTTATCCTTACTGAGCATCTGAACTCACCCCTTTCAATGTTTTATTTTTTCCCAGGATTATGAATAAGTAATTTATGAATGACCTGCAGGGATAGTATGAGGGGAAATGAAGACAAGGTGTTTTTTTATGATGTAATGTAAAAATTTATGGATGTATCTAGTTATTACAAGGCTACTAAACTAATCGGTCTTTCGAGACTTGATCTTTCTTGTGATCATGCCAATGTTATGTAATAATGCACTGACTCTAGGTAATTAGGGTCGGGGCGTTACAGTTGGTATCATAGAAGTTTAGTACAAACCTTGGTAGCTAGATTTAGATAAACTCTGATTAGAGAACGTAGACCTAAGATGAACTTTGAGGATTAGTATAAAAAAACTTCCTAGAATTTTGGTATTGTAGTGATTTTGTGAGTTTTCCGAGCAATACATCCCTGTCTGGATACGAGCAGGTAGAGGCGGCTCTGGCACAGATGTACCTAGGGGTAAAACCCGAAAACACCGCTTTGAGCTTGACTCGAACGGGAACTGGTGCACGACAACGGGCCTTGCTGCACTCTTGCTTACGACACTCCCGGGGGATATGCTTAGGATAATTTACATTTTCTTTACAAACCGATTTAAGTAATATATACATAATATGAGAGTAAATGAACTTGGTTAATCCTAATATGTTTCAAATTGAGAATATGGTGACATTTTAATCTCTAAATGAATTTACGACTACTATTACTCACACAATGATTTCTGGTTTTAGTCAATGGCTGGATTCCAAGGAAGTCATAGTGCCTTTGAGAATGATGTACAAGGTGGGAACGGTGGTAGCGATGAGCAACAAAATGGAATGTTGATAGGCGTAAAAGATATCGTCTTTATGCCAAATCAGTTTTCCAAAAATATGATCAACAACATATATATTTACCAACTCCCAGACTCAACAAGGAAGAGAAAGGTGATAAATGATAAGATCTCCAGCAATAGAGACCATGGAGAAAAGAAACCTCAATTTTCATCATGCAGGAAATGTGGAAAGAGACACCCAGGAAAGTGTCTCAATGGGACAACGAAATGTTTTACGTGCGGGAAGGAAGGACATAAAGTGAAGAATTGCCGAAGAAAAATGAAGAGTACTATGGAAGAAGATAAAAATGGTCCCAATAGTCCATTTACAGTCATTTTCCGTAAATGTAGGGGACCAGACCATTACCCGAGTGAATGTACTATTCTATAGGATATTTTCTTGGTCAAAGAAGAAGCTATGTGGAAATAAATGGTTGGAGAAAATTTTAAAAAGTATTAGCACTCCTTGTTGATGGGTTTACTTTGGAATAATTTTCTCTTGTATTTGTAACCCCGCAGTTTGCCATGTGAGAATGATATTTGAGGAATAATTGTCTCTTCTCTTGTGGATATATGTATAAATAACCATTTGGTTTTATATGATCATTGGGGTTTGAGAAAATGATAAGTTATTATAATGTGGGATGAAAATGCAAAGTATGATATAACATTTTTGGTTAAATTATGTTATTTTGAGGAATTTATCTCATTTTGGTAATATTATAAAATATAGTTTTTAAAAAAGGACAACACGTAGACCGTGTGACAACCCGTCGCGTCGGACAAAGCTGTGGGAATCGAACCCACAACCAATGTGCGATTGGGATTTATCGCCTACCACTGGACTACGTGAAGTCCCTGGTTAGTGTGACTATTTTTTTGTTAAATGATTTTATTGATCAATAATAAGATGATTTGGGTTCTTATGTCTTATCAAATGAATACCCTTGGTATAGGAAAATGATTTGGTGATTAGGTGATAAATGTTATTTTGGAAGATGTTCGTTTTGTTAGGAACACTATATGCCCAAGGAAAATAGAATACAATGAGGTTTCATTTGTAGAGTAATGGTGGATTTTTATCTACATTTTTATTGTTGATTTATAGTGATTTGGGTTATTTATGCAAATGATTAACCTATAACAGAGAATATGTGATGATGTTAATTACTTTTAAGTATGTGACTTTAAGAGTATTTGATGTCATTTGGAGATACAATGTAACATGGGAGACTACATAATCAAATTATTCTATGTTTTGGGTTTCAATATTAGTTTGGATTATATTAAAGGATTGTAAGGACAATTCGTTATTGAATGGTATCTATTTAACTTTGGGGTATTGTTGGTTTAATTTTAGAAATTAAGATTAGTGCATATTTATCTCAATGAATATCCTTTTGGGGGATCATTAGATCATTCACTAACCATTTTGGTTTTGATTAATCTTCAAAGACAATGTAAATATATGGTTTATCCTACATGGATCATGTGATTCTGTAGAAGTTTATTCTAGTTCATCTAGTGTGACCAAGTCTTCTTGAATACTCATCATTTAAAAAAAATTGAGTTAGTGGTGGAAATTTATTAAAGAATGAAAATCTACTTAAAATTTAAGTATATCTCATAATGTTCTTAGTCAATATCATAAATGAATTCCTCTTCCATATGTAATGTAACTTTAAAAAAAATGTTGTCCTAGATGGTACATTAAATCATCACTAATTTATGGCCTTGGGTTTGTTGGCCTTTTCATAGCCATGTTCTCTACCACTCTCCATCAGATAATTGATGGTTAGATTTCTCTTCCATATCCATATTTTCCTACATGGAACCCTAGTATGTGTTATTTTCGGTAATCTTCATACCTTCCACTCTTTATTTTAAATAGAGGCCCCATTAATTCATTTTTTGATGTGGGATTTCAACTAAGATATTTTGAAACGTCAAAAATGTGTTATCCCAATACCCTATGTTTTCTTGGACCGATGGTATTTCAAATCATCATAGATTGATGAATTTAAGGACCTCAATTTTATACTTGTTTGTGATTGATGACCTCAATCACTACCTATAAATATTTATGTTTTTACTCCAATTATATGTCTCTAATTGCCACCAATGTTCTCCTAATCGAGATCATAATTTGGTGGTGACCATTTCATTTCTCTTTTCCTTATATTAAGACTAAATTTTAGTAACCCAATTTCCGATGTGGGTTTTCCCACAAATATATTTTCTACTTTCAACCTTTTATTTTCGAAGAACAATTTCAAATTGCGAGGACACAATTTATTGAAGGAGGGGAGAATGTAACACCCTAGGATTTCATAGTGTGTTATTTCTTAAAAATAATTCAATAACTTGCACTACACGCAACAACGAGTTCAATCACACCATGACGTACAAAAAAATAAGCCATTAAAAGAGGTCATGAATAGTATTAACTACATTTTGAACTTTATATAATCCTTATAATTTTAGAAACCCTATTATGAGTTTCTTAGTCATAATGCAAGAACAAATTCATTTTCAGTATTGCACTTTTATCAAATTTTAATAGTGAAACCTTTTTAAATAAAATATTTTAAACTATCTGAATAAATTGGTATATCAAAAAATTTAAAATGAAACATCCCAATCTTCCATGGTATGCTTTCCTTTGAATAAAATAGTAGCGTGTGTTGTACGCAACCTTGAGTTTTAACACACGCCACAACCAATCAAACTAGCCGTTATGAATAGTAATACTTAAATTTTGAAATTATATATATTTTATATTTTAAAATGTACTTCATTTTTGGATTCAGAATATCCAATTTAGCCTAAGGTGAAATTTTGGTACTTTTCGGATAACTTTCATATTTTGATGAATAGTGAAAATTACTAAATTTTAATTAAAAACAACTTTTTTAATCAAAATAATTAATAGTGATAAATTGTGAATTTTAGTGGTTTTAAAGTATATTTAGAATATATTTTTACCATTTAATATAATTTTGGTCATTGGACATAATTTTACAATTAAACCGAACATAAACAAGTGTCAATCTTTTGATAGTTATTACCTCTTAAAAACACACTTTTTGTTTTGACAGCGGGAATTAATTTTAAATTAATTTCTGCCACTTCTGTGTTTTGAATTTAGAAAAATGGATTCCATATTTGGAATCATGGTGTCCAAATTTTGTAAATAGGTAACTTTTATTTTTAGACATTTTGAATAATTACTGTGGTAAATATTTTATTTACCATGGTTAAGGGTAAATCCGGTAAATAAGGGTTAAAAAATAATATTATAATAATACAAAATTACCATAAAACGTGTCCTAACCTTATTGGTGGACACATACCCGACCATGGTCATCCTTGGGTCGATTTGGGGACCCCTTGGAGCCACTTGTATGTGGTAGGGACACATTATATTAATAAAGTTAAAATAAAAATAAAAATGGCATAAGCTTACATCTTTTAGAAGAACAATTTTTACATAGGGTTATACATGTTGGATTTTCGATTATAAATATTAATTAGAAAGCTAAAAAGATTTCATACATAATGATATTTTATTTATAATTTTTAGACATCAAATAATTTAAATTATTAATGACAAAATAATGATGCAATGTTTACCTCATTAATAAATCATTTAAATAAATAAGATTATAATGATTAAATTATTATCTAAAACCTGTCCAATTCTTATTGGTTGATGTTATTTAGAATATGAGTCATCTTATCGTCGACCTCAATGATTTTTGGACCATTATAAACCGAATATAATTATATTATAAAGTAATACTTTCACTCTTTCCTAAAGAGCCCCTCCTCTCCCTTATAAAAGGAGACCACTTCTACTCATTCCTCACACCTCTCAAGATACTTGGATCGTCCAAACCCTGCCCAAATAAGCTCATCACATCCCTATCCTCCTCCCTGAAGCTTCCCCTTAGGCAGAAAGCATTTCAAGAAGTCCTTTGGTTCCATCCAAAGTGAGTTACCTAAATTAAAGGTAACGTTTCTCTTAAATTATTTTCATTTATTTTGCTTCTCCAACCCCCAAACTCTTTTTATTTCCTTTATTTTGTAACAACAAAAGTATCCTCAATATACTAGGATGTTTTTATAAGAAGTAATCGAACTACACATACACACACCTCCATCTAATGGATGATGAACATAATGTTTCTGTGAATGGCAAACTAACGCCTCACGAAATGATGATTGTTCAAATACATCTTACCGCCTCTCATGGTGGCCATTATGATGGCACTGTAATTAAGTGTGATATTAATGATACATATTTTATATATAACCTTCTGTAATTCCATTTTATTTCATACCATTATTCGTTTCATGTTGTATATACGTACGATAATTTCATTTGAGGAAGTGCGGACTAGCGCCCCCTTAAAATGATATGACTCGTTCATACCACACATGGAACGTATAAAGAATGGTGTTAATGAACATAAGTAACATATATAAAATATTATATTATACTGGAATAATAATATACCGATGTATCATTTGGATTCAATTCTTTTAAAATGAAAAATTAAATGGAAGTAGCGTTCGTGCGTACGTATGGACTACCGTCTCCACGAACACGATGAGATCCATCCTCCATCGTATCCATTCAAGTATTATTCTCATTTTAGGGATAAAAATAATGTTAATATCATTCTGATTATGAATAAGATATAATATATCCATTACAAACATGTCTTACGTAACCAAACATTTAAGAAGAACGAATCGATTATCATCCGAAATGACGATAATACTAAGATATTATTAATAAATAAATGTTAAAAGATCATATATGATATCATATTGATGTATATGATTATTGTATAATTTAATAAATGATTTAATTATTATACAGGAGGTTAAAATACCGTCGACTAAGGGAAAGTTCAAGGTAAGGGATTTTCTTATCTCACTTTCAATTCCGTGAGATTTCCATTGTTCGCCACTAAATTATTGAAAGTGGTGTATTGTGTACGGCCATTTGATATATATTATCATGATTCTCTTCATATTCATGTTATTCTGTAAATCATTTGGTGGTTATTAACTTTTTCCCATATGACTCAGTTGATTAACGTGGTAAGGAGTTTCTTATCTCACTCTTAATTTCGTGAGAATTCCATTGTTCACCACTTAATTATTACATGTGGTGTATGTGTACTGCCCATGATTGTATTTATTATGTAATATACATTAATTTATGGGTACTTACATAGTCATGGTATGATCCTTCTTTCATAGTTGTATGTCTCGTAAGTTACCAAATCGATAAGGGAATTTGACATTTCAATTTCCACTCATTCGGCTTTACGTATATTTCATTGATTATATTACTCCAAGATTATGTGTGGAATCACTATTCATTTGATTATGTCATAATTTCCACTCCCCTTCCTGTGGATATACATTTGATACACATAATCACTCTATTGATAATTCTCAAGTCATTAATATGAATTTGATAAGAGTAATTTTAACTCTTTCACCATTTGTTTAGTTAAACATCCAATTTGTTGGTGTTGTTTCTACGAGAATATGTGTGAATATCCTTTGATTGTTTTTCACTTAATATTCAATCATATTTAGTGTATTTATATTTTTCACACATAATTATGTCGTTGATTTATCCTTAACCTAAGGATACGGCCTTTATGAGAGATTTCATCTCAATTTACATTCAATTGGAACTTCTTTGTTGATATACACCAAATAACTTTTATGTGGTGTATATAATGTACTTTTACATAGTATATCATGAATCCCTTTATTCTCGTGATATTACAAAGTTTTGATTACCTCAATTTTTTGTACTCAAGTGTCTCTCTTTTGGTAAGAATATCTAACCAAAATACCATTTTAAAATGTTTTAAAGACTTATTCTTCTAAATCTTTCTCATTAATGTCCATGTTTTAAAAATGGTTTTAAGGATTTATTTATATGGACATTAAAGTTTTAAAATTAAAACTCCTTTTAAAAGATTCAAAGTGGTATGGGACACTTTGATTCAAAAATCTATTTTGAAATTGCTTCTTGACAAATAGTGTGACTTTTAAATGATTTCAAGAAAAGGGGGATATTTCCCTCAAATAGTTTTGATGATTATTTTCATCTATGTCAACATCCTTCATTATTCAGGATTGAGGTTAATGTGATACAATACAATCTTCCATATTGAATCAAATGAGTTATGTTTGACTGTGGATGTTCTATTTTTATACCATTCATGGTTTGTGGTTAAAGTATTGACATTTTGTATGCTAGTTTTTATACGAATGTTTGTTTTATGCTTAAACCTATTCATATGAGGAATGCATTGGACTTAATAAGTGACGGGTGGAGCCCGCTATAGCTCCTCGATCCATCGGTAGGTGTCATGAGACAAACTAGTGTCTTGGCACATGGCCTTGGCAAAATCTTATTTGTAGTTTTGGCACGAGGCCTTGGCTATGTGGTTATGATAGTCTGGCATTATGCATTCCGTCATTATGAAAGTGGATATTGATATTGCATGTGATAATTCGACTAGTAGAATATCCATGTGAGTAAGTAAATGACATTATTTCATTTTACCTTTGCCATTTTATGCTGAAGTTCATGTTTAAAAGGATTTTGTTTTAGTTATAAATTGCCTTAAGTGTTTATGCTTATTTATGAAAGCTTCTGCTATAATGTTATCCTTACTGAGCATCTGAACTCACCCCTTTCAATGTTTTATTTTTTCCCAGGATTATGAAGAAGTAATTTATGAATGACCTGCAGGTATAGTATAAGGGGATATGGAGACAAGATGTTTTTTTATGATGTAATGTAAAAATTTATGGATGTATCTAGTTATTCCAAAGCTACTAAACTAATCGGTCTTTCGAGACTTGATCTTTCTCGTGATCATGCCAATGTTATGTAATAATGCACCGACTCTAGGTAATTAGGGTCGAGGCGTTACATCCACGGGACAATGTACATTCTAAAAGACATGTCAAGAGAGTATCACATGGCTTGGGCAACATTTCAGGGTCTTGTATCATGATCTAGGAAGGTCATGTGAAGTGCATGTAGCTCGTGTATCTACCTTCACATAATCCATCTTCCATTATTAGTATCATTATTCAATATTTTATTTCAAATTTTCTAAATTATTTTTCTAGTGGTAGATTATTTTTGGTTTCAAGTGACTAGTCAAAATGAATTATATGGTTCCTAAAATCTGAATTATACACCAGAAGTTTTTCACAAGATTTGTAGATTGATCACATGAATCACATACTCATTCCATGTGATCGGAAAAATCATTCCATGGAATTTACCTAGATGAATACTTTGGTGATCACATTAATGTATTCTTCAAGAAGACTAATCCTATTATATCATATGGAAGTCGCCCATGGCCTCTCATACATCTTGTTTGTATGTGTTTTTTGTTTTGAGGATGGATTTATAGGCCTTTCCTCTGTAGTTTTATGCCTCCATGCATGACATGTATCTTTTAGACAATAGATGAAGACAATAGAGGGATTTTGGCATCACTCGCAATTCATGTTCTTGTCATGGTTTGTCCATGATACCTATTGATGATAAGGACAATGAAAATGTTCTAGAATGGACATGTTTATTATATATTGAGAAATCAAATGGATTTTTCCAAACCATATTAACATTTCAAATATATTTCACGTTGTCAAGACATCATGTTTAAGAGTATTTTCAAGATCATGATGCCCATTGGATGAATTTTTCAATATCAAAGATATATTTTCTAGGACATTCATGAAATTAAGATTTCGTGTCATGGGGGGCCTTTGAGGGATCATGATTACCTATCTTTGGGACCTCATGAGATCATGATGGAATTTTAAGTTGTCCTTGAGGAATCAATTGTTATATCTTAGGGAGTAGCCCCATTTACAATAGGATAATTAAATATATCCACACAATTGGATTTATCTATTTTCTTTTATTTTCATTATTTTTTTATTTCACAAGGATTGAAGATCTATCAATGTTGTGAAAATGATAATGATGAGAACAATTCTTTTTTTTGTGATGCATCACATGATTAATGGTGGGCATTTGGATAATGTTCGAGAATTTTCAAAGACAATACATCTAATTTAACATGGTATTAAAGAGGATTCAAATAATTAAATAGACATATCAGAGTAATTTTCATATTGGTAGTGGAATGGTAACATATTATTTCACAACAATGTCGAAATGTCACTAGGGAATTTTTAATGTCTTTCAGATTTCATGAACACATCACATGACAAATCTAACCCCCCATTATTCTTTAAAGTATTTTTAGATGATTTTAAAGCATCCACTAGTTGAAACATCAGGTGATTCAGAGGTAATAATATAACATTTCCCTACATGAATTGAAATGATTATTATGACTCGTTCAAAATAATCAGGTTTCTTGAGAATGGTGTTTCATGTGACCAGTAACTGATCGTTCTCTACACATTACCTATTCCCGTGAGCTTTTGAAGGATATCCAGTAGTGTGTGATCCAATATTTTACATGATCCATGTGAGTTGGGAACCCTCAACTCCATTTTTTGTGGAGAAAATAAGAATCATGTTTTATATATTTATTCCATCCATGATTTTTCTATTCCCATTTGGTGACCATCAACAAATGCCCCTCTTCAAGAGTGGCTTCCTCAAGGACATGTAATTGGTTATGAGGAATCTAAAAACATGACTGAGTCTTTTTTAATTACTCTTATAAAATTATTGGGTGATGTTTAATCCCTTGGGTGATTGTTGGTATTCATAAGAGAACCCAATAATTAGGGAAGCTAATGGCGGACCATTTCAATAATTATGTCAACATTCTAGATCAGTTACTCTTTATTCCATAAAATGAGGACTCTAAAACATCTCATCATAAGATCTCATTTTCCAAACATCTCTGCAAAAACTTATCATGAGACATAATTCACATTAATTCACCCAAAAAATCATCATGTGAACTGATTTTTCCCATATCATATTCAGACTTATCATGGAATTATTCTCAATAATATCATGAGATATTCCCAGAGGCCTTTGAGATGTTTATGTCTTGTAGTTTTCAGATGAACTACTAGTTTGATCACATGATTTCTTGGTTATTATTTCTCTCACATGAACTTATCAAGGTCATTTGATCATGATTATTATGATTTATCTGATGGGGGAAGTATTAACAATGGGTCATGTGATCTGTGAGATCTTCATGGGTATTTTGGTTCACAAGAATAGTATCAGGTCATGCCATCACGAATCCTTTCATGGTTTATGTGATTAAAATGAGTGTGAAATTTTTTCGATCTCCTTCAATAATACTTTTATCTTGTCTGATATATTATACATTCATTTATATAGATGGATTACAGCTCCCAAACATCTTCTAGCATGGACAACCAAATAAATATCAATGTATAAATTGTATGAATAAATGATATACAATTTAGGAAATACTAATATGATGTGTATGGTAGTATGGAAATTAATGTATAGATACAATATAAAATGAATAAAATATATTGTTTTTTAATAGAGTGTTAATAGGCACAAAAGGAAGTGAGATTTCAAAGATAAAAATTAAGAACATTATTTTGGAGAGTATTCTATAAACATTCCAAAGCATCCCATACCGCATTGAATATTTTAAATCATAATCTCCCTAAATGTAAGTAATTAAATGAATGTTATAATATCATTATAATAATTGGATTTATGATTTAACATGAAAAATTAGTATATACACAAAATAAATGTGAATTGGTTCATATTAACAAATAATTCTCAATGGAATGTGAATTGACATGAAATTCCCTAATCTTAACCTTATTTTTTGTGATGTGGTATTCATAATCCTATATAGTTGTTTAAAGTATGTTAATAACTAATTAAATAACAATAATAATGTTTATATTTTCATATATCATCTTATTTCAATATATTATTACCCATTTGTTAATAATCATTCATTATTTTCACTATTTCGGGTGTTAATTGCCTAGTTTTCTGAAGTATGATTTTGACATTTCAATTGTTGTTCCTATTAATTAGATCATTAATTCATCATATAAATATTTCAAACCATTACATAAGTATCATATATATTCATTATATATGTATTTAAAATAACTATAATGTTGGAGATAAAAAATGAAATTTACCATTCAAGGAGATTGTAGGTCATACGTTCGCATGGATGCTACTTTCAGAAATTTATCATATTAAAATAATGAAAATTAATTGATAAAAAATGAATGTCATAATTTAAGTATCATATATATGTCATATATTTTTATTAATATTTTACTCAATATGTTCCCTGTATAGAGTAAATGAATCACACTGCTTCAAGGGGGTTGTAGGCCACACTTCCTCAAATTATGTTATCATATTAACAAAAAAATTAATGTACTAAAGGTTTTTGTTATAAAACGATTAATGTATTATAAAGGCATACAAAATATCATATATATCATATTTAAATATATTTTCCATCATAATGGACAACATGAGAGGTGGTAAAGGAAAAATGAACAATCATCGTTTCTTGAGGAAGTAGTTCGACGTACATAGAAATTGTACGTTCATTACCAATTAGATGGTGGTGTGTACAAGTGTAGATATAAAACTAAGCATAAAAACATATAATTTTATTTAGGATAATTTTTTTGTTACATGATCGTGGAATAAAGTGATTTATGTTGGTGAATACATCAAAAATATCTAAAGAGCTTAAGAAAATATGTTGCCTCTTAATCGAGAACATCTTTTGGTGTATACCAAAAGGCTTAATTGGATATATTGTTTCCCAAAGGAACGATACTATGATGAGGGGAGAAGTTTTTAGGAGATATTTTGGTTTTTCTCAATTGATATAACGTTTCTTTAGAGGTTGAGTAGGTTGTAGGACGGGATGCCTTTTTGTTGTGGATGAAGAGTGTCACTCTTGTAATATTTTGACAATGGAATTCCATGCACGTTTTTCATTTTGAAAGTGGCTGAAATAATGCAAAAAATTACATCTAAGATAGTTATGGTTTATATATGGTTATAAAATATCTCTTTAATAAGTTTATAGTTAGTTTTGGGACTTAAGGTTAAGGGTTCTTTCCTTATTAAGCTTAATTTAACATTAATAATTTTAATTTTTTTAAATTACTTTCACTCATATTTTTTCTCAAAAAATAAGTTGAACTTATTAAACATTATAAATTATTCCTATTATGTATATTAAATCCATATTTTCCATATTGTATTAACATAATTAGTATAAATTAATTTAAATTTAATCTCACAGATGTGATGCCAATTTTTTTTCTTAAAGTAAAAGCGTCCAAAAGTTTGCTCTGTTTTATATTCAATTTCAAAGTGAAATTGATTATAATGAAATATTTTTTATTATTTGGAAAAATATTATCTAATTAAGCATTAATAATATTGAAAATATAATTTACCCTTATAAATTAATCAGACGAAAAAACTATTTTGAACTAAAATTTATTATTTTTCAATATTCATTAAAAAATGTAACTTCACAAAAAAATTCAAATAATTAAAAATTATCTATTTTAAATATTTCATATAAAAATATTATGTTAATTTTGACATAATAAATTTATAATAGAGTAACTGTTTCTATTTAATATGGGTTCTCGATTAAAAGTTTGTGAAAATGCCTTAATTACAATATAGTATTTTATGCATAAAATTTGGTTTTTTTATCTTAAGCCAATAGAATATATTGGATTAACATTTAAAATATTTTATTGAATATATAATATTTATATATCACATTAATATCACTCTCTAATTTTAAATAATTTATTTTATTAGGTTAAAATACATTTATGAGCATACTAATATATTCTATTATATTCAATCAATATTTATATTTATTTCTAATTAATTTGAAAGTAATGAATTAATTTATATTCATGTAACCCATATATTTACATAAATTAGTTAATAATATTTATAACCACTAATTTAATGGTATGTTAGGTCTTATTATATTTAATAATATTATTTTAATAATATATTTTTATTCGTTTAAACTTGGTATTGCGTGTAATACTAGCCATCAAAGAAGGATTATCTTGCATGTAGCAGACACTAAATCGGTGTTTCGCGCATTTAAAAATATTAAATCTATTTCAAATAGTACATATATTATATATTATCATTATATATTGTTATTTTTCAAACATTGTGTTGAATTTCATACACGCCATCGAATACAATGTTCTTACTTAAGAATTTCATAGTGTTTCATTCTCCCCATCTTAAATAAATTACCTCCTCACCATTTCAAATTTATCTCAGTTATAGAGGAATTTAAAATAAACTATTTTTGAAAGACCCACATCATAAAATGGTTAATATCACATATTCATAGTAAGTGTGAGCAGAATACACAATGATCATGTAACTATGTTCCACTGTATGATAATATTAGTGGGAAACAGAATCATCGATATAGAGGAAAAAAACAATAAAGTTATGTTGGAGAGTGCAAGAGAACATGGTTATGAGAAATTTGACAATTAGAATGCCCGAAATCCATGATGATATTAGGGTCATTTTATTCATTAGAAATTAATGTAATATGATACCATTTTTTGTTTCATGATCATTTTTATTAATGTAGAGTAATTATTTAACTCTCAATTAATATAATTAAAGATCTTTACATAGTAGGATTCTATAAGAACAATCGTAGATTTTTCTCTTGCTTTTAAATATATGTACATAGTTTAATAAAACATGATTAATTATATTGTGATGTAATATATCTATATTTAAAACCAGATCAAAATATCAACTTAAACTCTTTATAAATGGTTAAATTTTCCACAAATAATTTGATCTGAAAATTTATAAAATAGGTTACAGAATTAAAAAAAAGAACTTATAAGTTGATGTCAATCAATATGAAATATTTAATTAATCATCACATACCAAATATATTAACACCACCATCTTGTCTCATCTTGAAATATGTTAATAACTTGAATTACCATCAACCTTATTGTAAGCATTCATTATTCCTTATAAATTGAGTAAGACACATTTAATTGGATATATTCCCTAATTAAAAAGTGTTTTAAAATACATCAATGATATCATATAAAATATGTCAACAAATCATTAATGAGTTCCAAGTTAGTTATAAATTTTCCAAATAAATCATTTCTTCATAATTATCTCAACATTAGGAATGTATTTAGGTTTGTATTTCCCTCATTCGTGTGTTTTACAAAATGTTTATCATTCTAATGAATAACATTTTTGGTACCATTCATCAAATTATCTAAAATATTTAATGAAAATGTATTGGAATACAATCCTTATATATTTCATGATTCATATTATGAGATCATCATCAATGAAATACTTTTATAACATATATATTATATCCAAATAAGTAAGTAAATTAATCATTCCACTTAAGTTTCATTAATAATATATGCATAAAATTTATCCTTTATCATAATTAGTGATATATTCGATTGATTCTTGGGGAATTCATCTACATAGTTCCCCATCTCATTATAGTTGTAACACTTAATATCAGTGTTTTACTTATTTCCTATGCAATCATTTTCTTGTTTACATTTTTCTCGATGTTTATAGAAAACTCATAATTCATTTAATCATTTACTAGGGTGATTATTTCCATAGTTATCACAATTTTTAAAATCGGTGTTTGTCTCTATTTTCTATGAATTATTCTATTTTTTTGGGTGTTCAAAAGAAATATTACTCCCTTGGTTTCCATTGAATTTATAAGACTTGGATAATTATTTCATTTTCTTGGTATCATATAAAATTATCTCTTCGTATGATGACAATCTATGATAAACCATCACCCATCAAAGATTTCACATAAGACCTTCAAATAATTGTTCAATTTTTCAATCCACGATACATTTAAAGTATGTATCAAACCTAGATATCCTTGAAAAGGTAGATTCATAATCCCAAACACTCTCTTATTCCATTTTCATTAAGCTATGAAATGTTCTCTTCATCTCAATTTTCTGATCAAAAGGGAAGTATTTGTCCAAGAATGTCACCTAAAAAGATCTCAATTCCATGAGTTCAATTTGTTCTTCCTCCACTGTATTCTAGTTTAGAGACCATCACTAGTATGAAAAAACTTGTAGACAATAGAACACAGGTGTAAAATTTTACTTTTCTCTACATTAAATGATATTAAATATCTTCTCCAGAGACTTAATCCATCACTCATCTACAATTGGATTAGTCGTCCCACTAAACAATGGGGCATCTACTATATAAATCAATCCATCATAAGAGTTTCTCTCTAGGGAATAGGTTTCTCCATTCGGGCATGTTTAGTTTTCCTAACATGAATAAGCTCCCCTAATATATTAATATCTTGGTTAGTTCCAATACCAGCTATATTTGTTTCCTCAATAGTTAAATCTCCACTTTTTCCATGTGTACTGATAGCATTATTTCTTCCAAGTGCCATTTCAAAATAATTTCATACACTATATTATCTCAAAAAGTGATGAAATTCTTATAACTCTAAATATGGTATATTAGATAACATAATTTTTTGCATCATGAATACTAGAATCCCAATATTTTGTTACTTTTGGGAGACACTTACTTAAAAATAATTCATAACGGTAGGTAAATATAATGTGAACTATCCTAAGAATATTCCTAAGGAGTTTAAAACCCAATACATGGTAACACACATTTTCATGTACCATTTTACCCAGATTCAAGCCCGAAAGACATTTCCAGAGTTATTACTCCTAGGTACATTTGTGCCAGAACCACATCCACTTGTAGTATCTAGACATGGATGTATTACTAGGAATACCGACATAATATCTACCTTACCATAATTCTATGACATTCTTCTATAATTTTCATAAATTTATATCTTTGGTTTCTTATCCCTAATCAAATTTTTCTAAATCTAGTTTCCATGGTGTCTTCAAAACTTATTTTGATACAAATTGTAACACCTCCACCCCAAAATCCAGGATCCAATGCATTATTTTATTACATTGGAATTACTAAAAGGTAAAAAATCCGGAAGGACTGATCAGTTCAGCAGTATTTGAATTCAAAATGACATACATGATACCCAAAATACATTGGGAAGATAAAATAAAACATTCTATACAATTAATGAAAATAAACTATATTCATGAAATCATATTGAATTTTCTCTTCTTCGTATCCTAGGGAAAAAACATAATAAGGGTGAGCTCAAATTCTAAGTAAGGGTAATTACAAAAAAAGAAATAATGAATCTATCTTCATGGAATGTAAAATAATAAATCACACTATTAATTTACTTATCTAGATAAGACATAATTAATATGACAAGGTAAGAAAACTGAATGACATGCCATAAATCAATAAACTGAAAATTAATTACATCTGTAGATATGTCAGTGTAAAATCCCATAGATAATTAATAACTAAATATAAATGACGGAAATTAATTATTAATTGACTCCATGTATAGGAAACATGAAAATAAAAACCCTCAACACCTTTAATAAGATGGTTTAACACTAGAGATAGAAACCTTTTTAATTTTTCCGACTTATTTATCTCATGAGAACATATTGATGCATCAAAGATCATTATTTTTTATGGGCTCTAGCCATCATTACCAGTCAAAAGAATCACTCATATAGAATATTTGAAATAAATAATATGTCATATCAAATATATGTATTGAATAAAGAACATGAAATTATCAATATTCAAACAAAAAATCAAATAATTTTCAAAGTAGAAACTGTATGTAAAATGATAAATGATTTACGCAATACTATTATCCTCTATATGAGAATATGGGAATTCATGTAAAATTTAAATGAAATTTTTTTAAAATAAATTGATTTTTTAAGAAAAAATCATCAATCACAAAATTAAGTGAAATCACATGGATAATAATTAAGAACATTATTAAAAATATTAATCCTAAAACATTGCATAGGTTCACAAACCACATTGAAAAATCTGAATGAAAATATAAAGAAAAGTATGAAATTAAGTGAAAATTATAATATCATAAAATAATTTTATTCATGATATAACATGAAAAAGGTTGTATATACCCAAAATAAATTTTAATTGGTGCAAAAAAATAATTAAGTCTCAATGGAATGTAAATTGGGTTGAAATTTCCTGACCCTATCCTTCCTTTTTTGTCTGGTATTTATCCTCATATATAATGGATTAAAATATGTTACTAACTAATACTATAACTATAATCATGTTTATAATATCATATATAATATTCTTATAATATTTTATTACCCATTTATTATCAATCATTCATTATTTTCACTATTTCGGGTGTTAATTTCCTAGTAATGTCAAATAGGTTTTTGAATTTTCAATTATTGTTACTATAAATTATATCATGATTTAATCATATAAATAATGAAAGTAATGACTTAATTATTCTATATATTAATTATTTATGAATTTATAATAATCTATAAATTTTTTATTTAAGAAATGAATTATATAGTTCATGGACATGGTAGGTCGTACGTACACATGGACGCAAATTTCATTTTTTGTCATATTAAAATAATGAAAAGTATTTAATACATAATTATTTTATATTATAGTATCATATATTTTTATTATATTTATAATAAAATAATCCTTAATACGTTCAATGTATATTGTGAATAAATAACATCTCTTTAAGGGGGCCGTAGTCCACACTTCCTCAAACAATGTTATCTTATTAATGAAAACATGTAATGTATTGAATATATGTAATATAAAATAATTAAAAAAGTATAACTACATAATAAATTTCATATATATCAAATATAAATATATTTTCCATCATAATGTCCACCATGAGCGGTGGTAACAGAAAAATGAACAATCATTGTTTTGTGAGGTAGTAGTTTTCCGTACCGAGAAAAAATATGTTCATTACCCATTAGATTGTTGTTCTTTTAAGTTTAGATAAAAAAAATATAGCATTAAAAACCACTTTATATTTAGAATAATTACTTTTTTACATGATTAGGGAATACATTGAATTTAGGGGGAGGAGAATGGAAATAAAACTAAAGAGCTTGTGAGAAGACGTTACCACTTAATAGGGTAACTTATTTCTATTTGTACCAAAAGGCTTCCTTGGATGGATTTTAGACCAAGGGAGGAATCTATGACTACGCATAATATTTTTATAAGATATTTGGGATGATATTTGTCAATATAACATGTCTTGAGAGTTGATAAGAGGTGGTAGGATAGGAGACCATTTGCAGTGGAGGAGGAGTGAGACTCTTGAAATACTTTGACAGAAGAATTACATTCATAGTTTTAATGTTTCAATTGGATCAAATAATTATCCAATTTATATCTAAGAGAATATATGGCAGATATATGTTCATAAAATAGATTTTCGACAATTTTATAGTTAATTTTGGGCTATATGGTTAAGGTTTAGTCCCTTATTAACCTTAATTTAACATTAATAATTTTAATTAATTTTAATTAATATCCCATATATTTTTTTGTCAAAAAATAATTTAACCATATTAGACATTTTAAATTATGATTTTTCAAAATATCAAACCAATTTTTCCAAATTCCAATCAAAACAGTGAAGAAATTAATTTACATTTAATCCCATAAACGGGAAGACAATGTAGGGTTTTATGGTAAAAACATCCAAAAGTTTTCTATGTTTTCATATTAAATTTCAAATTTAAATTGATTCTAGTGATATAAATAGTATTAAATAATAAAAATATGATATAAATTATCTCTAAAGGACATTAAAAAAAATTTATCCTTATAAATATATTACATGAAAAAGTCGTTTAGAACAAAAATTCAGTATTTGTAACTATTCATTAAAAAATGGAACTTCACAGAAAAATACCAGAAACTCACCATAAGATATTTTTTTTGTTTTTTTCAAAATATGAAGTTTATTTTAAAATTTTAAAATTTAATAATATTCAAAAAATAGTTTGTGAATTTTCTTTAATAAAAATAGAATATTTTATGCATGAAATTGGGTTTGTTTATATCTTCTACCTATCAAATCTATTGGATTAAAATAAAAAATATTTCATTGAATATTTAATATATATATATATATATATATTTCATTAATATCACTCAGTAATTGTAGTTAATTTATTTTATTAGGGTATATAATTTTTGTGAGGTTATGATATTTTCCTTTATATTGAATCTTATTTAACATTCATTTCTAATTTATTAGTAACTAATGAATTCATTTATATTTGAATAAACCCTAGATATCCATAAATTGGGTAATAATATTTATAACCGCTAATTTAATAGCTACATTAAGTCTTATTATAATAAATAATAATTTTTTATTAATATTTTTCATTTTTTAAAACTCGGTCTTGTGTGTAACAGAAGCCATAGAATAAGGATTCTATTGCGTGTAACGCACGCTAACTCAGGGTTGGAAGAATTTAAATATATCATTTCTACATAAAATAGTAAATATATTTTAAATTATCAAGATATTATATTTCTTTTTTCACTTGGTGTTGCATGTCACACATTCCACCAAATACAATGTTATCACATTTGAATTTTGGGGTGTTATAGTTATGGATATGTAGTTATCATCTTTCCAGGAATATGGGCAAGAGATAATTTTTTGAAGGAATTATATTGTTCATTGTATAGTCCAATGGGTTACCCTATGTGTTGGTGATCTCCCCTTAGGGCCTTGATGATTGTGATTATGTCTAATATCCAATTTATCAAATTTACTATATTATATGTTTCCCTCCATGAATGATATAAGAAGTGTTTGGAGCTCAAAATGGGACATGAATTGTAGTTGAATCTTTTCTGATGAATGAGCATTGTTGTATTGGTATTGAAAAGGCTGCTCATAATTTCTAAATCAACTACATGAAATATTCTTTTATGTGGACTTATGGATTTACCTGTTAATATTTTTTGTTTTTGGGATCTCATAAATGTTTTGTTATGTTTTTGGTTCCCTATAATGAATTCATTCCATCGATCCCATAGAGAAGCATGAATAATCTTTTGGGATAGCAGCTGATTGAGTGCGATGTCCCCCACGAGGAGATGTATGATGATTTCCTTTCTATTGCAGATGTGTGATATGAGCCTACAAGACTATAATATTGTATATGGATATTATTAAAATTTTGAAGTAGGAATTGTAAAGGGGATTAACCTTAAATCACTCCCATCGATCAACAATTATATCAACATCATTCATTGTCATAGTGGGGTTATTCAAACAACTACATTCCCTCACTAGAAACCTTCCCAACAGGTCCCCAATAGCATCAGATAATATTGGGAAATCTATGATGCAGTGAGTATATCTCATGGGGATACCAAGTGTTCCTGGAGTTACCCCTGAGCCTTTGGATGGTGGTTTTCATTAACAGGTACATAAATGGGTGGATTTTTTCAAATTTGGATGCATGTTTACAAATCCATGTTAGAGTAATGGTGGTGGAATTTCAATTAGAATAGGGGAGTCCTCTTAATATACTCATAACTACCCTTTAATTCTTCTACTATCTTTTAGTCCATATGAAATTGGGAAGAATTACTTATAGGATTAGAGACCCTTTCCAGTTTAAATTTTTCTATACATGGGGGAATTTATTCGCTGATAAATATCACAACACTATAGATATCCCTAGTGCCTTATTCTTTACTTAGATTATAAACATTTTTAGGGTTGAGGAAACGTCATTAGGCCATGATGAGGTTTCTATCATGTTATTCTAGTCTTATAACTTCATCTTTATTCTTTATCCCACACCGACTAGGCCAATCATCGATAATGGTGGTGGCACTTTCATTGAATTTTCATAAAGATGTCTCTATGAGATAAAGATCACAGGGTGAATGTGGAAGTGCTTATTTTTGGTGATACATACACCCATTAATAGTTTCCTTTATATTTGGATTTATCTAATGGGTTTCTCTCCTCCACTCAACTGGTGTGATGTGAGTATAAAATCCTAATATTATTTTCCAATTTTGGGTTTATATTGGAGTGTGTGGCCCCAAATGATGAGATTATTGTTATACTTATTAGTGACCTTTCCATATTATCTTATGATAATTATTTGAAGTGGGTGGTAGACTACACAAGTGGTGTGACAGATTGGATGGTTCATCTGTAGGAGAAACCATTTTATTCAGTAAAAACCATGTGTGTTGAAACAATGGAGTTGATACATGTCTTGGAAGTGCCTTAGAGAAATGTACCATGAGTAAATCAATCAGGGAATGAAATATCAATAAAATATATGATTTTAAATTAATGTTTTACTATTTCAAAATAACCATCATTTGTGAAAAAGTCCTAGTTACCATATAGAGACTAAGGATGTTCTTGAGTAGATCAACACAAGAGAGAAAGTCATATTTGTGTTGCTTCATGCAATTTCGTAACTTTCTCACTATAAAGATGTCAGTGAGGAAATTATTCTCTATATTAGAATATTGAGTCTCAATTCCTCACCTCATTACGATGATTTAATATGGATAGTTCTATTTGATGAATCAATTATATGTGTGAGGAGAGAACCAAGAGATCATTCAATGGTAGAAAAATATAAGATGATTATATTTACTTCTTCTAGTTGAATCATGTATGGTGGGAATAGAAGGTATTTCAGGAGACTCTTTATGGATTCCTGTTAGTTGATATCCCATTGATACGTAACTCCCTTCATCACTGTCCTAGTAAATGGAAGATATTTTCAAGCAAGGATAACTATGAAATGATGAATGTACACAAGGTTCCCTTAGATCCCCCTATATTATTTTAGATTCAAAGGGGATGAAATTCTCATGGATTGAAATTATCTTTTAAAGTACGACCTAAATAAGGCAATGGTGTAAAAAAAATTATATGGAATTCTTCTGATGTCACTAGGAAAGTACTTTTCAATAGATCCAACTTGAAACTATGCTACCTCAACTTGTATAATAATTTTTGATGGTATATGAGATGATGAATTCATTGTTTGGATTTGACCACCTGGTTTTCTACATAACACTCTACAATTGTTTCCCTGATGTTCTTCATGATATGATTTATAGAACCTTCATATGTAGAGTGTACATTCATTAACCCAAACAAAATGACCTAAGAGAAAATAATCCTTGAGGTTACTCTAAATATAATGGATTCCTCATTCTCAGGGGCCATATTTATTTTAATGATCCCAAAATTCCTATACGTAAAGGAAATGTCATGGGAGCTAGTAGTTTTATCGATCAATAGTTATGTGGTCTCAAATGGGAATTCCTATTTTGGTAAGAGTCGATTAAGGTATCTTAAATCGATATAGACCCAAATATTCTAATTAGTTTCCTTATTATAGATGATATTGGTGATCCATTTTGAGTATTGAACATCCTGGAAAAATTGGATTTGTTCAAATTGTCAACATTTGACTCCAGATTAGTAGCATGAGAGGGTTTTATCCTCCTGGAAAAATTCTTAAAACCTTGACGGTAGTTTGAGTAATCATTGATATTGTTTACCCACATGTAAGATTATTTTTTATTTTTATATAATTCAATGAAAACATATATCAAGGTTTCATTATAAATTTAATATATATCTCTTTATCCTTGAGAGGAATGGCTTTACTGAACAATGTTGTTTGAGTGACTTATTACATTCCCATATTTATCTTCATGAGACCATTGAATGTGGTGGATAATCCATTCTCAAAGGTGGGTGGGGCGTTCCTAAGGTCATCCTCATATTCTACCAATTCGGAGTCTATGGAAGCATCTATAGGTGTCATAGAAAATTAGAGGGATTACAGGTCACTATTAGGATGAGAGATGTCAGGGAAATAGACATTCTCATCCTCTAATACTTTAATTATTTCAAGGATATTTTGGAGATAATCTTCTTTCACACAATCACTATGTATTGTAGGAACTTGGAAATCATTGATCAGGTTTACAGTCTTAATCATATTTATGGGTAGCACATAATCTCTATTGATTATATTACATGGATTCAAATAGAAAATCTAAAATCCAATATGGGATTCAACCTTCATATTTTAATCCACCATTGGTTTTTTGACCTCCATTTTATAGAAACATGTCTCAATATATATGGATTCGAAACACTCAATGTAGTCATTTTTAATAAGTAGTATAATTAATCTTCCATTGATATGGTATTATAATCACTGAGGATTTTTGGAAGGTATCGACCAATGTACATGAATCCAAAGACTTGTGAGTTGTAAATTTAATATATCGTATTTCTGGATAACCATGAATTCATATTTAAATGTGGGAAATTCAAACAGATCCTTGAGTTTGATCTTCCGAATATGCCTTTTTATCTCTTATCATATGCTTGAATGGTTAACTTTGTAGGAGATAAGTCTACCTCACTATTTCATAATCATCGAAGTGTAAAAACCTGAATGATGTTTATTCTAGAACCAATTTAAATAAAATCACTTCATATTTTGACATTATTGAGTTTACGTGAAACATATTGGGGTTCAATGTGTCCTTGGAAGACCTCTTCCTGATCTTAATTTTTGTATGAGATCAAGACATGTAATTCGGAGGACATAGACTTCAATAAATGATCTTTAATTGAAACCACATTTGATTCAAACTCATGTGGTCACTAGATTGATTCAATGACTTCTTATTTGAGTTCTTTTGAAAGATGGACCACATCACAGAATGAGATATTTTTTGGGACAACTGCAATCTATTTTATAAATTTGTAAATTTTTTTCCATAGGTTAGATATTTACAAGGTGATTATTCTTCTTACTAGATGATTTATAAGTTGTGCATTTGAATTAGAAGGGTCTGGTCCTTGTACAAATGTTGAGTGATCATTTTATTTTTGTGTCTTAGGTCATGTCCTTCATCCCCTTTACCTATTATAATAATTAATCGCACCCCTATTAGATGTTTTTGTATTACTACTAAAGGTAGAATACCAATGGGGGGTTCGAAGACATATCCCTGTCTCTATTGGGATAGTTGGATTTCATTCTGATGGTTCTCAGTTGCATATATTCACTATAATGGTATATGATCGAGATATTGGGTCAAAACACACACACACACACTATCCCCCATATCCTCATCTCTGACACCTTCATCCTTTGGCTCCTCGATCAGGTATGAGGAACTCACAAATGGTAAAACGGACATGATCAAAGATGTGGTCTTAAATGCTTATTACATTACTTGAACCATAGATGATATTATCATATAATGAGGGTTCTATCATCTTGGGTGGTGGCCATAATTCATACATTGTAGGAATGAAGTTTAAAAGAGTTAGAGCATATATTAGAGATGAATTTTAGTCTTCCTCTTATGTCTGTTCCTTTTTATGATGATTATGTCCACCTCTTGGTGGAATATTTAGTTTCAACTCCAAAATAGTTGAAACCATTATGTTTTTGAAAAGATGCAATCTTATGGTGGAAAGAGCTCATTCGACTGTCTTTTGAGTTATCAAATTTTCAAAAGTCTTCCCATGTCGTGATGGAACTTTTTCCAAGAACCTTCTTCTTTTAACTAGAAATTGTTACACAAGACACTGGTACGAGGGAGGTACGAAAATCACCTATCCCGAATCAACCATGATTTGTAGTACATATTTGAAGATGAATAAATCATGTATTGTGTGAACCAACATTCTATAGAAAGTGAAATAGTCAGGGTTATCAGTGAGGTTTACCTCGTTTGTTTTCCTTGGTCGTGACATCTTGAGTTGGTTATTTTCTGTAGTTTCATATAAGTGCCCAAGGAATTTCTCATTTTTTAGTACTATTATTTAGTCATTATTTCCTTAATATTTAGTGACCTTGAATAATTTTTTTATTCTAGGTTAGGGAGGTTTTTTGGTATTCATACTAGATAGGAGGTGTTGGGATGTATAGGACCTTTCTAGGTGCACGGATGGGCACTAATACTAGTTTGAAGGTAACATTGGTAGTCATAACATTACTAACCTTTCTCTCCTACTTTGAGGGTATTTTAATAGATTTAACATGGGTCTAATAAATTTAATCTTCTATGAAATTTACCATTTTGATATATTCCTAGAATCCTCCTAGATACATCATCCAGATCAGAGGTGTCTATAGGTTAACCCAAATATTTTCATCAAAAAGTTCCAACAATTTCTCATGAAATAGTGGCATTATGAGTGAATTTGTTAAACCATACCATATGTCTATGAAGTCAAACACATTCACATATTCTAATTTAGTGTAGTTTTTCAATTCAGTAATGTTCATTTTCATTAGTGTATTGGTGAACTGATAAATGAATTGATGATGAAGGTCTTCCTATACTATAATAAATCCCATGGTAAGGATAATATACCATACAATGTATAGACCTATAGAAGTCTGTAAAAAATACCCATGATTGGTTTTCTTCATCTAAAATAATGGTCTAATCATCGAACAACATCATGGCATGAAGTGAAGGATATATTGTTCTGTGTCTCACATGCCATTGAATGTGGTTAAGGTAGGATTGGAATAATTGGGTACAAGAAAAGTGTCATCAAACAATTCTGGTTATAGATTCCTCTCAGGCGGAACATGTGTGTCTCCCTTCCCTAGCTTCCATTAGAGTATCCTGGAACTCAATGGTGTTGATCAATTCTAGAGGTAATTTTGTATGAGCCTCATCCCTCATATAGGGAGGGGGTATGGTTCGATGAGGTGGCCCCATTTTCATCTCCTACTAATTCTTGATCCATTATAAGATTGAATTATCACCCAATAGCTGTAGAGACTAATATTGGAATGTCATGATAATTTTTAGCCTCTTCGTTAATTTATACAATATAAAATTATTTAGAGTCGTTCGGATGCTTAGATACTACTCTTATAAGTGGATCATCTCTTTCTTTATGTTTAAAAGGAATATTATTCATCTCACCCTGAAGACGATACACAATGTCAATGTTACCTTTGAGTATCTGAATATTATGTTGTATAATATTTTTTATCTCTTTCTCATGTTGTTCTAAATAATCCTCAATGGAAGGATTTTCCAATAATCTAGTTGATTAGTGGGATACAATCATTTCTTTCCCTTTATCCTTGTGTGTGTTTCTGTATATATTTGGAATGTCAGTATTTAGAGGTTCTAGGTTTTGGATCCTCCTATGGTTCCATGTGTGTATATCTTCAGTTTGTGAATACAGATCACCATCTCATTGGGGTATTTTCTCCATGATTTGTCCCACTGTATTTTCACCTTAACCCACATTATCTTTTGTGTTGATGGTGAAGTAATAAATAGAGGTATATTAGGAAATGGTAGTCATACAATTACTATGAACACAATTTGTTGATTTTGTTCTTCTTGAGTCATTGATGTTTCATGATCCCTTGGCCATATTGGACCTTTTTTGCTGAAGAACTCTGTGTTTTATGCTTTACTACATTGTAATTTTATTTTCATATCGACTAGTGAATAATGTCCTTGAGGGAGTTTCCGGTCATTCCTACATAAGGAGCCCTAAATGTAAAAGTTTTGTTTTATGGTAGGAGGAATTAATAGAATGTAATCTATTGATATTTACTACCCAACTCAGAAAAGTATGATTCCCTTTTGGGTGTTGATGATGATGAAAATTCCCTATGCCATATAGTCTAGGGACTAATTGTGAAAAAATTGGCATTTTATAAAAAAATTTAGTATATGATGACTCCAGTTTAGAATTTTTCAAATCATGGTATGGAAATTGATATATAAATTCCCCTACACCTACTTGATGGGGATAATGTAGACTTTCCAATGGTTTATGCAGGATCCTCTTAGGGAGTGATGAACCTCGCAATGCCGATTTCTATAACAATCCCCTCATCCAGATGAAATGGGGTTGATTTATAGTCACAACCAAAATGTATTGAATGCTATTTGGTAATAAATAAATGTTTTGTGGAGGCATTGGTAGATATTCCCATATCCCAATGGATTATGTTCTCTCATGGATGTATACTTTGGAAGCTGATATTAGGACCAATTTAATTTCACACAGCTGAGCTCATGTATGATATTGGTGAAATGATAGGTCATTACAAGAGTAATTTTTTATGAGATGCTTATTGGGTTGAAAACAGATTTATCTTCAATGTCTAGTATGTGTTCATGATCTTTTGATGGAACTAGTTCAATTATACGATGGAATCCCTCTCCCTCCATTCAGGATGTAATAGTATCACTAAAGAGGGGACATTCCATTATAATGACCAACTATCTTTCATGTTACCCAATCCCCTAATATATCACGAGGCTATGATGTTATGAGACTGCATATCATTTTCATTCTATTGTTCTAGGGGTGTGGTGAAATGGGATTCCCCATAATTTTTATATCCTTGGATATTGATAGTTGACAAGGCATTGATGATTAGTTGATGAATAGTTGTGATGCATTAATGGATATCTTGATGAATAATTGCGTTGTTATTTTATTGTTTTGGGTCCCATGCCATTATTATTGAAGCACGGCCTAACTAAAAAAGGGTATTTTCATGGTATAAATGTTACCCTCATTTCATGGAAAATTGAGGTGTCCATCCTTTCCTCTAATGAGGTACCAACATATTTTAGCATATGTAAGGCATGCACTTCTTCTCTAGGTCATTTGGGATCTCATAATTAGAAGTGGTTAGGGGCCATATCTTGGTTGAGAGGTTTTTCTAGATAAATCTATGTTAGTATAATTTTTCGCTTCTTCTTCATTAGAGAAACAAGGCTCCATTTAAACACACCATAGATGTTTCTTCCTGGGGTTACCAGTGAACCTGAATTGGGATTCTCAAGAATTTTATGGGGAACTAAATAAAGTTGACCCCATTTTTTGCAGTACCTACCTATATAAATGGATCACCTTTTTGAGAACCACTTTATAAAGAGTTTTCTTTGAAAATGGAATAATTCTGTATCCAAGGGAGATAACATTGTGGGGTGTTTGACCATAGAGGATGTTCATATTAGAGACCATGTGATACATATCCATACTACAACAATAAGGACTATCATGGTAATGATAGAGTAATAATTAGGTTTAAGAGTCAAGGTACCCTTGATATGTTGCATATATACTTCAAACTACCTCATGGAAACTTGGAATTGAGAATTTCATGAATATTAGTCTCATTTTTTATCATTTCAAGAATATGATGATCTTTATTTAGGGGTTGTGCATGATTATGAGCCTATTATACGATGACTACAAAAATATGCTGATAACTATCTCTTTATGTAGAAAAATGGTCCCACTACTATGAATATTCTAGAATATTCATAATACATTATTCATTGTTATTTGTAATATAATCATACCTATGTGTGGTTTCTGGAATATACCTATCAATTATAGATGAATTGGGGATATGATCTTGGCGCCGAATATAATTCCCCATCAGAAAATTATGATAATCATCCAAATTATTAGAAGTTCTATGTTGCTTCTATTGTATAGCCTCTAAAGGATTCTTGTGCATTCATTCATCAATGGAATTAGGGATATGATCCTGGCATCTGTAAGCTACTATAATATGACAAGAATCTACATTAACATGAATATGATCATGTACCCAATCATGGGACACTAATAGACTCAATTAGAGTGAGGATATCAACAATATAAGATACCTTTGGAATGTGATACGAATATTTTTATAGGGTAATGATCCTTCCCCAAGGCATGGTCCACTCTTACATATTGAGCCACAGTTGGAATGAGAGTATGAGCATAGTCTGTATCATTTAGAGTAATCTGTCACAATTTTTTGACAGGAATGTGATCTTATCTTGAGACAAGTGCCACACTGTCTTAGTGAGCCACAATTGGAATGTAAATATGAGTATGGCCCAGTTCCCAATCCAATACATTAATATTTTGATAATCCTCCATTGATGAGATAAATAATGAGTAATTTCTATATAAAACCACATGTTCATGTTAATGTGAGTGTTGTGAAACCTTGGAAATGGGGATAGGATTATACGCATGTCCCAATATTTGTACTAGTACCAGAACGTGCCAAAAATGTTATTCTACTATTAAATAATGTAGTGAATTTTTAGAAATGTATGTGCAAGAAAATATCCCTTCATAATTTATTTCCACTACTAAAAAAATGGCCTATATCAGTGCTAAAAAGGGCTTTAACAGCAATAAAAAAGCGCTTTAAAGCGTCGCTCAAATATAGGGGGGTCACTTTTATCAGCGATCCAAAAAGCGCTGATAAAGGCCGCTTTTATCAGTGCTAAAAAAGCACTGATAAAAGACCCCTTTATTAGTGATTTTTTTGAGCGCTGATAAAAAGGGCATTTATCAGCGCTGATAAAGGTCAAAAAAAATTTAAAATAAAAATAAAAATAATACGGAGGGAGTGCTATTATCTGCGCTTCGCACCCCTTTTATCAGTTCTAGGAGGTCTCCCGAGCGCTGCCCTTCCCACGCATCCCCCATACGCATGCACCCCCTTCCTGCACATCCCCCATACGCGCGCACCCCCTTCGCTTCCACCCGAACTCAAACCCGGAACCTTCCCCCTTTCGTGGCCACACCTTTACCACTATGCCATTTCATTTTGTTCTCTATTTAATTATATATCTATATATATATACTTATATTTATTCATATTTTGATATAGATTCATATTAATATAAATATATTTATTTTTATATTAGTATATATATATTAATTCTTATATTAATATATTTATATATATATATAGTTATAATTTATTATACGTATATTTATTTGTATATTAATTTATACTTATAAGATTAGTTTTAAATAAATTTATGAAAAAATATGTTTTTTATATGTGTTTATAAATAAATACATACATACATAAATAAATATATATAAACAACACACAGACACACACAGAGACACACACACACACAAACACATATATATTTACGAATAAACACATATATATGTGTATTTGAAGAGCCATAAATGTACTTATAAGATTAGTTTTAAATACATTAAAAAAATATGTTTTTGATGTGTGTTTATAAGTAACTAAATAAATAAATACATACATATATACATATATACAACACACAGACACACACCTAGACACCCACACACACACACAGATATATATTTACGAATAAATACATATATATGTGTATTTGAAAAGCCATAGAATGTTAAAACAACCATAACATATAATCTAGAATTCTGTTTCAATGCCACAACTAGTCAAATCGAAGAAAATGAAATAATATTCGATATGATATGTGGTACAGGCCTAACAGACATCCGGATCAGAAGTTATACTTGTTTGAATGTTAAGAAATATGGGTATCCCGACTAAAAACTCAGTTTTGGAGGGCTTCTGGGCCTTTTTTGGGATCGAAAAATGTGACAGAGGCTTTTCCTCAATCATTATCGCATATGGCTCATCGCAGGCTTCGATTTGATATGCTCTAGATCTCAAATAGACACCCGGATCAAAAGTTATGGATGTTTGAGGTTTGAGTTACATTTTCAACATATTTTAGATCTTTTATTATTTGATTTTATTTTTTGTGTCCTCAAATTGTTATTAAATGATTTTTAATCGATAATAATTAGTAAATTATTATTTAATAATATTTTTTTAAAATATTTTGAATCCATTTTCACTAAATTTCTTATATATTAAATGTAATAGTCTGTTTATACATATCTATAACATATTTAAATAATATATATTATATTTATATCAATATAAATATACTTATATAACATAATATTATTTTCCATGAAAAAATATATTCTTTTGAAACTCAACATTTATCAATGCTCGGTAAAAGCGCTGATAAATCCCCCCTTTATCAGCGCTACTTAAGGAAGCGCTGATAAATGGGACCCCTTTATCAGCCCTTTTTTTGAGTGCTGATAAAGGGGTAGCGCTTCCCTTGCCAGTTTTTGGCGTAGTGTTCTCCAACTTATACTAGAAGATATCTTAGATTGAATTGGGGATACGAGCCATATTATTTTCTCCTTATCCTATCTGAATATGTTGCTAAAAATCATGAATGGGGGTATCTATATGCTCACCCCATGATTTATATAGGAATATTCTTGAAAACATGGTCCAAGTGAGCATGGATATGATCCTTCTTGCTTGATACTACTATAATATTCTAGAAGGCTTTGTTAGTGGAAGAAGGTATATAAGACCACTAACGATTTTCCAATACATTATAAACACTATGTTACTTCATTGACTCTAATTCATAAACATCAAATGTGTACATTCATTGGGTGGTTCCCTCAGCAGGATACTGAGGGTCATAAAAAACATGGCACTCATAAGGGTAGAATGAAAGGACCCCTCCTTGGTGGCCCTTAAATCCAAATGGAGTCATAATTGACTCCATAACCCACCATTGTAAAAAATTGAATGTAGTGTTTTTATGCATCAGGGAAAAGATTCAAAATGGGTTTTGGTGGTAAGAAGTGCCATTGGTTTAACTGAATCATTCTTTAGACGAAGCACACTCATCAGTTTTACCATCTAGAGACCCTTATGTGTGTCATCATGGGTCATGATCATACCATGTAGATGTTATTCTCAAACCATTTAATTATCTACATATTTATAGATGTCTTAAGTGGATAAGGTCGTTATTGTCACAAACTAGCCTAAGATACCATCAAAATCAACACCCGAACTGGCCCAAGACATTGCCTAATGTGAATTCTTGATCTGCACAGGATGGAAAGTTGTTTCGGGCAACAAAATACATAAGAAAAAATGATTTAAGGACGAAAGAATCATCCAAGACTAGATAGAAAAATAAAACAAACATAAATTACCACAAAACTAAAAACTCATTGTCAAATAAATAAAAAAATTGTTCAATTTCAAGATACAACTAAACAAAAATAAAATTAAGGAAAGGAAAACTAAACCACTTCCACATGATCTCCATTTGACCTCTTTGTGACCACCAACAACATGGACAACTTTTCTCCAAAAATGAGAAACTTAACCTGGATAGCTAGAAAAAAATGAGAACCTGTATTTAAAATGATAATGTCAGCATGAGCAACAAAATGATTAGTTGGAATGACAAATATTTATCCACAAGATATAATTGTATCCTTTACAAAAAATAGTCCATTAAAACCAGTTTTAAATACAATTATAAATATAGGTTTTTCACATTTTACTAAACAGAACATGCCATATATAATTTCCAAAAACAAATTTCATTTTATATTCAAGATCCAAAACAAGGGAAATGAGGGTTTTCATAAAATAAAGAGATAATAGTGAAATATGGAAACAATTATAGTTGAATGAAAACATGAAATACAAATAATAACAATGGGATATCATAAAAATCCCTAGAAGACACCTAGACGTACTCAGTTCGAAACCACCTGCTGACGTATGGTGATTCCCCTAGGTCAATAATAAGCAAACTGCTCTATCATAGCCTCACCAGTGGAACAACCCTTATGGCCTATATGTAACTCTAGGAGGGAACCAAACCTTCTAATCAGGGTTGGTAGGATATCATCACTCGATAATCTAAAATATTCCCAGCAACCTATGGTGGTTGTACATATGTGTATTTAGGAGGCCAACACACGCGTGATTCATCTTACCTGTCTTCACAACACATGCCTACCACAAACATGGAAACCAATAAATGATACCCATAATGGGAAATAACTACAATAGAGGTTCCCCACATATATACACACACACACACACACACATATATATATATATATATATATATTTCATATTATACAAAGTTTCCAATCGGGATTTCATAACCCAAAAACATTCACAACCCTTCATAAAGCATTTCGAGTTGCCAACCGGGAACAGAAACATTCTAAACCAAAGTTGTTTCCATGTTTAATATAGAAATATATTAGAAATTAATACCACCAAATGGGAATTTCAACATTGCGAAATCAAATACAATTACCAAGAACATTATTCAAATTCAATTTTTGGTAAAAACACATAACGTGTAAAACATTCAAAATGACCCTTAAGACAAAAATTTACCAAATAAAAACAAAAAGAAAGTGACAAAAAGAAACCCTCTATTATTCCAATTCAATTTTTTTTACGAATCACATAAGAGAAACAACTTTATATGAAAGATAAAAACCATTTTAGAAACTGAGATTTAAAGAGATAACCATTTTGATTTACCATCTTCACTTGAGGGAACATCCATGTGTGCACCTTGTTCACCCATGGATGTTACAACATCCAATGGAACACCTAACATCCATGAAAACACTTGTAAAACATTTTTGGAAAGAAACAATTTCTTTAAAACAATTCCCAACCACCCACATCATGTAGAGAACACAAATGATCCCCCTTAAAACCATAAAATCATTTTTGAAACATTTTCAACACACTTATCTAACAATACCATTAACAAATTATACAGAAGAAAATAAACCTGTAACGCCCCGACCCTAGTTTCCTAGAGTCGGTGCATTATTACATAACATTGGCATGATCACAAGAAAGATCAAATCTCGAAAGACCGATTGGTTTAGTAGCCTTGGAAACACTAGATATATTCATAAGTTTTACATTACATCATAAAATCAAAAACTACTACAACAACATAATGTTTCCACAGTCCACACTACAATCCCCTCATAATATCCCTGCAGGTCATTCATAACTTACATCTTCACTTCCTGGGAAAAATAAAACATAGAAAAGGGGTGAGCTCAAATGCCCAGTAAGGATAACAATATAGCGGAAACTTTCATCAATAAGAATAAACATTTAAGGCTATGTATAACTAAAACAAAAGCCTTTTAAACATGAACTTTCAACATGGTATGGCATAAATAAAATGAAATAATGCCATTTACTTATTCACATGGATATTCCACTAATCGAATAATCACATGCAAAAATAAATAACCACTTTCATAATGTTGGAATGCATAATGCCAGACTATCATAACCACATAGCCAAGGCCTCGTGCCAAGACTACAAATAAGATTTTGTCAAGGCCTTGTGCCAAGACACTAGTTTGTCTCATGAGACCTACCGATGCATCGAGGAGCTATAGCGGGCTCCACCCGTCACTTATTAAGTCCAATGCATTCCCATATGAAAAGGTTTAAACATAACATAAACATTCGTATTAAAACTAGCATACGAAATGTCAATACTTTCACAATAAACTATGAATGGTATAAAAATAGCACATCCACAGTCAAACATATCACAAAACCTTCAATACAATATAGAAGTTTTGTATCATAATAAATCAACTTCAAATAATCTTAAAATCCATCAAAGGATGTTGACATAGATGAAATCAAAATTCTTTTTAAAGAAATATCTCCTTTTATTTTGAAATCATTTAAGATCCATATAAAATAAAACATTTTCTTTGAAAATATTCTTATAAGCTTGTAAGGAAAGCTTTGAAGATTTTATAACGGCGTAAAATAACCGCACCCGCCGTATAAGTTAAAAAAAACATTCTTACCTCAATTCTGTCGAAAAGGTTAAAAAGGACCTTGTTTTGAAAACGACGGAAAGATTCCTTTATAAACCTCTTATAAAAAGCCAAAAAAAGGTATAAATGACTTTAAACCATATTCTTGTAAATAGTAAAAATGTTTTGAAATACATTTTTAAGAAACATGGATGTGGATGATAAAGAGATCCCAGTAGATTATTACATATAAACAACCTCGGATAATGAAGAGATTGTGAAATAACCCTTACCTTGTACTTTTCCTTGGTTGGGGTAGGTTAACCTCCTGTATAATGGTGAAATAGTTGTTATTAAATTATACAAGAATCATATATATTAATATGATATCATATATGATCTTTTAACATTGATTTGTTAATAATATCTTAGAATTATCGTCGTTTCAGGAGTTAACTTACTCATTTTCTTTTATATGTTTTGTTACATAAGCCATGGTTGTTGTATCTTATTCATATCCAGAATGATATACAGTCCTTAAACATCATTTTTAAATCATCAAATGATAATTATACTTGAATGGATACGATGGAGAATGAATCTCATCGCGTTCGTGGAGACGGTAGTCCGTACGTACGCACGAGCGACAATATCATTCTTTTGATATTAAAATAATATATAAATGGATGGTATATCATATATACAGAATCATTAACATGTTATATTTATTATTTACATGAGTTACACATCATTATTATACCCATCCAAATAATATTATATTGAATAACAATTACACCACGACGTGGAGACGGTAAGCCGTACGTACGCACGTATGGTGACATGTTATTCAAAGGGTGGATAGAATACTGAATATGATTGTACCATATTTATAATAACATCACAGTATATGTGAGATACTGGAGTTATTATTTCAGAATGGTAAGAACAAAGGAAGAAGAAGTGGAAGAAGAAATGAACTTAGAAAAGGGTGGTGAAATCATTACCTCTTCTTCGGGTTCTTCCTTTTGATTTGATCAAAAGGGCTCCTTAGGTTGGCTTTCTGATCAAACTAAGGCCTCTAGGCTGTATTGAGGGATGTTGGGAGAGTATTTGGGCAGAGTTTGGCCGAACCAAAAGGCTTTGAAGGTGTGAAGAAATGAGAAGGAGGAGTGCCCTTTTATAAGAGGGGTGAGGGGCACCTTTGGAAAAGTTAGAAATATTAATTTATAATAAATTCATATTCGGTTTACAAAGGCTCCAAAGTTGACTATTCAAAGGATGAGGTGTGGATAGGTCGAAAACAACTCATCCAATAGAATTTAGACAGGTTTGGGTACTTATATTAACCTTATCTTTAAGTATTAACTCTAAGTTAATTAGTTTCACTTTTACAATGTCTCTTTGTATTTTTATATAATATGATTAATAAACATACTATATACATCCAAGCGACCCCCAAGTGGTCCATTAATGAGGAACCTATCATAATATAAGTCTCTTGGCCGAACCTTAGATTTTTAGGAATTTAATATCAATTAATAATATAATATTTGTTTTAAGAACTCTTTTATGTCAATTTTGACACTATTCAATAGTTGATTTTTTGTGAAACTCCTAACAGATTGATTACTTCGAACAAAGTCAATTAAATCAATCCTAATATATCATATTATCATATAAAATTAGTTTAATTCATTAAAAGTTTCATATTATAATTATTTGGGTATTTATAAGATCAATTATTTTTATTTTTCACTATTTTAGTAATTACTGCATCATCATTGTGTCATAAATAAAATAAATTATATAATGTCTAAAAATTATAAATAAAATATCATTATGTAGGAAATCTTTTTAGATTTCTAATGAATATTTATAATCGAAAATCCAACATGTATAACCCTATGCAAAAATTGTTCTTCTAAAAGATGTAAGCTTATGCTATTTTTATTTTTATTTTAACTTTATTAATATAAAGTGTCCCTACCACATACAAGTGGCTCCAAGGGGTCCCCAAATTGACCAAAGGATGCCCATGGTCGGGTATGTGTCCACCAATAAGGTTAGGACACGTTTTAGGGTAATTTTTTATTATTATAATATTATTTTTTTAACCCTTATTTACCGGATTTACCCTTTAACCATGGTAAATAAAATATTTACCACAGTAACTATTCAAAATGTCTAAAAATAAAAGTTACCTATTTACACAATTTGAACATCCTGATTCCAAATATGGAATCCATTTTCCTAAATTCAAAACACAGAAGTGGCAGAAATTAATTTAAAATTAATTCCCGCTGTCAAAACAAAAAGCGTGTTTTTAAGAGATAATAACTATCAAAAGATTGACACTTGTTTATGTTCGGTTTAATTGTAAAATTATGTCCAATGATAAAAATTAAATTGAATGGTAAAAATATATTCTAAATATACTTTAAAACCACTCAAATTCATAATTTATCACTATTAATTATTTTGATTAAAAAAGTTGTTTTTAATTAAAATTTAGAAATTTTCACTATTCATCAAAATATGAAAGTTATCCGAAATGTACCAAAATTTCACCCTAGGCTAATTTTGATATTCCGAATCCAAAAATGAAGTCCATTTTGAAATATAGAATATATATGATTTCAAAAAGTAGGTATTACTATTCACAACTGCTAGTTTAATTAGTTGTGGTGTGTGTTAGAACTCGAGGTTGCGTACAACACACGCTATCGCATTATTCGAAGGGAAACGTACCGTAGAAGCTTGGGGTGTTACATTCTCCCCTCCTTCAAATAATTCCGTCCTCGCAATTTCTAGGGTATTACTGCATAAAAAGACTCGGGTGGTTATTCATCATAAGTTCCTCAGGTTCCCACGTTGCCTCTTCCATTTTATGATTTCTCCACAAAACTTTTACCAGACACGTCGTCCGGTTTCTCAGTACTTGTTCTCTTGTATCAAGAATCCTGACGGGCTCTTCGCAATAAGACAGATCGGGTTCCAGTTCTAATTCCTCATAGGTGAGTACATGCGTTGGGTCAGGCATGTATTTTCTCAACAGAGATACGTGGAACACATCGTGAACTTTGGAGAGACTTGGCGGCATTGCCAATCGGTAAGCTACAGCCCCAATTCGTTCTAGAATTTCGAAAGGTCCGATGTACCTGGGACTCAATTTACCTTTCTTACCAAAACGTATGACTCCCTTCCACGGAGATACCTTTAGGAAAACATGATCACCGACTTGAAATTCCAAATCCTTCCTTCGATTATCGGCATAGCTCTTCTGCCTACTTTGAGCTGCTTTGATGTGATTTTGGATTACCTTCACCTTTTCCACCGTTTCCTCCACCAGTTCTGGGCCTACAAGTTTTCTTTCACCAACGTCATCCCAACAGGTTGGTGTACGACATCTCTTTCCGTATAACGCTTCATATGGTGCCATCTGAATACTCGAATGGAAGCTATTGTTATAGGAAAATTCTACTAGTGGTAAATATTGATCCCACATACCCTGAAAGTCAAGTGAGAAAGATCTCAACATGTCTTCTAAGGTCTGAATAGTCCGTTCTGATTGTCCGTCTGTCTGAGGGTGGTAAGCAGTGCTCAAATGAAGTTCAGTATCCAGGGATTTCTGAAGACTTTTCCAAAATCTTGAAGTAAAACGGGGATCACGATCAGAAACAATCGATAGGGGTACTCCATGAAGTCTCACAACTTCATTAATATATAGTCTTGCTAGACGTTCCAGGGGTAGATCTTCTCTTATAGCAAGAAAATGTGCTGACTTGGTAAGACGATCAACAATCACCCATATTGCATCATTCCTTCTAGGAGTCTTTGGTAGCCCCATGACAAAGTCCATCGTAACATTGTCCCATTTCCACTCCGGTATGGGAAGAGGTTGCATGACTCCTCCAGGCTGTTGCCTTCCAGCTTTGACTTGTTGACAAATCATACATCTTGACACAAAATCAGCAATCTCCCTCTTCATGTTGTCCCACCAAAAATGTTCCTTCAAATCTCTATACATTTTGGTGCTCCCAGGGTGTATAGAGAAATTGGAACTATGAGCGTCATCCAGCAATTCCCTTTTTAGATCAGGTATATTGGGAACACAAAGTCTCTTTCCAAATTTCAAAGTTCCATCTTCATACACAAAGTCTCTCAATCTCCCATCATTCACAGCTTTAATCTTCTTCTGAAATTCTTCATCATCGGTCTGAGAACTCTTAATCCTTTCTAGTAAAGATGGTTTGGCAACCATTTGAAAAAGCATTGATGTTTCACCTTCCCTGGTTATTCCCATGTCCATCTTCACTAGATCCATGAAAATTGGATCCCTTTCAATTCTCATCATGTTCAAAACTCCATGGTCTTTTCTGATCAAAGCATCTGCCACCTTGTTTGCCTTCCCCGGGTGGTAGTGTATCGTACAATCATAATCCTTGAGTAATTCAAGCCATCTCCTTTGCCTCATGTTGAGTTCTTTTTGTGAGAAAATATACTTCAAACTCTTGTGATCAGTATAAATCTCACATTTTTCACCATAGAGGTAGTGCCTCCATATCTTCAAAGCAAAGATCACAGCTGCTAACTCAAGATCATGAGTAGGATAGTTTTGTTCATGAATTTTCAACTGTCGTGATGCATAGGCAATAACTCTATCATTCTGCATAAGGACACAGCCAAGTCCTTTCTTTGATGCATCACTATAAATAACGAACCCATCATTCCCCGATGGTAGAGTCAATATAGGAGCATTGACTAATCTTCTCTTCAGTTCTTCGAAACATTCTTCACACTCTTTTGTCCAAACAAATTTAACCCCTTTACGTGTGAGCTTCGTTAATGGGTTAGCCAATCGGGCAAAATTCTGGACGAAACGTCGATAATAACCTGCCAAGCCAATAAAACTACGTACCTCAGTTATACTCGTAGGTGCTGGCCATTCTTGGATTGCCTTGGTCTTAGAAGGATCAACAGAGATTCCATCTTTAGAGACAATATGGCCAAGAAAAGAAATCTCCTGAAGCCAGAATTCACACTTGCTAAACTTTCCATATAATTCATGCCTCCTCAGAGTCTTCAAGATAATGCGCAAGTGATTTTCATGATCTTCGTAGGTTTTGGAGTATACCAAGATATCATCAATAAATACCACCACAAATTCATCGAGATACTCCTTGAAAACTCTATTCATCAGATCCATGAATACAGAGGGTGCATTAGTCAATCCAAACGGCATTACAGTAAACTCGTAATGCCCGTACCTGGTTCGAAATGCTGTCTTCGGAATGTCTTCCTTCTTTACACACAACTGATGGTATCCAGATCGAAGGTCAATCTTTGAAAAGTATTGAGCTCCATGCAGTTGGTCAAATAAATCATCAATACGAGGTAGGGGATACTTGTTCTTTATCATTATAGCATTGATCTCCCTGTAGTCGATACATACCCTCATAGATCCATCTTTCTTTTTAACAAAAAGAACAGGGGCTCCCCATGGAGAAACACTAGGGCGAATAAATCCCTTATTACTCAATTCCTCTAGTTGTTTCATTAGTTCGACTAACTCTACAGTGGCCATTCTATAAGGGGTCTTCGATATAGGCCTTGATCCAGGAATCAAATCAATAGAAAACTCAACTTCTCGTTCTGGAGGATGTCCAGGTAAATCTTCCGGAAATACATCTACAAATTCTTTCACAACAGGTACATCCTCTATTTGAACATTCCTTTCCTCACCGACAGTTATTTCATTCTCTTCCTCCCCAATAATTGAATTAAGTTGAGCTACTGGGGGTGGGTCTAAATAAGAATTAGGTGGTGACGATTCTGCTCTAAAAATAAGGTGTTCCTTATCATTATCATCAAGAATCGTAACCTCTTTCTTCTTACAATAAATCTTCGCATCATAGTCCGAAAGCCAGTCCATACCGAGGATTATATCAAACTCAATCATAGGTATGACGATGAAATCAGCAGATAAAGAAAATTTATGTGCTCTAATGGGGACTGATTCACAAAACTTTGTTGCAACGATACTTCCCTTAGGAGTTTTAACTGACAACTCCCTTATTAAATCAATTTGGAAATATCTAATTTTCTTAGCAAACTGGGAAGATATGAAACAATGCGATGATCCAGAATCAAATAATGCATTTGCTAAACTTGAGGAAACCATTAAATTACCTGCCACCACGTCTTTCGGAGTTTCTACCTCAGCAGTAGTGATAGCATAAGCCTGGCCTTGATCCCTTGGCCTTTTCTGAGGTAAGTTCTCCTGACGCTTAGGACATGCATTTGCATAATGCCCCATCTCCCTGCAATTGTAGCACTGAACGTTGGTAGCTTCCTTCTTCCCCTTGCAATCATGAGCTTGGTGGCCTTTTTCACCACACTTGTAACAGACTCCCATTCCCTTCAGGCAAGCACCGGGGTGTTTCTTCCCGCACTTACCACAAGATGGATATTCAACCTTTCCCTTCTTCCCCTTATTTCCATTCCCAGATTGATCAGCAGGTCTCTTCTTCTCTTGCTTTGCTTTAAAGTCATAAGACTTAGAGAATTCCTTTTCGGTCTTGATAGCACATGAGACAATGTCTTCGTACGATGAAAAGGATTGTGAGACTAATGCTCGACGGAGAAATGGTTTTAACCCATCAAAGAAACGATCAATCTTACTTCTTGGGTTGCGAATATAATCTCCAGCATACCTCGCTAACCTTGTAAAGTTAGCCTCATACTTTGTGACATTCTCATCCTCCTTTTGTCTCAGACTCAGAAATTGCCTTTCCATATCTGCTCGATGGTCGCGAGGAAAGTATTTTTCTAAAAAGAGATCTTTGAACTCCCTCCATTCCATGTTTGATACTTCATCATCTTCCTTCATGTTTTGAATCAATGACCACCATTGATCAGCATCTCCAGTGAGGCGGTAAACTGCCATGGTAACTTTTTCCCTTTCACTACTCCCCAAAGCCTGAAATATTTTCTCTAGGGAAAATATCCATTGCTCAGCTACTAAGGGATTTGTACTTCCATTGAACGTTGGTGGTTGTTGTCTCATGAATCGATCTAACATTGATCCTCCACGCTGCGGATCAGGGTGCTCCATACGGGTAAGGTTATTATTCATAACCTGAGTAAGTTGTCCCAGTACGGTGATTAGCTGATCAGCACCAGTTGCATCACCAGCCCCACTATAATTATCTTGAGCAGGAGGGAAATCCCTACATGGAGTGCGTGCATTGATACGGTTTCCATTTCTTCCACTAGGCGCCATTTCTAAACAATGGCATAAACTAGATCAGTTTATGAATCAAAATACATAATCCCATACTTATAAAACACTAAACATAAATTGAACTATATATGGATATAATCCATAATCATAAATATGTTTTCTTTGAGGAAGTATATACTCATAAACCCTTCATAATGATTTGTAAAGAAAGTGAGAGTTATCCTAAGCATATCCCCCGGGAGTGTCGTAACCAAGAGTGCAGCAAGGCCCGTTGTCGTGCACCAGTTCCCGTTCGAGTCTAGCTCAAAGCGGTGTTTTCGGGTTTTACCCCTAGGTACATCTGTGCCAGAGCCGCCTCTACCTGCTCGTATCCAGACAGGGATGTATTGCTTGGAAAACTCACAAAATCTCTACAATACCAAAATTCTAGGAAGTTCTTCTATATTAATCCTCAAAGTTCATCTTAGGTCTACGTGCTCTAATCAGAGTTTATCTAAATCTAGTTTCCAAGGTTTGTACTAAACCTCCTATGATACCAACTGTAACGCCCCGACCCTAGTTTCCTAGAGTCGGTGCATTATTACATAACATTGGCATGATCACAAGAAAGATCAAATCTCGAAAGACCGATTGGTTTAGTAGCCTTGGAAACACTAGATATATTCATAAGTTTTACATTACATCATAAAATCAAAAACTACTACAACAACATAATGTTTCCACAGTACACACTACAATCCCCTCATAATATCCCTACAGGTCATTCATAACTTACATCTTCACTTCCTGGGAAAAATAAAACATAGAAAAGGGGTGAGCTCAAATGCCGAGTAAGGATAACAATATAGCGGAAACTTTCATCAATAAGAATAAACATTTAAGGCAATGTATAACTAAAACAAAAGCCTTTTAAACATGAACTTTCAACATGGTATGGCATAAATAAAATGAAATAATGCCATTTACTTATTCACATGGATATTCCACTAATCGAATAATCACATGCAAAAATAAATAACCACTTTCATAATGTTGGAATGCATAATGCCAGACTATCATAACCACATAGCCAAGGCCTCGTGCCAAGACTACAAATAAGATTTTGTCAAGGCCTTGTGCCAAGACACTAGTTTGTCTCATGAGACCTACCGATGCATCGAGGAGCAATAGCGGGCTCCACCCGTCACTTATTAAGTCCAATGCATTCCCATATGAAAAGGTTTAAACATAACATAAACATTCGTATTAAAACTAGCATACGAAATGTCAATACTTTCACAATAAACTATGAATGGTATAAAAATAGCACATCCACAGTAAAACATATCACAAAACCTTCAATACAATATAGAAGTTTTGTATCATAATAAATCAACTTCAAATAATCTTAAAATCTATCAAAGGATGTTGACATAGATGAAATCAAAATTCTTTTTAAAGAAATATCTCCTTTTATTTTGAAATCATTTAAGATCCATATAAAATAAAACATTTTCTTTGAAAATATTCTTATAAGCTTGTAAGGAAAGCTTTGAAGATTTTATAACGGCGTAAAATAACCGCACCCGCCGTATAAGTTAAAAAAAACATTCTTACCTCAATTCTGTCGAAAAGGTTAAAAAGGACCTTGTTTTGAAAACGACGGAAAGATTCCTTTATAAACCTCTTATAAAAAGTCAAAAAAAAGTATAAATGACTTTAACCCATATTCTTGTAAATAGTAAAAATGTTTTGAAATACATTTTTAAGAAACATTAATGTGGATGATAAAGAGATCCCAGTAGATTATTACATATAAACAACCTCGGATAATGAAGAGATTGTGAAATAACCCTTACCTTGTACTTTTCCTTGGTTGGGGTAGGTTAACCTCCTGTATAATGGTGAAATAGTTGTTATTAAATTATACAAGAATCATATATATTAATATGATATCATATATGATCTTTTAACATTGATTTGTTAATAATATCTTAGAATTATCGTCGTTTCGGGAGTTAACTTACTCATTTTATTTTATATGTTTTGTTACATAAGCCATGGTTGTTGTATCTTATTCATATCCAGAATGATATACAGTCCTTAAACATCATTTTTAAATCATCAAATGATAATTATACTTGAATGGATACGATGGAGAATGAATCTCATCGCGTTCGTGGAGACGGTAGTCCGTACGTACGCACGAGCGACAATATCATTCTTTTGATATTAAAATAATATATAAATGGATGGTATATCATATATACAGAATCATTAACATGTTATATTTATTATTTACATGAGTTACACATCATTATTATACCCATCCAAATAATATTATATTGAATAACAATTACACCACGACGTGGAGACGGTAAGCCGTACGTACGCACGTATGGTGACATGTTATTCAAAGGGTGGATAGAATACTGAATATGATTGTACCATATTTATAATAACATCACAGTATATGTGAGATACTGGAGTTATTATTTCAGAATGGTAAGAACAAAGGAAGAATAAGTGGAAGAAGAAATGAACTTAGAAAAGGGTGGTGAAATCATTACCTCTTCTTCGGGTTCTTCCTTTTTATTTGATCAAAAGGGCTCCTTAGGTTGGCTTTCTGATCAAACTAAGGCCTCTAGGTTGTATTGAGGGATGTTGGGAGAGTATTTGGGCAGAGTTTGGCCGAACCAAAAGGCTTTGAAGGTGTGAAGAAATGAGAAGGAGGAGTGCCCTTTTATAAGAGGGGTGAGGGGCACCTTTGGAAAAGTTAGAAATATTAATTTATAATAAATTCATATTCGGTTTACAAAGGCTCCAAAGTTGACTATTCAAAGGATGAGGTGTGGATAGGTCGAAAACAACTCATCCAATAGAATTTAGACAGGTTTGGGTACTTATATTAACCTTATCTTTAAGTATTAACTCTAAGTTAATTAGTTTCACTTTTACAATGTCTCTTTGTATTTTTATATAATATGATTAATAAACTTACTATATACATCCAAGCGACCCCCAAGTGGTCCATTAATGAGGAACCTATCATAATATAAGTCTCTTGGCCGAACCTTAGATTTTTAGGAATTTAATATCAATTAATAATATAATATTTGTTTTAAGAACTCTTTTATGTCAATTTTGACACTATTCAATAGTTGATTTTTGTGAAACTCCTAACAGATTGATTACTTCGAACAAAGTAAATTAAATCAATCCTAATATATCATATTATCATAGAAAATTAGTTTAATTCATTAAAAGTTTCATATTATAATTATTTGGGTATTTATAAGATCAATTATTTTTATTTTTCACTATTTTTGTAATTACTGCATCATCATTGTGTCATAAATAAAATAAATTATATAATGTCTAAAAATTATAAATAAAATATCATTATGTAGGAAATCTTTTTAGCTTTCTAATGAATATTTATAATCGAAAATCCAACATGTATAACCCTATGTAAAAATTGTTCTTCTAAAAGATGTAAGCTTATGCTATTTTTATTTTTATTTTAACTTTATTAATATAAAGTGTCCCTACCACATACAAGTGGCTCCATGGGGTCCCCAAATTGACCAAAGGATGCCCATGGTCGGGTATGTGTCCAACAATAAGGTTAGGACACGTTTTAGGGTAATTTTTTATTATTATAATATTATTTTTTTAACCCTTATTTACCGGATTTACCCTTTAACCATGGTAAATAAAATATTTACCACAGTAACTATTCAAAATGTCTAAAAATAAAAGTTACCTATTTACACAATTTGAACATCCTGATTCCAAATATGGAATCCATTTTCCTAAATTCAAAACACAGAAGTGGCAGAAATTAATTTAAAATTAATTCCCGCTGTCAAAACAAAAAGCGTGTTTTTAAGAGATAATAACTATCAAAAGATTGACACTTGTTTATGTTCGGTTTAATTGTAAAATTATGTCCAATGATAAACATTAAATTGAATGGTAAAAATATATTCTAAATATACTTTAAAACCACTCAAATTCATAATTTATCACTATTAATTATTTTGATTAAAAAAGTTGTTTTTAATTAAAATTTAGAAATTTTCACTATTCATCAAAATATGAAAGTTATCCGAAATGTACCAAAATTTCACCCTAGGCTAATTTTGATATTCCGAATCCAAAAATGAAGTCCATTTTGAAATATAGAATATATATGATTTCAAAAAGTAGGTATTACTATTCACAACGGCTAGTTTAATTAGTTGTGGTGTGTGTTAGAACTCGAGGTTGCGTACAACACACGCTATCGCATTATTCGAAGGGAAACGTACCGTAGAAGCTTGGGGTGTTACAAAACCCCTAAACAAAAAAACATTATCATAACATAATAAGGGCTAAATATTTCATTAAAGACACCAATTTCATTTTTAATGAAAACTGGAACTCTAGAGAACAATATTGGTTATGTAAACCAAGATATTTCACACAAATAACTTTGGAATGCCATTTTTCGTAAATTATAACAACACGAAATCACCATTCACATCAAGCCATAGGTATCTTAGAGATGTGAATGATATATAAAAATTATTTTAAAACACACAAGTTCCCATATAGAGTTACGAAACAGAAAAAGTTGGAAATTATTACCTAATCCATGTGAGAATTGTATAAAACACCAAGGAGAGGATGAACTGAGACATACAAAAAATATGAACAACATAGCCCTAATAAATCACCCAAATATAGCCAAACCTAACCATACAGTTTGTCTAAGAATATATACCCCAATGAAAACTCTAAGAAACTAAGAGGGATAATGAATTAGGGATGAAAATAACATATAATTAAAGAAACCTAATCTTTGAACCATCAAGGGCCTCCATTAGAGGAAGGAGGGAAAGGGATAAGGGTTATGGAGGACCCCCTACTGTTTCTAGGTTGTGAAAGGGAGGAGTATCCAGAAAATGGGGTAAAAGGGAATATAGGGAAAGTGATATCTAGGTTTTTAATGACCTATCACATCAGTATGGTTTGGCCACACCATTTTTAGAACCATGTGGTAATCGTAAGGACCCGTCAATCCATGGATGAAAAGGTGCATATTTATCTTGGACCTAGCGCACAACCGTGCATAAGCTGTGCGGTTGATTCTGTCTGATTGGACCTACCATATGGCTGGGCCACACAGTTTCTACTAACCATGCGGTAACTGTGATCCACCTAGAAGACCTTCTAAAAACTCAAAAAACAAAAAATTTCAACCGGGACTGAATCCTCATCCTCTACAAAAATACTAAAGACCATTGAAAGTATAAAATAAATAAGTATTTGAGGTTGGTGTGTTACAATTATCCCCACCACATACGCTTTCTACCCCTAGAATGTCACCATGCCAATAGTTAACCAAAACTTGAGCTCAACACCCAAAAAATCAAGGAAAACCGAGGGTCCCAGGATAAACGTACTCCCCACAGGACACACCCAACCTATTTGTGTCGAAACTGAATACTAATATTGATGATTAATATGAGAGTGTTCTCCCCACCACATGAATTACCCTAACATGGAAACCTCAAAAACCGAACGCCCTAACCCACGGGGGGGGGGGTAACGTGGGAACTCCTAACACAAACTAACCAACCCTCTCCAAAAAAATTAAACCACAACCCCAACACTAAAATTGAAAAACTCATTACAAAAAGGACCAAAAATGGGGATCCTGATATAAGGAATCCTTTTATAAGAACAAACAACCCTCCACATAAGGGTGGACAATACCACCACCGTAATTAAGATTTTTAAATATCGGATAAATTCCCCCCAATACTAGGGATAATACACCATAATAACTATACTAAAAAAAGGGATCAAAAAATACAGCACACCCATCCCACAAATCCCAAAAATCTCCAAAATAGAATTGATGAAATCAAAACCAAATCAGAACCATCTAAGAACCAAAAACCCCTTCAGAAAAAAACTGATTCAAAGGCCATATCAAGATGCTCAAAAGCCACTTAGATTACATAAAAACAATTCCATCACATTATTACAACAAAATAAAACATTAGAAAAATGAAACTATGAGGATTAGAATATTTACATAACAACAATGGGAACAAAACTGGTCCATGTTTTTACACCCCCAGCTACTCTTGGCTATGCGTGAGCTTCACTCCAAGACTTATGGTTGGGGTTCTGATGGTTGAAGCTTCTCCTACCCCACAATCAGGCAGTACATCATTCGATCATGACTTCTTTCTCTAAAAATGCTTCCTATGAAACTTCATTAAATGACCCAATTGACCACAATGATGTTACATCTTCATAGGAATGCAAAAAAATGATTTAAAGTGTCCAAATCTGCCGCACTGGAAGCATAAAAGAGAATGGTCTGAAAAACAAGGAATTGGGAATAACGAAGGAGACTCCTTGGAAACTTGTCCCACTGTCGCATGATCTTTTCTAGATTGTGAACCATCATGAGAACTAACCACCGCTGACTGCAACCTAAAATCAATATCATCCATGAATTCCCCATCCACCGACTTCTCGAAACAGGTTTCCCTATAAGGAAGAACTTTTTTTATAATCTCAGGATGAAAAACAATGATGGAAAAGTGGTTTTCACCTACTCTTGTGATTTTTCATCCAATGAATAGGGAACCAACTCCTTAAAATGGTCAAAATAAGTATTTACTGACTACTGACCCTGGTGAACATCCCACAACTATAATAAATTCCTTATATTCACCTCCTCCATTATGAACCGTTGGATGAAAGAGGCTCTAGACACCACCCACGTCATCTCAACATGCATCGGTGATGGCGATACCAACTATGATTAGTCTAAGGCTAGAACCTCAAACAAAATTTGAATTGCATGGACTCTAGCCTCATTAGGAGTTCCCAACAACAAAAAATGCAACAGAATTACCCAATAAATTCCACACCCTCTAATGTGTCTCGATCACAATGGAAAGTATTCAATACTATAGAAGGACCAAGAATCAGGCATGACACGTCAGAAAATTTGGGGACCATTCTAGGAAGCATTTATGAAGCTACATTATCAAACTAAGGTGTAATCAAAAGGACCCCTCGAGCTAACGAAAACTAGCATATAAGTCAACCACATATAAACACAACCAAAACATCCCTATTCAAACAAAAACATTTTATTTTGGATTTAAAATATTATTATTCTAAGGACAATTCCCAAACACCAAAACCAACTTTTCATGAAAGCCTATCTTCCAAAAACAACATCTCATCCAAATTCCTTTTACAAAAACCACACCAAAACATGATTTCAAAACCCCACCCCTAGTATATTATGAATCACCACATGTGTGTCCCACTATTTCCATCCACACGTGCCAACACACACTTCCCACACATTTCTACACTCATGAAAATGTCCATAAGGAATACCAAGGGTGGTATCTAATCTATATTCTCAAACCCAAAACACATTTAATTTTAAAACCCACTTCAGAGTCTTAAAAACATTTATTTGAAATAATGTTCATTTTAAATCTACTTTCACATCAAAATACACTCCCATTTTAAAAATCATACTTACGCCAACTAGAATAAAAATGAAACCCCACCAACAATGAATGAATGGAATGAGGAACTAGTTCCTATGATTAAATAAGTGACATGGTAGTGGTCCATGAACCATTTAAATAATAACACTAATAGGACCTTCAACACAACACATAGACTCTACATGGGTCACTTCTCCATGTACGACCATAACCTGACAGCAGTTTTCCTCTATTGTGACCCCTAAATCCTAAAAAAACCAATAAAAAGACTCAATCATCGAACTACCTATGTTGAATTGTGGATGATTACAATAAAGTGTCTGATACACTCTTCCTACACCTACTTCCTGAGTTTTGACATTCCTAATCTCCTTCTACTGGACACACAAAATATCAAGAACCTCATCTTATACCATTTATTCATGAAAAAAGATGAGATTCCATCAAAACCAACAACTGACATAGTACAAAACATAGACCAATTAATGTTCTCAATCTTCACTAGCTAGAAAATAGTGTTGGGAATCAAAATACACAAGATGGAATAATTTAAGCCCAAAATAATCAACAAGATCTAGATAGATACAAAGAAAAATCTATAAACATAGAGAAACTAACAAGTGAATCTCACATAAATAAAAAATAAGTTAGGTTAATAGATAAAAATAAACAGAATTAAAATTTAGACCAGAAAAACTAATCCAATACCATGCATTATCCATGTGTCCTATTGGTCACCACCATCCACACGACCAGATTTTCTACAACAATGAGCAGCTAAACTAGGATAGCCTGATAAAAATGAAACCTACAACTAAAATTATAAAGTAAGAATGAGGAATTTAAATTGTCGATATGAATTCCAAAGAATGAACCCTGAGATACCATTGTCTACATTCCCAAAATATTCCATTAAAATAAGTTTGTAAAAAAATTAAAAAAATAGGGATTTCACATTTTACTAAACAACGCATGCAACATATTATATCCAAAACCAATTTCTATTTTATATTCAAGATCCAAAACAAGGAAAACCAGGGATGTTCTAGAAATAAATAAATACATGTTCAAACTAGAAACAATTATATCATAAAGAAAACATGTAATACAAATAATAACTATGGGTGATCTTAAACATCCACAAAAGACCCATAGATTCACTCAGTTTGGAACCACCTACTAGCATATGGTGAATACCCTAAGTCAAAAACTAGATAGTAGTTATATCCTAGCTGAACACGTGGAACCTCCCTCATGGCATGTATACAACTCCAAGAGGGTATAAAATCATCTAATCATGGCTGGTAAGATACTATCACTCAATAATATAAAAGATTACCGGAACCCACGGTGGTTGTAATGACGTGAAAGTAGGTGGAGAATGCACACTTGTATCAACTTACCAATTGTTACTTCTCTTGCCTACCAAAAACACTGACACCAATATATGATAACCTATAAAGGGATATCCCTGCTATAAAGGGGCCCCATATAGATATAGATATATTTCATATCATATGATGATACCAATCGTGCCACTATAACATAAAAACATTCACATCATTTTATAACGAATTTTGATGTTGCCTATAGGGAACACACAGTTTCCAAACCAAAATCCTTTCCCAGTTTAGTATAAACAACTCTTAGAAATTCATAAATTAAAACTATACTTTCATTGTTTCACACTCTTATACATTTACAATGAACATTTTCCAAATCCCATTTTTTGTAAAAACATGTAAATTGTTAAACATTCCAAATGGACCTTAAGCCAAACCATTACCAAATAACACACACCCCAAGATCCAAATGGGAAACCCTCTAAGATACCATTTGAAATGTTTTATAGTAATCACATAAGAGAACCAACTTCATGTCAATTAAAAACATCATTTGAGAAATAGGTATTTATGGAGAACACAATTTTTCAATTACCATATTTACTTGAGGGAACGTCCATGTGTGAATCTAGTGCACCCATGGAAGTTCCAACAACCAATGACACAACTAACATCCAAGAAAACATATTAAACATATTTTAAAAATGTCTCCATTTTCATTAAAACCATTCCCAACAACCCACGTTATTTAGAGAACACAAACTATCCCCCTTAAAACCATAAAACTCGTTTTAAAACTTTTTTAACACACTTATCAAACTATAAAATTACAAAATTATACACACCAGTAGAAAATCATGAATGATAAAACATTATCACAATATAATAGGGATAATGATTTCATTAAAGACCACAATTCCATTTTTATATAATACAAGCATTCAAGCAAACACTCTATATTCCATAAACCTAGATATTGCACAAAAATCACATTGGAAAACCATTTTTTTAAAATATAATAAGAGAAAATAACCATTAACATAAAAATATAGGTATATTAAAGATGAAAATGAAATTTAAAAATTAATTGAGAACACATAAGTTCACAAGGCTGGTTTTGGAAATGGAAATGTTGGAAATTCCTACCTCAACTGTGTTGGAATTGTATAAAACTCCAAGGGGAGGAAGAACCGAGCCTAAAAGATGATCCGAAGCCTATATCAATATGAAATCAACCAAATAATTACCAATCCTACCCCTAGGGGTTTACCAAGATTAAATACCCTAAACCCCCCCCCCCCCCAAAAAAACCATGTGGGGATGATAAAGAGGGGAGAAAAGGACCAAAAATTATAGAAACCTAACTTTAGATCCTTCTAAGGCATATAATAGTGGAATAATAGTAAGAGAGGAGGGTTAGGGGGTCACCCTAGTGTTACATGGATATAAAAGGGAGGAGGATCCTAAAAATGGTCTAAAAATAGGTGACAAAGAAAGGGGATCTATGTTTTTAATTACGGGGCTTGTCTGCATGATTTGGCTGCACGGTCTTCCAAACTGCATAGTAACCATGAGAACCCCTTTGTCCATGGAATAGAAGTCACGTGGTTACTTGGGACCTAAAAAACAATTGGGAATAGGATATGGAGTTGGTTTTATCTAACTGCACCTACCACATGACCGGGCTGCACAATTTCTTCTAACCATGCTGTAACCGCGCTCCACTTGGAAAACAACCTGAAAACTCCAAAAACCAAATATTTATACTACGACTCAAACATGAACCTTGACCAAGAGACCCGTGACCTATAAAATTATTAAACATATAAGTATTATAGTTTGGTATATGATAGATATAAAAAAACAAGGTTTACCACTATAGTTGATTTTCCAAAACAATCACTAGATTGAGACATGATCTCGTGTTAGGGTGTTGTTTTTGAGAGAATTCTATGTAGTCAAGATGATAACGAGGTAAAATTTCACTAAGTAGTGCATCATTTCAATCATGATACGTTCTAAATAATATTTTTACAAGTAACACAATTTTATTTTTTTTATTCTCGGTCGGACCATTCTTCTCTCATAGTCTTATACAAAAAATGATGGAATTATTTTAAGAGATCTCCAATTACATATGATTTCACATCAGGAATTCAATTTTCATTTGAGTCGGAGGTAGAAAATGAAATTTATTGAGTCATGGTCAACTTATAATTTTTCTTATTTTAGGGATTTACTTATAATTAACCATTTTTTCATAATTTGAAATGTAAAACAATATGTGGTTTCAAATGATAGTTGATTGTGTAGGGTTTATTTTCTTATAAAATCATCGTTTCATTTCCACCATTATTTTCCTAAATGGAAAATCCCAATTTTTCACACATACATAACTATGTGAAAGAATCCTTTTTAATGGTAGGTGGTTAATTGGGGTTTTGGACCCAATGTTACTCAGTGACAATCATTTTTCCAGAGGATGGGTGGTCGGGAGCATAACAACATTTTGGGGTGAATAATTTCTTACTCAAAAACTCTCTTACAGATTTATCACATGTTTGTTAATGTATTCCAAACATTTATACAAAACTGGTTAACCTAACATACATGATCATGTTTTGGATACATCCATGTTTAATGAGGTTTCTATAAATGAATCCATTTATTTGTAACAAAGGATCTTCATCCATTTCCCATTAATGGGTGCTGATTATATTTTCAATCCATATATCCCATAACATCGAATCATGCTTCCATCCAAGGAGTTGACCAATATTTCCAATATGGGATTGAAAATTTATTATTCATCATATGCATCCAGATTATAATAAGAAAAAACCCACAAAGTTTAGTAAAACTGTATTGTGTATCATCATACAGAAAGAACATATATGAGGAACATAAGAACTATGTTTTGATCTCAATCCTCTAGGAGGCATCCCACATATCCTATTTATGATAGAAATTAGAGTCATCGTAGTTCTATATCTCCCTCGAGATATTCCCTGAGGTGGATTTCCTTATATGGGGGTAATTACATTCTTCCAAAAAATGGGGCTCACACTATGAGGTTGAATTGGATGGGTAAGATTCAGATTGTGGATTATATTACCACTGAATGTTCCTAAGAAAAAGTGACTCATTATTTATGGGATAAATAAGGGATTACAAGTAATTAGTCTCATCACATATGGATGCAGTACATATGTGTTGGGTTGTCCCTTTGGATGTTTAATATGGAGTTTCGGTCTCCTGAAGAAGTCCAACTTATCCTAGTTATGGAAGTAATCATAGTCATCATTGATTAGTTTCCTATCAATTCGTTGATGTATGAGTAGGAATGATAAGTACTTGGGATAATTTTGGTGTTTATTGATCGAATGTCGAATAAATGATGGGACATACACCAAATTAGATGATCGTTTGAAATTAGTCTATATGAAGGCATCTTACATATTCTGAGTATAAAAAGAATCATATTTGTCATTGTTTTGTTGGGGTATGCCTAATATATCCAATGGAAAAAGTTATCATGCCCTGATCATCATCCTAACATGTTCGGATTACTTTCTAGATATATACGGATTATTCTCTTAATATTCACCAAGATGTTTGGACATGTCTTGGTTGCCTATAAGACATGTCCAAATAGAATCATATGATCCAATTTACCTTTTTAATGGATGGTTCATAATTTGAATAGAATTTCTATAGGACATCACATGATCAAGGATGAAATGTATAGAGGGTGCCACACGACCAAAATGACTTGTTCGAAGGACATCGCATGATCATGGATTCCATTTCGGGAGGGTTTCACATGAATATAATGACTTATCTAAATGAAATTGCATGATCAAGGCTGATAAGTCATGATAAAGTCACATGGTTGACTTGTATAGAGGGCATCAAATGATTATGTATGTCATATCTTATGGGTGTATCATTATCTTACTAACTAGTTAGGACGACATCACATGATCGCAGATGAAATTTATAGAGGGTGTCACGTGATATGATTGATTGGTCTAAAGGACACAACAAGATAATTGTTGAAATGTTTGGAGGGTGTCGCATGATCTAACTGACATATCAGAGTAACATTGTGAGGGCTAAATAAAATACCATAGTGTCACCACACAACTTAGGAGATAAATTTAGAGGATTCCATGAGATCTATCAGGTCATTCTTAACTAACTTTTCAGACCTAGGTCATGTTCCTGGATGATGTCACATGACCTTCTTGATATCTACAAGGGGAATCACATAATCTAACATTAGTGTTCAGAGGGTGTCACGTTACATGGGTGACATGTCCTAGTGCTGTTTCTTGATCTGAGAAGTTCATACGAAGCACATGAAGATTTTTTACCTACCATTACATAGTAACCCTACTAGTTTTTTTATCATTTATTTAATATTATTTACACATTTTTTCCAATGAAATATTATTTTTGGTTTTGGGTGACATATTCAACATATAGGATATCCTTTGAATAATCAGTTTGAAACACTAGAAGTCATTGGCATGATCTATGGAGTGATCACATGACGTCCATACTTATGTTGTGTAACACCTTAAGTTGTTCCCCAAATTTTATCTTGAATAAGATCTTTTCAAATGCGTTACTAACTACTCTGAGATTTCTAGTCCTATGTTCCATTGTAGTAGTCACCCATGGCCTCTCAACCATCCCGTGTTTTTTTTCTAGGAGGTATTTATATTCTACACATCCCTAGTTGTACACCAGCTTGTGAAGAATTTATGTCAGGGATATGATCTTGAGTTGGTGGTGGTAATTTTGTATTATTCCCTTTACATGATTGTGTTATGGTACATCCATGGAAACACCTATTGATAATGACTATAAAAATGTTCCACCATCTCCATTTTTATTAGAAAGCAGTCAATCAAATGGATTTCACCTAGAAATGTTGGGACATCATGGAGATTTCAAAAGGTCTGGAATACATTTCCTAGAGTCTTCATGAGATCATTATTATTGTGTAGAGAATTTTGTGTGATCAAATTTGAATTTTTTGTGTTCACTCGATAAAATTAAGTGTCTTTTCTATGGGGATCCCTAGGGTCAAAATGACATGTCTAAGGACCCTCATGATATCATTAGTTCTTTTCAAGGGTTAATATCGGGATCAATGTTGATCGCTAGAGGAATATTACCCCATTCATTTGAGGATCAGCATATTTACCACGTATAAGAGGATTTCACCTTTTCATAATTTTTTTTGAAATGAAAAGTGATGTCTTGGTGTTTTATGTGTGTTAATGTTGACAATATTCCCCATTTTCTAGGGTGTGTCATGATTAATGGGGTTCCTTATGATTCTTTAAGAGAATTATCTCAGACAATTCTTCCACCTTTAAATCTATCCAAAGAAGAATCACATAATAAAATCGATATGTTAGGGTCCTTCACATAATGTAGGTTGGATTCTAACATACTTTTACATGAAATGAATGGAATAATGCTAAGGGATTCATGAAGTCTTCGAAATAGAATGAATATGGTGAGTGAGGCTTCCCCTATTACGACTATTATTTTAAAAAGGTTATTTATATGATTATCATAAATTCATTGGTTGACCAGTCACATGATTCAGATGATCTCATCTATAAGCCTTCACACTATCATTAATGTTTGTCATGGATCCTTGGAAAAAAATCGGGTGGCCTCTCAAAGGAGATCCACATGATTAATAACTAATCATGAATTGTGCATGATATGTTCACCTAAACGTGTGAAGGTTATGTGATTGTGTATCCTTCTAATGGTTATGTGATATGCATGAGTTGGTCACCATATCTTCCATTTTTTGGGGAAAATAATTACCCTAATTTAGCTATTTCTTACCTTTCATATTTTCTAGTGCTAATTTTGTGGGTTTCAATAGTATTAATTATAATTCCAATAGTACGTCATGCCGATGTTATTCCACATGTTTTATAATTACATAACATTTTTACCATTTCCTTATGAACTGAATCATGTGTTATGTTATCCTGATTCAAATTTCATTGTTTAAATTTCGAATTCCATGATAATTATAATCCAATATTTCTCTTCTATAAACTCTCTTAGATAACATTTATATACTTTTTTTAATAAACTATTATGTGTTTTTTTTGTAATGAAATATTTTTTTCTGATTCATGATTTGGATTTTTTTAATGTGTGCCGTTTTTAATGTTATGTTAAAGTATAATGATTACACACCCAAACCAGTTTTTTTAATCAATCCAAACTAATGATATTTGATCCTTATCTCTTATGTTTACCATTACTATGAATCTAAGATCACACCATTATTTCAATTTACATTCCCTAGATTATTGTTTGTGTTTGAACTTGTATGTTAATGTTTTAATATTTAGGGTTTTCTAAATTATAATTATATGAAATTTAATAAAATTATACTTTTCGAAACATATATACTTTCATATTTTTATTTCGTACATGTAAATTTCGTAAAAATGTTTTACAATTTTTATTCTTATGTTCCATTATTGTTAATATTATTCATAATTCTTCAGTTTTGTATAATTTTAATACATGATTTGTCGTATTTCATTATATATATTGGATAATATATATATAATATAAATTATATATGTATGTATATATTGGTTTCATCTTCCACCGCTTCATGAACACACACTATATTCCCACAACTATGCTAGTAACTCCTCCTTACATTAATTCAAGCAACCAACCATCAGAGACACCCAGATTCCATCTTGAAACATTAAATATCAAACAATGACCACTATGCATAATGGTCCATGGATGTGTTCGACATAAATTGGAATTATTATCCAGGTGTTCCATCATCCATAGTAGGTCAAGAAAATTTCAAAAATCTCTCTCATATATCACCAAATGGTACTGGTAGATCCCCTATTTAATACATCAGTTGTATTGAGTCCAACATCATTCAACGATAGTAGTGACACCACTCATAAATGGTAGTGATATAATTTTATTTCATAATAATAGTATTAGGGATCCTCTATTTTAGTATACAATGAATGCCCCACCCTATCACTGGGGTAGTTCCAAATTATGGTACCAGTAACACTACTTTTCACTGACAGTACCAGCACACCAACTGATGATTGTACAATCACATTATACTATTGAATACTAGAATAGTAAGTGGAATTGTAACCATATAATTTCCTTTAATATAGTGATAGAATATGAAACATCTTTCTTCCATGTGGTAATATTTCTTCCACAATGTTTTTACACCAAAATTAATTTTTCTAAAATATTCTATTAAAAAATTTAAATTTCATCGGTTAAAAAATGAATACCACCAATTCAAAAAATTATACATCCATGAATTTTAAAATTTTGTAATTTTATATTTACATCATATTTAAAAATAATTAATTCTATTTTACTGATTTTTTTTAAAAAAAAATTACCTGGTTTTTGAAACACTATAATCTTAATTTTTTTATACACACACATGCATCACCAATGAAATGTTTGTGTAGTTTTTTAATATTTTAATAAACTTCATGTTTATTCATTTGATATAACTAATTTTTTAATGTGTTATATATATATATATATATATTAACGATCTTAATGGAAGTGTTAGAAGATATTTATTCATGAATAAATGGTTTCCCAAACTATTTTATCTTGATATTGTTATTTTAAATTATATGTGTTGAAATTATTCAATTTGTTATCGTCACTAACTCATGGAATTATATGATTGGTTTAAAATATTCTACTAAATGATCATGGAATTAAAAATATAAGATTAAGCTATTGAAATATGATTATGTTTGACTATGATGAGATAAACATCACATATTTTTTTCAAATCACTATTGATACAAAATATTTTTGAACATACGATTGAGAATTTCCATGACTGCTATTGCACTAATATGGTCCCAAAGCAACATCAACTATTCCATATATTATGACTTCTGTGATCAATGATAATTAAGAAACATCATCTTCATCTTATAATATCTTTTCTATTATATTATTTTCAATTTTTTATTGTGTTACCTTTATTTAATCTATTAATAAAAAAATAATTATTTTATGATTTTCCCAACCAAAAGTTGTATTGTCTTTATTATTATTCCACTAAAAAAAGTTGTTAATTAGTTTTAAATCATGAAGAGAAGTCTAGGTAAGGCTATTTTAGGACACCTATAAAGATTCAAGGTTATGACTCTATGTATTTTAAACTAATGTGTTGTTAAATTGGTTAAGAAAAATTTAATTGTTACATTCCATTAAACGGTACAAATATTCTCAAATAGTAGAAAAGATTGAAAAGTATAATTGGAGATGAGTGATATAAACCACTATAAATATTATGCTTCCTTATTTTAATTTCCACTAAATTGAACATGAACACTTCATTGCACAATATTGATTATTTGTTAATAATACTCTAATTTCTTATTAATTATAAAACACATAAAAGTACTATTCATCTTCTATCTCTAGTATATTTTTGGGAACTGTATCATTCCAATAATTGATCTGAGAGGGTTGGTTATTTAATGAATAGTTAATATCATGGATTTATTAATCTAATTCTAAAAAAATTAGTATCTAATCATATGACCCACGTAAGGATATATTAGTTTTTTATTTTATTTTTAACAAATATGCCACATTCATCCTAGAACTAACAGTAAATGTAATAAAAAATTTGTTCTAGACTATAGAATTTATTGATTCGAATGATATATAGATACTTATAATTCCAGAATTTTTTTATGGAAGTGACTTTGTGTACTAAGATGAACAAATGGAATATTACCTGAAATATTTTAGTGATTATTAATTCTCAATCATGGAGAAACCATATAAATTACATGATTCTTATTCTGATAAACCTATAGGTAATAAAATATAAAATTATGTTTTGAATTATTGTGTAAATAATTTTATATACTATTCTCTATGTTTAAGTATATATACCCATTTTTTAAATTTTTTTATATCTCAAAACATTTGGACTATCATTAAAGTAACTATCCACATGAAAAATAAGCATAAAAACACACATGGGAAATGATTTGAGAATAATACCAAGACTTCATGATGGGATAAAATGATTTAGTGAATGAAACATTCCACCAATTTAAAGTGATTAAAAAATTTATGATTGAACATGGGAATTACTATCAAAACACATCTTTAGTAAAAATAATACTAAAAACACTACAAAAAATATGACATAAATAGAAAATTTTGATCAATAAATGTATGAATTTTATAGAATATTTTTTATATTAAAAAATGGGTTCCATGGTGCCATATGAGATTGAATTTAAAAACATTGTTGATGAGGTGACTGAAAAGATTAATATAATTTCTTATAAGGATAATATCAATTAATTTTATAGGTATTCTAAAAATATGTTTCATGAATGTAACAAAGAGATGGAACCCATTATTAGTAATTTTTTGTAGTTTATAAAAAATGTTGGTAGAATGAAGTTCAAAAAAATGTTCCAAAAATACTAGGGGAAAGGTAATTATAGTTATAATAATGATGTTTCATAATTAACATGATATTATTATAGGTAGAAATAATAGATAATGATATATTTTCTCAAACACAAACAACCAATGAAATTGTGAGATAGAAATGAATGGAATGAAATTCTTTTTTGGATGATATGATTTTATGAACATATCAAAACACGATCAATTTTTCTAGAAGTGAAAATGAGATAGGAAACCATTCGTTGATTGAAATAAATTCTTAGGTTACTACTTATTTTAATTTATTAATCAATACGTATAATGTTGATCAAAAGGATATATATAACGATGAAAATGAAACTAAATCTGATTTAATTTCTAATTCAAATTATGTTAATTATAAATTCAAGAAACATCATAATGAAAATAAAAAAAAATTAATGGTTTTTTCAGAATAATTTAGTAACCTACTGATATATATGTTTTTTAATGTATGGTTAAGTAAAATGAGAAACTGAAATTGGATTGTGGTAATTTGAATATCTACTTTTCTATAATGATAAAATTAAATAGGAATAATGGATTTGGGATATTTAATATAAGATATGAAAGTGGAATCCATAAAGACATTCATTTAGTTAATAATTATGTTCAAATAATTAGGATTGATAGTGTTTTCAAATATTTAATAACTATTATAAATGATTACAAAAAACATTAACTAGAAAAAAAATAAATTTATAAATATTGACTCTATTTCTATTGTGAATGTTTAAACAAATTTATTATTCTTTCAAAAAGATAATATGAATATGAAAAATGATTAAAATGATCTTAATGAAAATATTTCTACATTTTTTTAATTCTAAGAGTCATATGAAATAATTATGTCTTTGATGAAACAAAACTAGAAAAACAATGGTTTGGGTTATCGTTTTTTATCACTGAGTATAAATAAAACAAAATTATTTTAATGTTCAAATGTATGTTTTTCCAATGTAAAATGTTTTAGATGTATAATGAAAAGGAATTGTTACAGTGTATATTCCTTTATATTTTCATAGTCATTTATGAATACCAAAAAAATTATCCATTTTATAGAGCCCACAAATAATTGTTTTAAATCTATTTAGATTCAAAAAAAATCCGCTACTAATCTTATTAGACCAAATATATCATGTTTACCAAAACACTTTACTATATTGACAAATTTCTATGAATATACCATAGAAGTCTTGAATAATCATTATAATTAGACAGTTGGTTCTCTATGAATATGAAATGTGATTTTAGTAAATTTCAATATTATAATTCAAGTGATATGGAACGTCATATATCAAGAAACCATTAAATGTCATACAAAATGTATTGGTGAAGTTTCTTTTTCTAGAACTATTTTTACGTCAAATGTATTATTTGTAGACAGATCAAAGAATAATTTTATAAGTATATCATAGATCTTCTATGATGGATTAAATTCGATTTTTTTAATGATAAATGTACAGTTTTATAAAATAAATTTGTATAAATTTATAATATTAGAAATGAAAATGATTATACAATTGATTTTTTGGATTTAACCAAACAAATGGTTAGGTGTTTAAATACTACAGAAACATATTCAATTTTGGGGAAGTGGAGGCTTTTACATGATGACATAAAATTGATGAAAATGTTGTCAAATAATGTATAGGTTTTATAATTTCCAATGTTATATAGAAGTAAGTAATTTATGTGTGATTCTCATTTAAATGGTGATTAGTATATTGAAATAATTAAATATGGAAATGATGTTTGTACCCCTAGATGTCATGAATAAAAATTCATGAATTATTTCTTCTTATAAAACCCACTACATTAGTTGGAATTAAATATATATTATTAATATTATTTTAATAACATCTATTAATTGGGATTTTTTATAACATAAAAAAGAAACTCTATCTATACTTAGTTCCTCCATAAACTAATTCAAAATATATTAAATATTAAAATCATCATTAAAATAATTGATAGAGGTTTCAATGTTTTCAATTTTTAATTTGATAAATATTATTTCTAAAATGTATATAGGCATTAATATTTTACCCTTTAGGAACCACAAAAAAATAATTTGTTTGAAAGAAGAATATGTGAATACATGAAATAGACAAATAAATGCTTATGGAATTTAATGTGCCTAAATATTTTTATTCTAAATCTAAATATATGGATTTTAATGTTTTAAATAGAATATTTATTATAATTTCTTATAAAAACCCATATAAGTCTTTTAATTGTTTCAGAAAAAACAATTATATTTTATGGTGCTTGGTTTTATAGAAATTAATAAAGATAAAAACTTTAATGTAGATAAGTTTGATTCCAACTGTAATAAAGAAATACATTTATGATATTGTATTACTATATAGAAATTTTTTTATTAAATAAGATAATATTAGTTATTTAACAGTTTATACATGTTAATGTTAAGGAAAATATCAACAACAAGGAAAAATCTATACCAAATAATGGAGATGATAAATTGAAGGAATTTAATTTTTTAGAATATATGAGATAATAAAATGATAATTAATCTCATGAGGGGGATTAAATATATTATTAAAATGTTCCAAAAGATAATAACACAAATAAATATCATCCAAATGATTAATTAATAATAATTTTTGAATCTGGAATAAAAACAAGAAAATTCGTTTTAAATTACTTTATTGATTCTATAGTTTTTTACTGATTTTGTACCTAAAAATATGGATGGTTATATGATTTATTCATTATGTAATAATGAAATGAATGGTCAATGAAATAAAATTTAATAATACTAATTTTTTAATTTGGAGAAATTAAAAAAATCAATCAAATGATAGGAATGAAGGGGATTTTTTTAATAATCACGATGAAGAAGGACACATAGTTAAAAATACTATAATATTATTTCCTCTAAGTTTTTTTCAGGAAGAGCGAATTGACTATAAAGATTATTTTACTCCTAATTATTAGATATTATATACTATAATTTTTTTTTGAATTTTCTTTCTTTTGTTCAAAAAATATATATATTGAAAATAGATATAAAAATTTAGTTTCTATATAGAATAATTTCTACTAATTTTTTCGTTAAACCCCTATGATTTGAAAATGAAAAACTTCCCAATCATGTATATAAACTTAATTAATAATTATATTGAATTTAGTGAGATCATATATCCTACATTGGGAAACTAAGTAAATTTTTATTATGATTTTTTTTAAATTAATATTTTACCCAAACATGTTTATAAAGATAGTTTTAAATAATAATAATATTATACTTATTTATGCTGGTGATATAATTTTTTACAAAAAAAGGATTACTATATTGTAATTCATATTAATCAATACCTTCTGAGTTTGATATGATATTAATGGGGGATTTAAATTTCTTTCTTGTTAATAAATTAATCCAAAAAACCCTATATCTCTTCAAAACATTCTAAATTTTCTAACGAAATTGTTAAAGAGTTTTCCTTGATTCATGTTTGTTTATGAAAAAATTATTTGTATAAATGAATATTTTGATTTAGTTGAATATGGAATGTGTGTTGATATTAAACTATATAGAGGTATGAATGTAATATTACTGTATTTGGCTCCATCTATACTAGATATAATGTTTTTATTTAGTTTATGTGAAATATTTTAGTCTAATCCTAATGATAATATTAATAATGAAGTTAATTCAGTTGTTAAATTTATTAATGGATCTACTAGTTCTTTTTTATTTTATTTAAATCATATTTTTTTGATTTAATATAATATTCTATCACTGACTATGGTGGATGTAGGCTTGACCTAAAAATCACAAGATGTATGTGTCATTTTAAGGGTAAAAGTTTAATTCCATGGAATTTAGAGAAATAAGTCTCAGATTCACTATCAAAATAAGAGGTTGAGTATATTCCTACTACATTTTTTCCCCTTAAAAGTATTAAGATGAAACAAACCATGTGATATTACAATATTATCATTCATAAAATTCTAATTTTAAATTATAATTATCTTGAATTTTTATTTTTTTGACCCTCAAAAACAGTATAGAAAAGAACATATATATTTTCTAAATAATTTTATGTTATATCCTTTCAATAAAGGAGTTATAAGGTTAGAATTTAACCAAAAAAGAAAAATAAATTGCTGGCATACTCACTATACAATTATATTCCTCCAAATTTGGGAAACTAAATTTGAACATGGTATGTTAGGATAATTTTATTCAATTTATTATAATTTCTTCATGTTTATATTCTAATATAAGTACAATTATAATATTTTTTGTTTTATTAAAATTTTTATAAATTTTTAATACTATTTAATTAATATTGTTGTTATTTAAGAGGGATAATATTGAATAATTATTTTAGTTTTCGATAATTTTTTAAAATTGGAAGAATTTTTTATAAACATTAAATATATTATTTGTTTTGTAAGTAAAAAATGGGTTTATTGTAAGTGTTTGAAATTTTATGTTCGTGTTTAAATATTTGGGTTTGGATAAAATATAATGACCTCAAAATTAATTGAATTTAAATTGAATAAAATTATATGATTACATATTTTCAATTGTAATATGATAATTTATTCAAAAAAATCCACACATTATCTTGATTTAAGTGTAATTATTTTAAATATAAATCGGTATTCATTATTTTTTAATTTTTTAAATACATTATTTTCTCTTAATTAATTATATATACTTATTTGTTGGTTTATATATATAATATATAGCATATATATTTTCACTATAGCTTTAACTTACTTGGATTCATGTGCATGTGTCACATCTCCACAATTGCACTGAAAGAGCCTCTTTTTATAAATCCATGTGAGAAACCATCAAATTCACCCATATTTTTTAATTAAACATTAATATCACACATTGGACTCGATGTTAAGTGTTCCATGGCTACATGTGACACAAACCATCATCCACATCCATGAATACTTCCATCTTTAGTAGATTGATAGCACACTATAATACTTATCCCATGCATCATGCAATGGAGGCCTTAGATATCATATTTCAAGTTTCATTGGTGGAAAGTCCCACATCATTTGATCATATCAATAACACCAATCAACAATGTTATAGGTAGTACAGTTATTTCAACATAGTAGTAATGATCCTATATTTATGTATGAAACATTACAAAAAAAATTGATTTTTTTTCACATTTTTGAACCAGAAAAATAATTATTCCATTTGATGATAATACCATCACATTCTACTATTCAATGGTGGATTATTAATTGGAATAGTAATAGACATATATACTAAAATACAAAAAAATGGTTTCATTCTCTTTCAATTTCAATATAATAATTCTACAAGAATTAATTTTCATAGTAAAACCAATTGAATTATTTAAATACCAACAATTCTATAATATATAACAACATTACATGATTTTTTTCTCAAAAAAAAATAAAAAATTTAAATAATGGTTACTTTTAAAAAATAATCGATAAATTATTATAAAAATTAGGTAAATTTCATAACTATTGATTAATTTATTTTATTTAGTTTAAAAATAATAACATCTTTATTTAAACATTTTAAGAATATTTATTTTTTACATATTCGTGCAACAATAATGCTTTGTTGTAGTGTTGTTTTAATATTTTATGAAATTGAAAGCATATTTTATTGATCGAACTATTTTCTTATTATAGAATATATATATTTTTATTAGTTATAATATATGAAATATTTGATGGTAGAATAAGGGGAATCATGTGAAAACCTTAATTCAGATTATTGTGTGGACATCAGGATGATGATCATCACTGAACTCTCAAATGGAGCGGATCGACTGAAATATTAGTCCGACATTGTGGGGAATAAATAAATTTTCTATCATTAAACTAAAAAGGTAAATATGAATGTAACTCCTTCAGATTATGTTTTTAGTCTAGTGGGGAATTTCACAGAGGTAGTCAAATATTCCTCTAGACCATCCTTCTCTAATTTTGACACACCTCCCCCTTGAGTAAGAATTAGAAATTTTTTCATGCCTCAACAAATAATGATCTGGTAGAAGAATAGATTAACATATATAAGTAATCGAACATTGTTTATTTTATGAATCAAAATATAGAAAAACTCAGTAAATTCAATGATTTTATGAGACGAATTATAGAGTTGTGGGGAATTGATGAATGTGAAATGACATCGATATGGAGGGGATATTACCATGTAGTTTTACCATTAGAAAAGTACAAGAGAAGGGATAGGAGAATGGGATCTATCTTTATGAAACATGGACTCATAAATATATAATAATGGGATACGAATTTGGATCCTATAAATGTAAAGAATAAACATGATCAGGGATGGATTTAAATATATATGTTGGACTAGATTTATTGGACCCATGGATTTTATGGGGCATTGCTTCATCTCTGGGTAATCCAATTAACATGGATACAGAAACTGAAAACCCTATATTTAGACATTATTTCTAGATACTTTTGGATGTGTACATGTCCTTCAACCATGTTGAAGAGGTAGTCCATATAACAAGAGATGATAGTATGAAGGTGGATATTTAGTATGGGAGGATACAAAAATTATTATTTGGCTTCATGTTTTTTTCCATTTTATTACAAAATTCAATTTATACAAGGATTTTATCAGTTTTAACAATAAGTTATATGATGATTCAGAATTATTATGTTGGAAAGTGAAGGATAAGGTCCTACCCTATAAAACTCATATCAATTCCAAGGATGGAACCTCCAAAGTAGAGGATGAAACTGCATTGATTGAAAATACTAAGCACAAATGAATTGATTTTTTTGTGATAATTATAGAATTACCTCAAACGAGAAGGCTGTATAAGCATTAAAGAGTTATTATCCACTTATAGTGGACAATTATATGATGCAACCCCCATCTCCTATTAATGTTCCTCCCTTCCCAAATGAAGGAACATAGATAACTTTTTCTAGTCTAGTAGTGATACCCATGGATACAAGACCGTTGTGGGATGAATGTCCTCTATTTTTAATTATTTTTTTAGGGCCTAAGACTATTAAGATAAGAACTTCGAAAGGGATGATTCCCAGAGCGGTATGTCAAAATGAGAACTGATGGAGCCATGAAGGATAGCTCATCACATAAACCTATTGATGAAATTGAAAACAAAAATTAGAAATTAGTTGATGGAACTGATCTGGATTTCCATTTCCGATATATTATTCCACTGAAGGCTGCTAGAAAGACATCACATTTAATCAATGACCCTAATCACAGAATATACATCAACAGATTCATAACTTCAACTATCACTTTTTATCCTGATGAAGCTGAAGACTTCTGACCATCTAATAATGTTGCATCCCCTTAAAATATTTATGTGGGGAAATATATTGGTGGTCCAATTGAGAGTGAACTGGATGGATAGAAAAGTTAAATCATAGTGGGATAAAATTATGATACAAAGAAGAAATATGGAAGATTAAATAAGGCCATGGTTATATGGATTTTTCAAAATAGGAAATACCCCTGAAAATGAGCTGAGGCCTTCTTCAATGAAGCTATTATATTTGAATTGTTAATGGCATGGGAACACCCCAACTTCCAAAGACCTTAAACATTATATTATGGCCTATAAGACTATTTTTGTTGGTATTTCGAAGCCTAAAATTCTCTTTGGTAGATATAAGGCCTTCTAGTGGGCCTCTCTTGGATATAGTTTGGTTTCTCAAAATATGCATGACATTAATATGAACCATAATTGGGGTTATATGCAAGAGAGTATCAAGTTGACCTCCTATGTTAAGAAATACTATTGGATCTCCATATCTTCCTTCAGTTATGGATGAAATATTGATGTTATTTTGTCTAGGCCTCCCCATCATACTTCAAAATAAGGGATATCATGATTGAGATCAGGGATTTCTTTGGAAATTCTATTAATAATTGGAGGGGAGTGGATGACTTTAATAATTTTCTAATACCTGAAGATAAAACGGGTCTGAACTTTAACAGAGAATCTTCAAAAAATTGTCCTCTTTTAGTGATCACAATTATCTTACTAAAGTACCAAATTATGTTGCTGATTTCACTTAGAAAATGTATACCTTGCCTAGTAGGCAGTCATGTAGACATGAAAAAGTGATTGTTTATATTGGTGAGGTGAGTTCTTATTATAGAATACTTGGTCACACTCTATAAAAGAATCACTCATATCATAAACTTATTTTTATGGTGATAACTAATCATATTGTCCAGTCTTATCCCCACCCTTTTCGTTTCACCATTTGGTGGATTGGGACTCTTAGATGTAGAGAAGTCATTATGGGGTCCTAAAACATAAGACAACATGGAATCCATTGACATATTATTTTTAAAAAGATTAAGAATTATAATTTGTTCTTAAATTATTGGATAAAAAACTCTTGTTCAAAACATGATCATGAAATTAAAGCTGCTAAAGAAAATTTGGCATGCTATCAAATCAATAATTAGCACCCAAACTGCCGCTAAAGTGAGTAAATTCAATCCATTTCAAGGATGGGTGATCATATAACTTTTAAATAATGGTGGGATTATAATCACTTACATGTCAAATGGATAATTTATGGTGATAGGGAATATATATTCTTTCACATGATTCTTAATGCAAAAAATATCTAGTGGAAATAAAGGTCGCTAATATTGATGGATGCATTTACACCTCTCAAAGTGAGATTTAAAATATTGTGGTGAATTAATTCAGAAGTGTTTACTCTGATGATGGATTGTAAAAATTCTAAATGATGATTGATAATATTTCCCCTTACATTTAGGACTTCCAAAATATTGATCTCATAGTGGCCCCTTCTATGGATAAAGTTAAGGAGTCACTCTTCTCTTTAAACAAGGAAATTGTGGTTGGTCAAGATGGATTTACCTATATATTTGTTTTGTTTTATTGGGATATAATTTAGGATGACACGGTTAATATGGTAAGATACTTATTTACCTAGGAACATATTCTTTGAGGAATAAATTCAGACATCATTTCCTTGATTCCCAAGAAGGATAATGGAATTGATATTGATGAATTTAGGCCTCTGGCTATTTGGAACCCTAACCCTATAGTCATTAGAATAATCATTTTTAATATATTGTAGGTATTATAATGGAGCACATTTATCTTAACTAGTCATTGTTTATACCTAGTAGGAGCATTCAGAACTACCTATTTATTGTATTTGGGAGTATTAACCTGATGAAAATGATGTATAATTAAGGGAAGATTTCCCTCAAAATTGACATTTCTACGGATTTTGATACCCACAAAATATAGCTTCCATCTGGATGTTCGTATGAGGATTCGTTGTTTAAATGCTTTCATTAGAGTTATTAATTGTATTATTAGATCTTCAAGGCATTATATCATAATTAATGGATCAACCAAAGGCTACTTTCAACACACTAGAGATTTTAGATATGGAAATCATTTATCATGAATTCTATTGGCCATTGTTGAAGTATTCATGAGTATATTCATTAATGAACTCCTTAATATTGAAATTTCTAAAAATAACCAATCTCTAAGAGATAATCTCATCCAATTTCATTTATAATATGATATTGAAATACATATTTTTGGGAAATCCAAATGGAACAATATCTCTATTATTAATGACTTATTCTAACATTATGGGGAAGTGGATGGAAAAAACATAATATGGAATATATATTTCATTGTTTTTTATGATGGAATCACTATTGGTAATAAAAATAAGATCACCAAGTATCTTGTGGTTTAGAAGGTCTATATTCCCTTTATTTATTTCGTAGTTTCCTTATTATATAGAAAGGTGCTGAGATGGTATCTTGAGGAAATATACTCTTAAACAATCAACCATATGGTTAGATGTAATGGTTATGATATTTATCTAGCTTAGATGATGTGACTTATTAACTCATTGATCAAATCAATGTTTTTTATTCCTTCTCACATTATTGATGGACATGAAATATTCTTAGTAAACTCCAAAGCATGGTGAGGAACTTTAGTTGGACATGATTTGTCAATGAATGAAATATTATCACAGTTGTTTGGAAGGATACCATTAAACCCATTAAGATGGGATACATTTAAGTAAACGACCATAAGATTTATAATAATGGGACTATTCACAAGTTCACATAGAATATCTTAACCTCTAATTATTATTATATGGATTTTTTATAAAGTATGTTCAAAGCGATGTATCTTGATGGATATATCCACTCTCTATCTTTATCTGGTTGGCCTTCTCATAGTCATTCCAAATATTAAATAATGAAGAATTAAAAATGGTTAGTCAATATAAAACTTGGCCTCATATGTTGGGATACCCCTTAGATTGAAAGTACTATTCACATTAGAGATTTACCTTCCAACCTTCTTAACATGACTAGAGGAGAACTCCTGATTCAAGGAGACAGAATATTTGACACGGTTACTCATCAATCGAATCATGAAATTCAGAAATTCACATTCAAGTATAATAACATTCTAATTTAGAAGAAAAATAAAAATAGGCATTTTAAAACAAAATATTTTAATAATTTTCAATATGCTAGATCCATTCAACCACATACCTAGTTTCTCAGTTTCAAGGAACCATTCATCAAACTGTCAAGGCTCCTTCATCTATGGAGAATTTGGAAGAATCAGTTTCCCACACATGATAAATTGAGATAGAAAAAATAGTGCATTATCTCAGATGGATAATTATGCTTGAAGGATGCATAATTTGTAATAAACTAATTTTTATATCTTTTTCCGTGAATATATGTAGAAATATTAGTGGTTTATTTAATATTTACATGTTTATTCATGGGAATCATTATGAATTGATGTCTCACATTAGAAAATCTGATATAAGTCAGAAGATTTATAATATTCTACTTGTTGTCAATGAAGCCACCTATAATGTTGTCTAGAAGGCCTGAAATGCATCCATGTTTGACAGCATGACCCCATCATTTCATGTAGGTACCTTACATATACATAATGAAATACATGCTCCTATAACAATTCAGAGTGGTTCCATGGAAAACGGCTTCCTGAATCTTAATACACATAATCTTCTGGGAAAATCATTTATAATGAAGAGAATATTTATGATAAAGAGTATAAAATGTATTTATTTTATCTCTCTATGTGTAAATTATAATGTTTGTGGATCTACATCAATAATGATAGGATGATCAGGTTGTGGATGTGTCCTAAACATGTATCATGGATTAATCAAGGGTATCTTCCATCATTTTTTGGGCTGGAAATTACTTATAAAGATGAATAGTTGGAAATTATATATGATATCAAGCATATTGTAAATCATAGTGGAATTTTATTGGGGATTTAATCAGTGTCTAAACATGATGTTAGTTATCCTACATTGAGGACTATGAACGTACCATGTAGACTTATACCTCATTGGATTGAATGTCTCAACCAGGACAAGTATCTCAATATAATGTTTTTTAAAAGGTTGGGGCAGAATCCTTAATTTATTATTTAAAAAAAGGCCACTTTGAAACTGGGTAGAGGGACACCCATTACCTTGTCCAAAGGCCCAAGGCCAAGTGTCCTAAAAACAATGCTTGAAAGCCAATTTTCATGCTCAAAGGACATCAATGAACAATATCTCAACATTATTGTCAGAATTGTATATAGGGAGTCTAATATAGTATAAGATTCACTTTAAATTAGATAAATCATGGAAATGTATACCATATAATCCTATAGGGATCCTGATTATTGTGTATCTTTGGTTGAGGAAGATGTTAGGGATGTTTTTCAGTCCTGCATATGCAAACCCCCTTATACCACATAACATTGTATTTTAATTTTTTTCATTAATAATTTATTGGGTCATTTTATTCGAACCTTGGAATTTCTTAGTATCTTATTAATTGTGTTTCTATGAAACATTTAATAGTAATAAAAAACCAAAAATCTCTAATAATTGGTGTTTTTTCTGAAATTAATGGTTAAAAATTACTCAATGTATTTCTATTCACTAAATCATTTAACATTATGGCTGAATAATTAGATTATCCTCAATGATAATGGAATTTATAATAGGGGATTAATCTGGAATGAGATCAATGGAACTAGTGATAAGTTAAGAATAAAACATTTTATTCGATACAGGAGTGATACAATATTTTTCTATACATATGATTGAGAATTCCTAAGACTATTATTATGTTGTTTCAACCATGAAGAAACATATACTATTATATCTATTAAATATGATATTATCAAATATTTTCGAAGTATATTATCATTATCTTGTGATATCTTATAGTTTAAAATGTTATCAATTTTAATCATGTCATCTCCCTTTAATTTTTCATTAATAGTTGCATCATTTTATGATTTTTCGAATCAGTAGTATGTAAATAATGGTTATTTTTTCACCCAAAATTTTTTTGGGTTGTCACTACTGATAAAAATTAGTTTAAGGATTACTTCTAACTCCTATAAAAATTTCATGGAATGCCTCCGAGTGTTGAAAATCGTAGAGTAATTAAATAGGTTATCACAACATAAAAATTGGGTTTCTCTTAGTGGGTACCAATATTTATACTGAGTAGAAAATATTACAGGGAGAAAAAGTATCTTTATAGTCCAAAATATAATAAAAATATTTTTCACTTATCTTAATTTCTTCTGTACTAAATATTTAACACGACACTACACTATTGATTATTCATTAATAAAATGTTGATTCATTATTTGTTTTTATTTTTTAAAAATTCTATTAAAATCCACCCTCTAATGTATATTTTTTGTAAATCATGATAAATAATTAATAAATAATTTTATTATATATAATATTCCAAAACGGTATAACAAGAGACAACTATTTTTAGGAAATATTTATTTTTTGTTCAGAAATATTAATATTTTGTAGGTAAAAACAATATACATTAAAAATATGGGCTCTAGGATGATTTTTTGGGATTGTGAGAAGATATTTTTGGTGTTCTAAATTATATATATCTTCATATTTATTTTTCTATAATGGTATCAAAAAATTTGTGGGAGGTTTTTATTATAGTCACTATATATGGGAGTACGTGTCTAGGATACCTCAATTAGTATCAAAGCCAGATTAGTTATTTTTGTGTCTTAGGTTATCAATATTAACAGAATAAAATGTATAGAAACATATGTAAAAATGATATGAAAATTTGTTGATCAAAATTTATCCAACTAAAACGTACTGTTTTTAGGGTTAAAATAATGATTTTATTGGGTAATACATCTTAATATTTAAATTTCTTATTCATATCAGGATTTAATTTAATATTACAAGTTATCATCAAATATCAATATATTTTAAAAAAATAGTTTGAAATAGTTTCCTAAAAATAAATATATATAATTAATCACTATTAAAACTATAGTCACTTGTAACTGACTATGATGAAATATTATTCCTATGCTTTTTGACTAATTAATACGATAATATAAACCACTTTTGAGAGAAAATATTACTTATATAGTCTTACATATTATAGTTAAACATATATCTCATTAGAAATTATATCAGGATTCATGTTAATCGAGTGGATAGCATTGTAAATTTTCATTAAGAGGAGATAATTATATTATGTGAAATAAATGATTTTTATATAGGTATAATTAAACACTCTATGATTTTAGTATGAATTTCCATTAAAATAATTAATATAATGAGTAGATTTTTCTTATAAACACTATGCTAAAAAGAATCATGATAAATTTTATAGAGATAAAATATTGTAATGAATTATAAAAATTAAAACCTTATAAAAGATCAATATGAAATAATACTATTAATGATACTGAGGAATAAATACTCATATAAGTAAAAATACCATGAACATAAAATCTTTATCATCATTATTTTCCATACAGATCATTTCCCTTATTGAAGATAATGAAACGTGGAAAAAAATTAAATTATATAAAATATGTATAGAGTGATTTAATTGATTAGGTTGAATTATTTTAATAACGTTTATAAGGATATATTTCGAAATGTAATCTAACCCTTTTATATATTTTATTTGCTGATATGTTGTTGTTAGAAAAATAGTTATTAGAAATATTTTCATTGGATATATGGTCCTTTTTAATCAAGTATCAAATAGGTATATTGATTATATTCAATTTATTATAATAAAATCAAAATTATATAATTATACAAATAATAAATTATGAAGAAAATTGATAATATTTAAAAAATATATTTTATTAAAAAAAATATTTTTATGTCGTGTGAATTATTATTATTATTATCAAAGTATGATTAAAAATAAATGTATTGATAAAAATTAAAAAATTTAATGTAAATATATATATTATACTAATAATTATGGAATGAAAATGGTGAAAAATTATTTACTCATTTCCAAATAATAGTGATTTATTTGACAATATTAGTGTAGTTTTTATCAATTGTTTTTTAATTTTAAAGTTAACTTTATATAATATAATGAAATAAACAAATTTATTTTTATATATAATTAATTATAATCCACTTAAGAATTTAAATACTTTATAAATAATTATGAAATCTTTTAAAATTAAATAGATATGTTTAAATGGATTGTTTTTTAAATTAATTTGTTTTTTATCTTCATTAATTTAAAAGATCAGATATTCATGAATATTTTAATAAGATTTTTCAATTAATAAAAAATATATATTTATTATAATTTAATTATATGAGGATATGAACTATTATTAAAAACACATAATGATTAAAAACTTATTTTTTCAAAAATAAATAGATTTAATTTATAAATTTTGTATTTTCATTTAAAAAATACAGCTGTCATATTTTGAAATTTAATTAGCATAAATGGAATCCAAATATATTATCATGACCCTAAAACATGGAAATGTGGTAAATTCTTTTACATTTAAAAATAATTTAAAAATATACAAATTGATTAGTTATGGTAAACATAAAAAAGGTCAAATGTAATTTTAAAAAGTGGGAATGCCAAAAAAAATATCCATATTCCTTATATGTAAATGTATGTGAGTTATCTTGATCAAACTTATTTTATCAAATATTCATTATTTTCCATTTTTCTTTACTTTTCTTTAAAAATAATATCCTTAAATTTAAAATAATAGAAATTTGTTTCCACTTGAAAATCACTTATAAAATAACACCTCCACTTCCCATTCCAAACCACCCAAACCCTTTAGTTATCTTTTGAATTTCATTCCATTTTCCTCAATCAAAGAAATATTAGACATTTTGTATGGTCGAGTTTTATTAAATAATTATATATATGTCTTTCTAAAAGCACCTGTGGAAAGAAGTGTTGAATTAATAATAAGGTTAAAGATCATTTGAAAAGGTAAAGAGGAAAGGTAATAATTTTACAATATCAATATCCCTTCTTTTTGATATTCACTATATTAACCACATGTGTAATTGTTTTATTAATATATTTATAAAAAATGTATTTTATTATTAGTTTAAGTAATCCTAATTGATTTAACATACATTCAATCTTATCCCTTTCATTTAATATTTATTTAAAAGCCACATAATTTGAAAGTGTTTCATCACCTATCTACTTTTTAAAGAAAGATTGATTTTTAAAAATATATATATATATGCCGAAACATTTTTTATTTTACTCTTAAACCACAAATAATTTCATATCCACTATATTTTATGTGGTTTAGATGTATTAAAACCATTTAACTATCCATTGGTTCGTAAATAATTTGAAATGGTCATTATAAGTGGTTATTAAAAAATATCTTATTTATTCAAAAATACTTCTCCATAATGTAAATATTCTTTCTATTGTTTTAGTAATATCCTTTTATTTGATTTAATGGAGGAATTTAGATATTTTAGTTTAAATGTTTTTATTTATAGGGTTTTTAAATAAATTCTTTAAAGAAATTACTAGTCATTTTTATTTGTTACAATTTATTTATAAAAAATATTAAAAGAACTATCATTTTAAATTTCATTTTCACAAATAACATTTCTTTATTATATAACCATATCTATAATTAATATTACTTTCTATATTTTCATAGTTTACAAACAAAATATATATTCCATTGGGTATTTATTTAGTTTATAAATTTAATTTTAACAAAATTAAATGATATTTTTATTAGTATTTTAAAAAAAATTACATATATTTATAAAAGGAATTTTTATATATGAAAACATAATTTAATGATTCTTATGGATCAATGAGGAATTTTTACAATGATACTATAAAACCTATTTCTCTTGATAGATTATGAACATATTCTTTTAATATTTTTATGACATTCATTTTTTTCATTAGAAAAATAAACTACACTAGAATTTTTAATGTTTCTATGACAATGTGGAACAAATATATATAGTTTATGATTATTTGGAGGGTGGGTAAGTCATAAGCCTCCAATTTATTAGGTAATTATTTATATTCAATTCTATATAAATGTAAATCATGGAAGTTAATGAAATATTTCAAATTTCATGCATAAAAATCATTGAAATTCTAAATATGCTAAGCATACACCACATTAAAATTTTCATGATGATAAGAGTTGAGGTTATTTTAACGTTCAAAATGCTAAACATTACCCTTATTAAAATATTCACAATATAATGAGTACTCAATATTGAGTAGTTTTTATTATTAATAATAGACCTTATTACAATGTTTATAATGTTTTGTGTGGACTTAATTAGAATTCTCACAATTAATATCATTGAATAAGTTTTAAATTTCATAATGGTAAGCAAGAAACTTATTTCTGTTTTTACATTTTTATGGATGGAAATTTTTTATATGCACCCAATTTTATGTATAGATCTATTTCAAATTTTCAGATATTATAGTGCAGAGCTTAATGAGATGTTCACAATGTTATTCCTAAACTCTATTGAAAGGTTCACAATGTTAATAATATACCATATTGAATTGATCACAGTGTTAATAACCACCTATGTTTCTGATTTTACTACATTAATATGTTTTGATCAATGGATCAGGGATGTTTCCCTATGTTACCAAATCCTTATTCTATGATACAAGTGTTTTGTTTCTATGATGCCCATTTCATGGAGGTTTGTTCCAATCCCATGATCACTTGAATAAAAATTTTATATAATGATTATGTTATTTAGTCCTGATTATGGACTCAGTTTTATAAATATATATGACTCATAATATATGTTATGATGAATGTTTTATGTTAGGATTCTGGATTATTTTCTATATTTTCATGGGTATGATTTACATAAATCATTATCCACCACATTTAGTCTTATCTCATACCCCCAATTTTGATTAATGATAACTTATGATCACTGATTAATATCCCTTATTTTTACCCTTACTATGAATTTGAGATAAATCCTTTCATATCATTTATTTTCATAGGTTTATAAGAATTGTATTATGTATGATTTTTATATAATGGTATCAGATGAGAAAAATTTTATTGAAAATATAATCATATTATTTTTTAATAATAATATTATATAGCTATCAAAAAATACACTAAAAGGTTCTTTTCTAGTAATGTGTGAGAATTTATTAGATAATGAATCAATTATTTTCAAATATATGTTTGTTATGCTTAGGTTTTCTGAAATGTTATCAATGTGTTTATGTAATGTTTGTATATCTGACATAGGATCGATGAGAGAGTGAATGGTTTGCATCATTTGGGATTATATCCTTTTTATTGGTGATGAAATTTTCATGGATATATTATCCAACCCTAATTTCATATATGAACTACAAGTTTCATTTGTAGAGACCCGAATCCTGACGTACATTGACATTACATTACTTTTGCGGAATACGTAGTACATAACAAAAACACACACACAAGGATCGTAATAGTTTAGTGTCTTTGGAAACTCGGAATAAAATCTTCTAATCGTGGTGAAAGATCTTCAACATCTCCCATAAAGATCTTCTTTTTTTTTACCTAAAACCTTTCTTTATATCCTGGGGAAAAGAAAACATAAAAGGGTGAGCTCAAATGCTCAGCAAGGGCAAATAAAGGAAATAAAATTCATATCATATCTTTTTGAAAATCAAAACCTGCAAAAGAGATCATAATATCTTAACATGGAATAAATCATAGAAGTGAAAATGAAATCATAACTTAAAACATTACTCATTGTGGCATACACACATAATCATAGAGAATCATTTCTTGTTAGTCAAGACTCATTGCCAAGACTATCTTAGTGGACAAAGTCCCTTTCTGAATCGAGTAATCCTCGTTTCAGTCCTGTTTCACTGAACCGGTATAACCTACCATTCCAGCCATGTCTATCTCATGAGATATAAAATCTTTACCCAATGCATTGGAGGGAGATATAGTTCCCACCCATCTCATAATGAATCCTTTCTTATGTGTGCCACAAAATCATACATCATTGCATAACCCATGTAATAAAAATGGGATTCTTAAACAACATGACATCATAAAACCATTCATATAAGATAAAGGAATTCATAAACATAATTCCATCACAACATAGTCAAATCAATGTAAAAATATGGATAGAAACAGAACCCTTTATTATCTTAGATGAAAAATAATTTTGATAAAACACTTGAATTGAATTCTTGAGGAAAATATCCTTTTTTCTTCAAAATCAATTTCTTTTCACAAAACATCATGCAATTTTAAAAGAAAAAGATTTTATTGAAAATAGTCATGAAATATTTTGGAGGAAGGTTCATGAAAATAAAGCTTTATAAAACCGTAAAAATCCGTTCGTGCCGTATAAGTTAAAAAAAACATTCTTCGTACTTTTGTCGGAAAAGTCAAAAAGTACCTCGTACGGAAAAATGACAAAAGATTCCTTTCATATTCTTTACTAAAAACTCACCTAAGGGTAAAATTGGATTTAAACTATTTCAAGTGGATGGAAACAATATTACATATTGAGGGAACATGGATTTGGATGATAAAATACACCCCAGTAAATACTTACGAATAAACAATCTCGGATAAAAATGAGATTGTGATATTTCCCTTACCTTAGGTCCGACTTGCTTTGTAAGTGTCCGAACCTCCTGTATAATGATTTAAATCATGTTATTGACTTATTACAGAATCATATTCATTGTTATGATATCATATATGGTTCACTTATGACATTATATTACCCGTTCTTTTGTAAACTCCATGTTAAAGAAGCGTTTTGGGTAAAATCGTTTCATTTATCGTAGGTGTTTTGACTTGTTGTTCTTGACATCATTATTACTTATATCATGATTTACTTACTTCCAGAATATAAAATATGATTTATATATCATATATATTCAGTATATATATATATATAATAGGTAGATAAATAAAATGAAAAACACCGTTCATGGAGACGGTAGTCCGTACGTACGCATGAACGCTGTTTTCCTTTCCTTATTGTCTTGAAATGGAAGTAAGTAGATTACATACATATGTATATATATACATAAATACAGTAGCTTTATAATGTCATATATTTCATTATTATTTCTTATATATACATTATAATCATTCTTAAATGGTTAACATGGAGAATGAATCTCATCGCGTCGTGGAGACGGTAGTCCGTACGTACGCACGAGCGATGATATCATTTCTATAAATATTGAATTTAATTGGAGTGGATTATACAATATATCAGAATCAATATGATGTTGTAATAACTATGTATAGTTATTCTTTACACCATTATACCCATCCATGTAAGGTGGTGGTGGAAAATAGATTACACCACGGCGTGGAGACGGTATTCCGTACGTACGCACGCGCGGTGATTTCTTTTTCCGTAGGATGGATAGATGGTGAAATAGGGTTGTTTCATACTTATAATAACATATCAGTATATGAGTGATACTGATGTTATTACTTCATAATGAAACAACCTAAGAAGAAGAAGTGGAAGAAGAAATAAAGATGAAAGAATTGGTAACGGTAATTACCTCTTCTTTGAAGTGCCTCTTTGAGACCTCCTCTTAGGGCACTAAAATTGGTCTTTGAGGAAGACCATAACCTCTAGGATGTTGCTAGGGAAGTGGAGAGGAGAAATTGGCAGGGGTTGGCCGAGCTTGAGTGCTCAAATTGGTGTGAGGAGGAGGGGGAGAAGGTGTCCTTTTATAGGGGAGGAGAGGGGCATCTTAGGAATACCTCAAAATATTATTTTATATTAAAGTTAAAATCGGTTTATAATGGTTCCAAAGGGTATTATTTCGAAGCTAAAGTGGGGATGGGTCGAAATCCTATCAACCAATAGAATTTAGACAAGTTTAGGATATTATTTTAACCTTATCAATTAGATTTAACTCTAAGTTAATTAATTTAACTTTTACCGTGTCTTTTTGTTTTCTTTCACTATATGGTTAATACACTTACTATAACATGCCAAACGAACCCCAAATTGTTTATTATTAATATATATATCCTTATCTAAGTCATTTGGCCGAACCTTAGATTTTTAGGAATAAAATAACAATTAATAATATAATATTCGATTTAAAAACTATTTTGTGTCAATTTTGACACTATTTGATATATGATTTTTGTGAAAGTCATAACAGAATTAAATGTTCGAACCAAGTTGATTAAATCAACATTAATATATCATGGTAACCTAGAAAATTAGTGGAATTCATAAAAATTTTCAAATTATATTTATTTTGGTGTTTATAACATTAATTATGTCAATATTTCATTAATAAGATAATTACTGCATCATCGTTGTGTCATAAATAAATTAAATTATTTGATTTCTAAAAATTACAAATAAAATACCATCATGTAGGAAATCTTTTTATCTTTCTAATGAATATTTACAATCGAATTTATCTTATGTATAACCCCATATTAAAAATTATTTACTTATTAAACTTTGATTTTTGCTATTTTAACCCTTCTTTAAATAAATTAATAATAAATGTCCTAATCTAATCCAAGTGGGCCTAAATGGTCATATTTTATTCCTAAGTTTGTTTTTGGTCGAATTACACTTGTCCAATAGAATTAGGACATGTGTTAGGGTAATAGTGATATCATATTTACCCTTAGTTACCTTATTTACTATTAACGCGGTAAAAAAAAGTAAAAAGTTACTATTCACCAAAAAATTATTTTCATCTCATTGAACCACATTTTAGTCCTTGATATTAACCGTGTCTCTCGGATTTTTGAAATTCCATTCACAGAAGCGGTAAAATTAAGTTTTATGCAAAATTCAGTTTTTAACCTACCACTTAGTAGTTTCACTATTCATCAAAAATTGATGTTTTTCAGAATAATGCCAAAATTTCATCCCAAGCTATATTTCATATTCCGAATTCAAAAATGAAGTCTATTTTACCAAATTCATAACATAAAAGTTGCATTAATTAATTTTATAATTAAATCCCGCTGTTAAAACAAATAGCGTGTTTTTAAGAAACAATATCTATCAAAAGATTGACACTTGTTTATGTCTGGTTTAAATGTGCAATTACATCCAATGACCAACATTGTATTAAATTGTAAAAATATATTCTAAATACACTTTAAAACCACTCAAATTAATGATTTATCACTATTAATTATTTCGATTAAAAAAGTTGTTTTTAATTATAATTTAGTAATTTTCACTATTCATCAGAATATGAAAGTTATCCGAAAAGTACCAAAATTTCACCTTAGGCTAAATTCGATACTCCGAATCCAAAAATGAAGTCCATTTTGAGAGTTAAAATTTCTAAAATTTAAAAAGTGGTTATTACTATTCATAACGGCTAGTTTTAATAATATTTTAATAGCATATCATTGTTTCGTGAAACTCAGGATTACGTACCACACACGCTATCGAGGAAGGTTGCGATTGCGTGTAATGCAAGGCAAGTCAAGGATGCGTGTTGTGCAAGCTCCTTTTGGTGTAGCGTATAACACAAGACATTAGTAAAATAAGAAAGATTATTTTTCATAAAATCTCGGGCTGTTACATTCTACCCCCCTTAAAATGAATTTCGCCCTCGAAATTCGTCGGGGTTATAAATGGTTTACTATTCCAAAGTTTCTTTAATAGAAACCCACATCGTAAAAGGGAATACCAAAACTTGGCTTTAAAAACTAAAGTATGAAATGTAACGATTACCCAAATAAACTAATCACTGGGTTTCCACATAGGTGAAAATATGGATATGGAAGAGAAATCTAACCATCATGTTCTGATGGAGAGTGGTAGAGAACATGGCTATGGAAAAGCCAGTAATCACAAATCCATAGATTTGTGATGATATAAGGTACCATCTGATTCATCAGGTATAAGATCACTAGGACAACATTTTTGGTTTTCAAGATCATTTCCCTAAAGTTGAAAATTTTCTTAGAATAAATACTTACTTTATTTTGGTACAATCTCACTTTTGTTCGTGCCTTGAACAATTTCTACTTCATCTCTTAAATAAATGAAGTTGAATTTGTTATTTGTGAAGTGTTAGAAGATCATGTGATAGAATGACTGTTCATTCCATCTGTCTCAAACAAAAGGTTAGCAAAAGTTATTAAATATACATAAGTCAGTCTATAGTGAGATTAATCATATATGGTTCCTAAAATGGACTTATACTTCATATATCATGCTGATTAATATAATAAAACTAGTTTCTACTAAACAGGGACTTCCTGTAGGCCAGTGGTAGGCGATAAAGGCCAGTCGCACTTCGGTTGTGGGTTCGATTCCTACAGCCTTGTCCGAAGCGATGGGCTGTCGCCCGTCCTGCAGGTTGTCCCTTTTTCTAAAACTACGTTACTATAACATCCCATCAATAATATCGAAAATCTTCTATCCTTAAACAATACTAACTTATGTCCAACATAATCCAGTCTAATCTTTAGGCTTATACATAATACTGCAGTCCACTCTCATAATATAGTGACAACGATTACCAGAGATTTAATACTGTCGTTGATCCCCACATATCATAAGATATGTCTTGTTGGTCACATTCCAAACATTCAAAGTCCTTAATCGTGTATTCTCTTGAATACCTTAGTGAAAACATGAGTGCAGTTAAAAGTTAACACTTTCCACATACCAAAATCCTCAAAATTCTATATACTCAAACCATGATATCACTTAGTCCTTATATCAATCATAAGCTCATGAATACTATTAAACATTTCATTTTCTCGTCTTCATTATGCGCATATCATCTTATTTCCAAAAAATATCTCAATCACTTTGAATACCACATCAATAAATATTGCAATACTCAATGATACAACATTATTTTGGAATCCCATTACATAAAAACTTAATCATTCCACCACATCGTTGTCATATTCAACATTGCCAATAGTGATCGCATGTGATTTCCCTTTGTCCTTTGCCTTCAGTGGTTGCTCATGTTGATCATCACTAACCCTTGGATTAGGGCAATTATTAGCATAATGCCCCATTTCCTTGCACTTGAAGCATTGAAGTGTTGGCGGTGCGTTCTCTGCAGTGTTTGCTTTATTCACATCATTAGAAACCCTTTTTCCATTACTTCGACACTCAGCTGCTCGATGACCTTCTTTTCCACACTTAAAACATTTTCTAGTCCCTTTTAGACAATCTCCACCATGCTTCTTTCCACACTTTGTGCATAAGGAAACATTCATCTTCTTTTCACCATTATTCTGAGATTTCTCCTTGAACTCCATCTTTCGTTTCTTGTCAAAACCATGAGATGGATATGTAACACCAACTTCCATTTCTACCTTGATAGCACAACGCACAATTTCTTCATAGCTACTGAAGTCTCTTATAGCTAATGCCCTTCGAAGACTTGGTTTTAAGCCACTGAAAAATCGATCAACTTTACTTTCAGGTTGGATGATAATTCCAGAAGCATACCTTGCAAGTCTTGTAAAATTTGCTTCATAGGTACCAACAGATTCATCATCCCTTTGCTTTAGTTCAAGAAACTCTTTCTCCATCTTTGTTCGAAGAATACGAGGGAAGTACTTACTGAAAAACAAGTTCTTGAACTCGTCCCATTCCATGGACTCAATTTCATCTCTTGGCCTCGTATTCTTGATAAGATTCCACCATTGATCAGCTTCACCTTCCAAACGATATACTGCTAAGATGACTTTATCATGTTCAGAACATTGAAGAACTGAAAATATCTTTTCAGTAGTACTAATCCATTGTTCAGCAACTAATGGATCAGTAGACCCACTGAAAGAAGGTGGACGTTGCCTCATGAAGGACTCAATAGAATATTGTTCCCTTCTCTGCTCATTTGGAAGTCCAGAATGATTCATAGCTTTTGTAAGTATAGCAATAAGATTTTGCACTCCATCTCCCATAACATTTGTTTGTTCAGGAGGGAAATCATTGCATTGTCCATTGAATTGATCAACACGGTTCCTTCGGGTTCCAGCCATCGTCTAAAACCCATAAAGAATAGTGTGAGAGGCAAAAATCATGCTAGGGAAAACAACATAATAAAGGGGGAGTACCTTCAATATCCAACATCTTAGGTTTAATTCTATGATCGTTAGCGTAATTATATTACTATAACCTATACGTATACTTATCCCTAGGGACATCCCTAGACATACCTTAGCAATATCTCTAGGGATCTCACTAACGTTTTCGCATCCTAGTTTCCAAAGGTTGACTAAACCTTTCCTCTGATACCAACTGTAGAGACCCGAATCCTGACGTACATTGACATTACATTACTTTTGCGGAATACGTAGTACATAACAAAAACACACACACAAGGATCGTAATAGTTTAGTGTCTTTGGAAACTCGGAATAAAATCTTCTAATCGTGGTGAAAGATCTTCAACATCTCCCATAAAGATCTTCTTTTTTTTACCTAAAACCTTTCTTTATATCCTGGGGAAAAGAAAACATAAAAGGGTGAGCTCAAATGCTCAGCAAGGGCAAATAAAGGAAATAAAATTCATATCATATCTTTTTGAAAATCAAAACCTGCAAAAGAGATCATAATATCTTAACATGGAATAAATCATAGAAGTGAAAATGAAATCATAACTTAAAACATTACTCATTGTGGCATACACACATAATCATAGAGAATCATTTCTTGTTAGTCAAGACTCATTGCCAAGACTATCTTAGTGGACAAAGTCCCTTTCTGAATCGAGTAATCCTCGTTTCAGTCCTGTTTCACTGAACCGGTATAACCTACCATTCCAGCCATGTCTATCTCATGAGATATAAAATCTTTACCCAATGCATTGGAGGGAGATATAGGTCCCACCCATCTCATAATGAATCCTTTCTTATGTGTGCCACAAAATCATACATCATTGCATAACCCATGTAATAAAAATGGGATTCTTAAACAACATGACATCATAAAACCATTCATATAAGATAAAGGAATTCATAAACATAATTCCATCACAACATAGTCAAATCAATGTAAAAATATGGATAGAAACAGAACCCTTTATTATCTTAGATGAAAAATAATTTTGATAAAACACTTGAATTGAATTCTTGAGGAAAATATCCTTTTTTCTTCAAAATCAATTTCTTTTCACAAAACATCATGCAATTTTAAAAGAAAAAGATTTTATTGAAAATAGTCATGAAATATTTTGGAGGAAGGTTCATGAAAATAAAGCTTTATAAAACCGTAAAAATCCGTTCGTGCCGTATAAGTTAATAAAAACATTCTTCGTACTTTTGTCGGAAAAGTCAAAAAGTACCTCGTACGGAAAAACGACAAAAGATTCCTTTCATATTCTTTACTAAAAACTCACCTAAGGGTAAAATTGGATTTAAACTATTTCAAGTGGATGGAAACAATATTACATATTGAGGGAACATGGATTTGGATGATAAAATACACCCCAGTAAATACTTACGAATAAACAATCTCGGATAAAAATGAGATTGTGATATTTCCCTTACCTTAGGTCCGACTTGCTTTGTAAGTGTCCGAACCTCCTGTATAATGATTTAAATCATGTTATTGACTTATTACAGAATCATATTCATTGTTATGATATCATATATGGTTCACTTATGACATTATATTACCCGTTCTTTTGTAAACTCCATGTTAAAGAAGCGTTTTGGGTAAAATCGTTTCATTTATCGTAGGTGTTTTGACTTGTTGTTCTTGACATCATTATTACTTATATCATGATTTACTTACTTCCAGAATATAAAATATGATTTATATATCATATATATTCAGTATATATATATATATAATAGGTAGATAAATAAAATGAAAAACACCGTTCATGGAGACGGTAGTCCGTACGTACGCATGAACGCTGTTTTCCTTTCCTTATTGTCTTGAAATGGAAGTAAGTAGATTACATACATATGTATATATATACATAAATACAGTAGCTTTATAATGTCATATATTTCATTATTATTTCTTATATATACATTATAATCATTCTTAAATGGTTAACATGGAGAATGAATCTCATCGCGTCGTGGAGACGGTAGTCCGTACGTACGCACGAGCGATGATATCATTTCTATAAATATTGAATTTAATTGGAGTGGATTATACAATATATCAGAATCAATATGATGTTGTAATAACTATGTATAGTTATTCTTTACACCATTATACCCATCCATGTAAGGTGGTGGTGGAAAATAGATTACACCACGGCGTGGAGACGGTATTCCGTACGTACGCACGCGCGGTGATTTCTTTTTCCGTAGGATGGATAGATGGTGAAATAGGGTTGTTTCATACTTATAATAACATATCAGTATATGAGTGATACTGATGTTATTACTTCATAATGAAACAACCTAAGAATAAGAAGTGGAAGAAGAAATAAAGATGAAAGAATTGGTAACGGTAATTAGCTCTTCTTTGAAGTGCCTCTTTGAGACCTCCTCTTAGGGCACTAAAATTGGTCTTTGAGGAAGACCAGAACCTCTAGGATGTTGCTAGGGAAGTGGAGAGGAGAAATTGGCAGGGGTTGGCCGAGCTTGAGTGCTCAAATTGGTGTGAGGAGGAGGGGGAGGAGGTGTCCTTTTATAGGGGAGGAGAGGGGCATCTTAGGAATACCTCAAAATATTATTTTATATTAAAGTCAAAATCGGTTTATAATGGTTCCAAAGGGTATTATTTCGAAGCTAAAGTGGGGATGGGTCGAAATCCTATCAACCAATAGAATTTAGACAAGTTTAGGATATTATTTTAACCTTATCAATTAGATTTAACTCTAAGTTAATTAATTTAACTTTTACCGTGTCTTTTTGTTTTCATTCACTATATGGTTAATACACTTACTATAACATGCCAAACGAACCCCAAATTGTTTATTATTAATATATATATCCTTATCTAAGTCATTTGGCCGAACCTTAGATTTTTAGGAATAAACTAACAATTAATAATATAATATTTGATTTAAAAACTATTTTGTGTCAATTTTGACACTATTTGATATATGATTTTTGTGAAAGTCATAACAGAATTAAATGTTCGAACCAAGTTGATTAAATCAACATTAATATATCATGGTAACCTATAAAATTAGTGGAATTCATAAAAATTTTCAAATTATATTTATTTTGGTGTTTATAACATTAATTATGTCAATATTTCATTAATAAGATAATTACTGCATCATCGTTGTGTCATAAATAAATTAAATTATTTGATGTCTAAAAATTACAAATAAAATACCATCATGTAGGAAATCTTTTTATCTTTCTAATGAATATTTACAATTGAATTTATCTTATGTATAACCCCATATTAAAAATTATTTACTTATTAAACTTTGATTTTTGCCATTTTAACCCTTCTTTAAATAAATTAATAATAAATGTCCTAATCTAATCCAAGTGGGCCTAAATGGTCATATTTTATTCCTAAGTTTGTTTTTGGTCGAATTACACTTGTCCAATAGAATTAGGACATGTGTTAGGGTAATAGTGATATCATATTTACCCTTAGTTACCCTATTTACTATTAACGCGGTAAAAAAAAGTAAAAAGTTACTATTCACCAAAAAATTATTTTCATCTCATTGAACCACATTTTAGTCCTTGATATTAACCGTGTCTCTCGGATTTTTGAAATTCCATTCACAGAAGCGGTAAAATTAAGTTTTATGCAAAATTCAGTTTTTAACCTACCACTTAGTAGTTTCACTATTCATCAAAAATTGATGTTTTTCAGAATAATGCCAAAATTTCATCCCAAGCTATATTTCATATTCCGAATTCAAAAATGAAGTCTATTTTACCAAATTCATAACATAAAAGTTGCATTAATTAATTTTATAATTAAATCCCGCTGTTAAAACAAATAGCGTGTTTTTAAGAAACAATATCTATCAAAAGATTGACACTTGTTTATGTCTGGTTTAAATGTGCAATTACATCCAATGACCAACATTGTATTAAATTGTAAAAATATATTCTAAATACACTTTAAAACCACTCAAATTAATGATTTATCACTATTAATTATTTCGATTAAAAAAGTTGTTTTTAATTATAATTTAGTAATTTTCACTATTCATCAGAATATGAAAGTTGTCCGAAAAGTACCAAAATTTCACCTTAGGCTAAATTCGATACTCCGAATCCAAAAATGAAGTCCATTTTGAGAGTTAAAATTTCTAAAATTTAAAAAGTGGTTATTACTATTCATAACGGCTAGTTTTAATAATATTTTAATAGCATATCATTGTTTCGTGAAACTCAGGATTACGTACCACACACGCTATCGAGGAAGGTTGCGATTGCGTGTAATGCAAGGCAAGTCAAGGATGCGTGTTGTGCAAGCTCCTTTTGGTGTAGCGTATAACACAAGACATTAGTAAAATAAGAAAGAATATTTTTCATAAAATCTCGGGCTGTTACATCATTAATTTAACTGGATCTTGTTATGTTGTGATAGATATATCATCCATCCCAAACCCATCCATGAATTTACCAGAACATTTTTCATCTTCTATCCCTTTGTTTGGGAATCTCTGATTCATGATATATTGAATCTAACTGACCCTATACAATGACCATTTCTCGAAAAATGTTTTTATCAAATATTATTAATAGAAGATATATAGTGATATCCAGACTAATGGACTAACAAAAAATATTATTATTTATTACCCTAACTATATGGAATATGATTCCTCTTTATATGAAATTAAAATAATAAAAATATAGTTCATTCCAAAAGGCTTAAAAAATTTGGTATGGTTTATATATTATAAAATTAATTAAATGAAATTAGTAAATCCATCGTGATATTAAGTCATAATCACCCCCTTTAGGTAGTTGGTTCATCTAAATAACAAAAAATGTCTCATCAACAAAAGATGGACCCACTTAGGAGCTCTTTTTCTTCTGTGATATTTGGGATATGGTGAAATTTTCTTATCTTGGTATCATGAATCACCCAACCTAAGAATATTATTATTCCCCCACATATATCAAAACTACAAAAGTATTGATTTCTACTCAAAATATATATGTATTGATTCCATAAATCCCTATTATTATCATAGTCCGAAATCATATTGGTTTCACTCCTATTAACAAGGTCATAACTCATTAATAATTAGATTAATGTGATTAAAAACACCTATATTTGGATTACTATTAAATATTTTGAACATGAGTAAGATGCTTACAGTAAACACCTAATGAAGTGTGAGTGGTTTGATTTGTTGAATTTCATGATATGAGGAGATACTGTGATTTTATATCCTGATACAAATCCAAAATATTACTCAAATCAAATATAGTTCATGTGTTATTATTAACTCATGTAGGGTTCAAAAAAATTTATATAAAATGATGAAAAACTACTCAATAAAAGTCTTTATTACCTAAACCAAATATACTAGTTATCTCTTTCCACATCACATAATGTCAAAATACATGATATGTTTTATGAAATATCAGATGTCCAATGTTTCTCACGTATATCATACTTGTGATATTGTTCACCCTGAATTAATTTAATGATCTATATTGGGATACCTATTTCAAATGATGACAAACTACTCATTAAAAGTCCCCTTCAGCTGAACCCAATCTACTAGTTATCTCTGTCCACATCACATGACGTCAAAATAAAAGATATGTTTTATGACATATCTGATGTCCAATTATTCTTAGGTATATCATACTTTTTATATATTATACCCGTAAATAATCGAATGATCTATATTGGTGTACCTATTTCATTTTTTTATCTCAATTAATTTTCACTAATGATATAAAATTTCCCATTGTCCCTATGGATCATATGGTTTGGGCCTCCCATATTATTACCAGACTACACATTAGGGCCTAACCATAGACACAAATAGGGGAAATTATCTAACAACAATACCATACCAAAACAAAAAAAAGATCCTCTATAGAATTTATAGTAGATCGATACGTGGGATATAATTTATAAGAACTAGTTTTGAATTATTATTGTTATTTTAGTATGTATAGTAAAATTTTAGCCATATTTTTCAGAATTAGACATAAAATATTATTTTATTCCTTTCCCTCCATCACCTATAAAAATTTTTAAAAGTCACATTGGGACTACATTACCCTTATCAGATTTATAATTCCTCCATCAAAATAATCATACCTCATTCTTCATGTATTCTAAATAACAATAAACCTGTAAGTGTTTATAGTAATGGGATTATTCTATTACAAGGGACACCACATCTTGTCTATGATATTAGTGCCTATATATTCATATTTTTGAGTTATAGGATTTTCTTTTTCTATATTTCATGTTCCTATAATCTATTTTTTCATAATATGAACATTATCTTAGAACCTATCAATCAAATATTAGAAGAGTTTATCAAATTATACTTGTATTATCTATCTTTTATGATTCAAATACCATTATAAATTATTTTCATCATTCACTACTACAAATAAGGATTTTAAAATTTCTAGAACCCACTTTTTATAGTGCTAGAAAATCATATTTAATTGCAGAGAAGATAAGGGGTTCCCCTATAACAGTGCTAAAAAGCACAGATAATTGCCACCCATAATTAGTGTTTTTTAGAGTAGATTAAGGGACACCATTATCAGTGCTATTTTAAGTGAGGATAAAAACTTAGTTTCTTGTGATGCGGTGTTTATTTAATAGTACACCCAGCACCTGCAATCCTATACAAAACAAAAACTTCACACAAACAACACATAGAAGAATGAAACAATGAAAAGAAAAGTTTAAAAAAATCCTATATACATTTACATGACATCATGAATACTAAAAAACAAACTTCTAAATATATTTCGAATAATGCTTTATATGGTTATAATTACAATTATCAAACAAAAAGTTATAAACATTAATGTTTCATCCTTTGGCTTCTATGGTCACCTCCAAAAAATCGTCATCAATGGTATTAGATTCCTAAAAAAGCATCCAAATTCAAGAAAAAATTCCACCAATATAAGAAAAAACATTATGTTAGTAATATAATAATTAAAAAAAGTAAACATTAAAATGAAAGAATACATCAATAAAATTTCAATTTAAAAAAAGACACATTTGGAGTTATACCAGTCTCACATAGCATTATATTGAGGTGGGGATGATTACTACACTTGAAAAATGAGTTACCGATAATTGCTTTAAAATATTAAAACAATACCAATGGGTTTCATGGTTTTGAGTATGTCACTTGTTCATTTACTGAAATTAATATCAAATTTAAATGACACAGTTAGATTTATATTAGTCACATCATTCATCTAATTGAGATGTTTTTGATTCATAAATTCCAAAAATTATTGATGGATCATTGTTTCAATGTATCAGAACAATACGAATGTGTTTTCTTGCTTTTTTGTACGCTACTTGTGTTTTTTTTCAAAAATTAATGTTAATTGTAAATAAAAATAGAAAAATGGAGTCATACCAGTCGCATTGTGCATTTAATTCAGGTGAGGTCGATTCTTAAATTTCACAAATGACTAATTTATCATTTTCTCAGGTATCCAAAAAATCTGAATTTGTTTCTATGTTTTTAGTGTGTTAGTTCTGGTTTTTTTTACTAAAATTTCATTTCAAACTGGAAACACACATTTTGAGACGTATCAGTCACATCATTCATTGGTTTGATATGATACTGGTTCATACACATCCCAAATAACTTATTAATTGTTATCCTAAATTATTAAGAAAATGGGAGATGGGTTTCTTGGTTTTTAGTGAGTGAAACATTTTGAGCTAAAATGCCAATTTTAAACTGATAACATGAACTTTTTTACATACCAGTTATACCATGCATCAGATTGAGGTGTGATTGATTCCTACACATCAAAAATGACTCATGGATAATTCTACAAATGTATCAAAACATCCTGAATGTGTTTTTTGGTTTTCGGTATGCCACATGTGTTTTTTTCTAAAATTAAATCCAATTTTTAATAAAAAAGTGACACATCGAGTCATACCAATCACATTGTGCCTTGATTTGTGGTGAGATTGATTCTTACATGGAAAAAATTACTTATGGATCATTTTCCAAAAGTATTAAAATAATCCAAATGTGTTTCATCACTTTGTAGTTTGTCAGTTTTGTTTTTTTACTAAAATTTCATTTCTAAATGAAAACACACATTTTGAGTCATAATAGTCACATACTGAATTGGATTCATATGATAATACTCCATATATGTCACAAAAAACCTATGAATCATTATCATAAATTATGAATACAATTGGTGCATGTTTTCTTGATTTTTTATGAGAGACATGTTTTGAGCAAAAATGACAACTTTAAAATGATAATAGACACTTTTATCCATACTGTTCACATAGTGTGTCCATTTGAGGTTCGGTTGATTCTTACATGTCAAAAATGTCTCATAAATCATTTCCCTAATGTATAAAAATAATCTTAATGTTTTTTCTCATTTTCTCAGAATGCCATTTGTGTTTTTTTCTAAAATTAATGTCAATTGAAAATAAAAATAGATAATATTAGTCATGATAGTCGCATTGTGCAATGAATTAAGGTGTGACATATTCATACATGTGAAAATTTAATTATGGATCATTTCTCTAAAGTATAAAAACAATAAAAATAGTTTTATCAGTTTTTAGTTTTTTAGGTTTTTTTACTAAAATGTCATTTCAAACTGGAAACACACATTTTGAGTCATACCAGTCACAACATGCATTGGTTTGAAATGAGACAACTTAATACACATCACAAATAACTTATGAATCGTTATCATAAATTATGATGACAGTTGCAATGGGGTTTCTTGGTTTTCCATGAGTGACACATTTTGAGCTAAAATGTCACTATTAAATTGATAACAAACACCTTTAGCCATAATGGTCCCATTGTGCATCATATTGAGGTGTGGTTGATTCTTACACGTCACAAATGACTCATGGATCATTTTCCTAAAGTATCCAAACAATCCAAATGAGTTTTATTAGTTTTTACTATGTCACTTTGTGTTTTGTTTCTAAAATTACTATCAATATTAAATAAAAATAGACAATTTAAGTCTTACCAGTCGCAATGCACATTGAATTGAAGTGCTATTGATTCCAATAGGTCACAAATAACATTTGGATCATTTCCCCAAAGTAAAAATACAATTAGAATGTGTTTTCTTGGTTTTTAGTATGTCACTTATTCTATTTACTAAAAATAATGTGAATTTTAAATAAAACGAGACACTTTGAGCCATACTGGCCACATTATGTGTCTTATTGAGGTTGGTATTATTCTTACACATTTAAAATGACTTATAGATCATGTCTCTAAAGTATCAAATCAAATGAATGTGTTTTCTTGAATATAAATAGGTTAGATACTATAATACCAAATATAATGACCTGAAAAGATCATTCATTGATATCACATATGAGTAAATTAATATTCCTTACATAAAATAAATAAATAAATAATAAATTAGAAATAATTCATTAATTATATGGACGATGATTTTACTATATGAACATCATTATTAACTCTGTTATTGATCAGACATATCATCTTTTCTCTTCCTATAAAGGCTTTTCATATGGAATGAAATATTTTAAAACAAACAAACCCTACAAGGAATAATGAAAATCAAATCAATATTTCAATATATTATTTTTAGTTAAAATATAGATATTATATCTTAAAATTACCTTTAAATATTTCCAAATGGTTTTTTTGGTCCAGATATAATCTAATAACAAAACTAATGATTCTTTATGCACCTCACTATTGTCGGTTAATTAAAATTTAAAATAACATCTGATTCGAACATCAGATCAGGTTTCCTCGTGATGCTCTCATCCAACACCATCTCTATGATATCATCATCCATCATTCTGTAATGGCATGGACCCCTCCGGCCCATTACATTGTCAAAAATAAGGTCACCAAGTGTTCTGGAGGGTAAAATAGACTTTTCCCACACTTTCTAGAATTTTGAAACTACATTCCGTGTAGTTTGAGTACACATCGTGTACCCCCTTCCTAGGTATACCCCGTGTTGCAGAGCGTGTCCTTGCTGTGTGGAATAATGGGTGAATGTCGTGTGTCCAGTTCTACACGCCGTGTAGTCCTTCCCCGGGTACGCGTTACCAGTCAATGGTCGTGTACCGTGTTGGAGCCGTGTCCTTGCCATGTGCAATAAATGAGTACATGCCGTGTGTCTAAACTACATGGCATGTAGTTTTTCCCGGTGTATGCGTTACCCTCAAACCATGTGTTGACCAGTCAACAGCCGCGGAGCCGTGTTGGAAGCCGCGTGGAGACCATGTGAAAGCACCAAGTACACGTCGTGCACCATAAAGTACACACCGTGTACTTTGGCTTTTCACTACTATAAAAGGAGGGGTCCCATCCTCCTTTTAACTCACCCCTCTCATCTCCTCTCCTCTCTTCTGAGCAGAGCTCTCTCAAGAGACTCGAAGGCTCTTCCTTTCATAACTTTTTCGTCCGAGCTCCGATTTATGATCCGTCAGCGGACACGGGATCGTAACGACGAGGTGGAGCTTCCGAGCTTGGATCCGGTGTCTTTCCTTCGGCCCTTTCTTTCCGAATTCCACCAGAGGAGGTTTTGCCGGGACCCAACCAAAGTGACAGACGCCGACAGACGTCTTCTATGGTTGATCCGAGGGAGAATTGCGATCAAGAACCTGTTGAGGTAGGGATCTTACCTTCGTCTCTCTAATTTGTGCATCATGCGGGGTGGGTATTCTCTTGTTTTCATGAGGAACAGTTGAACCTTTAAATAAAGATAATAACTGGTTAAAGAAGGGGAATGAGAAGTTGTGATTACTGTTACTTTATATCCTGTGATATTATATGGTGAATTGAATGAGCTTCTGCCTATGGGAAATCACGGTCGTTGGGGGACTTTGCTTATGCAATTAAATGTTTCCCTCTCCTTCTGGATTTTCCTATGGGTGGAAACCATGTGGAATTTGGAAATTGGTTAATCACGTAAAGTTGGCTGTTAAAATCGGGAACCCTTGTGTGATCACCCTGGTTAAACAAAATGGAATAATGAACATGTGGGTGTTGGCTTGGATACGAGACATGTTTTGGGGTGATTTGTGGGTTGTTGTGGCTCGGGTAAACAGCAGGGTTGCGGTTGACTTGGTTGTGGGTTGGAGTGAATGTTATGATGGTGATGGGCAGCAGGGCTGTAACAAATGGTATTAAAGGGATGGGGATGTGTGGCTTTGGTGTGGTTGTGGTTATGGTGGTTGGCAGCGGGGCTGCAGGGATGGGCTTTTTGTGAATGAATAGTGGGTTTTGAATAATAAATGGTATTAAAGTGGAAGAGTTAATGAATGGTGGGGCGTGGTAATGGAACAGAAATAATAATCAATGGGGTTGGTTGGTTGATAAGAAGGGCTTGGTTGTGTTGCTTGCGTTTTCCTAACATGATTTGTGGATGACAGATATATGTTTTAAGAACGATTGGTGGGGATAGTTGCCTAGTAGTTAAGGAACTAAATAAACTATTTCTGATGAAATGTGAAAACCTAAATGGGGTTGGGGTTGCTTGTTGTATGCACACTTCGTAGTATCAGTGTCGAGGTACGTGCTCAGTTTCTCTTTTTAGAAGCCATATGTTGGGCTGTGTGGTTGGTATATGTATATATATCTATATCTTTTGTGTTTTATCGCACCCCACCAATGTTGAGCACTTAGTGTCGAACACTCCCATTTTATGGGAGAGGGTGTTTTCCTTAGTTACTACCTCCTTCCTGCTCCTTCTCCCCTAGGCTGTGATGGCTTGAGGCAACCTTACACCCAAGACTCTTTGGGTAGGTTTCGCTTGGGGTGGTTTTTGCCCATGACTCTGCAGGCAGGTTCTTCTGTTTCCCACGAATCTTCGGGATGAGGCCCAGGTGTGTACGGGAGGGATACGTGGTTTTGAGGCCCAGGTGTGTGAGGGTGGGATACGTGGTTGTGAGACCCGGTGTGTGCGGGCGGGATACGTGGTTGTGTGGATGAGGTGTGTGCGGGCAGGATACGTGGTTGTGAGGCACAAGTGTGTGCGGGCGGGCTACGTGGTTGTGAGGCCTAGGTGTGTGCGGGCGGGGAGAGTGTGGCAGTGTTAGGGAGTTTTTCATTAGGAAGAGCAGCTAGCAAAAGGGAAATGGTGCAGGGTACCCAATACTCTTGTTTCTTATATACTACTACATGTTGTGCTTGTGTTTTTGGCGAGTGTGGCTGATGAGGTTGGGTGGATAGAATTCCTTGCTAGGTTTTTCTGTTGTTCTCACGGGACATTAGGATGTCTCCCCACTTGTGCACGAGAGCTTTAGGTTTCCCTACTGACTATAATTGTTTGCTCACCCTACATTTACTTTCAAGATTCCAGGAGGACTACCAGGGCCATGCGGGACCCTACTAGTCGGACAGTTGGAGTTGTTACAGTTGGTGTACCTTTGTTTTCTTTTGGTATTTTACTTTGAGCTTTCTTTACTTGTACCTTGTTATAAAATTGATTAAACATGCATGTGGGAATGGTTTTGGTTTATTTCTATAAACTTTCCCTTTTTCATTTTTGGTGGTTGACTTGTCCTATTTCCTGATCGTTAAAAATAAAAAGGGTAATGCCTACCATATTTGTGAAAAACTCATACCCTTGGTGTTAGTCGCCACCCCAGGGCCTACTGGAGGCGGGACTCGGGGGTCATTATCTCCCGTCGCCATTTCTAGCTCAGGAGGGGCATCTTTGGTGGGAGGGGGTCGTGACAGAATGGTATCAAAGGAAGGTTGATAGATAGGATGATGTCTGGAGTAAGGCATAGTGAGGATTGAATGGGATGGTAGGGTGACCGTGTTAGTCATTCTTGGTGTGTGACATAGGCCAGGGAATACTGGCTAGGACATGGGATTTTAGGGCCCCCCGTGATCCGATGCAAGGACTATGAGCCTACCGAACGACCATGTTAGACTACATTGATTGTAGGGTAGAGACCCTAGGGAAGGTACATGCATCATCATGATTGTGTATTACTTGATTTGGGTGTTCTGGGAAAGAAATTGAAATAAAATGATAAAATGAAACCTTGAGTTTTCCTTAATACTTGGGCTTAGGCGATCCTTGTTTACTGTACAGCTATGGCACCTGGACGTCGTCCCCGGGTGGCTCAGATGGCCGAGGCCCAGCAGATTCAGGAGGTCGATCGGCTGAGGATTGACCGAGTGGAGGAAGATAGCCAGTGGAAGAAGACTCTCCGTTCTTTTCAGCGGCAAACCCTCAAGAAGTATGAGGGAAGTACTTCGGATACAGAGATGAAGGGGTGGCTTGAGGAGCTAGGGATCTCTTTTACCTTGATTTGTGCTCTGAGGGGGTACTGGGTTCTCCTAGCAGTCAGTCAGCTGAGAGGTGCGGTGCGATAGTGGTGGACGCTCTACCTCGGAGAGAGGATAGAGGCAGAGGTTCCATGGGCTGACTTTGAGAAGGAATTCCGAGAGGAATTCCTTTCTTCCATGATCAAAGCAGAGAAGTGGCAGGATTTAATCTCCCTTCAGCAGGGGAGTATGAAAGTATGAGAGCTGGGGATCATGTTCAAAGATCTCCTGTGCTTTTCTCCGGATCTCTTTCCGGATGAGGAGTCTCGGGTGAGATGTTTGGAGGAGGCGCTTCATCCTTCGCTCCAGTATGTTGTCACCCCCTTCACCCTTCCGATGTAATTGGCAGTACAGAAGATGGTAGAGGTTGTAGAAAGGATGCACTCACATGGAGGTGCACCACATGAGGGGATCCATCCAAGTTCGTCAAAGGGGAAGGCAGTCAGTAGCAGGTCTCCTGCGACGGGACCCTCCAGTTTCAGGCCAGTAGGGAGCAGGCCCTAGCAGTTCCAGTTCAGATCTTTGGGTCCTCGTCCCTTTTTAACGAGCCCAGGACCAAAGTGTTTTTCTTGTGGAGGTTTTGGGCACGTTCAGAGTTGGTGCCCAACCCAAGCTCAGTACGGTAGAGATAGACAGGTTCAGCGCCCGCCTCAGCAACACCAGTCACCGGCAAGACCCTTCCAGCAGCAACAAGATCCAGTTCCTCTGAGGGTAGATGGAGTAGGTGGTGTCCATCCACAAGGAGTTCCTCAAGGATCCCAATCGGGACATGGTCGAGGAGGCAGACGTCAACAGAGAGGCTGAGGAGCTGGGCGCGGATAGTTTCATGCATCAGAGGCTGTAACACCCCGAGCTTCCACGATACGCTTCTCATTCAATAATGCAATAGCTTGCATTGTACGCAAGTTCGAGTTCTAACACACCGCGACTAATCAAAGTAGCCATTATGAATAGTAATAACCACTTTTTAAAATTATATAAATTTTATATTTCAAAATGGACTTCATTTTTGTATTCGTAATATCGAAATTATCCTAAGTTGAATTTTTTGTAACTTTCTGAGAACTTCCAATTTTTTTATGAATAGTGAAAAATAATTAAAACCACTTTTTTAATAAAAATAATTTATTGTGATAAATTATACTATTTAGTGGTTTTAAAGTATAATTAGAATATATTTTTACCATTTTATCCAATGGTGGTCATTAGAATTAATTTAACATTGAAATTGGACATAAACAATTGCCAATCTTTTGATATAAATTGTTTCTTAAAAACACGCTATTTGTTGTGACAGCGGGTATTAATTATAAAATTAATTAATGCAACTTATATGTTTGTAATTTTGTAAAATAAAAATCATTTTTGAATTCGGAATATCAATTATAGCTTAGGGTGAAATTTTGGCACTGTTCTGAAAAACATCAATTTTTGATGAATAGTGAAACCACTAAGTTGTAGTTAAATAACTGATTTTTCGTTTAAATGAAATATTACCACTTCTATGATTTGATTTTCAAAAATCCGACATACATGGTTGTCATTAAGAAGTAAAATGTGGTTCAATGAGATAAAAATAATTTTTTGGTGAATAGTAACTTTTAAGTTCTTAATCGCGATTAGAGGTAATTAGTGTAGTTTAAGGTAAAAATAATGTTTTAATAATATGATATGAGCTTGAAACTTGTCCTACTCCTATTGGATGAGTCATGGCCGACCAAGACAATCCATGGGTCAACTTGGGGACCCCATGGAGCCACTTTAGTTGGAAAATGACCTAAATACCTTTTATTTAATGTTAAAGTAAAAAATGACACAAACATGAAATGTTTTACTAAAAAAAATTTACATGGGGCTATACAAGTCATATTTTTGTCTATAAATAGTCATTGGAAAGATAAAAAGATTTCCTACATAATAGTATTTGTTTTATAATTTTTAGACATTAAATGAATTAAATTATTTATGACCTCATTATGATGCAGCGATGACCTCATTATTTAATGATTTTAATAAAATGAAAAGATAATGTACAATCCAAGGCATACACTTGTCCAAAGACTATTTTATGGGTATATTTCGAACCCTTCTCACCTTATCCACGAATTATATAAGCGTGAGACCTTTAGAATCCGAAAAGCATTGTATAATAATGTAAAAGTTCCTTACTTTCCAAGAGTGACCCTCCTCTCCTCTTATAAAAGGCCCCCACCTCTACCACCTCATTCACACTTTCAAGCCATTTGGCTCAGCCAACCTCTGCCCAAATACTCTCCCAACTTCCCCCTATTACTCCTAGAAGCCTCACTTTGGGACGAACTCTTCCCAAGGAAGCCTTTGGCTCCAATCAAAAGAGTTACCCAATTTAAAGGTAATGTCTTCTCTTATGTTATTTTGTTTTATTTTTCTTCTCCAACCCCATAAACTCTTTTTATTCATTTCTTTTGTAACAACACCAGTATCCTCAATATACTAGGATGTTTTTATAATATTTATTCTAGCTACACTTACACACACCTACATATAATGGTTAAAGAACATACGGTTTCTGTGGATGGCGAATTTCTGCCTCACGAAACGATGATTGTTCAACACTCATATAACACCTTCAAAGGTGGCCATTAAGATGTCACTATATTTATATATGATATATAATATGTTTATGTTTTACTTATGCTTCTTTATTTCTCATTTATGTCATACTTTATGATTTCCATTATGGGTAAACGCGATAATTTCATTTTAGGAAGTGCGGACTAACGCCCCCTCAAAGTGATTTGAATCGTTAATGCCATATGTGGGATGTATAAATGATGGAGTAAATGGTATTATACACTATATTATACTGGAATTATATTATACATTTATATCATTATTATTTCATTCCATTAAATACGAAATAGAAATGAAAGTAGCGTTCATGCCTACGTACGGCTTACCGTCTCCATTAACGGTGCATTTCATTTCTTACCTCTAAATGTTACGTAATATTATAAATGAATGTATATACTAGATATATATGATATATATGACATCTAAATCATGAATATAATTCTGGATATAATGGATATTTCACCACATGAACAACTTGTAATTATAAGAATTTTATTTTTGACTCAAGTACCTAAGATCGACAAAACGACCGTTATTAACTTAAATAATTACAAAATGGTCATATCATTGTAATAAGTGATATAAAAAGGATAATGAAATTGAAAATGGTTCTTAATAAGGTATATATTAACTCTAGTTTATTATTCATGAGGTTAAAGAATGGTTGAGTCAAGTCAGACACGAGGTAAGGGAACTTCTTAACCCAATTTCTATTCTTTGGGTTAATCTCCTACTTTCAAATTATGTCATGATATTATTATGTCCTATTTTGTATTTTTACTTTCTTCATATGTACCTATATTGAATACACATAATAGATCTATTTTATTTTTAAAATGATCTTTTTAAGTACTTCGTCTCAATCTCCTTTCATTGAGGCATATTTGGTTTTATACACAACTTTCATTTATATAGTGTATAAACCCCTTTGACCTTTAAGTTTATTCAAAATGTTTTATTTTATAATTATGTGATTTTTAAATGATTTCAAAAAGAGAGAGATATTTATCTCAAATATATGAAAATCCAGTTCAAATGTATACGTATTTAATGCAAGCTTAAAAAGGTTTTCAGAAAACCTGACTCTCGAGTGTGGTAGACAGGAAGGGATTGGGCGTGGACCCATCATGGCCTGCAATTAGTCGAGCAGTCTCAGAATTAGTTATTTTGTTTTCAGAAGCTTGCATAGTGTTTTTAGAAAAAAACTAGAGTATATTTGAGCAATTTTAAAAGTAATTATCTTCTAAAAAAATAGCATCGGTAGGTCTCATGAGACAACTAGACGTGGAATTGGCCGAGGCCCTTTCCCAATTTGATTTATGGTTTTGGCCGAGGCCTTAATCATTTTAGACGTCTTGGCCGAGGCCTTGACAAAATGTTTCAGAATGTCTGGAATTATACATTCCCTCATTATGAAAGTGGTTATAGATCTTTCATGTGATTATTCGTCTAGTAGAATATCCATGTGAGTTAGTAAGTGGCATTCTATGATTTTACTTTTTCCATATTATGCTGAAGTTCAAGTTTAATAAGGCTTTTGTTTAGTTATACATTGCCTTAAATGTTTATGTTTATTTATGAATGCTTCCGCAATATTTTTATCCTTACTAAGAATCTGAGCTCACCCCTTTCAATGTTTTAATATTTTCCAGGATGTGAAGAAGTATTTTATGAATGACCTGCAGGGATAGTCAGAAGAGGATATGAGTGTGGACTATGAAGACTTTGTTATTAGTTTTTCACTTTATGATGTAATGTAACGTTTACGAATGTATCTAGTGTTTCCAAGGCTACTAAACTAATCGGTCTTTCGAGACTTGATCTTTTGTGATCATGACAATGTTACGAAGTAATGCACCGACTCTGGGTAGCTGGGGTCGGGGCGTTACAGTTGGTATCAAAGGAAGTTTAGTACAAACCTTGGAAGCTAGATTTAGACAAACTCTGATTAGAGCACGTAGACCTAAGATGAACTTTGAGGATTAGTATAGAAGAACTTTCTAGAATTTTGGTATTATATATATTTTGTGAGTTTTCCGAGCAATACATCCCTGTCTGGATACGAGCAGGTAGAGGCGCCTCTAGCACAGATGTACCTAGGGGTAAAACCCAAAAACACCGCTTTGAGCTAGACTCGAACAGGAACTGGTGCACGACAACGGGCCTTGCTGCACTCTTGGTTACGACACTCCTGGGGGATATGCTTAGGATAATTATCATTTTCTTTACAAACCACTATGAAGGGTTATGAGTATATACTTTATCAAAGAAAACTTTTCTTTTTATGATTATAGATTATATCCATAAATAGTTCAATTTATGTAAAGTGTTTTACAAATATGGAATTATGTATTTTATTTCATAAACTAATCTAGTTTATGCCATTGTTTAGAAATGGCGCCTAGTGGAAGGAATGGAAACCGTATCAATGCACGCACTCCGTGTAGGGATTGCCCTCCTGCTCAAGATAATTATTGTGGAGCTGGAGATACAACTGGTGCTGATCAACTTATTACCATACTGGGACAACTCACTCAGGTTATGAATAATAACCTTACTCGTATGGATCTCCCTGATCCACAATGTGGAGGATCAATGTTAGACTGCTTCATGAGGCAACAACCACCAAAATTTAATGGGGGTACAAATCCTTTAGTAGCTGAGCAATGGATAAACTCCTTAGAGAAAATATTCCACGCCTTGGGGAGTAGCGAAAGGGAGAAGGTTATCATGGCAGTTTACCGCCTCACTGGAGATGCCGATCAATGGTGGTCATTGATTCAAAACACAAAGGAAGATGAAGAAGTATCAAATATGGAATGGAGAGGGTTCAAAGATCTTTTCTTAGAAAAATAATTTCCACATGACCATCGAGCAGATATGGAAAGACAATTTTTGAGTCTGAGACAAAAGGAGGATGGGAATGTCGCAAAGTATGAGGCCAACTTTACAAGTTTAGCGAGACATGCTGCAGATTATATATGTAACCCAAGAAGTAAGATTGATCGTTTCTTTGATGGGTTAAAACCATTTCTCCATCGAGCATTAGTCTCACAAACCTTCTTGTCATACGAAGATATTGTCTCGTGTTCTATCAAGACAGAAAAAGAATTCTCTAAGTCTTATGACAAAAAAGTAAAGCAAGATAAGAAGAGAACGGTGGAAAAATAGACAGATAAAGGGAAAAGGGAAAGAAGGATTTTCCATTATGTGATAATTGTGGGAAGAATCACCCTGGTACTTGCCTAAAAGGAATGGGAGTTTGTTATAAATATGGGGAAAAAGGTCACCAGGCGCGTGATTACAAGGGAATGAAAGAGGCTATCAATGTTGAATGCTACAATTTTAGGGAAATGGGGCATTATGAAAATTAATGTCCTAAGCGTCAGGGAAACTTACCTCAGAAAAGGCCAAGGGGTCAAGGACAATCTTATGTTATTACTACAGTTGAAGTAGAATAACTAATTTATTGGTGCTTTTGGACTCATGGATTATATTCTGGTTATTAGAATAATGTGATATATATATAAGGATTGTACTACAGTACTTGTTGATTTCAGTAAGGTTTTAATATGATTAAGGTAATTATATTTTTAGTATGTGACAATAAGAGAAACTTTACTTTGTTTGGGAAATCTGATAAATTGATTTTGGAATTAAGAGGCCTTTTAGAGGAAGTCTGGACAGAGGTATTGTGGATAACTATAAAGGTTGGAGTGGATTAAGTTGATCTTTGGATAGTATTATTTAAGGTTAATAAAATTTATATAGATTATTTTTGGAATATTATGATACTATAGTTTTAGGAAAAGGACAACTTTCAGGGTGGGGTATAACCCGTCGCGTCAGACAAAGCTGCAGGAATCGAACCCACAATCATGGTGCGACAGGCCTTTATTTCCTACCACTAGCCTACACGAACTCCCTGGTTATTACAAAATAATTTTACTAATCTAAATGGTATGTTTTAACATTTGGAACCTTATACAATTAGGATAAGTATAATATTTTTGAGTTCTATTATCTTTTTGAGTGAAAGATGAGTTGAAGGTTGAAACTCTAATTGTCAAGCATAAATATATATATACCTATCTCTTATTCAATGAATAAATTAATTCTCAAACTTTAGTAAAGGGTTATTAAAACAAAAAAATGTGTTATCCTAATACCTTATGTCTTGTTGAACTGATGATATTTTAAATCAACATAGATTAAAGACTTTGAGGCCCTCAATTTGACAGTTGATTGTGATTGATGACCTCAATCACTCCCTACAAAAATTTATGTTTTCCTCCAATTATATGTCTCTAATTGCCACCAATGTTCTCTTAATCGAGATCATAATTGGGGGGCGACTTTTTCATTTCCCTTTCCCTCTTATTAAGGATAAATTTTATTAATCTTATTTCCGATGTGGGTTTTCCTCAAAGGTATTTTCTCTTTTCAACCATTTATTTTCAAAGAAAAATTTCAAATTGCGAGGACGCAATTTATTGAAGTAGGGGAGAATGTAACACCCCGAGCTTCCACGATACGCTTCTCATTCAATAATGCAATATCTTGCATTGTACGCAAGTTCGAGTTCTAACACACCGCGACTAATCAAAGTAGCCGTTATGAATAGTAATAACCACTTTTTGAAATTATAGAAATTTTATATTTCAAAATGGACTTCATTTTTGTATTCGTAATATCAAAATTATCCTAAGTTGAATTTTTTGTAACTTTGTGAGAACTTCCAATTTTTTTATGAATAGTGAAAAATACTTAAAACAACTTTTTTAATCAAAATAATTTATTGTGATAAATTATACTATTTAGTGGTTTTAAAGTATAATTAGAATATATTTTTACCATTTTATCCAATGGTGGTCATTAGAATTAATTTAACATTGAAATTGGACATAAACAATTGCCAATCTTTTGATATAAATTGTTTCCTAAAAACACGCTATTTGTTATGACAACGGGAATTAATTATAAAATTAATTAATGCAACTTATTTGTTTTGAATTTTGTAAAATATACATCATTTTTGAATTCGGAATATCAATTATAGCTTAGGGTGAAATTTTGGCACTGTTCTGAAAAACATCAATTTTTGATGAATAGTGAAACCACTAAGTGGTAGTTAAATAACTGATTTTTCATTTAAATGAAATATTACCACTTCTGTGATTTTATTTTCAAAAATCTGACATACATGGTTGTCATTAAGAAGTAAAATGTGGTTCAATGAGATTAAAATAATTTTTTGGTGAATATTAACTTTTAAGTTCTTAATCGCGATTAGAGGTAATTAGTGTAGTTTAAGGTAAAAATAATGTTTTAATAATATGATATGAGATTGACACTTGTCCTACTCCTATTGGATGAGTCATGGCCGACCAAAAAAATCCATGGGTCAACTTGGGGACCCCATGGAGCCACTTTAGTTGGAAAATGACATAAATACCTTTTATTTAATGTTAAAGTAAAAAATGACACAAACATGAAATGTTTTACTAAAACATTTTTTACATGGGGTTATACAAGTCATATTTTTGTTTATAAATATTCATTGGAAAGATAAAAATATTTCCTACATCATAGTATTTTTTTTATAATTTTTAGGCATTAAATGAATTAAATTATTTATGACATCATTATGATGCAGCGATGACCTCATTATTTAATGATTTTAATAAAATGAAAAGATAATGTACAATCCAAGGCATACACTTGTCCAAAGACTATTTGATGGGTAGATTTCGAACCCTTATCACCTTATCCACGAATTATATAAGTGTGGGACCTTTAGAATCCGAAAATCATTGTATAATAATGTAAAAGTTCCTTACTTTCCAAGAGTGCCCCTCCTCTCCTCTTATAAAAGGCCCCCACCTCTACCACCTCATTCACACTTTCAAGCCATTTGGCTCGGCCAACCTCTGCCAAAATACTCTCCCAACTTCCCCCTATTACTCCTAGAAGCCTCAATTTGGGATGAACTCTTACCAAGGAAGCCTTCGGCTCCAATCAAAAGAGTTACCCAATTTAAAGGTAATGTCTTCTCTTATGTTATTTTGTTTTATTTTTCTTCTCCAACCCCATAAACTCTTTTTATTCATTTATTTTGTAACAAAAACAGTATCCTAAATATACTAGGATGTTTTTATTAGATTTATTCTAGCTACACTTACACACACCTACATATAATGGTTAAAGAACATACGGTTTCTGTGGATGGCGAATTTATGCCTCACGAAACGATGATTGTTCAACACTCATATAACACCTTCAAAGGCGGCCATTAAGATGTCACTATATTTATATATGATATATAATATGTTTATGTTTTACTTATGCTTCTGTATTTCTCATTTATGGCATACTTTATGATTTCCATTATGGGTAAACGCGATAATTTCATTTTAGGAAGTGCGGACTAACGCCCCCTCAAAGTGATTTGAATCGTTAATGCCATATGTGGGATGTATAAAGGATGGAGTAAATGGTATTATACACTATATTATACTGGAATTATATTATACATTTATATCATTATGATTTCATTCCATTAAATACGAAATAGAAATGAAAGTAGCGTTCATGTGTACGTACGGCTTACCGTCTCCATGAATGGTGCATTTCATTTCTTACCTCTAAATGTTACGTAATATTATAAATGAATGTATATACTGGATATATATGATATATATGACATCTAAATCATGAATATAATTCTGGATATAATGGATATTTCACCACATGAACAACTAGTAATTATAAGAATTTTATTTTTGACTCAAGTACCTAAGATCGACAAAACGACCGTTATTAACTTAAATAATTACAGAATGTTCATATCATTGTAATAAGTGATATAAAAAGGATAATGAAATTGAAAATGGTTCTTAATAAGGTATATATTAACTCTAGTTTATTATTCAAGAGGTTAAAGAATGGTTGAGTCAAGTCAGACATGAGGTAAGGGAACTTCTTAACCCAATTTCTATTCTTTGGGTTAATCTCCTACTTTCAAATTATGTCATGATATTATTATGTCCTATTTTGTATTTTTACTTTCTTCATATGTACCTATATTGAATACACATAATAGATCTATTTTATTTTAAAAATTATCTTTTTAAGTACTTCGTCTCAATCTCCTTTCATTGAGGCATATTTGGTTTTATACACAACTTTCATTTATATAGTGTATAAACCCCTTTGACCTTTAAGTTTATTCAAAATGTTTTATTTTATAATTATGTGATTTTTAAATGATTTCAAAAAGATAGAGATATTTGTCTCAAATATATGAAAATCCAGTTCAAATGTATACGTATTTAATGCAAGCTTAAAAAGGTTTTCAGAAAACCAGACTCTTGAGTGTGGTAGACAGGAAGGGATTGGGCGTGGACCCATCATGGCCTGCAATTAGTCGAGCAGTCTCAGAATTAGTTATTTTGTTTTCAGAAGCTTGCATAGTGTTTTTAGAAAAACACTAGAGTATATTTGAGCAATTTTAAAAGTAATTATCTTCTAAAAAATAGCATCGGTAGGTCTCATGAGACAACTAGACGTGGAATTGGCCGAGGCCCTTTCCCAATTTGATTTATGGTTTTGGCCGAGGCCTTAATCATTTTAGACGTCTTGGCCGAGGCCTTGACAAAATGTTTCAGAATGTATGGCATTATACATTCCCTCATTATGAAAGTGGTTATTGATCTTTCATGTGATTATTCGTCTAGTAGAATATCCATGTGAGTTAGTAAGTGGCATTCTTTGATTTTACTTTTTCCATATTATGCTGAAGTTCAAGTTTAATAAGGCTTTTGTTTAGTTATACATTGCCTTAAATGTTTATGTTTATTTATGAAAGCTTCCGCAATATTGTTATCCTTACTGAGAATCTGAGCTCACCCCTTTCAATGTTTTAATATTTTCCAGGATGTGAAGAAGTATTTTATGAATGACCTGCAGGGATAGTCAGAAGAGGATATGAGTGTGGACTATGAAGACTTTTTTATTAGTTTTTCACTTTATGATGTAATGTAACGTTTACGAATGTATCTAGTGTTTCCAAGGCTACTAAACTAATCGGTCTTTCGAGACTTGATCATTTGTGATCATGCCAATGTTACGAAGTAATGCACCGACTCTAGGTAGCTGGGGTCGGGGCATTACAGTTGGTATCAAAGGAAGTTTAGTACAAACCTTGGAAGCTAGATTTAGAAAAACTCTGATTAGAGCACGTAGACCTAAGATGAACTTTGAGGATTAGTATAGAAGAACTTCCTAGAATTTTGGTATTATATATATTTTGTGAGTTTTCCGAGCAATACATCCCTGTCTGGATACGAGCAGGTAGAGGCGGCTCTAGCACAGATGTACCTAGGGGTAAAACCCAAAAACACCGCTTTGAGCTAGACTCGAACAGGAACTGGTCCACGACAACGGGCCTTGCTGCACTCTTGGTTACGACACTCCTGGGGGATATGCTTAGGATAATTCTCGTTTTCTTTACAAACCACTATGAAGGGTTATGAGTATGTACTTTATCAAAGAAAACTTTTCTTTTTATGATTATAGATTATATCCATAAATAGTTCAATTTATGTAAAGTGTTTTACAAATATGGAATTATGTATTTTATTTCATAAACTAATCTAGTTTATGCCATTGTTTAGAAATGGCGCCTAGTGGAAGGAATGGAAACTGTATCAATGCACGAACTCCGTGTAGGGATTGCCCTCCTGCTCAAGATAATTATTGTGGAGCTGGAGATACAACTGGTGCTGATCAACTTATTACCATACTGGGACAACTCACTCAGGTTATGAATAATAACCTTACTCGTATGGATCACCCTGATCCACATTGTGGAGGATCAATGTTAGACTGCTTCATGAGGCAACAACCACCAACATTTAATGGGGGTACAAATCTGTTAGTAGCTGGGCAATGGATAAACTCCTTAGAGAAAATATTCCACGCCTTGGGGAGCAGCGAAAGGGAGAAGGTTATCATGGAAGTTTATCGCCTCACTGGAGATGCCGATCAATGGTGGTCATTGATTCAAAACACAAAGGAAGATGAAGAAGTATCAAATATGGAATGGAGAGAGTTCAAAGATCTTTTCTTAGAAAAATAATTTCCACATGACCATCGAGCAGATATGGAAAGACAATTTTTGAGTCTGAGACAAAAGGAGGATGAAAATGTCGCAAAGTATGAGGCCAACTTTACAAGTTTAGCGAGACATGCTGCAGATTATATATGTAACCCAAGAAGTAAGATTGATCGTTTCTTTGATGGGTTAAAACCATTTCTCCGTCGAGCATTAGTCTCACAAACCTTCTTGTCATACGAAGATATTGTCTCGTGTTCTATCAAGACAGAAAAGGAATTCTCTAAGTCTTATGACAACAAAGTAAAGCAAGATAAGAAGAGAACGGTGGAACAAGAGACAGATAAAGGGAAAAGGGAAAGAAGGATTTTCCATTATGTGATAATTGTGGGAAGAATCACCCTGGTACTTGCCTAAAAGGAATGAGAGTTTGTTATAAATGTGGGGAAAAAGGTCACCAGGCGCGTGATTACAAGGGAAAGAAAGAGGCTATCAATGTTGAATGCAACAATTGTAGGGAAATGGGGCATTATGAAAATTAATGTCCTAAGCGTCAGGGAAACTTACCTCAGAAAAGGCCAAGGGATCAAGGACAATCTTATGTTGTTACTACAGTTGAAGTAGAATAACTAATTTATTGGTGCTTTTGGACTCATGGATTATATTCTGGTTATTAGAATAATGTGATATATATATATAAGGATTGTACTATAGTACTTGTTGATTTCAGTAAGGTTTTAATATGATGAAGGTAATTATATTTTTAGTATGTGACAATAAGAGAAACTTTACTTTGTTTGGGAAATCTGATAAATTGATTTTGGAATTAAGAGGCCTTTTAGAGGAAGTCTGGACAGAGGTATTTTGGATAACTATAAAGGTTCGAGTGGATTAAGTTGATCATTGGATAGTATTATTTAAGGTTAATAAAATTTATGAAGATTATTTTTTGAATATTATGATACTATAGTTTTAGGAAAAGGACAACTTGCAGGGTGGGGTATAACCCGTCGCGTCGGACAAAGCTGCAGGAATCGAACCCACAATCATGGTGCGACATGCCTTTATTTCCTACCACTAGCCTACATGAACTCCCTGGTTATTAAAAAATAATTTTACTAATCTAAATGGTATGTGTTAACATTTGGAACCTTATACAATTAGGATAAGTATAATATTTTTGAGTTCTATTATCTTTTTGAGTGAAAGATGAGTTGAAGGTTGAAACTCTAATTGTCAAGCATAAATATATATATACCTATCTCTTATTCAATGAATAAATTAATTCTCAAACTTTAGTAAAGGGTTATTAAAACAAAAAAATGTGTTATCCTAATACCTTATGTCTTGTTGAACTGATGATATTTTAAATCAACATAGATTAAAGACTTTGAGGCCCTCAATTTGACAGTTGATTGTGATTGATGACCTCAATCACTCCCTACAAAAATTTATGTTTTTCCTCCAATTATATTTCTCTAATTGCCACCAATGTTCTCCTTATCGAGATCATAATTGGGGGGTGACTTTTTCATTTCCCTTTCCCTCTTATTAAGGACAAATTTTATTAATCTTATTTCCGATGTGGGTTTTCCTCAAAGGCATTTTCTCTTTTCAACCATTTATTTTCAAAGAAAAATTTCAAATTGCAAGGACGCAATTTATTGAAGGAGGGGAGAATGTAACACCCCGAGCTTCCACGATACGCTTCTCATTCAATAATGCAATATCTTGCATTGTACGCAAGTTCGAGTTCTAACACACCGCGACTAATCAAAGTAGCCATTATGAATAGTAATAACCACTTTTTGAAATTATAGAAATTTTATATTTCAAAATGGACTTCATTTTTGTATTCGTAATATCAAAATTATCCTAAGTTGAATTTTTTGTAACTTTGTGAGAATTTCCAATTTTTTTATGAATAGTGAAAAATACTTAAAACAACTTTTTTAATCAAAATAATTTATTGTGATAAATTATAATATTTAGTGGTTTTAAAGTATAATTAGAATATATTTTTACCATTTTATCCAATGGTGGTCATTAGAATTAATTTAACATTGAAATTGGACATAAACAATTGTCAATCTTTTGATATAAATTGTTTCCTAAAAACACGCTATTTGTTATGACAGCGGGAATTAATTATAAAATTAATTAATAAAACTTATATGTTTTGAATTTTGTAAAATAAAAATCATTTTTGAATTCTGAATATCAATTATAGCTTAGGGTGAAATTTTGGCACTGTTCTGAAAAACATCAATTTTTGATGAATAGTGAAACCACTAAGTGGTAGTTAAATAACTGATTTTTCGTTTAAATGAAATATTACCACTTCTGTGATTTTATTTTCAAAAATCTGACATACATGGTTGTAATTAAGAAGTAAAATGTGGTTCAATGAGATTAAAATAAATTTTTGGTGAATAGTAACTTTTAAGTTCTTAATCGCGATTAGAGGTAATTAGTGTAGTTTAAGGTAAAAATAATGTTTTAATAATATTATATGAGCTTGACACTTGTCCTACTCCTATTGGATGAGTCATGGCAGACCAAGAAAATCCATGGGTCAACTTGGGGACCCCATGGAGCCACTTTAGTTGGAAAATGACATAAATAAGTTTTATTTAATGTTAAAGTAAAAAATGACACAAACATGAAATGTTTTACTAAAACAATTTTTACATGTTGTTATACAAGTCATATTTTTGTCTATAAATATTCATTGGAAAGCTAAAAATATTTCCTACATCATAGTATTTTTTTTATAATTTTTAGACATTAAATGAATTAAATTATTTATGACATCATTATGATGCAGCGATGACCTCATTATTTAATGATTTTAATAAAATGAAAAGATAATGTACAATCCAAGGATTACAATTGTCCAAAGACTATTTGATGGGTAGATTTTGAACCCTTATCACCTTATCCACGAATTATATATGTGTGGGACCTTTAGAATCCGAAAAGCATTGTATAATAATGTAAAAGTTCCTTACATTCCAAGAGTGCCCCTCCTCTCCTCTTATAAAAGGCCCCCACCTCTACCACCTCATTCACACTTTCAAGCCATTTGGCTCGGCCAAACTCTGCCAAAATACTCTCCCAACTTCCCCCTCTTACTCCTAGAAGCCTCAGTTTGGGATGAACTCTTACCAAGGAATCCTTTGGCTCCAATCAAAAGAGTTACCCAATTTAAAGGTAATGTCTTCTCTTATTTTATTTTGTTTTCTTTTTCTTCTCCAACCCCATAAACTCTTTTTATTCATTTATTTTGTAACCAAAACAGTATCCTAAATATACTAGGATGTTTTTATAAGATTTATTCTAGCTACACTTACACACACCTACATATAATGGTTAAAGAACATACGGTTTCTGTGGATGGCGAACTTATGCCTCACGAAACGATGATTGTTCAACACTCATATAACACCTTCAAAGGTGGACATTAAGATGTCACTATATTTATATATGATATATAATATTTTTATGTTTTACTTATGCTTCTGTATTTCTCATTTATGGCATACTTTATGATTTCCATTATGGGTAAACGCGATAATTTCATTTTAGGAAGTGCGGACTAACGCCCCCTCAAAGTGATTTGAATCGTTAATGCCATATGTGGGATGTATAAAGGATGGAGTAAATGGTATTATACACTATATTATACTGGAATTATATTATACATTTATATCATTATGATTTCATTCCATTAAATACGAAATAGAAATGAAAGTAGCGTTCATGCGTACGTACGGCTTACAGTCTCCATGAATGGTGCATTTCATTTCTTACCTCTAAATGTTACGTAATATTATAAATGAATGTATATACTGGATATATATGATATATATGACATCTAAATCATGAATATAATTCTGGATATAATGGATATTTCACCACATGAACAACTAGTAATTATAAGAATTTTATTTTTGACTCAAATACCTAAGATCGACAAAACGACCGTTATTAACTTAAATAATTACAGAATGTTCATATCATTGTAATAAGTGATATAAAAAGGATAATGAAATTGAAAATGGTTCTTAATAAGGTATATATTAACTCTAGTTTATTATTCAGGAGGTTAAATAATGGTTGAGTCAAGTCAGACACGAGGTAAGGGAACTTCTTAACCCAATTTCTATTCTTTGGGTTAATCTCCTACTTTCAAATTATGTCATGATATTATTATGTCCTATTTTGTATTTTTAATTTCTTCATATGTACCTATATTGAATACACATAATAGATCTATTTTATTTTTAAAATGATCTTTTTAAGTACTTCGTCTCAATCTCCTTTCATTGAGGCATATTTGGTTTTATACACAACTTTCATTTATATAGTTTATAAACCCCTTTGACCTTTAAGTTTATTCAAAAGGTTTTATTTTATAATTATGTGATTTTTAAATGATTTCAAAAAGAGAGAGATATTTATCTAAAATATATGAAAATCTAGTGAAAATGTATACGTATTTAACGCAAGCTTAAAAAGGTTTTCAGAAAACCCGACTCTCGAGTGTGGTAGACAGGATGGGATTGGGTGTGGACCCATCATGGCCTGCAATTAGTCGAGCAGTCTTAGAATTAGTTGTTTTGTTTTCCGAAGATTGCATAGTGTTTTTAGAAAAACACTGGAGTATATTTGAGCAATTTTAAAAGTAATTATCTTCTAAAAAATAGCATCGATAGGTCTCATGAGACAACTAGATGTGGAATTGGCCGAGGCCCTTTCCCAATTTGATTTATGGTTTTGGCCGAGGCCTTAATCATTTTAGACGTCTTGGACAAGGCCTTGAAAAAATGTTTCAGAATGTCTGGCATTATACATTCCCTCATTATGAAAGTGGTGATTGATCTTTCATGTGATTATTCGTCTAGTAGAATATCCATGTGAGTAAGTAAGTGGAATTCGTTGATTTTACTTTTTCCATATTATGCTGAAGTTCAAGTTTAATAAGGATTTTGTTTAGTTATACATTTCATTAAATGTTTATGTTTATTTATGAAAGCTTCCGCAATATTGTTATCCTTACTGAGCATCTGAGCTCACCCCTTTCAATGTTTTAATATTTTCCAGGATGTGAAGAAGTATTTTATGAATGACCTGCAGGGATAGTCAGAAGAGGATATGAGTGTGGACTATGAAGACTTTGTTATTAGTTTTTCACTTTATGATGTAATGTAACGTTTACGAATGTATCTAGTGTTTCCAAGGCTACTAAACTAATCGGTCTTTCGAGACTTGATCTTTTGTGATCATGCCAATGTTACGAAGTAATGCACCGACTCCGGGTAGCTGGGGTCGGGGCGTTACGGAGGAAGCATCTCTTGAAGGGCCCGGGATCGATAGAGATGTGTTTGGGTTTTCTTGAATGATCTCCATTATGTTTTGTTGGGAATATTACACTCCATTGTTGGAACTCTTTTGCTCATTTTTTGGGCCTGGACCTTGTTTTTGTGAGTTTTAATGCTATGTTTTTTCCCTCTTTACTTTAAATGTACGTGAAGAGACTTATAATGTGGGGAGGGGAAGACCTAATCCCTAATTGAGACGCATTAATGTGGATGCGATTAAACCCGTGCAGGCGAGTCAGTGCTGCCTAAAGCGGATAATATCTCAACATGGGAGAAGGAATTCCAAAAGCCATGTGTCTGGGTAGTGTGTGGGTTGTACGGTGTTGGGGGCAGTGTAAGTTGGAAAATCCTAATATATGGAAGTGGGAAGGCCCAGTCCTTAATCAAAACGCATTAATGCGGATGCGATTAAACCCGTGCAGGCGAGTCAGTGCCGCCTAAAGAGAATAATATCTCGAAATAGGAGAGGGAATTCCTAACTCATATAATTAGGGTTCTTGATTGTTTCCGGTTATAACGAGAACCCTAAGAGGTATCATGTCAGGTTCCTCTGGGTTGGTTTTTGAATTCTCGGGGACGATAATGTTTTAAGAGGTATCTGATGTAATGGTCCGGACCCCTCCGGCCCATTCCATTATAAAAAATAAGGTCAAGAAAGTGTTCTGGAGGGTAAAATGGACTTTTCCCACACTTTCTAGAATTTTGAAACTTCATGCTGTGTAGTTTGAGTACATGCCATATACCCCCTTCCTGGGTATACCCCGTGTTGCAGACTGTGTCCTTGCAGTGTGGAAAAATGGGTGCATGTCATCTGTCCAGTTCTACATGCCGTGTAGTCCTTCCCCGCATACGCGTAACCAGTCATCGGCCGTGTACCATGTTGGAGCCGTGTCCTTGTCATGTGCAATAAATGAGTACACACCGTGTGTCTAAACTATATGATGTGTAGTTTTTCCCCGTGTATGCGTTACCCTCAAACCGTGTGTTGACCAGTCAACGGCCGCAGAGCCATGTTGGAAGCCGCGTAGAGACCGTGTGAAAGAACTGAGTACACGTCGTGTAACATAAAGTACACACCGTGTACTTTTTATTTTCACGCCTATAAAAGGAGGGGTCCCCTCCTCCTTTCAACTCACCACTCTCCTCTCCTCTCCTCTCCTCTGAGCAGAGCTCTCTCAAGAGACTCAAAGGCTCTTCCTTCCATAACTTCTTCGTCCGAGCATCAATTTACGATCCGTCAGCGGCCACGGGATCATAACGACAAGGAGGAGCTTCCGAGCTTAGATCTGTTGTCTTTCCTTCGTCCCATTCTTTCCGACTTCCACCCGAGAAGGTTTTGTCGTGACCCGACAGAAGTGACGGACACCAACAGACGTCTTCTAAGGTTGATCCGGGGGAGCGTTGCGATCAAGAACCTGTTGAGGTAGGGATCTTACCTTCGTCTCTCTAATTTGTGCATCATGCGGGGTGGGTATTCTCTTGTTTTAATGTGGAACAGTTGAACCTTTAAATAAATATAATAACTGGTTAAAGAACGGGGATGGGAAGTTGTGATTGTTGTTACTTTATATCCTATGATATTATGTTGTGAATTGAATGATCTTCTGCCTACGAAAAATCACGGCCGTTGGGGGCCTTTTCTTACACAATTAAATTTTGCCCTCTCCTTATGGATTTTCATATGGGTGGAAACCTTGTGGAATGTGGATATTGGTTAATCATGTAAAGTTGGCTGTTAAAATATGGAACCCTTGTGTGATCACCCCGGTTAAACAAAATGGATTAATGAACATGTGGGTGTTGGCTTGGTTACAAGACATGTCTTGGGGGTGTTTTGTGGGTTTTTTTGGATCAGGTAAACAGCAGGGCTGCGGTTGACTTAGTTGTGGGTTGGTGTGAATGTTATGATGGTGATGGGCAGAGGGGCTGCAACCAATGGTATTAAAGGGATGGGGATGTGTGGCTTTGGTGTGGTTGTGGTTATGGTGATTGGCAGCGGGGCTACAGGGATGGGCTTGTTGTGAATGAATAGTGGGTTGTGAATAATAAATGGTATTAAAGTGGAAGAGTTAATCAATGGTGGGACATGGTAATGGAACAAAAATAATAATCAATGAGGTTGGTTGGTTGATAAGAAGGGCTTGGTTGTGTTCCTTGTGTTTTCCTAACATGATTTGTGGATGACTGGGATATGTTTTACGAACGATTGGTGTGGATAGTTGCCCAGTAGTTAAGGAACTAAATAAACTATTTCTGCTGAAATGTGAAAACCTAAATGGGGTAGGGGTTGCTTGTTGTATGCATGCTTCATAGTAGCAGTGTCGAGGCACGTGCTCAGTTTCTCTTTTTAGAAGCCATAGGTTGGGCTGTGTGGTTGGTATATGTATATATATCTGTATCTTTTGTGTTTTATCGCTCCCCACCCATGTTGAGCACTTAGTGCCGAACACACCCATTTTATGGGAGAGGGTGTTTTGCCCTTAGTTACTAGCTCCTTCCTACTCCATCTCCCCTAGGTTGTGATGGCTTGAGGTGACCATACACCCAAGATTCTTCGGGTAGGTTTCGATTGGGGTTGTTTTAGCCCAAGAATCTTTGGCCAGGTTCTTCTGTCTCCCAAGAATCTTCCGGATGGGGCCCAGGTGTGTGCGGGCGGGATACGTGGTTGTGAGGCCCAGGTGTGTGCGAGCGGGATACGTAGTTGTGAGGCCCAGGTGTGTGCGTGCGGGATATGTGGTTGTGAGGCCCAGGTGTGTGTGGGCAGGATACGTGGTTGTGAGGCCCAGGTGTGTGCGGGTGGGATACGTGGTTGTGAGGCCCACATGTGTGCGGGCGGTATACATGGTTGTGAGGCCCAGGTGTGTGCGGGCGGGATATGTGGTTGTGAGGCCCAGGTTTGTGCGGGCGGGGAGAGTGTGGCAGCGTCAGGACGTTCATCGTTTGGAAGAGCAGCTAACTAAAGGGAAATGGTGTGGGGTACCCAATACTCTTGTTTATTATATACTACTACCTGTTGTGCTTGTGATTTTGGTGAGTGTGGCTGGTGAGGTAGGGTGGATAGAATACCTTGATAGGTTTCTTCTGTTGATCTCACGAGACATTAGGATGTCTCCCCACTTGTGCACGAGAGCTTTAGGTTTCCATACTGAGTATACTTGTATTCTCACCCTACGTTTACTTTCAGGTTTCCATGAGGACTACCAAGGCCGTACGAGACCCTACTAGTCGAACAGTTGGAGTTGTTGTTGTTGTACCTTTGTTTTCTTTTGGTATTGTACTTTGAGCTTTCTTGTACTTGTACCTTGTTATAAGATTTTTTAAACATGCATGTGGGAATGGTTGGGGTTTATTTCTATACACTTCCCCTTTTTCCTTTTTGGTGGTTGACATGTCCTATTTCCCGATCTTTGAAAATAAAAAGTGTAATGCCTCCCATATTTGTGAAAAACTCATACCCTTTGTGCTAGTTGCCACCCCGGGGCCTACTGGAGGCGGGACTCAGGGGTCATTATCTCCCTTCTCCATTGCCAGCTTAGGAGGGGCATCTTTGGTGGGAGGGGGTCGTGACACATTCAATTCTACTTTTCTTCCTGTAACCATTTACGTGGTAAATGGGTATAGTAAGAGAAGGAAAATTGAATTATGAATTATTATATTAGAGAGATGGTGTTAGATGAGAGCATCATGGGGATGCCAAATCAGAAGTTCAGATCAGATACTTTGCAAAGTAGTAGTTAACCAACAGTAGTAAGGAATACTTAGTTTTTTTATTAAATTTGAGAGTTATGGATAACCAATATTCTTCCAACAATCTACATTAGTAGAAACAAAAACCTAAATGACCAAAATATAGAATATAAATGATATATTCCACGATAGTTTAGGTCTATAGTTTTTTGAAACATGGAAATATAAAGAAATATTTCATAAGAGTCTCTCATTAAGTTATTCTTTACTATAAATAGAAATCATTTCTAAAACCATTCATCATTACAAAAGGATATGAATCATTACAAAGGATTATCATAGATTCTCAATAAGTATAAAAAAGAGAGATATCAAGGATCATATAAGGATAATATAAGTAGTAGGAATTTACCTTTATCATATATGTGTGCAATCATCCATCAAGTATACTACCCATTCATTTATAAACACATCTATATAATCTTGTGAATCTGAGTTTTTTCAACTATCATCATAGTATGGAAAAAAATAAATACACAAAGGATTAAATAATACTTTAAATTAACAAGTAATTATTTTTGAAAATACCTATTCAGGAATTCTAGTTTCTTGATTAAATATGATCTCCTTCATAAATTTATCAACATAATAACCACATTAGTTTCCGTTTGTTTTTTTTAAACACTGTAGAAACATTGTGAAAAATAATTAATTAATTTTGATATGTGTTTTGATAGTGAAATATAATTATATATACCCTCATACTTGTCTAGTTGAAGATCTTTTCATCGTTCTTATCCTTAGGCAAGGGATCCATTCCATGAAGTAGACGATATTGATGCATCCCTCTATCATAACATAATCCTCAATAAAATATAAAATAAATTATATAACTAGATGTTTAGTTCTAAAATTATGGATCTAGTGTATTAGAAATTGAAAAACACCATCATGCATGATCGGTTTTTTGGATATGCATTCATTGAATCCAGAAAATAAATATTTGGAGTATCCAAATTGACCGTAATGAGCATCCAATGATTCCTAAACTCACCAAAAGGAATAATTAATGAATGATATAAAAATACTGATTATATGATTAAATTTTAGTGTTTTACCCCTGTATCATTGGTATTAAAAAAAATTCACCTCTACTTTTTTTTCAAACTGTTTGAGTAGGTATGATATTATTTCACCCACATTTGTTGGAATTTTTTTTTCAAGAGGTTATGTGAGGACTAACGAGTCTAAATTTTTTTTCAAGGAAAAATACCTTAATTTTTTTTTCATATATATGTCTACAAAAAATTTGAAATGTTTTTAGTCATATTTATCATAGTATTTTAGCTTTGGTAAAATCAAATCATGAAAACATTCCTCATTTATACATTTCCAACTAAGGTGACTAGCCATTCATAATTGAGTATTTCATTTACATTTTCAGCACTAATGTAATATGATTCTTCCCCAACGTACGTATTTTTTTTCAAAATAAAAGGTGTGAGTATTTCCATCTATCAACTTTGTATCCACATGAGCATGTAATGATATTAAATGATGATATAGGACGGGTGGGGTGATGGTGCTCCCAGTATATCTTTTTGATCGGTTGGTCATTCCTTGAAATCTATTTGAGATGATATTTCGTTTCACTCCCTTCCCATTTTCATTTTTAATAACATTCATCGGTTCAGAATATTTTTCAATAAATGTAAAAATTTCAACTTGAAAAATAAATTGGAAATGAATACCTCTTTGTTGGCTTGTTTTTTACAAGAATTTACGGTCATGCGATGAATGTTCCAATAGCTTGTTCGACCGTATGAATGTCATCATGGTCATTTGGAACATGTATCTCAACATTCAGCACATGAGCAACGTTAATCAACACTCTTACATAACCTATTGGAAGTGTTCTATTGTGAAGCATGTCGTTCTGCATATTGAACATCATAACCCTTTCTACAAGGTGATGGGTTGGAGTTGATTGATATAAATCATAGTCATTTTCACAATGTAGGATATTAGTGTAGAAAATGTATCAGTTTTTATGTGATTCAAATTTCATAGAAACAATTATTATAATATCGATTACCTCATCTAATTTGGGATTTTAGTGGTATAGATCACCTCCAAACTAGTTGGGATGGGGCATGATCTTCAATCATGGGTTGTTCTTGAGTTGTTTCTTCTCTTTCCAACACTGCATCAAACGTTCTATCATCTCTCTCTGGTATTGTAATTTTTTCTGAAACATAGATAATGTTTCTCTGATATTTTTCATTTACTTAGTTTGATTGTCCGCTTGTTTTCCTTTTTGAAAATATGTTCTGGGTGTCACAACAAAACCTCCACCTCTAATATGGCCATACTGTTCTGGCTACTTCAGTGCTGCTTAAAGTATTTCTGCATCTGGTATTGGTGTTGTTTATTCCTATGACTATGACAGATAGAAAATATAGTAAAATAAGTAAACATTTTTATGTAATTGTGATTTAAAGAAAGCAAATATATTATATCATACATAAGCTTGTTTCCGTCACTTTTTATGTGTTTTCATCTATTAGTATCCTCTATTTATTTACACGAGCCTCCTTCCATTACACATAGCGTGGGATGAATGTATATTTCAATTTTGATTCACCAATGTACATATAAATAGTAGAACATGGTTATGGTTTTTTTATTTAAAATAAAATAATTACAGTAGATATTAAATACATACCAATTTTTTTTCAAGTGAAGCATACCACGTCCTTGCTTTAGGCAGGGGTATGCTAGTTTTGTGGCCAGTTTGTGATGACCCAAAATTTTAATGAAAATTCCCCTTAACCTAATTTAATATCATATTATGTAAAATGGTTATATAAAACATATGAACTTCATTGGGTTAATGTTTTTAGATTTTAAAATACCATTTTAGTTATTATCATTGCTAATATTTCCATTGACCAGTGATCAAATGATTAGTATAAATATAAGGATTTAACAAATCCAATTGACTCTGACAAAATAAGTGATGGCATCATCCATTATAATTTCTCTATAAGAAGCCCATTTGTCAGATCTTAGAAAAGAGGTGGCATCATGGGGCTTCACTCTTGACCAATCCCAAGCCGAGCATCAACACGTTAAGTTTGAATGGAATCTCCTATGGGAGAAATTGATGTTAATTGAGATTACCACTCGATCAATGTTATTTGTTCCTCCCCAATAGTCTTTCAGCATCGCAAACCTTACCCTTAGGTCTTATATAAGTTTTATAGGGGGATATGTAACAATAACCTAGCACTATGATTTTTTGTATTAGTTTTCTATAGAATAATGAATACACATTTATTTTATTATTGATACTTTGTAAATGGTTTTTAAATAAATAAAAAGTACTTTTAAATAATATTTAATTAAGAAATATATTTTGATGAATTATTGGATTTTTTAATTATATAATAATTTAATAAAATATTATTACTGAATTAAATTTTATTAAATATAAATTATCTTATAAGTCTTATGAATACAATTGTAATTTTTATTATGGTTTGAAAGTTGTTATTGTTAAATCCCATGAATTTTTTATAAATGTAGGTGTTTATTTTGAAAGTAAAAACTTCACATATTTAGAAAATTATTTAGATAAAATGAATATTATTTTTGGAATCAGTACATCAAATTTTTTCAAAGGTTAATTTGTCATAATTTTTTAAGTCAATCGAATTATTGCCTAAAAATTAAATACTATTTAAATATATAATGTGTTTTATAACATCATAATGACTTAATTGTGATGTAATGAAATACTATAAAAGGGATATTCATTGAATATATTTTTTACCTTTAAAATCATGTGATTTTATATATTTTTAATTAATTTTACAATACCTTAGTGGACCCTCTAAGACTTATAAAACATTTTTTAATTTTAAATGATTTCTTTGAGAGTGTTACTCACCTCCACATAAGAAAGCCTAATATTCTAATAAGTTAGGCTGTTGGCATTATAAAATAATTTTTTACACTCCACTTTTTCAAAAACCATGTGATGGTTTTTGTTTTTGATTATTTTAATGTGTAGTGTCCAAAAGATAAATAATAAATAATTCCATCTATTTTCCTATATAAACCCGCCCAATCTACCACTTCTCTTCACTCAAGACCCCCGAATCACATCCCTACATAGAGCTACTCTATCTAGTTTCCTCCTAAGGTATTATAATCTCCTAAAATCCTCCCTCAATCCCATACAATGCCTTTTGGATCACACTTCCATGTAATAGATTTCATCCTATCATTTTTTTCCATGTTTCTTTTTTGTTGATATCCACTTTTATTTTTAGTTACAAATGTTAGGGTATGATTTCTAACCTCCCCAATAATTCCATCCTTATACTTGAATAATGAGAGAGCCCGTTCTCTCTCATTAATGGCTCCTATGAAAACCTGTGACCATGATGAAATTCTATATTGGATTTCTCTCTTCTCATTTACATTCAAGCAATTATTTTATATTATGACTATTTACTCCATTACATATATTGGGACATGTATATATATAACCCCCTCACTATCCATTTCACATAAATATTATTATATACCCATTTATCTCTAATCAGCCATTTTTATGAATTCTTATGTCACATCATTATGCTGTTGAAATGGCACCATGATTTTCCAGGACAACATCATTATGTAGTGAATTGCATGAACATTTATTATAAAGGGTATTCACCTTTATATACATTTACATATTGATTATATATTTTAATTTATGAATTCAACCTTCTCTTATCATGGAATAAATGATAATTTTTAACGAATCTATGTTGTATGATCTATGTTGCACAGTTATGCATTAAATGAAATGATTAAGAATAGAATGCCATGAGAGTGCTCTAATGCATTGTGTGAATATTTGTATCATGATATGTCAAGTGTAATGAGGTTTTAATAGTACTAATTCAAGTGTTATGGGGGTTTACTCATGCTCCATGTGCAATAGTCTTAGGCTAATGATAATATCATGTTCAATTTTGTTAGCACATTTCCATGTTATGGTAATCATGATATATCATGACATTATGTTCATATTTCTCTTGTACTCCATTGATATGCCTATTTCATAACATGTACTATATTTTTCATGTTATTCTTTCTTTACTCCCTTATTGGGATTTATATCTCACCCTTTTCTTATGCATTTCCTGAGGTTATCCCATTTTATGCTAAGTATGAAGGAATGTTGTGATCATGTAAAAGAAGTTTTAAATAATGATGATGTTTTTTATGTTCTAAGTTGTTATGTAATGTTTCTAATTTTCTGAGAAACTAGACCTATCGATCCTCATATTTTTCTTAAGTTCAATTTTATGTAATGAATCATTCTTATGTGTGTAATAAATATTAGGGTTGTTATTCCATTGCTTATTTTTAGCAATCAGTTGTTGTTTCATAAATAAAAAACTATCAATCAATGTGAAGAATACAAGAAACATGATACAACATTTCACCATACACAATGTACCAGAAATGTCATCTCTACAAGGAGACTGCTAAAAACATCCCACACTCCATAGGATATCAAGTGTGACAAAAGAGAAGGTGGGTGCAGCTTGATTTTCATTTCAGCATCATTAAGATGATATTTTATTAAAATTGTGTGTATTCATATATAAATCCTTCCTACAACTCTAATTTCATATTCATTGTGTGTGGAATATACTATAAATTCTCACTGCAAGGGATGATGAAGGGTAATTCAATGTTTTATTATTTTATTTTATTTTAATAAATTAAATAAATGATATCATGATTTTACTGTAATCACTTTCCACATTAGTGTCTTATGCCAAATGAAAACATGGGGCCACGACTGTAAATCAATCGGCACATGTTTCCAAGTGGTGATTCTAATATAGCTACTAAACATGTCTCTGTTGGGGTTAAATGATGGAATTTATTATTCCATCCCACCTCAAATTTGATTCCTTTTTATTTTTCCTTGAGGGATTTGTCTAACACTTTAACACTACGGTGCTCTGGTTTTTTTATTTGCGCCAATGAGGATTCATTTCCAACCATTTCCTCAATTTCAGAATCATCATTATGTTCATCCATATCACTGGTATTAGCACTAGGACCAATAGAAAAAGGTTGAGAAACCAATTGTACGTCACCACTAGGACCATCTCCAACAGGTTGAAAAACCTATTGCTCTTCTACTCTAGGACCAGCAACAGCATGTTGAGAGACCTGTTGTGCCTTGGGATTGGGTGTATCAGTATGTGCAAAAGTTATTATCTATAGAAGTGGTTTAATATTTAGTTTATATTACATAAAAGAAGCAGCGAATAGATAATAACATAAGATAACACAATTTATATTATAAAAAAATACCCTTCTTATTGAACTCTCTTTTTTTATGATGAAGAGACATGACCCCGCAATCAACTATGAAAATACTTTCATTGTGGACTTCTATGACATACAAAACACCGCCTACATTGGGACATCTATGAAATTACTATGCAGTCCCCATGAAAAGGTCATCCTTTGTTGAATTTTTATCTAACCCTTCAGTTCTTTTGGTTGATAACAGAATAATTGATCCATTTCAGTTTGTGGGATCTGAAACATAAAATACTTGTACTGCATGTGATGCCATTTAAATAGTTCATATTTCTCACCATCCATATTGAATTCAACATTCAGAAATCCGAATTCATCTATTTTAATATCACTCTTGTCATCAACCAATAAGCATTGAAAAATAGGCACTTGTAATCTCATATAATCCAACTCCCATATTTGTTTGATGATGCCAAAGTATGACATATTCACAGAAATTGGATTTCTTTCCTTAACAATAGAAGCATGCATCACTTCAGCCACAAGTGAAACCCCACTATTCTGTATGGTTCTATCTTCATCTTGTTCATTAGTATAAAATTTATAACCATTAACTACATAAGCATTGTAAGATAATAAATACACACTTGGTCCTCTGGCTAGACATCAAATTCATTCTGATATTCAACCCATATTTTCATCTGACATCATAAAAATAATGTCTTGAAACTATCCTATAAACTATCAATTATGTCTATCTGATTTGCACTATTCATCCCTAGATGGATTCAAGTGCATAATAATTTTTTTGTGGGTTTAAAAATATGTCTCAACACTAAAAAAGTTATAAAAACGAAAAGGTGGGCATGCTTCTGGTCTGTATGGTCGACTTCAATTTTTTACATACCCATTCCAAATATTCATATACTTTTCAATGGGTTACATCTATCTATAATTTATATGATAACATATTCGAATATCTCTTAGCAATTTAACCATCAAATAAACCCTCATATCCCAGAATTTTGGATGGAATAAAATTTCCAATTCACATAATATGATGATAATTTAACGATCCATTCTTTCCAATTTTTTCAAGTGTATAAATTTGATACATATAAAATTGAATAAGAAATATTGTTTTGTTAATGTATTGAGGAAATTCTTGGAAAAAATGAAACATAAAGCTATATGAAATATATCTTGCATCAAAACATGGCAGTCATGTGGTTTCAGAAACATTAACAGTAAATCTCTCATTGAAACGATGTTCATGATATTTTATGAATACCCCTCTCAAACCTTTACATGATTCAAGAAGTTACAAAACTAATATCTCTCCAGCCTAGAAAGAGTGTAAGTAGCTGGAATAAGAAATGTTAGTTTTTCTTCATTCACTAGTGCCAAATCATTTTGTATTCCCATCTTGACCATGTCCATCCTCGCCTTAATTCCATCCCTTATTTTTTTCAGTGCATTTAGAAACGTTCTAATGAAACTATCACATACAATTTTATCAATATGCATAACATCAAGAAATATTAGACATACAGAAAATTCCATTTTGGTAATTCGAAACAAAAATTATACCTTTTTCCAACCATTTTTTGTAAGGTTTTTTGAAAATGGTTTACCAAAAGTAGTGTCCACATATTTTACTTTCTGAAACAATTGATCACCTGTTAGTGGAGATAGTGTTTTATGTTCTTTTAAAATTTCATCAAATGATGTATTCTAAGATCAATACTTATGCAGTCAGGGTAGAAATATGATATGTCTTAGAAACATGATTTTTTAGGAATGTTTCAACCTAGTTGAATGTGTACCATGTTCGCAATCGAGTCACCCTTGAGTTCCATTAATTCTATATCCTAAAAAACTTTGATAAGTAGTAAATTCATTTATCATCTCATATAACAAGGCTCTCAAAGTGAGTTCTTCATTTTTTTAAGTATCATACAACATAACACTTGAATACCACAATAATTTGAAATCCCCGATCAATGGATCCAAATAAACATCAATGTCATTACTCGATTCATTTTTCCTAATATAAGCATAGATAACATGATGAATTTTTGTTTCGTACATAACCATGGTGGTATGTCATAATTTACCAACATAACCAGCCTTGTACTGTGACTACTACATTAAAAACCAAAAAGATTCACTACATATATAGATAACTCAAGACGAAGGTTTCTCAGATCATTTCATAATTCAAGATACTGATGATCAATTACCTTCCACTAAGGAGAGTCTTCTAGGTGACATATTTTCCCATCTTTAATTATGGTATATTCATTCTATGTCTATTGTCTTATAGTCTCCTCAGTTCTATATAGGCACCTAATCTTTGGAATGATTGGAATATACCATGAAAATTTTACTGGAATGGATTCATTTTTATATTATCAGGAAGAACCTTAATTTTGGAATTATTAATGAGATTTTTGGTTCTTGAGAAATTGTATACAGTCATCTGATTAGGCATATATTCTTTTAGAGATCATACACATCAAGCACAAAAATCTTTGACATCATATGTTTGGATCAGGATATCAATATCTTCAGGGAGCATGTCATTATGAAGAGCGAGTAATTCAGTAAAATGGGTGTCACTCAACTCATTTCCTGTTTTCAAATTATACAGCTTCAATATAGCTGAAAATGTTTTATATTTACTCTAACAATCCTAAAATTCCATCTTTTCACAACTCATTAACTTCTCAATTTTTTTTCCAATCATGATGTTCATCTTCAACTATCATTTTCATTTCCTCAATATGATATTAATCATCATTCACATCTGTAATCACATCCCCCATATGATCATCTTCATTATTCATACTTTTAATCATATCCGATGATCCATAAAACGCAGTGCTATCCTAGCCACCACCTACATTTTTTTCCTTATGTTTATTGCCACATGTATAACTTATATCATTTCTAGGACAAATCAATTGTTCTTTCATCTTCTCTAGACCAATTTTTCTTCAATAAAAATATCATAAAAACATATAATGGATTTTTGATGGTTCTTATGAATGATCATTTGCAAACATGTAAAAATTCATCCATTATTAAACTGATTGGAATTCATTCCATCTTCCTAATCGTTTTTAAACTGATTGGAATTAATCCATTATTTATTCATATTCAACCAATTTGATTCAGTAATATTAATATTTAGTAAAATAATTATACAAAAGATGTTCAACTTTGGTCCTCATCGAACTATAATCAGTAGAACTGGCTATGGTAAACTATAACCTTACCGCTCCTTGCTTTACTCATGACCAAAGTAGATAACACCCATCTTCCCAACCACCAGATCAATGGAACTTTCTATGAGAATCCCTTTCAATATAATGTTTTAGTATCACACATGTGACCTATATGCATTATTGTTATCTAATTTTTTAGTGTTTCTCTAGAAACATAATTTCCTGATTCATGAAATATGGTACTAAAATAATATAGGGTATGATTTTATATAATGTTCTTGTGGATGGAAGGATTCATTACATGTGTTGTTATGATTATTTTACTTGGGTATCCATAAAGTGTCCCATAGAGCCCATTAGGAAAGTGGTTTTGTAAGATTCACTAGAATTGTACTAGTAATAATGTGGTGGTTCCATTGAAATGAGTAAGGATTGGATTGAAATTAAATGGTTGAGGAACTTAATCATGGAAAAAATGGAATACCAATTATGCCAACAACCACAATGCCATACACACACACAATCGTGCCCACAATCACAACACCATACAAACCAAACAAACACAATTTCAGATTTTACAAAGATCCCTTATTCAATTCCTCTTGTAAATTTAGGCATTAACACAAAGGCATTATAATACAATGGAATAAATTACGTAGTAAATTATATGAAAATTACCAATTTATATATTCAAATGTTCAACAAGAACCAATCAACGTGCAGTTAATTTAGTTTGCAAACAACGACCACCAACATGCACGTTTTTTACAGGGGAATTTTTCCTATAAATTTCACTATATAACCAGCAATATAAAACAGTAATAACAATAAAAAAAAAGTGGAAACCAATGAGTAATAAGAGAAAACTCAATTCAAAGGTGTAATTTAGCATGTGGTAGAGGTGCATTCCTGGCGGAGGAGAGGCATACAACAAAAGATATTTCTTATTGAAAGGAAAACATATATTTATAACTCATATGTTATACCAATCCAAAGTACGTCCAATGAGATTTAAGAATGTGAAATTTCTGGTTAAACTGTTTTATTGGTCAATAGAGTGAATTCATTTTCTATATATGATATCTTCTTTCTGATTATTTATTTTTTGTGCAGCTACTATTTTCCTAGATGTCTAACTATTGAATGGGACATGTCTAGTTTTCAGGAGAAGGATCATTTTTAATTTACTCTAAAGTAGGGGTAAAAATATTCCACATTAAAATTTTCTTTTTCCCAGTGGATCATTGCTACCCCATACGGATCATGAGCACCTATCAGATTAGTGGAAAGTCAAATCATTTGTTGGTTATGATACAAACCTTGGTCGTATCATTACATTTCCAATTCTAATTGACCCATGACCATTTAAATATACGATTTGAGGGATAAGAAACTAATATATTAACAACTCCACTGGAGTTCCTATGGGGAGGGTCCTGATTGTATCATATCTAATAAATCTATTATAGATTGGACATTAGAGTAGTCACTGTTAAGGATTTCATCATTTGTATGGTAGTATTTTTTATTGAACCTAGTGCATTAAGTAGAAATCAGAAACTAATAGGTGATTAAAAAATATGTGACAAATTCAAAACCTATGGAAAAATATATATGAAATATCTTACAAAACTTTCTAAATCATAATTGGTATGGTTTCATTCATCATATAGTTACAAGTGATGTGTAATGTGTAAATGATATGCTTGGGGGGATAAATGATGCGGAGATGTGGATAGAAATGATGATGTTGTAGTGTGTTTTAATATTCATTATTTATTTTTTATTAGAATGATGTTTATGTAGGTAATTATATTTATGTCGGTTGTTTTATTCAATCATGAGGTTCAATAAGAATAGGTGTATCAAGCATCGAAGGATGTGCATCAAACACTAAAACTAGAGGTTTTGAATGTAACAAATTTATCCATAAGGGGGATATATATATATAATTTATTAATTTAAAGTGATTTTTCTTGTATTTAATGTGACATAGTGATCATTATGTAAATATGATATTGTATTTATTTTATTCAAAAATATTGATCTACTTTATTTTCCTTTTGGGGTGAGTTTGTGCTAAGGTACAATGTGATAAATGTAGATTCATTTCTATGGTGTGTATAAAGTACCTTAGAGTTTATAGATATGTTGAATATATATTGATGATTTTTGGGTTGATTATGTTTGTATAAGTATCTCATTATGTGGAATGACAAAATAGATTTTCAAGTTTATCTTAATAGAGATATGATTAATATGAAATTGTTTTTACATCGATAAATAGAGTTATCTAAAAATTACATTTTATCCTATTGTGTGGTATATAGATTACATTCATAATTTATAAATCATATGACTAGTTTCATAATGAAATTCAATTATGGGTATTGGTACTGTTCTGTAGGTATTATTTTTATTAAAATACTCATGGATGAGTTGGATGCTCTATGGGGTTGTGGGATGTTTGAAAGTAAATTTTTTATATCATGTTAAAGTAAATCATGTTATGAAGAATATGATTTTTTCATTATGGTAATGAAATAGTGGATGAGTTTACTCATAAATATAGAATTCATCTATTTTAATCCCATGTTCAAAATGATCACCGAGAGATGATAGGTGAATCTAGTTGTTGAAAATTTTCAATAACTATCTTAAAGATGTTAACCCCTTGTATATGATATTTTTACCTCATTTCAAGGAACTCATTAAGTCCATCACTCTTAATTGTTCACTCACCAAAAAAATGAATAAATAAAATGAAAAAAAATTATTTTACATGGTTTACTATGAAGGGATACATATAAGGAGAACACATCATTAATGAGTCAATTTGGAAAAAATATATTATACTCACCATCAGTGGATTAAAATTTTAGTGATAGTAATTTCATAACAATGATATTGTGAGGCACAATGAATAGACATAATGAAATGGATGATTTGAGACATAATGTAAAAAACACACAACTATGTGGCATAAAACACTACTAGGAATTTAAGATATAGCCATGGATCTATAGGCACAGTTTTATAGACCCATGGAGACAACTTATTTATAGCCACGATTTAGTATATACTACCATGGGTAAAAATTTGCACTGTATTTTTTTTCAAATCTCATCTGGCTCCTCCTTTATTCTCCCCCGATCGGTTTTTTTTCAAATTCTGTCGGGCTCCTCCTCTGCCCTCCCACGATCGTGACCCACCAAACTATGTCTCTCACGGCGGCGACCCTCCGAACCCTGGACGTCTCTCACTACGTGCAACCCTCCTTCCTTGACCCATCATGACCTCTCCTCTCCCCAATCCTCCTCCATTGACGGTGCCCCTCGCGACCCTCCAAACCCTCGACGACTCTCACGACGGAGCCCTCCTCCCCGCCACCCACTGCGCGTGACCCTCCTTCCCCAATTCATAGTGACCTCTCCTATCCCAGATCCTCCTCCACTGATGGTTCCCCTCGCGATGGTTCCCATTGCTAACACCGAACAAGGAAACCCCACTGTGAGCCGCTTCCACAGAACACGAGACACCTCACCTCCCCCGTCGACACTACTCCTAGGTGGCATCCCCACCTCCTTCGGCATGCCTCCGACATGGCCAACCCCCTCTAGGTGATCCTCCTATTCTTTTTTATGAACAATTATGTGTTCATTATTTTGTTGTCAGTGTGTAGAAGTAAACATGAATAGGTTCACATGTTATATTATGGTAAAGAGGTTTTTGAATTAGATACATTATTCTAATTATAATTGATATGTGTGGAGTGAGGGACAAGTTTTTTCGGTGAAGAACCAATTAGTATAGATTGGGAATCTACATGGTGGAGTTGTGGACAATTATAATTGGTAAAAAGTGATGGTATCAAATTTTGATGGTTAAATTGGGAATCAGGGGATCATCTTGGACGCTTATCAAGGATTTTAATTCTTATGGTTGGGAGTTTTTAATGACCCACACAATTAAAGGGTTGTAAAATTTAGAGGAAATTTGATATTTGTTGTCTGAAGAGGGGAGATTTTTGAGAATTGGGATATGAATTTGAATTTCAAGAGTTAATACATCTCTAGGATGTGTTTTTATTTGAGGCTAATGGTTATTTATAGGCTTCGTTTCCAAAACATAGGGTGGTGGCTAACCGCAAACAATTGTAGTAGTTATTGGGTATTCAATTGGGAGGAACTATGGGCCTCTTAATGGGTTTATAAAAAACTATAGCTTTTATAAGGTACCCAATGGAGGGGTACCATGTACTCGATGGGCTGGAAAGTATTGCAGACCTTTTATAAGGGCCATCAAGTACACAGTGGAGGTGGATTGGCTACCTAGTAGGGATGGGTGTTGTTTTTTAATGATAAAAAATAGTTATTCTGGATTCCACCTCTAAAAATGCCTTATGGGGTTCATCTACTTTAAATGGATAGAGGTAAATATTCCTCTTCTACCTACATTATTATTTCATATTTATAACTTTTAATATTTAATTTTTTAGGGTATGGTATGTGTCATATTTCACCAAGAATTATTGTGGCACATTAGAATGTTATGTTTCCAAGATTTATTTATCCATTAACGTGTTAGAAATACATTTGCAAATGGAAACATTGTTTTCTTTTTCTCATTATGTTAGATACTCCAATTTTTTCTTATTAATTAATTTTATCCTTGAATAAATCATTACATTGTCTCCATTAACTCATATAATGTGGTGAAATGAAATTAATCTTCCACATTCTCATCTTTAAACAAGATTTCATGTGATCATATTCTTTCTTATATTTTGATATTGTTACCCAGAAAAAACATACCAATTAATATAGTATATGTTTACTAGCATAATTATTATTTATCATGGTTGATTCCCTACATAAATATTCTCACAACAGTGTTTCTTATAGATTATATGTTAATAAAATTCTAATATTTCTTGGATTTAGGTATGATAAAACATGACCAAGATGTATCATGAAAAGATTTTGGTGTTATATTTAAAAATATAGATGTCTTAGAATCATCCCCAAGCTAAAGGTGAGATCATGGAATTTACAGATCTATCCTATAGTGATAAAATAAAATATTTAACCACTTATTATTCTTTGCTGGTTCATCATTATTAGATTTAAAATTCTCAACAGTGATAATGAAGTTACCATTGTTGAAGCTACTATGTGAGGACATGGGCCCAGTGATATTCTTCCCCCTAGGAAAATTTTAAATGTTATATCTTCCTATTTATGTATAGTTATCAAGAATAATAATTTCTTTTTCTAAAAACAATAATTAATTTCATAATTCTGAAACTGAACCTCTAAACATGTCAGAGTGAATTGATGTTCTTCAACATGATCAATTTACTATATTCATAAATATTATTGAAAGATAAAAATTATGGATACATGGTATCTACTAATTATACTAATCATGGGTTACTCTCTATTCCATGTGTCCAAAATTCAGAAACCCACGTTTCTTCTCTAATTGACTTCCACGCACCTATATCGCGTTAATCCCTTTCTCTCCCTCCCTCCCTCTTCAGCATGCGATTTACCTCAGATTCTCCTCCAACTCGGGGTTCCTCTCTTATCAACCTAGCGTTCGTTTTCTTCCTTTGCATCATACCGTTTCTTTTTCTTCACTCTCTATTCCGCACGAGGATTCCCTCAATTTCTCTCCACGCTCGCACTTTTTCTCCTTTTGACCTATGGTCCCCGCAGACCCCAAGCATCGTCTTCCTCCTAATCTTAGTTCCCATCCACTCCTCGGATTCCCACACACTATTTCTGCCGTCATACTCCAATACCATCCTTCACATCAATCCAACCTAATTACCTCTATTGACAGTGATGATGCATTATTTTTCTTGCTCAAGAATTTGTTCACATCAACACCATGTATCTATTTCCATCAGTTTCTCCTCCTTCTCTATTATCACCTCCTATCAAGATAGAGTTCCCGCCTACCCCTGTCGATATTTCCCTCCATCACCCGGTTCCACACCACTCCTCCAGGTGTTCCCATTATTATCTGTATCCTATGAGATATACCTCAGTGAAGCATTCCCTGTACTCAGCTCTGGTTTCCATTCACCATCACTGAAACTTTCTACTTTCTTGAAAAAAATATCTTACTGTTGCTTTGTAGAAATAGATGAGAGTGTAGAAATGATCCCTAAGCATAGATTCATCCAGCTCCCGATGAACCATGCATATGGTATTTTCTCTTCTATAGCATCTCGGTATCATTTTTTTCTGCTCTATAGTTTCACATTTCACTATTTTCATACTAATTTTAGAAGGTGTAATAAAATATTGTTCTTCACAAATGGTGGGTTCTCATATATTTCTAGAAAAAAATTCAGTTCTCTCAAAGATTTAGTTTTTCCAGCTACAAATGGATTTTTCAAACATCAATACAATATATCTCTTGTTTTGATTCACCAATTACTAATTTTACTTCTTTTTCTTGGTCAATATTTCCTTATCTAAAATTTCTTCCATGGTTGATCAACTTCTATGTTATTAGTCTTTTTTCTCAACACTGGAGAACTTTTCATTGTATCTCAAAAGTGTTTGATTTTCTTTGAGCATTCTTATTACTCAGATTCTAAACATTTATGTTGATGAAACATGGTTTTCTCTTCTTTCACATGTTTATTATTGTTTGAGAATTACATATTCACTTGAGCAATTAGAGAACTCAAAATGTTTTCATTTTTTTGGTTTATACGTTTATAACTCATCAGACTATATGATCAAACATTCTTTCTTATCATGTTCAACATTCTACATAGGTATAGATCCATTTTTTGTTATGATATATTCTATTTGATTAGAAATTGTGTCCTCTAGTAACCTTTTATTATTAGGAGGGATAAAAACTTGTATCGAACAAAACCAAATGAAGCTGAAACTCGATCCAAACTAATTATATACCATTAATAGAAAAAATAATTGTTATTAAATAGGAATGTACTATTTGATAGTATCATTTTAAAACATGGATCTATTTCCCCCATCCTTACAGGAAAATGATTTGACCCAAGGGGCATTGTGGTTCTTATATGTTCGGCGGTGACGTGTATAGTCACAAGAGACAGATATGTTTTATATTAGTTTTTATTTTATTTTCTTTATCGCATTGGACAGTTAGGTATTTTACTTATTTCTATAGAAAAAGTATAATTATATTCTTCAAAGGGGGGAAAATGGGGTTCTTATTGTTTCAGTCCACCGGCATTGATCTGAGGTAGGATTATATGGTTACTACTTGTCTCTAACCTAATGTATTTGGGGATTTCAATATTTCTGACTCCATATTATGTTTTCAGTAGGGTGTTGGATTACTTCGTGTTGGTTCGGGTGGATTTGGTTCTCCCAATCAAGGTAAGAATTTAATATTGTTGGTTGGTTTCTCACTGGTTATGTAGCATCCTTTATGTGCTTTAATGTTACTACTATCCTTTGTGTAGTGTGTTGATCCCAACATGATGGTTTCGAGTAGCCAAGTTAAGGATGAATCGCCTGCGTGTGCATAGGTAATAAAGTATATGTATGTGGGTTCTCTCGTTATGTGTATAGTCAACCATGGCAGTGATTATGAACGTATGAGGCTATTTGTACCCATGTATATATATATAAATGAATATGCAGGTGCGTGGAGACTGGTATATGCATATAAGCATATGTGAAAGGATCTACTTGCACATGCTCATGGCCATACGGGTGTGTGCATGGGGGCTAGGTGTCCTTTCATGTCTGTGAAGGTGCGTATACCCAGTTGGGAATAATCAACTTTTAGTTAGAATGTTATAAGAGCCAAAGTGGAAAGGTTGGTTCCACCTTGAGATAGGATCTGTCTTCTAGCCTCATTAATTAAAAATTCTTGAAATTGAATTTTTCTTTATTAATTCTGCTTAATTATATTGAATTTCGTATCTTGAATAAGTGTTATTTAATATAATTGTTTCATTTGATAAATAATGTCATGTTTTTATAATAAAACCCCTCCAAAGGAGGTGCACTATCTGCGGAAACTCACAATGATAGTTATGTTGATTTAGTTTCTTAAATAATTGCATTTGATTCGTACTGGATAATTTTTAGAATAAATTTTAAATATAATTAAAGGAATTGTGTGATAAATCAATGCCATGATTTTATAATAAAACCCCTCCAACGGAGGTACGATGTCTTCAATACCAAAGGGTAGTGATGTTTATTTGTATCATGTTTATATTTTGTTTGAGACTTTTATATTCCTCTTGATGGTGTTTGTTTTGTGGATAGTTAGTTTTTGTTTTCTTTGAATAATATAAATTGGCATATCATACTTTTTTAACTCAAATGACATTGCCCGAGTAGGCATATGCCTTGAACATGACACTTTTCTTTTCACGCATTGAATATTATAAATAAAATTTCAGTGTTTAGGAAAAGTGAATGAATATTTAAATGGTTTGTGTAGGGTTTATGGTTATTTTCTGTCATTTTGTTTCCCATTAGGTGTTGTGTCATTGGGCCACTCACTAAAACCTTCTCTGGAGATCCCTTGTTATAAGATATTAAATAGTTGATCTGTTCTATCATCTGCCGGAAAGGCGACGACCATAATGTTTCCCCACCTCCTCCTTCTCCCTTCGCTCCTGGCTGGAAGATGTCACCCCACAGATGTTGCTGGACCGGGCCAACACGCTGCGGTCACGCCGTGGTCACTTCGTGGACACACCATAGTAATTCCATTATTTCACCCTGCTCCAGCCACATCCCAGCCCCATCCACCTTCATTTCAGCCTGTTTCCACCAGCATTCCATCCCGCAACAACCCCTCTACCACCTTCGAATCAGCCCTCACCATCACCCCAACACTTGCAACCTGCCCCCTTCCACAAGCATTCCAGCCTACCCCCTCCCCCTTTTCTCCTGTCCAGACGATGCTGGCATGCGGATTTCGTTGGACCAGGACAACACACCACCGTCATGCCACGGTCACGCAGCAATCACGTTGCGGTAATGTCGTGATTTGGCCATGCTCCAGCCACATCTATCCCACACCAGCCCCCTTCCACCTTTATTTTGACCGATTCCACCAGCATTCCAGCCCGCAATATCCCCCCCACCACCTTTGAATCAGCCCACACCATCCCCCCATCACCTGCAACCAGCCCCCTTCCACCAGAATTCCATCCTCCTCCCACTCCCTTTGCTCCTGGCCAGAAGATGTTGCCCCACAGATGTCGCTGGACCGGGCCAACATGCCGCGGTAACCCCATGGTCACGCTGCAGTCACATTGCGGTCACGTCGTGGTCACATTACTATAATGCCATGATTTGGCCCTTCTCTAGCCACATCCAGCCCACACCATCCCCCTTCCACCTTCATTTCAGCCTGATGCCACCATCATTCTATCCTCCAACAGCCCCCACCCCCCCCCCCCCCACTTTCAAATCAGCCCACAACATCCCCCCAACACATGAAACCAGCTCCCTTCCACCAGCATTCTAACCTCCTCCCACTCCCTTTGCTCCTAGCAGGATGATGATTCACCGTGGATGTCACTGGACTGGGCCAACACGCCGCGGTTACGCCGCAGTCACACTGTGGTAATTTCGCGGTCACACCCCTATCACAATGCGCTCATGTCGTAGTCACATCGCGATCACGCTGGTGTCACACCACGTTCACTCCACAATAATGTCATGATTTGGCCATGCTTCGGCCACATCAAGCCCACACCATCCCCCTTTCACCATCATTTCATCCCACTGCCACTAGCATTCCAGCCCGCAACAGCCCCTACCACCATCGAATTAGCCCGCACCATCCCCCAACACCTGCAACTAGCCCCTTCCACTAGCATTCCAGCCTCCTCCTGCTCCCTTCGCTCCTGGCCAGAAGATGATTTCCCGCAGAGGTCGCTAGACCAGGCCAACACGACACGGTCAGGCCGCGGTCACGCCGTGGCCATGCCGCGGTCACGCCGCGGTCATGCCATGGTCACACTGCATTAATACTGTGATTTGGCCCTACTCCAGCCACATCCAGCCCACACCAGCCCCCTTCCACCTTCATTTCACCTTGCTACCACTAGAATTCCAGCCCGCAATATCCCCCCTTCCACCTTCGAATCAGCCAGCACCATCCACCTTAGCACCTGAAACCAGCCCCCTTCCACTAGAATTCTAGCCTCCCCCCGCTCCATTCGCTTTTAGTCAGAGGATGCTACCCCACAGATGTTTCCAGTCCGAGCCAACATGCCGTGGTCATTCCACGGTCATGCCGAAGTCACAGCGCTGTCACAACTCGGTCACGTCGCGGTAATGCCGTGATTTGGCCCTGCTCCAGCCACATCCACCCCACACCAGCCTCCTTACACCTTTATTTCAGCCCGCTTCCACCAACATTCCATCCTTCAACAGTCCCCCCTTCAGCCTTTGAATCATCCCACACCATCCCCGCAACACCTGCAAGCAGCCCCCTTCCACCAGCATTCCAGCTTCCTCCCACTCCCTTTGCTCCTGGCTGGAAGATGTTGTGCTGCAGATGTATTCGAACCGGGCCAACACACCTTGGTCACGCCGTGGTAACGCTGCGGTCATGCCGCAGTCACGCTGTGATCATGCCACGGTCACGCCGTGGTCACACCGCGATAATTCCACGTTTATGACATGATTTGGCCCTTCTCCAACCACATCCATCCCACACCAGCCCCTTCCACATTCATTTCAGCCCGCTGCCACCAGTATTCCATCCAGCAACATCCCCCCAGAATCAAGATGGTTTCCCCACAATAATTCTTGTGTAACAAGATTCTTTGGATGAATTGGTTTTGGTACTGATGTTTGAGGATATTTTTATCCAGCTTTAGATTTATGAGCCTCTTATGGTTATTTTTTGTAACCATCCTACTAGAGGGTCTAAGTTATAAGTGGTGGAAGTCTATTATTCTTACTAAGCCAGACAAAGACTATTCTTGGAAATGTTTCAAGGCATTGTTCAATTAGCATTATTTCATAATTATGTAAAGGTACTGATGGTTATAGAATTTTCGAGGAGGGGTTATCCAAGTGGGTTCCCAAGGGATGTTCGGGGGGGGTGTCGGGGGGGGGGGGGGGGGGTCTGCAGGGTAGGGGGAGGGTGCAGGTGCGATGTCTAGGAGGGGCTGTCAAGGGGGGTGTATAAGGGTTGTCTGGGGGTGTCTGTAGGGCAGGGTGCAAGTGGGGTGTCTAAGGGTTGTACGGGGTGTCAGGGGGACTTCAGGGTAGGGGGATGGTGTAGGTAGGGTGTATGGGGGGCTATCCAGGGGGTGTCTAAGGGATGTCCATGGGGGGTTGGGGGTATGTAAAGTAGGGGGAAGGGTTTAGGTGGGGTGTTTAGGGGGGCTATCCAGGGGGTGTGCAATGGCTATCCGGAGGGATGATTTGACGAGATAAATCCATGAGCAATGAGACCTAACCTCATAGAAATAATTTTGCTACTGATTTTTGGAAAGGTATTCCCAATAACAATAGGTCTGAAATCCTTTACATCCACTGTATTTTCCTTCTTCGGGATTAGGGAAATAAAATTGGAGGTGATTCCATAGGTCATTGAGGCATGGTTAAAGAACTCCCTCGTAGTGTTAAGGAGATCATCACGAACTATGTCCCAGTAGAACATAAAGAATTAATTTTTGAACACATCAGGACCATCCACACATAAGATTTATAGAAAAAACGGAACTCTTAACCTCCTTCTCATCAAGGGATGCAATAAGAGAGATTCTCGGATTGGTGTAGCATGATCCGGTTGGGTCGAATTCATGTGGAAAGCAACTGTCGTGGGTCGAGCTGACCAACCGACACCGACATGCACTGTAGCAGTGCGGACTTTGGAGTTAATAGTACTGTAGCAATTTTGACAAAGGTTTCCACCATTCACTGTAGTGACACAGACTTACATTCCCGAACAGTGATCATCTTCTTCATTTTATATCCCATTTGCGGGCTAGAGTTATGGCTGAGAAAACTCGGTAATTTTGTACTCCCGAATTAGTGATGTTCTGACTCTTCGTGGATGTAGGTTAATTCTCACAACACATAAATTTGTGTGTCCCATGTCAATTTTTTTATTTCTATATTCTTATTTTGTTTCTCTTTTCTATCGTTGCGCCTCCCGACGATTCCACAACAATTGAATCCCCAATACCTTTCCCATTCCATCTCATTCTTTTTATGATACCATTAAAAATTATGTCATCATACAAAATAGAGCCTATGATTTAGATAAGCTTAGTTAACCCATCCTCAATCAAAGGCTTAAATTTAAGCTTGGAAAGCTCACTTAGGATCTGTTACTGGATACATCACATATCACTTAAGATAAGTGCTTCTATATAAGTGGTTCAAGATTTCTTATTGAATTTTTTTATTTTGACACTTATTTGAGTGGTTTTCTTCTAGAATTGGAAGTGTAAATGTTTTTTAGAAATAGAACACCATGAATTTTTTGATACTATATATCATAAGTCGTTAGGACTCTGGCCTAACAAGTAGTCGCACACCAGTACTAAGTAGAAGTAAATGAACAAAAAATGAACAGATTTTATTTCTGTAGGTGTAAGAAGAATTATAGAGACAACAAATCATATATGGAAGCATCACTCTTCGAAATGTGATGTTAAACCCTTATCTCAAAACCCAGTGATGGATCACTTCACCAAAAATCATAGCCAATCCATATCATTGTCCTAATAATGTTGTAAACTTCAAATGATCATTGGTACCCACCAAAAATTCGAGCAAAATTACGTCTTACTAAAGATGCATCTTTAGCTGCATCTATATTGGCCAAAACCAGGAGCATCGTTGTTTCCGAAATCACCTCCTGACCATAATTCCATGAAATCATGCCACCCTTTGCTGTCAAGAAGCTAGCAAAAGTATGCATAAAACTAACTTCTTCAGGAATGGTTTTATTCCTTTCCATTCCAATGATATACTGACACTGAAACTTCATTATTTTCTTCATAGCAGTCTGCCACTCTCTTTGTCTTGCGCTTGTTGATGATAAAAAGTGTCCTTGTAAAACCTAATCTCTCTATAAAAAAGAATGGTCCAATTTGGAAGACCACTCTAGGTGTATGAAAATTCATTTTTTTCAGGAAAATTGGATCAAGATGAGCAAAAACAATTAAGGTTGTTATATATGGATCTGAAACTTCCTCCCCTGCTGAACCACCAGCCTTGAAAAAAAATGTGACAGAAACCATCAATCCCCTGAGGAGACTATTCCAGTACCATTTACAACTTCTTTTTTTGAAAATTATTCCACAGAAAAATAATACAGCTCCCACATGACAAAAAAATAAAGTAAACTAGCCCACATATACTAACCTTGGTAGCAATATATCCAAGATCTATCTTGGCTAATTGAATAAACTGAAACCAGTCTTGTGGAAAATTCAAAATGAAATTTAGCTTTCTTCCAGTAAGGAAGAAGACATTTTATCCCTCATGTCCTGAGTCCACAATAGCCTCAGGAGAATTCATGTCCATGACTGCTAGTATACCATGACTGCGAAAAAGTTTTATCAACCAGTCGGTACTTGGAAAGGCCTTGACCAAGCTCCATTGAACAATAAACATTAGTAATAACTCCATTACAAGTTCAGCAGTTGTGCAAGGGAATCAACATAGTAATGTTAGTTGTGGCATTTCACCATCATGCCACCGATATGTTGGCAACTACCTCACTTCCTCCACTTCTTCGGTATTCAAAAGATAGTGAGTCTCCTTTCGGTGCGAGGTTTTATGATCCCCTATTCATTCCCTCTTTAGGAAACCTTTTGTATCATACTTTTGCAACCTTTTGAGTTGTTCGTATCCCCAAACATTCTCTCTCAGCACTTATTTGAACACTTTTCAACATTTTGTAACAAATTCTGTACAAACTAAAACCACTAGAATTTTGTTTCCACCTTAACCACGACCTTCCTCTTCTTTTTTTGCTCACACATTTACTCAAAGAATCTATGGGTTACTCTCTTTGTCCTCCAGTTTCTTAACTATGTTCCACCTGCATCTCTAGACCTTTAATTCTCTTTATTGTGTTCTCTTCCAAATCACATAACTGGAGTGATGCATTTTTCAGAGTTTTTCACAACTGTTATTCTAGTAAAATAAATATGCAGTCATTCTGCATTGAATCAATCTTTCCCTGACCAATCCAGCATAATTCCAAAATTACTTCGTCCAATTATTTTCCTTCTACCAAAATAAAATCTTCACAAACTTGACGATCTTGTGCAGCTTGTGTTATTCTCAAGTTCAGTGCTTCATCCACCCCCACTTGGATCCACTTCCTCTTCAATATGTTCTTCAAACTCTGGACCAGACCAATTCCAACCCTCAAAATCTATATTTGTAGGACTGATCTCTACTAACACAGGAAGTTTTGACACCAATGTTGCAGCAGTTTGGTGTACAGATTTCAATAGTTGTGCATTGATTTGTGCGGGTTGTTGTGGCACAACCTCCTCTTTTCTAAGCTCTATTGTAATCTTTGTATCATTTCATACTTGTTCTTTCACACGTAATGAATGCAATTCCGGTTCAAATTGCTTCTTCATACCACATACTTGTAAGTGCAGATGCTGCTGCCACTCAATATTATTTTCCCACCTTTACACTCTAATACTCAGGCTAATAATGTAACAACCAGAGATTTTATGAGAATTATTCTTTTTAATTTCGATTATGTTTTTTGTTGTATGCAACACCAAAGGGAGATTGCACTACACGCATCCCTGACTTGGCTTTCCTTACACGCAATCACATCCTTCCTCAATGGCGTGTGTAATATGCAATACCGAGTTTCACTAAACAATGATATATTGTTATAATATTATTATGGACTAGCCATTATGAATAGTATTAACTAAATTTTTAAATATATAACATTATTATTCATCTTACACATTTTCAAGAACATGGTATGAGAAGAAAATAAAATTTTCGAGTAAAATAAGTATTTTTAAAAAAATGTTGTTTTGCCTCCTTTTGATTGCGCACACACTCTAAATCTAGTTTTAACATGTTTATAAGTTCAATTTGACAAAATAAAATTTTTCTTTGGAATCATTATATAAATTGTTTCTTTTGGATAAATTTTTCATATTCTTCTGATATCTTTCATATTTTAATTAAAAACGACTTTTTTCATTGCAATAATTTATATGGTTAAATTATAATATTGAATGGTTTTAAAGTATAAATAGAATATATTTTTACCATTTAATATATTTTATGCCATTACCATTAATTTTACATTGAATTCATAGGTAAAAACATTTCAACTTTGGCAATATATTAAATTCTAAAACCCGTTTTCTTAACATAGGGATAAATTTTAATTTAATTACTACAACTTCTGTGTTTGGAATTTTGAAAAATGGATTCCATATTTGGATTCAATGGGTCAAAATTATGTTAATAGGTTAAATTTATTTTTTTTATATCATGAATAGTAATGATGATAATTTTATTTACTTCAGTTAAAGATAAATCGGGTAATTAAGGGTAAAATTAAGATTATAAAATTACCCTAAAACATGCCAAAATTCAATTGGATGACTAAAAGTCGACCCATATCACATAATGGTATGATTATATTCATCTTATAGACTTTTAACAAAGAAAATAATTTATTTATTATTAAAACCAAAGAAAGTGGAAACATGTCACTCTCTTAAATCTTATAATTATAATAGTTTTAATTTTGTGATAAATTTCATGAGACTTCAAACATGAATAGTCTCCAAAAATATAATTAAATTATCTAAATCATGTGAATTTATTTAGAATTTTTATGGATTAAATAATTATCTTTATAGGTGACACAATAGTGATGTTGAAATTATTTTATTGATTAAATTATAAAATAAATTGTTTTAAAAAATAAAAATAAATATTATATGAACTATTTAATGTGATCCATGATATTTATAGATAAATATTACATGTTATGAATCTATTAAATAATTTTTTTCGAACATATATTTAATGTGGATTTTATTTAAATTCAAATAAATTAATTGTGTCAAAATTGACACAATTGATATTTTATAATATTAAATTGTTTAAAAATCACCAAAATATTTTAAAAATAGGAAATTAAAATTTATATGATCTAAAATTTCATTAAATATCTAATTGTTTATAATTAATAATAGATAAGTAAGTATTTATAACCATATAAAATTTATAAAATTATTACCACAAATAAAATTAAATATATTAAATAAGGATAATTCAAAATGATAAGGTTTAAAATAAAATCAAAACATGTCTAAATTTAATTGGTTGATGAGATTACAACCCGATATTATCTAATATCAAAATTTGAGTAACTTTTAATGTTTTTATGTGTGGATTAGGTTTATTATAAATTATTATTTTAAAGGTTTCCAAAAGTGACCCTCTCCTCCCTTATAAAAGGGCACCTCCTCCCTCTTCTCTTTACACAACATTGAGCCTTCAAGCTCGGCCAACCCCTGCCCATTACTCTTCTAAACTTACCTAGTAATATTTTTGAGGTTATGGTCTTCTCAAAATACCAACTCTAATCCCTTAAGAAGATGTTTAAAGGAGGCACGTCGAAGAAGAGGTAATCTCTTCTACCGATTCTTTCAAGTTTCTTTCTTCTTCAACTTCTTATTCTTTAGTTTTTTCATTGTAAAGTAATAAAATAAGTATAAATAATATAATGATATGATATTATAAATATGAAACAATCCCATTTCACCATCTATCCATACTACGGAAAATGAAATCACTGCGCGTGCGTACGTACAGAATACCGTCTCCACGACGTGGTGTAATTAGTTTTTCCACGACCACCTTACTTGGATGGGTATAATGGTGTAAAAAATAACTATATATGGTTATTATTAAATCATACTGATTCTGAGATATTATATCATTCAATCCAATTCTATTCAACAATTATGGGAATGATATCATCGCTCGTACGTAAGTACTGACTACCATCTCCACGAATGCGATGAGATTTATTTTCCATGATCAACCATTCAAGTATGATTATAATGTATATATGTAATAAATAATCATGAAAAATATTACATAATAATGATACTGGATTTATGTACATATAGTTTCATTTACTTAATTTCATTTAATTCAATAAGGAAACGAAAATAGCATTCATGCGCACGTACGACCTACCGTCTCCATGAACAGTGTATTTCATTCCATTTATCGATCTTTCATATATATTTATATACAGAATATATATTTTATATAAATAAGGTTTTACATTATGGAATAATGTAAATTAATATATGAGTTACAATATCATGAACAAAAAATCGAAACACGTACGATAAATGAAATGATATTACCCAAAACGCTGCTTTAATATGGAGTTTACAAAAGAACGGTTAATATAAAGTCATAAGTGAACCATATATGATATCATAACAATTAATATGATTCTATAATAATTCAATGACATTATTTAAATCATTATATAGGAGGTTCGGATACATACGAAGCATATCATACATAATGTAAGGGATAATTTTGCAAATCACATTTTTATCCGAGATTTCTTATATGTAAGTATTTATTGGGGTTATATTTTTCATCTGTGCCCATAAAATGTTCTTCCTAAAGTGTTTAATATTCTTCCATGCATTTTTAATGTCATTTATAAACCTCTTTTACTTTTACTTTGTATTATGGAAGGAATATTTCTTTTGTTTACCATACGTGGTACCTTTTGACTTTTCCAGCAAAAGTACGAGGAGAATGTTTTTTTTAATTACACAACATGAACGGATTTTTATGGTATCATAACTCCTAATTTTCATGAATATTACCTTACAAGATTTAATTACTATTTTAAAAAAAAATCCACTTCATTTAAAATTGAATGGCATTTTGTTAGAAGAAAATGATTTTGAAAAAGAAAGGATATTTTCCTCAAGAATTCATTTCAAGTGTTTTATCAAAACCATTTTCCATCTTAGATGACATTATTTGATATGTGTATGTTTCAAGTATAATGGCTATATTACTCAAATTGTTTCACTTTTTTTATGATTAAATAAAATCCATTTGTTTTATATGGATTTTGTTATTATGGAATGACGTTTATGAAACCCATTTTATTATTTGGGTTATTATGAATGATTTATGTTTATGTTGTGGAACACATAAGAAAGATTTCATTATGAGATATGTGTGACCTATTTCTCCCTCCAATGAATTTGGTAAAGATTTATATCTCATGATATAGACATGGATAGAACGATAAATTAATCCAATTCAGTGATACAGGACTAGAACGAGGAGTGAACTCGATTCAGAAAGGAGCTTTTTCCACTAAGATGGTCTTGGAAGTGATGCCTTGGCTACAATTGAAATCATATCAAGTTATTAATGTTTTTACATAATTACATGTTTTAATCCCATGATATTTTATAATGATTGATGTTTTTTATGACATAATCCTTAGGTACTACAATGATTTATTTCACAACTCAAGATTTTGATGTGAAAACTTTATATTCATGTTTTGAAGTTAAACTGTATATGGTTTGTTTTATTTTCACCATTCTTACCCTTACTGAGAATTTTAGCTCACCCTTTATATGTTTTCTTTTCCCCAGGATATACAGAAAGGTTTTATTTAAGAAAAAAGGGAATATCTTTATAGGAGATGTTGAAGATCTTTCACCAAGATTAGAAGATTATATTCCACGTTTCCAAAGACACAAAACTATTATGGTCCTTTGGTGTCTATTTTTTTAATTTCTTAGGTATTCCAAAAAAGTAATGTAATGTCCATGTATGTCAAGTTTGGGGTCTCTAAAAATAATTACCTTTCCTTGATATTACAAAGTGGAAACAAACTACTCCTCCAATGCACTAGTTTGCTGAAACGGTTCCTTCTCTGTCGGCTGCCCAAACTTGTCCATCAGAGTAGGTTTAAACATTTCCCATGACAAGTTCGGCATTGTACCATACCCAGACAAAAACCAGTATAGTGTGGTTCCAACCATGAAAAGTTGCGTCCAATGTAATTTTATGTTCTCTTTCATCTGAAAAAATTGAAATACCTCTCTGCATTGATGATCCCACCTTACGGATCAACTCCCATAAAATTTGGCAGCACAACTCTTTTCAGCCATTTTGTATGGATGTCAACAGCACAACAGAATTATTTTATCTTTTTTTTAAATTATCGTCCATTTACAGCACCATGAATGTTTTCCAGGGGTTTTCCCTATCTTTTTCATCCGTATACAGTGCCTGTGTCGGACGCTAACCACATCAAAATGTTCTCCCAGTAATAAACATCCTCCATTTTCTCACTCAATCACTCTGGAAATGATCCTTCCTTTTATGCTAGTTCAATATCTCTCATCTATGATGAAATGGTAGAGGAAAAAGAAGCTTTAGAATTCAGGAGTATGTGGGAATCATGTTTTGATTCTATGAAATTCTTAGGGAATGTGTTAGATATTTTAGTGGTGGTTCATTTATATTTTGGATAAAGTGACAAATTTATTTCTAAAAAAAATTCCAAGGTTTCCAATGTAGTCACCAGGAAAACCAAGTAGTTTATAATTGGGCTGGGAGACGTTAATTGACAGCACTCTTAGGAGTTTGTAGGGGTGTTTAGGTGACTATGAAGAATGTTTTTCACTAATAAGGATCACGTGTTTGACACAGGTAGACTATATTTGATTCTTTGAATGAAATGGGAAATAATTTTCATTATATTTTTTAAAAATTAGAAGCACAAATCAATGGTGTTCATGTGGGATGGCTTAGTGGTGAGATTACATGAGGAGAAAAGCAGATACAAATATCAATGGAACTAAAACAAAAATTCTGTGCATGGATTCTTCTTTTAGAGTTTTGGTTTTGGAAAATTATATTGAAAAGTTTTGTTACCATGAAAAAACATCCTTGGGAAGAAAACCAGTAGAAAATGGAATACTTTATTTTTGAATTTCATTACATATTTTATGAACCAAGATAGTTACCACCTAAGTTAGAGATAATATTATTACTTTATTTCATGATGCAACACCAACTAATATATATGAACATATAAGCTAGATCCTTCTTTGAAGGAGGAGGATAAAAAAAATTATCTGGAAGGGGGGATACTGGTGGGGGGTGCAGGTGGGGTGTCTAGGAGGGTTGTCTAGGGGTGCTGCAGGGCATGGGGAGGGTGTAGGTTCGGTGGAAGGGGGTGTCTAGTTGGGGGGTGGGGTGTAGGGGGGAGGTTGTAGGTGCAGGGCAATGGGGGGGTCCAGAAGGGGGGACCTGACTGGGGGAGATACTGGTGGGGGGGGGGGGGGGTCTGCAGGGCAGTCGGGATGGTGCAAGGGGTTTCCAGGTGGGGGGGACCAGGCTGGGGGGGGGGTCTCCAAGGGGGGTGGGGGATGATGTCTTACATCAATGTCCATCTGTCGAGTGATTTGTCAAATTCTTAGATATACACTAATGGCACTAGTGTTATCATACATGATCAGAACATGTGTATGAGTGAAACCATTATCTATCCCTTTGTAAATAGCCTAGTATTCTAGTGAGTTCTTTTTCAATAGAGAGGATTGCTCTCAGTTCTCTGGCCCTTTGTAGAGACTCTTCAACACACCCCTTGGTTATCCAATACCAATTCGACAACTCCTTTGCCAATCTAAAAGAGACAGGTAACTGGGTAGTTTTTCCACACCCAAGCTGTAAATAGTTATTGAACAGTCTGGAAAAATCACCCTCATAGATCAACCAAGCCATCTGTTTCTACATTTCTAGAAATATTTGATGCACCTGGGGGGGGGGGGGGGTGCAGGGGGGGTTATCTTGTCCGGTGTCTATCCGGGGGGGGGGGGGGGGGGGGTTAATGGAGGGGTGTTTAGGGGGGGTGTCCAATGGGTGTCTAGGGGGAGGGGGTGTCTGGTGGGGGTGCAAGGGGCTATCTAGGGGGCATGGGGGCTATCCAGTGTGGTGCAAGGGTACATTGGGGTTCAGGGGGAATGGGGGTGTTCGAGGGGGCTTTCCAGGGGGCATGGGGGTCCAGTGGGGGTTCCAGGGGGCTGTCCAGGGGTGCACGGGGGGTCTGCTTGTCCAGGGTCTATCTGGGGGGGGGGGGGCAGGGGGGTGTCTAGGGGGTGGATGAGTTCAGTGGGGGTTTAAGGGGGATGTCCATGGAAGGGGCATGGGGGTTGTCCATTGGGGTACAGGGGGGAATGGGGGTCCATGGGGTATGGGGGTGTTCAAGGGGGCTATCCAGGGGGTGCAAGGGGTGAAAGAGGGCTGTCAAGGGGGGTGTCAGGGGGTGATCAAGGGGGATGTTTAGGGGGAATGGGGTCCAGTGGGGGTGCAAGGGGACTGTCCAAGGGGGGCTTGGGGTGTGGGGGGATGTTCAAGGGGGTTCAGGGGGGCAGTCCAGGTAGTGCATGGTGGTGCGAGGGGGGTGATGTTCAATGTGGTGCAGGGGCCTGTCCAGGCAGCGCATGGGGGTGTAGGGGGTGTGTTCAGGGGGGGGGGGTGGTTTTTTATGAAATGGGAAGGCCTACAGGCACAGTTTCAAACCATGGATGTAGGTCTATTTCCACAGATTTAAACCGTGGCTAAAACCATATATCCACGGTTTTGAATGGTGGAAATTGGACCTGTACGACTTAATGTTCTGCCATAGTTTCAAACCGTGGATATAGTCTTTTGTCCACGGTTTTAAACCATGGATGTAGACCTTTATCCACTGTTTGAACCGTGGCTATAGCTCTTTCTCTATATCCAGACCAATACCAGCCACGGTCCGTTGAACCGTGGATATAACCTATAGCCACGGTTTTTGGGCTTATAGCCATGGTTTAAAACCATGGCTATATCCAAATTTCTGGTAGTGAAACCGATGAAAAAAATTTAAACATGGACGTTCGTCGGGTGGGTAGGGCGCGCCGGAGAAGGGCTTGGCAGAGCAGGTCAGGTGGACAAGGGGGTTGCACCATGAGGATGAGGAGAAAGAGGAGGAAGGGGAGGATGAGGAGGAGAAGGTAGTGACATTGGTGTAGGAGGATGATTTGGCAGCCATAGAGGAGGAGAAGGATACGGCGTAGGAGGAGGAGGGGTTGCAGCAGAGGAGGGCTTGACAGTGTTAGGGCCAGCTTCCACGTAGTCTTGAATGGGTGCAAGGGAGGATGGGTTTGTTATGAATCTTTTATAAAACCAACTTGAACCTTTATCTGTGCTAGTTAAAAGCACTCATAATAGTATGATCTATTAGTGCTAAAATTGTAGCACTGATAAATGTATAATTTTAATAATTTATTTATATTATTATATAATTATTTTAAATTATACATAGAATAAATAATTATTTATTTATTAGTAATTATTACTATAAATAATTAAATATTTCTTTATATATATAAAATTATAATTTAAGTAGTTATAAAAGTATAAGCAATATAATTATTATATTTATAATCATATAAATATATAAAATAAATTTATTAATTATATATATTTAAAAAATTATAGATATATATAACTATATTTTTTATAAGTTTTTAAATATTTATATGAAATATATATATATATTTATAAATATATTTATAAATAAATATATATTTCTTTATTTAAATAATTATAAAATAATAACAAATTTATATATCTAATATTTATAATTTTTTAACATATAAAATTTATAGATTTAATATAATTTTAAAATTATTAAAATATATCTATATTTATTTACAATTATAAATAATATTTCTATTTATTTATCAATATTTGTATAAATATTTATAAATATATTTATAGATATATATTTATTTAATTATGTATATCATATTATATATGAAATAATAAATATATTTTTTATAATTAATTATTATTTAAATAAATATGAATTTATTTTTATTAATTTATAAAAATTTGTATATATATATATAATTATATATTTATAAGTTATAAGTAGTACAATAAATATATTTTGTATAATTTTATAATTATTTACATATATATATATTTATAATTATGACTATAATTAATAATTATTTATAATTATTTGTATATAATTTTTAATATATATATATATTAAAAAAATTATGAAATTATATGTATAAAATTATTATATATGTACAGATATAATTATAATTAAAAATGTATTTGAAAATTATTTAAATATATCATTAAAGTTGTAATAAATTATATTTATTATTTAAATATATTTATTTTAGTTTTATAATACATTTTTTAGAATATATACAGTTCAAACAAGTAACATTATGAATTAATCAATATACCACATCAATGGACGACATAGTGTAATTTATAAATGAACATTCATGCATGATACCCACCATATACGCATGATCAGAATATTCATTGAAAAAATTCATTAGAAAACACATATATATTCAAAAAATTTAATTCATAAATATATATATTAAAAAGTATTATATATTTATAAATAAAAGAAATATATTAAATATATTAAATATGACAAATATACTGAATTAATCAAATAAATCTATAAAATAAAATAAATTCATCTAACAAATCTAATAAATATAAATCTTATAAATCATTAATAAATCTAATAAATCTAATAAATCTAGTAAATATTATAATTCTAATTAATTAACTAAATATAATAATTATAATTCTAAAAAATATAATATTAATTTAATGTAATTTATTATAATATTACAATTATTTAATTATATATATATATATATATATATATATTTTATTATAATCTTAGAATATATTTTTTCAATTAATACAATATATATATAGATTTGAATTATTAAAAAAATTAATTATAAACATGCTTTTCTATTTAATGTATACAAATAAACAATATTTTTTAATATAAATATAACAATTTTATATAAATTAATAATATTTTTTATTAAAATACTTTTATCAAATCTAATAATAGCACTGATAAATGTACCCTTTATCAGTACTATAAAAAGCATTGATAAATGTCCACCACTTTTTCATCGATTTCTACTTAGCACTGCTAAAAAGAAGTGCTTCCCCTGTCCTATTTTTTTGTAGGGATTAGAGGTCATGATTAATATTTTCTTTGTAGAATTGAATTTCTAACCCCGTATGGGAGTTCATATTTTTCGATTCATGATCATTTTTTCAAGAAATAATACCTTATCCAATGTGCACCACCCTTATTGATGTCAACGTTAGGGGTGCATAGTTACATTGTATTCAATGAAACCATTCCCTAATAGCTTAATAAATCTACTCATGTGTGGTCAATGCATTAAATACACAAACTATAGATGTATTTAGTAGAATCTAAATGTACACATTCTCAATTAGTTAGTAGTCATAATTTTAATACAATAAATTATAATTTAAATTAAATACATGTTGTTCTTGGTTGACACCTGCGATTGGTAGGCAATGAAAAAGAAACGACACAATATACCAGGTCAACATGTTTTATGACATAGAGAAAAGATTAGTTGTGATATTGAATGGTGGAAAATATTGTTTTTTGTCTATTTAGCCCTATAAAAATACTAGCTAATATCAATACACCCCTTTCCTCTAAAAAATACAGAGCATATATATGTTATATATCTTCCCCCAATATTATTTTTCAACATATAGAGGTTTACCCTCTAGGGAACCCAAAAAATCATAAATCCCCTGTTCTCACAATGCCTTCCTTTTTCCTCAAAATGATTGAATCATCACATACCTTCAATGGATACATGTAACGAGTGAAAATAGATCCCAGAGAAAACAATTGTTTCTAATGTTCATGCTTCTATATTAGGCACTATGCACTATAGGAAACCCCATCTGAAGGGTAATATTCTTTAATATCTATAATCTTAGAAAACATCACTATTGAACTATTCATGTAAATGTGGTTAAATGGCATACCTTGTGTACATGTTCTATATAATAATTTTATAATTGATTTTTTTTTTGTGTTTTCATTTACACATTCCATATCCAAACTCTAAAATTGGATTTTAATAAGATTAATATTACATATTCATATATTATATAAAATTTAAAAAGTAGAATATTATATCATACTATTTTAACCTTAAAAATATTCCAATTATAACCATATTCCACAAATTTAATTATTTTCCAGTTAATTTTACTAATATTTAGTTGTTTTTAATTATATAATCGAAATAGAAAAATATTCTATTTAAATTTTAAATTTTATGTTTTTTATACTGTTGAGTTTCCATTACACTAAAGGAATCATGCTGTATAATGGTATATCTTATAGGATGTTTGAGGGTCATTATAATAAAATGTTATAATATAATAATAATGGACCAATAAATTTAACATGCTATGTTGAGGTTACAAAGAAAGTATATAATTTCAACTTATTTTAGAAATAAAAATATGTGGGTTCCACAAAATATTTAAGTTTCATAGTAATGATTACATGAACATTCCACACTCTATTATATGCTACTCAATTACCTTGTAGAGAGGTATCCTTCTAGCTCCCCTACAATGTAAATGTAATACATGATTATGTATAAGATTCAAGTACCCATAAGTAAAGTTCACTCTGTGGCTTCAATGTCTCATTCCAAAGTGTTTTTAACATATTTTATAAAATCTCCAATATGGAATATTTGAACAAAATTTCCCAAAATGGATAGGATAGACTAAAACTAAAAATGAGATTCTACTATCTACTGAAATTGAGATGGTATCATCCACTATTTTTCATGAAATTAATCTAGATATGGAAGAAAATACAGATTGAAGGAAATATTCTTGAAATAGGGGTTTTCAAGATGATATACCCCTGAGAATCCCCATCCACAATCAAATATATGTAGAATCCATCTAGAAGAAGGAAATACTTTATTCTCAACATTGAATACTAAGAGAAGGAGGAAGGAGGTGTAATGATTTATTTAAGTTTATATATCTCTCTATCTATCTAGACATCACAAAATAGAAAAAAAATCCCTACTAATGGATTTAAAATAATTTTTTTTTATTTTATTTATACATTTACTATAATAATTAACACTGATTTATATTCATTGTTTTTTCAATATTTCTTCATTTCATGGTGATCCCTAACTCCATGGTTAATACTAATTCACTATAGTGACTATTCACATTGGGAGATTAGTGAAGTATTCAAATCCACATGCTTTAATTTGGTAATTTTTTATTCTTATAGTTGATATATGAAAGGGATAGAGGAAATTATGTCGATGATGATCCTATAATATTTCAATTTATTTTTATATTATTATATATATAAAATCATATATACCTCCCTTTATATAGTGTATGGTTCATATTATTGGAGTTGTGTGGATTGATTGATGAACAATATACAACTAGAGTTGGGTGTTATGATAGTGAATTCCTCAGATGAGTATGTTAAGTACCTTGTAACTGTGGATGAAGGGGGTGTTATACATAAAGATATTTCCCATATTATTCTATTACCACAAATTATATAGATTGTGTAAATATATAATTTAATAGGATATTATTATAATGTGTAAAAAAAATTATATAATAAAGAATCCTTTTTGATCATACACAAGACCATTCCATTTAAATTTGATTATTTTTTGTTTTCACCATCAATTTATAATTAATTATATATAAACAAAAGAAAAAAAATAAATGTATATTTATAGTTTTTCAAGATGTAGAGAAAAAATTAATATAATATAATATGGTTATGATGATCGTGAAGATATAGTCTTAGCTCCTTGAGAGATGAACTTGGTTAACCACTCTGTTTCATTATAATTTTTATATATTTTATTCGATCATGACCCTAGGATAGTCTTGTGTTGATGATCAATAGAATATAACATTAAAATTTATTCCTATCTTCATAAGAAATACTATTCTTCTATTTGGACTGAATTATTGTTTTTATCACATTGACTAGATATATTGGCTTTCTCACCATTCAGTATATGTTTTCTGACATTAAATATAATCTTCATGGTTTAATATTTAAGACCCTAAGAACTATGGACCATCATCTATAGTTTTCTATATTATTGGAACTAAGTTTACCCAATCACTTTGTATTTGTATCACTCAATCTATTGGAATGAAATCATCGAAAAGGGATAATAGATTCTTAAAATTATTCATTATCGACCTTTAGACCAAGATAAATTATAAATACCCATTACAGTTTTTGTTATTTTTTTGATCTATGATATCTTTTCTTTTTTAGTTGGTCGAATAATGTGTAGATGAAATTGGGAGGATATCAGTGATGGTGAATTCATGGATTTGTTATAAATGTTCTACGTAAAGCATGAAATTTTATCTATTCTCTCAGAAATTACATGATTTGTAATTGGTGTGAATGATGTTTAATGGATTCCAGGCAAAGACTCAGGAACTGAACACAAAACATGGAAACATTACATTCTGTGTAATGTGTACACATATTATAATAATAAATATCTTGTTTTTAATAATAATATATATATTTTTCAGCCTATGTTGTACTTGAGGATTACATAGCCTGTAATGGGATAACACACCATGTAAACTATCAAGTGTTGGTTTTATGAACGTAGTTTGGATGATATTATTATTTCATTCATACATTCATCCTTTATTTTGACATAGATGCTCTTTCTAGGTTATTTTTTGTTACTCCCCCAATCTGGATCACTTCATTCATTGATTGATCACCATTACAATTGGATTGATTCTCTTTGAGTATTCAATCCTTCCGGTTTTTCATTGGGTTTCATTCTAACTAGGATTTGGTTGTTTATTTGATATTGTGTAATGTTTTCTATCAATCCTTTTCAGTTGTGTGGAATTCCATGTATTTTAAAGTCCATTCTCCTGGTTTTTGGTCAATGTTTTCCAAATAATGATGATTCATATCATGTTAAGGAATGTGTATCTATGCATTGGCATAATTTGTTTAATTTCTTGTTATTATAGATAAATTTATTTGTGCTTTAAATTATTTTATGTAATAAATAGTTTCAAATGTTTTTGTAGTACTTTATGTTTTTTCAAAAAAGAGATTTTATTTGAAAATGGATTTTTTGGTTTTGGAAATCCGTTATCAAACCCTAAATTTAATTGGATTGGCTCTCGAGATGATTTATGAAATTATGATAATGGTTTTACAAATATTTTAGAAACATGCGCATTGGTATCCTTGGGTAAATTGGTAAGGATACACAAGTATGCATTGTTTGTATTACACCACTAAGAGGTAAACTTTTGCTATATATACTGGAACTACTTGATATCAATTAGATCAGACATTTTTTTTGTTTAGGCATTCTAGTATCTAGTATTGAATTTTCCAAAAGTCTAGAGAATATATGTTTGGTTCTCTATCATTTTTTTTACTTATCACAAGATTGACCTAATAATGGATTTTTTTCTCAAATATTTTTATATGAGGTTGCATCACATAACTTCTCATGATATGTTCATTAATGGATACATATTTACTTATATAACTCTTGATGAATGGATATGATTTCACATTTTAACACTTTTTCTTTCCTTATTTATGATTTGAAAATATGAATGGATTTCATGATAACATAATGAATAAAAAGGGAAAATGATTTGTAAATGTTTTTTAATTATTAAATATCAATTCAAAAATAATTTATTTTAAATGCATGAATAGTGGAATTCTTTATATTAGATCATATGATGAAAAAATGGTGGTGTTATACTAGAATTCTCCCCAGACACTACATATAACATCTGGAATTTTAGATGTTTTGTTACATTATTCAGGTAAAGGGATTAGTATCTTGTAGAATGATGGATTATCTTCTTGATGTTACATTTGGTTTGGGTTGGTCTGGTGTTCAATGTTGGACATGTGGGGACTTGATTTACTTGTTGGTTTAGTATTATTTGTATTAGGTTTCATGTATTTTGTGGTATATCATTTGTTTATGATTTTTAATATTGTTTCATGTCTTGTTTTCATTTTATTTATGACTAGTTTCTATTTCCCTATTTTACCCATAAAATGTGTCAGGATGGTTTAGGTGGCCTATCTGCTGACCTCAGATGGTTTTTTACAATTTGGTCTTAATGTAATAAAAATCCTAAAGCGTATTAGAACTTCTTAAGTTTTATTCTATGTCATATGTTGACCAAATTTAAGATTATCATAATTTGGATAGTATGTATCGAAATAGGGGTAGTCTAGCTCACTATCAAAACTAAAAACGAGTTACCATGGGTGGTTAGAGACTTTGACTATGTTTGGGACTAGAAGTTTTAGGTAATTTGAATAAACTATATGGAATGTTTTTTTAAATTTAAATATTTATTTGATGTAAATTTCTCTATTGTTTCATTAAATTATTAATATTTTAAATCATTATTATTTTTTCCAAAACTTGGTCCTATGATTTTGGAATTTTATCCAAACTGATTTGTTTCTTCCACGGTTAGAAAATGAATTCAGGAATATATCATCCAATTCCGATATAGGAATCTATGATACTACTCACACATGTGAATCCTACATTTGAACCTTGTTTTCTAGAAGCTGTCATGCTCACTTTTTAGACTATGTGTCTTGTGGGTGTCTAGAACCACGAATGTTTGGTTGATCAAGAATGAAAAATTACTAACAAGAATCCACCAATTATTCATGGTGAAAAAGGAACCTAGAAATATAAGGAGCATATTGACTAGATATAGGGTATCATTAACATCTTTAAATCACATGAGGACTATATTTTGTTTCATTCAACATATATTCTTGAGTGACTGAGAAGAATATGGTTGGGCTCTATAGTGAATGTTATGTTTCATAATTATCTTACATAGTCTTACTTCAAGAAAATATTTAACTATAAATTTTTAAAAATACATTGTGTGTGGAAATTACCTAGATGTTTCCATAATTATAGTAGGGTCCATTATGGGGTATTCTACCCATTTTTCTCTGTTAATGGATCTTAAAACAGTGTTTCTCACTAATGATTACAATAATTCATGGAGGATTCAGTTAGTACTGAGGCCCAGTATTTAGATGATGTTGATACTCATGATCTTTATAATACTTGTAGATTTAGTTTAAAATTAATCTTTACATGAGCTAGAGATAACATGGAATATAGGATTCTGTAGAGATTTAGTATGTTTAGTGGCTATTCAGCGTGTATCTTCTATATAGAAAAAATGCCAATGAGTGGTCAATATTCCTCCAGACGGATCATAGGGGTGATGATAGGGTAAAAAAAGGTTCTATACTACTAATTAGAAGGAGATTCCATACCAACCCAATCAATGTGGAGTTTCTTATACATTTTCATCTTTGTGGATGATATGGACATGTATAGAACCTTTTTAAAAATATGTATTCAGGTAATAGGGCATGATGCACTTTTTACCAAGGGGTTTTAGGTTCATATAGATGATTCCAAGGGTGGGGGTCAAATCATCTGACCAAGAGATATTTTTATGTGTAAAATAAAAGATGAATTTATATATAACATTATTTACCAACAAAATAAGAAACAATATCATCTACTATTTGAGTTACGATATCTATCTCATCTTCTATGGTGGTATATTTATCTGATATGGTTGATACTATTTCATTTAAATTTTCAAAAATAGTTGTTGTATTTGAATTTAATTTCGAATATATTCTATTTTTGTTGGATCATTCCATAACTTTGGGAAAGCATTGTGAATAATGTTTCAGATGTCCTGTGTGTCGGGTGATGGTATCCAAATTTTAGGTGGAGTGGGACTTCATAGTTTTTGATCTTGAAATCATCATCTTGATTTTCATAATTGATTAAAGGATCATTGTAAAGAACCAGATTGATTGTTATCTTCATTGAGTTCATTTCTTATCTATTGATGGCGTCAATCATGTTTTCCATTGTGAGTGGGCCTCCAACTCGGGAAGGACATGTCATGTTATTCTATATTCTAGGGTAATATCATTCCAATTATCCTAGATGTTTCATTATACATTTCAACCTCTCTTGGTTGGATGAAATCTTATAATTTTACACGAGTACCCTAAATAAATTCTAGATTATTTTTTTGGTTTTCCTCCATAGAGAGATTTCTATTTTTCAATTGACTGTCTCCCTGGTATGAATACCGTTTCTATAACATCTTACAATATAGAACATGCTATGTTGGTGGAACTTCACAACCGGCTTAGGGACTATGAGGCTAAATGATTTATTCTTACACATATGTCAGCAAGGGATTTTCCTATATTCTTTTCTATGAAGTTATATGTGATACTTAGATATTTTACTAATTATGAAATGTTTAATCGGGTGGATATAAAGAAAAATTTACCTTCTCTAAGGATTTGTGACCTCAATGATCACTTTTGAGGGGATGTTTCATTTTCTAATATTGAATTGAGGTTGAGTTATGAAAAGATGATTTTTTGAGAAGTGGAAATACTTAATATATCAATTTAGAGTGGATATAGGAATTTTTAGTTTCTTTTTCTGCCATTCATTTTCAATAATTATCCTAGGGTGATTATGAGTTTTATGATCGATATCTTCTATCAGTTCTTGGACTCTTATTTTCTTGTGTTTTTTTATTATATTTTAGTTTACTCTATGTCAAAGGAGGTGTACCTATAGAATTTGGATATCATTCACTGACTCTTGAAAGAACACTGTTTTTTTGGAATGATTTCTAGGAGTGATTTTTGGATTTGAGAGTTGATGTTTCCAGGGATTGTGAAATCTAAGAGGGGAATCTTAGTAGATACTGGAAGGATACAAAAAGTTATATCGAAGGATCTCCTAGAAACGTGTTTTATATTAATTATTTCTTATGTTTTGGTGATTACTATAGATGGTTTGTTCTAGACATCTCAAATTGTTATTATTGAAATAAAACATTAAACCATACAAGTTTAATGATTAAATGAAACTAATAGTATCATATATCTTTTAAGGAGTTTAATTATTAGTTCAATTTTTCACCATTTTGGATTCTTCTAGATTCAAGGTTGGGTTATGATGTTTTTAAGATGATTTGGGTAAGGATTTGGTATGTGTCTTGTGGAAAAAATAAGTGGTTCTATCTTACGACTCTAGCTAGTTACATCCTAATAAGAATAAATATTATACCTATAATCTTCAATTGGAACCTATTATACATTGAATAAAAACATGGTATCACTATCTCTTTGGGGAGGGGTATGGTATATTTTTATAAAAAGAGACAGAAATATATTTTTACTCATAGGGTTATGAATATAATATATAGAAAATGGGTGGATTATCTTTAGAACTTTTATTTTGATATTTCTTATAAATATACGAAAGGAAAAATGGATGCTAATTCATTTAGAGGAAATTAATAACAAACTTTTTGAGGGAATTAGTTATAGAGTGGACACAAATGAATTTTGTTTCCGAGTTAAGCATGGAAGTAAGGGAGGTTGGTAGTTAGGTGTTCTTGGATTCTCTTAAATTTGAAAAATATTTTGATGTGTGAGTTCAGCTATATAAGGAAGTAGATACCATGTGACCATTCATTAGTGAAATACATTATGGTTGGGATATCTTTGGTGAGTGGTCTCGATCTCTTAGTTAAGATTTTTTCTTCTATAGTTGGTTGGTTGTCGAATTTTTCCTTTATAAAGTAGTTGTTATTAAGTGCAAATAGTTGTTGTTTGTCCATGAGCCCAAGGAATACCATGATGTATCCTGACCTAAGGAATCAGTATTAGGATCAAGGGATGAAATGGTCAAAAAAGGAGTTTATTTCATGGTGGATTACTTTTCATAGAATTAAGGCTAATCAATAGAGACCTACATCGATGATTTATCCCATACACATTAAATTATAGACTAGGGATGAAATCTCCATTATTTTTTTGGTGTTTTCCATGGAATCATATTAGAAAGGATCTTATATGGGAATTTATTGACTAAATCAAAGAATTGTCACATTTCATACCTATTAAGAATATGATAAATGTGGGAAATCAGGGGTACTTTAATGATTGATAGATTATGAGACATTGTGGGGTTCCTTTTTAGTTTTTTCTAACAAGGACATGAGGTTCACATATATGTATTTGAATGGTTTGTAGGAAGTTATGGGTTCCCAAATTAAATTATTCATATATTATCATAATTAGAAATATGCACATATATGGATGGTTTTCCATGTTAAAGAAGATATGCTCTGGGATTGAGTGATCAATTTTAAAGGATCTTGGAAAAATTATTTTCTATTGGTTGATTTTTGGCTATTGAAATAGTTAGCAGGCATTGATAAAGATTCCTCTCATCGAGGATTTGTGTGAGAATCCATATAGATTTCCCTTATATTATGAGGATTTAGGAGAGTAGTCAATGGGTGGGTAATGTGTTGTTTATGAGATAAAGGAAATGGTGTAGATGATCTAGATACATTTGACAGTGGAACCGAGCCATCAGAAACCCTATGTAGACTAACATCATTAGACATTTGAGATTTTGGATTAAGATAATGGCTTTATTATTGGTCCATCATTATGTAGAAATTTTTTGGTTGGGTATGCGGGGTAATATGGAAAAGGTTGTTGTGTTCCTCTTAGAAATCATTGGGAAACTGTGGAGTGTGGAATATCGATTGCACATTCCATTAGGTTTGAAAACTATCAACAACTTGATTCATGATTCATAGTTTATGAGATATATTTAGGATCCAAACAATGTAATTATATGGAAGTATGTTGATCATAATCCCAATAACACATTGTTTAAGTAGCCCGTTTAGATTATGGATTTCTATGATATGGTACATCATGGTAAAATGATCCTCCAGGTATGGGTACTATTGTAGTTATGATAATATATCCAAAGGATATGGGATTAAGAGTTGTTCATGAGGCATAATTTACCTTTTCTCTTGGTATATCTAGGATGTAAAAGGACTATAAGGGATAAAAGTATATATTGTGGGGATATTTTAATTCTATGTTAATTTAATTTTTGGTATTTTTAATCATTTTTTTCAATTTATTTTGTTGAGTAATGACGAGAAAGAATTTGGAGGAAAAATTTAATGATAAAATAAAGAATTTGATAGACATTTATGCATAAAACATGTGGTATTTGTTATTCATTAAGAATTTACATAAAGTGTACTTGTAGTGCACAACATGTAATGGCCACTTGAAAGAACCTGTGAACTGGATATACAGAGTGATAATATTACAAACCAGGTAAAGGGTTTATTTCAACTAAAGTGTACACACAATTTAATTACAAATTTATTTTTTTAATAAAAATATATGGGTTTTTTAGTTTATGTGGGACATGCCGAATATATTATGTGTTTTTTAGTGTATGATGGAGTTGGGGAATAAAAGATGTGTTATTGGATGACACTCCATGTAAACAAATATGGGAATAATTTATGAAAACATTTTGTATGAAATTATTAATTCATTCGTAAAATATTCACTTCTCCTGTCACCACCCGCCCTCGGGGTCCGTGCCGTGACTACCCCAAGCCCGCCTTCCATAGGCCAGGGGCTGGCGACTAGCACCAAGGCGTAAATCCCGGTAAAAAGGGAAGGCATTGCCTTTGAAAAGTAAACAAACACCACAGAGTAAGCAAGCGGAAAGTAAACACTAAACAGAAGCAGAGTACAACTGAAAGTGTGGAAAAGTAAATGGGCCAGTATACAAACCCAAACTGAAAGTAAAGTACAACTCGAAAGGGAAAACAGCAACTGAAAAGTAAAAGCCGCTACACCGAGCTATCCACTGGAAATCCCACCTGAAGGGTGGGTACAGATAGCTCCTCTGCTCCACGGGTCCCGCCGTCCGCTCCGTGCACGTCCCGCCCAGTGGTCCACCTCCGGGTACCGTCCCGCTCTGCAAGCCTCAGCTAAGATCAACGCTGTCCGTCGTCTGCAACCAACACAACGTAGTGCGGGCAAAGCCCGTGCAGGGGTGAGTATAAGCTACTCAGTAGGGACCCCGAGACCCCTGAAGGTCTCTCAAATCCACAAAGGATAAACCACGAAGAAAGGTACAAACACGAAGTAACAACCAACACTGCTTAGGTATATGCCCATACATATACCTAAGTCGTCAAATTCAAATACTCTCCAACCTCCGAGCCCAAGTACAACTCAGTCCACACAGGAAAGTAAACGTATTCCACACAGGAAAGCAAAACGTAATCCACCCAGGATTGCACAACACAATCCACACAGGAAAGCAACAGAATCAGCTCACACTGGTATACTTCTTCAAAGGACGATAAAGATGATCTATGATCCATCTAAGTCGTCGGACCCACGAAGGATCGATAGGTAACTAACCCCCGCATAGACCCACACAGGATCGGGCCCACACAGGACCTATAGGCGCTGGTTCACACAGGACCGCTGAGCGCAAGGACCCACACAGGATCAGACCCACACAGGATCGGGCCCACACAGGACCTGTAGCACTGACCCACGTAAGATCGCTGAGTGTTGTAGTCGTCGTCGTCGAATCCACACAGGATCTCTGTACTGTCGTCGTCGCAGTCACAGTAGCAGTAGTAGCAGTAGCAGTCATAGTAACCGTCGCAGCCAGCACTAGGGTTCCCGCACACAGCAAGCTCGTTCGGAGGGTCCGCTCCACGAGCCGAGAGGCTGATACATCAACTGTCACAAAGTCCAGAGTTGATGTATCCAAAAGTTCTGTATCGTCAACAGGAACTCAACGCAACAGACGGCGCGTCGATCGGACGCCCGGTCTGAGAGTTACTGGCATTTTCGTCCCTGGGGCTCGGTTGGTTTTTAAGGAAAAAACAACCCGACCGTACTCCACCTGCGTCGAAACCTCGGGCGGAGTATGGAAAAAGATCCTTCTCACTAAGAGGAACACAACACAGCTGATGTCACGTCAATCGGACGTCCGTAGCTCAAGATATGAGCGTTTCCGCTCCGAAGGGCCGGTTGGTTTCGTGAACGAACCAACCCGGCCGAACTCAAAGTAATCCGAAACATTGAGTGCGATAAACTGAAACGACCGTCTTGATCCAAGGATCGCGTTTCCGCAGACGGTTCGTCGATCGAAGGTCCGTGGCTCAAGTTATGGACAAAAGACCGAATCTGATCCGAAACGGGGGGTCCGGGTCCGGGCCGACCCGGCGCGGCGGCCGCGGCGGCCTGGCGCCGCACGGAGGCAGCACGGGGGGCAAAGCCCCCGCTTTCTTGGAGGTGGCGGCGCGGCATAATTCCACGCCTTGTGAAAAATGGCCCCCACGTGGGGGCCGGCTTGAAGGAAACCGGGGGGCCTCCTGCCCCCCCTCAAGGAAACCGCCCCCCTCTTTATGGGGGGAGTTTTAATTGCTGGCCGGGGGATTAATTTCCCCCGGAAAAAAACCATCCGGCCGACCAGCTGGCCGGCCGGTTTTCTCCAACGGGACCGGAAAATCCAGTCCCCTCTTCGGCTTCCGACGCCGGCGGCCCGGCCGCCGGTCTCCTCATTCCGCCGCGGCCCGGAACCGGACGCGGTGTTCGTCGTCCGGTGCGGTGCGACGGCGCCGCGCCCCTCCGCCGCACCTTGATTTCTTCAATGCGGCGCGACGGCGTCGCGTTCTTGATGTTTCTTCCATGGCGCGGCGCTACGGCGTCACATAATAAGAATTGGGCGAATATCCGCGTGGTGCGACGGCACCACGCCACCTTGATTCATCCGCAAAAATAAACACCAAGAACGAAGGAGGGGGTTCGGCCGTGTTCATGCGGTCCGGCCCCCTCACATTAAAACACAACTTAAATATTCAATCCTCGCGTTAGTCATGCGAACCACGAGCAAGAATAAAATAAATTAACAATAATCAACAACCCCTACCTCGGGTATAGGTTTGAAGATTTGACAACGTCCCGCGGAAGACAACGTCGCGGAGGTCGGGCGTCGCGGTCGTCGTTCGTCAAATCCGATGACGAAGAGATACGCCCGAAGAGATACGTCGTTGGAGAAACTTCTTAAGTCGAAAAAGGGAGTCTAAGGAGGAAGCGGCGTTCCCTCTCGTTGACACGGAAGACGAAGAAGAGTGGAGCGGCGTTCTTCGTCGGAACTTGAGCGTTCTTCGTCAAGTTGAGCGTTCTTCGTCAAGTTGAAGAAGAAGGAGGAGGAGCTCTCAAAAACTCTCAAGTTGGCTAAAGAGTTCTAACCCAACAAAAAGAGAGAAGAGCTTAATTTAATCACAAACTTAACAAAGAATTTCAAAGGATTGAAATTCAAAATGGATAACTCCAAAATTAAACTCACTTATTTAATATACATGAGTTGTATAATTAAATAGAAGTTAAGTTGACAAGCCTTTAAGAGAGAGAGAGGGGAGTTAGGGAACTTGAAAAGTTTAGGGTTCGTGTGGGCCCCACAACACTTAATCCTCTCAAAGGAGGTTAATTGGGTGTGGGTCCCACCCCTAACTTCCTTTGGGAGAAGTTAACCCACAAATTTAAATAAATTTTGTATTTCACAAAATTTATTTAACTTAATCTAAAAACCCAAAAAATAACTTTCAACCCGCAACAAACACAACATCCGAAAAGGTTTCTTTAAGCGAATATCGGCGCTGCGAGTTCATCGGTGCCCTCAGATTTCAATTCCAAGCACCGGATCAAAAGTTAGGAATTCCCGCTCGTTCGTTCACTGAACGTACCCGAGCCAACTTCGGAAATTAATTCCGGGCACTCCGGGCCTCAGAATCAGGTGTCGTCTGAAACCACGCTCTTGTCAAATTCTAAAGAAAATTAAGAAAAAATTTCCCTTGAATTTTACGGGTCTTTACATTACTCTGACCTCAGGGATTTACGTCCCCGTAAAGATACATCAAAAACTAGGGAAACAAATGAGGGTACTTAGCACGCATCTGAGCCTCCCGCTCCCATGTGCTCTCCTGGAGATTCCCGTGCTGCCATCTGATGCGCACAAGAGGAATCGATCGCCCACGCAGTACCCGCTCCTGTCAATCCTCTATCTCCACCGGGACCTCCGTAAAAGTCGCCCCATCGTCAACGTCAAGCTCCCCATGATCAATGATGTGCGTCGGGTCGTGCACGTATCTACTCAGTTGAGACACGTGGAAAACGTCGTGAACCTAGTGAAACTGAGGTGGTAGAGCCAGGCGATAAGCCACCTCACCAATCTTACTGAGAATCTGGAAGGGTCCGATGAAGCGCGGAGATAACTTGCCGCCTCGGCCAAATCTCTGAATACCACGTCGAGGTGAGACCCACAAGAAGACGTGGTCGCCATCCTCGAACTCCAGTGGCCTCCGCCTCCTATCAGCGTATGACTTCTGCCGGCTCTGAGCTGTCCTCATCTGTTCCTGGATGACCTGGACCTTCTCTGTCGTGGCCTGGACCATCTCCGGTCCCACTAGTGCTGACTCCCCAGGGTCTGTCTAGCACAAAGGAGATATACAAGGTCGGCCGTACAACGCCTCGTACGGTGCCATCCCGATAGTGGAGTGGTAGCTGTTGTTGTACGCGAACTCCACTAAGGGTAGGTGGTCCTCCCAGCTACGACCAAAGTCGAGGACACATGTGCGGAGCATGTCCTCGAGAGTCTGAATGGTCCTCTCCGTCTGACCATCCGTCTGAGGGTGAAAGGCTGTGCTCAAACGTAGCTGCGTCCCGAACGCCTCCTGTAACCCCTTCCAAAGCCGGGAAGTAAAGCGAGCATCTCGATTGGAGACGATAGATGATGGAACACCGTGGAGCCGCACAATCTCCTGAACGTAGAGACGTCCCAAGCTCTCTACTGAGCCCTGCTCTCTGATGGGTAAGAAGTGTGCCGACTTGGTGAGTCGGTCAACAATCACCCAGATGGAGTCGTGACCTCTGGAAGTGCGTGGAAGTCTAGTCACGAAGTCCATAGATATGCCGTCCCACTTCCACTCCGGAACCTCCAAGGGCTGTACCAAGCCCGCCGGTACCTGATGCTCAACCTTCACCTGCTGGCAGGTGAGGCATCGAGAAACGAACTCTGCTACAACCTTCTTCATGCCCGGCCACCAGTGCTATCGTCTGAGGTCCTGGTACATCTTCGCCACTCCAGGATGTACCGCCAAAGGAGAAGTGTGAAACTCTCTCAGGACTTCCTCTCGCAAAGCGACTGGTACCATGGTACGTCCTCTGAAAAGGATGTCGTGCTCTGCTCCAAGGGAGAAACCATCAGGTGCTTGTCCTGAGGATATCTGTGTACGCTGTGTCTCACAGTCAGCGTCCCCACGCTGTGCCTCCCTAACTCACTGCAGTAGTGGAGGAGTGACTGTGAGAGACTGAAGGAAGGCTTCTCCATCACTATCCACGAAGGATATCTGCAAAGAGGCTAGCTGCTCCGTCGCCTCCTCGAGTTGCTGAATGCCCGTCCTCCTGCTGAGGGCATCGGCTACTACGTTCCCCTTCCCAGGAGTATAAACTATCTCAAAGTCATAGTCCTGGAGGAACTCAAGCCATCGCCGCTGTCTCAGGTTCAGGTCCTTCTGCAAAAAGATATACCTGAGACTCTGATGATCAGAAAACACTGTAAAGCGCTCGCCCATCAGATAGTGTCGCCATGTCTTTAGAGCGAAGACCACTGCTGCTAACTCCAGGTCATGGGTAGCGTAGTTCTGCTCATGCGGCCTCAACTGACGTGATCCATAGGCGATCACTACCCGCTCCTGCATCAGAACACATCCGAGTCCGGTCCCTGATGCATCACAGTAGACTACTTACCCTACTCCCTCCTCAGGCAACCTCAAGATAGGTGCGCTAGTCAATCTCTGTCTCAGCTCCTGGAAGCTCTGCTGACATCTGTCTGACCATACGAAGGGTTTCCCCTTCTTCGTCAAAACTGTGAGTGATGCCGCAACTCTAGAGAAGTCTGGCACGAATCTCCGATAGTATCCAGCTAGTCCCAAGAAACTCCGAACCTCAGTCACGCTCCTGGGTGGCTCCCATGCTAACACAGCCTCAATCTTCGCGGGATCCACTGCAACTCCCGCCTCAGAGATAACGTGTCCCAAGAAGTGGACCTCACGTATCCAGAACTGGCACTTCGAGAGCTTACCATAAAGCTGGTGCTCTCGGAGTGTGTCTAGTACAACTCGCAAGTGATAGGCGTGCTCCTCCTCTGTCGTAGAGTAAATCAGAATGTCGTCGATAAAGACCACGACAAATCGATCGAGGTATGGCTGAAAGACCCTGTTCATAAGAGCCATGAACACTGCTGGAGCATTGGTTACACCAAAAGGCATAACCAAGAACTCATAGTGGCCATACCGACATCTGAAGGCTGTCTTCTACACATCCTCGTCTCTGACTCTGAGCTGATGATAGCCTGACCTGAGGTCTATCTTCGAGAACCACCGTGCTCCCTTGAGCTGATCAAAGAGGTCATCAATCCTCGGCAGCGGATACTTGTTCCTCACTGTCACCTGGTTCAGGCGACGATAGTCAACACAAAGTCGCAAGCTCTCGTCCGCCTTCTTGGCGAACAATATCGGGGAAGCCCAGGGTGAAACACTGGGTCGGATGAACCCCTTGCCCTGCAAGTCCTCCAACTGTACCCGTAGCTCTTGAAGCTCGGCGGGGGCCATACGATATGCTGGAGCGGATATCGGGGCTGTCCCGGGGTACAAGTCAATATAAAAGTCTACCTCTCTGCGAGGAGGTAGTCCTGGAACGTCATCGGGAAAAACGTCTACAAACTGATCCACCACTGCAGGAAAACCAGGACTCCGCATGTCAATTGCTCCAAGGATAAGGCTATCCAACTGATGAGTGATGGGATGCCCTCTCCTCCGCGGAAGTCCATCCTGTGCTGCTAAGGCTCCCTTCTCACCGGTGAAGGTGAACCTGCTCCCGTCTGTGCGTACACATCACACCTTGCGCCTAAAACAGTCAATCTGTGCATGGACCGTAGATAGCCAATCCATGCCCAAGATGACGTCATAAGGCCTCGACGCTGCTACAAGAAGATCCCAGCCGAAGCTCTCGCCTCCTAGAGTAAGCTCACACTGCCGGCACCAGTGTGTAATCGTCGAGTCTTCTCCCGTAGGAGTCTATAGCCGTAAGGATCGAGCCAACAGCTCTGTCGGAATCTCCGAGCTCAGAACAAGGGCAGCGGCTACGAAAGAGTGACTCGCTCCTGTGTCTATAAGAACTGCAGCAAGGGTGGAATAGACACAGATGGTACCTCGAATCATCTCGGGTGCGCTGTGGTCGTAGGCCTCTGCTACCTGGAGCTGTGCCTGTCTCTGCCCGCCAGCTCCCTGTGGTCGGGGTGGACCTCCTGGTGGTGGTGGTGGCAGAGCCTCAAAGCGTCGCCCACCACCGGCTGCTCGTCCAGCTCCTCTTCCTCATCCGCCTCCTCCCTGCGGACCGCCACGGTCGACCCTCTGCCTCTGCCTCGGTGGTCCCTCAACCGTCTGTTGCTCCTCGGCACGGCGGGTCGGGCAGTCATGAGCCATGTGGCCCTGCCCGCCGCACGAGTAGCACTGTCTGCCTCTCGAAAGACTGGCTCCGCGCTGTGTGCCCCGCACTGCTGAGCCAGTGTCCTGAGGTCATCTGCCCGAAGGTCTGGTCTGCCTGGACCCATGAGTCATCCGTCGACTGCCTGCTGCAGATGACTCTGCCACGTGCCGCCCTGCGGTGGGTCGCTGTGCTGGTGTAGACTCAGCAAGGAAGCTCTCGATCAGAAGGGCCCGCTCCAGTACTCCTGTCTGAGTCGGTATGCTGAGGGAGATCAGCGATGCCCTGATCTCGTGTCTCAAACCCTGCTCGAAGGTCCGGGCCCGGAAGAATGGGTCCCGTACCATGTCGGTCAAGTAGCGCGAGAGATCAGTAAATCTCGCCGAGTACTGAGCGACCGTCATGCTGCCCTGCCGCAGCTGTAGAAGCTCCTGGATACGCACCGCACGGAGGGTGGCTGGGACGAACTCCGAGCGGAAGAGGCTCTCAAAGTCCGTCCAAAGAAGAGATACCTCATCGTGCACCTGGAGCATCAAGCTCCACCATCGTCCTGCTGCTGCGTGTAGTAGGCTCGCAGCGAGGATCACCATGAGGTCTGCTGGTGTCCTCACAAGCCTAAACACTCGTACCACTGCCTCCAGCCAGTCCTATGCTGCCTGGGGATCCGTCTCCCCGCGAAACCTGGGCGGTCGCTGGTGCTGAAACCCATGCAGTGCGCTGAGGCGACGTGCATCGTCAGCGGCTGCTGCTGAAGCAACGGGGGCTCGGCAGGTAGAGCTACCGCCGGTGCCACTGCTGACAAAGGGCCCTGCACCGAGGCCTCATCATTCGGTGGGCTGTCGTCACACTCGACTCTCGGAACCCTAGCTGGCTGCCGTCGTGGGGCCATCCTGAAAAGGAAACAGGTGCGCCACGGTCAGAACAGTATACCTGGTGAGCTGATATAAGTAATCACAAAGAAAACATTGAAACACACACGCAATCAATGTTTTCGTGCATTAAGTCGGAAATCAGAAGTCAGGGTCCTGGTGTACGGATACGTCGGCCGCCGCACCAACACTGGACTCCCTGGACTGATAACCACACTCAATACGCTAAACATTATTGCTTCACATAGAAAAGATCAGAGTTCGCGGTAGAACCGAACTGCTCTGATACCAATTTGTCACGACCCGCCCTCGGGGTCCGTGCCGTGACTACCCCAAGCCCGCCTTCCATAGGCCAGGGGCTGGCGACTAGCACCAAGGCGTAAATCCCGGTAAAAAGGGAAGGCATTGCCTTTGAAAAGTAAACAAACACCACAGAGTAAGCAAGAGGAAAGTAAACACTAAACAAAAGCAGAGTACAAATGAAAGTGTGGAAAAGTAAATGGGCCAGTATACAAACCCAAACTGAAGGTAAAGTACAACTCGAAAGGGAAAACAGCAACTGAAAAGTAAAAGCCGCTACACCGAGCTATCCACAGGAAATCCCACCTGAAGGGTGGGTACAGATAGCTCCTCTGCTCCACGGGTCCCGCCGTCCGCTCCGTGCACGTCCCGCCCAGTGGTCCACCTCCGGGTACCGTCCCGCTCTGCAAGCCTCAGCTAAGATCAACGCTGTCCGTCGTCTGCAACAACACAACGTAGTGCGGGCAAAGCCCATGCAGGGGTGAGTATAAGCTACTCAGTAGGGACCCCGAGACCCCTGAAGGTCTCTCAAATCCATAAAGGATAAACCACGAAGAAAGGTACAAACACGAAGTAACAACCAACACTGCTTAGGTATATACCCATACATATACCTAAGTCGTCAAATTAAAATACGCTCCAACCTCCGAGCCCAAGTACAACTCAGTCCACATAAGAAAGTAAACGTATTCCACACAGGAAAGCAAAACGTAATCCACACAGGATTGCACAACACAATCCACACAGGAAAGCAATAGAATCAGCTCACACAGGTATACTTTTTCAAAGGACGATAAAGATGATCTCTGATCCATCTAAGTCGTCGGACCCACGAAGGATCGATAGGTAACTAACCCCCGCAAAGACCCACACAGGATCGGGCCCACACAGGACCTGTAGGCACTGGTTCACACAGGACCGCTCAGCGCAAGGACCCACACAGGATCGGACCCACACAGGATCGGGCCCACACATGACCTGTAGCACTGACCCACGTAGTATCGCTGAGTGCTGTAGTCGTCGTCGTCGAATCCACACAGGATCTCTGTACTGTCGTCGTCGAAGTCACAGTAGCAGTAGTAGCAGTAGCAGTCACAGTAACCGTCGCAGCCAGCACTAGGGTTCCCGCACACAGCAAGCTCGTTCGGAGGGTCCGCTCCACGAGCCGAGAGGCTAATACATCAACTGTCACAAAGTCCAGAGTTGGTGTATCCAAAAGTTCCGTATCGTCAACAGGAACTCAACGCAACAGACGGCGCGTCGATCGGACGCCCGGTCTGAGAGTTATTAGCATTTTCGTCCCCGGGGCCCGGTTGGTTTTTAAGGAAAAACCAACCCGACCTTACTCCACCTGCGTCCAAACCTCGGGCGGAGTATGCCAAAAGATCCGTCTCACTAACAGGAACACAACACAGCTGACGGCACGTCAATCGGACGTCCGTAGCTCAAGATATGAGCGTTTCCGCTCCGAAGGCCCGGTTGGTTTCGTGAACGAACCAACCCAGCCGAACTCAAAGTAATCCGAAAACTTGAGTGCGATAAACCGAAACGACCGTCTCGATCCAAGGATCATGTTTCCGCAGACGGTTCGTCGATCGGAGGTCCGTGGCTCAAGTTATGGCCAAAAGGCCAAATCTGATCCGAAACGGGGGGTCCCGAACCGGGTCGACCCGACCCGGCCCGGCCGGCCGGTCGGCCGGCAGCGCGGCGGCGCGACGGCGCGGTGGCCGCGGCGGCCTGGCGCCGCACGGAGGCAGCGCGGGGGGCAAAGCCCCCGCTTTCTTGGAGGCGGCGGCGCGGCATAATGCCGCGCCTTGTGAAAAACGGCCCCCACGTGGGGGCCGGCTTGAAGGAAACCGGGGGGCCTCCTACCCTCCCTCAAGGAAACCGCCCCCCCTCTTTATGAGGGGGGTTTTAATTGCTGGCCGGGGGATTAATTTCCCCCGGAAAAAAACCATCCGGCCGGCCAGCTGGCAGGCCGGTTTTCTCCAACGGGACCGGAAAATCCGGTCCCCTCTTCGGCTTCCGACGCCGGCGGCCCGGCCGCTGGTCTCCTCGTTCCGCCGCGGCCCGGAACCGGCCGCGGTGTTCGTCGTCCGGCGCGGTGCGACGGCACCGCGCCCCTCCGCCGCACCTTGATTTCTTCAACACGGCGTGACGACGTCGCGTTCTTGATGTTTCTTCCATTGCGCGGCGCGACTGCGTCGCGTAATAAGAATTGGGAGAATATCCGCGTGGTGCGAAGGCACCACGCCACCTTGATTCATCCGCAAAAATAAACACCAAGAATGAAGGAGGGGGTTCGGCCGTGTTCATGCGGTCTGGCCCCCTCACGTTAAAACACAACTTAAATATTCAATCCTCACGTTAGTCATGCGAACCACGAGCAAGAATAAAATAAATTAACAATAATCAACAACCCCTACCTCGGGTATAGGTTCGATGATTTGACAACGTCCCGAGGAAGACAACGTCGCGGAGGTCGAGCGTCGCGGTCGTCGTTCTTCAAATCCGATGACGAAGAGATACGCCCGAAGAGATACGTCGTTGGAGAAACTTCTTAAGTCGACGAAGGGAGTCCGAGGAGGAAGCGGCGTTCCCTCTCGTTGACACAGAAGACGAAGAAGAGTGGAGCGGTGTTCTTCGTCGGAACTTCAGCGTTCTTCGTCAAGTTGAGAGTTCTTCGTCATGTTGAAGAAGAAGGAGGAGGAGCTCTCAAAAACTCTCAAGTTGGCTAAAGAGTTCTAACCCAACAAAAAGAGAGAAGAGCATAATTTAATCACAAACTTAACAAAGAATTTCAAAGGTTTGAAATTCAAAATGGATAACTCCAAAATTAAACTCACTTATTTAATATACATGAGTTGTATAATTAAATAGAAGTTAAGTTGACAAGCCTTTAAGAGGGAGAGAGGGGAGTTATGGAACTTGAAAAGTTTACGGTTCGTGTGGGCCCCACAACACTTAATCCTCTCAAAGGAGGTTAAGTGGGTGTGGGTCCCACCCCTAACTTCCTTTGGGAGATGTTAACCCACAAATTTAAATAAATTTTGTATTTCAAAAAATTTATTTAACTTAATCTAAAAACCCAAAAACTAACTTTCAACCCGAAACAAACGCAACTTCCGAAAAGGTCTCTTTAAGCGAATACCGGCGCTGCGAGTTCATCGGTGCCCTCCGATTTCAATTCCGAGCACCGGATCAAAAGTTAGGAATTCCCGCTCGTTCGTTCACTGAACGTACCCGATCCAACTTTGGAAATTAATTCCGGGCACTCCGGGCCTCGGAATCAGGTGCCGTCTGAAACCGCGCTCTTGTAAAATTCTAAAGCAAATTAAGAAAAAAATTCCCTTGAATTTTACGGGTCTTTACATCTCCCAACCTAAAGGATATTGCATGGTCATCTTATGTGACTCCCTCCCACTGAGATAACTTCATTCAATGATTAATTGCCATTTTGGTTGGATTACTTCTCTCCTGGGTTGTATTCCTCGTAGTTCTTCTATGATTTGGTTGATGTTATTGTTTGGATTTGTATTTGTGATCATATAGAGTTATCTATCGATCCATTTTGGTTTCATGGCATGTCATGTATTTTAATGGTTGGTCTCATGGTTTTTGTTGACCTTACATGAAAGAATATAGGTAACTACCATGTAAATGAAGTTTTATATATTAAATGGGGTACTTTGATTAATTTCATGTTGGTCTTGATAAATAAATATGGTTTTTTCTTTTATTTTAAGGTATAATTGGATTCAAATGATTTCTTGGAATAGGAAATTTCTTCAAAAAGTGGGGTTTTTTTAATTAATTTTCATTATTTAGAAATGGATTTTCAAACTCTTATGTTTACTCGATTTTCTTTCCAAAAGATTGATGACATTGGAAGAATGGTTTTGGAAAAGTATTAGATGACTGATCATGGGAACCTAGAGTATGTTAGGACTGAGAAATCGATAGCCTTAGTATGTGTTTCACTACTAGGAGGAAACCCTCTATGATATCAAATAGAAGCACTCATTATCAGTTTGATCGAACATTATTATGATTTATGATTTTTAGTGTTAGATATGAAGTGTCCCAGAGGCTAGATCCAAAATGTGAGGGTCTTTAGAGTTTATGGTTATTTATGGAATGATTTTTTATCAAGGTTTTCTAAATAATGGTATCTTTATGAGGTTGTGTCACATAGGTTCTCCTGATAGGATTTTTCATGGGTATATTTTTATCTCTATAAAAATGATTCATTGATATGATTTTCAATTTTTATCACATTTACTTGTTAAATTTCTTTTTCATAATATGAATGGATTTTCTCAAAACCAATAGATTAAAAATAAGAAATTATTTTAAAATTTTTTGGATTTATGAATATTATTTATAAAACCATTTTGTTTCATAGTCATCAATTGTACCATACATGATGTTAGACCATGTATAGAAACATAGTTATTATCCTATTGGGATTTGGATCAAACCCTACCTTTGCCTTTGTGAAATTTTAGATGTTTTATTACATGATTATATTAAATGGAGGAGCATCTTGTATCATCCTAGCTTCCACTATTATTGTTTCATTCAGTTTTAGATGGTTTAGTGGTGACTATTTCTCACATGGGGACTTGAATTACTTTCTTGGTTAGCCTATTTTTAGCGTGGATTTCCTGTATTTTCTGGTATCTCACATGTTTACTCATTATACTGTGGTTTTATATCATTTTTCCAGTATTCAGGATAGGTTTTTATTTTCTTATTTTACCAATATCATGTGATGTGCTGGTTTGGGTAGATTTTCAATTGACACATGTTGGTTTGTTACAACAATGACCTTAAAATACATGCACCATTCCCTAAGTTTGTTTATATTCAATTAATTTTAATCCTTAACAACATTATATTTTCATCACCACCACTTCTATAAAGTATGCATCATTTTTTTCAAGGATTCTATGTGTAAAACACTAGTTATATTATTAAGTCATTCATGACCTTAAAATACCTAAAAACGAGGCAAATGTTTCACACGAAAAAAACCCATTATAGGGAATAATTAGAATTTCTGAATTTCTAATAATTAATAATTCTCCTTAAATTTCATTGGTGATATTGTGTTCATAAAAATTGAAATGGGAGGAAAATGTTTTTTATACCCATTTCGGTAAACATAAGAAATAATCAAATCTCAACTTGAAAAATCTCCCCGATATGTGAATTATTAAAAGAAAATGGTAAATGAGTATTCCTTGATTGATGTGAGTTCACTATTATTCTTGAGTGATCTTAGACTGACTCACTCGGTTGACCTACTATCCACCAATATTATAGTAGACAATAGTGGACAGTTTTGGATGCATGTGTATGTAGGGGGTATTATTACATAATAGGATTCCCTCATAAATCATTAATACCATGATTCTCACTTCACATGATGATTATGGAAGGGATTTAGAAGGCCTTCAAGAATATGGTGCACATGAGAACAATGTTTCTAACCCAGAAAGAAGGTCATGGAGAACAGAATATTCAAGATCAATATTACATGATATGGAATTTCGTGTTATCTTTCAACTATATCTGGGAGGATCACCTAACAATAGTGGAGTTTCTATCACAACATTTATCAGTCCAACATCAACATAACTCCATTTGATTCTATTTATCGGGGATACTTCAGGTCACCACTACACTGGATAGAGTTATTGGGTGTCATCACTTGTTGGTCAATGGTTAGTGGTAGTACTATTTTTTAATGTCCTTTAGTTCATCTCGAAGAGGATGAGGAAAACTTGGAAAATTTTAGGAGTCCATTGTGGAATGATGATGGTGGAATTTAGAATTAAACTCATGGAATATATGTTTCATGTTATCAATCTTTATCCTAGATCATGGGGATTTGGAATGAAAGGAAGGATATTTCTAAAAATTATTAGTCATTTATCTACTTATTGAGTTAGGTTAGTGAGGTGGTTTACCTCTGGACTCATTTATTATAGTTTGGTCAGGTTTTTTGTATTTTTTGTCTATCACAATTTAGGAGGTGTGTACTCAACTTTTTACACAGTGTTGACCTATATGATTTGGGAATTGGGTGTGGAGTTACATTCTATGGTACCCAATGGTGGTTTTGAAATATATTGTGAAGATAAATAATGGGTATGTAGTTCACCAATGTATGTGTGGGTAGATAGTATTGTAGCATGAATAAGAAATCCATTGAGAAAGAGAGCCAATTGTAGCCTGAGATATCCCACCATTTTATCCTCTTAAGGATTCTTGAGGAAGAAAATCTCAGAAAGAGGAATAACATAGAGGATCGGTTTAATTAAGACATTAAAATACATTTTGAAATTTTGTTCAGTCATGATATGATGATTCATGGAATTCCTTGGCCCATTGAACTCGAGATTGATATTATAAAAATATTATGTATATTAATATCAATCAAACCTAGTTTTTAATAAAAATCGTTTTATCTCATAATTGGAGCATTAGATCAAGAATCTAATTCCATAGTTTAATCCAAAATGCATGGTTTACCCTAGGAGTGGACAAGAGTTAGTCAAGTGAAATTGTTTGGATACAGAAGTTGTTGGAAATGTGTTGAATTTAAACGAATAATTAAATTTTTTGTGTATTTTAAATAAATAAATCTAAATTACTTATAAATAACATCTTATGTAATATTTTTGAGTATATATTCATAAAAAATGGGGTATTGTAGAGGATATTTAGATATTTCACCATTTTTGGATCATGATTGAATGATGAACGACTATTGTATCAAGGATGGTTGAGAGTCAGGGGACACATCATGCCTTCTCTTTCCCTGGAAAATATGTTATTCACCAATTATAAATTTGTAATCAATATAGGGATCATAAATTTTATTTTTCTTCAATTTGATTAAAATTTTAAGCATATATTTTTATTTAATATTCTTGATATATGTTTTCACACCCCTCAAATTATCCCATGAAATGAGTTAAATTGTTTATTCAATTTACTATTGTTATGAAATTTTCTATAACAGATTAGACCTATAAATGTTGCTTTTGGACTTGAAAAACATAACAATGATGTTTTGACCCTTTTTTCTTTATTCTTATCACCCATTGTTTCATCATTTTTTCAACGTTTACCTGTGGGGTCATGATTTTACTTTTGTGAGGTGAGTATGAGTGCAATAAAACCCTTGAATTAATTGTATATTTTTTGAATGATGAATATATTATTGTTTTGAAGATATAATAATATTATTTGTGGGTACTTAATTGGGGATATTGGACCATGAGCACCAACAAGAGGTGTCTTTAAGTGCTATGGGAAATGAGAGGTGCTGATGTCTAGGAAATGATTTCCAAATTCCAATTTCTTGTAATTGGAGGCTTAGAATTGATGGACTGATGTGTTTTACATCAACCTGGGATAATAAAATGATGAAAATACAATCATTGATATTGAATCTTTATGAACATGATGACCCTATTTTTTTACATCTGGAATATCAAACTACACCACAAGTAGTGTAGAATGATACACATTGTGTATCACCCTAGATATGGAAAATGGGTTTCAAGTGAAGTAAAATATAACATGACATGTAGAACGGACAATGTGCCATGTTATCCTCCCAATTAATCCAATACATGTGCCTTTTGTTCATTCTTAAGACTCTATGTGGATTGAAATTCCGTATACCATAGTATATTTTCCCATGACGGAATACACGAGCACGAGGTGAGGGGTATGATAAGGACCCCAACTGGTTATACACTCCCTATATTCTAGAGGGAGAACCATGTATATAGAAATATATTATCTTTTCATGTTCAATGAGAACACAACTAGATAGTTGATCAGGTCCATAAACTATATGGTCCCCACACTCTCTGTGTACTCCTCTGTGAATATTCTACCTCTTGTATTTTTTTATTTGGAAAATGGATTTTCTCCAATGATTAGGCTATCCTATATGTTTTTATCATAGAATGCCATAGTTTCCATCATAATGGATTTTTATGTAAGATATTGGATATTTCGTGTAGGATTTTCACTTAAGCATTGATCAACGATGAATGTGATATGGTAGGATCATCACCAAGATTCCAAGAAGATACGGTACACCCCTATTCAGGGGGCATGTCCTTTATCTATGGGTATGTAACTCACCTGTCACACTAGGTAATGGGTCCCCTATAATCTTTAATTATGTACTCCCCTATTTAAGGAACATATCCTCAATCTATAGGGATGGTACACTGCAATCATATTAGGTCTTGTTCCTCCTGTACTCTTTACTCATGTAGAGATAATACTCCACCATTTAGGGAGAGAGTCCCTTATCTATGGGGATGGAACTCCCCTTTACACCAAGGAGAGGGACCCCCATAATATTTAGTCAGCAAGAGATGGTAATCCCCTATTAATTGAATGGGTCATCTATTTATGGGGATGATACTCTAATGTCACACCAGGGCACGGGTCCCCCATACTATTTCATTTGGTAGAGATGATACTCCCCTATTCTGAAAATAATTCATCTATTTATAAAGGGGTACTTACACCTTTTTGAGATCTGATAGGGTGTGGGTCCTCTATGGAGTATGGATCCCTTAGTTGTGGAGCACATTTGTGAGGATCAATCCCCTATATTCATAGTATAGTAAGGTTACATGGGATGCATGGTCAAAAGTAGTGGATCCCTTGGAATAAGTGCATAGTGGTGAGGTGTGTCCCCTCTACATGGTTTATATAATGGGTGTTAATTATGCTAGGAATTAGAGATGGACCATTAGAGATATAGGAATCCCCATTATTCTTATCTAGGTTGTTAAAATAATGATCAACTGTAATTTCATTTGGATTCCTAATGATCATATCTAGATATTTATGGTAGATACCTTACTATATGATTTAAATGACTTATTTGGGTTGAGATTACCAATTATTTTATCTACCAATATATCCTCTTTTGTTTTTAAAGGTATAATATGGGGTAATTATATACTCACCCATTCATGGGATTTTCCACACATTTTGTGTCATATATAGATGACAGAATATCAGCGGTCATTCCTATGAACAAAATTGATATAAGGGTGCATATGAGGCATATGGTAGTCATGTTTGGAGAGTAGGACCCATGATCTCCTATCTTTTTTCAGTTACATATGTTTTTTGGTTTGGACTTAATTCTAGGTTGGGAATTTATTTCCCTTTTTACAATTTTTTGAGTTTTATTGTACATTAATGTATTAAATAGTGTTTCTTGCTTGCCTGGTGTATCTCTTGATGTTTTAGTATTTAATTTATATTCTAATGGAATAATGGATTGATATGCTAGTGTTATTGAATTCAGGTACATTATGAAATGTACTCACATTTTATTTATTCCTCATTGGTGCTTCTCACCAATCCCTGGATTATTGTAGGTGGGCCTGGGGTTACTACAAATTTTCATTCCACATGATAGGTAGTTCATTGTGGTTTGGTTAATTACAATCTACCCCACCAATTCAAGGTATGGTTTTAGAATATTTTTTCTATTCCACATATTGTGTAGTCTAAGTTGCTTCTATTTTGTTAATTGTTCACAGACCCAATGACAAGCCTCGAACACCCAATAGACTCAAATCATATGGGTTCTTCATAGAGAATCATGATTGAGATAAAATAATAATTATTGTATTAATTGGATAGATATAAACAATTATGAAGTATATGATGTAATAAAATGTTATCCAATTTAATTTATATATATGTCATTATCCAAAATATTGAAAATCATCTTATTCCTGAGCATGTAACGAGGGGTATTTAATCTCAATCATGGGGGAGAATAATATAAAGCGAGAAGGGGGAATGTGAATCATATCTATTTATTGTGTGAATATCCCATTACTCAATTTAAATATACACTCCATAAGGGTTCATTGATTTTATAATAGTATTCGAGGAGCCACCAATAGTGTATTATGGAAATGAAAAGGATAATATGATACCCTGAAATTTCACAATGTATTTTCCTTTTAAAATGCTTTGTAAATACATTGTTTGACAAACAACACAACACCAAAAGAAAACAAAATCATTATAAATTAATATAAATCCCTAAATTACAAAATATTCACTAAATTAGATGGTATAAATGGATGCATCCTTATTACCAAATCATTGATAAATATAAAAAAGAATCAAAATTGGGTAGTGGAAGTCTTCCTTATATGGTTAGTTGTCTATGTATGGAAAAGAGTTTACAATAATTATTTTTACCCTATATAACTCCATATTTATACTCTAAATATAACAATATGATGAAAATATTTTGGATAGTAATATCAAATTCATTGGAATATTCAAATGATTTACGCAAGAAGAGTCACCACCATCGACTGCCACCATAGGTTATCTTATTCATAGGCCTGGTACGGAGTTCCAGAGAGGTAACATTATAATAACATATAATGTAATTAAGATAAAATTATTATTGAAATAATTTATTATTAACAAGTATTTTATATATTAAATGTTTTTAATTTTAATGAAAGCTAATGTTTATTTACTAACAAATTTATAATATTAACCTTTTTAGTTTATAAAAAATATATTTTTTATAAAATTTAAATCTGATAATATTATTTATAAAAAAAGTAAATATATAATAGATATGGTATTTATTTGTAATTATACATTATTAACAAATATTTAATTAGTAATTTATAAGAAATAACAATAATAATAGTTATAATTTTAAAAACATATTTTATTACGCCATTTTCTTTCAATGTATTTATTTTTTGAAGATAAATTAAAATATTGTATAATATTATAAAAATAACATAAAATAATTTTTTGATTTTCAAAAATAAATTCTTAGTAGAAATATGTATGATTATTTTAAAAAGGTTTTTATATTGGGAAATATTTCAAAATATCATTATATACACATACTATATATTTTATCAAAATATTAGTATATAATTATAACACTGAAATTTATGAAACAATTTTTAATAAATAATGTTTATTTTATAATTGAAATTTAAAATTGAAATTTCTATTAGTCTAGTTTACAAATACATCATTCATATTTTAATACATAAATTAACCTATTCTCTAAAACTATTTAAAGAAATTGTGCATTTAATTTTTTAATCATAATTATTATCACTTTTACAGAGTAAATATAATAAAATATAAATTAAATTTGGAATTAATAAGTATATATTATTTAATATAGACTACTTTTTATGTTTAAATACTGAAATAATTTGGTAAAAACTAGTAAGCATGGAAAATAAAAAACGGTAATAATGGTTAACCAAATGGGAAAAGGGACTAACACACTAATATAATTTTTATAAATCAGTAAATTTGGTGTGGATTGATAAAACCATATATTCTATTGATTATTACACATTTTTATTATTTTGGACACATGTAACAGGTTCTCCCTATACATTAAGATGCAATTATTACAAAAAAATTTATTCTCACGCATTATAAATGGGGCCTATCACCACCCTATACAGTATATTTCCAAATATCAATTTAATCCTGAAACACTATAATATTTCTTCCCCCTAGGATACTATTTAACTTACTTAATATTCAATATACCATATTTTCATCTTAGGTATCCCTTTCCACATAATTCTATAAAAAAATAAATGTTATTCTGCAACTACTAGCATTTCCAAAATACTATTTCTTTTCATTATTTTCATTTAATTTTTTTTAAATATTATTTTTTTGAATTAGTATTTATATGATACTTAAATTTTTTATATTTTTTTTGATAATTCAATAAACCCATTTTACAATTAAGAGAAATGGAAATATCATTCCTTTTTTAGGGTGGACTACCACCTCCAAAAAGTATGTATTCCATTTTTCCTATCATTTTTTAATTATTTATAATAATATTATCAAATATTCTTCACCAGACTAAAAATATCTAATTTATATCTTTATAGTTCTTTAATAGTGAGATTATTCCCATATAAACCACCTATATAATCATACGCATCCAGTAATTATGGTATGATAATGTTTGGGTTGGTCTAATGACTTACTTACAAAATTATATAAAATAATAGCATGGAAAAAAATGATAACCAAATTTCTAGTATTATATTTAATAAACAATTATGTAGTAATTTTTATTTCATTTCATAATTTTAATATTAATATAAAACTAATAAAATAATATTCCAATATTGCTTCCTTAAAAATCATGATAACATTATCATCCTAGATTTCATATTTGAGGATCATAACAAAAAATAAAATAGAATGAAATTTAAAAATTATAAATAATTATAAATTTATATTATAATATATTTCTGGTTTGGGGAATTATGAGCTTTGGAATAGGTATAAATCACAAAAACTATATTACAAAACTAGTTCAAAATTATCAAGATTACACATAAACGATGTTGAAAATAGATAATAACTATTTAATATATTCCTAATAAATGATTATAAAAGAATTTTATAAAATAATTTAGATAATAGTTGGGTTCTTATTTTGGATATTAAGATATATATTTTTTATACAGGAGATTAAATAGAATTATTATAACCTAATATTTAAGATATGGGGTCTATTATCATGAATTTAGTACCATGAAAAATATTTCTTATTGTACATAATGTTATAATTAATATTATGTCATTAATTACTAATTAATTTATTTTTTCATATGAATATGATTTCAATATCCATATCATGTTCATTATTTAAATAGACTTTGATTTAAAAGAGACCAATGTTTTATGATTTTTTTTCTATTTTTAATTCAATGAGACATGTTTTATAATGTACAAAATTATTTATTATATATTCAGTATTCAATAATAAATTTTTATTAAATTGTAATAAATATTATTTATTTCATTATTTTTGACGTTTCATTTACTGGTAACCCTATTATGTTGTTTTTATTATTACATTACCATAAAATTAAATTTTTCCTTCCCTCAATTTAAACCCTTTAATAAATGTTAAATTTTGTGTTCTGTATTTCCTTGAATATGGTGTTATTTTTATTTACATCTCTTCAAATTAATTTAATATATTTTTCTTGTAAATAATTTTCTATTTAAATCCATTTCTATTTTGTTTCACCACATTTATTTTGATTTATGTTTTACTAATTATGTAATATATTTTAAAAATCAATTTTCATTGATTGATTCAGGATTCTTATTTTGTTATATATCATAATATATTTGGTATATTTTAACCTATGATTGTATAAAAATGTATTTCCACTTCAACTTATGTGGATTAACATTTCATCCTAATTTATTAATTTTTATATGATCCTTTTTCTATTTTTATCTTTACACCGTGAAATAACTACCCACTAATACAATGTTATAATTCATTCAATATGGGTACATATGATTATATTTTGAATATTACTATTGTTTTATATTCAATTAATTAAACTCATTATTCCATTAAAAGAGGAAATATTGATAACATATATATGTACTATATCTATCAAGATAAATGTTTACTACATATCCATTACTATATATAAGGATCATTTATGAACATTAATATTTGTTTTGATAAACCATCCACCCTAATTCACTATTTGGATTATGCTCATAAGTTTTCATTTATTTACATTGGAAATTATTTAATTAAAAGTGTACCCATTAATCTATAAAATGTTATTTTGTTGTATTCTCTCATATAGAGATATAAATTTTTTTTAGCGGGGGTGATTTTGAAAATATTTATACGTCTCATTTTTATATAAATGTTTATTAGTTAAAAAATTTATTTTGGTTATGTATTGTACTATTTATTAATTTCTTCATGTGATAAATGAAATAGAAATATTGAATTACAATTCGTTCCTGAAATAACCCTTTATGCATTGATAGGTTTCATGATATAATCATATTTTCTTAATTTTATTTTTTCCTAAAATGAAAATATATATTTCATAGACCCCAAGACATGAACCTAAAATCGTGATCACTATAATCAAGATATATTGGTTTAGGCCGTGGAATTAGTTGTCCAACATGATTTAATTCAGCTAAATGGATCTTTTTATTCTTACCCATTACATCTATTTCGTTTATATATATATATAGTCATATTAGGAATTCATTTTAATTCTATTATTTAATTATTTCTTGTTTTCTATTCATGTCTTATTATTTATGCTCATCATATGTTCACTTATGATCATTTATTTTAATCCCTTATATTTATACTTAATGTTTATTTTATCTCACCCCTTCGTATCTAACCATTGCCTTATGTTCTAAAGAAATTTATTATATATGATATCAATAGATTAATAGATTATACAGCTAATTTCTATATGTAATTAAATAAATATTTTGGATTATGTATTATCTTAAATAGAGGTAAAACGTTTGTTGATTGTAAAATTAAAGATCCTTGTTAATATAGAATATGTCAAAATTCAATAAATCTGTAATATGGAATGTCATGTTTATGTGTTTAATAAATTATTTCATTTATTTCATATAATTATGGAAAATTCATGTAAAAGCTATGTCAGTTGGTAACATATATAATTAAATATATCTTTATAGATTTGAACATTAATAGTTAATGAAGATTTAAAAGTTATAAATGTCATAGTGTTAATATTTTTTAAATTATTATTTCATTATCATCATTGACCCTTTATGTTATTTAAGGGAATATTTATTATTTAAAATATTAGGATAATAAAATTTTTAACTCCCCCATATTTAATATGTATTCATTAGAAATAATTTTGAGCTATTTGATAGCATTCATTACGTGTAACCATGAGTCTAAGTGATCCATGATATATTATAACATTAATAACCAATCTATTAGATTAATTTGAATGAATATGATTAAACACATTATAAATTTTATATAGAATTATTTTAAATAATTTATATATTTTTTATAAATGAACATTAAAAAAGAACTCAATATTATGTAATGTTATAGTATACTTCATAAAAATGTTTTCATATAAAAAATGAGTTATATTGAATTGTAATCAGATAAGTTATAATTAATTGATTTATTGAAATATTTTTGTATGAAATTAATTTAATTTTTGACATCATTATTTCAATATTAATTTTCAGTGAATTTTTGTTAATTTTTGGAAAATATATATTTATAATTGAATTGATTAAAATAATGATTTCTTTAAAACCTTCATTTATTTTTATTAAATCAATTAATTTAAAATACACACTATTCATTAAATTTTATATTAAATTTATATATTACCAATTTATTTTGAAATAATCAAATTAATTATATAAAAGTCAATGTTATACTTGATTTTGTTACTGAATCATTTTTTTGATTAAAAATGAAATTTTCAAAAAACTGTTTTTATTACACATACAAATATAGGTTAATATTTATTTTTTCTAACTATAGAAATGTAATAATGAAAAATATACACTATATTTGGAATAATTATTTTCAAATTTGGTAATTATTCAATTATTAATTGTAACTGTGGTAATTATTTTCCGCCTCAGCAAGGGTAAAACATGTAATACAAGGCTAAAAATGTTAGACAAGGCATTAAAATACTGATAATACATTTATTTATCCAATTTTATGTGTTTTTATCTACCAAATCCATCCTATATATGAATATATATAAATTTATTATCCAATTACATTTATTGGAACATTTATATTATTTTATAAAAACAAAAAACAAAAACTTTGTTTCTCTTGATTATAATTTCAATTATATTATTTCATTAGGATAAAAATAGTGTAATAATAAATCAAAAAACAAACTAAATTTTTAATAAATAAATTAGTTTCATTACAGAAATTTATGTTTGTTTTTTTTATTTTTATATCTTCCTTAAAGGATTATTGAATACTAACTCGGTTCTTATACAAATTGTATTAAAAATCTATTAAATGATTTTGAAATCATTAAATAATTTTTTTTGAATGAATTATGGTGCTCTAGGATGTTTATAGTTAAAAAAAATTATATGTGTTTTTAAAATAGTTTATATTTGTAATTAATTATAATATTGTAGAATTTAAAGTTATATTAAATGAAGAGTCCTAAAAATAACATTATTGATATTTGATGTAAAGTAATATTTTATTAAATGATTAGAGAATAAAAAAATCATAAATTTCAAAATATAGAATGAAAAATTTATTAAACATTAATCAGTGGAATATTGATATATACTTTTCACCATATAATTACATTTACAACCATTCTATACTATAATATTTGTTATCATGGTTATGGTTAAAATGTTGTTTCGATCATGTTAAAAAAATATAAATTTTAAAATAACGCTAAAATATTAAAACTTTGATGTAAAATGATACATAAACCGTAAAATCTATTTATTCTAATGAATTACAGTTTTCAATAAATAATTGATATAAAAGAATCAGTTATATTTAAATATATTAAGTAATTTGTGGTCTATCCACTCATCACTTATAAAATATCATATTTTCTTATGCTTTATTCAAAAATCTTATACACCTTAACTCAAAACATACACACCAAAAGAATTTTTTTATCCATATAAAAATCCTATATATTGTGGTATTCCCCTAAGATTGATCTTTCAAGGAATAATGTGAAAGAATAAGGATATTTTTCAAAGTTGATGTATTCATCATACCAGACCATTTCAATGAATATATCCACCTATACTCTAACAAGATTAGTTATATTCTTCCTAACATAATTAATATAGAACGATAACTTTATTGACATGTTATTATTATTTTAATAAGAATCATTTCCTACCCCCTCTCTATTAAATGGAAATATAATGTATCACAATTTCATATGTATGGACCACCACAACCACATTGCGATGTGATTCATTTTACATAACAAATTCACAATTATTATTATATAGATTTATTGATATAATATTTATTATATAAATATATTTTACAAAGGTGAATTATTATTTACACTTTTTCATTCCATCCATCAATAATTGGAAACATCACTCATGTGAAATTCTGAACAGTAGTCTCTATAATATGATGAAAATCATTTTTTTCACCACTTTATTTTAATTGGAATAAATACGTATAAAATTAATATAAATTATACTTATCTTCTGATTCAAATTTAGTTTATTTTGAATCCATGATAATATTTCAGGAACTATATCTTCTAAACTAAGATATACATGAAAAATAATGTATTTATCACCTACAAGGTTAATGATTATGAATTTTCTTAACAAACATGTGGTAAGATATTTTAAGGAAATAATGTAGGGAACACCTCGATAGAAACATAGAAGGGAAATAATTTGATAAATTCAAATTTTAATTAACAACCATCAATAAGGATTTGGTTAGATAATGACAAAAAAATATCCTAGATTATAATGAAGGTGTTATAGATTGAACATATGGTCTCCTTATTTAGATATACATTGAATGTTTATTTATCATTATATAGTTATGAAATATGATTTTATTTTTTAATTTTTTTTTGGATAATGTATAAAATTGGGAATAATATTTTCAAAAAACAATTTGATGTATAATGCAGTGATTTTCCTTCGGATAAATTCAATGTTATCAAATAATGAATGTAGAATCATGTTACTTTTCTTACCCAACAATCTCAGGAATTGAATATTTATGAGAATCCAAATGAGAAAATGTGGCAGTGAAATACTGTCGATTTCATTATGAAGTATCATGATATTTCTTTTAGTGGGTCCATAAATCCCGAAATTGTTGTGAAATTGATTAGTACCACTAAAAATATATTTTCCATTCTCCAATAAAAAAACTATAAAAAGTTTATTTTTTCTATTTTTAATTTAGTAGAATGATATTTAAGTGGTGGAAACTTATTAGAAGCATGTGGAAAATATATTTAATTGTATCCATAGTATGAGATGATTTTGGATATTTATTTTTTAAATAATATCTTTCAAAATATTGTTTGTATGAAAATTTAGAAAGAATTTATTATGCTAAAATTAAGGGGTGATGATTCCATTTGTACTTATATGGCCAATATTAAATGACAAGAATGTCACACATCTGGTATTATAATTGGACATGAATTTATTAATAATAAATACATTTGTTTCTTAAAATAATGCTCATGAAAGGAATTTCCCATAAGATACATCATTATATATGAAGAAAAAATTTTATGTGATATTATGGTAGAAGTGAATATTGGAGTCCGTCAAAATCATTGTTTTCAAAATAAAATATTAATGGAAATAAATGCAATTGATATTATATAATGGTTATAGTAAATTATTAATTTTTGGAAAGTAAGGTTATTAAGGATTAAAATGTCTATGTGATGGTTATATTTTATCGTATAGTGATATTCAAGGGAAATATTAAAATAATAAAACACCCTAAATCTATTATAACAAATATAGAGAAGAGAACAATTATTCTTACTAGTTATTGAAATTTATTATTGATGAAAATGGTCAATTTAAAAAACCTCTTTATTACATAGTGAATAATAATAATTATTTAATCTAAACTATTGATGCCAGGTATGAGAACAATGTGGTGAAAGGTACAACCACACTCTTCTCTAGAACTAATAAAACCTTATTCTATTATGTTATAACATAAAATTTTACATCATATTAATTTTATACGAATATAAAATTACCACCAAAAGAATAATATGTTGATTTATTAAGTGAAAATTCTAATGGTATGATGGTCGCATAACATGTCTATTATTCATCTTCTATTTAATTTTTTGGGAAAGTGCTTCATGAAAATCATTTTTCTCTCTCTCAAACATTCTTTATATAAAGATCATATCAATTTCCAATGATGGGAAGTAATATTTTTTTTGAATTGACATGTGATCATTTATTTATGGGATAATAAACATAATGTTTAAATAGAAATAAATTCCCTTTTATGGATCATGATTCCAATCGAAATATGTTATTATTCCCAAATTGTTTGGGAGATTATCGATATCAAAGATATGAATAATTTAGTAATTATATTTAATATCTTTTAAAATTATGTTTCATTATTTCTTTCAACTCATGATTTAATGTTTCCAATATAACTCATATATTGTTTTATACATATTTTAGTGACTTAATATATAATGGAATCAATTATGTTTTAAGAATTGATGAAACTAATCTAAAAGAATTCTAATAAAGTAATATTTGATCCATGTAAATTACCATGGTGTTAACCTATTCCTTTTATTATTAAGAATTATTGATCAATGAAATCTATATTTAGTATATAGAACATAAAATTTACCAATCATGAATAAATATAATTTACTAAGTATTGTGGATTTTATTGATCTACTATGTGAAACTAAATACATATCTAAGAATGAACATTATTTTGGACACTGCCATTTGAGTGTTATATGTTGAGGAATTCAAATTAAATATTTTATTTGGAGGTATGTACATTATGAATTTGTTGTGATTTTATTTTGACATTATTATTACCCTCTAATCATTATGTATTTAATTAATAGCGTCTTTCAATATTTACATGATAAATTTTTGGTAGTACATAAAAAAGATATTATTATATAATTAGTGTTTAATGAAGATCATGATGATCATTTGAGGATTATGTCGAAGACCCCAATAAAGAAGAAACTATATTACAAATTCAAATATTTAAAATTCATATTACATATATTTTGTTATGGGTCATATAATTTTATGTGTGGGTATATCATTAGATCATGCTGAGATATATGTTATTCAGTAATGGAATGACACAAGATCTCTGACATAGATTCATTATCTATTGGATTTTTTTTATTATCATTGATTTATGATTATTTTATCATTTTAATAAAATCCACTCAATTTGTTAAAATAAATTTTTATGAAGAGCCATTGGACTAATGAATGTGAAGAAAATTTTATAGTTGAATAAAAGTTTGGGTTGTGCACTTATTCTTACACTACCTTGTGGTTTAGAAAGAGTTTTTATCTATATAGATTTATCAAATATGAGATAGATATGTGTCACTATATTAAATTAAATAGAGGTAGCTTATGCATCTCTTTAATCATAGGCTAATGATAAAAAATAAAAGACATATTACTTGGAATTAGTAGTGTTAATTTACTCATTATAGATATTAAGAAATTATATTTATATAAAAATTTGTAATATATATAATAATATTAAAATTTTAATTTATATACTCACCAAAAAAGTGTTTATTATTCACTAAAGAACATGATTGGAGTTAATTAATGGTTATTAATTCTAAATACAATATAACACTAGGAAATAAAGAATGGTGGCTGATGCTCCAAGTCAAAAGGATCATGCAAGCTTATATATGATGATGATAAAAAAATATCCAATATATATGGATTTAATATAGATTGAACATGAAATAATTAATGGAGGGGATAAATATTATATTTATTAAATTAAGATTTAACTATTTATCCATGTATATCATAAATAGGTATATAATAAATAAATATAAATATAACAATTATTGTGTGAAATTGTCTTGAGTTCATGAATTATTATGATGGAATAATAATGTCAAAGAATAGAGTATATGCCACTATTATTCCATAATTTAGAATGAGATATTCTATGAATATCATATCTCATCATTTTCTATTCATCTAAAAATTATGAAGTTTTATAGATACCTTGGGGAAACATTCTTCTGAGATAACATCAAAAGATGAATTTCATAGTTTGTATCTTAGATCATGATGCCCCTAAAAGTTGACGGTGATAGAAAAATATAAGGGGATGTTAAAACCCTTACTGATATTAGAATGAAAATGAAAAAAATAAAAATATATTTTGTGAATGGACTCCCCTATGAATCTATATGTCATAATTTTCTTTTATTTTTACATGACCACCATAATAATTAATCAAATTTCATTTATATTGAAAAATATTTCTCCTTTGATTTTCATTCAATTATATAACACAAGGAAATGAAAAGGTAAAATGGATTACAATATTCAATTATATTTTATTGAGATATGTGGTTTACATCAGTGGTCAAGAAATTTCATTAGAATGTTATTGATATAGAGATATGTATCAGTATTTCCTACCATACTAAGAAAAATTTCTTTTTTGAGAGGGAAACTGCAAATTTTGAATATATAGAGAGATATTTTTTTATTGGTTTCAAAGGTGGTTGGGGTAAACACCTTTATTTTCTATAATTTCCTAAAAAATTATCTTTTACTTTAATATTAAAATTTGTCCAAAAGAATCCATCTTATTAGAGGAAATGCATAACAATAATATTTTAGGGTGATGTTGGAGAATGAATACTATTGGTACCTTATCTAGTTGTAGAAATGGAATAATTGAATAAAGCCAACCAACAATACACCAGGGTAACTCAGAGTCGATATAAAACTTATGCACCCAATAATTTATAGGATCTAGAGTGTGATATTATTTAATGGAATTACATATGAATATCACCTTGGAATATATTTATGATAATTATTATGAATTTCAATTTGAAACTCAGATATATCTATACCTTAAAAATTCTTGATCCTATTAAGACAATTTATTATCTCTTAATGATTACACAAAATCTATGTCATATTCATGATCTTTTACAGGAATCCATGATTAGGGAGTACATACATTATCATTATAGTTTTCTAAACATTGTTTTCATATCACTTGAGTATGATACTTCCTATGAAGAGAAACTTGAATAATTTTTGGATCATAAATATGTTGTTATACATAACATGAATACTCACCATATTAATGTATATATGGAAAATCAAATATCTAGGAAATATATATGGGAAGATGAGGAGGTGATGAAGTAGAATTATCCAAATTTGTTAGAATTAATCTTCTGGAGTTTTTAGAGAAATTTTTTTAAAGGAAATAGTGTTACACAATAGGATTTTAAATGTAATTAATTTAAATTAGTTTGATATAATTTATAGAATTAATTAAATGAAATATCATGTCTAAATGATCAATTATGTAATTCTACTTTAATAACCTACAGGAAGAAGATGTTCTTCAAAACCTTTCATTCTAGGCCCACATGCTTAGCTTCCTAAATCATAGAACCCCACCACATGTTTCCCGGAACCTAGGGTAAAAATGAAACAAACTTTAACTTGACATTATCAGCTTTATCTAGGAAGTCGAAGATCTAATTAATCATTTCCAGCCATTCCTATTCCTCTTTAGGTTAATTCTTACCTTTAAATAGTATTGGATTGTCATGAAATAACTCCCATGTTAAATTATTATATCCCCATTATTATGGTTGTACCTTGATGACTGCATTACGAACTAGTGGCTCATTTTGATCATTATACCAAACTTCTTTCACAATATCCTTGATTTTGTTCAAATTTTTTAGAGGATTTCTTTGGGGATAAATAACTAAAACATCTTAAAGAACTAACAAAACAGGTCTCGGAGGTAGACTGATGCACACAAAAACATATGAAATGATCATACAACATAAAAATATTTGTTCAAAATAGAAAAAATATATCATAAACTATGATTAATGCTAATAAATCAAAATGAGAGACAGAAATATCATCATCTTATAGTAACCCAAGTCTCATCATAGAATGATTTGGCAAGGCACTTCCTGCAATCTATCTCTTAGGTATCAAAAACCCTACCCACAATATATCAAACATCCCAAGATATGAAAAACCCGAATACATAACCATTTATTTCAATATATAAGGAACCGAATTGAATAATCCCAAAAAATGTTAATCGACCCGATATTCCACAAACCCAAGGGGTTTTCCCCAACCCCTCTAGTTGGTTAGTAGCACCTAGTTAAAAACAAATACAGGGGATGATTTCCACAACCTAATGCAATAATATTTCCCCTATATAACTAAAAAATATGGATAACAAAAGATAAATATATGACATAATTAAAAAAATAGCGGAATCCAAAAATCAAAAGAGTAGAAACAAAATATGACTAAAATTTCAATGAAAATGGACTACTGAATTAGGGAAAACACTACTCCATGTGGTAGCATGGGCAGACTCCCAACATTTCACAACCTTCTACCCATCCCAACTAATTGAAAAAATCACCACCTCACTGTGGTGCCCCGACATTCCCTACTTGAAAATACCTATCCATATCTATGAACCACAAAATAGGTACTTAGGGTGTGGGATCACATGCATGATAGGATCTCACTTAGGTGTTCCATATAAATTCTCTGAACAATAATATAATAATGATGAAATTTAATTGAAAAAATAATGGTAACAATTTGAATTTTTTTATGTATAAAATAGTGGAAAAAAAGATTAATTCCCCCTTTTTACACATTTTCAAATAAACAAGGTAAATTAGTATCAATTAATTTCATATCCAAATATCATAGTAGATATATAAAGTCAAAATAAATAATGTTTCACATATCATATAGAAATACATGGAAGAACAAAAAAGTAGTACAAAAAATAGAATCTAAAATCAACCAAGTTGAATAAGTAATAACAATATAAGGATTGATCTCAGTCCAGATATCTAGGACACTCTTACCTAACATAAATAATCTTGTATGTATCAAGACAGTGGAAACATTCATTGAGTTAGAGGGAAAATTAATTCCCTAGAATGTGAACCCCCAATAGGTCTAACAAGTCCATAGAACAATGGGATTATATAGCATTGATAAGCCGCATGATAAAATCACCCATCATGGGATGTAAAATATAACTATACCTTCCACCCAGGTACCCAAATCTTCCCATGTTCTCTATTTTCTAAATAAATTCATTAATCAATTTTCATTATTTAATTATTTGAAAACCATTTCATAAAGCCATTTCAAAATGTTTTGATATCACTTTTCATTTACCAAAAATATGGGTAAAGCCATATTTTGTAAAAAATTGTTCCACACAACAAAATTAAATCAATCATATCATGCAATTTTATTTAATAAAATAATTTATAAACAAATGTGCCTTGATTTTCACTGATAGAAGTACGAGATGGAACAGCCTAACTTAAAACATGGGGGGTAACATGTCTATAAAGGATACATCAATAATTTAAATGAAACAATGATAATGGAGGCCCATGAATGAATTTAAACTTAAGATAAATAATCCAATTTAACAAAAATAAGATGGAATAGAAGAGGAAACGACACATAAATTAAGACCACACACCCGCCGCCCCACAACTATGAAAGGAATGACCCACAAAACATGATATATCATAGATCTAAAAATGAATAAAAAGAAACATCACCATGGGATAACATATATTAAAAATAAATAAAAAAATTGAGAATGGATTACACACTTAGAGATATTAAAACTGGCCACAATGGTGATCACTAAATGAATGAAGCAATCAATATCAATAAAATATGCCCAAATTTTTTGTAGAAACCTTCTTGGTTGAGATCCAAAGAATCTGTGGAAGTATGAAATACAAATTCAACCCTTAAATATCCCTAAAAGGATTGTCTAAGAAATCTATATGTTGTGAAATCACATTAAACGTTTTATAATCATCAAGATTCAAAAACACTGAAAAATACATATTCTTTTTAATATAAATCAATAAATTTTACTACATGATGTGTAATCTGTACACGACATGTAGTCACTTTACACTATGCATTATGTTAATGGTATCCACCCTACAGAATATATAAGATGTGTACTCATATTACTAGGAATTTTATTTTTTCTGCATAGTAATAGACTTATATATTCTTTCATAGAAACATAAACATAATTGAAGCTTTCTACGGTCTTGGGGAGAACCCTACAATGATATTAAACTATTTACACTCGAACTCCATTAATTTTATCGAACATAAATGTAAAGACCCGCAAATTTCAAGGAAATTTTTTTCTTAATTTTCTTTGGAATTTTACAAGAGCGCAGCTTCAGACGGCACCTGATTCCGAGGCCCGGTGTGCCCGGAATCAATTTCCGAAGTTTGGCTCGGGTACGTTCAGTGAACGGACGAGCGGGTTTTTCTATCTTTTGAACCGTTGCCCGGAATCGAATTCTGAGGGCACCGATGAAATCGCAGCGCCGGTATTTGCTTAGAAACGCCTCTTCCGGAGTTGCGTTTGCTCAGACGTGGTTTTTAAATTTTGGGGCTTTAAGTCAGAAATAAAATAAAGTTTGTGCGACAACTTTATTTTATTTCACTTAAGCTGCTTGGAAGCCACTTGAAGCCACTTAAGGGCGGCTTGAACTGAGTTGAACTGGATAGGATGCTATCCAGAAATATCCTACCCCCTTGGTAGGATATTTGTGAGGTGGGGCCCGCACGAGCCCCGCCGTTTCTTTCGCTAAGTAACGCACCCGCGAAAACCCGTCAAAGTAACTGAAAAGTCAACCGACGCGTTTTCTTTAATTCTTAACAGACCATTTAATTGGGCGGTTTATTTCGTGAATTAAATGGGCAGTTTCTTTCGTGAATTAAATGGGCTGTTTCGCTCGTTGAATTAATTCAACGAACTGTTGGGTCGTTACTTACGCTTTTGCGTTTGTTGGCATGTTTATAAAATAAGACCAACCTAAAAATCCTTTGAAAGGATTTGAGAGAATCTTTGGTTCTTCATCTCCCCGCGAAGAACGCGAAGAACACGAAGAACGCGAAGAACGCGAAGAACGCCGGCGACCGGAATTCGACGACGCACACCGAGATCTGCGACGTCGACGAGCTTTACCCGCGACGTTCTTCGGCGACGCCTCTTCTTCCGCAGCCGATCCTCGTTCGGCAACTAAGGTGAGAATCGGATCGTTTAAGTTCTCCCTTTTTAAATTTTCGACATCAACGGATTTAAATTAATTAAATCCGTTTGATCTTGATCCGGAGATTGGCGACGCGACGCCGGATACCGCGACGACGCGACGATCCCCCTTCTTCCGCGACGAGCAATCCCGCGACGATCCCTCGTTCGGCAACGACAGCTGCGAGGTAAGGGTTGATTTGAAATATTTTTTTCCTTTCCCATGATTTTATTTCTTTTAAAATAATGAACCGATCACGGAACAATTTTAAATTTATTTAAAATTGTTGATTGGTCGTTTCTTGTTTCTCCCGTCGTTTATGACTAACGCGGAGGGTGCGGGTCTAACGAACAAGACCCGGCAACCCTCCGCCGATCTTCCTTTATGTGCGGATTTGGCGGGCGATGGCAAAAGCACGACGCAAAGGCCATTTGTTGATTCCGCAGTGAAGGACGCGTCCCGGGAGGAACAATGGCGCAGACGGGAGGCAAAACGGGCCACCGGAGCAACTCCGGCGGCCCGCGAAAGGTGGCGGTGGCGCGCCACCGGAGGAGTCCGCCGCGGCCGAGCCGCGGCGGCGGCGAACCGCCGGACCGCGTCCGCGGTCCGGCCATCCAGCACGCGGCCCGCGCGGGCCGCGTTTCTCCAAAGCCGCGGGTTTGACCCGCGGCGGCTCAGTCGGCCGCTCGGCCGAGGCCGAGCCGGCCGGTCCGGTCGGCCGGGCCGCGCCCAGGCCGGACCGGACCCGGCCTAGCCGGGTCGGGCCGGGTCGGGCCGACCCAGGGGGGGTTCGGGCCGGGTCGCCCCGGGCCCAGAACCCCCGTTTCGGGCCCTCTTCGGTCTTTCGCCCATATCTTGGGCCTGGGACCTCCGATTGACGAACCGTCAGCGGCTACGCGATCCTTGGATCGAGACAGTCGTTTCGGTATATTATACTCAAGGTTTCGGAAGACTTTGGGTTCGGCCGGGTTGGTTCGTACACGAAACCAACCGGGCCCTCGGAGCGGAAACGCTCATAACTTGAGCTACGGACGTCCGATCGATGTACCGTCAGCTGTGGTAGTTTCCTCTAAGTGAGACGGAACTTTTGGCATACTCCGCCCGGGGATCGGACACAGGCGGAGTACGGTCGGGTTGGTTTTGCCCTAAAAACCAACCGGGCCCCTGGGACGAAAATGCCAATAACTCTCAGACCGGGCGTCCGATTGACGCGCCGTCTGTTGCGTTGAGATCCTGTTGTCGATACGGAACTTTTGGATACATCAACTTCGGACTACGTGTCAGTTGATGTATCAGCCTCTCGGCTCGTGGAGCGGACCCTCCTAACGAGCTCGCTATGTGCGGGAACCCTAGTGCTGGTTGTGGCTTCGACGACAGAGCAGAGATCCTCTGTGGACTGCGACGACGACAGAGCAGAGAATCCTCCGTGGACTGCGACGACGGCAGAGTAGAGATCCTTCGTGGACTGCGGCGACGACTGTGCAGAGATCCTCAGTGGACTGCGTCGACTACTGCACTCAGCGATCCTACGTGGAACAGTGCTACCGAACCTGTGTGAGATGAATCTTCTTTTTACCTTGAGCGGTGGAGCGCTTGGGTGTAGCGGCGGACCCGTGGTACTTGACAGTGGTGGTGCGCTTGGATGCAGCAGCAGACCCCTGGCGGTGGAGCGCTTGGTTGTAGCGGCGGACCCGCGATACTCTACGGAGTGTGTGCGCTTGGTTGTAGCGACAGACCCGCGACGGTGGAGACGCGCGTGCGGAGTACGGAGACCGTGTAGATGACTGAGACCTGACGACTGCTTGACCGAATCGACTTAGAGTGAGTCGACTAGCCTAGTGGACGGGGCGCCCAGTAGTTGGCAGTAGACCCACGGCGGACGGAGCGCCTGGTAGTTGGCGGCAAACCCGCGGTACTCGACAGGAGGAGTACCTCAGTAGGCTATCTGGGTGAGCGCCCGGTATTTGGCAGCAGACCCTCAGCGGACAGAGCGCCCGGTAGTTGGCAGCAGACCCGCGGTACTCGACAGGAGGAGTACTTCAGCAGTCTTAGGTTAGTGAGCAGTACCTCAGAGTCGTGACAGGACCACTGTACACTTCAGAGATGGGGCTCCTCAACATTTACGGTTTCGATAATGAAAATCCTGGTTGAGCTGAATCTTATGTTACTCTCCGTTGTGGATTGTGTTGAACTATCCTATGTGGATTTACTGTTTACTCTCCTTGTGGATTTGAGTCTTGCTTTCCTTTGTGGATTGAGTTGTTCTTGAGCTCGTGAGCAGAGCTAGAATTGGGGACTTAGGTATATGTATGGGCATATACCTAAGTCGAGTCAGATGTTACTTCGTGATTGCATCTTTCTTTTGTGTTATATCCTTTGTGGATTTCGGGAGACCTTCGGGGGTCTCGGGGTCCTTACTGAGTAGCTTGTACTCACCCCTGCACGGGCTATGCCCGCACCTTGTTGTGTTGGTTGCAGACGACGGACATCGCTGATCACGGTTGGGGCGTGGAGCAGGACGGTACCTGGAGGTGGACCACTGGGCGGGACGTGCTCGGAGCGGACGTGGGACCCGAGGAGCCTGGAGGCTATCTGTACCCACCCTTCAGGTGGGATTGCCAGTGGACGACACGAGGCCGCCGTCTTTTCTTCAGTTGCTGTACTTTACTTTTCAGTTGTACTTTTCAGTTGGGCTTGTATTCCGGCCCCCTTTACTTTTCTGCACTTTACTTTCCGCTTGCTGACTCTGTGTAGTTGTTACTTATAAAGGCAATGCCTTCCCTGTTTACCGGGAATTTACGCCTTGGTGCTAGTCGCCAGCCCCTGGCCTATGGAAGGCGGGCTTGGGGTAGTCACGGCACGGGCCCCGAGGACGGGTCGTGACAATAAAACACAAAAAAATTTGAAATTTTTTCTAACATATTCTATATGTTGTGCACTGTGTTGCATTTTTTGTCAATAAGGTGTCAAAGATTGAATGGATGACAAGGAATGTCAATATGTGAATGACAGAGGATGTGATGGTGATGGTGATGTTGTTAAGAAGGTTTCAAGGATTGAATGGATATGTGAATGAAAAAGGATGTAATGGTGAGGGTGATGATTGGAGAATGACCATGGTACTAAGGAGAATGTCACTTTGGAGAATCACTAAGTGGCATAGGAGGTAATGGTTGAAACACTCTCCATACTAATTCAGACGATTGTTGAGCTAATCTTAAGTTCAAAGCACTTATATCAAGAAGATACAATGTCACAACATTGTTAGAATTCAATGAATTGTCTTCAAAATGCATGAGGAGAGAAAGGTGAACCATCCACAATTACTAAATGGATGAAGTGGTTTGAAGAAGACCATGCACTATATCTTAGTGTATGTAGATTTGAAGATGATCCAACCTCATCTATGATTGGATTGATAAAGAACATTGAAGATTAAGTGATTTATGATTAATGGTTGATGATGATAATGAGAGATCCTTGGGAATTCCATTCATTAATAGAAGAAGAAGAATAGATGTTGAAGAAGATATATGGAGTTCTTAAGAAGATGAAGAGGAGAAGAAGTATGGTTTGGAATTTTTGTACTTGGTTACTTTGCTTCTATACAAAGTACCATCTATGTACATTAACAAAAAATAAGCCAACCAAGGAGGCCAGCCGAGGTCCCTCACCTCAAGTACTTGTGAGACCCGAGGGTAAACCGTGCTCAAGGGACGTCCTCAAGGCCAAGGCCTCCCTGAGGCATGGTGCGGGCCATGTGTAATCCTTTAAGTGCCAGACTGTGATGAATCCATGCAGCATGGGCGCTAGGTGTGTGCGCCTGGAGGAGCAGAGTGGGCGCTAGAGCGTGCCCGTAGAGAACCGGTGTGGGGCGGCACCGAAGGGGGGAGAGGAGTATTCTGGGATGGTGGCGGCAGAGCTTTTTTGTTAAACTGCGCGACAAACTAGGCGTGTTTCGATGTGGGATGAGTTTTTTGAGACGCAGAGCTGATCTGGGCCGTCCAACTGATCTGTGTGTAATCGCGGCCGCTCATCTAATCCTGAAGTGCCACGATATAATCACAGCCCTCCGATATCATTTAATGTGGATCCAATGGCTGAGGAGAGGCACCAAGGTTGTCGTCAACCTCCAGACACCCGAGCTCCACCCGATGTGAACCATATCACCGTTGCCACTGCCGATCCACCATGGTTGAATCCTGACCACCATTGAAGCTCAAAACAACTGCATGGTGATCGTCTGATCGAACCGAGACCATGCATGCAATCTACGTCTTGCATGCATGAGGAATCTTGAGGAAGAAGGTATGGCTGAGGCAAACGGAGTTGCTGAGGTCACGTGGATCCATTCGAGATTTATGCACAAGAATCAGGCATACAATCATGAATCCATACACGAAGAAAGGATTCCACGAATCACCCGAGATACACAGCATATCTTTAACATGGGTTGAATGTTTTTAAAGAACTGAATATTTCGGTTATTCAAAGGAATATCTCGGGAATTCAAACCTCCGATTTTCATGAAAAATTTTGAAGATTTTAAACACAGAACAAGATCCTCTGATAATCTATAAAAGGTAGATCCCAATGAGAAGAATGATGCTGCCTCCCTGACATTCAAAGGCTTCTGTTTCAAAAAACAGAGCATCTTTGGAGAGGAGAACCGCACAACAACATTCACGAAGGAGAACCGCGCATTCCTTTCATGAAGGAAGAGGCTGAGTCGAGCCTCCCTGTTCTCTCCCTTGCGTGACAGGGAAGAAGCTGAGCCTTGTGCGGCCGCTGCCCGCATTCTTGCGCGGTAGCTAGTGGTCGCGCCCTCTGTGCCCGCACACTCACTTGGCAGGAGGAAGCTTCCGTGCTCTCTTTGTGTGGTAGGAAGCAACTGATCTGCGCACACTTGCATGTCATCTCTGTCCACTCACTTGTGGGGCAGGAGTAAGCCACTGCACCACCTGCGCGGTAGGAGCTGACACGCCCATCGCGCTTAAAGGCAAGAGGTGGCCACATAACATGCGCGCCCTTCATTGGTGAGGTGATCGGTGCTCAAGTGGAAGTCCAAACGTTGGTGTGTGTGTGCTAAGTGGAGAGGAAGGCTTGCGCACCCTCCTTTTAAGTGTGTGCAGGTGAAGAGAAGACCACACATGGTGAGTGTGTGAAAACAAGGAAGGACACAACCATTTGGGTTTGGTAGTGTGTGCAAAGGTTGAAGAAGGAGTTTGTGCACAAGTGAAGTGTGAACACTTTGAATAAGAAGAAATAAAGAATCATTTGTGTGTGTTCAAAAGGAGAGGAAGACCACACCATCATTGAGTGTGTGTGTGCAAAGAAACAAGAAGGCTGAAGCCTTAATATGTGCACAAGTGAAGGAGGTCATACCTCTTGTGTGTGCCCAAGTTAAGGAAGAAGACACATGTATGTCCATGCATGTATGAACAAATGAACAAGTGGGTGAACACCTTGAGAAGAAATAGAGAAGGGGAAATCCACAATAAAGAACAACACAAAATTTGGTGTGTGTGAGAAAGAATAAAAGAGTGCGACTCGAAGAAAGAAGTGTTTTTGCTAAAAGATATTACACCCTTTAAGGGTTTATCACACCAAGAAGAAACATGGAGAGAATAACTGCATGCATTCACATGCACACGTAAACAAAGTTCAAATCAGTGTGTGTGAATTTGAGAAGTCCGAGAACAATGGTTCTTGAAGAAATTTGAGATTCCAAGGAAGTCATGCATGAAGATTCAGAGATGCAATGTACTCAGTGCATGAAGATTAATTGAAGAGAGACTGAAGCCAGACTGATGTTAAAGTCATCATTCATCTGAGTTTTCAGTAGTTGAGAAGACCAAGAAAGTTGAGTCGGCATACTCAGTGAAGGAACATATTTGCCAATCATGATTCTTGAAGACAGTGTTCGGGTCATCCTTAGAAGAAGGAGACAAAGCCTGAGAAAAGAAGAGAGTCATGGTCACCACCAGTGATCAGAAGAAGTGAGCAAGGCCAGCAGATCTTATCCAAGGCTGTTGAAGAATCTTGAAGAGCATAAAAAGTAGAAGAGCTACTCATGTGACTCGAGGAGCCAGGAGAAGACCCCCTATGAGACTCAGGGTGGAGAAGCCTTTGGTTGAAGCTAAAGCAGGCCAGTGGGACTCTGGTAACACTGTGGGATGCATTATAAAGAACCTGCTATGGGACTCAGGAGAGATGCAGTGTGACTCTATATCGACCATTGTAATTACTAACCGAATTATAGTGGAGAAACAATGTTGGGGCGTTTAACCAACATGGCAAGTATGTAGGACTTTGGAGCCGAACCTTGTAAATCTTTGTGTCTTATGCCATTACATTTACTACATCACTCGAGGAAAGGCTGAGAGATACAAGAAAAGTGGATCGAGGCCGTAACAATCCATAGAGGTTTAATTGATAAAGAATCAATTAGTAAAAAGTTTTAAAGGATAACTGATTCACCCCCTCCCCCTCTCAATTATCACACTGATCTGGGCACTTCAATTGGTATCAGAGGGAGGTTACCTCTAAAAGATCCAATGGAGTCTATATGAAGTTCATATTTGAGGAAATGAGAGAACACCATCAAATGAAGATATCTTCCAACACTCAGAGAAATAGAAAGAAGAAACAGGTCAAGAAGATGAAGAAGAAGGTTGCTACTAATAGAGAATCACCTTCCACTGAAGGTAATGTGAAAGCCACAACAGATGACAATTCCTTTTATTACTCTTCTGATGAAGCCTTCTCAAGCTGTGATAAGGATGGAACTATCAATGATCTTCTAAATTCACTCAAATATCTTCAAAAGATAGTCCCTAAGGAATGGGAAATGTGTATTGCTACATGTATCCATGATCTTCAAGAAGAAAAATTACATCTAGAAGAAGAAGCCAATTCTATGGAAGATCAATTGGAAAGAAGGGTTGGAATGACCAACAATCTCACAATGATGGTGATGGATAAGGATAAAACCATTCCCCTTTGCAGTGAAGAAATTGATGATGTCACTGAAGAACTACAAAGAAGCATTTGTGAGAAAGAATTCTTTGAGATAGTGTTTAAAGAAGTTTTCCATGCACTGGAAAAGAGGCATAGCCTGTTAATGATTGTCAAAGATGCTCAACTAGAAGACAAAGTAAAAATGGTAAATGATATTGAAAATTCATTGTATGAAATGAAGAATGTGCATGAAGACCACATGAAACAACTGAAAGAGAATTGGGAAGGAAGGAGAATATTTTTTGAGGATGAGAATAACTCTCTCAACATGAAATTCTTAGAGCTAGAGGTGATATTGAAAAATCAATAATCACCCAAAACTGAAGCGTCCCAATCAACGGAAAGAATAAATGTTTCCACTCAACTATGCATTGAGAAGGATGATTCCAAAAGGAGGACATCCCCTAATGAAAGGGAAACATCTTCTATGAAGAAGGTAAAATCCATACCATATTGTACTAATGATTCTAAATCTGTTTCCACAAAAAGTGCAGGATGGAAGAATAACTCTAAACAAGTATGGATGAAGAAGATGAAGAAAGAGAGCTCTCTTGAAAAAACATAGCGATTCAAGAGAAATAATCAACAATCAGAAGAATTCAAGAAGACAATATTTGTGGGTCAATGTTGGTGTTGAAACAAGTATGGAAATTGTGCAATAGATTGTTGGTAAAATCCTCTACATGAAAAATAACAAAGGAGTCCCATGCCTAGGGGGAGCAAGCCAGAGAAGAAGAAGCAACATCCATAGGTCCAGAAACATCTATTTACTGAAAACATATTTGGAATGTTTGATAACATCTGGGATGAATGTAAAAGTGGTCACAAGAATGATACATACCTATCTATAAATGTTTTCAAAGATGAAAAGAAGAGAAGATCACCAAACCTGGCTAAGAATGAAGAAGTATCCTTGGGAAGCCAGCAGAAGAATGTTGAAAATTCTCCCAAGAAGATCTTGAAAAAGAAAAAGAAGTCCTTGGATTTCAAATCCAAGAAGGGTGATTCATCCCGAAGGACCTCCAAGAAAAAATTCTTCTACTGTGGAAAGACAGGTCATACCATGGATCTTTGTAAACAAACCTTGGAACTAAATAGAAGCAAACCACACTCAACAGGACAATCAATCTAGAAGAAGAAGAACGGATTGATTGAAAATAAGCTGCCTAATAATGGTAACTTAAAAGCATCAAAGGAACCAGGTGGAACATCCAAATCTGAAGCCTCACTTCCAAATGACATATTAATCATCTGGCCAGAAGATTTGGAAAGAATGAGAAAGGAATAAAAAAACATGCCAAAGCTAATGCAAAAGAAAACCAAAAGATTTCACATGAAGATGAAGTTTTGTGTGTGAGGTGCAATAAAGATGGTCATATCAGTAATAAATGCATGACACTCATTCCAGCTCAGAAATAATTCTTCAAGAGAGTGAAGATTGCACCAGGAGATTCTAGTGCTCAAAAGACACTTAGAAATAGTGGAGTCACACACAAAGATGTTGAAGAGGTGTTAAGATCCACACCAGAACAAACATCATTGAAGATCAAATGTGCAAGTGTAATGAATGGAGAAAGGGGAAAATATTGGTTGAGAGAATATTCTCAACCATGTTGTTCAAACTGATGAAAAAAGGAGGTTCCATCTTATTCCCTAATCACTAGTATATACATGTTCTTACATTTAAGGGGATTGAAGATGATGATCATTCTCAAATTGAGAATGGTATGGACAGAATGGAGTTCACCCCTTGAGGGGGAGCCAATCTATAGAAGATGATCTTTTGAGATTCATATCATCTTGTGAAGAATGAAGGTATTCCAATCACACTTTCAGCCCTTGTTTCCTGATTGTATTTAACATTTCAATAAAGGGGGAGTAATTGATTGAAGAAAAATGTAAGAAAGGGGGAGATTTATCTTTTCACCTGAACTTTCTAATGTGTTTGGTGAAGTGTGTGCAGGATTTAGAAATTCATTGATATATCTAAAACATTTCAACCCCTTGAAGCCTAAGCATGATCTCACATGTATAGTGAATTGTGGACAACATTTAATTCTTTGGTTACATAACTCTTGTTTTCTACATCAGGTTAGCCCAAGTAGACTTAGAGATGATTTACTAAAGGCTATTTTCTAAAGTGAACATGTGACATCATCCCTCTCTTAGTGATTTTCAAGAAGATGCTATTCAAAGGGAGGAAGTTATATTTTGAAGAGAACCACACCACACCTTTTCATTTGGTTGCCAATAAGGGGGAGAAAAGCTTAGAACACGTATTGACCCATTCATATGTTCTCTAGTGATATTGACAACAAATAAAAAGGGGGATATTGTTGTGCACTGTGTTGCATTTGTTGTTAATAAGGTGTCAAGGATTGAATGGATGACAAGGAATGTCAATATGTGAATTACCGAGGATGTGATGGTGATGGTGATGTTATTAAAAAGGTGTCAAGGATTGAATGGATATGTGAATGACAAAGGAAGTAATGGTGATGGTGATGATTGGAGAATGACCATGGTACTAAGAAGCATTTCCCATAAAAGAATCACTAAGTGGCATAGGATGTAATGGTTGAAACACTCTCCATACTAATTCAGACGATTGTAGAGCTGATCTTAAGTTCAAAAAACTTGTATCAAGAAGATACAATGTGACAACATTGTTAGAAGTCAATGCATTGTCTTCACAATGCATGAGGAGAGAAAGGGGAACCATCCACAACTACTAAATGGATGAAGTGGTTTGAAGAATACCATGCAATATCTCTTAGTGCATGTGGATTTTAAGATGATCCAACCTCATCAATGAATGGATTGAAGAAGAACATTGAAGATTAAGTGATTTATGATTAATGGTTGATGAAGATACTAAGAGATCCTTGGGAATTCCATTCTTTAATATAAGAAGAAGAAGAGATGTTGAATAAGATATATGGAGTTCTTAAGAAGATGAAGAGGAGAAGAAGTACGGTTTGGCAGTTTTCTACTTGGTTACTTTGCTTCTATACAAAGTAATAACTATTTACTTTAACAAAAAATAAGCCAACCAAGGAGGCCGGCCGAGGTCCCTCACCTCAAGCACTTGCTGGACCCGAGGGTCAATCGCGCTCAAGGGAAGTCCTCAAGGCCAAGGCCTCCCCGAGGCATGGTGCAGGCCGTGTGTAAGCCCGCGAGTGCCACATGGTGATGAATCTGTGCAGCATGGGCGCTAGGTGCGCGCACCCGGAGGAGCAGAGTCGGCGCTAGAGCGCGCCCGCAAAGAACCGATGCGGGGTGGCATTGGAGGGGGGAGAGGAGTATTCTGGGATGATAGCGGCGGAGCTTGTTTGTTAAACTGCGCGACAAACTAGGCGCGTTTCGATGTGGGATGAGTTTTTTGAGAGGCGGAGCTGATCTGGGCCGTCCATCTGATCCGTGTGTAATCGTGGCCGCTCATCTAATCATGCGGTGACATGATATAATCCCAGCTGTCTGAGATCATTTAACGTGGATCCAATGGCTGAGGAGAGGCACCAAGGTTGTCTTCGACCTCCAAACACCCGAGCTCCACCTGACATGAACCAGCTCGCCATCGCCACTGCCGATCCACCCTGGTTGAATCCGGACCACTGTTGAATCTCAAAACAACTGCATGGTGATCGTCTGATCGAACCGAGACCATGCATGCAATCTACATCTTGCATGCATGTGAAATCTCGAGGAAGAAGGTATGGCAAAGGCAAACAGACTTTCTGAGGTCACGTGGATCCATGGGAGATTTATGCACAAGAATCGGTCTTACAATCTTGAATCTATAAACGAAGAAATGATTCCACGAATCGCCCGAGATACATGACATATCATTAACACGGGTTGAATGTTTTTAAAGAACCGAATATTTCGGTTATTTAAAAGAATATCTCAGGCATTCAAACCTCCAATCTTCACAACATATTTTTATGATTTTAAGCACAGAACAAGATCCTCTGATCAACTATAAAAGGTAGAGCCCGACGAGAAGAATGTTGTTGCCTCCTAGAAATTCAAGTGCTTCTGTTTCAAAAAACAGAGCATCTTTGGAGTGGAGAACCGCGCAACCACATGATCGAAGGAGAACCGCGCATTCCTTGCGCGAAGGAAGAGGCCAAGTCGAGCCTCCCTATGCGCCCCCTTGCGCGACAGGGAAGAAGCCGAGCCTTGCGCGCCCGCTGCCCGCATTCTTGCGCAGAAGAAATTGGTTGCGCCCTCTATGCCCGCACACTGACGCGGCAGGAGGAAGCTACCGTGCTCTCTTTTTGCGGTAGGAAGAAACTGAGCTGCACACACTTGTGTGCCTTCTCTGTCCACTCACTTGCGCGGAAGGAGGAAGCCACCGCGCCACCAGTGTGGTAGGAGCTGTCGCGCCTAGCGCGCTTGAAGGCAGGAGGTGGCCGCATAACTTTCGCTCCCTTCATTGGTGAGGTGTTCAGTACTCAAGTGGAAGTCCAAACATTGGTGTGTGTGTGTTTTATGTGGAGAGGAAGGCTTGAGCGCCCTCCTTTTAAGTGTGTGCAGGTGAAGAGAAGACCACACATGGTGAGTGTGTGAAAACAAGGAAGGCCACACCCATTTGGGTTTGGTTGTGTGTGCACGGGTTGAAGAAGGAGTGTGTGCACAAGTGAAGTTTTCACACTTTGAAGAAGAACAAATAAAAAATCATTTGTGTGTGTTCAAAAGGAGAGGAATACCACACCATCTTTGAGTGTGTCTGTGTGTGTGCAAAGAAACAAGAAGGCCGAAGCCTAAGTATGTGCACAAGTGAAGGAGGTCATACCTCTTGTGTGTGCCCAAGTTAAGGATGAAAACAAATGCATGTCCATGCATGTAAGAACAAATGAAAAAGTGGGTGAACACCTTGAGAAGAAAGGGAGAAGGGGAAATCCACACTAAATAAAAACACGCAATTTGGTGTGTGTGAGAAAGAATAAAAGAGTGTGACTCAAAGAAAAAGGTGTGTGTGCTAAAAGATATTACACCCATTAAGGGTTTATCACACCAAGAAGAAATAGGGAGAGTATGCTTGCATGCATGCACATGCACACGTAAACAAAGTTCAAATCAGTGTGTGTGTATTTGAGAAGTCTGAGAACAGAGGTTCTTGAAGAAATTTGAGATTCCATGCAAGTCATGCATGATTATTCAGAGATGCAATGTACTCAGTGCATGAAGTTGAATTGAAGAGAGACTGAAGCCAGACTGAAGTTAAAGAGATCATTCATCTGAGTTTTCAGTAGTTGAGAAGACCAAAAAGATTGAGCGGGCATACTCAGTGCAGGAACATATTTTCCAATAAAGATTCATGAAGACAGTGGCTGGGTCATCCTTAGAAGAAGGAGACAAATCCCAAGAAAATAAGAGAAGTCCTGGTCACCACCAGTGATTAGAAGAAGTGAGCAAGGCCAGCAGACCTTATCCAAGGCTGTTGAAGACTCTTGAAGAGCTTCAAAAGAAGAAGAGCTACTCGTGTAACTCGAGGAGCTAGGAGAAGACCCCATGTGAGACTCAGGGTGAAGAAGTCTTTGGTTGAAGCTGAAGCAGGCCAGTCGGACTCTGTTAACATTGTGGGATGTAGTATAAAGAACCTCTTATGGGACTCAGGAGAGATACAATGTGACTCTGTATCGACCATTGTAATTACTAACCGAATTATAGTGGAGAAACCATGTTGGGGCGTTTAACCAACATGGCAAAGACATAGGCCTTTGGAGCCGAACCTTGTAAATCCTTGTGTCCTATGCCTTTACATTTACTAGATCACTCGAGGAAAGGCTGAGAGATACAAGAAAAGTTTATCGAGGCCTTAACAAGCCATAGAGGTTTAGTTGATAAAGAATCAATTAGTAAAAAGTTTTAAAGGATCACTAATTCACCCCCTCCCCCTCTCAGTGGTCACACTGATCTGGGAACTTCACTATACATCCTTGGGAGTCCCAAAACACACAAAATTATAGAGGAAAACGAACATGGAAGAGGTAATTACTTGAATTTGGGAAATGGGATGTTATACACTCTCATATAATCTTTACACCATCAATGACCTATGGATCGGCGAATATGTACCCAAATAACTTCCTTATTTCCCTCCAAATTATCTATATACCTTATTTTGATCATAATTTTATACAGTGAAGGGTTTTGGAGCTTACCTAAAAAGGATCCCCCAAGAAGTGTTATCATGCTTAACAATGAATTTTTATATTATTTCATCTTCCCCAAACATAATATATTATTCAAGTATGCTTATAAAAAAACAAAATTATCACATATATAAATATTTTTTATTATTATAACAAAATAACCAAATTTATTATCCTTGTCTATCAAATATTATATGAGATCACTATCTTTGTGTATGGCATGTTTCCGCATCGCGAACTAACATCATTTGTTTCCCATCAATGTTAGTAATAAATTCATATAAGGATGTATAGAAATTATATATATAATTTTTTAAATATATTTATATTTATAGACTAATTATTTCACATATACCAGCTCATTTTCCATTATGTGGGGGGGGGATACAAGAATGTCGCTCGTGTATTTGGTGCACTAGTCCATCACGAAGCAATGCTGTTCATTTTTCACTAAAGATTTACATGGAAGGTAATAAAAATAATTTTAATTAATATATGTGATATAAATGAAATAATTATTACATTTAGGACATATTTAACATTATTAAATGATAATATGCCATTTTTTTTTCTTTCACTAAAAAATGATATGGTCATTCATGCTTATGTGTGGACTACCATCTCCATGAACGATCTGAATATTTTTTCTTCACTAAATCACATGGATGATATATATATTTATTTAAACAAATAATATTTAATTAATGATATAAATTTAAATTTTGACTGATAAAATAATACATACCTTTATTTATAATGATCCTTAAAAAATAGAACAGTTGTGCATGTGAACCACTAGACTACCATCTCTATGACTGTAACATTGTTCAATTTCCAAACGAATCTATCATAATTGGTTTTAAAAAATATGAATAAAAATGATTATTATTCCATGATATTTATTATTATAATGTTAATATATGACCCCTTTGACCATAGTCCACCTTCCAATGTCATTTTTGGACTTGTATACCAAATATCATCTAAACATATGATATAAAATCAACATTGAGTAATTGTATATATGTTAAATAAAAGGAATAATAAAATTTAAAATGGTTCATTTGAATGTGAATAATTATGATAAGTATATTATTGAGGATGATAAAGAATAAACACAGTGAATAAAACTCGAGTTAGAGGACTTCATCATAATTTTCTTTCGTTGAGGGATATTTTGATGTCATGCACCAAAATCTGTTTCTGATGCGTATATGCGTCCCATGTTATATGTTATATAATGAATGTCCCTATTATCATTATAACTAAATCAATTAGTAATTCTGTTTTTTCACGTGGCTTATGATTCAAATGATTCAAATGTGGTGAGGTCCCTTTCTTTAAAAATATCATCTTTTAATGATTTACATTAAACTACATTTACCATCCATTTCAATGTTTTTAAATTATTTTATGAAAGTAATTACAAATAAAAACTATATTTTTAAAGGAAATTTTGGTATATCTTTCGATGTTTTTTTTAAAAAATGAATATGTGATTAAAATGTCTTAATTTCTTTATGAAAATTATATGATTGTTCTAATGTTTAAGAATAAGATGAAATTTCCCACCGTCATAATAATTTATTTATGTTTTAATTACTTTATAATATTTCATGTTTTTGTTATAGAAATACCATCATTGACTTTTATGTAGTTTTTTATTTGAAATGTGTTTTAAATGATTTTTTTATTAGAAAATTTTTTTTAAATGAAATAGACATTTAAATATCGAAAATAGATTCTCATATGTGGTTAATGTAGATTTTAAATGATTTTAGGGTAAAATTAAAATGAATATGTTCTGGTTCTTGGAATTTTTTTTAGGATTATGGGTTGTTCTATTATAAACCATGGACCTATGGTTACATTAACATAAAAATAAATGTGTTTTCATGATAAAATTATGATGTGTGGTTATATGATAATCAATGTATAGTTGGTTCCATGACAGCCCTCCAATGTATTCGGTACTCTGGAGATATAATTTTTCAATATCGGTTGTTCCATTTATAAGAGTTGTAACATGCCGAGATTTTTTTCAATTATTTTTTTCGAATTAGTTTAATTTTTTGATATCTAGAATTTCATGAAACACTTAAAGTAGGAATTTTTTCAATTAAGTAATTATGTCATAATTTTGTTATGCGCTACACTAAAGAGATCTTGTTCCACAACCGCAACTTGGCTTGCGTGACATGAAACATTGAGTGTCTATGAAACATCACATTATTATTATATTTATTTAAATGAGGTAATTATATACTATCCATTTAATATGTTGATATTAATATTTATAATTAATATTTGAATTTTATTTATAATGGATTCATATAAAAAATCATATTGATGATAAAATATTTACTTTGTGTATATTCTTTGTAGGTTTAAAAATACCATTTTCTTAAAAGGATATCTTTTAATGTCCTATGAAATATAATAAAATTAACTTTAGAAAATTCTATAAATTTAGTATGATAAAATAAAATTCATTTTTTAATTCATAATAAAAAAATTATCTTATGGTGATTTTTGGTGATTTTTATGAGAAACGTCATTTTTTGATGAATAATGAAAAATATTAAATTCTAATTAAAATCTTATTTTCTGTCTAATTTATTTATATAGATAATTATATTTTAAGTTGGATTAAAAGTCATGATAGATGAATTATATATCTATTAATCAAATCAATGTCAGTTTAATAATTTTTATATTTAATTTTTATATTAAATAATAATTAACATTTGAACATTCTCACATTAAAAAACCCCACTTTCACGCCACATCTTCAAGATTAGCATTATATATAATTTTTACGCTTTTTTGAATTGAATTTTAAAAAGTGGATTTATATGGTTGTAATAATTATGATTTTTGGTTTCTAATAATATTAACATAATTTTTTAATAAAGATATTAGGGAAATTATTTAAAATTAGTTATAGTGATTAAGGTAAAATTATGTTAACAATAGACTAACCCTTAATCTTAATTTATCAAATGAACTATAAACTTTTCCAAACCCTATATTACTGAAACATGTTGTCCAATATAAAAATAAGGTTAAATAATTTTCCATTTTTACATTTTTGGAAGAAGTAATACTTATAGAACACATAATTCTTTTCAAAAATAACAAGTGTGTGCATTACCTTTGATGTAAAAGGCAACCAACTCTCCCCCTTATTCACACCTCTAAAGACACTTATTTTTGAAAAATATCTTCCCAATTTACTTCCCAAAATCCCAAAAATTCTACTTGATGCCTCCATTTTGGTATAAATCAATCCAAATAACCCCCTTCATGCAAACCAAAAGGAGTTAATCAAAGAAGAGGTAATATACTTCTATAACCTCATCTTCGTTTATTTTCATTACCCACCTCCTCAATTATTCTTATTATGTTACCATATTATAATACATGTATCCTAAAGATACTAATATAGTTTTTTATATGGGTTATACATTGACTTACACACACTTCCATCTAATGGGTAATGAACTTACCATTATTGTGTATGGAGAACTTACGCCTCACGAAACAATGTGGTTTGTTTTACCTTTACCACCTATAATGCTTTTGAATTATGATAGATAGTCTATTTTATATGATATATATGATATTTATTAATTATTTATACTTATATATTTATGATATAAATCCTACCTTCATTCATTACATTTTTTTGTAAATAGGATAATTTCATTTGGGGAAGTGTGGACTATCGTCCCCTCAAAGCGATGTGACTCATTCACACACTACATGTAATGTATTAAGGATGGGTTTAGTAAAGTTATATGATTAATATAGAATAAAAATTTAATATTAAGATATTATATATATATATGCACATATATGTCATTGAATTACTTTCTATCAACATTACAAAGAAAAATGGAAGTAGCTTTCATGCATACATATGACCCACCATCTCCCTGAAAGATGTATTTCTTTCATATTTATGTTTTCTATAGATTAATTTAAATAAATTTATATTATTTATATATTATATTTATATCATGATTTAAATTATGTAAATCATTATATATGTATGAAGACAAAAATATATCAAATTAAGACACATACCTAAAGTAAATATGATATTACACAAAAAACCATAAATTGTAATTATTAATAAGAAGGTAATATAAATTCATAATGAAAACTTATATGGTATTAGATGTAATAATATATTTATGTATAATATGTTTAATAAAATTATATTTATTATACATTATGTTTCTGTAAATGAGAAGAGAGTCAAGACATAAGGTATGGGGATTCCATCTCACTTTTTATTTTGGTGAGATTCATGACTTATTCACCACTCATTTATTTTGTGTGGTCTATATACTGCCCATGTATATATTTTATTATTATTATACATAATGTTTTTATTTATTTATCCATTTTATACTCTTCCTTTCATGGGGGTTATGTTGCAAAATATCCCAAATCGATATTGTAATATTGCCTAAATTTTCATTCTTTGAAACACATTCCATGTTACACACAGAAATTTTTTATTTGTTATATTATAACCCATTTGAATATTATATCATAAATATAATTATTTTAATGATATTTTTTTCTTTATTTAATGTGTTTATTACATTATTTTATGATTCAATGTTTCCAAATTGTTAACGGTTTTTAGATAGTATATCACTATTTATTAAAATTATGTACTACTATGATCCCGTTGATGAAATATTATAATAAATTCATCAATATCTCTCTTGAGTTTTCTTAAACTCAATTTTTTCATGTTATATCCAAATAATGGTACCATTTTCTCTATCTTTAGTAAATAATTCTATTGAGAATCTATTTTTCTAAAAGTAAGAATTTACCTCCCTCTTTCTCTTTGGGGAAAAATATGTGTTTCTTCAAAACCATGTTTTCTAAAAGTGGTTCTAATATATATTTTAATATTCTACTATGATCAATAAAATTAACTTTTAACCTTGTTTTCCCTATCAGACCATTTTTTTATAAAATTAATATCCTTCTTGTTTTCTGATCAATTCATTTTATGGACTTTTTATGTTAAAAAAAGGATTGACATGTTTATATTTATCCACATTCATGACCATAAATCTCTTGAATCAATCATTACAAGATTACAGAGTAATTTTTAGGAAAAAAATTGTTCCCAAATACTATGAATTTCTATTGGTTTAAATGTTTTCTTAAAGAAAAAGGTTTGCAGAAATGTTTTATGGTTTAAAATTACTTTATATGATTTTGAAAAAAATTTAATTTGTTTTTCTAAAGGTTGTTTCAAAGAAATTGATTTTTATTATTTTGATTCTTCTTTTATAATTTTCATAATATTTTCAAAAGAAAATTGTTTTCAAAATGGTTTCAATATTAATTCAAAAGTTTGAAAACTTATTTGAAGCATTATTTCTTTGATTTTAAAGTAATTTATTTTAAAATGGATTTTAAAAGGTTTTTTTGTTTTGAAGATCCATTTTCATAGATGAGTGGATATTTTCCTTATGAAATGTTTTTAAAATATATTTCAAAATTATTTTCTATTAACGATGACACCCATAGAAGTTTCTCATGCCTTTCTGAGAAATGATCAAAAGGTTACATTCATATTCTTACATTAATTATTTATGTTTTGATGTAATTATACTTATGAAACACTTTTCTCTTCCATGAGTTATATGATTTTGACACTAGATTATTTTCATGGGTTTTTATTTGATAAAATGATTATGAAAAATATCTATTTTCTATATGTTATGATGTGATGAAATTCTGTTGTTACAAATTTTATTTCATGGGTTATGATTTGGTATTTATAAAACCCATTGCTTGTAATGGTTTATAGTATGATGATGGTTTTGTTATCGTGTTTCACATGTATGTATTATTTTATTATTTTATTGTTGGAACCTATACCTCCCTCCAATTCATTGGATAGTGATAACTATTTTATGAGTCCAAGAGGGTGCACAAGAAGTCATCTCAATCCCGAAATAAGATGTTATTTGAGAGGGAATCCAAAACCTGAAAGAAAAGGGTACAAAGGAGGGCATCCTATGCCTGAAATGAGATGGTAAATGAGATGGCATCTCATGTCCAAAAAATAGGTTAAAAATAAGGGAATCCCAAGCATGAAATAATATGGGACTTGGGAGTGAATTTCATACCTGAAATAAGTGGGTACATAGGTGGGTATCCAATTAAAAAAACTAGAGGGTTCACAGGAGAGAAACCCAAGCCTTATGTAGGTACACTATTTATTATCCCAGTCCTAACATGTAAAAAATGTATTGGTAGGTATCATTGACAAAATATTTTCTATTTTTATGTGTATAATAGGATTTCCATGTTTCATATCATCATGGATCATGAAATTTTATCACTTACGAATCATGAATTATTAACTACTACTAATTATTCCATGATTCTTGTTTATGATCTTATATATGTATAGTATGATCATATAAGGTTATTATCATGTTATAATACTCTTATTCTGATGTTTATGCTTACATATTTCAATTTCTTACCATTACTGAGCATCTGAGCTCACCCCTTTATATGATTCCTTTAGCATGTTATGAAAATATATTTTAGGTATGATATGTATAAGAAGGTTCCTAGTATTGGTGAATCTAGGCAGAGATAATATACCTCACTCTTATACCATTTTTTAGGCTTCCATGATTCCAAATGCACTAAACTAATCTGGTCTTTTGGTGTCTTTTTGTTTAATATTTTATGAATTATGAAAAAGTGTTGTAATATCCTTCTATATTATGACTGGGTAGTTATAGTTGTTATCAATCTAAAGGTTTATTCAACCATTGGAAACTAGGATGGAAAAACATTAATGGGATCCCCATGAATATTTATACCGATATGTCTAGGGATGTCTTTAAGGATAAGATTAAGGATAAGTAAGAGTATAGTAAAATTTCATGGATTATTGGTATTGTATAAAGTGATTTTTTTCATAGAAATAAATCAATTTCTGGATACTAAAAGAGAAAATGGCAGTATCATAGATGTACCTAGTAGTAACAACTCCAAATATGTGTGTTAGGACTGACTCAGCATAACCCGACACATGATAACAGGCCTTTCTACATACCTAGTTTGAATCTCCCAGGGGATTTTCTTTAAAAATTGACGGAATCTTCACAAAAAATCATGTGATATTTGAAAATAAGTTAGTTTTTAATATCCGTGGATAAAAATACAATTTATTAGATTAAGGATGGTTTCATATTTTAGACATAATATATTTAGTTTTCTAGGTTTTGTGTTTCCCCACAATGATGATTGTTTCTGAAACTATGTTTCCGTTTTAGTCAATGGATAGAACCCGAATGAACTGTGTTAATGGGGAATGAAATGGAAAATTCAATGAATATCCTCATAAGAAAACTAATTTTAATGGATATGGAAAGAAAAACCTCATTTATTTTCTCATAGATAATTCTAAATAAATTAATTATGGTGAACATTCAAATGGGAAAAGAAGGGAACAATGTTCGGTTGGGTCTTTCATGAGTTAACACCCAACTTATTTCACTCCATTAACTAACCAATTACTTACTGAGATATAGCATAGTAAAAATTAAAATATATTATCTAGTCTTCTATGTTTAATGCTAGAAAAATTCACTATGTAATCTACCTTCTAAAAGGTGAGGATGATCATTGGTGGAATCTTGATAATAATACTTATAAATAAGAAGACGTTGACTCCATAGAATGGGATGGGATGAATAATATATTTTTCAATATGTATATTCAACTTATTTTTCATATGATGACGGAAAAGGAATTCCTAGAGTTGAACAAAAGGATGATGAATCTGCTGGTTTGGATGAATAAAATTGTTTATGTCTTGTGTGGTACATTTTGTGCATTATCATCGAACCTGAAAGAAAGATTGATCAATTCATTTATTGCATAAAACATAGTATTATGAAAAGCCTTATGTATAATAGAGTTTACAATCTATGAAGAAGTTGTTCTATTTGATCTAAAGGTGGAAATGGAAGTTGGAATTTCATATCAATCTCATGGCTTTGACAAGAAAATTAAGATGGAGTTCATATGAAATTCTAACATCCACAGAGAAAATAAAATGAGCCTTACATTATGAAAAAACTCTTGGAAGAAACATGGAGGGAATTTTATTAAGGGAAAAAATATATTTTTTAATTGTATAAGGGACATTCATTGAGTGGATGAATGTCCATGTAATATGAATATGTTATCTAATTATTAAAATAATGATAAATCCCCCCAAAATTCACCTCCCAATCTATTATGTTTCAATTGATTAGAGTTTAGACATTATACTATAGGTTCCCCACACCCAGGACAAATGTGGATGATAAAATGCAACAAACTCTGAGGAAAAATGAAAAAGGGAAAGCTTAATAAATCAAAATGGTTGGAGGGTGTCATGATAATTAGGGAACACTTATCCACCCAACAATTTTTGAGGATTTCATGTTTTATTTTGTATGATTAAGCCCTATAAAAATCTTATTGTTCATCCATTTTTGATGTTTCATGTTATTATCTACCAATACATGGATTATGTATTAATAAAATCACATTTTAAATTCCACCAGTACAAGGATTGTAACACCTCAATCTTCTATGGTACGCTTCTCTTTGAATAATGCAATAGCGTGTGTTGTACGCAACATCGAGTTCTCACACACCACAACCAGTCAAACTAGCCATTATTAATAGTAATACCCACTTTTTGAAATTTATAAATTTTATTTTCCAAAATGGACTTCATTTTTGGATTCGGAATATCGAAATTAGCCTAGGGTGAATTTTTGGTATTTTTCTGAAAAACTTCATTTTTTGATGAATAGTGAAACCACTAAGTGGTAGTTAAAAAACTGAATTTTTCATAAAACTAAATTTTACCGCTTTTGTGAGTGGGATTTCGAAAATCTGAGAGACACTGTTAATATCAAGGACTAAAATTTGGTTCATTGAGATGAAAATAATTTTTGGTGAATAGTAACTTTTTACTTTTATTTACCACGGTTAAAAGTAAATAGGGTAATTAAGGGTAAAAAGGATATTAATATTACCCTAACACATGTCCTAATTCTATTAGATAAGCTTAATTCGACCAAAAACAACCTTTGGAATAAAATATTATCATTTATGACCACTTGGATTAGATTAGGACATTTATTATTATTTAATTCAAAGAAGAGTTAAAAGAGTTAAAATCAATGATTATTTACTAAATTATTTTGAATATGAGGTTATACATAAGATAAATTCAACTGTAAATATTCATTAGAAAGATAAAAAGATTTACTACATAATGATATTTTATTTAATATTTTTATAAATTAAATAATTCAATTTGTTTATGATACAATGATGGTGTAGTAATTACCATAATAGTAAAACTTAAAGTAATTGATATTATAAATACCCAAATAAATATAATTTGAGAATTTTTATGAATTACACAAATTTTCTAGGTCAATATGACTTGTTAGGAATGGTTTAATTAACTTTTTTCTAAGTAATCATTCTGCTATAATTTTATAAAAAATTAATTTTCCAAATACTGTTAAAATTGACATAAAAGAGTTTTTAAAAAAAATATTATATTATTAATTGATATTCAAATCCTAAAAATATAAGGCTCGGAAAAGAGACTTATATCATGATAGGTGTATCATTAATGGACCACTTTGGGGTCTCTTAAAGGTATATAGTATGTTTATTAACTATATAATATAAAAATACAAAGTGACATGGTAAGTGTCAAACTAATTAAGTAAGAGTTAAAACTAAAAGATAAGGTTAATATAATGACTGAAACCTATCTAAATTCTATTGGTTGAGTGGTTTTCGACCCATCCCCACCTTAACCTTTAAATAATCTACTTTTTAGCCATTAGAAACTGAATATGAATTTTTTATAAAATAATATTTTTAGCTTTTCCAAAGGTGCCCCTCACCCCTCTTATAAAATGGCACTCCACCTTCTAATTAATTCACACCTTCAAAGCCATTTGGATCGGCCAAACTCTGCCCAAATAATCTCTCAAATTCCCTCAATTTATCCAAGAGGCCTTCCTTTAGTCAGAAAGCCTACCTAAGGAGCCCTTTTGATCAAATCAAAAGGAAGAAACCCAAAGAAGAGGTAATGATTTCACCACCCTTTTTCAAGTTCCTTTCTTCTTCCACTTATTCTTTCTTTGTTATTAACATTCTAAAATAATAACTACAGTATATTGTATATACTTTAATGTTATTATAAACATGGTACAACCATATTTCAGTAATCTATCCATCCATTGAATGACATGTCACCATACATGCGTACGTACGGCTTACCGTCTCCACGTCGTGGTGTAATTGTTATTAAAAACATTATTATTTGGATGACTATAATAATGATGTTTAATTCATATAGATAATAAATATAACATTATAATGATTCTGTATATATGATATACCATCCAATTTAATATTATTTTAATATCAAAAGAATGATATTGTCGCTAGTGCATACGTACAGACTACCGTCTCCACAAACACGATGAGATTCATTCTCCATCGTATCCATTCAAGTATAATTCTCACTTGATGATCAAAAATATTGTTTAAGGACTTGATATAATTCTGGATATTAATAATATAAAACCTATCCGTAACAAACATGGCTTATGTAACAAAACATATAAAAGAAAACGAGTAAGTTAACACCCGAAACGACGATAAGTTTAAGATATTATCAACTAAGCAATGTTAAAAGATCATATATGACATCATATAAATGTATATGATTCTTCTATAATTTAATAAAAATTATTTCACCATTATACAGGAGTCTAACCTACCCCCAACCATGGAAAAGTACAAGGTAAGGATTTATTTCGCAATCTCTTCATTATCTGAGGTTGTTTATACGTAATAATCTACTCGGACTTCTTTATCATCAACATCAATGTTTCTTAAAAATGTATTTCAAAACATTTTTATTACTATTTACTAGAATATGGGTTAAATTCATTTATACCATTGTTGACTTTTATCAGTGGTTTATAAATTAATCTTTCTGTTGGGTTCCAGACAAGGTCCTTTTTATCATTTTCGAAAGAATTAAGGTAAGAATGTTTTTTTAACTTATACGGTGGGTGCGGCTATTTTCTGCCGTTATAAAATCGTCGAAGCTTACCTTACAAGATTATAAGAATATTTTCAATGAAAATGTTTTATTTTATAAATATATGACTCTTAAATGATTTCAAAATAGAAAGAGACATTTCTCTAAAAATAGTTTTGATTTCATCTATGTCAAAATCTTTTGATGGATTTTACGCTTATTCGAAGTTGATTTATTATGATGCAAAACTTCTATATTGTATTGAAGGTTTTGTGATATGTTTGACTGTGGATGTGTTATTTTTATACCATTCATGGTTTATGGATGAAGTATTTACATTTTGTATGCTAGTTTTAATACGAATGTTTATGTTATGTTTAAACCTTTTCATATGTGAATTCATTGGACTTAATATGTGACGGGTGGAGCCTACTATAGCTCCTCGATGCATTAGTAGGTCTCATTAGACAAACTAGTGTCTTGGAACAAGGCCTTCAAAAAATCGTATTTGTATTATTGGCACGAGGCCTTGGCCATGTGGTTATGATAGTCTGAAATTATGCATTCCATCATTATGAAAGTGGTTATTGATATTGCATGTGATTATTCGATTAGTAGAATATCCATGTGAATATGTAAATGACATTATTTAATTTTATTTTTTCCATACTATGTTGAAGTTCAAGTTTAAAAGGCTTTTGTTTTAGTTAAACATTGCCTTAAATGTTTATTCTTATTTATGAAAGTTTCCGATATATTGTTATCCTTACTGGGCATTTGAGCTCACCCCTTTTCTATGTTTTATTTTTCCCAGGATATGAAGAAGTAAATTATGAATTACATGCAGGGATTGTATGAGGGGATAAGAGTGTAGACTATGGAGACTATGTTGTTGTAGTTTTAATTTTTTTTGATGTAATGAAAAACATTATGAATATATCTAGTGTTTCTAAGGCTACTGAACTAATTAGTCTTTCGAGATTTGATCTTTCTTGTGATCATGCCAATGTTATGTAATAATGCACCGAATCTAGGTAACTGGGGTCGGGTCATTACAGTTGGTATCAGAGGAAGTTTAGTACAAACCCTAGAAGCTAGATTTAGATAAACTCTGATTAGAGCACATAGACCTAAGATGGAATTTGATGATTAATATAGAAGAACATCCTAGAATTTTGGTGTTGTAGAGATTTTGTGAGTTTTTTCAAGCAATACATCCTTATCTGGATACGAGCAGGAAGAGGCGGCTCTGGCATAGATGTACCTAGGGGTAAAACCCGAAAGCAACGCTTTGATCAAGACTCGAACGGGAACTGGTGCATGACAACGGGTCTTCCTGCACTCTTGGTTACGACACTCCCGGGCGATAGGCATAGGATAACTCTCATTTTCATTACAAATCATTATAAAGGGTTTCTGAGTATATACTTCATCATAAATTTTTTTTTATGATTATGGATTATATCTATAAATAGTTAAATTTATGTTAAGTGTTTTATATGTATGGAATTATGTATATTGATTCATAAACTGATCTAGTTTATGCCATTGTTTAGAAATACCGCCTAGTGGAAGAAATGGAAACTGTATCAATGCACGCACACCCTATAGGGATTGCCCTCCTGCTCAAGATAATTATAGTGGAGCTGGTAATGCAGCTGGTGCTGATCAACTAATCACCATACTGGGACAACTCTCACAGGTTATGAATAATATCCTTACCCGTATGGAGCACCCTGATCCACGGTGTGGAGGATCAATGTTAGATCACTTCATGAGGTAGAAACCACCAACATTCAATGGGAGTACAAATCCATTAGAAGCTGAGAAATGGATAAGTTCACTAGAGAAAATATTTCAGGCTTTGGGATGTAGTGAAAGGGAAAAAGTTATCATGGAAGTTTACTGCCTCACTGGAGATGCTAATCAATGATGCTCATTGATTCAAAACACAAATGAAGATTATGAAGTATAAAATATGGAATGGAGGGATTTCAAAGATCTGTTTTTAGAAAAATACTTACCTTGCGACCATCAAGCAGATATGGAAAGACAATATATGAGGCTGAGACAAAAAGATGATGAGAATGTCGCAATGTATGAGGATAACATTACAAGGTTATAAAATTTTGATAGAGATTATATATGTAACATAAGAAGTAAGATTGATCATTTCTTTGAGGGGTTAAAACCATTTCTCTGTGGAGAAATAGTCTCACAATCCTTCTTGTCTTATGAAGACATTGTCTCATGTGCTATCAAGACAGAAAAGGAATTCTCTAAGTCATATGACTTTAAAGAAAAGCAAGAGAAGAATAGATCTGCTGATCAATCTGGGAATGGAAATAAGGGGAAGAAAAGAAAAGTTGAATATCCATCCTACAGTAAATGTGAGAAGAAACACCCCGGTACTTGCTTAAAAGAAACGTGAGTCTATTATAAGTTTGGTGAAAAAGGCCACCAAGCTCGTGATTGCAAGGGGAAGAAGGAAGCTACTGATGTTCAGTGCTAAAATTTCCAAGATATGGGACATTATGCAAATGAATGTCCTATGCGTCAGGGGAACTTACCTCAAAAAAGTCCAGGGGATCAAGGCCGAGCTTATGCTATCACTACTGCTGAGGTAGAAGCTCAGAAAGACGTGGTGGAAGGTAATTTAATAGTTTCCTCAAGTTTAGAAAATGCATTATTTGATTCTGGATCATCTCATTTATTCATATCTTCTCATTTTTCTAATAAAAATAGATATTTCCAATTTGATTTAACAAGGGAGTTGTCAGTTAAAAATCATAAGGGAAGTATCATTGCAACAAAGTTTTGTGAATCAGTCCCCATTAGAGAAAATAAATGTTCTTTATCCACTGATCTCATCGCCATACCTATGATTGAGTTTGATATAATCCTCAGTATGGATTGGCTTTCAGACCATGATAAGAAGATTTATTGTAAGAAGAAGGAGGTTACGATTTTTGATGATGATGATAAAGAACACCTTATCTTTAGAGCGGAATCATCACTACCTAATTCTTCTCTAGATCCACCCCCAGTAGCTCAACTAAATTCAATTATTAGAGAGGAAGAGGATGAAATTACAGTGGGTGAGGAAAGGAATGTTAAAATATAGGATGTACCTATTGTGAAAGAATATGTAGATGTGTTTCCGGATGATTTACCTGGACATCCTCCAGAACGAGTAGTTGAGTTTTCAATTGATTTAATTCCTAGATCAAGGCCTATATCGAAGACCCCTTATAGAATGGCCACTGTAGAATTATTTGAACTAAAGAAACAAATATAGGAATTGAGTAATAAGGGATTTATTCTCCCTAGTGTTTCTCCGTGGGGAGCCCCTATTCTTTTTGTTAAAAAGAAATATGGATCTATGAGGTTATGTATTGACTATAGGGAGATCAATGCTATAACAATAAAGAACAAGTATCCCCTACCTCACATTGATGATTTATTTGACCAACAACATGGATCTCAATACTTTTCAAAGATTGACCTTTGATCTGGATACCATCAGTTGTGTGTGAAGAAGGAAGACATTCCGAAGACTACATTTCGAACCAGGTATGGGCATTACGAGTTTATAGTAATGCCTTTTGGATTGACTAATGCACCCTCTGTATTTATGGATCTGATGAATAGAGTTTTCAAGGAATATCTCGATGAATTTGTGGTGGTATTTATTAATTATATCTTGGTATACTCCAAAAGCTACGAAGATCATGAAAATCACTTGCGCATTATCCTGAAGACTCTGAGAAGACATGATTTATATGGGATGTTTAGAAAGTGTGAATTCTGGATTCAGGATATTTCTTTTCTTGGCCATATTGTCTCTAATGATGGAATCTCTGTTGATCCTTCTAAGACCAAGGCTATTCAAGAATGGACAGCACCTACGAGTATAACTGAGGTACACAGTTTTACTGGTTTGGCAGGTTATTATTGACGTTTCATCCAGAATTTTTCCAGATTGGATAACCCATTAACAAACCTCACATGTAAAGGGGTTAAATTTGTTTGGACAAAAGAGTGTGATGAATGTTTCGAAGAACTGAAGATAAGATTAGTCAATGCTCATATATTGAATCAACCATCAGGGAATGATGGGTTCGTTATTTATAGTGATGCATCGAAGAAAGGACATGGTTGTGTTCTTATGCAGAACGATAGTGTTAGGTCCACAAGGTTGAATACCCTGAGAGGGGGGGTGAATCAGGGTATGAATAATTTAAAATCAATGTCTGTTCTGATCTTGTTTCGCTGTTAAGCAAAACACTCTTCTCTCTCTTTCCTGTTGCACAAAGTAAACAAAAAGTAAATCATGCACAGGACACACCAATTTTACTTGGTTCACCGCAAAGGGCTACGCCCAAGGAGCATACGCCGACAAGTTTCCAATCATACCAATTCCACTAAACTTCACTAGTTGTGGATTACAATGTTCAGGCTAGATCAATCCTATGCCCAGGCACACTGCCTTTACAAAGTTTAGGGTCATCTCACTACTTTCCCAAGGGTCACTCCCTATTTCTCTCTCTCTGGCTCACTGCCAGTGGAGAGGATCACCTTCTTCCTCTTCCTAAGCTCACTGATTTGTGAAGGGATTCACTCACAGTTTATAGACATGTAGGTCTCTTCATTTGTATGAAATAATGCATCTTAAACTATTGATAGATGCTCTATTGATGTCCAACATTCATCCACTGATTAATAAATCTTTGCCTCTGAACACTGGGAAATTCCTTTTGGAAACACCTTCACAACGCACCCTACTTCGTGAAGCTCCCAATTTAGCGAAGCTCAAACAAGCCTTCGCGAAGCTCCTGCCTTTTCGCGAATCACTTTCACGAAGAACTTTCGCGAAGCTCCAGCCGTCGCAAAGAAACGTCCCTCGCGAATCTTACTAAGCCAACACAGAGCTCGTAGGTTTCACGGAGCTACAATAGCCGTCACGAAGCTCCTCTTTCGCGAAGCACACTGGCTGCACGAACCACCTTCAAAAATCGAGAGCAAGTGATCTTCTCTGAAAATTCTCTCTACTTCTCTTGAGGGGGTCGGCCTCTATTTATAGGAGATTCCACTGACCCTCAAACTTTCTGTGCGAAGTCAACGCCACATAATCTCAAATCGCGAAGCTCCGAAGTTTCCGCTGGAATTCTGTCCAAATCACGAAGCACCACGGCAATTTTCCGTTCGCAGAGCTCGTCGTAGTCGCAGAGCATCCCATCAATTACTTCACGTCTTTTCCGCGAATCTCCCTCGCAATGCCCTCTATCGCTGCGAAGCTCCCTTGCAAAGCCCTTCACTGCCGCGATGCGCTTCAGCCTCTGCCGTTCGCGAAGCTCATCGTAATCGTGAAAAATCAGCGCCTCCATTATTCTGGTCTTCGTGAAATCCAAACCTTGCATCCTATATTCGCGAAATTCATGACTTTTCCATATTAAATTATGATCTTCATAAAAATCCTATTTTCGCGATGGTCACCAAACTCCAAATTTTGGACCCCAAAAATTTGGCAAACACTGGGAAATGGTGCCACCTTGTACTGCTCTTTTGTACCACCTCCAGATCATCCTTTCCTTTGTCATCGTTCTTTGTCAACAAGGATTGTCAACAAATTCTCTGGAACTCGACAATTCTATATGGAAACCTGCTTTGTCAACAAACACAATCAACCCAAAAAATACTGCAATGTTACCTTGAGGGATTTCTGCCCAACAGATAGGGTTATTGCCTATGCATCATGACAGTTGAAAATTCATGAACAAAACTATCCTACTCATGATATCATGTTGGAAGCAGTGATATTTACTTTGAAGATATAGAGGCACTACCTCTATGGTGAAAAATATGAGATTTATACTGATCACAAGAGTTTGAAGTATATTTTCTCACAAAAAGAACTCAACCTGAGGCAAAGGAGATGGCTTGAATTAATCAAGGATTATGATTGTACGATACACTACCACCCGGGGAAAGCAAACAAGGTGGCAGATGCTTTGAGCAGAAAAGGCCAAGGAGTTTTGAACAATATGAGAATTAAAAGGGATCCAATTTTAATGGATATAGTGAATATGGACATGGTAATAACCATGGAAGGTGAAACATCAATGCTTTTTCAAATGGTTGCCAAACAACCTTCACTAGAAAGGATTAAGAGTTCTTAGACCGATGATGAAGAATTTCAAAAGAAGATTAAAGCTGTGAATGTTGGGAAATTGAGAGACTTTGTGTATGAAAATGGAATTTTGAAATTTGGAAAGCGACTTTGTGTTCCTGATATACCTGATCTAAAAAGGGAATTTCTGGATGATGCTCTTAGTTCTAATTTCTCTATACACTCTAGGAGCACCAAAATGTATAGAGATTTGAAGGAACATTTTTGGTGGGACAACATGATGAGGGAGATTCATGATTTTGTGTCAAGATGTATGGTTTGTCAAAAAGAGAAAGCTGGAAGGCAACAGCCTTGTGGAGTATTGCAACCTCTTCCCATACCTAAGTGGAAATCGGATAATATTACCATGGACTTTTTCATGGGACTACCAAAGACTCCTAGAAGGAACGATGCAATATGGGTTATTGTTGATCATCTTACCAAGTCATCACATTTTCCTTCTATAAGAGAAGATCTACCACTGGAATGTCTAGAAAGACTATATATTGATGAAGTTGTGAGACTTCATGGAGTACCCCTATTGATTGTTTCTGATCTTGATACCCATTTTAATTCAAGATTCTGGAAAAGAATTTAGAAAGCCTTAGATACTGAACTTCATATGAGCACTGCATACCACCCTCAAACAGATAGACAATCAGGACGAACTATTCAAACCTTAGAAAACATGTTCAGATCCTGCTCACTTGACTTTCAGGGTATGTGGGATCAATATTTACCTCTGGTAGAATTTTCCTATAACAATAGCTTCCATTCGAGTATTAAGATGGCACAATATGAAGCGTTATATGGAAAGAGATGTCGTACAACAACCTGTTGGGATGATGTCGGTGAAAGAAAACTTATAGTCCCAGAACTGGTGGAGGAAACGATAGAAAAGGTGAGGGTAATCGAAAACCATATCAAAGCAGCTCAAAGTATGCAGAAGATCTCTGCCGATAATCAAAGGAAGGATTTAGAATTTCAAGTTGGTGATCATGTTTTCCTGAAGGTATCTCCATGGAATAGAGTCATACGTTTTGGTAAGAAAGCTAAATTGAGTCCCAGGTACATCATACCTTTCAAAATTCTAGAACAAATTCGGGCTGTAGCTTACCGTTTGGCAATGCCGCCAAATCTCTCCAAAGTTCACAATGTGTTCCATGTATTACTATTGAGGATATACATGCATAACCCAATGCATGTACTCACCTAAGAGGAATTAGAACTGCAACCTGATATGTCTTATTGCGAAGACCCGTCAAGATTCTTGATACGAGAGAACAAGTAATGAGAAACCATACGACTCGTTTGGTAAAAGTCTTGTGGAGAAACCATAAAATGGAAGATGCAACATGGGAACCCAAGGAACTTATGATGAAGAACCACCCAAGTCTTTTAATGCGGTAGTATTCTAGAAATGTTGAGGACGAAATAATTTGAAGGAGGGGAGAATGTAAAACCCCAAGCTTCTACAGTACGATTCTCATTGAATAATGCAATAGCGTGTGTTGTACGCAACATCAAGTTCTAACACACTACAACCAATCAAACTAGTCGTTATGAATAGTAATACCCACTTTTTTAAATTTATAAATTTTATTTTTCAAAATGGACTTCATTTTTTGGATTTGGAATACTGTAATTAGCCTAGGGTGAATTTTTGGTATTTTTCTGAAAAACTTCATTTTTTTATGAATAGTGAAACCACTAAGTGGTAGTTAAAAAACTGAATTTTTCATAAAACTAAATTTTACCACTACTGTGAGTGGAATTTTGAAACTTTGAGAGACACGGTTAATATGGAGGACTAAAATGTGGTTCGTTGAGATGAAAATAATTTTTGTTGAATAGTAAATTTTTACTTATATTTACCACGGTTAAAAGTAAATAGGGTAATTAAGGGTAAAAATGATATTAATATTACCCTAACACATGTCCTAATTCTATTGGATAAGATTAATTTGACCAAAAACAACCTTAGGAATAAAATATTATCATTTAGGTCCACTTGGATTAGATTAGGACATTTATTATTATTTAATTCAAAGAAGAGTTAAAAGAGTTAAAATAAAAGTTTATTTACTAAATCATTTTTAATATAGGTTTATAAATAAGATAAATTCATTTTTCAATATTCATTAGAAATATAGAAAGAGTTACTACAGCTTGATATTTTATTTATAATTTTTAGACATTAATTAATTTAATTTATTTATGACACAATGATGATGCAGTAATTACTATAATAGTGAACAATTAAAATAATTGATATTATAAATACCCAAATAAATATAATTTGAGACTTTTTATGAATTAAACTAATTTTATAGGTAAATATGTCATGTTAGGAATGATTTAATAAACTTGTTTAGAATTAATCATTCTGTTATGATTTTCACAAAAATCAATTTTCCAAATAGTGTCAAAATTGAAATAAAAGAGTTTGCTAAACAAATATTATATTATTAATTGATATTCAATTCCAAAAAATCTAAGGATAGGACAAGATACATATATCATGATAGGTGTATTATTAATGGACCACTTGGGGGTCTCTTGGAGGTATATAGTATGTTTAGTAAGTATATATTATAAAAATACAATGTGACATGGTAAGTGTCAATCTAATTAACTAAGAGTTAAAACTAAAATATAAGGTTAATATAATGACCCAAACCTGTATAAATTCAATTTTTTGAGTGCTTTTAGACCCTTCCCCACCTTAAAATTTAAATAATCCACTTTGGAGCCATTATAAACCGAATATGAATTTATTATAAAATAATATTTTTATCTTTTCCAAAGGTGCCCCTCACCCCTCTTATAAAAGGGCACTCCCCCTTCTCATTAATTCACACCTTCAAAGCCATTTTTCTCGGCCAAAATCTTCCAAAATACTCTCTCAACTTCCCTAACTTCATACTAGAGTCCGTCCTTTAGTCAGAATGCCATCTTAAGGATCCCTTTTGATCAAATCAAAAGGAAGAACCCGAAGAAGAGGTAATGATTTCACCACCCTTTTTCAAGTTCCTTTCTTCTTACACTTCTTCTTTCTTTGTTATTAACATTCTAAAATAATAACTCCAGTATATTATATATACATTGATGTTATTATAAAAATTTTACAACCATATTTCAATATTCTATCCATCCATTGAATGACATGTCCCCATACATGCGTACGTACGGCTTACCGTCTCCACGTCGTGGTGTAATTATTATTCAAAACATTATTATTTGGATGGGTATAATAATGATGTGTAATTCATGTAGATAATAAATATAACATGATAATGATTTTTTATATATGATATACCATCAAATTATATATTATTTTAATATCAAAAAAATGATATTGTCGCTCGTGCGTACGTACAGACTACCGTCTCCACGAACACGATGAGATTCATTATCCATCGTATACATTAAAATATAATTCTCATTTGATGATTAAAAATAATGTTTAAGGAATTGATATCATTCTGGATATGAATAAGATAAAACATATCCATAAAAAAACATGGCTTATGTAACAAAAAATATAAAAGAAAATGAGTAAGTTAACACCCGAAACGACGATAATTCTAAGATAATATTAACAAAGAAATGTTAAAAGATCATATATGATATCATATTAATTTATATGATTATTTTATAATTTAATAACACTTATTTCACCATTATACAGGAGGTTATCCTACCCCCATCCAAGGAAAAGTACAAGGTAAAGGTTTATTTTGCAATCTCATCATTATCCGGGGTTGTTTATACGTAATAATATACTGGGACTTCTTTATCATCCACATCCATGTTTCTTAAAAATGTATTTCAAAAAAGTTTTTTTATTATTTACTAGAATATGGGTTAAAGTAATTTATACCCTTGTTGACTTTTATAAGTGGTTTATAAAGGAATATTTCCGTCATTTTCCAAACAAGGTCCTTTTTAACCTTTTCGACAGAATTAAGGTAAGAATGTTTTTATAACTTATACGATGGGTGCGACTATTTTCCGCCGTTATAAAATCGTCGAAGCTTCCCATACAATATTATAAGAATATTTTCAAATAAAATGTTTTATTTTATAAATATATGACTCTTAAATGATTTCAAAATAGAATGAGATATTTCTATAAAAAGAGTTTTGATTTCATCTATGTCATGATCCTTTGATGGATTTTACGATTTTTTGAAGTTGATTTATTATGATACAAAACATATATATTGTATTGAAAATTTTGTGATTTGTTTGACTGTGGATGTGTTATTTTTATATCATACATGGTTTATGGATGAAGTATATAAATTTCTTATGCTAGTTTTAATACAAATGTTTATGTTATGTTTAAACCTTTTCATTTGGGAATGCATTGGACTTAATATGTGATGGGTGGAGCCCTCTATATCTCCTCGATGCATCGGTAGGTCTCACGAGACAAACTAGTGTCTTGGAACAAAGCCTTGACAAAATCTTATTTGTAGTCTTGGCACGAGGCCTTGGCTCTGTGGGTATGATAGTCTGGAATTATGCATTCCATCATTATGAAATTGTTTATTGATATTGCATGTGATTATTCGATTAGTAGAATATCCATGTGAATAAGTAAATGGCGTTATTTCATTTTATTTTTTCCATTCTATGTTTAAGTTCAAGTTTAAAAGGCTTTTGTTTTATTTATATATTTCCTTAAATGTTTATTATTATTTATGAAAGTTCCCGCAATATTGTTATCCTTTCTGGGCATCTGAGCTCACCTTTTTTCTATGTTTTATTGTTCCCAGGATGTGAAGAATTAATTTATGAATGACCTGCATGGATAGTATGAGGGGATAAGAGTGTAGACTATAGAGACTACGTTGTTCTAGTTTTCATTTTTATGATGTAATGAAAAACTTTATGAATATATCTAGTGTTTCCAAGGCTACTAAACTAATCAGTCTTTCAAGATTTGATCTTTCTTGGGATCATGCCAATGTTATATAATAATGCACCGAATCTAGGTAACTGGGGTCACGACATTACAAGGATCGACCCACATTTCCATTTAAAATGTTTTGGTATATGGTAAGAGATTATTTAAGGAATAAAGGGTGAATTTTATTTTGGAAGGTTAACAAGGTTAACCACTTATGGAAATTTTATTTTAAATAAAAGATGAAGTTTGTGAGATTAATGGGTTATCTCACCAAATGAGTTTTTATATATTTTGGATAACCTATTATAAAAACATTCAATTGATTATAACTACTGACAGATGGGATGGAATATCATGGATATATTGATCTATTAATGCATAAGGAAAGATAAATTCACATTCATTTTTTGGGAAATAAGAAAATAGATCATTTAAAAATAAAGGGTGGGGTTTTCTTGAAATCATGCAAGTATATCTTTTCTTGAAAATTCATCAACATTACAAAAATGATCAATAAATAATTTTTTTATAATACAATAATTTTTATTGAACTGAGAGACTTTTAAATCATTATCGATTTATGATTTAGAGGCCCTCATATTTCCCTTGATTAATAACTTGTTTGTGATTAATGACCTAAATAAATTTCAATAAATATTTATTCTTTTCTTCCATACCCAATCATCACTCCCAATATACATTCTCCTACATGGAAACCGTGTTGTGAGTTACTTTGGATAACCATAATAGTTCAAAAATTACCTACTTAAAGGATGTTTTATAATTAATTTTTATGATGTGGGTGTATATGAATATACCTTTTTGGTATTAATCCATTGATAACCTATAAAATATTAGATGGTGAAATTCATTTTAAGAGGGGTTGAATTTAACACCACATGATTATTGTGAATTTTTTTTTGAATAAATTTAATATTTTTGATATTTATAATTTAATGAAAAATAAAAATATTTTTGTTATATTTAATCACTATGTAATAATTCATTATACGCTACACCAATATATGCTTAGGCTAAAGGAAATGTCGACTTGGTTTGCGTTACATGAAAAGTAAGGAAACAGCTGTAAAACATTACATAATCATGAATTAAATGAATAATTCACATAGAGGATCTTTTTAGGTTTAGAGTTTCAGATAATTAAGCCATAACTATTACATCTCAAAATATTTCAAAGTAGACACTTCTACTATGTTTCCATAAAATAAAAACACCATTTGTACTTCAAAAAAAATTTATAATGTATCAATAATGACAAGAAATTATATTCATTATTATATACAAAAATAATGTACATGAACATAGTACAATCGATTAGTTACATAACCCCTTAAAACAGCCGCATAAGACCTTAGGGTAAGGTGTGTGATGGTGACCGACTCTTAGGGTGGCTCAGTTAACATTGCTCGAGTGGTAATCTCTATCAACTTCCACTTTTCCCATAGATGGTCCCGTTCGAGCTTGACATGATGAAGCTCAGCTTGGGCTTGGTCAAGAGCAAAGCCCAAGGACGCCACATCTTTTCTGAGCCCTGACAAATGGACTTCATATGGGAAAATATACTGGATGAGTCCATCGCTTCCTTTGTATGAGTAAATTAGGGTTTGTTAATGCCCTCTATTTATACTAATCATGTGATCACTGTTCAACAGCTATATTAGCAACGGTCAAAATTCGTAACATAAAACCAAAGAAGTTGACATTTTATATAAACATAAAGAGACATTTAATGAGATCAAGAGGGATTTCCATTAATGAATCTTTGGGTCATTACAATATTCCCCCCTTATGAAATTTCTTTCTCTAAATTTTCCTTTTCCCACACTAAAAAATATGTGGGTAACTCAGTTTCATCATTTCCTCCGATTCCCAAGTCGCTTCTTCAAACATGTGGTTTCTCCACAACACCATGACGAGGGGGATTGTCTTATTTCATAGAACTTTTTCTCTACGATCTAAGATCTTCACTGGTTGCTCCTCATAAGAAAGATCATCTTCCAATTGTACCACCTCAGATGAGAGTACACATGAAGGGTCCGGTATGTACTTCCTTAAGAGGGATACATGAAAGACATCATGTACTTTGGCCATGGTAGGTGGATGTTCTAGTCGATAGGCCACAGCCCCAACACGATCAAGAATCTCGAAGGGGCTGATGTACCTTGGACTTAACTTCCATTTCTTTCCAAACCTCATGACCTTCTTCCACGGAGATATGCCTAAAAAAACCATGTCTCTATCATTAAACTCAAGTTCTCATCGACGATTATCTGCATAACCTTTCTATCGACTCTAGGCTGCCTTGATATGTTGCTGAATGGTTTTCACCTTCTCTACCATTTCCTCGACCATTTCTGGTCCAAGTAGGTTATGTTCACCGACCTCATCCCAACTTGCCGGTGTTCTGCACCTTTTCCCATAAAGGAATTCATATGGTGCCATTTGGATGCTCGAGTGGAAACTTTTATTATAAGAGAACTCAACCAAAGGAAGATGTTAATCACATCCTCCTTTAAAGACCATTGAGCATGCTCTCAACATTTCCTCAAGTGTTTGGATAGTCCGCTTGGATTGGACATCAATTTGAGGATGATAGGCCGTACTGATGTTCAGTTCATTATTCAGAGCATGTTGAAGACTCTTCCAAAACATAGAAGTAAATCTTGGATATCGGTCAGAAACAATAGATAGTGGTACTCCATGCAGCCTTACCACTTCCCTGATATATATCTGTGCCAGTTGATCCAAAGGGAAATTCTCTCGAATAGGAATGAAGTGTCCAGTCTTTGTAAGATGATCCACAACAACCCATATTGAATTGTTGCCTTTGGATGTCCTTGGAAGTCTGGTGACAAATTCCATGGTGATGTTCTCCCATTTCCATTCTGGTATGGGCAATGGTTGCATCATCCCCTTAGACTTCTGCCTCTCTTCCTTCACTTGCTGACACACCAGGCACATTGATGTATATTCAACGATCTCCTTCTTCATATGATCCCACCAAAAGCTTTCTCAGAGATATCGATACATCTTTGTGCTCCCTGGGTGAATAGATAAATTTGAACTATGTGCATCATCCAAAAGTTTCTTCTTTATCTTCGGACATGATGGAACACATAGTCTTTTCCCAAACCACACAATTCTATCTTAATTAACATTAAACTCTGAGGATTTATCTTTTTCGATAGCTTCCACTTTTTCTTGAATTCCCACATCATCCTTTTGATCATCCTTTAAACTTTCCAAAAGAGATGGTTGAGAAATCATTTGTGAAAGGATTGATTATGTTCCCTTCTCTATGATTCCCATGTCCATATTCATCAAGTCTATGAAGATTGTATCCCTCTCAATTCTCATCATTGATAGAATCGTTGGGTAATTTCTACTTAGGGCATCTACCACCTTGTTCGCTTTCCCAGTGTGGTAATGTATTGAACAGTCGTAATCCTTGATGAGATCTATCCATCTTCTCTGGCGCATATTAATCTCTTTCTATGTGAATATATATTTAAGACTCTTGTGGTCAGTATATATCTCGCATTTCTCCCCATAGAGATAATGTCGCAATATTTTCAATGCAAAGATTACCACTCCCAACTCCAGATCATGTGTTGGATAGTTTCGCTCATGAATTTTCAACTTACTTGAGGCATAGGATATCACTTTATCATTCTGCATCAGCACACAACCTAATCCCTTTTTTGAAGCATTACTAAAAACCACAAAAGGTTCCCTACTTGTGTGTAAAGTGAGCACGGGTGCTGTGATAAGCCTACTTTTCAACTCCTTGAAGCTTTCTTCACATTCATCACTCCAAGAAATCTTTACTCCCTTTCGAGTTAGCTTGGTAAGAGGGTTGGACAATCGTGAGAAATTTCTCACAAATCGTCAAAAATATCCAGCTAACCTCAAGAATCTATGGATATCCGTTACCGATGTTGGACTCGGTCATCCCTCAATTGCCTCTATTTTGGAGGGATCCACTGATATCCCATTGCTTGTGATTACATGGCCCAAGAATGAGACCTCCTCCAACCAGAACTTACACTTGTTGTACATTGAATAGAGCTTCTCCTTGCGCAAAGTCTCTAGTATAGTTCTTAAATTCTCCTCATGATCCTGCTTGGTTTTGGAGTATATTAGAATATCATCTATAAATACTACCACATATTTTTCAAGGTAATCTCTATAGACGTTATTCATTATGTCCATGAAGATTTCTGGAGCATTAGTGAGTCCGAAAGGAATTACTTGGAATTCATAGTGCCCGTATCCTGTGCGAAAAGAAGTCTTGGGGATATCTTCCTTCTTCACCCTTACTTGATAATATCCCAACCGCAAGTCCACCTTGGTGAAGTATTTTGCTCCACACAGCTGATCGAACAAGTCATCAATTCTTGGGCGAGGATACCTGTTCTTTATCATGATTTTTTTAAGTTCACAATATTCAATGCAAAGCCGCATTGACCCATCCTTCTTCTTGACGAAGAGGATTGGTGCTCCCCATGGTGAAGCACTTGGGCGTATAAACCCTTTATCTAGATTCTCCTATAGTTGTTTCTTCAGTTCTCTAATTTCTAAAACAGCCATTCTATATGGAGTCTTGGATATTGGTAATGCCCCGGGTATAAGTTTAATTGAGAATTCAACATCTCTTCTAGGAGGAAGACTGGGCAGTTCCTCGGGAAACACTTCAGCAAATTCCCTCACAATAGGCATTTCTTCAAGGATGGTATATTCCTTGGACTCAATCATCTGAGCCAAATATGCAGGCTCATAGGGCATTAATATCCATGCTTGAGATGTTGGAGCTATAGGAGATTCATCTGCCTCTATAAACTTGCAAAGAATCAGGGGTCGATTCTCCATATGGAGTGTGATTTCCCTCTCCTGACAATTTATGTTGGCTATATTTAAGGAAATCCAATCCATGCAAATAATTGCATCGAATTCCACCAGAGGGAGTATGATGAGGTTCACCTAAAAATTCAATCAACAGATTATAACAGGGGAGGACTTATATTCATGGGATGCAATGATTTCCCCATTTTCCATACTCACCGACATCTTCACTTCCATGATTTGTGGTGGTGTTGGGATTGTTCTAATAAACTCTCAAAATATAAAAGAATGTGTAGAACATGAATCAAAAAGTATGTTCTCTATTCGTGAATGAATAACTAGTGTACCTATCATCACTTCGTTGTCGGGGTTCACTTCAGCAGAAGTGATGACAAAAGTTCTTCCTTGCTACCTTGTAGGTTGTTGGGTGCCTCCGAAAACCCTTGGATTAGGGCACTAATTTGAAAAATGCCCCATTTCATTGAATTTGTAGCATTGAACAACGCTTTGAGGTTCTAACGGAGCGTTCCTCTCCTCTGTCGCGGCCGCATGTCTTTCTTACCGATAGTTAACAACTAGGTGCCTTTCTCTTCCACACCTGAAGTATTTCCACGCCCCCTTAAGGCAATTTCTAGGGTGCTTCTTTCTGCACTTTTGGAAAGTGGGGTGCTAGAACATCTTAGCACTATTGGATTTATCCATCGGGCCAACATCATTGAAGTCTACCTTACGCTTCTTATCCCCATGATACCCCTGTGATTCTCCGATCTCCATTTCGACCTTGAGGGCACATCAAAAAATTTCCTCATAGCTGTCGAAGTCACGGATCACCAATGCTTTCCGTAGGCTAGGCTTCAGCCCACCAAAGAAGTGGTAAACTTTGAATTCAGGGGTAACGTCAAAGCTGGAAGCATATCGTGCAAGCCTTGTGAAGTTTTCCTCATATTCTCCAACATATTCATCATATTTTTTCATGAGGGAAAAGAAGTCCCTTTCTATCTTAAGTCAGAGGGTGCGCGGAAAATATTTATCGAAAAACATCTTCTAGAAATCCTTCCATTCCAACGCCTCGATCTCCTCCTCAGGATTCGTATTTTTGATCAACATCCACCATTGATCACATTCACCCTCCATACGATAAGCCGCCAGGAGAACCTTCTCTTGTTCAGTACATTGAAGGATGGAGAAGATCTTTTCAATGGAGTTGATCCATTGTTCAACGATCATGGGATCAGATGATCCAGTAAAAGTAGGAGGCCTTTGTCCCATAAAGATCTCGAGAGCGACTTGTTCTTTCTTATGGGGTGTTGAACGTTCCTCTTGACCCGTGTTTCTATTCAAAACTGGATTTAGCTTAGAGAGAAGCGTGACAAATTTCGCGATTCCCGCTCCCATTAGATTGGGGATCTCATTAGTACAGTCATCACACTGATCTTCACAACGGTTGTTAGCCCGATTCCTCCTATTACCGACCATTGGTTGGAATGAAATGAAAGTTAGGGGTAACAAATAAAGGGTATTCGAAAGGAAACAGTTGATTACTTATAAATAAACATTTATTTCCTTAACTTATGAATCTATAGGCCTCAATCTAGGATTTTCATGTTCTACTTTCTAAAAAATATTCTTAGGGGGATTTTTTTTATTCCCTTAATAAGGGTTCATACTAAGCTTGTGAATTTACCAAAACATATCCCCCGGGAGTGTCGTAACCAAGAGTGCAGTAAGGACCGTTGTCATGCACCAGTTCTCGATCGAGTCTAGCCCAAAGAGGTGTTTTAGGGTTTTACCCCTAGGATACATCTATGCCAGAGCCGCCACTACCTACTCATATCCAGACATGGATGTATTTTCTCGATAACCCGCTTACTCAATACTCACCAAAACGTAGAGATGTTTTTATTGTACCTAGTCTTGTATCTAAGGCTTTACTAGCGATTTCTAATCCTAATCCCAAAAATAACGAAACCTATCCTCTGATACCAACTATGACAACCCTGCTTTTATTAAAAACTTAAACATGATTTATTACATAAAACTTCACTTGATACAATAAAGAAGATAGAGAGGTTTAGAGTCTTTGGATCTTAGGATCATTACATAAAAACATAAAACATGAAATACAACATCTCTATTGAAAACGTCTGTTACATGACCACTATATTCCTTTGTACTTAGCATTGCATGGGATAACTTGAGGACATGCATAAGAATATGGTGAGCTATATAGCACAGTAAGGGAATAGACATGGAATAACATGAGGATGAAAATACATGTTAGAAATTCAGAATATCAATATATCACAAGAGAAACATGAACAAAACGTCATGATAAATCATGATAATCATAACATGGAAAAGTGGCAACAACACTTAACATGGAATTAGCATGAGCCAAGGCTCATTGCACATGAAGCATGAGTAAACCCTCATTGCACATGAAGCACGAGTAAACCCTCTTTGAAATTGAATTAGCATGAGTCAACACTCATTTCACATGATGTATCATGATACTATAATTTACCCAATGCATTGGAGCGCTATAAGGGCACACCCTTCTTAAACATTTCATTTCATGCATAAGTGTGCCACATGGATCATAAAACATGGATTCCTAAAACATAATAATTTATTCCACAATAAAGGAATTTGGAATTCATACATGAAACTTTATAATCAATATGTAAATGTGAATAATGGTGAATACCCTTGATGGATAAATGGTCATGGTATTCACCACACAATGACATTGGCATAAAAAAACGGTGTGATTTCTGCAGCGTAACGGTGTGAAATAAGAATTCAAAAAAAAGGTTGATGAGAGAGAAAGGGTTTAATCATAATATTTACATGTAATGGAAAGCAAGGAGTTCAAATAAATACTTGTTCCAACTGTTGAAATAGAATTTAGATTCATGATACAAAAGTATTGCTTGGATGTAAACGAGGAGAGAGAAGTTCCTTTCGGAATTTCAGCATAGTAACGGGTGTACATGGGAGGAATTTAATGAGATAGAAAAGGGTCTCACATCATTCAAACATAAATAGGAAAGTATGAGGGAGGTTATTATCCATACCCCAACATTCATAATTGAAATTAAAATGGAAAAACAACTTAAAGAAAATTGGACAAAAATGAGAAACGAAGAAAAACCCTTACTTGGAAGTGTGCTTCCAAAGGGTAGAGAGAGGCTTGTGAGAGGCTTCTTCGGATCTTGGGGAACCTTGGGAGGATTCTAGAGAGATTAGGGCAGAGGTTGGACTATCTCCAAAGGCTTTGAGTGAGGAGGAATGGGATCTTGGGTGGGTTTATATAAGAAAGGTGAGGGAATTATTTATTATTTAGGTTTGGAACCTCTTACATTAAATTAATCCAATACACAAACCAGCCCATGGCATTTTCCCATGGTTTTTGGAAAAGGGAAGAGGAAAAAATATTTTATAAGGCCAAAGTCCGAACTTCCTAAAATAAAAGGGTTTCTTATGTGGAGGTGAGTCACACTCCCACGGAAAATAATTTAAAAAGACAAGATGTTTAATAGGTCTTGAGGGGTCCATTAATGATTAGAAAAGTAAGTCAAACAAACCCAAAATTACATTATTTTAATTTAAAAACATATATTGGCCGAAAAAAAAGCTTATTGTATTTTATTACATCACTATTGGTTCATTATGATGTCATAAATCACATTATATATTTAAACGGTATTTAATTTTTACCCAAAAATTTGACTGTCTCAGAAAATTATGAAAAATTCACCATTGTATAATTTCGACATCCTGATTCCAAAAATAACATTTATTTTATCTAAATAATTTTATAAATATGTTAATTTTCAATTTTAAAATAAAAACCGACATTTATCGAAAATTCACGTGTTTAAAAAAAATGGCTTTCAACCCTTAATAAAAATTATAATTGCATTCATAAAATTATATGATCATTTATATATAATATAATTAATTTAATAATACTAATAATAATATTTTATTAAAATAATATTTAATTCAAAAATCCCTTAATTTAATAAAATAGATTTCTTAATTAAATGATTACTAAAAACAACATTTGTACTTTAAAAACTACTTAAAATGTATCCATAATGAAAATAAATTATATTCATTATTATGTATAAAACTAATGTACATGAACATAGTATTGTCTATTAGTTACACAACCCCTTAAAACAACCGCATAAAACCTAAGGGTAAGGTGTGCGATGGTGACAGACTCTTGGGGTGGCTTGGATAGCATTGCTCGAGTGGTAATCTCTAACAACTTCCACTTTTCCCACAGATGGTCCCATTCTAGCTTGACATGATGAAGCTCAGCTTGGGCTTGGTCAAAAGCGAAGCCCAAGGATGCCACCTCTTTTCCAAGCTCTGACAAATGGGCTTCGTATGGGGCAATTTTACTGGATGAGTCCATCGCTTCCTTTCTCTAAGTAAATTTGGGATTGTTAAAGCCCTATATTTATACTAATCATGTGATCAATGTTCAACGACTATATTAGAAATGGTAAAAATTCTTAACATAAAACCAAAAAAGTTGACATTTTATATAAACATAAATATACATTTAATTAGATCAAGAGGGATTTCGATTAATGAAACTTTGGGTCATTACATTATATCTAGAATTAAATTCATGATATAGATATCATATATATCATATATATCCAGTATATACTTTCATTTATAATATTACATAACATTTAAAGGTAAGAAATGAAATGCACCGTTAATGGAGACAGTAAGTTGTACGTACGCATGAATGATACTTTCATTTCTATTTCGTATTTAATGTTATTAAAACTAAATGATATATATATATATATATTAATTCCAGTATAATATATATGTTATATAGGTCACATATGTTAATTAATTTCAAGCTTTATACATTTCATGTATTGCATGAACGAGTAACATCACTTGAGGGGGCGGTAGTCCACACTTCCTCAAATGAAATTATCGCATTTGAAAAACATGCAAAGAATAAAGGTATGTTCTAAATCTAAAATACAGAAGTATAGAGAGGAAATAAATATAATATATATCATAAATAAATATATTTCCATCATAATGGACACCATTAGAGGTGGTAGGAGAAGATAGAACAATCATCGTTTCGTGATGTAGTAATTCTCCACCCATAGAAAGAGTATGTTCTTCAACCATTAGAAAGAGGTGTGTGTAATTGTAACTCGAATAATTCTCATAACAAAATCCTAGTATATTTAAGATACTATTGTTTTTGAAAAAATGAATAAAAAGAGTTTAGGGGGTTGGAGAAGCAAAATAAACAAAATAACATTAGGGAAGACTTTACCTTTAAATCGAGTAACTCCCCTTGGTTTGAACCAAAAGAGTTTCTTGAAGAGATTTCTGCCTAAGGGAAGGCTTATAGGATGAAGATAGGGATGTGGAGAGATAAAATGTTCAGAGTTTGGCTGATCCAATGGCTTGAGAGTTGTGGGTAAGGAGGTAGAGGTGGGGCCTTTTATAAGAGGGAGGAGGGGCACTCTTGGAAAGTCATGAAATGTCACTTTGTTTTAAAATGCTTTTTGGATTTTAAAAGTCCCACAAAGATATATTTCGAGGATAAGGTGATAAGGGTTCTAAATCCACCCATAAAATAGGTTTTTTACAAGTTTATTTCTTATATTTTACATTATCTTTTCATTTTATTTAAATCGTTCATTAATGAGGAAATCGCTGTATCATCATGGTGTCATAAATAAATTAATTTATTTAATGTATAAAAATTATAAAAAATTCTATGATTTATTAAATCTTTTTATCTTTCCAATGACTATTTATAGTAAAAAAATATGACTTGTGTAACCCCATTTAAAAATTGTTTTAGTAAAAAAACACATGTTTGTTACATTTTTATTTTAACTTCAAATAAAAAGTTATTAATGTCATTTTCTTACCCAAGTGGCTCCATGGGATCCCCAAGTTGACCCAAGGATTGTCTTGGTCGGCCATGACTCATCCAATAAGGGTAGGACACGTGTCAAGTTAATTTAATTTGATTATAAAATTATGCTTACTTTAAATTACACTAATTTCCTTTAATCGCGATTAATAAAACTTAAAAGTTACTATTCACCAAAAAATTATTTTAATCTTATTGAACCAAATTTTACATACTAATGACAACCATTTATGTCGGATTTTTGAAAATCAAATCATAGAAGTGGTAAAGTTTAATTTAAATGAAAAATTAGTTTTTTAACTACCACTTAGTGGTTTAACTATTTATCAAAAATTGAAGTTTTTCATAAAAATACCAAATATTCACCCTAGGATATATTTGATATTCTGAATTCAAAAATGATGTCTATTTTTAAAAATTCAAAACATATAAGTTGCATTAATCAATTTAATAATTAATTCCTGTTTTCAAAACAAATAGTGTGTTTTTAAGAAACAAAATATATCAAAAGATTGACACTAGTTTAAGTCCAATTTCTAAGTGAAATTAATTCCAATGACCACCATTGGATTAAATGGTGAAAATATATTCTAACTACACTTTAAGCCCAATTAAAAATATAATCTAATCATATAAATAATTTTGATTAAAAAAAGTTTTTGAATTAAAATACAACATTTTTCACTTATTCATTAAAAATAAACTTTATCGAAAAAATAACTAAAACATACACAAAGTAAATTTTTATGTCCCAATTCTAAATAAGGATTATATTATGTCCAAAATAACATATAAAATTGTCAAAAAGTGGATTTAAAAAGGGTTCTCCATCAAAAGGCAGTTAATCAACCTTTTAAAGAATATTAGAATATTTAAGCATAAAATTGGATTCATTCGCATTTTAATCCTCTAACATTTATTGTAAAAATTAAAAATATATAACAAAAATATGTAATCATTTTTTAGTTAGTTCTATTCATTCCCGACATTACAAAGACTAATTGTTAACTACCATTTAAAATAATATTATTTTATTATTAGAGTGCGACGTATGATTTCAAAGAAACTCGTTGTTGCGTATTGGGTATGCCATCGAGCATAGAGTTCCCTTTAAATTAATATTAATGTTTTATTCACAAGTATTAATAAATATGAAAAATTAATTTTCTTTATTTACCTGGGATGTTACACGAAACAATGAGTTTCTATGAAAGAACACTTTATTATTATAATTATTTAAATGATTTAATTATAACCTAGCCATTTAACATGGTAATATGAATAGTAATAACTAAGTTTGAAATGTTATTTATAATTTTTTGATATAAAAAATCATACTGATAATGAAATATATAATTTTTGGTAATGTCTTTGTATGTTTAAAAATATTATTTTCCTAATAGAACTTTTTTTTATGTCCTTTTATGAAAAATAGTAACATTAATTTTATAATGTTTTTAAACACGTTTTTATAAAATAAATATTATTTTTTAATTAATAATCTAAAAATTAGTTTTGGTTTATTTTTTGGATTTTCTTGAGAAACATAATTTTGGGTTGAATATTGAATATACTAAATTTTAATCAAAAACTATTTCTTCATCTAATTTATATATATAGTTAATTTATATTTTATGTTGGTTTTAAAGAAAAAATAGATAAATTATACATATACTAATCCAATTAATTTCATTGTAATAATTTTTATATTGAATTATGATATAAAACATAAAGAACATTTCAAAATTCTCAGTTAGAAAATAACATTCTCAAAATGTCTACAAGATTGACATTAAACACAATTTTTCTAATTATGGGAATTTAAATTTATAAAAATGGAAATAAATGTTTATAATAATTATTATATTTATATTGTATCAATATAATCACAATTTTTGACCAAAAATATTGGTTAAAGTGATTAAAATAAATCATATAGATTAATGTAAAATTAAGCATAACAAGGGACTAGTCATTATTCTTAAAGGAAAATTGAACTATAAACATGTCAAAACCATATTAGATGGAAATATTTCATCCAATACACCATTAAGGTTAAATAATGATTGAACTAGAATCTTTATTAATAAGTAATACTAGGGTAACTAATAATTCAATTAAAAAAATATCGAGTTTGTTTTTTCCCTCCCCTATAAAATCCCACCAAATCTCTTCAATATTTACACATATTAAAACAATTATGATCATAAAATATCTTACTAATTCAATTTAATACATCCCTACCTTCCTCCGTGAAGCCTTTATTTGGGTAGATATCCAACCAAGGAAGCCCTTTTGGGTAAACAAAAATAAGTTACTCAAAGAATAGGTAAAATCCTTCATCAAGATCATTTACTTTATTTTCTTTATGCACAAACTCAATTATTATTATTCCATTATAATTTAATTAAAACATTATACTCAATATATTGTGATATATTTTATCTATGTTTTAAACCTTCACTTACACACACTCCTATCTAATGGGTAACGAACTTACCATTCTTATTTAGCGAAAACTATCGCCTCACAAAATAATGTTGTCCGTTTTACATTTACCCCGTATAATTGTTGGGAATTATGATGTAAACCATGTTTTTATATGATATATATGTTATTTATTGTGTATTTATACTTCGATATTTTTTATAGTATGCATACCATCATGATTTCTATTTTATATAAAAATGATAATTTCATTTAGGGAAGTGTGGACTACCGCCTCATCCAAGTGATGTGATTCATTCACACACAACATAGATTGTATTAAGAACAGGTTTAAAGAAATTAATAAATAAATATGACATAATAATTAGACTTTAAATATATTATATATATATATGTGTGTCTGTAATTTAATTTCCTTCTTTTAATATAACAAATAAAAATGGAAACAATGTCCATACGTACGTACTACTTACCCTCCCCATTTATAGTGCATTTAATTACATATTTATATATTCCATATTTTATTATAAATAAATATATATTGATTATAAATTATATTTATATCATTTTTCACATTCTATAAATTCAATATATTATAATGGGGGAACAATATAGAAAATTAAGACACATGGGGGAAATAAAGTAGATATTGCTAAAAGCAAAACCTTAACATGTAATTGTTAATAAATGAGAAATATAACGTCTTAATAAAACCATATATGACATTATATATATAATAATATGATCCATTAAAATATGTATTGTAATCTTATATTTATTATAAAGTATTTTTGGGTGAATTCAAAGAGAGTTCATACATAAGGTAGTGCAATTTCATCTCACTTTTTATTTTCGTGAGGTTGATTCATTATTCACCAGTCATTTATTTTGTTGAGTTCCTATACTGACCATGTATTTATTTTATGATTCTTGTAATTAAATTTATGTTTATTTACATATCCATTTGATGATATTTCTTTTATAGGGTTTATGCTTCAAAAGTTACTTAATCAGTACAGTAATTTTGCCTCAATTTTCATTCTTTATGATACATATCGTGTTATGAAAATATATTTTTTATGAGTTTTATATACTACTATTGATATGCTATATCATGAATATTCTTATTTTCATGATGTTTTAATGTTCATGTAATTTTATTTTTTCCATTTTCTTATGATCTAATTTTAACAAATTGGTAATAGTTTATAGCTGTAATATCAACTTTTATCAAAACAAATATGATTATAATCCCATTAATGAAATATTAGGATTTACATATCAATAAACCTCATGATTTATATTAAAATATTTTTATTCTTGTTATATTCAATTAATGGTTCCATTTTTTCAATCTTTGGTATATAATATGGTCTAGAATATGTTTTTACGATATTACAACTTTATCTCTCTCTTCAGTCAGAAATATTTATTTCATTAAAACCATATTTTATAAGAGTTTAAAATAATAATCTATTATTCTCCTATGATCTTTGAGAGACAATTCTACCCATGTTTCAACCTTTTAATTTTTTTAAAGTAATATTCTTATCATTTTCTAGTTAAGGAACATTACTATACTTTTTACTATACAAAAGGAATATTCAACATGTATGGATTTACCTACATTAATAAACATAATTCACATGGATCTTCTTTTAAAATATTAAGAAATTTATTTTTTATAAAAAATAATATGTTTTCCCAATATTCTAGAATTTAAATGATTATAATGTGGTTTTAAAAACCATTATTTCAATAATGGTTTATAATTAAATAGCATTTTAGATGATTTTCAAAACCTCATTTATATGTCTTAAAAATGTTGTTTTTCAAAGAAAATTATTTCAATGATTTCAAATCATCATTAAAAGTATTTTGATGTATTTCCAAATAAAAAAGATTTTAAATTTTGTTATTTATTTTTTTATAAGTTTTAGTGGAAATGGTTTTCAAATCTATTTCACGCTTTATTTCAATGTTTTCAAATTATTTTATATAAAAATGGGTTTTAAAGGGTTTTATATTTTAAATAGACTCTTTAAAAGATAATAGGATAATATTCTCAAGAAACTTACTTAATAATATTTCAAAATTATTTTCCATATTTGATTACATCCTTTGATGTTACTCATGACCTTATTGGAAATAATTGAAAGGTACCTTACATATTCTTTCTTTAATTGTTTCAGTTTTGATGGAATGATTCTTATGACACCTGTTTCTCTTCCATAGGACATATTCATTGGAAACCCACTTCCTTTCTTGGGTAATTTTTTAATTGATTGAGTAAGAAACCAATATATTTTTCATATGTTATGATGTGTGTTTAAATTTTAGTGATACCCATTTCATTTCATGGGTTATGACTTGATGTTTATAAAACACATCTTATATTCACGGGTCATGATATGATTAATGTTTGGAAATATTCTGGAACATCTATGTATGATTTTATTATGTGATTGGAGGGAACTATATATCCATAAATTTCATTGGGTGATGATAATTGTTTGAGGACCTCAAGGGGTGCACAAAAGGGAGCTCAAAAGAAGAGGGTAAATAGCGAGGTAATCTCAAGCATGAAACAAGAGGGTACATGATAGCGAATCCCAAGAATGAAACCAAGGGGTAAGTTGGAGGAAATCCCTAGCTTGAAATATGAGAGTACATGAGAGGGTTTCCTGAGTCTGAAATAAGAGTATATACGTGGGGGCATACCAGGAAAAAAATAATATGGTACATGGGAGGTAATCTAATACCCAAAAAAAATAGGGTACACAGGAGGAAATCCTAAGACTGAAGTATATACATGGGTTATTAGCCCAAGCATAAGATGTTATGAAGTTCTGGGTTGGTAGACTTGACATAGTATTTTCTGTGATTATGTGTATTCCATGAGTTCTATGTCTTATTTATTTTTGGATCATTCTCTTATCTCCCTTATGATTAATTACATATGAAAAACTAATATTTATGTCAAGATACATTTTTATGATCTTTGATATATAGGGTATTTTAATATAATTTTATTATCTTTTCATCATACACATATGATAATGTTTATGCTTACATATCTCAATTTCTTAACCTTACAAATAATTTGAGCTCACCCCTTTTTATTTTTCCTTCCCTAGGTTATGATGATACATTTTATGTATGATATTTCAAAGAAAATATCCAATCTTTGAAAACATAGTGGGACATAATGTATCTCACTCATGTAATAGTATTTATTCTTCCATGTTTCTAAAGGAAGTTAAAAAATAAGTCCTTTGGGCATCTATTTTTGTAATGATTTATGTATTCTGCAAAAGTGATGTAATTCCATTGTATGTTAGGATTGGTTCGTTATAATAGTGATAATAATTTTCATATCATAGGTTTCCTATATGACTTATACATTCTTGTTAGGGGATTTAAATGATTTCATTGAGAAAAATGTGTTCATTGTTTTATGTGAAAATTATATATTGCATTTTTCTTAATGATTATTGAGATAAAGGAAAACATTTCAAGGGTTTTGGTGTTTTCAATAGAATAATTGTTTTCTGCATTCTAAAAACCCCTTATTGAGAAATTTAATTCCCAAATAATGTTTTATAATGTTTTTTCACAAGGATTAAGGATTGGTATGTGAATGTAGGGGGTGATGTTGATATGCATGGTGATTTTTCGTTAAATGGGTTCATTAGTTTTTTAAAAATTATTATATTTTTGAAAAAAATGGATACTAATGGGAAGTTTCCACTATGTATTATATGTTTTCATTATTCCTAAGATAAGAAATAATTTTATAAACCCTAAACCTAAATAGATATTCATAGTTAATGAAATTAAATTAATAAATAAACAACAATATTACATTACCTAATGAAAAGTACATATAATCGGTATTATATGTTATATTAGGTAACATCAGAGTTTAGAATTATGATAACTGAATATCCTGGATTTTTTTATTAGGATTAAGAAGAAACGATATAGTAGTTGAATATTACAATGTATCTTCATCCAAACTATTTTTTAGAAGGGTCTTACAAAAAGTAAATAGTGATGTTGTATTGGGAAGGAATCGGGAGGATAAGATCCTTAAACATCAGCATCCTCATATAATTATAACTGGAACTGCATAGTTTGTTGTTGTAATAGATCAGTTGACATAATTTATTAATGTTTATGGTATCCATAATAAAGTAATCCTAATCTACCAGGAAAGAAAAATTCTATACTATATAATTTTATGAGATAATCCCCCAGAGAATTCATTGGATATTTTGACCCCATGGTAGCTGAAGGATGGATCAATTACTCAAAGAATGTATTTTATGTCATGAGATGTTCATAAATCCAATAGGTAACACATTTCACTAATCAATTTAAAGGTGAGTAAAATTGATGGTGGTCTTTGGTTAAGAATACCAAAGAGAAAGAAAATCTAGATTCCATGGAATGGAGACCATTTTTGAATATTCCTCTTGAGACAGTTTTCCCTAATTTGGTCTCCTATGGATGGAGAAAAAATTTATATAATTGAGAGGAAAATATGAATATTTTTTGATGTATAAGTATTAAATATTTCAATACAATCCAGGAACGTACCGAATTATGTTCGGGAAAATCATAGTAAAATTTATATATTTTATTATAGTTTAAATATATTTTTTTGAAGAGATTTGTTTTACAAGGAAATTTAAAACATATGAAAATGTTGTTAATTATTATGATAAATTGAAGGTTAGGTTTGTTGAAAGTCATTTGGATCGATATGATAAGTGTAAGAAAATGATTCGATAGGAGGAAATAGGGAAACAATGATCAGAAAAATATTAAGGTAATAAATCCAAGTTCCCATATTATGGGATGTATGGTGAAGAGAGTCATGTAAAATATATTATGAGGTGATATGTTTGGTCATATGGAATGATACAACAAGGAAAATGAGTATATTTATAATTAAAATATTATGATATGATTAGTTAGTAGTAATGAGTTGGCGAAGTATAATAATTGTGTCCAAAGTTAGTCACTCAGGGTGAAATCATCAAGTCTATTTGAAGAATTCTTTGTGAAATTATTTTTCTACTACCATGGTTTATGATTGTTCCTCAAGTGATTTGGTGATAGGTATGTTACTTATTTGTTAATTTTATTCCAATAACTTATTATACATTGGATCTTCACATTAATTCATTTATGTAAATTTTTTAGGTTTATCGAGAGAATCGAAAAAATGAAAATATGGTAGAAAATATGGTGAAATATCCACATGGAAATATTAAATAAAACTTTATTTATTGGATTTATCCTATTAGTATTAGTGGTATGTTCTTTCTTTTAAATCATGTATAACAATCCATAGTAGTGTTTCATATCTTTCTTGGTATATATTTTATTCCAATTTAACATTATAATATATATTATAGATCTAAGAATGTTATTTTAAATGATTCTATGACATTTATATCTTTGTAAGAAGATAAAAATTTTATCAGAGAAGGTAGTGAGAGTTACGTATCTCATATTTTTGAAATGAATGATATTATTCAAATATGTGATGTTCGAGAAGTGAATAAATATATGGATGTATTTCATAATATTTTCCCAAGTGTTCATACTAAATAAGTGGTTGAGTTTACTATTAAATTAGTTCTAAATTATTATCTTATTTTTAAAACCCATATCAACTATCTCAAGGCAGTCTTTTAGAATTAAAAAAATAACAATTAAAGGCGTTTTTAGATAAAGGTTCCATTTGACCTAAAACATCTCCATTCAGTGACCCAATTATTTTTGTAAAAAATGGAGTTGGTTTGATGATACTTTAAATTGATTCTATATAAATGAGTAAAATCACTATTAAGAACAAATATTATTTTCCTCACATCAAATATTTGTTTTATTTAGCTCCATGTAGAACATTATTTTTCAGTGGTAGATCTCAGGTCTGGATACCATCAGTTGAAATTGAAAAAAGAAGATATTATACAGACTATAGTTTGGACTATATATCTAAATTGTGAGTTTGTGTTTATTCCCTTGGGGTTTTCTAATGCACCAAAAATAGTCATATACCATATGAATAGTGTTATCCATGAATTATTAGATAAGTTTAGGTTTATTTTTATTAATTAAATTTTGGAATAATTTAAAATTCATAAGGATAATGAAAGCCACCTGAGGATTGTTTTTCAACCCATAATGGTAAATAATCATTATGAAAGATTTAATAAGTGTGAATTTTCATTTTTAAAAAATTTATTATATGACACATTATGTCTAAATATTTCACACATGTTGAACCAACTAAAAATATTATTTAAGAGTGGCCAATAAATGAAAATATTATGAATATTCTTAGATTTTAGGGCTTTGGGGGTTATTACTGATAGTTTTTTTAAACATTTCTCAGTTTTCAAGCCCATTGAATACGTTAACCATAAAAAAATCTAAATTAATTTAGGAAAAATAATTTTATGATATTTTTTGAACTAAAAATAAGATTGTTAAATTCAAATGTTTTTGGAATGAATTCCAGAAATGGTGATTTTTTATTTAAATTGATGCTTCAATGAAAGGACATGGTTGTGTGCTAGTGAAAAATGATCTTTTAATTTCTTATTCTTTACATAATTTAAAACATATAGAGTTAAATCACCCTACAGATGAACCCAAATTATGACTTATGGTTTATTCATTAAAAAATTGGAGTTAACATTTTAATGAAGTTATGTGTGTAATATTCGATGAAAACTAATGTTTGAAGTATATATTCAATATAAATAAATTAAACATGTGATAAAGAATATGAATGTAACTAATGAATGATTTTTATTTCATGATTTATTTCGATCCTAAAAAAGAAAATAATCTGTATAATTGTTTTATTCAAAAAAATAATTCCTCATAAACCATGTTAAATTGGGAAGTTAAACATTTGTAAATGATTTGTGGAATTTATTTAGTAGATGTTATGAATGTTGGGTTATCTTCTATTTTGCTTCATGTTTCATTATAGTCTACTTTTTCATATGTGAATAAGAATTATCAGAATAAGGAATGTTATTTACTAGAAAAGTTACAATCTATTAAGAATGGTAGGATTCAAATTTTTTAATATTTTTTAAGATGGTGTTTTATGATCTAGAAAAATATTATGTGTGCCTTGTGATTCCCAACTGAAGAAAGAGTTAATGAATGAAGCTCAGTGTACATAATTTTATGTTAGTTAAAGAAATATTAATATGTATTGAGACCTAAAGGAATATTACTGATGGGAAGTAAAGAAATGATATATTGATGAATGTAAATTTAAATGATTGAATAGTTAGTATATTAATGTAGAGAAAAAATTATGAAAGGGAATTCATCAAACATTTCTTGTGATAAAGTGAAAATGGGAAAATATATCCAAGGGTTTTATAGTGGTATTTACAATAACTTATTGAGTTATTAGTTCCATTTTTGTTATGGTTGATCGATTAAAAAATAGAAATTTCATTACTATTTGAGATATAATGTATTTATATTTTATTTCTCGACATTATCTAAAGGAGATAGTTTGATTGTTTAAGGTTAATCTCTCAACTGATTCGAACCATGATCCAATACTCAAATACCATTTTTGGAAAGGAAATCAAAAGTCATATGGTACTGAATTAGAATTTATAAAATATTTCAGTAATTTATCCAATAGTATTTCATAGAAAATTATTCAGATGATGGAAGATATCATTTTTCTTATTCAGTGTATTACAATTGATTTTTGGATCAATATTTTTTGGTTGACTTTTCTTATAAAAATATTTTTCAATCCAATATAATGACGACACCATTTGAATCATTATATGGAAAGAGGTTTCAAACTCAATATTTATTTGATGAAGTAGGATAAAAGTTTTTTGAATGAATAGATTTGGTATATTAAATGGATTATGAGGAGAAATTTATTCAACCATATATGAGGATATATTAGAGTAGGGTAATATGTCATGTGGATAATTGGAGAAAATATCATCTGTTTGAGGTTGGTGGACATGTTTTTATAAAAGTATCTCTATGAAAAATTGTTATGAATTTTGATAAAAAGTTAAATCGATTTCAATGTGTAATTTAATTTCATGAAATCTTAAAGAATGTTGGATAATTTTCTTATCGAGTCCCCCCCCCCCCTCTCAAGATTTTTTCTAGATAAACAATGTTTTTTAGGTCTCGATGATAAAGAAAATATGTGAAAAATTTATCTGATTTTTTTAGAAACAAATTTGATTAGTTGGAATATATCATGTATTATAAATAATAGCCAAATAAGATACTTGATCATAGAGATAATGGATTCTTTTCAAATATATGATTCATTATTTAACAGTTTTTTATAAAATCAATATAATTTAAGAAGAAACATGGTAGTATTAAAATTCTACAAGGGAAAGATATCTCTGCTTATTTTATAACTATATAAAATTTCAAAGAAGTAATATAAAAAAGGATTGAATAATGTAAAAAAAATCTAACTATATATTAAATAATTTTAATGTGTATTAATATGAATTAGAATGTTATATTCATTATAAAAATATTATGTAATATTCCAATCAAAAATGAAAATATTTTTTTCTTAAAAAATTTTATAATAATTTTTAATTGAATGATATACTTATAAATTTTAGAATAATAATTTAAAAAATTAAATATTAGTTTAAAATCGTAACTATAAAATTTACATTTTATAAATTTGGAATTTTTTTGAACATATTGATTCTTCAATGTATACATAAAAATACCAATTTTTTAAACATTTTTCCTTTCATTTAAATAAATTATCTATTTGGAATGTTTCATTATGATTTGAATATGATTCAAAGATTCATAAGTATTATTTACTTATATATAATCCAAATAATTACTTCTGTATTAGCTTCAAATTGGAATTTAGTATGAATTTAATTTTAGGTTTAAAACAAGTTTTTTCTAAAAATTGGTTAAATATGACTATTGTTTCTTCATTTTAGTTAATTAAAAAAATCCATAATTATTAATTATTTCATTGAAATTTATATATTAAATCAAAATAAATATTAACTGATATTCATGTAATGCTTATTATTTGTTATGGTGTCAATATTAAAACAACTCTTTCTTGAAAAATAAACTTATGAAAAATTAGGTTTTTATCATGTCTGTGTGTTTAATTATATAAATTTTTTTTACAATACTTTAAATATAATTTTTTAAATTGGATTATATATTTTTAATTAGTTTAATTTTCATTATATAAAATTTCCAAATTTTGTTTCAATAAATTCTAGTGAAAATAGCTTAATTTAATTACTATGGTTTGGGTGAAAATGGTTTTACTAGGGGTGAAACTAAAATTAAAAGTGTTTAAATGAATAATATAAAAGGATAAAATAAATTTTATGGACATATATAGACCATATAATATCTTATTATCTACAATGGACCATTTTGGAGCCTTTTGGAATGTAAATAATACAGGTACACCTCATTAATTTCAAGGATTACAAGTATTCCACTCACGTCACTTATAATAGGCCACACTGTCTCCGATCAACTTTAGACCACAAATTCAAGTTTCATCCGACAAAACCTACCCAAATATCATACATACATCTATCTAGAGAACATTGATTGATATAAAATCCATCATAGGTTGGATATTTATTCTTACCTAAAGTTATTGATCGAAGAAGAGGTATTATGCTTAATAGTGTTTTTTATTTATTCTTCAACCTCCTTCAAATATTATATAGATATTTTTATATAATAAAATCAATATCTCCCATTTATTGATATATCATGATGTTTATGAAATAATATTATCCCAATAATGAAAAATACATTGATAGGGGGTGAATCTATGTATGGAAAATTATAAATACTGCACATTTATATCTTGTTTCCTCATTAAAAAACAATCTTCTCTGACTTTCCAATAGAAATGTATGAACCGAAATGAAATCATGTATGATAAAAAATGATATTAATTTTTCAACCCTTAATGGGATACTTCCGATAATCATATAATGGTAATTTTCCAATGTACCAAATCAAAAAATGATCACTACCAAAATAAGGATTTGTATAGATAAGTTTAATTCCCAAACTCACTACCTTTATAATGTTTGGGGACAACTCACTACATTCGAAAGGTTACTACCTTAATCATTACATTGATGGATCAATTCTAGTGGAAATTATCACATTATTACTCTTCTTTTTCTCACTACTCAAAAGGGATTCATACACTGTTCATGGGCATTAAAGTCCCTTCATTAGAACTAATGAATACATACTCAGTTATAGTTACATAATATATTGAATTTCCACATTAATCAACTTTATGAATTTCAATTTACTACAGATTTTGTTGGAAAATCCATTTCAATTTTTTATTTACGATCACAGCCTTTGTAAAGCTCACACAACCTCTGTGAAATGACACAATTATTTACAAGTATATACCGCTTTGTTGATGCCCAAAATATTGACAAGCATAGATCGTCCATGAAGCTCAAGAAACCTTCTTGAAAAAACCTCATGTGTTGAAGCTCAATCACATTCACAAAGCTCACATAGCCTTCCTGAAGCTCACAACATTTGGTATTATTTTTATAGCATTCATGGTATTCAATACTTTCACAATGCTTACAACATTTATTTATATTTCATAGCATTCAAAAACATTCATTCTTGTTAAACTATTTCCCAAGAACAACCTTTACGAGTCACCTACATAAATTCAGACACATTAAATATTTTTAATGTATTAATCTAATTTTTTAGGGTGGTATATGACTCTTTATAGGTGTTTTATCTGGTTCTAGAACCATACATTCTTAGGATCACCATTTCATAGTTCTCTCCAATCCAATTCATAGTGCTCTATTTTTTGTGAATTACTAGGGATGTTTCCCATTTTAGAATCTTCTCATTGTAATATATATTTTCTATCAACCCTTTATGAATTCATGATGATCATTCACGATGTTTATCATCATCATGAAACGCCTTTCAAATTTGTTTTGGAAAACACTGGGAAACAACACCACCTTGTAAACACAAATTTATTTACCACTTTAAGGATATCCATTCATTTTTATTATAAAATATTCAACATAACCTTTAAAAAATATTTCTTAAACTCAGAAACCAACAATAGAAACTGATTTTTCAATAAACACATCCAACAGAAAAATAAACTTCAATGTTTCCTTGATGTACATTTTCCCAACAATCTCCCCATTTAGGTTTGTTGAAGACTCTCCAAATTTCGATTCCATGTTAATTATCCCTCCATATTTTTACAAAATTTACATCTTTTGATTCCAATAAAGATCTTAGATTTTATCCAAAACACACTCTTAGACAACATGGGAATTTCTCAGTGTGAGAAACAAGAGTTGTATTCAAAAATCATCAATTAATCACTTCATTCCAAAAAAACTAAACTAATTTCATTACAAACCCTATCTATTGTGATATATAAACATTGATCGATCAAATTTATAAACATCATATAAAAAACCCCCCTTATTCACTGCTCCCCATATCAGCTTCTCCCCAATCTTGATTAATAAATTTTTACCCTATTTTATAGAAACATCATCTCACCTTTATCAATGAGCCTGAAGGTAAATCCTTTGTGTTCATCCACGTGATAATGAACACATATCAATACATTAGTGAAAACACATGATTCCTCAAAGAGAGGGGTCCTAAATCAACATTGTTTGATTAATGGGGAGTCCACTAAACTCTAAAATGAAGTTGATGATGTTTAAACACTTCTTTGGTTAATGCATTTGTCATAATGTACACTACATGTAGTTCTATATGCACATACTATAACTTCACAAGACCAACTCCCCCTTCTACTATCTAAATTGATACTCGATTTCAATGTTATTTGTACTTGAGTGATGTAATGGATTTGTAACAAGATTTATTAAACCTGACTGGTTGCAATGATTTCTGATTAGAGACATCACTTGAACACCCTTATCCATAAGTGGAGACTTTATCCATTATACACATTTGAAATATTTAGTGGCCAAAATATATTCATATTTTGAAGTAATATTTAAATTTAAATATATATTCTTGATTATAAAATAAATATAATGTCTTCCTATATATAATTCACCACTCGATGTTGACTTTCTATCATCTACTTAACCATCACAATTTTTATCTATATATCCCAACAACTTTTTCTAAGATTTTTCAATGTACTAAAAACCAAAATCCCATGCCCCTTGATATATCAATGTATTATTTTTTTACTACATGTAAGTGGATTTCATTGGTATTTATTTTATATATTTCTTGTTGGAATTTGAAAAAAACAATATCATGTCTTTTCACGGTCATGTACAATAGAATGATGCAGGTTTACCAACATTATATTATATGAAATTCATTACCTTCATCATTCCATGACTATTTCATCTGGGTATCCATCAGAGTCTATATATCCTTTGAATTATCCATTCCAAAACATCTATAGAATATTTTTATTGGTAAAGGAATATTCCATTCTTTCCTTGTGTTCCTTGTAAACCAAGAAAATCAACATTTCACAAAACAATGGCATTTAAAATTCACTTTTTATGATTTTCATAAACGGTTTTCAATGGGATTCATATTTTCCAAATAGTATTATTTCATCAACATACTCTAGAATAATCATCCTTTTATTATTAACATTTTTTTCAATGATATTGTAATTAACTCCACCACATTGAGAACCAGGAATCATTTAAATTATATGTAGTCTCAAATACCATGATATTAGTTCTTTCTTTAACCCAAATAACAGCATTAACATATTAATATCTCCATTATCCACTCCATGAATGAGAAATCCATCTAGACACTCACTATAAGCATATTTTCTATAGCTAATTCATAAATGCTGACATGATATCCATCTAGAAAACATTGAACCCTCTTTGCACTATTATGTCCACGTATAATATAATTGCATATAGCCTCTCAATATGTGAAAAATTTTCTTCTACATCAATCCACTCTATATAAGAGTACCATTTTAACACTAATCGTGATTTTTTTCAAATAAAAATAGCATATTCACTCATCTAGTTTTGAAATACCCATTTGGTCACATTGTAATTCTAATACATTGGTCTCAAAACAACCTCCCATATATTATTATTCTCAATATTTTTAGTCTTTTCATTCATTTCCTAAACCTAGTTCTCATCTATAGGTTCTTCAACAAAATATATACTATGTACCTTTGCTTTGATGTATTTACGTTGCAAATACATCATTTTTCATGTTTAAACTAGCACTGACTAATCACTAATTATGTTCTGTCTATGAATTTCATCTTGACTCTTGAATGTTCCAGAAGTTATATATTTTAATTTTCCTTTCAAATGTTTTTTATCATCTTCTAAAGTAGAATTTTCCACTTTAACTCCCCTTGAGGTGCTTAGATATTCATAAAATTTATTAGGGAACCATTCACTACATTGTTGAATATTTTTTTCATTATATAATATATTGAGAACATTTCATTTAAAAAACATTACAAACATATTTTTGAAATATTTATATCCATTTTTTTGGAATTTCAAAGAAATATCTGTTCATGAACTCAATATTCAAATATATTATGATTCATCTTATTAATAATAAAATATATACTTCCAAATAATAAAAAGTATTTCAATATTACCTTATTACCATACTAAAACACATATGAAGTGTTTTCTTCCTTCAGACATAATAGATCCTTGTTGGATATGTAGACCAATTTCTAGAGTGATTCCTTCTTGAATTTATCTAGAAGGTCCTTTTCAAAAAACATTATTTTGGACATGTTTTTTACGAACCTAGTTATCCTCTCAACCAAAAAAACTTATAGAATAGTTATCACTATGGAACCTGTTACCTGATGTTGTATTTCTAAAGTTAATAATCTACTTGACTATTTGTGAATAAAATAAATTTATAAGTATAAAACATTAATTTATTAAATCCATAAATCCTTTCAAATTCCTTATAATAGTATTTTATGAAACTGGACACATTGTACTTGTGATCAATGAAAAATACCCATGTATCATATTGAAATAATCAATGAAAAGAACATAAAACCTCTTCCCGTACATGGATCTTTCTGAGATTAGTCATCATACATCCTCTTGCACAAATTCAATAACCCTGGTTTATTTTTTTTATTTTTTACATGTATTTATTTTGGATGATCTTAACTTGTTGAAAAGAACCTCACATTTGTGTAGGATCATGTGATCCCTTCCGGAGATCTCAAGATACATCACATTTGAACAATTTTTCCTAGTATGGTTGGAATATATGGTCAATTTTTTTATTCCATAACCTCTTTTCCTCATCTCTGAAAAAGTAAATATCTTATTCTCCAATTAATAAGTAGACATTCGTCTTCATTAAATTTACCTTTATACCAACTGAGCTATCTTATTCTTTGATGATACATGTCATCTTATTAAATCTCAATGAATACCCGAAGTAACGTGGTGGATTAACAGAAATAATGTTGTGAATGATACCTTAACCATTATGACATTAGCACATCTCATTTCTTTTCCCCCAAATTTGGATTTTAATGAGCCAATAATTTTCATATATTCATCATTTCCAAATTTTACAACATCATCCATGTAAAATTTTATTCATAAAACATGATCTGTAATATGTTTCATGTGGGTTGTGTATCCACTATCAAGAAAGAACACATCAGAATGATATGATGATTTAAGGTAAATCTCTAAAACCACTTCCGGATATATTATTTTATTTTTTATCAATGTTTTGACTTCATACCCCGTATGGATTGATAATCACGATCTTTTATAGAGTATGGTGAAATAACATCATATTTCAGAGTTAGAAACCACTTTTTCATTTTCACCTCATTTGATGATACATTAAGATGCTTCATATGAACGAATTCAGTTCTTTTTTTCCAATTTCTTATGGATTATATGAGAAATATTTTCCCTGGTGTCTGAATCCTCTAGACCAAAAATACTGTACATCAAATGATATCCTAGAATATTGACCTATGTATGGATTACTATATTGTTGTTGTTCCCTTCGGTACCTCTTGGCTATGGAAAACCCATTTTTTTAGTGTTATGTATTTCCACAATAGTAACATCTAATGTAGGGTGAATTCTTGTGTGACTCCACAACAAAAATTATTTTTCTATAGGATCTCTAAACATTATGATTTTGATTTATACCCAAATCAATCTTCTAGGTCATAGTGGGTGGTTATGGTCTGACTTCAGCCATTACGATTTTTAGTTTTCAATCAATCCCTATACCAACTGTATCATTCAGAGCTATTGTTTTTTCTCCAAAAATTCCATTGAATGTTTCACTAGAACATTCAACTCTAAATTTACATTTTATACTAGATTTGTAACATAATATACTAGAGCCAATATTTTCTAATACTCATTCATGTTTTATATATGCACAAAACCTACTCCTTAATATTTTTACGAGTTTTTCTTGATATTTTGATGTATTTTGAAAAAAAATTGATTACCCTTTTATATTCTTCAACATTGTAATTTCACTCAAAAATAATTTCTGAGTCCTCAGGCATTGAATTCCTAAGATTTGAAATATCCTTCCTCAACATAGACTTCCATTATTCTTGATATTGTATAAATAGTTTTTCACCATAAACCATTTTTTATCTTTCTTTGTTTTGTTTCTCCAAAACATCCATCTCTTCAAGTGGGGCTCCTAATACAGCTTGATGAACATCTATTCCTTTGAATTCAACTTCATCAATGTCACTTTAGTTATTTTTTGGGGAACAACCTATAACTTCCACCATATAAATTTCTCTATCATCATTTCTATTTTCCATCACTTCAACATTTGATTATTCTAAACATTCAGTTTCTTATGAAAGGGGATTCTTCTATTTAATGAATTTTCTCTTAAAAGTTTCCATACCATTCTAATATGATAAATAATTCTTCTTGAGAATTTTTACATCATCATTATCATCATATGAAAACATCTTGGGGAAACTCACTATAATATTTCTGACCATTCCTCATTGATAGCATGGATTTCATAGTTTCCATTTGAACATTCCATTTCCTCTTTAAAAATTTGTTGAAATGAATGTCATGACATCATCTATCACTTCTTCATAATACCCATATTCAATAGTTAGGTTAATCATGGCATATAATTCCCCTTAATTGGGCATCCCTTTTTTCACAGACTAATTATCATCATTTTTCATCTCTTATACAATAATAATACTATGCAATCCATCTAATGTCATCCACTTTAGATCATTCTCTTCCAATATAGAAGCATTAAAATTCAACCAAAGTAGAAATATTCTCAACATTTGCTCAAAATAATTTACATATTCAATAATTTCTCAAAGTCCATGCATGAAATCCACAACAACATTCACCCTATCAAAGAATTCCACAAACAACTCATTAGGCTGCATTCTATGATCCTCATACTTGTTCCATAGAACCTATAGCTTTTATTCTATATCTTTTGAGTCACCTTCATAAATATTTAGAATCATTTCACACATATCATGTGATGAAAAAAACAATATCACCTTTATATAGATTGAATTAGATAGAGCTACACCAAAAAAGATTGATTCTTCTGGCTTCAGAATTCAATTCCCCTCAGCCATATTTTGATAAATCACATTGTCAATACTGGGTAAAATTCCATGCTTCACTACTTTAAATACAACCATTAATAAATATTGGAAATAGTGCTCCATTTTATTGAACCATAATTTAATATTATTTCCACCAAATATCATAATCCATTTTTGATGGTAAACCACTATGAAATATTTTTGAGAGAAACATGTATATTAAAGCTTTTCTATGATACCAATTAGTATCCCAACAAGGCTTAATACATTGAGATGTGGTGAATCCGTGTATGAATTATTAAACCAAATACCCCTTTGGATCATTTTTTTCTTTGAAAAATTCACTCACATCCCACTTCCCCAAAGTAATGTATTAACATAAATGAAATAATTCATAATAAATAATGAATATGTTCGGTTTATCCTCATTGGGACATGTCTAATGAGAATACAACGAAAATGTGCCGATGTAAAAAATCCATTAAGGATTACTTAAAAAATAATGTTCAGGCTAGATTAGTTTAATTCTCAAGATCAATACGTTTATAACTTTTACAAATATGTCATTTATTTACAATGGTCACTACCTTAGTCTTTCCATTGATGGATCCCTTTTGGTGGGAAGTATCACCATATTTCGCTTCCTTTTATTAATATACTAGAAATTATTCATATATAGTTTATGGAAATGTAGGTCCCTTTATTAGAAATAATGGATACATCCTTAGTTGTTGGTAGATACTCTTATAAAGTTCAATATTCATCCAATTGATTAATACATGTATACCACAAATTTACTAGGAAGTTAATTTTTTAATACATTTAAGATTGTCATTTATCTAATGATGCTCACACAACCTTCAAGAAACTACCCAATGCAGCACATGTATATACTAACATTCTGAACCCCCTAACATTCATGAAGATCACATCATTCATGACGCTCAACCATCCTTTATGAAGAAACATAATTTTATGATGATAAAACACCTTCGCAAAGCTAACATAGCCTTCACAAAACTCACAACATTAAGTCATATTCCATCATGAACATAAATACTTTCATGATACTCACAACCGTTAGTTGGATTTTATATCCTTTGAGAATGTCCTTTCTTTGATAACTTTTTTAGAATAACAACCTTCAAAAATCACCTTCATGGATTCATAGTCTTTAAATAATTTGTATTTTGATCTCTAATTTTCTACGGGGGGGGGGGGGTGGATTATTTATATCCATTTACTTAAATTATGGATTCTTCCATTCTTATCATCAACATTTATCAAAGCTCTTCAATCATGGTTTTGTAGCTCCCTATTTTTTGAAAGAACAAGGGAAACTTCCCAATCCTGAAATTTCTTGTAGTCATTGATTTTTACCATCAACCATTTATGAAATCTAGATTCACATTCACGAGGATCCACTCTATCAGGAAACTCCATTCATGAAACCAATCTTTACGAAACCCATGATTTTACAATATTTTTTATGATTCATTCATGGAATACCAAAGTTCACAATTACTGATCCATTATATACATTTTAGACAGTAGAAATTTGGAAAAAGTTTGGAAATAATCCCACCTTGAGTACAATTGTTTTACCATTTACAGGGCATCTATTCAATAATATTTGATCTTTGTCAACATACCTTGTCAAAAATATCAGCATAACTCCATAACTAACCATGAAAACATAATTTTTCAAAAAACACTATCAATTTGAGCACAATATAATGGTTCATTGAGGTATTTTTTCCCATAAAAGAATCAAAATTCATATCCACTTCTATTTAAATGGATATGAAATCATAATTTGTGTGCACAGTGGACTACCTCCTCGATGAATGATGTCATTAATTTTAGATCATCTCCTCTAATGGATTGTTATAATAATGATATTAAATTATTTATATGATATCTGTGATATATTTATACTTATATTGTTATGATATCACATATTAATTATTAATTTCTATTCCACTGGGGATATGATAAAATCGGTCATGTGTATAGTAGATAGTCGCAAAATGATTCTATGAGATTCGTTTTTCACTAACTCATTACGGGGATTTTTATATGGCCAACATTAATAATTATAGATGATATAAATGAAATAATTAGGATATTATTATAATATTTATCCTTCTTAAAAATAATATATCATTTTATTTCATACACTTAAAATGATAAATTCGTTCTTCCATACATGTAGACTACCACCACCACGATGTGATGAGACTATATTTTATCATTAAATCAGATGGATGATATATATAAGTATATTTAATGAAATAATATTTTATTTAGGATATTATTATCATTTTAAAATTTTAATATAATATAAATAATATTTTAATAATGATTATTGAAAAATGGAAATGTTACTCATGTGTCTGTGTGGTCTACAGGAACCATTATTGTAATGTAGTTCATCTATAAAAACTATAATTTATGCCTAGTTTTAATAAGTTAAATTTAATTATAAAAAACACATTAACTTCCTGAATATTATAAAGGTTATGTTGAACAAATGTCCTCTTTGACCATAGTCAACCTATGATAGTCAATTTTTGGCATATATTCCAAATATCATGAAAGAATATAATGCATTGTAAAGAATCTGATTTTTACATGTATATTTTTTTTAATTATATGTCATTATTACGTGTCTGTGAAAATTGAAGGTGGTTGATTTCGAGGCCCGGTGTGCCCGGATTGAATTTGTGAAAAACATTTATGGTATAATCAATAAAAGCACGAGTAGCATTTTCTATCTTTTGAACTGGTGTCTAGAATAAAAATTTGAGGGAATCATTGAATTCGTTTCACTGAGATTCACTTAATGGATTCTTCACTTTTTCCACATTAGTTCAGGACAAAAAGTTAATTTTTGGATATTTAAAAAGTATAAACAAAATAACTTTGATATTTTGTTTTCTTTATTTTTCCTCCAACGGACAAGCGACAACGTGGGACCAGTGATGTGTCAAGCCAATAAATTGCACGACCTTTCAATCCAAAGTACTATCACCATTGGGGATTTGAGAAGGTTCCTAATTAATTATCCCTTATTAAATTTATGTGTGTTAGACACCATCCCTGTATAATATTTATTTGGTGCTTGGGGAGAGTTTTCAGTGCTACATCACCATGCAATGAAGTGCTAAAAAAGTGCCAAGACACCAAAACCTTAGAGGATGGAGCCAGTTCCTAAGAGTAGTGAAAACTGAAACCGAAACCCCGAATCGATGATCGACGATCGATCAATGTCGTTGGAGGCTAATTGCAGGGGACGACGAACACCGACCCACAACCTCAAACGTGGGTGTTTCTCCATTGTTCAAGATGTAGGGTTTAATCTTGATTTTTTTCAAGAGTCAATTGAATCCTTCCTACCCTTTTTCTAACAACCTAATTAAAAGGGTGTGGTTAAAATGAACAAGGCCTGGTCCCTCCACCCTTTTGTTGAAAGATCATTCATTCATCGCTAGTTTTTTCCTTCGGGTTGGATGAGCCTAGGGGTGACAAATGATGGCGGCGGCTAGCACAGACTAGACTTGGAAGAGTTTCGGTGCACGGTCGTGCACCTCTGGTGATTATGGGGCCATGACTAAATCCATGGCGGTCAGAGGACACTTTCGGCACACCGACCAAAATCAAAAGAATAGGGTGGCGGGACCACCACACCACTGGAGGATGTGGGCCACGGATCGTCAGCCGCAATAGACCGGGGTAGGAGGCTGGCACACTGGCGAGCCGTAGGTGGTGGAGTGGCACATTATCGCGTGCTGCTAGAGATGGAGGCCGGCACCGACCGACCATGACGGGGGGCTGGACCCGCTCCAGTAGGTCTCTTGTGCAACCTGATAGTGGCACGTGGCGCCGCCACTGCGGAGAAGACAGAACGGCCCTCCCATCCATTTGGGAAGAATATGGGTCTCACCCCCATGTCTGCTAGGGAAATCCCTACTCCAACTATGATGCACTCCACCGGGAGACGGGCAGCACTCCACCGGGATTCCGGTCGCACTCCACTTCAGGTCGGGCCACGCTCCACCACGGGTAGGGCCGTGTGACCAAAAGCTAGGCCACACAATCCCAGAGGGCCTCCCTCCATATGGGCTGGGTTGTGGCCTAGTGGGCCAGTCTTCCACAGCCCGACCTTTCCGGGTTAGGCCGGTAGGGTCGGACCAAACCAGGGCCCAATCGAACACAAAAACACTAAAGGGGGCATATGTTGAAATTTGGGTGTCTGTTTGATGAAATGTGTATGTTTTTCGGACCCTTGAAGCAGTATAATCCCTTTGTAATACTTCACATGAGTTTTCAAGATAGTTGGAGTATTTCTGGGTTTGATCGAACCTAAATCCAACCGGGCCTTTGTAACTAAAATAATTATAACTCACAAAACGGGTGTCTGATTGATGTGGCGTCTATCGAATTAGAACCCTTAATACATGGAGGTACTTTGGGTTACTACTTTGTAGAGATTATCAGCAGTAAAGGTATGACTGATATCTCGAGAGGCAGATTATATGGAGCTCGAGCACACTGAGTGTGAGGAATCATGTTGTAGACTATAACGCGTAGGAAGAAAATCGATCCTATGTGGGTCAACATATATCGATATTGTGTGGGTCAACATCTATCGATATTGTGTGGGTACGATTCTATCAGGTCCTATGTGGGTCAGCGCTCAACAATCCTATGTGGGTCCGCCGTAGTGCCTCTTAAAAGAATAAGGTGATCTGGCTTACGACTAATCATCTTTACTTTTCTACATAACTTATACCCGGTGTGAGTTGAGTCTTTTACCTTCATTGTGTTGACTTCGTGGTGTTACCTATGTGGTAATCCAATCTTCTTGGTGTTACCTATGTTGTACTTCTACCTCTTTGGTGTTGTCTTCGGGGTGATACATGTGTGGAACTTCTATCATCGTGTTGTTACTAGTGTGTTACTTCTCCCTTCGTGGTGTTGACTTCATGGTGTTACTTGTGTGGTACTTCAGCCTTCATGGTGTTACCATTGTGGTATTCTTACCACATGTATGAAATGAGTGTTTCTTGATAATTTAGGTGTATTTATGGGCATATACCTATGTAGAGTTGATGTCTATTGTTTCGTTCTTTGATATTGAGTTCTTACATTGTGGTATTTTCTTTGTGGAACTCTGGGAGACCTACGGGGGTCTTGGGGTCCCGATTGATTACCATTATACTCAACCCTACATGGGATTCTCCCTCACCTTGTTTTGTCTTGTGCAGATGACGAGTATCTAGGTTGATACTTGAGGGTGTCAGGACTAGGGGGTACATAGAGGAGACATGCCGATGTGGAGTACTGTCTAGATGATATGTACCTACGTTTTAAGTTGGATCCTCGGTGAAGGATCCATGAGTTATTTTTACTTTTTTAGTTGTATTTTTACATTTTATTCATACTTTTACTTTACATTTGGGCACGTATTTTTGCCCCTTTACTTTCATCACACTTTTACTATAGAAAATTTACTCTGTGGTTGCTTCTTGTTATGTTCTTGGATTGTGTGTCTATACAGCTTCAAAGGAAATGTCTTCCAATTTTAGGGATATTGTTTTCCGATTCTAGTATCCATCCCATGCCTTACAAAAGGTGGGCCTGGGGTAGTCACGGAATGGGCCTTGGCGGACGGGTCATGAAAAAGTGGTATTAAAGGAGTCAGTTCTAATAAAGAACCAGGAATCTGATCTTTTCTATGTGAAAATAGTGATAAGTGTTATGAGTGTGGTTTTCAGCTCAGGGAATCCGGTATTGGTGGGGTGGCCGACGTATCCATACACAAGGACTTGGAATTATTATTTTTGACTCAATGCATGGAAACACTGATTGTGTGTATTTTTGAAAATATTTCTTATGATCTCTTTGAGTCAGCTCACAATGTATAACATGTTGACCGTGGCACACCTGTCTTATTTTAGGATGGTGCCACATGGAAAGCCAGTCAGTATTACTGATAGAGTACGTTATGACAGCCCACCATGCAATGAGGCCTTGGTGGAGGGTCCTCCTACAGCATTAGCACCTTCAGGTGGTGTACCAGCAGCACCACTACCTGTTGGGAAGCTGTTTCCATCAGCCCCACCAGCAAAGGATGCACACCGACTGAGCACGTTTCATGAGTTTCTACGGTAGAGGACTCTGAGGTTCTTGAGGTGAGATGAACCTGTAGCCGACTGAGGACTGGCTAGAGGCTGTATTCAGAGTTTTCCTCCTGGTTGGGACACTAGATACCCTTATGGTGATCTTAGAAACTAGGTTTTATCAGGAAGAAGTAGGGAGATGGTGAAGTTAGATGATCCAGATACACGATGTGGGGACCATCATATGGGAAGAATTATATAGCCTTTTCATGCTAGATGTTACCCTAGATACCTTATGCACTATGTGTACACAAGAGCTGCTGCACTTACAACAGGGCAACATGACAGTGGTCCAGTACTCGGAGAGGTTCACTGATCTCTCCTGCTACTCCACCGACATGTTAAGAGACCCTTTCTTCAAGGAATAGAACATTGAGATGGTTCACCGATAGGATATAATAGAATAGATGATATCGCTCTGCATTCAGATACAGGCTAGGGTTCTAGAGCGAGCACTTTTTGTAGAGAGATTCCTAACTTAATAGGCACTGATGGTGAGAGCCACCACCGGATGTCAGGTAGCAGAGTCAACTATAGCATGGAGTAGGTGGATGATGTAGGGGGCCAAGTAGGACCAAACTTCTAGTGGATGACCTCCAGATACAGGGTTGGTGGTGCAGGGCTCACCGGACAAAGGAGGAAAGCTGCAGAGTAGGAAGTGTTACTCGTGCGGAAGGTCCGATCACATGGCACCTGATTGCACGACCCACCATACAGATGACCAGAAGACGGTCAAGGGACTACTGAGGCAGAGGCAGACATTTGATTGAGGTGGCCCAAATGCATTAGGTGTACATGGTAGAGGATATTTCCATGCAGCAGACGGTGGGCAGCGATTCGAGGTTCTACCCCCACCCTCTCCCAGTGGTCCACCCTGAACACAGGGAGCATGAGGTCAGGGATGAGAACAGCTCTAGGAAGATGAGGCCTACAACCATGATGCTCTATATATTATTCGAGGTAAAATATTTTTCAACTCATAATTAGTTTTAGTACTTCTAGACACATATTCCAGTCATTATTTTATTTCCAAGACCCTTGTTTAGAGCTCAAAGATTCCGATGGAGAAATTGGCTTGATTGTTACGGCAAAATAAACTAATGGGAGTGGATTCTACAATTACGCACTAGTTCCAGTAGTGTGATCTTACTCTATGAGGTGAGATTTTCGGCTGGGATCTGCTAGTAGCGGCGTTGAGGCCTTACGATGTCATCTTGGGTACAGACTAGTTATCCATGGTCCATGCCCAGATGGACTCTATTAGGTGAAAAGTGTGGTGTGTCCATGAGGACGGGGCCGGGTTTTCCATCACCAGAAAGAAGGGAACCTTTTCAGTACAAGATTAACTAACTCGGAGTAGGGTTCATCCGATCAGAGACCAGTTGGCTAGCCTTACCCTCAGAGCAGTAGATGTTGAGAGTCTGAGCAATCATGTACTGGTGGACCATTATGTTGATGTCTTTCCTAATGATATTCTGGGACAACCTCTAGACAAAGTGGTAGAGTTTTACATCAACCAATATTCCAGGGCGGCACTGATATCTACACCAGCATATCAAATCGATCTCGTAGAGCTTCGTGAGTCATGGGTACAATTGGATTATTTTCAAAGAAAGGGGTTCATAAGGCCCATCGTTTCATTATGGTCAGCCCTGATTTTTTTCTCCCAGAAGTTATATGGGAGTTTGAGAACCATTGAGGACTATCGGTGCTATAACGAGGTGAAAATGAAGAACATATATCTACTTCCAAGGATTCATGATCTTTTTGATAATTTGAATGTAGCTCGTGGGTTTTCGAAGATATACCTCAGATCAGGCTATCATCAGCTCAGAGTTTGAGATGTGGATGCATAGAAGATGGCCTTCAGATGTCAGTATGGCCACTATGAGTTGTTTTTTATTCCATTCGGCCTGATCAATGCCCTAGTACTGTTCATGGGACTCATGAACAGGATCATCGTGCCATACCTTAATCGCTTTGTGGTGTTCTTCATTGAAGACATATTGACATACTTAGTGATAGAGGAGGAGCATTCCTATCATCTACAGGTAGTTCTAGATACACTCCAAGAGAAACATATTTATGGTATGCTCTCAAAGTGAATGTTCTGGATATGAGATGCCCAATTTTTGGGAAACCTTATCATAGAGGTTGGATTTGAAGTGGATCAACTGAAGATAGAGGTTGTACATTCTGGGGAGCCACCGGGGAGTGTGACCACGGTGCGAAGTTTCCTAGGATTACCTAAATACTACAAGAGATTTGTGCCTGGTTTTTCTAGAGTTTTGGCACCCTTGTCAGAATTGTAAAATAATGGAAAACCATTCATATGGACAGAGAGATCCTAGTATAGTTTTCAGAATCTGAGGTAGAGACTGCTAAGTGCCCCCATCTTGAGGCTACCCGAAGAAGGTGTTGAGTAAAAATTATTTTGCAACATATTAATGACCATAAATGGGTGTATCCTAATGCAGGAGCGAGCAATGATTTCCTAGGGCCCAAGACAGCTGAGGAAAAATGAGCAAAACATTGCTACCCCCCCCCCCCCCCCCCGACCAAGATTTAGTAGAATTGTTTTCACGTTGAATGCGTGGTGAAATTACTTGATAGAGGAAATTTTTACAGTCCACTCTGATCATAAGAGTCACATGTATTTCTTCTCTCATAAGGACCAATACATTAGACAATGACGATGGCTAGAGATCCTCCAGGACTGTGTCCTTGAAATAGTATATACTCCTAGGAAATGGAATGTGGTAGAAAATGCACTCGGAAGGAGGTCTGGCCTGCAGTTGTTGAGTAAGGTGACAGAGGAGCTAGCCTCATTGTAGATATCATTCATTTATATAGATGGTGAATCATACCTCCAGTCTATTATAGTAACTCCCCCAGTCCTTCATAGATTTAGGGAGGCGTAGCATGGGGATATTGACTGTGAGGCAAAACGTGCACACATATCCTCAGGACAGGAACCTGATGGAATTTTTGATGTTGGGGAACATGTTATCCTCTTTAGAGGAAATACCATGGTAGTAGTGGCACTTTGGGAGGAGGTGTTGAGGGAGTTCCATATGTACCCTCTGGAAGTACATCCTGGTGTGGTAAAGATTTACCAGGACCTCTAGCATCAGCACTGGTGGATATGGATGAAGAAAACAGTGGAAAAGTTTGTTTCTCAATGCCTCACTTGTCAGCATGTGAAGGCTGAGCATCAGGTTCTAGTAGGATTAGAACATCCACTAGAGGTGCCGGAGAGGAAGTGGGATGGAATGTCCATGGACATTATGACAAGGATTCCATGTACATCTAGGGGACAACATTCCTTTTGTGTGATCATTGACTAACTCACCATGTCATCCACCATCCTACCTATCTAAGAGCATGGATCAGAAGAGAGCTTGGGAAGCCTCTTTATACAAGAGATTTTGTGACATCATGGGGTGCCATCGATGATTTTATCTAACCATGACACGCATTTTACTTCCCAACTGTGGAAGGGATTACATGAGGTGTTCGGGACTCAGTTATGTTTGAGCACTGCATTTAATCCTCAGATGGATGGTCAGACGAAGAAGACTATTCAGACGATGGAGGAAATGCTTCATGCATGCGTCCTAGATTTTGGCCACTGTTGGGAGGATCACTTTCCCTTGGTGGTGTTCTTGTACAGGAATAGATATTACTCCCCCATTAGTATGGAACCATTCGAGGACATTAATAGTAAACCTTTTATATCACCTCTAGGCTATATTGTCCCAGGGGAGTCCGCACTTATGGGTCCACAGTTGGTACGGGCTACCACAAAGAAGATGTCGATCATCCAGTAGTAGATGAAGACTGCACAGAGTTTATTGAAGTCTTATACTGATAGGAGATGGAGACCTTTGGAGTTCGAGGAGGGAGATCATGTCTTCCAACAAGTCTCACCTCTATGTGTTCAATGGATATTTGGCCAAGGCGGTAATTTATCACTGAGGTTTATCGGACCAAATATAATACCTCAAATGTTAGGCAAGGTGGCGTACTGCTTGGAACTTCCACCGTAGTTGGATATGGTGCATGAAGTCTTCCACGTAACTAAGCTGAGGAGATACGAACATGACCCATCTCACATTATTGACCACGGTGAGATGGGAATTGACGATGGGGTGACTTTTATGAAGATTCCAGTAGATATTGAGGATCTACAGGAGTGAGTCCTTCATTGGATATCGATACCTCTGGTGTGCGTTCAATGGCAGCAGAAGAACCTTCAAGAGTGAACATGGGCGCGGGAGGCTCAAATTCTTTCTCAGTACCGCTATTTGTTTCCTTATTCAATATTGTGGCTTTCGAAGAAGAAAACTCCAATGGTGGGGTAAATGTAAAGTCCCAAATTTTTTCATGTCATATTTTTTAATTATATAGAATTATTACGAGTTTTTAAAAATTTGCGGCGCGTGATTCTGAATCCCAATGTGCCTAGAATATATTATTGAACTTTTTGAGGTACGTTCATTAGATGTGTGAGCGGGGTTTTCTAACATTTAAACCAGTGTTTGGATTAAAAATATGTTGACACTGTTGAATCCGAAACACTGGGATTCGCTAAAGGGAGGCTTCATTTAGACTACTTTAGGTTCAGAAAAAAGATAATTTTTGGGACTTTTAAAAGAATTAACAAAATAACATTGTTATTTTTTTCCATTATTTCTTATCCAATAGACAAGGGGTGATATGGGACGAGCAACATGTCATGTTAATAAATGGATTGACCTTTCAATCCTAAGTAACAGAACAATTGGGGAATTGGGAAGGTTTTGAATTAATGATCCCCAATTAAATTTCATAAGTGTCAGAAACCCTCCCCAATCCTATTTCTATAGAGCTTGGAGAGAGGTGTCGACACTACTTCACTAAGTGAAGAACTGTTGAAAAAGTGCCTAGACACCAAACCCATGGTGGATGAAGCTATTTCTGGCATGTGGTAAAAAGAGACTCTGAAACCCCAAACTGAAGATTGACGATTGACCGGCGTCTTTGGAGCCTAGTTGCGGGGGACAGCGAACACCGTCCCACATCCTTAACAACATGTGTTTCTCTATCATTCAAGAACTAGGGTTTAATCTTGTTTTTTTTCAAAATTCATTTTAATCCATCCTACACACTTGTTATCAATGTAATGTAGAGAGAGTGGAAAAAAATACAAGGCCCGATCCCTCCGACCTTTTGTTGAATTTTGGTGAATTATTCCCTAGCTTTTCCCTTAGGTTGAACGAGCCCCGAGGTGACAAAAGGATGCGATGACTGACATCGGCTGGCCACAAAGGTGGTGGGGCATGCCGTACCACGCTGCTGATGAGAAAGGGGCCATAGACGAAGCCGTGACAGTCAGAGGAGGCAACCGACACACCTGCCGACCATGAAAGAAGAAGTCAGCACGACTAGCTCTCTACTAGAGGATGTAGACTGTAGCTCGTCAGCCGCGGCAGATAGGGGGATGTGGTTGGCTCACCGGCTAGCCACGACAGGAGGCATGACCCTCTTCAGTGGGACCCGCATGCCACATGATGGCACCACGTGGCACCGCCGTTGCAGAGAAGATTGAACGACCCTCACTGTCATTACGAGACACTCAAGGTCTCACCACCCATGTCTGCTTGGGTAGGCCCCACTATATCTCGGCCATTACACATGTGGGATGTGATCCACCACGATGTGGGCCATGCTCTACCATGAGTCGGGTCCCACTCCACTGCTAGTCGGGTGGTGCTCAAACTCGGGTCGGGGCACGATCCACCGCGGGCCGGCCCACACGATCCCAGAAAGACGCCCTTCCATGGGCCGGGCTACATGAGCCCAATGGGCAGCCCCCCTTGTGAGACGGACTGACCCAAGCTGGGTCGGGTCAGGTCAGTCCGGCCAGGTCGGACCACACCCAGGGCCAACTTGACCCAGAAACACTAAATGGGCCATATATTGAAATTTGGAAATCTTTTTGACAAAATGTCTACAATGATTGGACTCTTGGAGTGGTAAGGTCTCTATGGTATACTCCAAAATAGTTTCGGAGGTAGTGGGAGTACGGCCTGTATGGATCGTACCAAAATCCAATTGTTCCCTCGGAACTAAAACACTTATAACTCACTGACTGGGCGTCTGATTGACACGCTGTCAGTCACGTTGGAACCCTTAGGACACTTGGTCTGTTGGGCTACTCTTGTGTGGAGATTATTTGTGGTTGAGGTCTAACTGATATCTTGAGGGGAAGATTCTATGGAGCTTAAGAGCACCGATTTCAAGGAATCATGTGGTAGGATGTAATGTGAAGAAAGAACATCGATCATGTGTGGGTCATCATCTATCGATCCTGTTTGGGTCATATTCTATAATATTCTATGTGGGTTAGTGCTCAATGATACTATGTGGGTCAGCACGTACCGATCCTGTGTGGGTCAAATCCTATGTGGGTCAGCGGGGGTTAGTACCTATCGATCTTGTGTGGGTTAGTAGTAATTCCTCTTAACAAAATAATATGATCTAGCTTACAATTAATCATATGTACTTATGTACGTAAGTTATACTAGTTGTGAGATGATCCTTTTACCTTTGTGGTGTTAACTTTGTGGTGTTACCTGTGTTGTACTTTTATCTCCATGGTGTTACCTATGTGGTATTTCTACCATTGTGGTGTTGTCATCATGGTGTTACCTATGTAGTACTTCTATCTTCATGGTGTTACCTATGTGGTACTTCTACCTTCATGGTGTTGTATACACGGTGTTAGCAGTGTAGTACTTATACCTTCGTGGTGTTACCTTTGTGGTATTCTTTCCTCATGTATGAGATGAGTATGTATTGATTACTGAGGTATATGTATGGGAATATACCTATGTATATTTGAGGTTTATTGCTTTTTTTCATTGATATTGAGGTCTTGCATTGTAGTATTTTCTTTGTGGATCTCTGGGAAACCTATGAGAGTCTCGGGTCCCTACTAAGTATTGTTATACTCACCCCTCCACCGACTTTGCCCGCACCTTTTTGTGTGTTGTGCAGACAATGAGCAGCTAGGTTGAGACTTGAGGGTTCCTGGACCAAGGGGCACACAGATGAGATAGGATGTCGTGGAGTTCTATGGAGACGATATGTACCTACCCTTTAGGTAAGATCCACGGTGGATGATCCATGAGCTATTTTTCATTTTTTAGTTGTATTTGTACTTTTTAGTCATACTTTTACTTTATAGTTGGTCTTGTATTCGAACCCCTTTACATAAAAAACACTTTTACTATACCAGTTCTATTCATGGTTTCTTTTTATTGTATTCTTGGATTGTGCTTCTGTACAGGTTAAAAGAAAATTCCATCTTGTTTTAGGGATACTCCTTTCCGATGCTAGTCGCTATCCCCTGACATATGGAAGGCTGGTTTGGGGTAGTCACGGCATGGGCCACAGGGGACGGGTCGTGACATGTGTACATTGGTGATTAATTAAATTTATATATGTAAAATTAATGTAACAACAAACCTAAAAAGTTCTATTAAGAAAGTAAATAATTAACATTATTTTATCATTCAATATCATAAAGAAAATACATTATTAATCAAACTTGTGTAAAGGGGATTAATCTAAATTTCCTTTCATAGAGGAATATTTTGATTATATAAATCTATGTTAATTTATAAGGTTTCATACAGCCTATATGAAATTATATATGTGAATTTATCTATTATCATGATATTTTAATCATTATTAATGTTATTATTTCAAGGTGATTATAATTAAAATGTATCTAATGTGGTTGGGGGAATTTTTTAAAAAAAGTCATTTTTATTAATTTTCTTTCATACTCTGTTTCCCAAACAGGTCCATGTTTTTAAAATTATTTTATGGATGTAATTATGTGGACATAAAAGTTTTATAAATTACTTTTTGTTAATTCATATTGTTTGAAAAAAATTAAATTTTTAAGGAATGTTTTTCTTTCTTTACAAAAAATAAAAGGATTATTCTCTTTTAACATATATAAAAAGAATAACTATTCCCACAACTATCATCGTTATTTTACATATGCATTAAATTATATGATTTCATGTTTTCATGAAATAAAATCCCATATTTCATTTTACTATGTATTTTGGTATTAAAAATGGGTTTCAAAATAAATGGGAATTTTGGTAATGAAATTGGGGTTTTAAAGAAAATGGATGTATTTATATCCGAAAAAGTTTTTCAGATGATATTAAATGTGTTTCTAAAGTGTTTAATGATGAAAAAATCAGTGACTGTTATTTTTGTAGGAATTGTGTATGATGTAGTGTGGTTCCATTATAAACTAATGATGGGTGGTTATGTTATTAACCATGTATTTTTGGTATTGTGACAAACCAAGGATGGGTAGTTTTCTAATAAACCAAGAATGGGTGGTCAAGTGATAAACCACAACCATTTAAATATAGGATTTTCAACCATTGAATTGGGTACTCTAGAGATGGGATTTTACCTTATTTTTTATTTAATTTTTATGATTAAAATGAATGTTGATGTCCCATGTAACCTAAATGGTTTATATGTTCTTACAATGGGGCTTAAATTATTTATTTGAGGAAAATGTATTTTTTTTATTTCATGTGATAATTACTTATTTAATTTCACACAAAGAACGTTGAGAGAAATGTAAAACGTTCATTGGTTTTCATGTTTCCCCTGGACAAACATTTTTTTAATTTTTAAAACCCCTTACAAGAAAATTTTATGATCTCCATATATATTAAACTATATTTCACAGGGTTTGAGGTTGGATAATCGAATAGAAGTGGTCATGTGGATAGTCATGAAGGTTTTTAGTTAAAAAAATCATGTTTAATGTTAAAAGATTAATATTATGTGAAAATTCATACTAGATGGATGTTTCTACATTTTATTATATGTTTTTTTAGGTATTATTTATCACCTATTTCTATAAACAAATAAAAAATAAAATATTATCAAAGTTAATTAAATATAATTCATGATAAAAAATAATTTTTCTATGAAATTTAGGGTTGGGTAATTATATATATAGAACCTAAATATCCAATTCTTGAAGAACACAACCCTGTATACCTCTAGACACATCACAGAATTTAGGGAAATTGTCACTTTGCTTTGTAAAAATCAATAATGACACAAAGGTCATCCAACTCTCCAGAAGATTGGTAGCTCCATATAACTTCTCCTTTTATTAATACATCAATATATTTTAGGACACACTATCATGTAATATGATGAAATAATTTTTTTGGTCGAATTGATTATGTTATCATTTCGAGCCAAGGAATGTCCAAATCAAAAAATTATTTCTTGGAATCTCCCATGACATAAAAACATAAACATTCACTTTTTCAATTGAGATACCTTAATTAAAATTGAACTCCAAAATTAAGAAGGTATGATATTAAATAATTTTTATTTCAATTATTTTTTGTAAAATATATACTCTCATAATATCTCTAACAAAATACCCACATGACTTCTATAAATTTGATTTAATTTATATTTAATATGGATGTCAATTAAAAACACATAAAAAAAGAGTCACAAAATATATTAATGACACAAATCATTAAATAAATTTGAATGTAAGGATAATTACTAACACCAAATTAAATCACAAAGAATACATAATTTCAAAATATGGACTAAATAATGAATTTTGAATTTACACCACTACTAAACTTTTATGTTGATATCAGAATTATAGATAAATCATAAAATCCCACTTTTATATTTTCAATTGGTCTTATATAAAATCCACATTGACTATGGGTTATATATTATTTCCCATAAACATATTCATCTTTTGGTAGTTAATTAAAAAACTCATCCTTACATCATCCTTTTTTGGTGAAAAATACTAGAATAGTCCAAGGTGAAAAAGTCAACCAAATAAATCTATTTGCCTATAAGCCATTAAAATGGACATCTAACACTCATAGAAATGTATATTTTAAATACTATTAATTATATAAGATGAGACTAGTTTTTGGTAGTAGTTAAAGAATGAAATATATATCCATCACTTTTGGAATACTAGAGATTTCCTCCATGACCACATAAAATAATTATTTCATCCTTATTGGAATACTATGTAAACACCTATATTATAACGTCATAATAACTAACTCGGCTAACATAAAAGTTATATTAATAATTTCCTTAATATTGAATCCTTTTTAATTAGTATTAAATTACCCACCATCTATAATAATAATACACACCTCTATCTATTGAATTAAATGACACTAGTATCTTACAATAGAGGATATAGTCTTTGATCTTGACCATTAATTCTATCCAAATTATGAAATAAAGTGTTCTCATATTCAATATTATGATTTCCAAAAATATTTTAGCGTCTCAAATAATACTGAAATATGATATAAATTTAAACCAATATTAAATATTTCTCTATTTTGAGTCTTGATGTATGGGAAAAAAATCACTTTCTGCTCTCACATAATGAACCAAACACATAAAATGAGTTACATACCTAATATTCATGAGGTATAATTATCCAATCACTTTGAACATTCATTAATTCATTTAAATAAGGTGGGTAGAGAATAAATAGTAAAAAAATTACTTCTATAATCGATACCATGAATGATCATCATAAAAATTTCCCTCCATTGACTTCTCCTACCACTTGCAATATACCACCTATAACATGAATGTGTTGAACAAAACATTCAATTCCCTAAGGGTGAAATGTTATACGGATATTCAGTTAATAAAATCTAAAAAATCATTATCCTCTTAAACATAACTATCACCACTATATTCATAAGGTTTCTACTTTTTAAATTCATAATAATGTTCCACCTCTATATATTTCTCTTCATGATGACACATTCTGAGTGACCTAAAATATTTTACTAGAGTGTTCATGTAATTTTGAATTTTCTCACAATCCAAGAGCATTCATATCATATATATACACTACCAATGTTCTAATCAACTTGTTTGGAGTGTATCTCCCATTATGGAGATAATAAAAAAACACCACAAGGTAATAACATTAGACAATATATAAAAATTCTGCCATCTAGATTCTTCAATCCTAGAGTTTAATGCATTTATTCTTTGACTATGTGTATCCATCTATCCATAAAAACTCAATCGAATAAAATTGACACAAAAAATAATAAATAATATTACTAAATTTCATTCGAAGACAAATTAACATTCAAAAAACATTTTCATATCTCTATTTAAATAATGACACCATTTTATAAATCTCATGAATTTGATTGCTATCATACCCAATCCATCAAAGATATATGAATTCTCTATGTACCAAAAACTAATAAGGTTATAAACATCAATAGGAAACCACATAACTATATCCTTTACTAGGTAATTATTATTTATATTCCTTCCAAATATACCACTTAACACATGTCTAAATATAAAGTGAAAAACTATTCCTTTTTTTGGGACCCTCTTTTCTTCCAACCATTCTATTCTCCCTTCTGAAAATGAAATGGGCTAGCACAACTGGTTCAACTCCTCAGTCAGCATAAAATATAGTTACTGAACATTCAAATCCCATGTAACATACTTATATTTTTAAATTATACTATACTCTATATCTTTCTTAACACACAACACTGAGCATTAAGTGAATTTGGATATACTAAAAAGTATTATAATTAAATATGACCAATAAAACAATGACATTGAATTAGAGGGTATGAATATTATTAACCTAATAATGATATATATATATATATCCTAACTAGAGAAAAGATATTAATAAATTTATTATAATTAATCAATCAATTCTCTTGTAATGTCATTTTATTCAACGAAAAATATTTTTTCATAAAAGAAGGGTTTTATTGCTCTTTTGGAGAAAATATTAAAATAAATATCTTATACTTTTATAAATTTTATTTGAAAAAAAAATTTAAATATTTTATTTTGAAAATTATCTTAGGAAATTTTGATATATTTTTCTAAATGGTCGAGTTTTCAATAAATAGTGAAAAGTACAAAATGTTATTTAAAATTATATTTTCATGTATAGTATTTAAAAAATAATATTAAATTATAGAATATAAAAACAAATTAATTTAATACTTTTGATTGTACATAGTAAAATTATAATCATTTTATTAAATTTTATACATCATTTTTCCATAAAACCATTTTAACATAAAATAGAGCATTTCAAAAACACTGTTTTCCAAGCATTATTCGTTGGAATATTCAATAAATTTATCAAACTTCATGAAATTGAATCATGAGAAAATGATTTAATACTCTGTATCATGTTGTCCAAATTTTATTAATATGTCCCTTCTTACATTTTGAAAATTAAACACAGTAAAAAGTTATGATAATGATTACGGTAAATCATGTAATTAAGGTAAAGAGTAATATGTCAAGGAATATAAAGTGACCTGAAAAGTTAGGTTTATCCCATTTGAAGAGTGGAGTTTTGAATTTTTATCCATGTTTCAAAAAAATTCATGTGTGTGCCATATTTTATTGATTTTGGTATTAATATAATTATATTTAAGAAGTAGAAAAATTTACATAAGAAATTTTTTTATTATCTCAATATTTTTTACTTCGGCTTAAACAAGGTATCAGTTCAATTATAAATGTTTTATCAAAAAAATAAATAAATTTTATCAAAATGGTAATTTATTTTATTTTGTAAGGAATGAAATAATTAAACTTAATGGTCATGGAACACAGATACAATATTCATTCAATTAACTGAAAAGTAATATAAATGATTTTAAAATATTAAAGTATTATAAAATGAATGTATTTGGGATTCCCATGAATTTTTGATATAATAATCTCCTATTAAAGATGTTTTAATATATTATATTTCAATTACATTATCTTTATTTTGTTTTCAAATTCAAATTAAATGAATAGTTTCAAATATAAAATTACATTCAAACAGGTAAACAAGGCTTAAAATATAAAGATAAGGATAAAAAAGGTCAATAGATTTAAAAAAATTATTATATTAGATATTTAGAACTATCACAATTTTATATTTTAATTATATCTATTTATATCCAATTTTTAACGAAACTAATTTATATTAATTTAATATTTAAAATTATTTCAATAATTCCCTTCCCTATAATATTAAAAAGGAACCATCACTTCTCTTTTCATAACACTTTAAAATCATTTTATATCTAGAAATTAATATCCAAATAACATTCTATTACATTTCATTAGGTAATAATTTTCTTGTTATGCTTTGAAAAATAATATTAGAGGAATTAAGGTGATAAGAAAATTAGATTATATGAAAATGTAGAATAGTATTTAACCGAATGTATTAATTTTATTTCATAAAAATTATTATTAAAAATTTATTAAAACATTATGATATATCATATATATTTCCAATCTAAATTTATTTTATTATTTTTATCTCACAACCTATATCCAATACACTTCCATCAAATGGGAAAAATCATCATTCGTGTGTATGGATGATTACTACCTTGTAGACTGGTGTAATTTTTTTCCATCATCATTTCTCATGGATGTCTCAAAATATTAATTTAATTTTTTTATATGATATTCAAGAAATAATTATAAATTTAAAAATTAAATATATGATAAAATTTTCTAAAATTTACATCTATTAAAAATTGTAACGTCATTTTTTCATATGTGTGCATTACTGCCTCCCCAAAGTGATGTGATTTATTTTTGATTACCGCATAACATATATAGTATATATAAGTTTATTTAAATAAATTATATGATATTTATGATATAATTATCATTATTAAAAAGTTAAAATAAATAAATTATGTCCATCATGATTATTGAAAAATGAAATGATATTCATGTGTACATAACCCGTATTGTCCCCATGATTTTAGAATAGATCTATTTTCATAACCATTATTCATAGATGGTTTTAAAATTATAATTGATGTATAAAAATTATTATTATTTCATTTTTAACATTATAGTGATTATGGAATAATTTTTTTGACCTTATTTGACTAACCGATTTCATTTTCACGTATCAGTCGAATATCATCAAAATGCCTAACATGAGATTCAATGGTAAAGTAATTGATTATAACAGGTTAATAAAAAAAGGAATTATAAAATTTAATATATTTTTTATGAAATTAAATAATTAACATATATTTATTTTAATGTACTATAAATAACATACATGAAGAGTATGAATCAATGTAATGGAAACATTAATTTGACAAAACATGATTTAAATATTATAATTATTTATCTAATAAATATTTCTCTTCCAAGATTATATTCATAGAAAAAATTGATGTATTTATATATAAATATATAAATTAAATGGATATTTTATTTATATTTTTAAATTATTTTAAACTTCTTGAAATAATTATTTCTAAATGTTTTATATTAAACATTTTTACATTCTTGAAAAAATACCAAAAGAGTTTCCTATTTCAAAATATACGACATCAAAATCATTTCATACCATTATAATGATTACTTGATATTTTTATTTTTTTTACATGATTCCTTGTATTAATAAATTAAAAAAAAATTATTTTTTCATTTGTTCTATGTATTTTCAAAAAGGGTTTTAATTATAATGGATATTTTGATATATAAAAATGTATTTCTAATGGGTATAAAAAATCCCTCCAAAGCAACCTCTTTTATTTTGGTAATAAACATTATCTATGTAACTCAATTTCTGTTACTTGATAATTTCATTTAATTCATCTAAATTATTTAAAATTTACTCTCACATTTATACCTAGCTTATTCTACCTATCATGATGGGTTGATAAATTGATTATATTAATGTCTAAAATTTTATTTGTATGAAATCACTTTGGACTATCATATGATGATAGATTCTTCAACAACATTTTTTTTGTGTTTAAAACTTATTTTAATTCTTTATGATTTATTTCTAAATATGTACCACATATATTTGAACATGTTATGATGATTGTAACTTGACATCACTCCAATGCATTGGGTGATGTTTTATTCTCATGAGACATTATGTATGTGATTGGGAAGTAAACCTAACCCACAATGGGACTATGTCCACCATGTTATTTGGTATTATAATTCACCCACAACATATTATGATATCATTTTCTATAACATTGTTACATTTCCAATGTTATAATGATCTTACAATAACATTTTAATTATGTTATTCTCCCTTAGGATTATTGATGACTTTATATTTAAAGTAATATATAATCTACTTTATAAGAGTGAATTTTTTTCTTCGATAAAAAAAATTCATATGTTTTTTATTATAAAAAAGTAACCCCTGTAATATTTATTTGTTGATGAATATTTCATATTAAATTTATTGTTAATATATTTGGGTAGATAGAATGAATTATTTGAATAAAATGATTATTTTTAGTCCATGGATTATTTTGGAAAAGAAAACAAATATAAAACTATTCATGAACTGACATGTCATGTTATTTATTTTTCTATGTCCCTTAATGATCATTTTATGCTCAACATACTTTTTTTAATTAAATCTCAAGTTTTTCATATTGTTTCAAAGTAATATTTAATAGATCATTTGAAAGATGACATTAATGTTGATTTATAATAAATAAAATTTTATTTCATGATTTATATGTTCAGAATATCCTATATTATTTGAGTTTGTTGGTATATGATTATAAATATAATTCATGGTATATTTATAGACCAATAATCCATTTATTGTAAATATATTAAAACTTAACAAGTAAGAAAACATTTTTATCATCATAATATTGAAAAAGAATAGAACTAGGTTAAAAATAGAAAGGTTAAACCATAGAATAAACTTCTATAAATTTTACTAGATGAGAATATTTTTACCCATAAATTTTTTTTTCTAATTATATTTTTTTAATCTTTATTCAATATAGATTAATTCAAAATAATATTATATTTTATATACTACAAAGAGTTTACCTCCATTATCTTATAAAAGGGTAAATGTACTCATATTTTTTTTAAAATTAAAATGATATTTAATATAGAAAATACTAGAAAAAATTATGTTATAAAAACCATTAAAATGTTCTAGAAGTCTTGAATTATGTAGAATAACATCCTTATAGGAGAAAAGTATAATACAAAAGATATGGTTCTATGAATTGAATTATTTTTTAACTAAATGTTTTTATTTTACTTATTATTCCACCTTTAGAAGATATTTTTAACATATGTTTATATTATAAAATTAGTATATACCAATTAATTAATTGTTAATATGTTAATGGAATAATCTACATCCACATCCTCTTCCATCAAATGGTAATTGAAATCCTCCATCATGTTAATGGAACATTACCTCCTCACAAAATAAAATAATTTATTTTTGATTATCCCCTCCAAAAAACTTATGATGATGGATTTAATGTATAGATACAATATTCATTAAATATTTACCATTATATAAATGTAATATGACATATATCTTCTCCCATTTCATGTCATTGAAAAATAATAACATCATTTATTTATACATTTGGATTACCACGTCCCTGAAATGATGTGATACATTTTTATTACGTCATAACATTGATGTGCTATATACATTTATTTAATTAAAAAATATGATATTTGTGATGTAATTATAATTAATAAAAGATAAATCGATACTAATCTTATTTCCTTCAGGATCATTGAAAAATATTAATGTTACTTATTCATATGTTTATCCTACTATCTCCTTGTTTCTAATGTGGTTCAGTTTTCATAATAATTTTCATGGTTTTTTAAAATGTAATTTTTTTATAAAAATGATATATAAATCAGTTTTATAATTATATAGATTATGGAATAATGACCTTATTGACCGTAGTTATACTAAAAATTCTATTTTAATATTTTTTCCAACTACCGTAAAATCATCTGAAATAAACATAAAGGATTATTTAATTGAATATTGATAAGTAATCGAATTAACTAAATGCAATAATTGAAAAATGGTCCTATAAATGTAAATATATAACATACATTTAATATTTAGTATGATAAATAACATTTGTGACAATTGAGCTATAGGTAAGAGAGAATTTACTTTTAAAATGCCATTTAAAATATTTACATCATTATTTTTCTAAATCCATCTCTTCTATCTAAGTAATCATAAAATTACACTATTAATTTATTTTTATGGAAATAAGTTTATTATATAAAACTTATATATATCTTTTGAAATTCATTAAAATTATTTTTAAAGGAGCATTTTTATATATTGTATACAAAACATTTTCACTTTATTTACAAGAGGAAAAACTGATATATTTTAACATATATGATATAAATGTTTATCTTCCACCGACACTTAATTACATAAATTTTTGATACTATTATAAGATTACATGTTTTATTCAATTAACAAATGTGAATAACCTAAACCCAATATGCCAGAACCAGTGTCTAGATTATTAAATAAAATTTAATACAATCATTCTCATCGCAAATGACTGAAATAGTTTATCTGTATTGTTAAACTGGATATATAAAATAAAATTACATTATATTTTAAATAATAAAATAAAATTACATTATATTTTAAATAATTAAATTAAAAAAATATTTTAGATCAGAAATATATTAATCCCAATAGTGTGTCCCAATATATCAATCATAAAAACCTTCCTAGTATCCATATAAATTATAAAAATAAAAAATGGGTAATATTTTATGCTCAGTAAGGGTATGTATACAACATATGTAATAATAAATAACCACAATTAATATATGAAGGTAAATTATTCATTCACATATTGTTTATACGTTAACTTTATAATAATATGTCAGGAATAAATGATGATCAAATAAAGAAATTTAATAATGAAATAATCTTGAAAAGTATCGATGAATATTCTAAATTGTTGAATATTAATATGGATATCAATAGTTAATCTCATAATAAGGTATATAATAATTATAGACATCTAAAATATAATTTCAATTTCTTATACAATGTAGTTTAAATTTGTGGTTAGAAACCCTTCTAATTTGGAAAACTGATTTATCTCATTAGATATAATGATGCCTCAGGAGGATGTCTATAACCAAGCCTCTACCAAAAAATACTAATTAAAGTTCATTCATTATATAAATGGGGTGAAACATAATTGACATAAATATTAATATTTAAAATATATCATATGAACTATTAATAATTACCCCTATCAAATAATCATAATCGTAAACCGTAGAGTAATATAGTTAATGGTAATAAAATTGTACGTCCCCACTAAAACTAATCATAAATAAATAAATTAATGAATAAGAATTATATAAATATAAAATATCCTTATTGGATCATATTTACAATAATGTATTGATTTCATATATTAATAGAAATACGATACAAATATCAATAAAAATCTTATTTAGGAAAATAACCATTAAAAATTAATTTCAATTAAAACTAAAAGACAACCCAATATTTTGAAAATATTTTTTCACAAATATAACATATGAAAAATATAAATTTATATTTAAATTATAGGGTGGTCATAATGGCATGAAATTCTATTCACACAATACACATAAAAAAAGATTCCTTTCAGATTTTCGGTAAAAGAGAAATAATACTTGTTTTGAAAATGACACGAAGATCCATTTGAAACATTTTTCAAAATATTTAAAAGTAGATAAAAATTTATTTAATAAATCATATCTAAAATTATAAATTATACATGAATAAATTTTTACAAAAGTGTATTTTGAGGAGAAAATATTATTTACTCAAAAGAGAAATAAAGTCAGATTGTCAAAAAAATAAATCCTAATAAGTATCAAATGGTGGGAAATATTGAAATTACATTAAATTTTCATAAATTATTAGATTTTATGGTAATATATTTTTTATGATATAATAAAAAATTAATTCCCATAATGGACACTTAAAAATCCCAAATAATGATGTCATTCTGAAATATACCCTTAAAACTTCAATTATTTTTGAATCATAATCCCCATGAAAGATATATAAAAACATTAAAAATATTGTCACATGTAGAAAAATAGATTGAATATATAAACTATCATAAAGGGAATTATAGAAAGTACAAAATTGAATAAGTGGTGAAATGGTGTATATCTCATGTAAGAAAATGTGAGATGAGAAACTATTACCTCATGTTCGATATCATTTGTATGTTCATAGAACACCAAAATAATAAATATAGGTTTTATATAAATAAATTATTTATCCATAATCATATATATCATTCCATATATTATCCCCTTATAACTTTTTACCACCCTTTTATAAATAATATTTCATTTTTTATTGTCTCAGGTGTTAATTTTCTAATTTTAACATTCATGAATTTTCATAAAGGTCACATAGAATGTAAATTGAATATAGTAAAATAATATATAGAAATATCTTAATTTTTTAAATATTATTTTTTAATTTTTATGGACATACCTATAACCATTCTTGAAAATTTGAAATAGAAAATGAATCAGGTCACTTCGTGGAGATGGTATGTCGTACGTACAAACAAGCAATGATATTATTCTATTAATGTTTTAATGGGAATGAAATAGTATATATTGAATTTATAGAATTTATATCATTTATGTTTTATAATATTTATTCATTAAATTTATCCTTATTACATTAAATGTAAAATGTATGTGAGAAAAATCATAGCACCTTAAGATGTAGTAATCCGATATACACACGAGTGACCTTATCTAATTTTAAATAGATTGTAAAGTAAAAAAATTATATGTTATATTATAATTCCATAAGTATAATTATATATAAAATCATATATATATATATAATAATTTTTTTATCGAACAGTTTAAAGAATTGATTGAAAAATAGTTACACAAATTCGTCAGGTGTTGGTCTATCGTGCACACAATTATTGATTTCGTTTCCCACTTGATGATGTGGATAAGGATAGATAATATTACATATTAATAATAAAATATCATTATATGTGATATAATGTTTTATTATATTTAATGTATTAAAATATTACTTATTTTTATAAAAGTTGATTGAAAAAGAATGAGTTTAGTGAAGACAACTACCTTCTCTTAGAGAAACCATCTTAGGTTATCATAATAAGAAATCCATTGATGGTATTTTGGGAACACTAATATATGTAAACCTTCTAAAAGGTAGTTGGGGAAATATTTTTGTTGGTTTTGGTTGATCCAAATTTATTCAATGGTGTGAATAAGTAAGGGTAGCAAATTCCCTTTTATAACTGAGCAGGAGTGACACTTCTGTAATTACCCAAATATATTCAATAATGGGAAGTCACTGTCAAACCAAGTATCTATAAAACATAAAATTAAATTTCCTTATGGATGATATGGTTAATCCACACCTAAAAACATAAAATACATATTATTTAAACATTTTGTTTCCAAACATTTATGTTTCTACTATTTGACAATTTTAGTTTTTCATTTCGATAACTAGTATTTTAACAAGAGTAATTTCTACTTAATACATAAAATTAAGAGATACTTATTATATAATATGGTCTCAATAATTATAAAAAATAATTCAAATTTATTAAATGAAAATAGTAATTGTATTGTAAATTATTTTTAACAGAAGTGAATTTAATGTTTAAAAATATTATATTAACCATTACTACAGTAATAATATTTTAACTCTTAAGTGGTAAATATAATCACTATAAAGGAATAATTGGCCTTTTAATGAAAAAATGAGGGCATTTTTTCATTTAAAAATCAATTGGAGGAAAATTAATTTTAGTAAATTTAAATCATTTAATAAAATATAAATTATTATAAAATATAATAAATATGAAAATTAGAATTATTTATTAAATTTTAATTTTTTACACAAATCAAAAAAATTATAGAATTCAAATATATTTATCTAAAAATTAATAGGAGATAATAATTTATTGAATTTATTTTTCATTTAATAATTTTAGTATCATTTATTTTTTTCTATTAATTAATTAATTACTATAGTGGCGTTCCTCAAACATTAATATAATATTATAATTATATATAATTAATAATAAATTATAAAAATTCAATAAATTTCATTATAATAAATATTTCCATACATATTCATACAAATGAAATTTGTGTCTCCAAATGAACACATAATTTAAACTTAAAAGAAAGTGGAAGAAATTTTTTCAATTTCATTACATAATTAATATATAGTCCACTTAAATGGAAATTTTCCTCAAAAAATCAAAAAAAATTAGATTATAGTGATTAGGGTTGAAATACAGTCATCTTAATTGAATTGAAAATATTTTTCTTTAATTTTAACCAATTAATTTGATGTATAACCCCAAGGTAAACTCATTATAACCTTAACTGTGGTATTTATTAATTTTCTGTTTTTACAATTCATTCTTTTAGAAAATGAATATCAAATTTCTATTTAATTATCATTATTTTTATTTCATATATGTAATCCTTTTTATAAAATTAAACTCTTAGAAGTAGAAATTTTTAATTTAAAATCAGACCTATAGATGGGAAAGGAACATGGATTTCCGAATAGAAAATTCTATTATATATAGAATCTTTTAATATCAATATTCAACTTAAAATTGATCAAAATGAACTAGATATTATTTATAATATTATTATTTAACTAATATTAAAACTAAAATAGTTTTAAATAAAATTTTAAAATTAAAATGATTTAAATGAAACAACAGTTTTCAATAAGAACATGTATTTTTAATATTCATAAAAAAAAATTTATTTGAGACAAAACGAAAAATTAACCATAAGAAAATATTGATGTCAAGATTTATAAAATTTAATAAATATTATCAAATAATTTTTTCAAAATTGATAAAAATTCATTTAAAATATTTTCATAAGGAGTGAAAAACCGCCTTTTAAAAATATATAATTTTTCAGAAAACATATATCTCTCTTTCAAATGATTATTATTTTTATTTATAATAAATAGATAATAATGAATATGTTAAAACCATATATTTAAAAAAAATGTTTTATACTATTGATTTTCACCATTTTATTTTCTACATTATAATTGTATTATCTAAACACATTTTTAATAGTGTATCACATTTTGATTAAACTATATTTTTCTTGAAGAAAAATATATTAAAAGGATTAAATTAGTAAAAGTGAAATATATTATAATGTCTTGGGGTGTTATATTATATTCAAATCATGGAGTTTTATGTAATAAATAATATATAACCTAATACTACTCTTCTAACATTTCAAGAAGTTACATTCTACCATCCTTAATGAAAATTTTCCCTTGCAATTTAATTTTGATCACAATAATTATGGTTTTGACATTTTTTCCTCCCTTATTGAAACCACACATTATAAATATGGTTAATAAAACATACCCTAGAAAATATAGGAATTTATATATAAAGGTCGTATAGATTAATAATATATTACATTTACAAATAGGATTACATGTATGGTATGTAAAGATATGGAAATGGAAGAAATGAAAAAATATTTCTAGGGAGTGATAGATGTCATTAATCACATGATAGTGAATGATCTATAAAATATAATAACTAAAAATCCATATAGAGGATATGGTTTAATGGAATGTTGGATTCATTTTTAATGACGTTTCATGGATAACATTTTCATTTCACAATAATTTTTCTAGAGTTAAATAATTCAATTATAATTTCTAATGAGAAAAAAATTCATATAGATGATATTTGTCTCTTCATAGGCATAATTCCATCCAATTTTTTCATTGGTAATTTTCTAATTCATATCGTACTTTAAAAAATGACATTCCAATAGTATATTTACATATTAATCAATAAAATTAGATTTTAAGATATTGTTAGATCAATAAAAGAATGACAGTTCATTCCAACTATATCATGATATCTTCCAACAAAAAATTATTATTAAAAGTTATCCAATATAATAAATTAATATTTAATAATTCAAAAGTAAATCATAAAATTTTAAAGACTCAAATTATTAAATTTATTACATTTATACTCCTCTAATGTATGTGTAACCAAATTCAATGTCCCAAAATTTATGAGATCTGTCCTTAAATCAACATTATATTCCCCAAAAAATATAAAATTCTTCTTAATATCACAATAAATATTTTTGAATAACATAATAACAATAAATCATTATTGAAAATGTACATTATTCAAAAATATAATCCCAAGTGTTAAAATAAGTTATATACATCCAAACATGAATTAAACCTAAGAGAAGATGACATAAAACCTTAATCCACTAACCATTTTCAATTTCAACAATACTATCCCTTAAAAATTACATTATCATTTTTATATATGAAGATAATATTATGAGTTATCTTCCCCCAATCATGTTATTCCATGATATTTAACATTATACTGAATTATTTCTCTTTTCTATCAATACCATTTATCATATTCTCTAAAATTCTTAAAGAAAATGTACTACAATTCAATCCTTATACATTTCATAATTCATATTACAATAATATCATTTTTTAAATACTCTTAAAAAAAATTATTTAATCCTAATACTCAATTAATGTAATCATTCAATTTCTCCCTTATTAAATTTATAAAATTAACCTTTATCCATCAGAATTTTTTAATTTATATTACTATAATTATGTTGGTATTCATTCTCATAATATTCATGTACCTATAGTTGAAACACAGATCATAAAATGTTTATTTTCATTAAATTGATATCATGATCATGATTTCCTTTTTCTCGACATTTATATAAAACAAATATTACATTCATGTAACTATTATTATGTTTTATTCAATAATTATTACATATGTGAAGGTTCTAGAGTATATATAAGGTGGAAAGAGCTTCTGTCTTTGGTTTTCACCGATAATTAGGGTTTCTTCTCTGTGGTTCCTTCTTTGACTCTTCTAATTGATGAGAAAATTATTATGTGAGGGATATTTGACTACCAATGACCCCGTGGGTGTCCTCTTAGAGTCAGAAAACATATTCATGGAGAAGAAAACCAGTTTATGATATCATATAAAAGACCTTATTATCACTCAATAAAGGAATATTCATTATTTCCATTCATCAAAACGGTAATATTTTCATATCAAGGAAGACCCAATTTAAATCTTAAAACATATAGAAATATTTGAAAACTAAATAATAGATTATATCATTCTACCAAGGGGTTCTAACCCACAAAGAATTAAAGAAATAATTTAGTGGATGTCGGATATTTTGGAGGTTTGAACTAGGAAATTCATATCATTGGGTTGCCAATTTTTTCATATAATCTTACCCTTAGATGATTTAATGTTAAAGTAAAGAGGATTTTTATATATTTATCTCCAACTAGTTATTACACATATTCATTAATGTGTTATTAAATTTAATCCACTTGAATATTTAATGTTCTATTTTCAACTTCGGGTAAAAGTTTACAATCTTAATTAGATTCATTGGAACCTTAAAATCATGTATGATATTGCACTGTTAATTTGAGTTCTAATAAAAAATAACAATGAAGTAAATATTGAAATGTTTGGGAATTTATCCTACATTTTGGTTGAGGTTGATTTGAGCTCCACCTTAGTGAATTGTGGTTTTTTTCCTAGTTCTCATGATGAAAATGATTTACGAGTTGTGTATGAAATAATACCTAATTTTTTTTGTAATGAAATGTAATTGGACATGAAATTTTGAATTGTATGATAATGTTTTTATGTGGATAATTTTATATTCACATGCATGATTTCAATGCATACCTGATGAAGAATAGAAATCTATATTCACATAATTCCATTAATTATGTTTCCCACATAAAGCCTCATTAAGATTTTCTTGAAGGCCAAAATATTAATCACATTGGGAATATAAAAAATTTCATCAATGTTTGTAATTTTGGACATGAAAATTTTTATTTCTAGACTGTATGTTCCCCAGATAATACTAATGTACTGTCTGACATACCTCTACTAGATTCTTCTCCTGAAGAGTATTGCACACAACTAATAACTTCTACTTATAAAAAATGACATTATAATATAGTGATAAAGTCATTTAATCATGAAAATGACATGATTTTATCATTAACACTCTTAAAATTATGATCAAAACATGGGCCAATGTAGAGGTTGAAGAGGATAATTCACAATATGTTGGTACCACATCAAATGTTAAGCATCTTTATGCTAGGAAGAACCATTTTTTTATTTTCAACATGCATGATTTAGATTTGGATAATGAGAAGATTTAATTTAATGAGTAATTCATTCATGAAGAGGCTGATCAGCAACTCATGCATTAATAAATGACTACTTTAAGAAATCACAAGGGTAAAAAGAGACTTGATATTGATTGTCATGAGGTGATTACCAAAAAAAATGAATAGAAACTGTATCAATATAATGTTGTAAAACCTAGTTCTCTAGTTTTCAAATAGATTGAGTATAGTAAAATATCAATGAATAGTCGAGTCATGGTCTAGGAAAGACATAAAAATGAAGTGGAGGTCAAAACATAAAATCCTTATGATGTTTTTGACCCACATAATTTGTTAATAGGGCTTGAGAAAAAAGTAAAACTGATCCTAATCCACCTTAGTTGGTTAAATCACAGATAAAAACTATTTCAATTTATATATAAAATTACATATCAACTGAGAATCCCCGCTCTCTTCTTGAAACCAGGTGGTTAGCTTATAGTTGGAAGCATTTTCAGTCCTATGATAGATTTTCATGCTAGTATTTTTGCCAGAATCTTCTTCTTGCATTCTTGAAGAATCATCCAAGGAAGTGAACAATTAAATATTGATTTCTAAATTTTATTCTCATTCATGAAATATAGATATTGGAAAAATATTCGTAGTGTTTGGTATCAACAATAAGAAGTTAACCTTCATGGATAAAAGAAAATCTGATGTGGCTGATGATGAATTGGAAGGAACTTGAAAACAAGATAACTCATGGAAACACATCTATCACACAAAAAGTCATGGAATAAGGCTTGGATGTACTAAAGGGTCCACTCAAAAGAAATATAAGAAATGAGGAGATACTAACTCAAATTAAATTAATATTTAAATTATAATCTAACAAGATTTAGGATTAAAAGAGAACTATTCCATGAGTTATAGATGTGGATATGGTTGAGGAATTTATTTTAATTCCTTGTAGGAAGAAGAATGTAGAATTCGATAAAGATTAGAAAAAATCTTGTTATTTGACTGCTTTCATTTTGGGAAGTGTCTCTTTGTTTGTCCCTTATTTTTTATTTCTATATACTTATTTTTTATTTCAAAAAATGGGGTCAGTGTCCCTACTTTATTAATAAAATATCACATGTTAGAAAATCCTTTACCCCCTTTATCACTTTAGCCTTATATTTTATTAACTAATATTATTGTCTTTATTATCCTCAAATTGATATAAAACATAGTGTTATTTAACTATATTTATGTAAAATAATATTATTCACATGTGTGATGATAATATTCTAGAGAAAAGTTACCATTGAATGATTGGCTCAAACCCCTTCTAGGAAATGATAATTCTTACACATTAGATTACATACATCTATAGAGTTCCCATTAGTTATAATTGATCCCATTTTTAAATAATATAAGATAATAGCTTAAATAATAAATTATATATCATAATTTATAATCCCAATACTATGTCAACAATTAAAATAAAGTGAAAATTTTTTCCTTGGTTAATCTCATAATCATAAACATGGGTTCTTTTGGAATATTTTTAAATCATGATTTTTTTAAAATAAATTTGATTGGTTTGTAAAGAAAAATTAATGAATGAATATCCCATAAGAGTTTCAAAATAGATTCACATTAATCCTAGTTTTCGTGTACTAAGTAACACTAAATTTTAGACCAACATTCTTTTTTGGAGTCATTACCCATAGTTATATATGCTCTAGAATAAAGTCCACTTATAGTATCCAAAGGGGAATTCATTTCTATGAAACCCAAAAAATCACACCCATAAAAACATTATGATTTTATCTTATAATTATAATTATCCTTAATTAATTCATAGGTTTATATTTCTTAATATATGTTCTCAAAAATCAAGATTGACATGCTTATACTAGACATTCTCTGATTCCAATTATAAAGACCCTAACCCCAATATTACAGAGATTATGTATACGTTATTCAATATGAACTGGATACAATAAACAACATACCAATATAATGAGTAGTTTAGTTCTCTTGTGGAACCTACACCATATAAAAATAACACATTTAATTATAAAACATAAAATGAACAATGTATTTTCATTGAGAACATCATTATTCTTCTTACAGTATTCCGACATATCATTCCTAAATCACTTGTATCCTTGGAAAATAAATGATAAGAAATAGTAAATCATATATGCTTAGTAAGGGTATTAGTACAATTAATTCTATTATAAATAAGCATAATCTATATGGAAATCCAAATAATGAAAACACAAACTATTTAAACACTAACATGATCATAATGTTGATGTAATAAATGATGATCAAATAAATCCATGTATATTGTCACATAATCTTGAAATTTATCCATTTATATTATAACTATGTAAACAATCGAATGGAAAGAAATTACGTATCTCATAATGAAGTAATTCATAAAATTGTATATCTAAAACATATTCTCATGAACATTCAAAAAACTATTTAAATTGGTGGGTAAAAAGACATATAATTTACCAACTGATTTGTCTCATGACACTTTTCATTGCATCAAGGGGTATATATAACTGGGACCCACCTATTACTTATTATTTCTAAATAATTCCTCATTTAAATGGGGAAAAACCTAATAAGCATAATCATTTTTATTTAAAAACTAATATATGAAATTGTAATGCATACCATAATAAAATTAACATATTCATTAACCAAATTCATTAATATGGTGAATGGTAATAAAATTTTACATGATCTATAAAACTGATCATAAACTATATAATAATTGAATACCAATTATATTAATATAACAAATACCCATTACATAACAATTATAGAAAATGGTTGATGTTTTTTTAATATAAATACCATAAGAGTGTCATTAATAACATTTTTGAGGAAATTACCATTTCACTTTAAAAATATATTTATATAAAAAATAATCAAAAAGTATTACTAATATATATTTCACTGAATATGATAATTTCAAAATGGAAATTAATCTTTAAAAAATTACATGGTCCTAATGAAATGAAATTATTGTTCATGTCATCCCAATTAATACAATTATTTATTTCACATTTTCAGTAAAAACAAAATAGTTATTGTCTTGAAAAATATTGGATGATTCCTTTTATTTTTTTAAAAAAAATTAAAAAATTGGTAAAAATGACATCAAAAAATTAATGTTAAACTATTATCAATAATTCAAACATTTTTTTAACATTTATTTTTATGAAAAAATATTTTTGACAACAGACAGAAATAATGTCATATTTTCATAAAAAAAATTTCTCAATAATTTTAAGTGAAAAAGAGTGTAAAATTATATTATTACTTTAAATATTCATGATGAAACTGAGGATAATTATACAGATTGAATTTATTTTTTCGATAAAAAATAATTCTACCCTGGGAGACTTAAAGAAAAATAATTCCAAAAAATGATGAGATTATAAATTAAAGTATTAACATATTTATAACTTTTGAATAATGAGATCCATGAAATAAATAACATCAAATGAAAAATTAAATAACATAGAGATTAATGTATTTTTTATATAACATTTCAAAATGGAAATTATATACACCACGCAAAGGAATAAGTAGTAAATATGGTGTTTGTCTCACGGATGTAAAACTAAGATGAAAAACACTTACCTTAGGTTCAAAATCATTTGTATATGTCTGAATAAAAAATTAATTAATATATATTTGTTATAAATATATTAAAAATAAATTATCATTTATCTCATACCATATTTTATTATCATATAACATTTTACCACCTATTTGATAATAATATTTCATTTTTTTCATTGTTTCGTATGTTAATTTCATTGTTTTATCATGTCTAGTTTCTAATAAATGTATTGATACGTTTATATAGGAAATAGATCCATAATATACATAATGATATAAATGTTATAGATATTATTTTTTTCAATAGATATATACTTATAACAATTTCTGAAAAAGTTGACGTAGAAAATGTATCACATTGCTTCATGGAGATGGCAGGTTATACGTACATAGGAATGATGATATCCTTTCTTTAAAGGGTGAAAAGGTAATGAAATGAGTGATATATTATTTTTGAATAATTTATATCATGATTTATATATAATATAAATTCATTATATTTATCTTTATTCATTTCCATGTAAAGTGTATGTGAAAAACCCACAACATCTCTTTGGAATGCGGATTCCGACCATACGCACAAGTGAAGTTGTTGTATTTTATGAAGAATAGAAAGATAAAAGTATTCTAGAATATTATAACTCTATAACTATAATAAAATAACAAATTTTTTATTTACATTAAATCAATAATTATATCCAACAGTGAGAAGAGTTGATGGAAAAGGGTTTACAACCTTTCGTGAGTTGGTAGTTTGTCGTACACATGATTGAGGATTTCATTTCCCATTTGATAGAAGTGGAGATGGATGAATATTATTAAATAAAAATTATTACATCATATTATATGATATTAAATATTGATATTATATTTTATGATTTATGATAAAATTGAAAGTTGTAAAAGTTGAATGAAAAAGAATGATATTAGCGAAGATAGTTACCTTCACTTAGAGGAACCTCAATTGAATATCTTCTTAACTACCCTAGTGTAGTAATTTTATGATGCTAAAGTTATAAAAAATAGGTATAAAGATGTTAGTAAAGGATTTAATCCAGGTTTTTTGGGGCCAAATATCTTGATAGATATAAATTTGAAAGGGTAGTATGTGCCCTTTTAGAATTCAGGATGAGTGGAATTTCTGTAAATACCCAAAAATATTCAATAATTAGATTTCACTCTCACCCCATGTGACTCCAAAACTAATAATTACTAGTTCAGATGGATTATATTGTTATTAAAAACCACCACCACAAAGAAAACTTATTTTAAACATGATGTATCCTAAATTATATGTTTACTTTTACCTAATTAGATTTATCAATATAAGAACCAGTCTTTATGATCAATGTAATTTATCCTTTTAGACATAGATAAAATGGTTCTTATAAATAATTGGTACCAACTGATTCTAAATTTTTAATCCAATTTATAAAATAAAAAATTTATATTTCTTGAAATTAATTTGAACACAATGGCACTTAAACTACAAAAACCCTATTTTAACCTTATTTTTAAAAACAATGTTTTCTTATCAAGGGGAAAATTTATTGACTATAATAGAAAAACTGGTATATTAGTGGACCATATTTTTTATTTTTAAAAATTTATGTATCACTTTTCATAATTCAGGATTTTATGGAATTTCGATTTGTATATGAAAATATCATTTATTAGTAAATTATATTAATAATATTTATGGAATTATTAATATTATTTGAATTCTGAAAACATAATGGAAATGCTAGAAATTGTACCAATTATTTACGCAAAATTATAAATTGATATATATATATATATATATCAAAAATATTAATGGAACACAATAAATTATTCAATTGATTTTAAGTTAAATTATTTCAAAAATTATTATATTTTTATATTAATTGAATAATTGTTGGGTTGGCATTGAATAAGTATTTAATTTTATTATGTGATTAATAAAAATTATAAACAAATCACTCTCATGAAATTAATTTTATTATTATTAAAATGGATATCCAAATTAATTAAAATATTTTTCCTAGGTGAACTCATAATAAAAATTTAAATTCAAGTGGGTGGTATTTTTTGTAATTTTAATAGATTATTATATTGGTAAAATTCATGGAAGAGTGTCCCATGAAAGTACAAAAATACATCCAAATGATATAAGGGTTCAAATATGGGCATATAATAGAAATTATACATGTTTTAAACCCTTTTTAATCATTATCATTACAGATTAACCCCATTATTAACTCTTTTTAAATATTAGGGTGGAAAATAAATTTAAATGTTTTTACTCTTAATTTTGATAAAAAATAAAGTTAAAATATTATATAACATTAATTATGATGATTACATATATCAAATAATTTTTATTAAAGTAAAATAAATTAATTGGTTGATTATAATTTAAAAAAAACTTGTATAATCGATGAAAAAAATATTTAAAAGGGAGATTTCACATAATTATATAAATTTATATATAAAAATTTTAAAGCCATTTTATTAAAATGAATAATTTTTTTCATAATTAAATTAAAATAAATTCACATTAATAATAAGTTTAAACTAAAATTTAACCTTTACTTGATTGAAACATAAGGTAGTTTTCAATAAATACGAGTATTTTTCTACATTCATCAAGAAAATGAAACATTTTACAAAAAGTACCAAAAATGTCCCTAAGATAATTCTGATAAGATTATTTAAAAATATATTCAATTTAATCCAGATAATTTTTAAATTTTTTAATAATTTATTATAAAATATTTCCACAAGGTGTGACCAAATGACCTTTTCGAGAAGTACTGTTTTTTAGAAAACACTTCATCTTCTTTCAAATTTCTATTAATTTTAATTTTAATACAAATATAACCAATGAACATGTGAAATAAATTGTTTATTCATAATATATTTAGTCCTATTAATATCTATTATTTTATTTTTCTATATTATAGTTGCTTGGATTAAAAAATATTTTAATTTGTTATTGTTTTTTCCTAAATCAGTGTTTTGTGAATTAAAAGTTTTCATAGCATATGAATTTATTTAAAATGAAATATATCATGAAGTAATAGGGTGTTAAGTTCTCTTTCAATATTTCTTCTTCATGTCATACATATTATACATCTTCATTTTACACTTTTAAAATCATGGGGTGTAAATAAAACCCATATTTCCTAATGTTCAAATTTTTTACAAAAAAGTCATTTATATAGAATGGATAATTTGATAACTAGATTTTTGTTTCTTTTGTGTGTAAGAGATATTTCCAAACCACCAAATTATTTCAGTTATAAAATTTTTATCTCAAAATAATTTTTTTGTTAAATTTATTTCTATAAAATTACCCTAAATTATTTATATTTGTCTCTCACATATATACATAGTTTTGTATCCATTACATGATAGGGTGATACAAGACTTATGTATCATTCTAAAATGATATGATTAAAAAATAACCTATTATTATAAATTAGGAAATATTATTCAACCCTTTTAATTAGATGGGAGATTAATAATATTATAATTTATGATTGATTTCCTTTTAGGGAACACATAATAATGTACACATTATGATGGGTAAAACAAGATAATATTATGATTCATTTGGTAATGTTTTTGTATCATGAGTAGTTACATATGGGATTATAGGGTAATCCTAATCCATTATGGGACTATATCCACCACATGTGGTTGTCTTATATGCTAGAATCGCATATAATTATGTTAGGTTTTGGGTTTTTTTCACATTTCCTATGTTTTGAAGATCATATGATACCATTATTATTATATTATTCAACCTTATGATTACACATGATATTATGAATACAAAAATTTATATTATACTTCATTGGGGTAAAATTTTTATCATTTTTATAAAAAAAAATATATGCTTTTTAGAATCCTAAAATAACCTATATGAGTTATATTTATTTTCCTTTATCAATTATTCTGAAATTTTTAGAAAAATATTATTGTAGAAATTTTGATTTCCTTTGAATTAAAATGTTTATTTGGATCCAAATAATTATTTTCATAAATTAAAATATTTTATAAGTATTCAAGGACTAAAATGTTTCTTTTTTTTTTTATAATCTCTTACTTGTCCTCATGTAAGAATCCATTGTTTTAAAATGTTTTATAAATGGATTTAAGAATGGGTACTGATAGGGATGAGGTAATGATGAAATTGTTTTATATATGTTAATAAAATTAAACAAATTATATCTTTTCCATTAAGTGAAAATGGATACCAAGATGAAGTGTGCAGATAGTGTAGTAATAATTATTTACAAAAGGGCGGTGGTCTAATTATTTTAAAATATTAAACATAATGAACCACCATTGTTTGATAATGAATTAATAAAATGAAACTCAATGGTAATTATTATTTATGGTTGAGACCTTATTGGAATCCTACAATAGGTTGTGGGTTAGTGACTATCATTGAGGGTATATAACCCAAACAAGATGAGGAATTATCTTCAAGATGAATTTTAGAAATATAATATAAAAACATAAATCTACCACAACCACTATAACATTAATTAATATTACATCCATATATTCTTAATAAAATGATATTTCATACAATGAGAAATAAAAACTAATAATAAGAAGATGAAACAATACTATGTCATCGACTAGGAACTCCAACATCTCACGAAAAACCTCTGAATGTAGTATTTCCCATCTTGATCAAAAAATCCCTCCTATATATATGATTAATATTATATATATAATAATGAATTTGGATACATATATTTTCATTAAGACCCCCCCCCCAATATCTAGTGAAAATATGGAAGAAGCACACGAAATCCTTGGTTATTTAATAAAGATACCAACTCATTAAAGAATCATGAATCTTATATTCTCATTATCTCCAAGGATTTATCAAACCATAATGAATAGAAAATAGTATCATTATATCCGATGAATATATATATATATAAGGGTTACCAAATAATATATTTCAACTACATTAGTCACTATAAAACCGAACATATCATGTTATCAGGATTCCATCTTCTATTAAGTATTTCATTAACATGGTTCAGGTCTCATACCTAATACCTGATTCCCATGTGGGACCCAATGTCTTGTACTAGCATCAGGACATGTGCCATTAACATCACTGCATTCTTCACCACATAGAGCTCATCAAATTTATATCATCATCCCATATCATAGAGATGCAATAATTCCAGAATTCACCACAACATATGTATATTGAACATCAAAATAATACCTTATTATACCTTCATGTATAAAATTATAATATCTATAGATATTAAAATCATAATAAAATTATATATTAAAACCTAAAGCCTCTATTGTGTGCATATATTACTATACAGGTACTGAGATCTATTAAAACCTATATTAGAACATAATATATAATGTTTTTCTATTATATCACAAGAATACATATATATAATCTACCCAAGGGAGATAGAATAGTAAGAGTAGTAGTTAGTCCTCTAATCCCCTACCAAGATAAATTTTAGGAATCAACCATATCCCAAGGCTAATATGGGAATCATCATCAACAACCAACTCTGGCGGTAGAGAGTAATAAATTATAGAGTAAATGTCATGAATATCATAGATACTACTAATGGAAACAACCTACCCTAGAATAAGGAAATAACTACCATCGCACATGACAAGCTAGCTATCATATCTACCAATAATACTACTAAATATCAATAAAAATAATTCAATGGGTTTACATCATATTTATTTAGTAATACATATATTACCACTTCCTTCATAAACCTATCATAATTTCTAACATAACCATTTCATAATTCATCTAGATCCAATAAATTCATATTTAATATTAATAGTAGTTATCTTTCCCAACTATACCCCTACAAATTTTCCAAAACAATTCATAGACTCAATTTAGACATATAATTATAATAATAAAATTTTATTACTGTGGGGAAATTTATATTCATCATAATTCTCTATTAAGGATATTCTAAGACTCAAACCAATCAACTCAATTGGATATATATTTAAAGTAATAAACCATTATAGAAAGAAGTAAATAATAAACCAACCACCTATGAGAAATGAAAAAATGATAAATGTTATAGACCAACTTTCATTAAATACCATCTACCTCAATGTATAATTCATCTCATCAATCAAGTAGGTAATCCACACTATCCACTTATTATATTATACAATGATTTAATTCCTAATACTACTTTAACTACCACAACCAATGAATTTTGGCCCTCCACACCCCAAATATATACACTATACAAGGATTTAGATAGAATTTGTGGAAGGTAAATAGAACATAATATATATCACAATTAATAAATCGGCTTAAAAATCATAGGGTAAAACTATGCCCCATTAAAGCATGAAAATATGAATAATACAATATATTATAGGCTATAAGTAAACATAAATTATAAATTAATATAAAAATACTTCACTTTTTATTTTCTATATTTATTATTATATTTATTTTGTAAAGGTTCATCATGTAACAACCAAATTAAATAAAAACTAACAAATGATATAATTATAAAATAATCATATACAATATTGTGTACACATTTCTCAATAATTAAATTGTAGAGATATAATTTATATTGACTATTCCATTAATTGTCATCTTTAATATGAAATATGATTATATCTATCCTTTTAAACACATTCCAACAATTTAAAATATCTTCAAACATCAATTAGTTCTGTTTTAGAAACTAAAATAATGAAAAACAGTTTTAGAAAGGACTATAATATTTACTAAATTCGACCATTCATTATCATTATTCATTTTTCCTTATATAAGTTACTTATTTTATTAATAAATAAGCTTCCCTAATAGATTAAATACCTACAGAGGAGGAATGGGTGAATCAGGGTATGAAATATCAAAAAAGAATCCCCTTCAGACATTATTTTGTTTTTAAACAAAATGTTATTCTCTTCCGTTCCCATAGAAATGTATAAAAATATATGAAATCATACACTATGAAAAAAAAGTACATGGTTCACTATCATTGGGATACATCCAAAGGGAATACAATTGAAATTTACGGGTTTGCCAAATCATCTAATGTTGACTTCCAAAATATGTTTTGTGATATATCACATTTATTTCCAAACTCACTGCCTTCATAATGTTTGGAGCAGACTCACCATTCCTCCAGTTTGACAACAAATCATAATTTTTAAGCTCACTAATCACTTAACTAATGTGTGATCACTACTCCTTAGAAGAATATTCTTTAGTTCTGAATCACCGTAGAACTGTTTCAAACATATATGAATGTTCAATGATGTTTTTTTTCACCCAGAAGCTAAAATCCACTTTTCCACATACTGTTATTTTGTATAAATTTCATTTGGAAAGTGTTTTAGACTTTTCACAAGAATCCTTGATCCTTATACAATATTTATTGATTCATCTATGAACTACATTGTACCACAAGGAGTGAAGGATTTTAGAACAACTTTTTATTCATTGTATACCACTACTTCATAGATTACTGATCCCTCAAAAATCACTGATTTGTCACAGTTCATCTCTTCTTTGTGAACCATTTTTCTTTACGAGAAACTGAACATCATAAAACCCTTCTTTTAGCTTTTTTCTTTACCTATATTCTTCTTTGAATTTCAACTCCAAAAAACTCTACTCCTTCATAGATTACTCCCTCACAAACCACTTCTCTTTCACAGAATCCTCTATTGTGAACCTCTTCTCCTTCTCAGAATCATCCCTCATGAACTACATCATACTAACCTGAATTATTATATAGAATATTTATCTAATGAAATTACCTATATCATATAATATGATTAGGGTTATTTATATATTATAAAATATCTATAAAAACCATAAATCAAATTTAATGACAACTCATTTGTGGTATAACCATCACCGTGAACATAAAATTTTGTCTGCATAACGCATTTATCCTTTGTGTAATTCTATTTCATCTGCAAAAAAACTCTTTGCAACAAACTTAATTTACATCATTTATCCACAAATGTCAAGCCTCTTGGTAATGAAGAGCCTCCCAAAATCTTATTTTTCTACGCAGCCCACATAGCGCTCTTTGTTGTTGATTTTTTGAAGGGACCTTTAAGGACAATTTAATTCACTGAGTTTTTTCTTGAAGAATAGCATTCATTATGGTTGTACATACCTCATTTTTAGTGAAAACATTGTAGCTGCACTATTATATAGTGCATTAACTCCATGAATTATAGTCCACGAACTCCTATATAGAAAACTATCCTTTTTTGTAAATCAAATTATGATCATGAGGCCCAAAAATTTGGAAAACGGGAAATTGTGCCACCATAAATGCATATTATTTGGCAGCACCAGCCATAGTAAAACACAATATATGGAGTTTTCAACAAACATGCTTACCCAAAAAACACCAAGATGGATCCTTTAGGTATTTCCCCCCAAATATCCCCCCCTTTGGGTTTGTTGAAAACTATTCAGAATTTGATACCACATAAAATATCTCTTCATATTTAACCAAAAATCACTTTTTATGATTAAATTAAAAAACAATGACTTACTCAACACACACTCTAAGCCAACATGGGCCATGTTCTATGTGAGAACCAAAAGTATCATTAATAGTTCATCACTAAATCACTTCATTCCAGAACGAGTCAATTGTTTTAACAAGAAGCCTCATTTGTTATGATATATAATATTTGATCAATAATCTTTAGTATCAATATAATTTAAACTCCCGCTTCTTTTTTGATCCCCCAATAACATTCTACCATATATTTATTAATACATTTCCCTACTTTTATAGCCAGAATATCTCTCCCTTTATTAATGAACTAAATGGTATGTTTATTCTGGTATGAAAAAGAATAAAGATCATAGATCACTATATTTAAAAAAACACCATACATTAGAGAGATGTGGTTCCATATTCACACTTTTTATAGTGTGTGGAGTCCCATACACTCTAAGATCCTATAGATGCCTCTCAAACACTTCTTTTAGTAAGTTTTTTGTCATAATTTCAACAACTTGATGTTCATTAAGAACATATTCCAACTTCATAATCCCTTTCTCCACCTTCATCTTGATAAAAAGATACATAATGTCAATGTTTATTTTTCCTTGATTGATTGAGTGAATGTTTACCAAGATATATTGCATGTGAATTTTTATAATGGATTCTGATCAAAGACATCACTAGATCTCCAATATCATAATGCTTCTACTTCATAAATAATATCTGCATACAAGCATCAGTGACCACAATGTATTTAGATTTTATGATGCTTAATGAAATGTTTCTTGTTTCTTACTTAGCTGAGAAATACAAAATTTGCTATGATATAATTCATCACAAGACATTTATTTTCTATCATCTACTCATCCAACCAAGTCTTCATTTGTATAACATAATGACCATTTTAGAGATTTTTTCTTGTATATAAAATTGAAATCCATTATAACCTCAATATACCAAACTATTCTATTAACTACAAGATAGTGGTTTTCATTGGAATTTTTTTATATCTCGATTGTTGTAATGTGACAAAAAAACATGTCTTAACACCGTCAAGTAATACACTACCAATGATTTCCCTTTATTCTGGTACATTAACTGCATTTCCCTCATTAGCATATGAATGTTTTAACTTGGTATCCACAAGAGCTATCATCACACTGGAATTACCCATTCTATATCTTCTCGAAACCTACATAGAATATTTAGATTGGGAAATTAATGTGTTATTAATTCATTTTTTCAATTATAAACCAAAAAACAACAGTTCACCAATCATTGATATTTCAAATTTACTTTTCAGGAATTATTTCTTTTTTCACTTTTCTTCATTCAATACACAAAATATCAGGTCATATACATACATCATAACCCTAATCCTTTGATTAATATCATTAGTGTCATAGATATTGTAATCAAATCCATCACACCGAAATCCAAGCATATTCAAAAATTGATCTAGTCTTGAATATCAGGATCTTGGTTCTTTCTTCATCCCATATAGCGCTTTCTTAAAAATAGAAACTCTATTCTCATATTAGTGAATGATAAATTCATATTTATTCTAAATAAAAATATTTTATTCCAAGTCCCCATTCCAAAATGTTGACTTGACGTACATCTATAAAATATTGATCCTTTATTGAGATTTTATGAACAAAAACAATCTAATTGTCTCGATCCTTAAAAAATAAGGAAATGTTTCATCAACATAAATACCCTATATTAGGGAGTACACATTACAAAATAATGATGCTTTGTTGAGGATGATAATTCTATATTCATTCATATTGTTGTGTAAGACCGATTTATCCCCAATGATATTATTATTATTATTGTCACAAGAAGAATCACCCATGCAAAATTCTTCTCAATTTGATCAGGCTCTTGAATCATAGCCGGAATGCAGTTCTCACCTCCAAAAGTGTCATCAAATTATTATGGCTCTACTAGAGATAGTAAGGATACTTGATGTGATAACTTCATTATTTATGTTTGAAATGTTGTTCCCTAATCTCCAATTTGGTCCTATCTATCAATTTATTTCTCAAATATTATATTTTTGTGCCGATACAGAATTTAATTCCTCATACTCATCATCAATATAATCTTCTGAGCCATAAATTTCCACTTCAACTCCCCTTGAGGTGTTTACCTCCTCATCACTTTCATCATGGATCTATTCACTATGTTGTAGTAGATTCCATTCCGTTTCTATTAAATTTATATCCTTTCTTTCAACTACCATTCCAAGCCACTTATTCAATCATTTTTATGGTTTACTTTTTCATGAATATCCATGAAATTTCCCCTCATCTCCATGAAACTAACATTTCATGTGTTTGTCATTATATAGATTAAAATATTTGCTTCCAATGATTTTAATTTATTTCAATTGTGTGTTCTTTCCACAGAACATCTCTTAAGGAGCCTTTTATTCCAAAAAACACAACAGAGAACTATTTGATATGTAGATAGATGTACATATTTCTTCCTTCAATAATTTCTCGGATATGAAATATTCAATAAGAATTGATTTGGCCATTAATTTTTATGATACAATTTCTCATATCAACTACTCTAGTTTTTTGAATAGTAATTACTACTAAAACTTGTGGCTTATCACTTGTTTCTTGAGATAATATTCCATTATACTATTTTTTAATTTTTTACCATTAAAAATAAAAACTTCAGTATATATTGGCCATGCATCATTTCATATTCCATAAAATACATTTTTATGCAACATAAAACATCAGACTTGTGGAAAAGACAAATAACCATGAAATTTTGATGAAATCATCATTTATAAGAACATCATACCTCTTCCTATAAATGAATATTTCTAATATAGGCTTACATACATCTGCATGCACCGATTCATAAACTCTAATTGGATATTTATCTTTTTCTATGTACTTATGTCTTATGATCTTCCCATGTTGACAAGCATCAAATATATGAGTATGATCATGTGATAGCTTTGGGAAATCAAGAGATACATCAAATTTGGCCAGATCATCTAGGGAAGTTCACATAGATGTCCAAGTCATTTTTTCCAACATCTTTTATTCCTCATATCTAGATAAAAAATCACATATATTCTTCTCTACAAACAAGGTAGAGATTAACCTTTCTTCTTTTTCTTAGTAGTTCAACTGTACCATCCCTTCCATTGATGATAATAAACTTCATAGTGATATATATATAAATATTTGACTCACATAGTTGACTGCAACTAACCAATTTGTGACTAAGAATTTCAATAACTAATTCATAATCACATCACTTGTCTTTTCACACAAATTTGTCTTTTCAGAGAAAATAATCTTCAAGCCATCATCAATTCCATATTTGGGAACACAGTTCTTGTAAAATTTTATATCTGTAACAGGATCATTATTACATAGCATATGGTATGTGCATCCATTATCAATAATCCATATGCTAGAATGATTTGATGATTTAAGGGACATATCTGCAACAATTATCTACTCTACTTTTTTTATTTTTGATCCATGTTGTTTACTTCATACCTATTATGGATTGATAATCATGATATTCTTATAAATATTATGGAATGGATTCATCTTACAAAAATAATAATTGATTTTAGGTTTTCATATAATTTTATAATATATAGAACTGATTTTTATGACCACATTTAGTCTTCTTTGGAACATTCCTATAAACTTCTAAGGAGAAGTATCATTACGTGTTTCTGAATCATCCTCACATGATATAGTAATCATCAAATGATGTATTTAAATAATTATCATTGTATGACTACCTCTAATGGTCATATTCCCTTTTGTATCTATTGGTAATGGAACAGTCATTTTGTGACTCTCCTATATTTCCACAATAAGAAAATCTAATAGGGGGTAGATTTTTGTGCATCATTATTGAACTTCAAGTTTTTTAAACGGTTACATGAATCTCATTATTCTATTTCATACCAAAACTATTCTTCAATCCTGGAAAGGGTTCTTTTGGAATTACTTAAACCATCACTACTTTTTATTTTTTACCACACCCCAAACTGGAATTATTATTTGAATTTTACTGTTTCTTATTTTCTATTAGACCTCCTTGATCTAATTATGTAATTTCTATCACCCAAATGATATGATTTCCTATTAAAAAATGAAGAATCAAGAGTTTCTCTTGATCAGTAACTTTTCATCGCTTGTTGATGTCTTCCTCTTCATCTTCTTTAATATGTTTGATTTGATTTTTTATTTTGATATTCAAACCATCAATCACATTTCTATATTCCTAAAATGCGATCCTATTCTAACAAGCATTTTATGGGTTTATTTTTATTAAATACTTAATATTCTAAATTTATTCCTCCAGATCAAACTTTTATTGTTCATACTATTGCATATAAAGATTTTCATCATGATCCAATCTCTTGGGTTTCAACATTTTGATTCTCCAAACATCTATCGCCCCAAGAGAATATTTTAATTCATTCATCCTATCAACTCTTCATTTGATTTCATATTTATAATTATCAATATATTACCATTTCTAGGAGATAATTATTTCTTCATCTAAAACATTTTTTCCATAGTCTTTTCAATTCTTCATCACATCAACTTTAGTTTCTTCTAATCTATCATTTTCTACTGAAATGATATTCATGTTTTTTGACGAAATTTATACTAATATTTTTCTTACTTTTAATAGAGGCTAAATAATTATTCATATGAATTTTAACTTTATTCTCACTGTCTTCTTGAAACATATTGTGGGAAATTTCTATAAGATTTTCTAATATTCCACATTGAAATCAAGAATATGGGAGTTTCCAATTGAATATTAGTTTTCATATTTATATAATTAAATAAAGGAATTATATCACCTAATCTGTATCTTATTCTTATTATCCATCATCAAGTGAGTTGTTTCATGGACTTAAATGACCCCTCATCGGAAATCTCTTATTCCATATACTTCATATCATAATTTCTCATATCTTGTGAAACTAGAGTAATGTTCAAGATATTAAACATCATTCCCTTGGGATCGTTATATTCTAATAAAGAAAATTTTGGATTGAACATTGTTGGATGTATTCTCATGATGGACTGGAAAATTTTTATAACTTCATTTATTTTTTCGAGACCATGGATGGATTCCGAAATAACATTCACCCAGTCAAAAAAAGTGCATTAACATAATCATTAGATTTCTATCTAATATTTTAATAATTTTTTCATATAACCTATAGATTTGTGTCCTTGACCTTTTAGTTGACCTCATAATGATTTGGAAAATTTTCCCTCATAGTGTATACCATTGTATATATTTCATTAGATAGGGACCCCCTAAAGCTTTTATTCCTTAGGTGTCAACATCTAATTCCCTTTGATCAGCCTATGATAAAGGACCACTATCAATATTATCCAAAATCTCATATGTCACTAATGTAAATACATCCATTCATAAATATTGGAATTATAGATGTATATAGTACTTCCATAATTTAATATTGTTTCCATCAAAGATCAAGATAACTACGTATTTGAAAACTACAAATGAAACATTCAAGTGAGAAGCACTTATAATAACCTTTATCTCTTACAACAATTGTTTTCTCAACTCTGTTACATATGCTGATAGGGGGTCAAAAAGGTTTTGAGTGTTTAAAAAAATACTCCTTCAGATCCTCTTACATTATTAATAAAAATGTTTGAATCTTTATTTCTGAAAAAAATTAATGAAAAGAAATAAAAGCATGAACATTATACATTAATTTAACTTGGTTCAAACTCACTGGGCTACATATAAGAAACATACTACAAAAATGTGATAACGTAACAAATACACTAAGTATCACCGCCAAAATAAGTTTTTATGTAGATCTCTTTTATACATAGACTCACTAACCTTACCATGTTCAGAGAGGACAAACTACCCCTCTTGGTTTACAACTAATCACAATTTTAAAACTCACTAGTCAATCAACTGAATTGTGCTTAATGGACCTCTAGAATAATATATTTTTGTTACTGATTATCTTAAAATAGATTCACACAAAAATGAGTGTGAAATTAATTCATGTTTTCAACTAATATGAAATCCACAATTCCACATACTATTATTTTGCACAAATATATATCTTGAGTCATTTTAATCACTTCATGAACATCCTTTCTCCCTATATAGATTGTCTTTCATCCTCTGTGAACTACCCTACACTGTGTGGAATAATTTCATCAAGAAACAACATTTCATCATAGACTAACTTAGCTTTGTGGATGGTTGATGCCTTGGGAATAACTAACTAATCAGAAGCCACCTCTTCTTTTGGGAACATTTTTATTTGTTAGCTATTGAACCTCACAAACCACTTCAGTGAACTCTTTTCATGAAATATATCCTTAATATAATTTTATCCTCGAAAAACTATTCTCTTTCATAGATTTATCCCTCGATAACCTCTTATCCTTTATGGAATCCTCCCCTTAAAATCTCATCTGTTTCATGGAATCCTCACTCAAAAACTACATCAAACTTAACCAAATTCATCTAGTGCAGATTTCTCTAGTGAAAGTTTCTCTATATAATGATCAATTTTTGGGTCTTTATTCCGAAAAATAAATCTAATCAATTTTTATGATAAAAGTTAACAAAAAATAGGTTGTACAATATCCTTTACTAGAAACATTATATGTGGTATTTATAGAACCTTTATCCTTTATGTTTGCTGATTTCATCTAAAAATGAAAACCTTTTGTGGCTTCCTCAAATTAATACCTATATCGGCAAATAATCACCCTATCAAGAATAAAAGACCTCTAGCGAACTATCTTTTCTATGCGGTTCACATAGATCACTTTTTTTGTTTACATAGAAAAGTGGCCTTTACAGTAGACTTAATTTACCCCCTTCATGTACAAAATGATATCTTGAGTCACGGTTCCAAATACTTCCATTATAATATGAATAGTGCAGCCATGCTACCATATGGTCTGTTAACTCCTTTGAAGAAAAATATCATTTTCCATAAATCAAATTATTTTTTTGAGGAAAAAACATGACAAACACTAGAAAACTGCCCTACCATAAAAACATATTCTTTGGGAACACCAACCATAGTGAAATTAATTAATCTGGCTTTGTCAAAAAATTCAATCACCCCAAAAACACAAAAATAGAACCTGTAGATACCTTTTAACCAAAAAATATAAAACTCTTATTAGAATCTAGATTTCTAATACTAATGAGTCTCAAATAGTTATTATTAAATCATAATTGAAACCATCATAAAAAAGCATCAATGAATGTATTCATATACCCCTTTAATTTTTCCAATTCATTTCCAGTTAATATGTATATTAATGGTTGGTTCCAAAAACTCACCCACTAAAAAGGATAAGTGTGATCCCACAAGACATACATGAAAATATATAATAATTATTCAAATCCCTGTATTAATTTTTGAATCTTCAGTGATGATGGATGTGGTGATCACATGGTCTAGATGTGAGGTTGGGCGATATATAGGAGTAGCATTGTTCATGGGAAAAATAATTTATAAAAAAAATGAACTGATTAAATAAATATCAGGGGAAACTATAAGGATATCAAGGAGAATATATTTTCTCCCATTGTTCATTTGATGCTTGATGGACAAATTAGAAGTTAAATTTGAAGAGAGAGGAAAAAATTAATCATTACCATGTATTAAAAATAAATTCACAATATAACTACCATCCACTCGACTCTGACTTAATGTACTTATATACCACATAATTTAAAAAAAATAAGGACAGTAATGTTTATTTTTTTCATTATCATCATTATAATCCACATTCAATGTTATGAATTTTCCATCCATAATAGAAAAATTTAATTTATTATTCCACTATGTAATTGAAAATATGGATATATATATTTTTATATTTTCAAAATATAATCCTTGAAACCAAATTTATATTTGTTAATAAAAATATTAAAATCATAAAATGATTATTAATTGAATTTTTATTTCAATACAATGCTTTTTAAATTACAATACTCTATTTTCTTTTAAAATTTTAATTTAATGACACTATGAGTTATAAAAATGGGGAATTTTTTTAAAAAAAATACTATATATAGATTAGGGATTCATGTTAAGGGAAATATATATTAAATATAAATTGTTCATGGAAATCACCTATTGTAATGGTAGGTTTGGTACTTCCATTTTTTATGTTTATTAAAATTGATATTTCCCATTCTTATGTATGAAATATCTCAAATGAAACTTATATGTAGCAGAGATATTCAATGAAAGTAATATATTTTAACTTTATATTGTGTAGATATTACACTTGAGTGGGAATGAGAAATTTCAAAAGAACCTTATGAAACTAATTACCAATACATGGTTGATGTTAATCCATTATGTTGACTAGGATGACCATCACAAAACTAGTTCAAATAATAGTTTGTCTTTACAAAACAAAGCTTACATTTTAACAATAATCAAATATGACAATACCATTATGAAAAACATGATACTCTTATATATGTACTAAATTATATATTACCATTATTTATGGTTATGATCAATAAAAAATAAAAAATAATAAATAATAATAATAATAATAAATAATTAAATTTCAATTAAATAAAAAATAAATAGTTACGAATTCATTTTATTACTATTTAAAAAATTCATAAAATGCATAATAAATTACAAAATCACATAAAAACCATAAAACAAATATTCATAATAGAAATTAAAAATTTTAAAATTACTTGTATGATTCTTAATAATATTTTAGAAAATTAAATTTATGATATTTATCCTAAACCACCGAACACCCCAGAATGAAAATTGAATGTTAAAGTGAAAAAAGAAATATAATTACATTAGATACCTCCCCAATGATTGTCCACTTATAATAAAAAAACACACCTAGGAAGAAAAGGTAATTGTTTCGAAAAACAAACCCAAGAGATACATAATATCAAACATAATATATCTAGGTCACACCATTTATACCAGAGAATATATGTTCATAAACAAGATGCACAAATATCCATAAATACTCTCTTAGAGGAGATACCTCTCATATAAAAACTATAATATGAACTAAAGACAACATCTGTAGAGAACTAAATAATCTTATAATCAAATTTATATCTACAATTAAATAAAGAAAAAATCATAACTAAAACGACTAGTGAATTCATTGAGCTAATTGTGCTAAATCTGAAACATTGTTCCCTATTAACATTAGGGAAATCACAAAAATTACCATAAGGACATCTGTTAGAATCTCATCGATAAATTTATGTCAATTAATAATATTTTTAGTTATCAAAAATGGAATATTAACCGCTATATAATGGGGTTAAAGATATTAAATTATTCCGAAAAAAATTAATCAAAATATTTGGAATATCATAGTGAACAATAACAGCCCACTAATAAATTAAATTACCAGAATTTAATTTAGGAGAAATAATAAAATCAATCACCTAAAAAATTATTCATAGGCCTACTCTCAATTAATTAGTTAACATCAAAATCTTCCTATATCATGCATTAAATTTAATTAAAATACCGAATAAATAATTGTGCATAAAATTAAATTAAAAATGTTTAATGGATATCATATTTAACAACTAAACCCTTAATACTCCCACAATATAAAAATTAATAAACATGGAATGTATCTCAGAATTTTTAGTCAATAAGTTACCAGTAATATTAATCATACTAGTTACCAAAATTTTCAATGTATATTATATCACCTTATCATATTAGATATCATATTACCAATTTTTTAATAATTACTTTCTAGACATCCATGAACATAATTGGTTTATTCAATAATGGTTAAAAAAATACAACATTTTTTTAAAAAAATTCACTTTCAGTAAATTTAAATAGTTAATATATTTCTCTAATGGAATTAATACATTTAATATCATATCCCAATAAAATTATAAAAAACATTAATCATGATATTGTTGTCAATCTATGTGTATATTTAATTTATAAATCAAAATATTGGATAACCAGTCAATGAACAGTGTTTAACAGTTTATTTTAAAAATTTGTTGTCAACAATATTTTTATAAAAATCTTGTCAATTCAATTTTTCAACACGAATTTGAAAATAATTTAATTTTTTCAGAAATAACAGTTTTTGATTATTTTTGGATGTTTGTTAAAATAAATTTAATATTTACATTTTAGTCTTGTGGAATAATACAATACACATATTTTTATAGTATATAAAAATTAATAAATGGATGCATAAATATGTTAAATCACATAGAGGTAAAACATTTAAATGCTATTTAAATAATCAAAACCTGTCAATGAATTTAAAAAGTTAATTTATGAAACATCACTAAAAAAATTAATATGTTCCATGTCAAACAAATCAACAATTGTATAAAATTTTAAATATCTTATAGAGATGTTTATTATTCCATATTTAATAATTATTCATAACATTATATTTATTCAACAAAGGAAGACCTACCATTCAATTTATGAAGATAAAATAAACATTCATGTTTCACCCATATTTTTTTAAAAATTTATCTTAAAATTATTTGATTTCTTCAATATCTTCTATTTTAGGCAACATCAAGACTAAACGAACCAAGATATACTATTAAAATATTATTATTCTAAAACGACTGTTATAACATAGCTATAGAATTTGTGGTTTTTTATAGGAATTACTATATTATGAAATATATAAATTAATTCATTGGAAAATAACACTTAATTTTTAGTAAACTCATTTTATTATTCAGAAATATGATTTCATAAAAACAATTTTATATATTTCTATGGGAAAATAAATATAGTTCATATTGAAAATTTAGAAAATATATTCGAAAAAATAAATTTAATTTTTCAATTAATAATATAAAAATTATTTTAGGATGGATTTTTTGTAATTTTCTAAAAAATATGAAATTATACTGAATAGTGAAAAATATTGATTTACATGAAAATTTTTATTATTTTTAATAATGGAAGAACTTTGTTCAGAAGACCAACGGAATTTTATTTTCAAAGAAGAGGTTACATGAATCACACTCAACATTTCAGACTCCAGAGAGGTTGTAGTACCACAACTTCAAAAAAAGAACCCAGCAATGCGACCAAGATGATTCCTGAATATGGGGCCACACCCTTGGGGTCCTAGATTACCTTTAGAGGCTCCATCCAAATTTATTTTAGTCCAACCTAGAAGTGGAGGTCTATAGAAAACCTCAAAAGTGCATTTCGGTTGTATGAAGATGGAATCAACCTAAAGACATCTTAGGATAAAAAATCTGCCATATAGTTGTTGAAATTTCTATTCTGAATCAATGCAGCTTCTTGAATAGTGATGAGAATTCCCATTTTACCTTCATTAATGTTTTGTGAGAAATTATTATTAAGAATTATATTTCTATCATACCAAATCACATGATGTAGATCTACAACCCTAGCATGGAACATGTTTTTGATTTGCTGAGAGTGATCCATATCAACACAACGATTTATCTTATCATTGATAGAGTTATGAATCGGACATCTGTAACAAAAAGTGTCAAATATATAGTTCCAAATGGTAGTGGTGGTAGCGCAATATATATAGAAGTGATTAGTATCTTCTCTATGTTGATTGCAAAAATTGCATTTGGAATATAGCTTAATTCCAAAAATTTGTAGACAATAGTTAGTGGGAACCCTATTGTAGGAAAGACGCAAAATAAGACTGAGTCTTGATGGTTTAATGCAGGGTTTTTCAAAAAATTTAATCTACTTATATTAATTTTAGGGATTATGTAAGGAGTTGGTATAGAATTTTTTTGAATTTAGAATCCCATTATGAGAAGGTTCCCAAATCATGAGATCATACGAGGAATAAATGTGCTAAAAATCAATAATTTGAAAAATATTGTCAGGAAGGGTATCAATGTGAGAATTAAGAACATTACTAACCGTGGATTTGATGTTATCATGAGTATGGTCAGGGGGAATCAAAGATATAAGAGGAGCGCATAACCATTTGTCCAACTAGAATCTCATGGAATAGCTTGTAGAGACCATATATCAAGAGTTGGAACTAATATTGTCATAGATGTTTCTAACAGAGGGCCAAATGGAAGAAGTCATGATATTATTTTTACCTATTTTTGATCTATCAATGAACTGATTTTTTATTAAAGTATTCAATGGGGAGTAATTTTGAATCATGTTCCAAGTTAATCTGGCTTGAAGTGCCTCATGAAAGAGTTTAATATTTTTAATACCAAGACCACCCATGTCTAAAAGATTACAGGAATCATCCTAAGGAATAGTCACAAGTTTATTGTCCAAGGTGGTTCTTATCCAATCAAAATTTTTAATGTGATCATTCATTTTTTTTATTAGACCTGGTGGCCAATTATAGACCATCATCAAGTAGACCAATTTGGAGACAATGGAAGACTTGACAAGGTAGACTCTACCCATTATAGAGAGATATTTTCGTTTCCAAGTGGAAAGATAAATAAAAATTTGGTCAACATTCTTTGAGAAGTAGAAATATTTGGGTATTCCCTAGAAAATGGGAACCCCAATGTATTTGAAGGGAATAATACCTTCTTTGATGTTAAGCTCAGTGATAATATCATTTCTTCCTACCAGCAAGAATGTTTTTCCCAAAGTTGGTGAAGGATTTTGGCCATCCAATGACTTGACCAAAGAACTCCTCATAGTGAGTGAGAGCAGTTTTAAGAGTTCTGATGTCTCTGATATCACCCTATAAAAACAAAATGATGCAATCTACAAAAAAGAGGTGACTTGGGGCATTCACATTTCTGTAAGCATGAATAGGTTTGAGCTTGTTTTGGTCAACCAAGCGAGTGAGCATACGACATAAATAGTTTTCTACATTGGAAAAAAGTATTAAAGATATAGGATCTCCTTGTCTGAGTACATTGGAGCAATTGAAGTAACCATTTGGAGATCCATTGATCAAGATGGAAATCTGAGATGAATAGAAGAGGGTTTTAATTCTACAGATGAATAATGAAAATTTTATTATTATTTTAGTAATTTAAAAAGTAATATTCTAGTTTAGAGTATTTTTAAATTGTAATTAGTTCCTTTTTATAATTAATATTCTAATCTATTTATTTTAAATTGATTTTATACTTTTAGTTAGAATAAAAATTTGTTAGAGTAAAAAACCCATTTTTCAAAAAAAACTATTTTCAAATATTTTTCGGATTAATTATTACTTAAATTGATGTAGTTCATTGTATTAAATATTGTTAAAATGATTCAATTAGTGTAAAAATGATGTAAAAAGTTTCTAAATAATCCCCATCAATTTTTTTGTTTAATAGGAATTGAAACTTTAGTTAATTTTTTTACCACGATTATAGGTAATTTGGGTAATTAAAGTTCAAAATAATGTGACATGGAATAGAGAATGACACTAAAACATGAACCAATTTTATTATATGAGAATGTTTTTACCATAATAATTAATGTATATAATTTATTACCTTATGGATCTATTTGGTTCACATTAATTTCCTTATAGTATTTTTTTTAATTAAATGTCAAAGCTGAAACCCTATTGTTTTTAATAAGTTGAATATTAATAAAATTTGGTCATCTGGAAGATAAAATTGAAAATAAATATAATATTAATAGCTAAAATATTTATCTTCATCATTGTAATATATTTATTATTTTTATGGATGAAGTAATCACCTTAAATATTTAATCCAAAATTATAGATTAAATATTATATTGTAAAAAATAAAATAAATTATTTTAAATAATTAAAATAAATTTAATTTAATACAATAAATAAAATACAAATATTTTGTAGCTGTTTAAGATATAATAAAATATTTGGTTTCAATTTTACTTTTTTTATTGTTAGTTTCAAAGTCAAATTAATGAATTGTATCATGATTAACATTAATGATATTTTATGAAATTAAAATTTTATTAAAATATTTAAAAATAAAAAAATATTAAATAAGATATAGGGGATAATATATGGTCATAAATGTTATTCTAGATATTATATAAGTTATTTAGAGTCTTTTTATTATATAATATCCTCATTATATTTTTTTTAAATTCCAAAAAACACTCTCTCATCCCCTTATAAATACCACACCTCAATAATCATCACTATTAAACAAAGTATTTATCATGTTGGATTTTTCTTGCTAGAAATTTATAAGTGATATAAAAAATATGTAAACATTTTCCTCTATTCCATTTGTTAAATAACTAAAATGAAAAATCCGGGTTCTTTGTTCTTTCACATCGGTTATATAAAAATATATGTGAAAAAGTATGTAACTCGATTAATCATGTTAGTTATTATGTTACTCACATGATAAATTAACTTTTTAACATATTTAATTATCAAAACAATGTAAAAATTTGGATTTATCACATCAGTTATTATATAAAAATAATTATATACCACTTAATATTTAAGGAAACATCAATTTGAACCATTTTAGGGTTATTCAATCCAATGAAATCAAACTTGTTCCTCTTACATATAATCTATTACCCTAGTTCCATTGATTTTGTGGAATCCAATATCATATTTCCTTTTTCATACCTCTATAGGTTTCTTTATCCTAATTGTTGATCATTTTATCTCCTCATCTCTCATGTATGTCTAACACATTATTCATCCATTTCTTTTTTTAATGTAATAGACTCCCTAAGTATGTTTATTTCTGGTATATAGAATAAAATATCACAATACCATCTTTATAAACCTTCAGGATTCATCAGCCTCATCGTTTTTCATTTGAATATAGATTTTTTAATCTCAATTTTTTTATTACCATCTTCATATACCATAGTTATATGTTTATTTGAGTAAAAAGTTGTGTGGATTTCATTATAAAATAATTTTCTATGCTAGATCATAAATGTTCACATTGAATCTCAGTGTTATGGTGTTTCTACTATATGAAAAGGTGTTTTAAATGTTTGTGAAAATCATATTATATATTCATTTGGATGATTTTTGTAAATAAATCATTTTTTATGAATACAATTTGATATTTATGGATAAATCTCAACTGATATTATGAATTTATTAGTGACTCAGTAATATTAAAATTTAATATAGAAATACATAGAAATATTCATAAATTTCAATATAAAATATCATATAAGTAGGTTTTATTTATATCAATAATTTTTTTTGTGATGTTAACATATTATAATATTGAAAAATAATATATTAATTTTTTATTCTGCATATTATGTGTCCCAATAAATATAATGTTGACAATATTAGTTACTACATAATAAGAAATTTTGATTGGTTCCATTATATATTATTTTTATATTTTGAAATATATATTTATATAAATATGACTGGTTTTGACTATCTTTGGTCTAATTAACCCATTAGGTACAAATGATAAAATATATTAATGCACTACGTATCCCAAGTCATACGTTAGGTTAAATTATTTTTTATTTTTAGAGGATTATCCCACTGTATAATTATATTTATTCAATGTTATATTATTATGAAATTACAAATTAATAACATGGTATTCACACTTAAAGTATTTTTATCCCCACAAAATTGGATTTTAATTTTATAAAATAAAATAGACAATATTATTTAATTTTTTTGTTATTATAGTGTTACATCCATATAAAAATGTTTTCATAGAATACATAGTTCATAATATGATTTTCATAATTTTTATAATATACTAAGAAAAAAATTATATAATATTAGTTCTGAATATATATATACTGCATTACAAATTCATCATTGTGTTTTTTGAACTCTAGTATACAAATATATTATTGTATGAATTAATGTTTCCTCAAATAATTGTTGTATGTTTCATAGAAAAACGTATGTTAATAAAATTTATGATAAATATTCAAATACAAATGGAAAATAATATCTTGATTTGGATTCTTTTTAATAATATTAATGTTCAAGATTCATTTGATTTAATTCAAAATAAAATAAAAAGTGAGAGAATGATCAAACATTAATTTTTTTGTAAATTACATCCATGTATTTATTTTTATGGTTTACTTATAATATTTAAACATATAATCCGACATTGTCTTGAACATATAATTATATGTTTCAAATATATATTTTTTTATTTCAAACTTTTCTTACCTTAAAATTATGATATATTTGATATATGATTACATTATTTTTAATTTGTATTTTTTATAATCGTTTAAATTAATATTCAATTTCATCTATAATTTTATTAAAATTTTAAAAATAATATTCACTATTATTTAAAATCAGAGAATAATTTTACTGAGGAATTATAATATAATTATTTCTTCTTGATTTTTATTGAAATAATATACCATTTCCCCCTCTTACTCACTTTTATCACCACTATATTATTTTAAAAATATATTTATTTTCCATATTTGTGATAGATAATACTGATTTGATGTTGGATTATTGAACATCAAATAAGTGGTGAATATAAGGATGGTTTTGATACTTTTCTCATAAATTTAAAAATTAAATGTTCTGAAAAATGATATATTTTAATCCCCATTAATAAAATGATTAAATATGAATTTGATGAAATATAAAGAGGTAAAATATCATTTAATTTTACCCATTTTTTATACAATATATAGACCTTGGATTTGGCATGGTGAAAATTGGATGAATTTCAAATTTATTGATGATGTTTCTTTTCAAAATGATAACTCTGATCATATTGAAGAAATGATTCCTGATATTGATGTAGAATAAATTATGAATGAAGAAAAAATTAAACATCTATATGGTGATTTCGAAAAACCATTTTATCTTGGTTGTAAAAATTTTAATGTTTTATCGATGATGTTAAAACTAATTAACTTGATAGGGAAACATTTATGGGGTGATAATAGTTTTTTAGACTCACTATAATTATTGAATTATTTTCATCATAATAACAATGATATTTTAGATTAACATTATTAGGTGAAGAAAATACTATTCCCAATGACATTATGGTCTAATAAAATACATCTATTCTTGAATTATTGTGTTCTATATTAGTTGGAATATTAATTTTTTTAGGGTGTTTTAAATCTTGGGTGTCATGAGATAAGTAAAAAGAAAAAGTATAGGTTGATTTAGAAGTTATGGAAACCAATGCCATGACATTTGGTTATCTTCCTATAATTCATCTTTTTAGAAGCTTATTTTCAAATTGACCGGATGAAAAATGGTAAATATGGAATGTAGATGAGATGACATGTGATTGATCAATATATCATATAGTTGATTTTCCTTATTAGAAAAAATTGATCAATAGTTTATTATATTTAGAAATGAAGTTGGAAATATAAAACTAGGACTGTGCATTGATGGGATGAATTCATATCCAAGTCGTGGTATCCTACATTGTTTATGTCATATTTTATTAATTTACCACTTATATGGTGAATATTGTATATTGTGAAAATATTTCTTGTTGATTTTAGTGATCAAAGGACCGAAACCGCATTGAAATTATATTGATGTTTTCTTCTCACCAATGACTTATGATTTGAAACTTTTATGGTTAAAATGAATAAGGGTGTGTGAATCTTATAAAATTGAATATTTTAAACTATAGAAAATTATTATTCTCAATATAAATTAATTTCTATCATCTGTAAGTTGGTCTATATATAAATTTATGGGTAATAAAGCTTATCTAATTTATGAACAAAAGACTTCATATTATCAATTGTATCAAAAGAGAGAAACCATATACATGGTTCATCAAATGTTTTTTATTATGGATCCCTCTAATTGAATTTTAGAAAAGGAATTTATTGGGTCATTATAATTTTATATTTTTCTAAATCCTTTATCCACTGATTATTTTTTATAGGGTAGAAATGATTGATTTGACATTCAGAAAGACGCATAAATCTAGAAATAATAGAAATATTTGTATAAAATGGTCAATATTTTTTGAGCTACCATATTAGATATAGTATGTTGTAAAACAAAACATTGATGTCATGAAAGTGGAGAAGAATAACTATGATAAATTTTTTGGAACATTGCTAGATATTAAAGGAAAAAAAATAAATTCGTGTTGAATACATGATTGGACAAACATTAAATGGGAATATGTTTTGAGTTATCTCCAACTCCTAATGTATGTAAGCATTCCTTCTTCCATATTTTCGTAAATTATCTAAGTGGGATAACATTATCTTTTATCAATTTTATTAATAATATCTAATTTCCACATTGTAATTCTTCAAATGCAATAATTTTTATTTATTTAATGAATTTTATATTGAAAGGAATGAAATATTATTATTTTCACATGATGATTCAACATATCAAAATAGTTTCATTACATGTAATATTTCCCATCTATGATAGAATGATTATAATGATGTTGTTTTATTTTATAAATTCTATTATTAATAAGGTTTTTTATCTGAATTTATCGAAAAATTTAGAGAATAAAGTAGCATATAAAATTTTACAAATGGAAATGTATTTTCCAACATATTTATTTTAATATCATGGTTAATTTAAGGGTTTATATGGTGTGATTAATAAGTAAATTTGGACTTAAATATCTATATTATATGAATCATTTTTTCTGTTATATGAAGATATTGAGGGGGGTATGTTAAGAATCTATACCGACCTACAACCTCCATTATTGAGAAGCATATTTCTAAGGAGGTTGTATATTTACATACAAGCTAATTATATGAAGTAATGAACATTTTTTCCTACAACCCTACATGAATGAGTAAATTATCAGCTAAATGGGATATGTGGATTGAAATTCAAATCGTTGATATGTGAATAAATAAATACATTCCATTTATATATCATTAATAACATACATGATTCTTATATATATATATATATAAGTTTATATTATTGTGTTAAAAAATTTAATCCATAGAAGAGGCATATGTGGATTTTGAATAAGAATAACACCACATTTATTCCAAGGTTTAAAGAGACCATTCTTGGTAGATTAGATGCATCTAAAAATTGAGATGGTTGGCAAGAGCCCCATGATAAAATTTGAAAACATGGTAAATGTATGAAATTAATGGTTATACATTTCAAAAGAAAGATTCTAAAAAACTGTAGTTTAGAATATTATTGTATTTCTGTTCATAGAAGTATAAATTTTTTTGTTGCTGAAGATAAATACCCAATCTCCATATCAAATTCATATAATAGATTCATTAAAAAAATGGGAGTTTGATTAAATTAACTTTCACGTTCTAGTTTTTAATTACAAATGGTTTATCTGTAACAAAAGTGTCATACATGATGTGTTTTGAGTGAAACTAATTAATCTGATTATATAGGAATAAACATTATATCATTTTATAGTGGAGACACAAGAAAAACATTTCTCAATGTTCTTGATCAAACTGCTATTAAGTGGCCTTGTGTTTTACAAGAGAAAAAATAGTATATTGTTGATAATAAAATTGATGAAGATGCTAATTTATTTGAGATCACTACTTCCAAGTAAATATTAATAGATAATATTGATGAGATCATCGTAGACATGGTTCTTTCTTTATGGAATGATCATGAAGAAGGAATTTGAAAAACCAGTCTCTTACTATATTCATAATATTACAGTTAACATATGTTTATTTCTCATTTACGAATTTAAATTTCATGAAATATTATATAGATCATTATTTTTTATTTATTAAAATATATATTATAAAAAAATATTTACATTACTTGGTTATAATATTTTAGTTTTGTTTATTTTACCATGTTTACCCTTACTTAACTTATCTATTAATCTATATTATTGAAAAATATATATATATTTTAAATATAATAAATTATATAAAAATAGATATATTTTATATAATTATATTAAAAAATTATAATTTTGGTATAAAAATGACTTATTAGGTTAGAGCATTCTTATTATTCACAAACCATTTTGGATTTGTATTTATTTATTATGTGTCATTTAATCTATGATTAATGTTATTTGAATTTTACATAACTATAAAAATATGATTAAATTTTTTTTAGTTTATTTTTTTTTATTTTTGTCTTGATAATTTTAACTTTTTTAGTTACATTTTTATATAATAGTTGGATTTGTATATTGTGTATAAATGGGTTTTTTCTCTTTGATTTGTATGATAATGAAAGTCCATTCATCTGATCCACCTAATACTTCTATAGATTGTCATTCACATACTTGTGGGTAGGAATGTAGAAATTCTCATGTTGATGATCATCATCCTTTAATACAAGAGACATGCAGTTACATGGGGCCAAAAAATTGTTCGAGTGTTGGTAAATGTGGAACAAAAAGATTGCCAAAATTATCAGTTACCCATTGCTATGCCTAGAGGATACAAGTAGACATTATTGATTATGATATTCTAAGAGGTCAAAAATCAAAAAGAAATACTTTATATTAGTCCATGAAAAAATGAAAGTTAGTATTTTATTTGATGATTGAAGAAGTTTGGTAAAATTGACAATATCTCGTTTTGGAATACCAATTTGGAATAATTTTTTATTATTATTTTACATATCATGAAATATTTATTGTAATTTATGTTTAACCATTCTTATCATATTACTTATGATATATGTGATACTAGAGGAGTTGGGAGGATATCTTTATCACTATTTCCTCGGATATAGAGTGATTTTAAATCAATACTCATATTAGATTTTATTTGTGGGAATAGAAACATTATAACTGATGTGATATATATCAATTAATAAAAAATCACACATAGAAGAATGTTTTTTAAAGTAGATCAAATCTATAAACATATATCAACATACTTTATCTTCAGGAGAGTATACATTTTTAGAAGAAGAAATGATAGATGAAAAAATTCAAAATCTAAGAGCTGAAAGTTTAGACATTATAGAGGTTGAACCACCTCCCACCGACATTAAAAATGGAATTGGGATTAGGTTAGAAAAAAGTAAAATATATTGTTGATGAGTGGAGGATTATATCTGAGAGGATTATAAGATTTTAAATTTCATTATTTATTTATGTTTAAAAAATTCTTTCTATACTGTGTTTCTATATGAATTTTTTCTAGTATTCCAAATAACATTTTATTAAGGAGTAGACCACCCATGGGATCTTTATATCTGGGGGTATAAAGCATATTTTAGGTACAAAATTAGAAAATTCAAAACACCAGGGTCATGTCCAAGGATACCCAATAGAATTTTTTGTAAAAAAAGTGTCACCATGTTCTAAATATACATAAATGGAGGAATATTATAAAAAAATATTTCGATGCTAAAAATCATGATATTCATGTGATGATAGAGGATGGGATCAGATATTCCATACAGTCATTTTATGAAGACATGCAAGGAAAATTTCATACTGATGATCCCACTCCTCTACCTATTCTAGATGATCCCACTCCTAATTTTTTTCATAATCCTCAAATTTCATAGCCCACTCCTTCGTATCCTATTCATAGACCCTTCTCTACAACTTCTCGGTTATTGGGAGTTATATATTGATGATCCCTAGCTTCATATTATTGTAAATGGTATTAGATTTTATATTGGTGATACCATTCATCATCAGGAGACTGAGATAGAGTATCATATTGTCATAGTATAGGATATTATAGATAAATAAACTAGAATATTAATGAATACCTATTATGTGAGTATAGTCCCAAAAATTATTGACCACCTTTTAGTTTGTACATATTGGATTGTTTGACATGCTATCATGGAGGTATGTGTATATATTATTTTTTATATAAAATTAATTTTAAATTTGTTTTTACATTTTAATGCATATATAATAATCAATTTTTTATTTAAATACTTTAAATGTAAATATATATTGTATAGATAACCATAAATACATTGTTCTGTGACTTTAGATACACATTATACTAGTCCATATAGATTGTCAACATATTAAATTTATTTGGATGTTTATGAATTACCAATTAATTCTAGAATTTATTGGATTATATTGACTTTTAAACCTTTTTAAAATGATATCATAGAGAATGTGAATGGATATAAATTAAGAATCAATACGATGAATCTTAATTCTATGTATGCTGATTAAGAATCTTTTTCTATTAGTATAATTTATTTTAAATTTATACATATGTTTGTTTTGTATTAAGTATCTTTATAGAATTTTTATTTAGCATGACAAGACAAAAGTATATGGATTTATGGACCCAATGTTTTTTCACCAATAGAAAGGTTAATTACTAATGTAGAAAGAATGATTTGTATTACTGAATGATTTTAAAATAATGATATTATTTGGGGTTATATGTTTTTTTATCTACACGATTATGAATTATATATCTTATAAAATATTATATATCTCTAATAATAATAACCAGTAACATTTAATTTTCATTGATATTTGTTTGCATTGGATGTTTAGTGATTTTTTCCAAGGGATAATAAACTTTTTAAGCTATTCTTTATCCATGGTGAAGAGTGAAAAAATAATTTGAGTGTATTGGATACATATGTTTGAATATTTTAATACTTATTTATATTACATTATCTTTTAAATTTATTTTTTGTAAATTATTTTAATACAGGGAAAGTAATTTATATATAATGAACACATGAAAGAAGAGATTCAAGATCAAATAAGTAAAATAAAAGGTGAATTTTAATTTAAAATTACAAAATTTTGGATATATTTCATAACAATTTTTTTATTTGAAATATTACTTCAAAATACTTTTTCATAATTAATAAGTCATATAGTAATGTGGATACTATTTTTTAGGAATTATGTATATGATGTTGCAAAAGGTAAAATTTCATTATAAATTTTTCCTTAATATTATGTTATTTCTATTTAGAAAACATGATAAATGGTTTCCATTAAATTTTTAGTATTTTGATGAAACTATGCCTTATAGTACACAAGAGTTGAGACACAATAATTTTTTTGGGAAAGTCCTTTCACATGTTTCATTAGATTTTATTTCATTTTTTATATCATGTATAATTTTGAATCTTCAAATTGTAAGTGTTTCAGTTGGATTTTTTTGGGGGGGGGGGTTTAAATTTTTCTTCTAGATTTACACTCTTGCCTTCTCTGGAGATGTGAAAATAAAATAAAATAATTTAATTTTCCTTTCATATGACTACTTCCTAACCGAATTCATAAAAATTTAAATTGTAATTTTTCACGTCAGTTATGAAATAACTGAGGTGAAAAAAACCAAAATTGATTTTTTTGAGAATGTGGGTTTTTATTAGATGATATTAAAAAAATATTTATAATTTATCATGTAATCACATCACATACTAACTTAAATTTAAAAGGAAAAAATATCAAGAAAAATAATTTTCCATAATAATGTATTTTCCTCGCACCAACTAATCCTTGATGCTTTCAAATTCTAGGAAAAATACTATGCTTTTAATTATTCCCATGGCCATGTGGATCTATTATCCCCAAAAACCCATTTATAAATTCATCAGGGGGTCCATGAAGGAGGATATATTCAAGTGGTAAAATTCACAAACTACATCTTCTAATTTCATTTTTTCTTCTACATTCTCCTCCACATGTCCATCAATGAAATCATAATAACTCAATTGTCATGTATATAGTAAAATATTGTATATATTGAGGAATATTTTCTATAAATCCCATTTTATCATCTCTTTTTATTTGTTTAATGGAATCCATCTTCCAAATTATGGGCACAAATCATCTATGTGGATAATGAGTTTTTATTTTCAATTACCACCATCAAGGATGGTTATAAAACAAATATGATCATTGGATAAGTTTTTTATAAGTACATATTAACTTATTTTATGTTCTATAACTAATATATTATCATAATAATATATAAAATGTAACTAATGTGTGATTCATGGAATACCCATTGAAATAAACTAAACATTAATCATTAACATTTTGTCAAATAAATCACCTTTTTACTGAAATAGTGACAGATAGGACCATTTAAAATTATGTAACTATATGTATACCATTTAATTTTACTTATTTAATAGTATTTCCTTTTCATAATAACTTCTATAACTATATTAAAGTGAACCAACCAAGATTCCTTGAAACAAACACTCATGAAGAAACAAAATTATACATTATAACTCACCAAAATGGCCATAAATGAACTTTATAAAAAAATAATTAAAAAATAAATTTGGAAGAGGTTTTCAATTAATCAGTTAATAAATCTAATTTTATTACTCGAGATATTACATGCAAGTTAATAACATATTCATGCATAAGGTAATGGATCTCTCCAATCCGCCATATTTTTTTTGGGTGAAGCTATATCTCTCTCTAACTCAAGTTATATTTTAATTATACTTATACATTATTTATATGTGTTAAAAAATATTAATCCATATCAATTCATCTTTTTTTTATGTAGAAATACATATTCTAAATTAATCCCCTATCCATTCATCTCTATATGGATAACCCAAATAAAGTGAACTTCTATGATTCTTATCCATTTTTAATTAAACTCCATAAAATGTTTTATGCTTGTAATATTTTACAATTTAAATACTTTTTTCATGAAAACCCTTTTTAGTTCATTTCGACTTTTATGGAAATAAAAATTCCTTTATCTTTTTATTGAAAAATTATTCATTTCCCTAAAAAACAGTTTTGTGAAACATTTATACTGTTACATATACAATATTTTATTTTATTTTCACTTTAGTGGGACTTCATTATTAAGGATCTATTATTATATTTCCTATTTAAATTTCCAATAAAAAAAATTAAATCCCTTATTTCATCCATAAATCTATAATACAACCAGTGGTTTTTTCTTTATTATGTGATTACAAAACCCATTTATTTTCATTTGTAATCCTTATGATTGTTAATTATGTAATATTTCCTTATCTAAAAAAAATATTCATGTACTTGTTATGAAGAGTGTTCCCAAATATATCTTTAATGGATTGGGTAACTAATTTTATCAGGAGATGTAATTTATAGAATTATGGAGGTAACATAATATGTTATGGGACTTTTTCATCTATGTGATATAGTCTTTTCCATTATCCTTGACTAATATTTATGAAATATTATATGTTTCTTCCAATTTCCAATGTTTCCATGATAATAGAATTCCATATTCAAGTTGGTATAATACCATATGTCGATTAATTAGTCATTACTTTTATATTATCATGTTCTACTTTTTAACCCAAGTGTTATGCTTCAATGCCATACTTATATCCTTACTGGTATTTTTATCCAATCACTTTTGTCTATTTATTACCCAGGTTATCCTTTAAATTGATAAAATTGTGTTAGACCTCATTATAGATATTAATTAAAATATGTTTTATTCTATTTTCATATTTTCTAATTATGTACTAAGACCTCCAAAAACACTTGAATTTTTTATTCTTGGTTTTTATTTTATGTATAATTTCTTCAAAATCATAAAATAATGTGTAAAAGGCACAAGTCACTGTAGATGGTATCAGAGAATTGTCTATTTATTATTTGGATCAGTAATATAATACTTTATTAAGAAAACTTTGGGTAATTCTATCACCATTAATAGACTAGATTGAAACATAATGAATCATAAGATTGAACATACTTTTCACTTAAAATTTATTTCTTATAAGTTCATAGTTTTCATGGTATATCCTCATTATCTAGGTAATCAATCACTCTAATTTTATTTTTATTTGTTTATTAATTGTGGGAAATTGTAGAACCAATGAAAACAACCAACGTGATAGGAAATGTGAGATTTACATAATGAGATTCCAAACCTAGTGGGAATAAGGTAAAAAAATTCATGAAAATACTATATCAAGAGGATTATGTTATAAATTATTACATGAATTTTGTGGAAATCAGACCATATCATAAAAAACATAATACTTCACTATAACACTTTCTCTGATAATTTTATCTTATATTTACAATATGTTTTAATCCTCTCATCGCATAACAATGTATTAACTCCATTGAGAGGATATTATTAGTTTTGTAGAAATTAGAAAAATATAAAGACATGATGAAATTATATTGTTCTTATGGGGATGATGATCAAAGGTGAAAAATGTTCAATAACAAGACTTAAAAAATGGAACTCGATTCCATATATTAGGAACGATTCATGAAAATAACTTCCAATTAATATTTTTCCTAAACATTCCATATTATTATTGAGAGGGAGTTACTTAAGCTGAAGCAATTTAAAGATGAGTCTTTTAGATCATATAAGGAAATTTTTTCGAGGTAGTCCTTATAGTACTCTAGCATTGTTAGGAACACTTGAATAAAGGTGGATATCTTATTTAGCTGATAAAATATGAGTCTAATAAACCATTGGTAATTCAAGACTTTGGAAGCTATAATGATATTTTCTGTTTTGATCATAAGGTTCGTATGAAGATTAGATACACTTATTGGTCTCACGGGCTTAGAGATAAAAAGATAAAGATAAAATTGAGTATGTGTATATAAAAATAAAATTAATATAGAGGAATGAAAACACAACATCCCTTATGTCAAAAGAGTGGAAATATGAATTTCAAGAATTTTATATAAGGAACTAGGAGATGCATAAAATTTGGAAGAGAGGGGGATGAGGTTATTAATTTTCAAAGGGATTTTAAGAATCCCATTAATGAAAAATAATAATGGATGGTTAATATCAACACTAAGCCTACAGTGTTGTGTTCAACTATTTAGAACATGGGAATTTTTAAATCTAATTCCCCGAGACAATGGTTGTGATATATAATCAATGATAACAAAATTCAAGGCATCTCGGAAAGGGAATCAGATATCACAAATCCTAATGAGGACCCAAAAAATGAAATGGTTATAATTATTCTGTTTATTCATTCAATAATAGAAGATGTACTATTTGATTCTGGTTCAACCCATTCTTTCATATCATTTAAAGTTAGTAAAACAATTCTAAGACCACCTCAAAATATAGAGGTTGTGTAATCTATGAGAAATTTAAATGGGAAATTATTAAATATATATATTATATAACTCATTATAGGTCACTTTTTGTTAACTAAATCCTAATGTAATTTCATTTTACTTCATTTTCAGTATTTTTATGTTATATAGGGTAAGGATTGGCTATTTTTATAAAAAGTCCACATCATCTGTCGAGAGAGGGAGATCACTCTTCACATCCCAAAACATCCCCTAATTATATAGAAGTGTAATATAGAGGATAAATCACCTTTATAATCATCAAATCATATGTGGAAATTATTTCATTATGGGTAAGCATATCTTGGTCAAATGACTGTGGTGATATAGAGGGTTATCATGGATGACATGCCCATTATGAGGGACTAAACGAATGTCTTCCTTAAAATAATCCCACATCTTGATATTGAATGAGAGGTTAATTTATCAATTTAAATTATACCTAGATATCTACCCATATATAAGACTCCATAAATGATGGCCATCATTGAGGTTGATAATTGAATAAGTTGTTTCAAGAGATTCTCGATAGGGGTTTCGTATGCATTAGTGCTTCATCAAGTTGTGTGCCAATCCACTTTGACAAGATGATGGATGGATCAATGAGATTATAATTTTACTATCATGAGATCCAAAAAATATAAATAATGAATAACTATCCACTTCAAAAGATATGTGACTTGTTCGATCAAGTACAAGGGGCCAAGAATTTTCCTAAGGTGGATCGGCAGTCGAGATCTCACCAGTTAAAGGAAAATCAGGAAGATATTCTGAAGTCTTCCTTTCAATCGAGGTATGGAAACAATGATTTTATAATGTTTCCCTTCAGACTAACTAATACAATAGAAAATTTCATTTACATAATGAAGAGTGTTTTTAGATATTAACTCAAAAAATTTGTAGTAGTCTTTATAGATGATATTCTAATATAATTCATGTGTGTAGAGGAGCATGAAGGGAAAATGGATACTATGATAAATACATCATTATTAGAGAAACAATATGAGAAGTATAGAAAATTTAAGGTTATAAAGGATGAATTATCAATATTGAGGTATTTTATCACCAATAAATAGATATTTTTAGACCATTCCGAGAAAAGTTAAATTGAAAAGTGGCATTGACCAGCATGTGTAATAGAGATATATAGTTTCTGTGGTCTATATGGGTATTAAAAATGATTTTTGAGGGACTTATTGGAAATATCAAACCTCCTATCCAAGATGAATCAGAGTATAGATAATTATTTATAGACCAGTGAATGTGAATACTAATTCAATGAGTTGAAAAATAGGCCTATCACTTCACAATTACTAACACTACCCAAATGTGGGAAAACTTTTTTAGCATACAACGTTGCATCACAGAAGGGAACTAGCTCTGTACGGATGAAAAATGAAAAATTAATAGACTATACATCATGGAATATGAAATTTCATTAGAAAAAATATCACATGCATGATATGTAGTTGGAATATTTGATCTTCATGCTGGAAATATGGTGGCACTATCTATTGAAGAAGAACTATGATATATAAACTGATCAAAAGAGCCTCAAATAAAAATTCACATAAGAGGAAATTAATATTATATAGAGAATATTATTATATCTCCTCAAGGATTATTAATTATCAAACCAATACCATAATGGTATTGTAAATAATGTGGTAAATTCTCTTAGTAGAATAGATCATGTAACATTATGAATGATGAGAACTATGAAGGATCCCATCTTTTAGACTGAATAAAAGTGAAATGGGAATCTAACGGGAATTAAAATCATAATTTCTTTCTGAAATGGATTATCAACCATACCTTATGGAGAAGATATTGGAAACACAAATAAATGATTTAGAAATTCAGAAGAAGGTGGAATCTATCATAAATGGGAAATATTTTTGAGTTATTAATTAATGAGGACAGATTCATATGATTTGGGTTATGACTATTGTACCATAATATCCTAAGATAAATAGGGATATTTTTAATTATTCCTATAAGAGGAATTTATCCATATACTAATGTATAGCGATGATGTATCAAGATCACTTAGAGAACTATTGGTGTGACAATATGCATGAGGAGGTCGGTAAATATACATCAAAGTTATTAGTATGTCTGTAAGGGATGGATAAAAAGAAAATTGGTAATGGGATGATGAAACCATTAAATATAACAACATGGAAATGGGAAAACATCACAATATAATTTTTCACTAGACTTATGAAGACATCTAGAGGAAATAATCTTATATTAGTTGTTGTGTATCATACTAAAAATATAACTCACATTATTGTAATTTGAGAGGACTTCTAACATGATCATCTTGAATGAATTTAAATCATAGAATTGGTGAGGCTTCCTAGAGTATCAATATTAACTATATCTGACAGAGATCTGATATTTTCCCCCAAGTTTAAGAAACGTCTCTTAAATCCTCTAAACACTAAGCTAAAATTATGTACAAATTACCACCTGAAAATGATGTCCAACCTGAGTAGACCATTTTTAATTTGGAATAAATTTTTAGATAATTCTCAATTTACATAAATGTATGATTGGATCAATATATTTGACTTCTATTGTTTTTATTAAATAATAGTTTACACTCAAGCAAGAAAATAGATCCATGTGAATCCATCTATTTGAAGAGATGTTGATCATATTGTAGCTATGATGATGACATTGAACAAAAGATTTTGGGAAATTAAATGGTCCAGTAAATAGAATAAATGGTGATAACTATTTAGTATCACGACAATGAGGCACAAATTCACTAGAAGATATATACAGACAATCATCGATAAGGCTTTGAATATATTGTTGGAGATAAGTTATTCCCTTTCAAATCTCCATTGAACAGAGTAATGAGATTTTAGAATAATGGAAATCTATATCCCAGGTACATCGATAGCTCAGATATCCTTGATTACATCAAATATATAAAATATCAAATATCATTTCCACCAACCTTGTCTTAAGTACATGATTCATTCCATGTATCCATTCTAAGGATGAATGTAATAGATCCCAAATATAAACTAAAATAATAGTTCTTATAGCTGGAAAATGCTTTCTCTTATGCAGATAATCCAGTGATGATCTTGTACCATATAGACAATATTCTACATAAATTTACCACTCAATTATTCAAGGTACTATGGAGGAACCCCAAACAAGAATAGGCAACATCAGAACTAGAGGGTGCGATGATGGATCAGTAACCTCACATGTTTTTACCATAGTATGTAAAATAAAAATTCAAAAATTATATTTCACAAGGGGGATGAATTTAGCACCATGAGAATATTTTTATGAAATTTATCTCCTTAAACAATATGATTTCTTCTATAGGTTTGTTGCACACAATATTGGATCTAAACAAACTATAATACAATATTAAAATAAAATTCTTTTAAGAGGAACATTTTAACGTATCTGTTGAATAGGGGGGTATGAATATGAATAACCATATTATTGAATATATTTAGTAATTCTTAGGAGATAAATATTAATTTTTTATAAAGTAGTTTTATTCTTAAAAATTTATGTTTTCTTCAAAAATGAAAATTTCATTACTTTCTTTGAGAAACTAAATATAATAAATTTTAAAACATATAGAAAATTAATTTTAAAAAATAAAATTCATTTTTTAATTATGAATGTAATATTTATATTAGGATTAATTTTTGATAATTTTCCAAAAATATTGAAATTTTAATTAATACTGAAAAAAATTTATTTACATTAGAAACATTATTTTCATTTCAATCACTTAAAAAGTAATATTTTATTTTGATGTAGTTTTAAACTATATTTAGAAATAGTTTTATTAAAATATTCTAATTGTTTCGTTTAAAATCGGTTTTATACTTCGATTTAATATAATAAAATTATATTTAAATAGGACATGTTACTGAAAAAACTGTTTTTTTGTTGCGTTTTAATGATTTATTATTAAATTAAATTATATGATTTCAATGTATTTAATTTTTTTAAAATTGATTCCATATTTGGAATCATGAGTTATATATTTGTAAAATATTCTACTTTAATATTTTTTGTCAATATAAATAGTAACTATAGTAAATTTTGTTACTATATTAAAGGGTAAAAATGATAATTAAGGTAAAAAATAATATGATATGGAATATAAAATATCCTTAAATATACCCAAATTACATTGGATTAATATTTCTTAACACAATAATTCATAGGTAAAATTTAATACCTTTTGGGGCCAATTGGTTTACCATAAGACATATATAATATTTTTATTATTGAGAAGCCAAAGATGTCGTACAATTTTTTTAATAATAATAAAAAATTAAATCTTTTTATCCCAATGATATAATAATACATAAATATAATTTTAAAGAAACAATATTTACCTTTATTATAAAATTTAATTTTTTATTTTTAGCGAAGAAATATTTACCTTAAATTCTTACCCAATGATGATGCAATAAATATTCAATTACTAAACAAACAAATATATGATTTTAAAAACAATTAAAATAAATACAATTTAATATTATTAATGTGATGCTCTATTTTTTTAGAGGATATTTTTCATCTTTATTATATAATAAAATAGGTGGTTCTTAATTTAGTTGTCTTAATTTTTATAAACTCATGGTAATAAATAGTATCAAGTTTCCCATTAATGTTATTTTATGGAATTAATAAATGATTAAATTATTTAAAAATCATAAAAATATTAAAATAGAAAAACATGTATTAGATATGGTTCAAAACTTTATCCACATTTTAATTATAGTTTATTAAGAGGTTTTTTGATCTAGAATTGTTTTATTATATTTTCATTTTTGGAGAAATCTTAAAACATCCTCCCCTAATAAATACCACCCACTCATTACACCATCTATTCCCTAAAGCATTCCAAATATCTTATAATCAATCTATTTACAACCATATCCATGTTAATGTTCTTAAGGTCTCTCAAAATCACTAACTCAATTTTCCCAAAGGTGTCCTCTAAGGAGGTGATATTTAAGAGGTAACATTCTCATACTTCATCTTAAAATTTTGTTTCTTATACTACCTTAGAGTCGACAATTTCATCAATAATAACCTAATAAATATTTTATATTTATTATACCACATTCTCATATTTCTAATGGAATAGTTTATTTCCAAAACCATTTCTCATCTTATATTATTCAAAGAATGGAAACCAATTTCCTTGTTATGGTAGTTACCTGTCTATTGTAAGGGTTGATGTCCTCAGAATCGACTGTTTTGTACTTTGATTACATGAATTTTCACTTATTATATATTGTTCATTGTTCTGCATGACTATAATATAATAATGTCATGGATTATTTGTTGCATTAATAAGCTCATAGAAGATCCCTGCGATGATGAGAACCTTGAAATGTTATAACAATATTCTTAAATAAAGTTCTGCGGTTGGATGATATACTATGAGGTGACACATAGTATACAGACTGTCATGTGCGAGTACTCGTAAGAAGACGAGACTCTCTCTCATGGATTTCGCACTTGGTAATCTCCAAGATGGGAGATTATGAGAACAGACCCGCCAATAGCAATTTTTCATGTCTTGGTGTCATTGGACATTGCTATCTACGAGCGTGTGTAATGGTCCTTAGACTGGAAGATTATCATTAACTCATGTCATGACTCACAAACTTAGATTTACTAACGAAGATCATCACACAGACAGTTGGGGGGAAGTAGGGTACGTTGGGTGCATCACGAGTGACATGTTGTTAATGGATAAGTTGAGGTAGGATTTGTCCCTTCCATTTATGGAAGTTGATATCTCGGCCCTTTGATTGAAATAGAACTGTCAAATTAAATTCCATGGACATGGTGTGAACGATGAGTTTATTTCAGGTAGTCAAAGAACGACAGATCAAGCATATAGGTTTATGACACTTCTATGAAACCTGCTTGATGAGATATCAAGACAAAGGGATTAAATTACACAGTAAACATTCGTATGAGGAGATACGTCAATGCGGCGTCAACATCATTCTCTTGGTTGCCTTGACCCGTTGCTAGATAGTAATCTTGGACATTAGGCAAGCCCGCCTAATGCCAATGAGAAAGAGGCCTAAAGGGTCACACACCAAGTGTATCCAAGTATCTCAAGTTGAATAAAGATTATTCCCGTACGTGGTTTAATAATTATTCAGGGGCGCCTAAGTTGTTTTAAATGATGGAGGAAAAATAAAATAAGACAAGTACATGTCGTGTATTATTAAATTTGCACGCCGTGTAGTTTTATTTTTGGAAAGGAAATGAATAAATGAAAAAAATAGATACACACCGTTTACATTTAATGTACACACCGTGTAGTTTTCAATGAAAAACAAGTACACGCCGTGTATTTATTATTACACGCCGTGTAGTTTTCCTAGTCGGGATTTTGAGGATATAATATTGTTTTAAATGATATTTATTATAATCAGCATGGGTTCATGTCAAGGAATTATTTATTCGACATGGGGGGTTTTAAATAAGATTCAATGAAATAAATAAAATGCATAACGCGTTTATTTAGTGTCATAACTCTATAACCCCACACACCCGATTATTAATATCCTCACAACCCCAACTATTTTCAACACACAAGAGAATCGTTGTGCACAACATCTCTGGAGAATTATTTCACGGCCGAAAGAACCTCTTCCTCCATGAACGCTCTCAAGACCGAGAGAGATCCTCTTCCATTAGATCAAGACGATCTAAGGCGGACAACAAAATCAAAGGCTTCTCCACGCTAGCACCCAAAGAATCCTTTGGTGACGTCCAGAGATACGAGGTACACGTGTGGATCACCACTAGAGGGAGTCTACACTTGGCTTCTGTGACACAACAACGGATCACATCGACAATGTGATCAAGAACATCAACGAAGAAAGAACACCCAAAAGGTATTTCTTTATAATTAATTAAATTAATTATAATCAGCCTGTAACGATCCTTGATTGTAGTTCCGGGACAAACCATCTTCTTTGTCTTTTTCTTTGATTCGATCCATGGAGACAGGAGTTTATCATCGTATTGATCCAAGATTGATCATTGCTAATGAAAAAAAGCCAAGTGGGCACATCAACCCATGCACATCCGTTGCGCCTAGAACCTTCAAATGGTATCAGAGCGAGGTTACAATGTTAATTATAGTTATTTAATTTTCATTGATAATTTACGCATTTATATTTGATTCAATTTGAAATATATCGTTCTATTAATCTGAATAAATGATATCTATTCTTCCTCCTTTATTTCTCGATTCATATCACAGAAATGACTTTTTAATTTTAATTTTGATTAAAATAAAAATGAAGAATTCATCCGGAGGAGTCACTCTTTCTATCTGTACAACACGGGATTACATGGGGTGTAATTAAAACTACACGCCGTGTACTTAGGTTCTACGAACCAGCACTAGTCCGCCAAACCGCTCTGTGTGAATTGATTATGCCTAAGTTTTAATCACACTCTGTTGACCAAAATTGAACAGCGCGTGGAAACCAGAATACACGATGTGTATGTTAGAGCAATAAGCCGTTTAGTCCATTCCGGCCCAGGTGAAACTATGTACAAAGATAAGTCGTGTACCGCATACACGAGATCTCTAGGCCGGTTACCGTATTACAAGGAAGTACACGTCGTGTATGATTCATCTACACGCCGTGTAGTCCAAAATTTTCAAAGTACAGAAAACACACCAAAGCCCCGGTGTGTACATTGGATAATGGGTGAAAAGAAAAATACACGCTGTGTAATTATAAAATACACGCCGTGTACTTTACAGAAATGGAATTTCACCAGGTTTCCTCCAATGTACAAATACCCATACAAGGAATATGGATGAGAATAATCTCAAATAAATTCAGAAAGGAATTAAAGATAAAGAATTGATTAATTATAAGATCATAATTAATTGAATTTGAGCGCATCTTATCTTAAATAAAAGAAAGATTAAAAGAATTTGAATTCTAAATATGCGTAAATGTCGTTGCATACTATGGATGATCATGAGCTTGACCAAAGACCCTTTGTATGTGTATGGTTTCATTTAAATTTATTTAACTTAAATTTTTTGGCCTACGAGCCTTCTTCCAATAAAATGTAAGGCCTGCATGACCATGGTTTTTTAATGTAAACCCATGTAATAGAGGATCTCCCAAGCCATAGAAGATGGTTCAAATCCCGAAGCCGAGGTGAAACTGACGCAAGAAGATACAAATGTGGACAGATGGGAGCTGCAAAACACGAACCAACTGGTTCAAGCTGTTTTCTCTAGGTCAGGGTTAGCTTATCAAAACTGCTAGATAAGCTAACCAATAGAAGCTCATGATCATGCAATATTATTTTATTTCTGTTTGATTGCATGGTTTATTTATTATGTATGTGTTTTCGCGATCACATAATTAATAAAATGAAAAACCATGCAAAGATGGAATAAAATAAAAACTAGACAATGCGTAAACATTATCAGAACATGGTTAATCACTTAAGAAAGCATCACTTAATATTAACAAGAATGTGATAATGAAAAACTACGCATAAAGACTAAAATCCCTAAATACCATATTAAGTCAGAGCATGCCTTCTATTACCTGATTAAGGGAAAGACACAATAAAACTATGTGTTTGACCAACCCTTGTTTGGACACTTACTTTTATAAAGGAAGCCTTTATGAATGGTCTCGTGTTGACTTAACCATATTACATCAAGAAAAGTAGACCTTTCTAGACTTGATGTAATATTGGAGGCAAGAGTTGAGGAAATCCAAGTCAGGATTTTAGGATTGGGGAGTCCACTCAACGGATCAAGGAACTGTAAGCTCACAGTTGGCAAATACCTGCCAACCTAAATAACTTCAAATAGCTTGATCAACCCTTGTTGGGGTTATGCAAATGGAAATATGGATCATTGCCACTAGAATGTCAAAGCAACTGGACATTCCGAGTTCAATGGTGAGGGCCATTGGGACTTCATAAAATAGTGGGAGAATTAATTAATTAATTCATTATTTCTCATAAATTATAATCAAGAAAGTACTAATAAATCTGCTCTTTTAAATTGTAGAATCAAGATGAAAAACTCATTAACCACATTTTCTCTCCGATCAATAATGGATAATAAAAATATGCTCACCGACAGTAACTTTCAAGAATGGTTTAGGCGCCTTCGGGTTATCCTACGCCATGAACGAATGTTTTATGTGCTGGAGTCCTCACTTCCTGATTCTCTTGCCCCAGGGGTGAGTGATGAAGATTTTTGGTCTATGATCAACATTTCAACGATGCTCTCGATGTTCAATGTTTGATGTTATCATCAATGTCTAGTGAGCTCATGAAGTCTCATGAAGACATGGATGCCTATAGCATTCTAGAGCACCTCCGTATTCTATTCCAGGAGAGAGAAAGACTATAAAGGTTTGAGATCTCCAAGGCTCTATTTCAGAGCAAGCTTGAAGTGGGTGCCCCAGTCAGGCCTCATGTAGTCAAGCTCATTGGCTACATTGAGTTCTTGGTGTTTCTAGGGTTTAAACTCCCCAAAGAACTGTGTACCGATCTCATTCTTGCATCACTCCCCCCCAGAGCTTCTCAATAATTGTTGTAAACTTCAATATGAACAACATTGAGAAGTCTCTGTCTGATCTTCTCATCCTCATTTGCCAAGTGGACACTGACATGAAGCGTGAAAATCCTTCTATCCTCATGGTGAATAAAAAGAAAGGGAAGGTGAAGAGCTTTAAGCCCAACGCTTTTTCAAGGACTTCCAAGAAAAGGAATATCAAAGGGGAGGCAAAGGAACAAGATGTTGTTTGTTTTGCATGTGGCAAGAAGGGCCACTGGAAGAAAAAACTGCACCCAGCCAAGGAAGCAAGGGGAAGCATCAGGTGCGTTTGTTATCGAATTCAATTTATCTATTTCTACTAATTGGGTATTATATACTGCTTGTGGTGCTCACATCTGTATCCAAATACAAGAACCAAGTAGATTCAAGAAGATTGATCAAGGGGAGGTAGATCTACGAGAAGCCAACGGAGCCAGACTTACTGTTGTAGCTGTCGGGGACTACCACCTCACATTGCCCATGGGGATGGTCTTGGTTTTGAAAGGATGTTATTATGGACCCTCTATAACCAAAAACATTATTTCAGTATTCAGATTAGATACTGATGGATTCATCTTCAAGTTTGGAAGTGGATGTTGCTATTTTTATAAAGATAGCATTTGATTTGGTAGGGCACATTTATATAACAGCCTTTATGTGTTAGACTGCACAACCCATGTAATGGTAATCGATGACAATGTTATTTCACATGTCTCATACCACACCCAACTTTGGCATCACCAGCTAGGTCATGTCAATGAGAAACGTTTGACAAAATTACATCAAGATGGGTATTTAGATTCTTTCGAACTAAAACCACTTGGTGTATGTCATGCGTGTCTACAAGGCAAAATAACCAAAGCCCCATTTAGTGGGAAAGGTGAAAGAGCTAAAGAGCTTCTAGAATTAGTTCACACAGATGTGTGTGGGCCATTTCCAGTTGAGGCAAGGGGTGGGTTCTCATAATTCATAACTTTTACTGATGATTTTAGTAGATATGGATATATCTACTTAATGAGGTATAAGTCAAATTCTTTTGATCAATTCAAAGAATACAAGAATGAAGTTGAGAACCATCTTCATAAGAAGATTAAGAAACTCCACTTATAGAGAGGAGGAGAATATCTTAATTAGGACTTCATTGATTTCTTACGGGAGTTTGGGATTCTATCTCAACTCACTCCTCCATAAACGCCATAGTGGAATGGTGTATGTGAAAGGAGGAACCACACCCTGTTGGACATGGTGAGATCAATTATGAGTCATGCGAGTCGTCCATTATCCTTTTGGGGATATGCATTACAAACAGCAGCACACATACTAAACCAAGTATGTCACGAACCAAATCTGGTCACCACTGAAACCAGTGCAAAACCTAGCCCGTTGCAAGGCCCGAAGGGCATTCCTGATCCCCACGGGCTGGCACAAGTGCCCGGGTATCATATAATGAGAATTGGGAATGATTTCCCCAAGTTTCTAAACTTAAAACAACAAAATAATCCAATAAAATGAATCTGGATTTTTCAAACCAAACAATCTTTTACAAAAATTCAGAACTGAATTACATAGATTAAAACAACTAAAAAAGACTATACCAAAGGTACAAAACCAAAATTAAATATCCCAAGAACCCTCATGGCATGGGGCACCTCCCTCAAGCCATCTCCTCAAGACTTCACCACCAAGGACTTTCTAGAAACCCAAACCACTGGAACAAAAAAATTGTACCCAACCTGCGACAACAAAAATAACCAAGTCTACTTACACCCAAAGGTGTAAGTAGGGTTTGAGCCAATGCCCAGTAGGATACCACCACTAAGAGAGTCCATGTGATAAACATTTAAAGATGAAAAGCATGCATGTTTTCAAAAAAATGAAAAGCTGGTTACAATTTCTAAAAGATGCAACTTTGAATAAAAACAGTTTTCAAGTGGGCTATTATTAAGAATAAACACTTTCACAAATAATGTCAACACTAGTTAATTTTCCATCCAACTATACAGTATGCCGACGGTAAGTACAAAGTAAATAATGAGCACAAGAAATAGGAAGTAACCCCTAGGCACTAGCTAGCTGTGGGTCCCAGGTACCTCGTATCTCAGTGAGAGTAACTATCACAAATATCCATTCTCAGGCACAGGCCACTAGTAGGGAACATACCCATAACCTAGTGGTCCCCAATCATCATCATCATAGTTTAGTTAGATTTGTAAGCGTCAATCTTACTAAGTGAAACTGAGGCCAAACCCCACGGATTCACTAGCAAACTAGTACACGTCCACCCACCAAGATACCCAGGTTTTCCCCTTGTGCTCAAACAAGTTCAACAAGTCAAGAAATATACATTGAACATGAAAATATCATTTCCACATCACAAATTCACCAAAAATCCCATATGTATACCACACAAGTCACAAAAATCCATTTTTCATTCAAAATGATTTTGAAATCCGAATCACACCAAAATAGCCCACAACACATTTCACATTTCTTCAACACTTCCACAAAACCATTAAACAATTTTATAAAACAATTATAAGATATTTAAACTCATATAAAAGCCCACACACATGGAATATAACACTTCTTTCATAATAAAAAAATCAATTTTTCACATCACACTCACACAAAACACTCCACATCACTTTCACATCACTTTCACTCTTCAATATCTCCTTCAAACAATTTAATAAAATATTTCCAAGATGATACATATCACATAACAGACTTTTCAAAAATTAAATGGACCTTTTAAAAATATACTCCTACCAAAACAGTTTGCTGATATAGTTTCACCTATTACACAACCTAATAAACCATTCAAAACTTTCATAAAACAATTATAAAGAGTATACCCAAACATTTCACATAAAATCCATTTCAAAAACCACTTTTTAATCCAAAATCACACCAAGACCCTACCAAAACATAATTTACAACCCAATAAACATGTAATAATCCACTTTGAAATGTTATATAATCTCCTTGAATAATATCACAAAAGATACCTATGAGAACACACAAATCAATAAAACACTTTCAAGGAGTATAACATGGTTATACAAATAAAACCATTCAAATACACCCCCTTTTTAGGCCCACATGGAACTATATCATTACACAACCATAATTGGCAGCCCCTTTCAACAACTAATATATCACTTCCACATTTTACAAAACTACCACAAGAGATAACACATGAAATACATTTGAAAAATACACACTTCAAGAAAAAATGTAACTTTAAAAACAAATGCTTTTCTATTGATACCAAAAATGGTTTTCTCATAATGAACAGAACATAAGGAACATGTAAAATAATTTAATCAAGAAAACTAACTCATCATTAAATGGTTATCCATGGAATCACCTACCGAATGTGTCGAAACCCTCAAATATCGGGGTGAAACATCAATCGCATGACCTCCGAACCTAAAGGAAGTTAAAAGAAACCTAAAATCTCAATATTTCACCCAAAATACAGTATATTAGAACCTAGGCACGAACCCTAACTTCTGGAATTTTTATAATTCAAGAATTAGGGAAGAAACCCTAAGCAATTTGAAAGAGGAAAGAAATAGACTCAACTACTTGAAGTATCCTGAATTAATCACTCCAAAAACAATAGTTTCTGATATTGAAAACAGAAAAAATTCAGGGATTGTTCGAACAAGATATAGGAGGTAATTTAGGAACTGGAATGGAGGGAAAAGAGTAAGAATTGAGAGAGTTTAGATGGGATGAAGTTACCTCTTCAATTCTGGCCGATTTGAGCCCCCCTATGACATTCCGCCCTACTTAGAGATTTCAAAGAGCTCCAAGAAGGGGGGAAAGGAAATGGTAGGGATCCTGGTTTTCTTAGGGTCTACGGGGAGGTAAAATCACCAAAAAAAAAGCAAATAATGAAGGAGATATAAAAACATTAAAAATTATTTTTAATGCAGGAAATGGGCCTTCGGGTAGGCCCAATATCTAAAATAAAAACCCATATCCACCATTATTATGGATTTATAAAGGCTCCAAATTTATATTTTGGTGTTACTAGGTCAGAGGAGACCATTTAGGAATTGGAATGAGGGAAAAATATTAAAAAATGAAAATGTTATAAAGGAAACAAAATTTATTTTTAAATCTGGAATTGGGCTCACGGTTTGGCCCAATTCATGAAAACTCATCTATTTCTCCATAAAACCTTTAGAAACCATCCAAAACAAAGAATGAAAGGAAAATAAATGAAATTTAACTTCAAAATAAGTCATGTATATGATAGTTCTCCCCACCATGAAAACTTTCCGTCCCCAGAAAGCTACAGAAAGGCAAGATATGAAAGCCAAACCGAACTGATAAACCAATATGTACTTCCTTTCCAGGTTTCGCCCCCAAAGTCCAAAACACCTCCATTGATCAATTAAGGAAGGAATAATTCACAACAAAATCATACACCACTTTCCTGAACCAATCAATCACATTTAGGCTTTATCCCAAAGGAAAACACCTCACACACTATCAGAACAAGACTCCAGCAATTCACACAAAAGAACAACAACATCGAACAAGGTTACACATACCATGCTATAACTAAACCATTGGGCACTATCCAATCTCAATGGTTACCCAAGAAAGATTTAGGTAGCTTTATAGATTCTAATGAGACTACCTACCACCAATACATGACCATGGATAAGTCTAAGTTATTGGTACAGGGGGAAAAAGGCTCCCCACCGTACGAACCAACAATTTTAATCGACCAGCATGGGCTGGTATAGAAAGACCCCAAAATATAAAGTGATGGGAAGACCACATGGTTAGTCTGCATGGTTTGGGAAACCATGAACTAACAGTGGAGATTCTTCTTTCTAAATTTTTTTTTGGCATGGTCACTACTAACCAAGTGCAAACCGTGTGGTCAACCCGTCTAGCCAAACTTCATACCTTTCTCTAAAAACTCAATAGAAACCAAAGGGGGAGGGAATAACATTGGGCAATGACATGGGTTCAAGGCCCTCCACCTATTTCCACCAAACATGAACAGTAGAAGAAATATGATGACACCATAGGTTTAAACTCTTCTTATCTTTAATATTGAGGATAGGACTTTGCACAAGGGTTTAAATGACACTGGGGTTTCCCCTGACTACGCGCCAGCTTTTCTCCGGGACCTATGGCTGGAGCTCAAAATATTGAAGCATCTTCGGCCTTGCAGTTAGGCTTTGGAAACCACCTGAATGAGAATTCTTATTTTGTTGCAAACAACAACTACACCACAATCCCCCCTATAAGTTTTTTCCAAGACATAACACATTCCAAACTCACTTTACCCTAAATCGATATTTCACTAAAACAAGGGATTAGAAGATGTACACACATCACACCTTGTTTGTTCGGGTGAGAAACAATAGAATTAAAGAACACTTATACTCACCTTCCTCTAAAATGGAATATTTTTTTATGTTTTTTTCAAGGGAGACATTCTCCCAACATAATAGAGACTCTCAGATGATTGCCCAACTTTAACCTTTATAGTCAATCGAGCACATGACATCACGAAGAATCACCGAACATGACCATTGCGACTGATACAAACAATGAATAGAGAGGGAACTTGTACAACATCCCAAAATAACACACAATTCTAGAAAGTGTCCATAATATCCTCTCATGACCAGATTTCCCACACCAGTAGTTTAACATGAACTCCTTCTTCGAAGAGACTATGAAGGACCGAGAGTTACTCTTAGACACTATCCAAATACACATCCATGCTAACAACCCCATAACACTTCCACCTTCGAAAAATTAGGAAACTTAAGAGGCTAAGGTCACTTTCAACCATCCATAATCAATCTCCCACTACAAGAGGATACACAAAACCAATAAAGGAAAGGGTGTATACTCAATCTAAAAAGCTCAAGAAATAGATTCCTTATATTGATCAACTAGAGGATTTTCCAATGGAGAAACAATCTGGGTTGAGCTTCAGTTATGAATTAACCTTTAATGGGGGCGTACCTTATCCAATGAGAGAACCCAAGGACCCAACCAATCTGGTCCATTGGTCTAAACAAGCCATAAACCATCTCCAAACACATGAAGGGAACTATCGTAAAGGCATCCCAAAACATTTTTAAAAAGAGACCACTAACCGTACCTACAACACAGCTTACCGACAAAACACAAACCCAAAATACATTTCAAACAGAAGGGGTTCTTAGAATCAAAACATCCCACAACATAAACATTTTCAAAAACCCATAATACAAACCATACAAAAATATTCATCAAGACATCGTGTTTTTCTTTAAAAGTAATTCTTTGAGAACAAACAGTTTAGCAGTAAGTGTATCCACCAATGGTACCCCATGGGCCTCACACATGCATGTTTTTCTGCCACATTGGGCACCCTCCTCATATCTGTCCCGGAACTCATCCAGTCATGCCATAAACCATCCATAATCCCATATAACCCCATGCATGTTGTTACTCATGGAAATACCAAAGGTTAAAACAAATATTGTTTCCACTTTTCAAAACCAAAACGGCCAACCAACACATCCTTTTTCTCAAAACTGCTAACCAAGGGATCCAAATCCCAACTCACATCTTACAAAAATTTTCAGAAAGTCGCAACCATTTATAAAATAACTCACTTTCAAGATATTCACATCAATTTCAAAACATCTCATCCCATTAAATCACACTCTGATTGTTTAGAAAACTCTATTGGAAACAGTTTTCAAAACCAACTTCAATATAGTTTATACTTTCAAAGAGGTGTAAGCGCACCATTTTACATTTCAAAACAATTCTAAAAATTATGATCCACCATTTCATAAACCAAACCATTCCATATTTATTTGAAAATCATTTCAGAAAAACATTACACTTCTTAATACCAAAGTGCTAAGATTTCAAAACCTAAGCACAAAACAGTGCAAGAGGAAACTAGTTTCTGTGGGTGACTTGGAAATATGGTTGGCAGCCATATTCCAATCACTTCACTGTCACAGAGAGTGTTCTAGGGAATATCCTTGGCTCCACATGGCTTTCCAGGCCCTGCAAGCTCACTAGGACCATTAACCCAACTCTCTTTTCATTTCCCTTAATCATCATCGAACCACGAAAACCGAAGGACTTAGATAAATCCCGACTTCTCTTGGAAACGTGAATCCCATTATGAGGTGTGGTGATCAGGAACACTACCCATAACTAGAATTCCATGTCCCAACAATCCTAACTCCAGACTATCCTGACTCTTCCCCAAATCAAATGACCCAAAGAGTTAACCTAAACCTCCCTTGATACCATTTTGTCACGAACCAAATCTGGTCACCACCGAAACCAGTGCCAAACCTGGCCCATGACAAGACCCGAAGGGCGTTCCCGATCCCCACGGGCTGGAACAAGTGCCCGGGTATCATAAAATGAGAATTGGGAATGATTTACCCATGTTTATAAACTTTAAACAGCAAAACAATCCAATAAAATGAATCTGGATTTTTCAAACCAAACAATCTTTTACAAAAATTCAGAACTGAATTACATAGATTAAAACAACTAAAAAAGACTATACCAAAGGTACAAAACCAAAATTAAATATCCCAAGAACCCTCATGGCATGGGGCATCGCCCTCAATCCATCTCCGCAAGACTTCACCACCAAGGACCTGCTAGAAACCCGAACCACTGGAATAAAAAAAATTGTACCCAACCTGCGACAACAAAAATAACCAAGTCTACTTACACCCAAAGGTGTAAGTAGGGTGTGAGCCATTTCCCATTAGGATACCAGCACTAAGATATTCCATGTGATAAACATTTAATGACGAAAAGCATGCATGTTTCCAAAAACATGAAAAGCTAGTTACAATTTCTAAAAGATGCAACTTTGAATAAAAACAGTTTTCAAGTGGGCTATCATTAAGAATAAACAATTTTAAAAATAATGTCAACACTAGTGAATTTTCCAGCCAACTATACCGTATGCCGACGGTAAGTACAAAGTAAATAATGAGCACAAGAAATAGGAAGCAACCCCTAGGCACTAGCTAGCTGTGGGTCCCAGGTACCTCGTATCTCGGTGAGAGTAACCATCACAAATATCCATTCTCGTGCATGAGCCACTAGTATGGAACATACCCATAACCTAGTGGTCCCCAATCATCATTATCATAGTTTAGTTAGAGTTGTATGCGTCAATCTTGCTAAGTGAAACTGAGGCCAAACCCCACGGATTCACTAGCATACTAGTACACGTCCACCCACCTAGATACCCAGGTTTTCCACTTGTGCTCAAACAAGTTCAACAAGTCAAGAAATATACATTGAACATGAAAATATCATTTCCACATCACAAATTCACCAAACAGCCGATATGTATACCACAGAAGTCGCAAAAATCCATTTTTCATTCAAAATGATTTTGAAATCCGAATCACACCAAAATAGCCCACAACACATTTCACATTTCATCAACACTTCCACAAAACCATTAAAAAATTTTATAAAACAATTATAATATATTTAAACTCATATAACAGCCCACACACATGGAATATAACACTCCTTTCCTAATCAAAAAATCAATTTTTCACATAACACTCACACAAAACACTCCACATCACTTTCACAGCACTTTCTCTCCTCGATATCTCGTTCAAACAATTTAATAAAATATTTCCAAGATGATACATATCACATAACAACATTTTCACAAATGAAATGGACCTTTTAAAAATATAATCCTACCAAAAAATTTTGCTGATATATTTTCACCTATTACACAACCCAATAAACCATTCAAAACTTTCATAAAACAATTATAAAGAGTATACCTAAACATTGAACATAAAATCCATTTCAAAAACCTCTTTTTAAGCCAAAATCACACCAAGACCCTACCAAAAAATAATTGGCATCCCCATCAACATGTAATAATCCACTTTAAAATGTTATATAATCACCTTGAATAATATCACAAAAGATACTCATGAGAACACACAAATTCATAAAACACTTTCATGGAGTATAACAAGGTTATACAAATAAAACCATTCAAATACACCCCCTTTTTAGGCCCACATGGAACTATATCATTACCCAACCATAATTGGAAGCCCCTTTCAACAACTAATAAATCACTTCCACATTTTACAAAACTACCACAAGAGATAACACATGAAATACATTTGAAAAATACACACTTCAAGAAAAAATGAAACTTTAAAAACAAATGCTTTTCTATTGCTACCAAAAATGGTTTTCTCATAATGAACAGAACATAAGGAACGTGTAAACTTATTTAATCAAGCAAACTAACTCATCATTAAATGGTTATCCACGGAATCACCTACCGAATGTGTCGAAACCCTCAAATATTGGGGCGAAACATCAATCGCACGACCTCCGCACCTCAAGGAAGTTAAAAGAAACCTAAAATCTCAATATTTTACCCAAAATAAAGTATATTAGAACCTAGGCACTAACCATAACTTCTAGAATTTTTATAATTCAATAATTAGGGATGAAACCCTAAGCAATTTGAAAGAGGAAAGAAATAGACTCACCTACTTGAAGTATCCTGAATTAATCACTCCAAAAACAATAGTTTCTGAAATTGAAAACAGCCAAAATTCAGGGATAGTTCGACCAAGATTTAGGAGGTAATTTAGGAACTAGAATGGAGGGAAAAGAGTAAGAATTGAGAGAGTAAAGAAGGGATGAAGTTACCTCTTCAATTCTGGCCGATTTGAGACACCCTATGAAGTTCATCCCTAATTCGAGATTTCAAAAAGCTCCAAGAAGGGGGTAAAGGAAATGGGAGCGCTCCTGGGTTTCTCAGGGTCGTGGGGGAGGTGGAATCACCGATAAAACAAAAATAATGGAGGAGATATAAAAAATTTAATAATTATTTTTAATGCAGGAAATGGGCCTTCGGACAGGCCCAATATCTTAAATAAAAACCCATATCCACCATTATTATGGATTTATAAAGTCTCAAAATTTATATTTTGGTGTTAATAGGTCAGAGGAGACCATTTAGGAATTGGAATGAGTGAAAAGTATTAAAAAATGAAAAAGTTATAAAGGAAAACAAATTTATTTTTAAATCAGGAATTGGGCTCCCGGTTTGGCCCAATTCATGAAAACTCATCTATTTCTCCGTAAAACCTTGGGAAACCATCCAAAACAAAGAATGAAAGGAAAATAAATGAAACTTACCTTCAAAATAATTCATGTATGTGACAAATTACCAACTAAATCGATAAATGTTATTCCATACGAGTTATGGAGTTGACGCAAATTCATGTTATCAAATTTTCATGTGTGGGGTTGTGAAGCATTTGTTAAGGCCTCTTCAGGTAACAAAATCACGCCCCAAGGCACAAAGTGTATCTTTATAGGATATCCCAAGGAATAAAGTGGATATTACCTATAAAATCCCTCAGACAAAAAGGTTACAGTGGCAAGACGCACCATATTTCTTGAGAGGGAGCACATCTCTAAAAGAGATAGTGGGAGCGAGATAGACTTCGATGAAGTCGAGGCTCAAGATACACATGAGATGGTACAAGAACAGATACCACAAAGCCCCGTGGAAGAACAATCTATTCCAGAGACACAAGAACTGCATAGCAGCACGAGAGAGGTGAGAGAACCAAAACGATATGGTTTTCTTGTCACCGAGGATGGTGACTCATTATTGGTTGACAATGATGACCCTCTTACCTAAAAGGAAGCAGTTGAAGGCATAGATGTTGCCAAGTTGCAAGAAGCCATGTATTCTAAAATGGATTCCATGTACCAAAACCAAGTATGGATTTTGGTAGATCCTCCAGTTGATGTAAAACCTATTGGTAATAAATGGGTATTCAAGAAGAAACTGGACACGGAGGGGAAAGTCAGCACCTACAAGGCATGACTGGTTGCAAAAGGTTTTAGACAGCGTCAAGGAATTGACTATGATGAAACATTTTCATAGTCTGTGATGATGAAATCCATCAGAATCCTATTGGCCATTGCTTCTTACCATGACTATGAAATTTGGAAAATGGATGTCAAAACATCTTCCCTTAATGGGAACCTCCAGGAAGATGTCTACATGACACAATCTGAAAGGATTGTGACTCAAAAGGATGCCAACAAGGTATGAATGTTGTAGAAATCCATTTATGGATTAAAGAAAGCATCAAGATCATGGAACATTCGTTTTGATGAAGTTATAATGGAATTTGGATTTGTTAAGAACGAATGTGAGCCTTGTGTCTACAAGAGGTTTAGTGGGAGTGCAGTCATTTTCCTAATAGTATATGTTGATGACATATTACTAATTGGAAACGAAGTACCTGTCTTACAGTCAGATAAGGCATGGTTGCATAAATTCTTCTCTATAAATGACTTGGGCGAGGCGGCATATATTCTTTGGATCAAGATTCATCATGATAGATCCAAGAGAATGCTGGGCCTGAGTCAATGTACATACATTGAAAAGATACTGAAGAGATTCAGTATGGAACAGTCCAAGAGGGGATTGTTTCCATTGTCACATGGCATTCATCTTTCCAAGAAAATGTTTCCTCAGACACATGAGGAAATAAATAGAATGTCAAAGAGCCCTTACGCATCCGCAATTGGTTCAGTCATGTATGATATGCTATGTATGAGGCTAGATGTTTCTTACTCATTAAGTGTGCTAGGCATATATCACGCTGATGTAGGAGACCACCATTGGATGGAAGTCAAGACTATCCTTAATTATCTGAGGCGTACTAAGGATATGTTCCTGCTTTATGGAGGAGATGAGGAACTAGTCATCAGAGGACATATATATGCTAGTTTCTAGACTAATCAAGATGACATGAAGTCGCAGACTAGATACATCTTCAGTTTGAATGGAGGTGCAGTGAGCTGGAAGAGCTCAAAGAAAAGTGTGGTGGTAGATTCTACAGCAGAGTCCGAGTATATCGCAGCTTTTGAGGTAGCTAAAGAAGTAGTATGGATGTGAAGCTTTGTCCAAGAGCTATATGTATTACCGAGCAGTAAAGATCCTATCACACTCTATTGTGATAATATTACAGTGGTGGAACTTTCAAAAGATCCAAGGTCACATAAGTGGACAAAGCATATAATTCGGAAGTATCATCTCTTGAGGTGTTTTTCTCAGAGAGGTGAAGTTACAGTGACCAGTATTTCCATGGAAGACAACGTGGCAGACCCATTGACTAAAGCCTTGACTCAGCAGAAACATGATCATCATGTGAGGTCTAGCAGACTAAAAGTCGTAGGCAGTTGGCTCTAGTCCAAGTGGTAGTTTGTAAGGGTTGGTATCCTCAGAACCAACTGTTTTGTACTTTGATTACATGAATGTTCACTTATTATATATTTTTTATTGTTCTGCATGACTATAATATAATAATGTCCTGGAATATTTGTTGCATTAATAAGGTCATAGCAGATCCCTGCTATGATGAGAACCTTGAAATGCTATAACAATATTCTTAAATAATGTTCTTCAGTTGGATGAAATACTATGATAGGACACATAGTATATAAACCATCATGTTAGAGTACTCGTAGGAAGACGAGACTCTCTCATGGAGTTCGCACTTGGTAATCTCCAAGATGCAAGATTATGAGAACAGACCCGCCAATAGCGATTCTGCATGTCTTGGTGTCATCAGAAATTGCTATCTACGAGCGTGTGTAATGGTCCTTAGACTGGAAGATTATCATTAACTCATGTCATGACTCGCACACTTATATTTACTGACGATAACCGTCACGCATACAATTGGTGGGAAGTAGGGTACGTTGGGTGTGTCACGGGGGACATGTTGTTAACAGATAAGTCAAGGAAGGATTTGTCCCTTCCATTTATGGAAGTTGATATCTCAGCACTTTGATTGAAATAGAACTATCGCATTAAATTCCATGTCTACGGTGTGAACGATGAGTTTATTTCAGGTAGTCAAAGAATGAAGGATCAAGCTTATAGGTTTATGACACTTCTATGAAACCTGCTTGATGAGATATCGAGACAAAGGGATTAAATTACACAGTAAGCATTCGTATGAGGTGATACATCAATGCAGCATCAACTTCTTTCTCTTGGGTTCATTGACCCGTTCCTAGACAGTAATCTTTGACTTTAGGAAAGCCCGCCTAATGACAATGAGAAAGAGGCCTAGAGGTTCACACACTAAGTGTATCCAATTATCTCAAGTTGAATAAAGATTAGTCCCATATGTGGTTTAATAATTATTCAAGGAAGCCTAAGTTGTTTTAAATGATGGAGAAAAAATAAAATGAAACAAGTACATGCCGTGTATTATTAAATGTACACGCCATGTAGTTTTATTTTGGAAAGAAAATGAATAAATGAAAACAAGATATACAGGCCGTGTAGTTTTCAATGAAAAACAAGTACACACCGTGAATTTATTATTACACGGTGTGTAGTTTTTCAAGTCGAGATTTTGAGGATATAATATTGTTTTAAATGATATTTATTATAATCAGCGTGGGCACAGGTCAAGGAATTATTTATTCGACACAGGGGCTTTAAATAAGAGTCAATGAAATAAATAAAACCCGTAACACGTTTATTTATTGTCATAACTCTATAACCCCACACACTAGATTATAAATATCCTCACAACCCCAACTCTTTTCCAACACACAAGAGAATCGTTGTGAACAACATCTCTATAGAATTCATTCAAGGATGAAAGAACCTCTTTCTCCAAGAACGCTCTCAAGACTGAGTGAGATCCTCTTCCATCGGATCAAGACGATCTAAGGCGGACAATGCAAGAAAAGGCTTCTCCACGCTAGCACCTGAAGAATCCTTTGGCGATGTCCAGAGATAAGAGGTACATGTGTGGATCACCGCTAGAGGGAGTCTACACTTGGCTTCTGTGATGCAATGACAGATCACATCGACAACGTGATCAAGAACATCAATGAAGAAAGAACACCCAAAAGGTATTTCTTTATAATTAATTAAATTAATTATAATCAACCTGTAACGATCCATGTTTGTGGTTCAGGGAAAAACCATCTTCTTTGTATTTTTCTGTGATTTGATCCGTGGAGACTGGTGTTTATTATCGTATTGATCCCGTATTGATCATTGCTAATGACAAAAATCCATGTGGGCACATCCACCCACGCGCTTCCGCAGCGCCCGGAACCATCATCTCTATGAATACTAAGCTTTTGTTTTCTATTACCACCTTCAATGTTAGTCATAAAACAATTATATTATTAAAATAAGATTTAAATTAGTAAATTATAAATTTTTTCATATTTTATAAATAATATATATAGAAAACATTTAATAAAATAAAAGAAATTTGTTATGGTTGGAAAACCCTCCAAAACAAACTAAATGTTTATCATTATCATTTTATCAAAAGAGTCATCCTATTGCTAGAAAATAATAATACATTGCACCATTTAAACATATGTAATGTTATTAATAAAATTTAATTTTACTTTTTGACTAATATTCACATTAAAAAAATAACCATATTTATATTCAAGTGAACTGCCCATGAAAACATAAAACAAGCACTCTCAAAATAATGAAATAGAACCATATGACTCATAAAAGTTGCCATAAATAAAAATAATAAAATAATAATTACAAAATAAATGTGGTTGTGATTAAAAATTAACACACTTATTAATATAATGTGATGATCATAAAAATTATCTGAAAGTGTAGAACATATTCTGACATAAGGTGAGGTATCTCGCCAAACCCCTATATTTCATTCAGGCAACTCTTTATCTCTATTTTCCACAAGTAATATATTCATTATTCAAATTTAATTCTAATATATTCTGTATATATTCTCATAATATAAATATCTATCTCAATTCATCTTTCATTTATTTGGAAACAATTATTTTAAATGTTTTACTTCTTAATTCCTCTTGATAAGAAAAACCAATTAAAGGGAACATCTCTATTTCTCATCCATTTTCATGTGCACTCCCAATAATATTTCAAGATAACAAAGTTTTACAAAATCAATAATTTTTGTTGAAATTTTTTTTATTTCATTACTATTTTTATGTATATAAAAAATACCATTATCCTTTTATGAAAGCATTATTCTGTTACTGAAAACTACACAAATATAGAACATTTATAAACCTAACTAGCCACTTATTTTCATGTTTTAAATTTATTTGGACATCATTAATCATTATTAACTCTTTGTTTTCTATTATTAATGTACTAGAATAATTTAATTACCTTCTTTCATGGATAAATCTAGGATATACCATTTGGTTTTTCTTTTTGACCTAATCAAGAAACCTATTTCTTTCCATGGGTAACAATTTTGATTATCAATTATGTATGATTTAATTATATGGAATAGATATTAATGTACATTTTATGATGGGTTATCACATAGAGTGCTCTTATGTATGGGATTAGGGAGTGAACCTCAACCATTATGGGTGTGTGTTTACCATGTGATACAGTCTTTCCAGTTAGCCTAGGTTCATGCTTATGTAATGTTATATATTTATTCCACTTTCTTATGTTTTATGATCATATTATTCCATGTTATATATGTATTATTTCATATATTAGGTAATGATCCAATCCTTTTCTATTATCATGGAATGATATCAAAATTATGTTATATGCTTCAATACCATGCTTATTCCTTTACACGGATTTTCACTTATAACATTTGTCTAGGTATTACCCTGGTTATCCTATATAGTTGTAGGATCTAAAAGGAAGTAAAGAGATCATAATGAAGAATAATTAAAATATGTTTTATTCTTGATTTATGATTTCTAATTATGTACATATTATTTCAAATAAACTACAATTTATTTCCTTGTTTTTTATTTTATGGATAATTGTTCATAAATTCAAGTAATAATATGTATAAAAGGACCGGGTCACTATAATTAATATCATTGAATCTAGTGAATCTATTTTAACACATAATTCCCATTTCAAAACATGATGATGAAATAATTCACTCAATCCAACACAAAAATACATCAAGGCCGATTAACAAATAATAAATTACCAATAAATAACCATGTAATATCATAGAAGATTTATCATTTGATTTTACCAAGATTTCAATATGATGTGTATAAGTAGATTCAATTTAGCTCAATTTTATAATCCTTCAATGACAGAAGCACTTATGCAAGTATAAATATAGTAGTCGTAAGTATAAAATTAAAGATAACATACCCACTACACTTTGATATTTTTCTATTTGGGTAGACCAAACATGCATAAATATCATTAAGACCTATCGTAAAAATACATTATAGGATTAATGGAGTGTCTATCCAGCATTATATGTTTAAGGGAATAACACATATTATAAACACAATAGAAATATATCTACAAATACAATCATATAAAATACAAAACAAAATAAAATTACTATCACATTTATAAATTACAACATACAGAATACAAATTATAACATGAAGAAACTAATCACATTTAAAAAAAATAATTGAAGATAAAATTTACAATACACTTCCACTAGGATAGAATTCCACAACACCTGACCTAAAATATGAGATCTAGAATAAAATAATAGAAGACATACATAGACCACAAACCACACTATCTCTCTTATACCATGGGTTTGGGGTTGAGATATAAATTAATGGATAAAATAGAAACACATTACCCTATATTAAAATGATCTTTAGATAAATATATAATAGAAAATACATAAACTTTGTATCCCCTCATTGTATATCAAAATATTCTACATCGAGATTATTATAAAGAAATAAATTTATAACTATGAGGGAAATTATTATATTGGTTCTTTTTCAATTGACGGTGTGGAAAAATAATAACCTCTCTGGGATTTAACTTGTGCATTTCAATCAATTAAATGAGTTTGTTTCCTTTAAATCATTTTATAGTTTTATATATTAATATTTAATTATGATGTTTCTAGTTATATGATTTATGGGGATGAAAAATTAAAGGTTATTGGTTCAAAAATGTTACCCAAGGGACTCCTAACACATCAACATCATAACTAAAAAATAGTTATATAGGGGGAATATGTATTATACTAATAATAATCCATTTTGGTCAAGGATTTTTTTTTAAACATATCCTAAAAAATTCCTCATAACATTTCTAGTTCCAAAAAATAATCAATCCACACGGTGCATTAATGTAAAGCAACCTTACAAAAAATCATAAGAAAAACAAAATTATAATTCTTCCTATAAGAACAAATCAAACCTATGGTTATTACCAAATCATTCAGACAATACCCTATCTCAAAACACATATTCAAACCTTCATACTTTTCCATACATTGAAACTAAAAATATCGAGGTTTTATCCTTTAAATTATATTTTAATTGATATTTTTATTAATATTTTAGAACATAATGTTAGATTTATTTTTCATAAACCTAAATGGGATGTAGTTATTGAGATATATATGATAAAAAAATATACTGGGGACTCCTAAACCCAATGCATGGATTATATATTATCAATTTATTTTATTCAATTTAACATTATTTTATTCATATCAATTCCCAAAGAATAACAAGAAACCGTGTTACATGATCCCTACCAGGGATACGAATAGAAATCATAGAATTACATTTAGTAGTACATTCAGAAAACATATCATTCCATTCATCAGGTTATATAGGGTCCTAAATAAACATTTATGATCCCATATCCCTTGTATAGGTCACATAAATTTTTTGGATGATAATGTTTACCTCTAACACCTCATTCCCCACCAGTTCCTAACATTGAAATCCATCGTATCTCTCAACCAGGATCTTTAAAACCACTTTTTCATAGCCTTCCCGCACTAATGCCTCTCCATGGCTAATATTGAACTCCTGAAACCCACCTCCAATATGAAATAACTTTTGAACATGTTCTACAGATATAGAAGACACGTTAGGATGATTTTATATCATTAAAAATTTAAGAAATAAGGGATAGGATTTCAATCCTTTTACAAAATATATATCATGAATAATGAGTTCATACATAAAATCATAAAACAAGAATTTCATAAGATTGTAAAAGAAAATTAAAAATAAAATAGGGAACAATTAATAAGGCATTTACCAAAAACTCTAATAGCTCATATACTACCTATCATGATATTACCACTCTTCTTAGTCAAAAAATATCTCTAGTAGACCTGATATATATATATATATATATATATATATATATATATTAGTGCGTAAACAATTATACTCAAGTAGATCCTCACTGAAATCTATTGTCAAAAATGCGATAGAAGAATACTATATACTAAGTGAACGAAATGAAAATATTAATTTTCACCTCATCAAGAATGTTATATACCCATTCCCATAAATGATCTCTCATATATTATCACATAAAAAATGAAACGTCAAATCACAAGTGTACTTATATATTAGTGTACCTCACTACAACATTACCACAAAACTAGTCACAATTAACCCAAATGGATCATTTCCTTCTATTTTCATGTCTTTTAAGACATTATCTAAAGTGTACAGGCCATTGAACTATCTAATATATCCTATACAAGGCCCAAAATCTCATTCTAAATTCCGAACATATATACTTATCATCATCACATCATGCACATCATACAACTCATCGCATCAATTTCATTATCACATAAAAAATATGGTAGCAAACCATGAAACCACCATTGCTTGTGTACTATGTAAATGAACTCAATTAATTTAATCTTATACATGAGTAATCCTTTGGCACCCCAAAATTTCAAATTAAGTTACCTCTTTAATTTATTAAATAGATTATATTTCACGCAACACCGACTTCACTTGTTATTTACGTAAGATCAAGTTTCCTTGAAACAACACATTAGTATTGTAATTATTTAAATCATATATTTTATTTGTCAAATAAATATTGTAATATGAATAGTAACTTGTAAATTTTAAATTTTATTTATAATGTTTTCACATAAATAAAACATATTTATAATTAAATATATATGTTTTGTTAAAATAGTAATATATTTAGAAACACTATTTTCTTAAAAGAACAACTTTTATGTGCTTTTATGAAAAATAATAATATTAATTTTAGACACAAATAAAAATTTAATTTCGTAAAATAGACATAATTTTGGAAAACAGAATATCAAAATTATATTAGGTTGAATTTTTGTTATTTTTCAGAAAACATTCAATTTTTGATCATTAGTAAAAAACAGCACAGTACATAGAAACTGAGTTTTTCATTAAAGTAATTATTTTTAATAAAAAATTTATCTTAAAGTCAAAATAGACACATATTAAATATATTATTCCATTTTAGGTCATTTCAGTCATTTTATGATAAGATTTGATGCATAAAATATTATTGAACTTTTTAACGTCTTATACCCACCTTCTAGACACATTTGCAACATTACATAAAACACAATTCATCTGATTCTATAAATTGCATTTAAAAAATCATAGAGACATATTTGAAATAATTAAGTTAAATTTGTTTCAATAGGATGAAAATAATGTTTGGTGAATAGTAACTTTTTACTTTTATTAACCATAGTTAAAAGTAAATAGGTTAATTAAATATAAAAAATTATTATAGTAATATAAAATTACCCCAAGACATGTACTGTATCCATTGGATACGTTTTTTCTGGCAAAAATAAACTTTATGAAAGAAATATGATCCTTTTTTATTCACTTAGGAGAGATTAAGACATTTAATATATTTTATTTCAAAAAGTAGTTAAAAGTGTTAAATTCAAATTTTATTAACTAAACCATTATTAATATAGAGTTGTACATAAGATAAATTCAAATATAAAACTTAATTATAAAGATAAATACATTTACTATATCATTTTATTTAATTTATAATATTCAGAAATTTAATAATTAAATTTATTTACAACACAATGATGGTCTTGTAATTACCTTATTAATGAAGGTTTAAAATAATTGATTTAATAAATATCAAAATAAATGAAAATTGAGACTTTTGATTCCAGACACAAATTATATAGGTGAATATGACATGTTAAGGATTATTCAATTTATTTTTTAGATATAATTAACCTGTTATGACTTTAACAAAAAAAATACTAAATAGTGTAAAAGATTAAATAAAAGTGTATTTAAAACAAACACTCTTTTATTAAATGATATAATATTTATAAAATTCTAATAATTAGAGTAAAGACTTATATAATGATGGATATTTAATTAATGTACCACTAGACATTCTGCCAGAATTTTATTGTATGTTTAATAACCATGTAATATATAAATACATGAATACATGGGAAAAGTTAACTGTTTAACTAAGAGTTCAATCTAAAAGATAAGGTTAATATGGTGACCTAAACTTGTCTAAAACCTATTAATTTGGGGGATTTAGACCCATATACACCTTATCCTAGAAATAAATCTATTTGGAGCTATTAGAAATCGAAAATAAATATAAAATAAATTAATATTTTAAGATTTTCCTAAACTGCCTGACACCTCTCTTATAAAAGGGCAGTTCCTCTTCTCTTAAATTCACAGCTTCAAAGCCAATTGAATCGGCCAAACCCTAATAAAATTTTCTCCTGACTAAACTTGCTTCAACTTAGAGACCTTAATTTTATCATAAATCAAACCCTAGGATCCATGTTGTTCAAAAAAAAGGAATCACCCGAAGAAGAGGTAATTATTTGATCACCTCTTTCAATGTTCTTTTCCTCTTCTACTTCCTATTTCATTGTTATTTCCATACTAAAATAATAAATATAGTAAATTATACATAATGAGATGTTATTATAAATATTTTACACCCATATTCATCGTTTTATCCATCCTAATAATGTCAAAGTCACCATACGTGCATACGTAGGGCTTACCCTCTCCATGTTATGGTGCAATTTGTTATTCAACACATCATTGTTTTGATGGGTATAATAATGAGTATAATTGATATAAATAATTAATATAGCATATTTATTATTATTTAAATATAATATATCATCCAATTAAACACCATTTCAGCATCAATAGAATTATATTGTCGCTCATTCGTACATACATATTAACATCTCCACGACGCGATGAGATTCATCGTCAACAATCACCATTCAAGAATTTATATAAAAATATATATTAATTAATTATGAGGTATATGAAATAATATTTATACTATAATAATATATATTTAATTATATAAATATATTTCATTTACATACTTTCATTCAATTCGTTTAGAAAACGAAATCATTGTCTAATCATACGTACAAACTACCATCTCAATGAACAGTGTTTCGATTTCATATATCTATCTGTTATACATAATTATACTATGAATATATATGATATATAAATAATGTTTCGTTTTCTTTATGTATGTAAATCATGATCTATGTGATAAGATCGGGAATAACATGTTAAAACATGTATGATAAGGAAAGCGATTATTACCCAAAATGTTACATTAACATGGAAATTATTATTAAATGGGTAGTATAAAGTAATAAATGAATCATATATGATATTATAAATATTAATATGGTTCATTTATAATTTAATAACTTTCTATTGTCATTATACCATAGGTTAAATGTTCCTTTGACTAAATAAAAGTACAAGGTAAGGGTTAATTCCAAAATAACATTATTATCTGAGATTGTTTATGTGTAAGTATTTACGGGGACATATTTATCATCGATGTAAATGTTTAATAAAAAAAATTAAAAGGTAATATTTTATGTTTTTTATGGAAGGTAACCTTTAACTAGATCATCATTTTAAATGTTTTAAGGATTTATTTTTCAAAATCTGTTTAATTAATATCCATTTTTTTCAAAATGATTTTATGTATTCATTTATATGGACCTGATTGTTTTAAAATATTAATTACATTCAAAAGATTATAAGTGGTATGGGAAATTTTGATTCAAAAATCTCTACTAAGTGTATTCCTTTATAATTCGTGTCACTTTTAAATGATTTTAGGATAAAGGGATATTTATCTCAAAAGATTTTACTGATCTTTTTCAACTAAGTCTACATCCTTTACCGGATAACATTATTGATTGGGCTTTATATATTATAATAAAATATTTTATATTGTATTGAATGAGTTATGAAATGTTTCTGAATGTGGATGTTATATTTTTATACCATTCATGGTTTATGGTTGGAGAATTGAAATTTCGTATTCTAGTTTTTATTAGAATGATTATGTTAGGTTTCACGCTTTTCCGTTGAGGAATTAAATGGACTTAATAAGTGAAGGGCAGGGCCCTCTATATCCACTCGATGAATCGGTAGGTATTATGAGACAAACTAGTGTCTTAGCACAAGGCCTTGAGAAAATTTATATTTAGGGTCTTGGCATGAGGCCTTGACATTGTGGTTAAGATGTCTGTCATTATGCATTCCATCATTATGATATTAGTTATTAATGTTACATGTGATTGTTCAACTAGTACAATATCCATGTAAATAATTAAATGACAGTATTTGATTTATCATTTCCATATTATGCTGAATTTTATGTTTAAAGGGCGTGTGTTTTAATTTTATACCTTTCTATAAAGATTTATGATTATTTATGACAGCTTCTGAAATATTGTTTATCTTTACTGAGCATCGGAGCTCACCCCTTTCTTATCTTTTATTTTCCTAGGATTCCAAGAAGTTTATTATTAATTATATGATGTTTTAATCTAGAAAAATAATCAAATTATCAAAGAATTATCTATGTTGTATTTTATGTTAGAAATTGTAATGTAAAGTTCATGTATGTAATCTATTTTCCAAGACTGTTAAATTGATCACTCCTTGGGGACATGATTCCTTATATTTATAACAATGTGCTAAAATAATGCACCAATTATGGGTAACTAGGGTCAGGGAATTATAGTTGGTATCAGAGGAAGTTTAGTAATAACCTAAAAACTATATTTAGATAAACTCTAATTAGGAAACATTAACCTAAGATAGACATTGAGGATTAGTATAGAATACCATCCAAAAAATTTTCTAATGTTGATATTATGTGGGTTTACTATGTAATCCATATATGTGTAGATACTACAAGTGGACGTGGTTCAGGCACCAATATACCTAAAAGTGAAAACTCAGACAATGAGTTTCAGGCAAGACCCGGGGTATCCTGGTACCTGATAATGAGCCTTACCGCGCACCTAGTTTGAACTCTAGGGGGATATGCTTAGGATAATTCACATATTATTTACAAACCATTATGTAGGATTTGAGTGTAAATATGTCAGCAAAGAAACCATTTTTATGATTATGAGACTAGATTTTGCGAAAATATTCAATTAATGTTGATAATTTTTATAGTTTTTGGATTATACATTATAATATGATCTATCCTAGTGTATGTCGTCATTTAGAAATAGAGCCCAATAGAGTGAATGAAAACTCCATCATTATGGATGATATAAAGAGTAAAAAGGATCCTATCTTTCATGGTCTTAAGTTAACATTTATAATGGAAATATCCTCCCATGTATTCTCATCATTTTAGGAAATAATATCATGTGTTAATAAGATATGTAAAGAATTTTCTAAGTCATTTGGCTTTGAAGGGAAGCTAGAGAAGAAGAGGATGGTATAGAGAATGATGGATAAATATAATAACGGAAATATGAATTTTTCCCATATGTGATAACTATTAAAATAATCATCCTAAGAAGTGATTGAATGGACTGGGAGTTTTTTTAAATATGTAGAAAAATGTCATCAAGAAAAATAATGAAAATGAAACAAATTAAATGAAAAAATTTAGTGTTTTAATAGTAGTGAAATTGGGAAATACACAAATAAATTTCCTAAGAATCAAGAAAATATATCTCAAAATAATAAAAGGGATCAAGGTTAAGCATTAATTTTTAACTAATTTCGACATGGAATAATTAATGTATTTTTGTATTTAAATTAATGAATTATGTCATATGAGTGTTGTATCAATGATCTACTGGTTATATGAATTATGTAAATAAATAAAGATTGTATATCAGTACTATTTCATTGTGGATTTGAGATTGTATGGTAGTATGAAAAGCGACTCAATAGAGAGTTAAGTGTTTCAGAAAATATATGGTTGACTGAAAGATAAACCATAAAACAGTCATGATGCTTAGGTAATGATTTTTGAATAAGAGATAAATGAGTTGGATAAAGTATATTAGATATTATTGACAACCTAGGAACAAATTAATGGTTTGTTTATTCCATCGTTGTTGAAGTTTACAACATTTATGGATTTAAAGAATATCTCTAGTATTCTATGGTTTAAAAAAAGAATAAGGAATAATGAACATAATCAATATGGTTTTCTGATAATTCATTATATTATCGTGTCTTAAGATAATACACAATGAAGGTATTCACATATATGTTATGTTACCTTCCTTATGAATTTTGGACTGTGAATTCTGACCAAAGTATTTTGGACCAGTTCAATGGTAGGAATGGATTAAGTTGGAAATTGGATACTATTGTTTATTGTTAATAAATTTCTAAAGATTATTTCTGGGTTTTTATAAAATGGACAACCCAGAGGTGGGGTGATAACCCATCACATCCAGCATGACCGTGAGACTTGAACCTCCAACCAAAGGGTGACAAGGGTGCATCACCTGCCACTAGCATAAGTGATGTCCTAGTTTTTATAATATAGTTTTTTATATGATATGAAATATGAATTAAACATTCATTTTTTTAAAACCATATATGATTAGGTTGAATATAATTTTTTTGAGTTATATTATCTTTTAGAGTGAAAGATGAGTTTGTGGTAGAAATTATTTAAAGGACGGAACTCAACATGTCAAGTATTTTTTTTCTTATTCTATGAAGAAATTTTTTCTTAATCATTAGGGAAAGGATCATAAAACTAAAAATGTGTTATGCTAATACATTATGTTTTTTTAACCAATGATATTTTAAAACATCATAGATTTGAGGCTTTGGGGCCCTCAATTTTCCATTTATTGTTCGCTTGTTTTTTATTGATGACCTCAATCACTTCCTACAAATATTTGGGCTTTCCTCCGATTATAAGTCTCTAATTTCCACTAATGTTATCCTATTCTAAATCCTAATTTAGTGTGGAATTTTTCATTTCTCATTTCCTCCAATTAGGACAAAATTTAATAACCTTATTTTCGATGTGGGTTTTCCACAAATGTGTTTTCTATTTTCAACCTTTTATTTTCAAAGAACAATTTAAAATTGCGAGAATGCAATTTGTAGGAGAGAATAATGTAACACCCCAATATATCATATTAATATATCTATTTAAAGTAATTTAATTTCTTATATTTAATGCAACACCGATTAGTCTTGTTGTATACACCTGATTGAGTTTCTCTCAAACAACACATTAGTATTATAATTATTTAAATGATATATTTATTTATCTACTAAAAATTTTAATATATATAGTAACATGTAAATTTTAAATGTTATTTATAATTTTTTCACTTAAATAAAACTTATTTATAATTAATTATATATGTTTTGTTAAAATAGTTATATATTTAGAGACATTATTTCTTTAATAGAACTACATTTATGTCCTTTTATGAACAATAATAAATTCAATTTGAAACACTCTTAAAAATTAAATTTCGTAAAATCAGAATCATTTTTTATTTTATAATATCAAAATTATCTTACGGAAAATTTTTGGTATTTTTCTAAAAATATTATATTTTTTATGAATAGTAAAAAATATTGCATAATACATAAAAATCGACATTTTCATTTAAATAATTATTTTTAATTACAAAATTATCTTAAAGTAAAAATATATACATGACATATGTATTAGTCCAGTTTAATTCATTTTAGTCATTTTATGATAAGATTATATGTAAAATATTTTATTGAACTTTTTAACATCTTTTACCAATATTCTAGGCACATTTGAAAATTTACATAAAACGTTATTTTACTACTTCTAGGAATGGAATTTCAGAAATCAAAGAGAAATGCTTGACATCAGTAAGTAAAATGCAGATCAATATGATGAAAATAATTTTTGGTGAATAGTAACTTTTGAATTTTATTTGCCACGGTTAAAAGTAAATAGGGTAATTAAAGGTAAAAATAATATTATAGTAATATAAAATTACCCCAAAAATGTTCAAATTCTATTGGATATGTTTTTTAGAAAAAAAAACTTAGGATAAAAATTTTATCCTTTTCTGTTCACTTGGGTCAGATTAGGACATATATTATATTTTATTCAAAGAATAGATAAAAGTGTTAAATTCAGATTTTATTAACTAAACTATTTTTAATATAGAGTTATACATATGATAAATTCGATTAAAATATTTATTAGAAAGAAAAAACGATTTAGGACATCATGGTATTATATTTAAAATTTTTATACATTTAATAATTAAATTTATTTTTGACATAATAATGATACAGTAATTACCTTATTAATGAAAGATTAAAATAATTGATTTTATAAATATCAAAATAAATGTAAATTGAAACTTTTGATGCTATCTGAGAATTTTTAGGTGAATATTACATGTTAGGGTTTATTAGATGTATTGTTTTACATGTAATTCTATTGTGATGACTTAATTATAAACAAATACTAAATAGTGTCAAAATTGACATAAATGAGTTTACAAATCAAACACGATTTTATTAAATGGTATAATATTCCTAAAAATATAATATTCAACCAAAAGATTTATATTATGATTTATATTTAATTAATGAACAGCTTTAGGTTATCTTGACATTTTTAGTTTGTTTATTAACCATGTAATATAAAAATACAAGAATACATGGTAAAAGATAAACTATTTAAGTAAGAGTTAAATATAAAACATAAGGTTAATATGGGGACCTAAGCTTGATTAAAACCTATTGAATGAGATTAATTAGACCTATCCCCACCATATCCTCAAAATAAATCCACTTATAGATCGTAGAAACCAAATATTATTTTATAATAAATTAATATTTCAAGATTTTCCTAAAGTGCCCATCACCTATCTTATAAAACGGAACGTACCCTTCTCTTAAATTCACACCTCCAAAGCCATGTGGATCACCTGAAACCTGGTCAAATATCCTCCCCCTACCTGCTATTAAAACTATAGTCCATAATTTGATCATAAATCCAACCTAAGGTGACTTTTTGTTCAAATCAAAAGGAAGCACCCGAAAAAGAGGTAATTATTTCATCACCTCTTTCAAATTTCTTTTATTCTGCTACTTACCCTTTCATTGTTATTTACATAATAAAATAAAAACTCACGTAAATTTTTAAAACTGATATGTTATTATAAATATGTTACAACCATATTCATTATTCTATTTATCCTATGAATTACGTAGTCACTATACGTGCGTACGTACGGCTTACCGTCTCCATGTCGTGGTGTAGTTTGTTATTCAACACTTCATTATTCAGATGGGTATTATAATGAGTATAATTGATGTTAATAATAACTATAATATTTTAATTATTCTTTATATATAATATAACATCCAATTAAACAACATTTCACCATAAATAGTATGATATTTTTGCTCATGTGTACGTACGACTTACCAACTCCACGATCCATTGAGATTCATCTTTGGCGATTATAGCGACCCATAAAATACAAACATTGTTAATACTTCAAAATTGATCTACACTTATTAAAACATATAACAATACCATTAAAGGACCATATAGTTATAACGTCTTTAGAAACTGGGAAACATAAACAACTGGTTCATAAAAAATCTACATTGTCTCTTATTTATTTCATCATATATAGAGTCCCTTTTTGGAATATCTTACTTAATAACCTTCTTCCTGGCCTGGGGAAAGAAAAAATACAAAAGGGTTAGCTCAAATGTTCAGTAAGGGTAAAGAAAAGAAATATAAATCACATCATATTCATAAGAACATAACATTTTGGAAATTTTAACCTGCAAAAGAGATCATAATTTCATAACATGGGATAAATCATAGTAGTGAAATGTAATCCCAAATATCATAACATAAAACATGAAGATTTGTTGAATACACACATAATCATAGAATATCATTTCTTAGTAGTCAAGACTCATTGCCAAGACTATCTTAGTGGACAATGTCCATTTCTGAAATGAGTTCACTCCTCATTTTAGTCCTGTTTCACTGAACCGGTTTAAACCGCCATTCCATTCATGTCTATCTCATGAGATATAAATCTTTACCCAATGCATTGGAGAGAGATATAGGTCCCACCCATCTCATAATGATACCATTATTATGTGTGCCACAAAATCATAAAGCATACATCATTTCATAACCCATGTAATGAAAATGGGATACTTAAACATCGTGACATCATAAAACAATTCATATAAGACAAAGGAAATCATAAAAATAATTCCATCACAACATAATAAAATCAATGTAATAATAGGGATTGACTCAGATTCCTGTATTATCTTAGATTAAAAATAATTTTGACAAAACACTTGAACTCCATTCTTGAGGAAAATATCTTTTCTACTTCAAAAACATTTTTCCTTTCTTGACATGTCATACAATTTTAAACTAAAATATGTTTATTAAATATAAACTTGAAAACATGAAATGGAATCTTCTTGGAAATAATTTTTTAAAAATCCATTAATGTCTTATATGTTAAAAAAACATTCTTCTCGTACTTATGTTGAAAAAGTCAAAAAGTACCTCGTACGAAAAATGACAAAAGATTCCTTTCATATATTTTACTAAAAACTCACCGAAGGGTAAAATTGGATTTAAACAATTGTATAATGATATAAATATTACATATTGATGAAACATGTATGTGGATGATAAATATTCCCCAGTAAATTCTGAAGTATAAACAATCTCAGATAAAAAATGAGATTTGTGAGATTTTCCCTAACCTTAGGTCCGATTTGCTTCGTAAGTGTCCGAACCTCCTTTATAATGATTTAAATAATGTCATTGACTTATTCCAGAATCATAATTATTTTTATGATATCATATATGGTCATATTCTTAGCTTCTTATTAGTAATATTTCATTATTACTTGTTATTGGGGTATTTATTGCTTTTTGTTCTTATGCGTGTTTTGTCGAATAAATTCTTATTCTTATTTTTAGGTTATAGATAACTCATTTTCAGAATGGTATTAGTGTAATAAATATCATATTCACTCATTCAATTCATTTATATAATTATTATGCAATGAAGATCATGTAGAACGAGTCACATCACATCGTGGAGACAGTATTTCGTACGTAAGCACGAGCGATGATATCGTTCCCATGATCGTGGAATTGTATTGGAGTGTATGTATACTATTTCAGAAACATTACCACTTTACAATAATCATATATAGTTATTATTTACAGCATTATACCCATCCATGTAATGTGGTGGTGGAAAATAGATTACACCACGGCGTGGAGACGGTATTCCGTACGTACGCACGCGCGGTGATTTCATTTTCCATAGGATGGATAGATGGTGAAATAGGGTTGTTTCATACTGATAATAACATTTCAGTATATGAGTGATACAGATGTTATTACATCATAATGAGAAAAACTAAATAAGAAGAAGTGGAAGAAGAAATAAAGTTGAAAGAATCGGTAATAGACATTACCTCTTCTTTGAAGTGCCTCTTTGAGACCTCCTCTTAGTGCATTAAAATTGGTCTTTGAAAAGACCAAGACCTCTAGGATGTTTCTAGGGAAGTGTAGAATAGAATTTGGTAGGGGTTTCCCGAGCGTGAAGGCTCAAATTGGTGTGAGGAAGAGAGGGAGGAGGTGCCCTTTTATAAGGGAGGAGAGGGACACCTTTGGAAAAACTGAAAATATTATTTTATTATAAAGTCATATTCTGTTTTTAATAGCTACAAATTAATTTATTTATAAGCTATGTTGGGGATGGGTCGAAATCCTCTCATCAAATAGAATTTAGACATGTTTATGTCATTATATTAACCTTATCTTTTAGTTTTAACTCTTAGTTAATTAGATTGACATATACCATGTCACTTTGTATTTTTATATTATATAGTTAATAAACATACCATATACATCCAAGAGACCCCCAAGTGGTCCATTAATGATACAAATATCTTAATATAAGTATCTTGGGCGAACCTTAGATTTTTAGGAACATAATAACAATTAATAATAAATTTTTTTTTTTTAAAACTATTTTATGTCAATTTTGAAACTATTTGATAATTGATTTTTGTGAAACACATAACAGAATGATTAGTTAGAATAAAGTTAATTAAATCAACACTAACATGTCATATTAACATATAAAATTATTTTAATTCATAAAAAGTCTCAAATTACATTTATTTGGGTATTTATAACATCAATTATGTCAATATTTTATTAATAAGATAATTACTGCATCATCATTGTGTCATAAATAAATTAAATTATTTTAAGTCTAAAAATTACAAATAAAATACCATTATGAAGGAAATCACTATATCTTTCTAATTAATATTTATAGTCAAATTTATCTTACGTATATCCCTATATTAAGAATGGTTTAGTTATTAAACATTGAGTTTAACTATTTTAACTCTTCTTAAAATAAATTTATAATAAATGTCCTAATCTAATACAAGTGGGCCTAAATGGTCATATTTTATTCCTATGGTTGTTTTTGGTCCAATTACACTTATCCAATAGAAATAGGACATGTGTTAGGGTAATAATAATAACATTCTTACCCTTAATTACCCTATTTACTTTTAACCGTGGTAAAAAAGTAGAAAGCTACTATTCACCAAAAATTATTTTCATCTCATTGAACCACGTTTTAGTCCTTGATATTAACCGTGTCTCTCGGATTTTTGAAATTCCACTCATAGAAGCGGTAATATTAAGTTTTATGTGAATTTGAAAATTCTTCTAGGAGGTGGGTAAAAGAGGGTGAAAAGTTCAATAAATTTTTTATATATCTATAATTATTATAAAATGACTCCAATGAATTGCATTGAACATATATAGGTATTATGTAACACCCCAACCCCAGTTACCCAGATTCGGTGAATTATTTTAATACATTGGAATGATTACAAGAAATCAAGTCCCGACGGACCGATCAGTTTAGCAGTCTTGGAAAAAATAGATCACATACATGAATGTTACATTTGCACTTTAAGACGCACAAAAAAACATAAATAATCTTTATTAATGCCATTATTCCCTTGGCTTAACCCTTCATATCAATAAAATTACACTTCTTGGAATCCTGGGAAAAATAAAACATAGAAAGGGGTGAGCTCAAATGCTCAGTAAGGGTAAGCAATACAGCGAAAACTTTTAAAAATAAGCATAAACATTTAAGGAAATGTATAAAACTAAAATAAAGTACTTTTAAACTTGAAATTAAGCATAATATGGTAGAAATAAAATGAAATAATCCCATTTACTTATTCACATGGATATTATACTAATCGAATAATCACATGCAATATCACTAACCACTTTCATAATGATAGAATTCATGATGCCGAACTTTAGTTTCTGTGTCGAGGCCTCGTGCCAAGACCTAAGGGATAACTGTAACCGAAACCCAACCCGGAGAGACTCTATAACCGGACTCCATCCCGAAGTGCCTCTAATAACCGGACACCAACCCGAAGTACCTCTAATAACCGGACACTAACCCGGAGTGCCTCTAATAACCGGACACCAACCCGGAGTGTCTCTAATAACCGGACACCAACCCAGAGTGCCTCTAATAACCGAACACCAACCCGGAGTGCCTCTAATAACCAAACACCAACCCGGAGTGCCTCTAATAACCAAACACCAACCCGAAGGGCTTACTTTTAGCGGTCCCCAACCCGGAACATACTAGTCCAACACATTCATCTTAAGAAGAGGATGAAATATAACAATAACATTCGTATTAAAACTAACATATAAAATGTCAAAACCTTAATCATAAACCATTAATGTCATAAAAATAACTCATCCATAGTCAAAAATATCACAAAAACTTAAATAAAATATGGATGATTTGTATCATAATAAATCAACTTGAAACAAGTTTAAAATTTATCAAAGGATGTTGACAAAGATGAAATCAATACTATTTGAGAGAAACATCCCTTTTTTTGAAATCATTTAAAAGTCGCATAATTATAGAGAAAACCTTTATTTTGAAAATGTCTTTATAATCTTGTGAAGGAAGCTTCATAGGTGTAATAACGATGGAGAATAACCTCACCCGCCTTATAAGTTAAAAAAACATTCTTACCTCAATTTTGTCAAAAAGGTTAAAAAGGACCTTGTTTGGAAAATGACGGAAAGATTCCTTTATAAACCTCTTATAAAAAGTCAACAAAGGGTATAAATGTATTTAAACCATATTCCTGTAAATAGTAAAAATTATTTGAAATACATTTTTAAGAAACAAGGATGTGGATGATAAAGAGATCCCAGAAGATTATTACGTATATACAACCTTGGATAATGAAGAGATTGCGAAATAAACCCTCACCAATTTGGTAACTTACGAAACATACAACCAATGAAAGAGGTATCATACAATGAATATGTAAATACACATAAATTAAGGTTTATTACAAAAAGAATATAATTATGGTCAGTACATACACCACAAAAAAGGTAATGGTGTCAATATGGCATGAATCTCACGGGAATAATGATTGAGATGAAAACCCCTTACCTTGCAATTTCCTTTAGTCGAGGGTATGTTTAACCTCCTGTACGAAGATCATAGTATGTTATTAAATTAAACCAGAACCATATTAATATTTATGATATCATACATGATTCATTTATGACTTTATATTACCCATTTAATAATAATTTCCATGTTAAGTTAACATTTTGGGTAATAATCACTTTCTTTATCATACGTGTTTTAACTTGTCACTCCTGGTTGTATCACTTAGATCATGATTTAAATACTTCCAGAATATAAAACATGATAAATATATCATATATATTTATAATATAAATATGTATAATAGACATATATATGAAATGGAAAATACCGTTTATGGAGACGGTAGTCCGTACGTACGCATAAACACTGTTTCTGTTTTCATATAGTATTGAACGGATGTAAGTGAATAAGATATATGTAATTACCTAAATACTTATATATATATATATATCCAGTATCATTATTATGTCATATATTACATACTTATTACTAATATATATTTTTATAATCGTCGATGAATGGTGAACATGGAAATGAATCTCATCGCGTCGTGGAGACGGTAATCCGTACGTACGCATGAGTGAAAATATAATTCTTTTGATATTAAAATAATATATAATTTGATGGTATATCATATATATAGAATCATTATCATGTTATATTTATCATTATTATACCCATCCAAATAATAATATATTGAATAACAATTACACCACGACGTGGAGACGGTAAACCGTACGTACACACGTATGGTGACATGTCATTCAAAGGATGGATAGAATATTGAATATGGTTGTACCATATTTATAATAATGTTACAGTATATAGGAGATACTGGATTCATTATTTTACAATGGTAATAACAAATAAAGAAGAAGTGGAAGAAGAAAGGAACTTGAAAAAGGGTGGTGAAATCATTGCCTCTTCTTCGGGTTCTTCCTTTTGATTTGATCAAAAGGGCTCCTTAGGGTGGCTTTATGACTAATGGAAGGCCTCTAGGATGAAGTGAGGGAAGTTGAGAGGGTATTTGGGCAGGGTTTGGCCGAACCGAAAGGCATTGAAGGTGTTAATTAATGAGAAGGGTGAGTTTCCTTTTATAAGAGGGGTGAGGGGTACCTTTGGAAAAGCTAGAAATATTATTTTATAATAAATTCATATTCGGTTTATAATGGCTCCAAAGTGTGTTATTTAAATTTTAAGGTGGTTATCGGTCTAAAACTACTCATAAAATAGAATTTAGACAGGTTTGGGTCATTATATTAACTTTATCTTTTAGTTTTAACACTAAGTTAATTAGTTTGACACTTACCATGTCACTTTGTATTTTTATATTATATAGTTAATAAACATACAATATACATCCAAGAGACCCCCAAGTGGTCCATTAATGATACAAATATAATTGTATAAGTCTCTTGGCCGATCCTTAGATTTTTAAGAATTTAATATCAATTAATAATATAATATTTTTTTTAAAACACTTTTATATCAATTTCGACACTATTTAATAATTGACTTTTGTAAAAATCATAACAGAATGATTACTTAGAAAAAAGTTAATTAAATCAATCCTAATATGTCATATTATCCTAGAAAATTATTTTAATTCATTAAAAGTCTCAAATTATATTTATTTGAGTATTTATAATATAAATTATTTAAATTTTTCACTATTATGGTAATTACTGCATCATCATTGTGTCATAATTAAAATTGATTATTTAATGTCTAAAAATTATAAATAAACTACCATTATGTTGGAAATCGTTTTATCTTTCTAATGAATATTCATAGTAGAAACTCCAACATATATAACCCTATGTAAAAATTGTTTTCCTAAACGATATATGCTTATGTCATTTTTGTATTTATTTTAACTTAATTAATAAAAAGTGTCATTATCACTTACAAGTGGCTCCATGGGGTCCACAAATAAACCCATAGATGCCCATGGTCGGACATGTATCAACCAATAAGGTTAGGACATGTTTTAGGGTAATTTAGTGTCATTATAATATTATTTTGTAACCCTTATTTACCATATTTACCCTTTAACCATGGTAAATAAAATATTTACCGAAGTAATTTTTCAAAATGTCTAAAAATAAAATTTACCTATTTACACAATTTGAACATCCTGATTCCAAATATGGAATCCATTTTTCTAAATTAAAAACACAGAAGTGGAAGAAATTACTTTAAAATTAATTCCCGTTGATAAAACAAAAAACCTGTTTTTAAGGGATAATAACTATCAAAAGATTGACACATGTTTATGTCTGGTTTAATTGAAAAATTATGTTCAATGAACAACATTGTATTAAATGGTAAAAACATATTCTAAATATAATTTAAAACCACTCAAATTCATAATTTATCACTAATAATTATTTTGATTAAAAAAGTTGTTTTTAATTAAAATTTAGTAATTTTCACTATTCATTAAAATATTTAAGTTATCCGAAAATTACCAAAATTTCACCTTAGTCTAAATTCAATACTCCAAATCCAAAAATGAAGTCCATTTTAAGAGATAAAATTTCTAAAATCTTAAAAAGTAGGTATTACTATTCACAACGGCTACTTTGATTGGTCATGGTGTGTGTTAGAACTCGAAGTTGCGTACAATACACACTACTGTATTATTCAAAGAGAAGTGTACCGTGGAAGCTCGGGGTGTTACATTCTCCCCTCCTTTAATAAATTGTGTCATCGCAATTTGATATTGTTTTTTGAAAATAAATGTTGAAAATAGAAAATATCTTTGTGGAAAAACCCACATCGGAAATTTGGTTAATAAAATTTAGTCTTAACAAGATGAAAAGAGAAATGAAATGGTCACCACAAAATTATGATCTCGATTAGGTGGAAATCGGTAGAAATTATAGACATATAATTGGAGGAAAGACGTAAATATTTATAGGTAGTGATTGAGGTCATCAATCACAAACAAGTTTAAAATTGAGGTACTTAAATTCACTAATCTATGATGATTTAAAATACGATCAGTTCAACAAAACATATGGTATTAGGATAACACATTTTTGACATTTCAAAAAATCTTAGTTGAAATCCCACATCGAAAAATGAATTAATGAGGGCTCTATTTAAAATAAAGAGTGGAAATTATGAAGATTACCAAAAATAACACATACTAGGGTTCCATGTATGAAAATATGGATATGGAAGAGAAATCTGACCATCAATTATCTGATGGAGAGTGGTAGAGAACATGGCTATGAAAAGGCCAACAATGTCAAAGCCATAAATTATTGATGATCTAAGGTACCATCTTGGACAACTTTTTTGTTCTAAGTTCCCTTTATTAATTTTGAGGAATTTATTTATAAGATTGGCTAAGATCATAAGGAGGCATGCTTACTTTATAATTAGAGTTTTATCTATTAATAAATTTCTACCACAAACTCATCTTTCACCCCAAAACACAATACAAATAAAAAATACTCTATTTATCCAAATCATATAGGGTTCCAAATATAATGAATTTATAATTCACATATCAGACCCTTTAAGTAAAGAAACTAAATTATACAATCTAGGAACTTCATGTAGCACAATGGTAGGCGATAAATCCCAATTGCACTATGGTTGTGGGTTCAATTCCCACAGCTTTGTTCGACACGACGGGTCGTCACACGGTCTGCGTGTTGTCCTTTTATAAAAATCCAAAAAATAACCTTTCAAACTTAATCCATTCCAACCATTAGACTTATCCAAAATACTATTATCCAAACTCACAGTCCAAAATTTACAAGGAAGTTAAACATAATGAGGATCCTTTTTCCAGATAATAACATGTGAACGCCTTCCTTATATATTCTTTTACAACACCGCAACATCATGAATTACCAAAATCAAGCATCTCTTATTCCAAAATCACTACCTCAATATTAGGACCATATTAAGGTTTATCCTTCCTTCAAATATGTAATTTCCCAAAAAAATTAACTTGCTGTAGAGTCACTTTTCATAGTACCATAAAATCTCAAATCCTTAATTAAATAGTACTGCAGTACAATCCTTATTTATTTCCAGAACATCATTGATACAACACTTAAATGAAATAATTCTAAAATAACAACATAAGAATACTAGTCATTCATCTTCATCTGTGGTAGTATCATAACTTGATTATTATCCAATAGCATCATTTGCGGCATAGTCTAATGACTGGGACATTAGTTCACATAGTGTTCAAACTCCTTGAAAATGAAGCATTGTACATTTGAAACCATTTTCTTACCCTTAAAGTCACGTACTTTGTGCCCTTTTCCTCCACACTTATAACAAACTCCCATTCCTTTTCGGCAAGTTCCAGTGTGTTTCTTCCCACAGTTATCACATATGGGAAAATTCTTTTTTTCCCCTTCCCATTATCCATATTTCTCTCTTCCATCATTTTCTTCTCTTGTTTCCCTTCAAGGCTATAGAACTCCGAGAATTCTTTACTCATCTTATCAACACATGATACTATTTCTTCATATGATGATAATACGTGGGAAACTATTTCACTTCTAAATTCTGGATTAGGACCACGAAAGATATGATCCTTCTTAATCTTTGGATCATATGTAATACGAGAGTTCACATTCCTTCTAATGGGCGCCATTTCTATACAATAGCATAAACTAGTTCAGTTTATGAATTGCAATGAATAATTACCAAACTTCTAAAATACCTTACACAAATTGAACAGTTTATGGATATAATCCATAATCATAAAAATGTTTTCGTTGAGTTATTATATACTAACAATCCCTTCATAATGGTTTTTAAAGACAATGAGAATTGTCCTAAGAATATCCTCCTGGAGTGTCATAACCAAGAGTGCAGCAAGGCCCCTTTTTGTGGACCAGTTCTCGTTCGAGTCTAGCCCAAAGCGTTGTTTTTGGGTTTTACCCCTAGGTCCATCTGTGCCAGAGCCGCCTCTACCTGCTCGTATCCAGACATGGATGTATTTCTCGGAAAACTCACAAAATCTCTACAATACCAAAATTTTAGGAAGTTATTCTATACTAATCCTCAAAGTCTATCTTAGGGCTATTTGATTTAATCAGAGTTTATCTAAATCTGGTTTCCAAAGTTATTGCAAAACTTTCTCTGATACCAACTGTAACACCCCAACCCAAGTTACCCATAGTCGGTGCATTATTTTTATACATTGGCATGATTACAAGGAATCAAGTCCCGAAGGACCGACCAGTTTAGCAGTCTTGGAAAAAATAGATCACATACATGAATGTTACATTTGCAATTTAAGACGTAAAAAACAACATAAATAATCTTTATGAACACCATTATTCCCTTGGCTTAACCCTACATATCAATCACATTACACTTCTTGGAATCCGGGGAAAAATAAAACATAGAAAGGGGTGAGCTCAAATGCTCAGTAAGGGTAAGCAATACAGCGGAAACTTTCAAAAATAAGCATAAACATTTAAGGCAATGTATAAAACTAAAATAAACACCTTTTAAACTAGGAATTCAGCATAATATGGCAGAAATAAAATGAAATAATCTCATTTACTTATTCACGTGGATATTCTACTAATGGAATAATCACATGCAATATCACTAACCACTTTCATAATGATGGAATGCATGATCCCGAACATTAATTTCTGTGTCGAGGCCTCGTGTCAAGACTGAAGGGATAACTGTAACCGGAACCCATCCTGGAGAGCCTCTGTAACTGGACTCCATCCCGGAGTGCCTCTCATAACCGGACACCAACCCGGAGTGCCTCTATTAACCGGACACCAACCCAGAGTTCCTCTAATAACCGGACACCAACCCGGAGGGATTACTTTTACCGGTCCCCAACCTGGAACATACTATTCCAACACATCCATCTTAATAAGAGGATGAAATATAACAATAACATTCGTATTAAAAATAACATACAAAATGTCAAAAACTTATTCATAAACCATTAATGGCATAAAAATAACTCAAACATAGTAAAAAATATCACAAAACCTTAAATACAATATGGATGATTTGTATCATAATAAATCAACTTGAAACATGTTTAAAATTTATCAAAGGATGTTGACAAAGATGAAATCAATACTATTTGAGAGAAACATCTCTTTTTTTTAATCACTTAAAAGTCGCATAATTATAGAGAAAACCTTTATTTTGAAAATATCTTTATAATCTTGTGAAGGAAGCTTTAAAGGTGTAATAACAGCAGAGAATAACCGTACCCGCTGTATAAGATAAAAAAACATTCTTACCTTAATTTTGTCAAAAAGGTTAAAAGGACCTTGTTTGGAAAATGACGGAAAGATTCCTTTATAAACCTCTTATAAAAAGTCAAAAAAGGGTATAAATGTCTTTAACACATATTCTTGTAAATAGTAAAACTGTTTTGAAATACATTTTTAAGAAACATGGATGTGGATGATAAAGAGATCCCAGTATATTATTACGTATATACAACCTCGGATAATGAAGAGATTGTGAAATAAACACTTACCAATTTGGTAACTTACGAAACATACAACCCATGAAAGGGGTATCATACAATGAATATGTAAATACACATAAATTAAAGTTTATTAGAAAAATAATATAATTATGGGTAGTACATACACCACACAAAAGGTAATGGTGGCAATATGGCATGAATCTCCCTGGAATAAGGAGTGAGATGAAAACCCCTTACCTTGCACATTCCTTTAGTCGGGGGTACGTTTAACCTCCTATACGAAGATCGTAGTATGTTATTAAATTATACCAGAACCTTATTAATATTTATGATATCATACATGATTCATTTATGACTTTATATTACCCATTTAATGATAATTTCCATGCTAAGTTAACATTTCGGGTAATAATCACTTTCTTTATTGTACGTGTTTTACCTTGTCACTCATGGTTGTATCACATAGATCATGATTTAAATACTTCCAGAATATAAAACTTGATAAATATATCATATATATTTAGAATATAAATATGTATAATATACATATATATAAAATGGAAAACACCGTTTATGGAGACGGTAGTCCGTACGTACGCATAAACACTGTTTCTGTTTTCATATAGTATTGAACGGAAGTAAGTGAATAAGATATATGTAAGTACATAAATAATTTAATATATATATATATATATCCAGTATAATTATTATTTCATATATTACATACTTATTAGTAATATATATTTTTATAATCGTCGATGAATGGTGAACATGGAAATGAATCTCATCACGTCGTGGAGACGGTAATCCGTATGTACGCACGAGCGAAAATATCATTCTTTTGATATTAAAATAATATATAATAAGATGTTATATCATATATATAGAATCATTATCTTGTTATATTTATCATTATTATACCCATACAAATAATAATATATTGAATAACAATTACACCACGACGTGGAGACGGTAAGTCGTACGCACGTATGGTGACATCTCATTCAAAGGATAAATAGAATAATCAATATGGTTGTACCATATTTATAATAATATTACAGTATATAGGATATACTGGATTCATTATTTTAGAATGGTAATAACAAAGAAAGAAGAAGTGGAAGAAGAAAGGAACTTGAAAAAGGGTGGTGAAATCATCACCTCTTCTTCGGGTTTTTCCTTTTGATTTGATCAAAAGGGCTCCTTAGGATGACGTTATGACTAAAGGAAGGCCTCTAGGATGAATTTATGGAAGCTTAGAGAGAAGTTTTTCCAGTTTTGGCCGAACCAAATGGCTTTGAAGGTGTGAATTAATGAGAAGGGTGAGTGTCCTTTTATAAGAGGGGTGAGCGGCAACTTTGGAAAAGCTAGAAATATTATGTTATAATAAATTCATATTCGGTTTATAATTGATCCAAAGAGTATTATTTAAAGTTTAAGGTGGGTATGGTTTTAACACTACCCATAAAATAGAATTTCGATAGGTTTGGGTCACTATATTAACCTTGTCTTTTAGTTTTAACACTTAGTTAATTAGTTTGACACTTACCATGTTACTTTGTATTTTTATGTTATATAGTTAATAAACATACAATATACATCCAATAGACCCCCAAGTGGTCAATTATTGATAAAAATATCATTATATAAGTCTCTTGGCCGATCCTTAGATTTTTAGGAATTTAATATCAATTAATAATATAATATTTGTTTTAAAAACTCTTTTATGTCAATTTTGACACTATTCAATAATTTACTTATTTAAAAATCATAACAGAATGATTACTTCTAAAAACCTTAATTAAATCAATCCTAATATGTCATATTATCCTATAAAATTATTTTAATTCATTAAAAGTCTCAAATTATATTTATTTGGGTATTTATAATATCAATTACTTTAATTTTTCACTATTATGGTAATTAATACATCATCATTGTGTCATAAATAAATTAGAATATTAAATTTCTAAAAATTATAAATAAACTACCATTATGTAGGAAATCGTTTTATATTTCTAATGAATATTTATAGTAAAAAATACAACATATATAACCCTATGTAAAAATTGTTTTTCTAAAAGATATATGCTTATTTCATTTTTGTATTTATTTTAACTTAATTAATATAAAGTGTCATTATCACTTACAAGTGGCTCCATGGGGTAAAAAAATAGACCCAAAGATGACCATGGTCGGAAATGTATCAAATAATAAGGTTAGGACACTTTTTAGGGTAATTTAGTATTATTGTAATATTATTTTTAACCCTTATTTACCAGATTTACCCTCTAACCATAGTAAATAAAATATTTACCGAAGTAATTATTCAAAATGTCTAAAAATAAAAGTTACCTATTTACACAATTTTAACATCCTAATTCTAAATATGGAATCCATTTTTCCAAATTCAAAACACATAAGTGGCAGAAATTACATTAAAATTAATTCCCGTTGATAAAACAAAAAGCGTGTTTTTAAGAGATAATAACTATCAAAAGATTGACACCTGTTTATGACCGGTTTAATTGTAAAATTATGTTCAATGACCAATATTGTATTAAATGGTAAAAATATATTCTAAATATACTTTAAAACCACTCATATTCATAATTTATCACTAATAATTATTTTGATTAAAAAAGTTGTTTTTAATTAAAATTTAGTAATTTTCACTATTCATCAAAATATTAAAGTTATCCGAAAATTACCAAAATTTCACCTTAGGCTAAATTTAATACTCCAAATCCAAAAATGAATTCCATTTTAATAGATAAAATTTCTAAAATTTTAAAAAGTAGGTATTACTATTCACAACGGCTACTTTGATTGGTCGTGGCGTGTGTTATAATCGCAGTTGTGTAAAACACATGCTATTATATTATTCAAAGAGAAGTGTACCATGAAAGCTCGGGGTGCTACATATTATGTATCAATTTTTACCTAAAATAAATTTAAATAAAATAAATAATTATCTAAATAAATAGTCGGTTTTTAAATAGTAACCCGGTGGTTTCACTATTCATTAAAAAAAATGAAAGTTTTCAAAAAAAAATACCAAAATTTCACCCTAGGCTAATTTCGATATTCCGAATCCAAAAATGAAGATCATTTTGAAAAATAAAATTTACAAAATTTCAAAAAGTGGGTATTACTATTCATAACGGCTAGTTTTAATAATATTTTAATAGCACATCGTTGTTTAGTGGAACTCGGTATTGCGTACGACACAAGCTATCGAGAAGGTTGTGATTGCATGTAAATCAAGCCAAGATAGTGTTGTGTGTAGGGAAATATTCCTTTAATGATTTATATAAAATAAAAACAAAATATTTCTCATAAAAGTCTCCAGTGTTACATTCTACCCCCCTTAAAATGAATTTCGCCCTCGAAATTCATCACTTTGTAACAAACAGATGAGGATACCTCTCCCTCATCATTTCCTCAAGCTCCCCTGTAGCTTCTTCTAATTGGTGGTTCCTCTATAAAACATTCACCAAGTGAGTGGTCTTGTTCCGTATGACTTCTTCACTACGATCGAGAATCTCTATCGGCTATTCTTCATAAGAAAGATCTTATTCCAGCGGTACAACTTCTGAGCTGAGTACATGTGAAGGATCAGGTATGTACTTTATCAAGAGAGAGACATGGAACACATCATGAACTTGAGTGAGATTCGGTGGAAGCTCCAATCAGTAAGAAACCTTCCCAATACGATCTAGTATTTCTAAAGGACTGATATACCTAGGGCTCAACTTTCCCTTCTTTCCAAATCTCATTACTCTCTCCCAAGGAGATATTCGTAAGAACACTTTATCACCCACTTCAAACTCTAGGTCTTTTATTCGGTTATCGGTACAACTTTTTTGTCGACTCTGAGCTTCTCTTATGTGTTGTTGAATAGATCTGACCTTTTCTTCCATCTCATCAAAATGATCAGGTCCTAATAGCTTTCCTTCCCCAACTTCATCCCAACAAGTTGGAGTCCTGCATTTCTTTCTATAGAGAGATTCATAAGGAGCCATCTGAATACTGTAGTGAAAGATATTATTATAAGAAAATTCCACCAAAGGTAGGTGTTGATCCCAACCACCTTTGAAATCCATAGAGCAAGCTCTCAACATATCTTCTAGTGTTTGAATTGTCCTCTCAGACTGACCGTCTGTCTGAGGAAGATAAGCAGTGCTGAACCTCAACTATGTATCTAGAGTATGCTGAAGACTTCACCAGAACATTGAGGTAAACCTTAGATCCCGATCAGATATAATAGAAAGTGGTACTCCATGTAATCTTACCTCTTCCTTAACATATATCTTGGAAAGCTGGTCTAGAGAGAAATCCTCTCTAATAGCAATGAAGTGTGCCGACTTTGTAAGACGATCAACTATAACCCAGAAAACATTATTTCCATCAGATGTTTTAGGAACTCTGGTGACAAAGTCCGTAGTGATGTTTTCCAATTTCCATTAGGGTATGGGTAATGGTTGTAACATCCCCTTAGACTTTTGTCTCTCAGCATTAACTTGCTAACAAACCAAGCATCGAGAGACATATTCAGCAACATCTCTTTTCATGCCATCCCACCAGATGTACTCGTTCAGGACTCTATACATCTTCGTGCTTCCAGGATGAATAGAGAATGAAGAACTATGATCCTTATCCAGCTGCTCCTTCTTTAATTCTGGGATGGGAGGAACACAAACCTGATTCCTGAACATTATTATCCCATCACAATCAAGGTTGAATTTAGGTACATTTCTCACCTTCTTTTGTAACTCTACGTCTTCTTTCTACGCCTCTTTAATCTTCACATGTATAGATGGTTGAACATTCATTTGAGAAAGATAAGATTTTTCCCCTTCCATTATAATTCCAAGATCCATCCTTTGTAAATCCATAAATATTAGATCTTTTGTGATCCTCATCATGGATAAACTGGCATGGTCTTGTCGACTTAATTCATCTTCCACCTTGTTTGCTTTCTCAAGGTGGTAATGAATTGAGCAGTCGTAATCCTTAATCAGCTCTAACCATCTTCTTTGGCGCATATTCAGCTCCTTTTGTGTGAAAATATACTTTAAACATTTCTAATCAGTATAAATATCACACCTTTCTCCATAAATATAATGCCCCCAAATCTTTAATGCAAATATTACCACACCGAACTCCAAATCATGTGTTGCGAAATTTTGCTCATGGATTTTCAACTTTCGTGAGGTATAAGCTATCACCATATCGTTTTGCATGAGAACACACCCCAATACCATCTTGGATGCATCACTGTAGATCACAAACCTTTCCCCACTACAAGGCAGTGTGAGCACAGGTGCACTGGATATCCTTCTTTTCAACTCCTTGAAATTCTCTTCACATTCCTCCGTCCAAACAAACATAACTTCTTTCTGAGTCAACTTGGTGAGTGGATTAGATAATCGTGAAAAATCATTCACAAAACGTCGATAATATCCAGCCAAACCAAGAAAACTTCCGATCTCAGTTACTGTTGTTGGTCTCGACTATCTTTCGATAACCTTTGTTTTTGCTGGATCCACAGATATCCCCTCTTTTGAGATATGTGACCCAAAAATGCAAAAATTTTAAGCCAAAATTCACACATGGTAAATTTGGCATAAAGCTTCTCCTTTATCAGGGTCTTCAATATAATTCTCAAGTGATCTTCATGTTCTTCCTTGCTCTTTGAATAGACAAGAATATCATCTATAAAGACTACCACAAACTAATCAAGATAGTCTATAAAGACACTATTCATCATATCCATGAAGATAGCAGGGGAATTAGTAAGACCAAATGGAATCACTATAAATTCATAGTGTCCATACCTTGTACGGAAAGCCATCTTTGGTATATCCTCCCTTTTGACCCTTAATTGATGATACCCTGAACAAAGATCAATCTTGGAAAAGTATTGAGCTCTGCGTAGCTGGTCAAATAAGTCATCAATGCACGGGAGAGGATATTTGTTCTTGATAGTGATCTTGTTAAGTTCTCGATAATCAATGCAGAGTCTCATTGATCCATATTTCCTCTTAACAAACAGAACAGGTACTCCCTAAGGTGACGCACTAGGGTGTATGAATCCCTTATCAAGATTCTCTTGGAGTTTCTTCTTCAATTCCTGCAACTCAATTGGGGCCATTCTATAAGGTGTCTTTGAAATAGGCAAAACACCCGGTACGAGTTCTATTGAAATCTCGACTTCACGATTTGGTGGAAGACCGGGAAATTCTTCTGGAAATACATCATCAAACTCTCGTACAATGGGCATATTCTTAATTGTGAGTTTCTCAGCAACCATTTGAGATAAATAACCTTCATTTAGTGGAATCAAGACCCATAAGATGGAAAAAATTTCCAATGGAAGGTTATGTTCATCCTTGCATCGATAGATGATCATAGATTGATCTGGAATATGAAATGTGACTTCCCTTCTTTAGCAATTGATATGAGCTCCATATAAAGAAACCCAATACATTCCAAGAATCACAACAAATTCCACTATAGGAAGGACTACAAGATTTTCAGGAATCACTTTCCCACAAACTTCAATCAGAGAAGAATTATAAACTTTTGATGCGATGGTTGTGCCATTAGGGGTTGTCACAGCTAACTGAACATTTAATTGTTGAGGTAATACGGTGATACCCTTAGAAAATTATTTAGAAATAAAAGAGTGGGTGGATCCATAATCAATTAAAACATTTCCTACTCTAGATTGGATGGTAAGTGTACCTTTCACCACTTCATTATCGTACTCGACGTCGTTGATAGAAATTGCATGTGACTTTCCTTTGTCTTTAGCCTTAAGAGTTTGTTGACGTCGATCATCATCAACAACCCTTGGATTAGGGCATTGATTTGTATAATTACCCATTTCCTTTCACTTGTAACATTGAAGTGTCGGAGGTGCACTTTGTGTAGCCTTTTATTTGTTCGCATGACTAGACATCTTCTTCCGATCATTGCAGCATTCAAATGACTGATGACCTTCCTTTCCATATTTGAAACATTTACTTGTCCCTTTAAGACAACTCCCTCCATGTTTCTTTCCAAACATTGATCATAAGTGAAAACTCATATTTTAATCAATGTGCTCTTTATATTTTCCTTTGAATTCCATTTTCCTCTTCTTATCAAACCCATATGACTGATGGGTTACTCCAATCTCCATCTCAACATTGAGAGAACATCGAACGATTTCCTCGTAGCTATTGAAGTCCCTTATGGATAACGCCCTTCAGAGACTTGGTTTTAAGCCACTAAAGAATCGATCGATCTTACTCTCAGGTTGGATAATAATACCAGAATCATACCTTGCAAGTCTGGTAAAATTTGCTTCATAGGTACCAACAGATTGATCATCCTTTTACTTTAGTTCAAGAAACTCCTTCTCCATATTTGTTCGGAGAATACGAGGGAAGTACTTATTGAAAAATAAGTTCTTGAACTCATCCCATTAAATGGATTCAATTTCATCCCTTTGCCTCGTATTTTTTATAAGATTCCACCATTGATCAGCTTCACCTTCCAAGCGATAAACTGCTAAGATGAATTTATCATGTTCAGAACATTGACGAACTGAAAATATCTTTTCAGTGGTACTGATCCATTTTTTAGCCACTAATGGATCAGAAGACCCGCTGAATGATGGTGGACGCTACCTCATGAATGATTTTAGAGAATGTTGCTCCATCCTTTGCTCATTTGGAATTCCTGAATGATTCATAGCTTGAGAATGTTGTGTGAGCATGGCTACAAGATTTTTTATTCCAGCTCCCATTACGTTTGGTTGCTCAGGAGGACATTCATTGCATTTCCCGTTGTATTCCACATTAGCACGGTTCCTTCGGGTTCTAGCCATTGACTAAAACCAAGAAGAATAGTGTGAGCAACACTAATTATAATTGGAAAACTACATAATCAAGAATAATATTTCACACTTAAGGTCTTATCATAGGTAGTTCATGGCCATTTCTAAAACACTATGATTGTGTTCTACGCTTAGTCTTATCCTTAGGGTTCTTACTAAGGCTTTCACATCCATGTTTCCAAAGGTTGACTATAAATTTCGTCTGATACCAACTATAGCGACCCCTATAATACAAACATTGTTAATACTTCAAAATTTATGTACACTTATTAAAACATATAAAAAACCATTAAAGGACTGTATAGGTATAGTGTCTATAGAAACTGGGAAACATAAACAACTGGTTCATAAAGCATCTATATTGTCTCCCATATATTTCATCATATCTAGAGTCCCTTTTGGCATATCATACTTAATAACTTTCTTCCTGACCTGGGGAAAGAAAACATCCAAAAGGGTGAGCTCAAATGCTCAGTAAGGGTAAACAAAAGAAATGTCAATCACATCATATTCATAAGAAAATAACATTTTGGAAATCTTAACCTGCAAAAGAGATCATAATTTCATAACATGGGATAAATCATAGTAGTCAAATATAATCCCAAATATCATAACTTAAAACATGAAGCTTTGTGGAATACACACATAATCATAGAAAAGCATTTCTTAGTAGTCAAGACTCATTTCCAAGACTATCTTAGTGGAAAATTTCCATTTTTGAAACGAGTTCACTCCTCCATTCAATCCTGTTTCACTGAACCGGTTTAACCCGCCGTTCCAGCCATGTCTATCTAATGAGATATAAATCTTTACCCAATGCATTGGAGGGAGATATAGGTCCCACCCATCTCATAATGATACCATTCTTATGGGTGCCACAAAATCATAAATTATACATCATTGCATAACCCATGTAATGAAAATGGGATTCTTAAACATCGTGACATCATAAAACAATTAATATAAGACAAAAGAATTCATAAAAATAATTCTGTCACATCATAATAAAATCAATGTAAAAATAGGGATAGAAACAGAACCCTATATTATCTTATATGGAAAATAATTTTGATAAAACACTTGAACTCCATTCTTGAGGAAAATATCCTTTCCACTTCAAAATATTTTTTCCTGTTTTAACATGTCATACAATTTTAAACTAAAAGAAGTTGATTAAAAATAAACATGAAAACATGCAAAGTAATATTCTTGGAAATAATGTTTTTAAAATCCATTCATTCCGTATAAGTTAAAAAAACATTCTTCTCGTACTTATGTTGGAAAAGTCAAAAAGTACCTCGTACGAAAAACGACAAAAGATTCCTTTCATATCATTTACTAAAAACTCACCGAAGGGTAAAATTTGATTTAAACAATTGTATAAGGATATAAATATTAAATATTGAGGAATCATGGATGTGGATGGTAAATATTCCCCAGTAAATTCTGAAGTATAAACAATCTCAGATAAAAAATGAGATTTGCGAGATTTTCCCTTACCTTAGGTCTGATTTGCTTCATAAGTGTCTGAACCTCCTGTATAATGATTTAAATAATGTCATTTATGTATCCCTGAATCATAGTTATTTTTATGATATCATATATGGTCATATTCGTAGCTTCTTATTAGTAATATTTCATTGTTACTTGTTATTCGGCTGTTTATTGCTTTTTGTTCTTATGCGTGTTTTGTCGAATAAATTATTATTCTTCTTTTTAGGTTATAGATACCTCATTTCTAGAATGTTATTAGTGTAATATATATCATATTCATTCATTTAATTCATTTATATAATTATTATGCAATGAAGATCATGTATAACGAGTCACATCACATCGTGGAGACGGTATTCCATACGTACGCACGAGCGAAGATATTGTTCCCATGATCGTGGAATTGTATTGGAGTGTATGTATACTATTTAAAAAATAAAAGCACTTTAAAATAATCATATATAGTTATTATTTACACCATTATACCCATCCAAGTATGGTGGTGGTGGAAAATAGATTACACCACGGCGTGGAGACGATATTCTGTACGTATGCACGCACGGTGATTTCGTTTTCCTTAGGATGGATAGATGGTGAAATAGGGTTGTTTCATACATATAATAACATATCCGTATATGCGTGATACTGATTTTATTACTTCATAATGAAACAACTAAATAAGAATATGTGGAAGAAGAAATAAAGTTCAAAGAATCGGTAACGGACATTACCTCTTCTTTGAAGTGCCTCTTTGAGACATCCTCTTAGGGCACTAAAATTGGTCTTTGAAGAAGACCAAGACCTCTAGGATGTTTCTAGAGAAGTGGAGAAGAGAATTTTGCAGGGGTTGACCGAGCATGAAGGCTCAATGTGGTGTGAGGAAGAGAGGGAGGAGGTACCCTTTTATAAGGGAGGAGAGGGACACCTTTGGAAAAACAAAAACTATTATTTTATTATAAAGTCATATTCGGTTTTTAATAGCTCAAAATTTATTTATTTATAATCTAAGGTAGGGATGTGTCGAAATACTCTCATCTAATATAATTTATACAAGTTTAGGTCATTATATTAACCTTATCTTTTAGTTTTAACTCTTAGTTAATTAGATTGACATATACCATGTCACATTGTATTTTTATATTATATAGTTAATAAACATACCATATACATTCAAGAGACCCCCAAGTGGTCCATTAATGATACATATATCATGATATAAGTATCTTGGCCGAACCTTAGATTTTTAGGAATATTATAACAATTAATAATAGAATATTTGTTTTAAAAACTATTTTATGTCAATTTTAACATTATTTGGTAATTGATTTTTGTGAAAGTCATAACAGAAATATTAGTCTCAAAAGGTTAATTAAACCAACACTAACATGTCTTATTAACATAGAAAATTATTGGAATACATAAAAAGTCTCAAATTACATTTATTTGGGTATTTATAACATCAATTATGTCAATATTTCATTAATAAGATAATTACTGCATCATCATTGTGTCATAAATAAATTGGATTATTTTAATTCTAAAAATTACAAATAAAATACAATTATGAAGGAATTTTTTTATATTTATAATGAATATTTATAGTCGAATTTATCTTATGTATGACCCTATATTAAAAATGATTTATTTATTAAACTTTGATTTTAACTATTTTAACCCATCTTTAAATAAATTTATAATAAATTTCCTAATCTAATCCAAGTGGGCCTAAATGGTCATATTTTATTCCTAAGGTTGTTTTTGGTCGAATTACACTTATCCAATAGAATTAGGACATGTGTTAGGGTGATTTTAATAAAATTTTTACCCTTAATTACCCTATTTACTTTTAATCGTGGTAAAAAAAGTAACAGGTTACTATTCACAAAAAATTATTTTCATCTCATTGAACCAGATTTTAGGCCTTGATATTAACCGTGTCTCTCGGATTTTCGAAATTCCACTCACAGAAGCGGTAAAATATGTTTTATGTGAATTTGAAAATTCTCCTAAAAGGTGGGTAAAAGAGGGTGAAAAGTTCAATAAAATTTTTATATATCTAAATTTATTATAAAATGACTCCAATTAATTTAATTGAACTTATATAGGTATTATGTATCAGTTTTGACCTAAAATAAATTTAAATAAAATAAATAATTATTTAAATAAAAAGTCGGGTTTTAAATGGTAACCCGATGTTTTCACTATTTATCAAAAATTGAACGTTTTCAAAAAAATACCAAAATTTCACCCTAGGCTAATTTCGATATTCTGAATCCAAAAATGAAGTCCATTTTGAAAAATAAAATTTAAAAAATTTCAAAAAGTGGGTATTACTATTCATAACGGCTAGTTTTAATAATATTTTAATAGCATATCGTTGTTTTGTGAAACTCAGTATTGCGTACGACGCATGCTATTGAGGAAGGTCGTGATTGCATGTAAAGCAAGCCGAGCTAGTGTTGTGTGTAGTGAAAGATTATTTTGATGATTTATATAACATAAAAACAAAATATTTCTCATAAAAGTCACGGGTGTTACAACGATCACCAATCCATGAATTGTTATAAATATATATATATATATTGATTATTTATAAAAAATATGAAATAATATTTATACTAGAATAATGTATATTTATTTAGATAAATTTATGTCATTTACTTACTTCCATTCTATACGATAAGAAAACAGAAACAACGTTCAAACGTACGTACGGACTACCATCTCCAGGAATGGTGTTTCTATTTCATATATCTATCTATTATACATATTTAAATTCTAAGTATATATGATTTATAAATCATGTTTTATATTCTATAATTATTTAAATCATGATTTATGTGATATTATCAGTAATAAAAAGTTAAAACGCATGCGATAAAGAAAACGATTATTACCTGAAATGTAACTTTAGCATGGAAATTATTATTAAATGAGTAGCATAAAGTAAAAAATGAATCATATATTATATAATAAATATTAATATGATTATGGTATAATTTAATAACATACTATGGCTATTATACTGGAGGATAAACATACCATTGACTAAATAAATGTACAAGGTAAGGGTTAATTCCTCAATCTCATTATTATCCGAGATTTTATATGTGTAAGTATTTACTAAGACATATCTAACATCCTTGTCCATGTTTCATAGTTTTTTTTAAATGGATTATTTTAGGTTTCTTATAGAAGGTACTCTTTAACAAGATCATCATTTTAAATGATTTGAGGATTTATTTTTCTAAATCTATTTAATTAATGTCCATGTTTTCAAAATGATTTTAAGGATTTATTTATATAGACATGATTTTTTTAAAATATTAATTTATTTCAAACATTTCAATGTGGTATGGGATATTTTCTTTAAAAATCATCTTTTAAATGACTTAATTTATAAATAGTGTGACATTTAAATGATTTCATGAAAAAGGGGTATTTCTCTCAAATATTTTCACATATCATTTTAAATTATGTCAACATCCTTTACCAGATATCATTCTTTGTTGTGGTTGATTTATAATAATATAGTATTTCATATTCTATTGAACGAGTTATTATATGTTGTATTGTGTATGTTTTATTTTTATATGATTCATTGTTTGTGGTTAAAGAATTGACATTTCATATGCTAGTTTTAATATGAATGATTATGTTTTGTTTCACCCTTTTCAAACGAAGAATGCATTGGACTTATTAAGTGAAGGGTGTGGCCTGATATAGCCCCCGATGCATCAGTATGTCTTATGAGAGAAGTTAATGTCTTTTCACATGGACTTGACAAAATTTATATTAAGGGTCTTGGAACGATGCCTAGACTCTGTGGACAAGATGTATGGCATTATACATTCCATCATTATGAGATTAGTTATTAAGGTTCAATGTGATTATTCTGCTAGTATAATATCCATGTGAATACATAAATGGAATTATTTGATTTATATTTTCCCTATTATACTGAAGATTAAGTTTAAAGGTCTTTTGATTCAATTTTAAACCTTTGTATAAATGTTTATGATTATTTATGATAGTTTCCGTTATATTTTTTTATCTTTACTGAGCATCTGAGATCACCCGTTTTCTTATGTTTTAATTTTTCAGGATTTCAAGACGTTTATTATGATTTATATGAAAGATTAATATAGAATAGTCATGTAATTTTGAAAGGATTATATATGTTTTATTTTATGTTAGAAATTGTAATGAAAAATTCTTGTATGTAATCTATTTTCCAATATTTCTAAATTGACCAGTCCATTAGGAATTGATTCATTGTAATCATGAAAATGTGTTAATATAGTGCATCGGTTCTAGGAAACTAGGGTTAGGGTATTACAGATCCAATATTAAACATATTTATTACAACCAGAATATAAGTATATTTTATAACCTTATGGTGTGACATCAAGCATATACATTTATAGTGTACTAGATATAAATAAAATCTTATATAATCCCAAGACCAGTATTAGTAATTCATCAAATCACATGAATGAATTTATATATAGTCATCATAGATGAGAGAGTGGGTTAAGAGTAGAAAATCATTTGTTCCCTAGAAAAACTAGTTATTTGGAAACTCCCAAAATCTAAGGCCTATATGGGAATCATCAACACCAACAGACACATGAGGTGGATCATAATAAATCAAAGATCATAAAGATATTGATATAATCAAACTAGTCTTTGGGTAACATCCAAAGAAATACTGGATATATAGCTACCATCCCACAAGTCCTCTCAATTTCCATATCAAGAAATAATACTACAATGGGTTGAAGAACATAGGATTAAATCGATTCTCATCATATTCATTGAAATTAATTAAATTACCACTTCACTAATAAATCCATAAATGATTATTATATTCCAAAATATTTATTTTTACAAATATAATTCATTAATTATTAATACATACAATTTACATATTTCAAAACTAATTCATTAACAATTTCCATATTAGATATATTTTTTAAATTATTCATGTAATTATAACGATAAAATACAATTTCCATTGGTTCGTCTATATTCTATATCATTTCATGACTTTGGTAATCTATGTCTTGAACTAATCATCTAAAGGCGAGATAAAAATGGTGGAAACAACGATTTTAGAAAGAAAATAGAAAAATGTCTATGAGAAATCAATAAAATTGAAACAATAATTCATTACTCTAAAACCATACCATCTATTTCTATATCAACTCCATCAAATTAGGGTAATATGGAATGTCCATCTCTTGACATGATATATTATTATGTGTTGTAATCCTAGAGACTGAAATCATTTTCTCAAGCCAAGATTTCTATCCCTTCCCTCATAGAAAAATTTCCATATTATTTTAAAATATAATAAATTATAGATATCTGACATAAAATATATAACATAAAGAACAATTTATAATAAAAACTTTTAGTGATAACTATCTCTATTTCGAGAATGCACTAAATAACAACACTATCAAAAAAACTCTACCATAACCATTAAATATTAAATTCTAGAAACATGAAACATATTTATTTTAAATAATTATTATATTCTTTATTATGAAGTGGTTTAATAGTAGATAAAATAATCAAAAATGGTTAAAAACATGTAAAAAACATTAATAAACATTCATAATAACGTATTCATATTTTTCAATAATTACAAGAAAGATATATCAATCATAAGGGTAATTAAATTATGTATATTTTTTCATTTCCAATTAAATTATATATATCCATTTTAATATATTCAATAAATTATTTATCATTAAACCCCAATAATACATTTTTCAACTAAGATATATCATAAAAATCAATTTTAATGAAGTATTATAATATTCATTGAATACCATGTATTATTATCTTCATATATCTATCTAAATTTAGGTTTCTTATTTAATTATATATATATAAATCCAATAAAGGAAGCAAAAATACTCAAAAAAATTAATGTGTCACATTAACTAATAAATCACAATGGAAAAAAAATCAAAAATAAGGAAAACATGTAAGCACTGAAACTACTCCCACATTCATGCATTTAATGTCTATTAATTATATTCATTAATTTATTGTTAGTACTAATCAACCACTAAAAATCAAATAATTATTTTCCCACAAAATAACATAAATAATGATAAAGAATTTCATTCAAAAATGTCTATTTTAATCTCTAAGAAGTATGGATGGTGTGATCATAGGGCCTATACATGATGATTCACACATTATGAGAGCATTATGGTGCGTGGGAAGTGATAATAGTCACCACATATCACACAAAAGGCACAAGTAAGACCTTGGGATAGGTTTTATTGATAGTGATCAAGAATTACATCTACTCACTGTTTGTTTGTTTGGTTACATGAGTTGATTATGGAGGATAAAATATGAGAGAGTGAAAAATAGGAGTTCACATGTACTGAAACCCCATAAAAACATATTTATTATCCACCGAAATCAACTTCAATATTATAAAATCCAACATAATTTAGTAAAAACAAGTAATATTTGGTTTAATGTATCAATATTCCATGTTTAAATAAATATTTCATGATATATATTCACCTACTAGTATATAAAATCGAACTATGCAACTATAATAAAAAATTATTAACGTGGGTTCATGTGTTTTAAATTTTTCATCATGAAATCCTTTAATTTTTTTTCTAATTCATGAATATATTTTCTCAAAGTCATAAAATTATTATTCCATTATTTTAAAATTTAATTCCCATTATTTAAATATTATTGTATTCTAATTCACAATAAAAAAAGATATCGTCAAGTTGGAGGGAAAAATGAAATTAAATATTGAGAAAAATGATCTTTATATAGGTTAGGGGGTCTTCACCAGGGTAATATAATTATTTATTCTTCATATATTGAAATTTATACTATATAATGTTTTATCCAATCAAAATTTTAATAATTTATTGGAAATTGAGCATAACCATATCTACAAATCATAAGTCTCGTATGACACTTAGATGATGTTGAGATCCTACATTAATGTTGTTTTTTAAATCTATAAATTATGTAGGGTTTACAAATTTTTGAAAAAGATAAATGTTACCTAATATTTAAATAGCTTGTTACCTACATACATGGATGGTACTCATATATTCAGACCATGGATTACAATTATTCAACTAGTCTAAATCATGGATAACCATTACCTGAATCATCATACCACTACATGAAAATCAAATGTTGTCCTTCTGTTAGAAAAAACTCAAAACACTTATGTTGGTAATGAATAAGTTTTATCTTTATAAAAATAATTAGAACATCTTAACGATAAAATAGAAACTAAAATATAAATAAATTGAAAATAAATAAGAAATTAATTTTCTAAAAGTTTAGTTTAATTTATATCAAATATTCCACAAATACTTATAAAATAATAAAATATCATTAATTTTTTTGGAATTTATACAAATAATACATTTTATAGAATTTAAAATTAAATTCATAATTTGAAACCCCATTTCCAAATATACATTTAAATTTATAAATATTCCTCAAAACTAACTGATACACCAAAATGAGAGTGGATGTTTTGGAAAAAAAAATATTCTTATATAAATAATTCTCAAGAAAAATATACAAAACCATGCTCTAATATTGGTTTTTAATGACTATATCCTTGAACCCTATATTCAAAGGCCTGACTGGAACCACCATAGTTCCTCAAGAACCATTTCCAAGCTATAAAGGATAATAACTATGGATCTTACATAAAATAATCATTGAGAAATGATTTTTCAAAAAGTTAATCCAAAATAAACATGGGTAATAATGAATTATTTAAGATTTTTAAAATCAATTAATCATTTAAATAATGTTTAATGTAAAATGAAAAAATAGTTTTAAACAAAAAAGTATATGGGATAACGTCTAACATAAAAAATGATGGGAAAGCAATTAAAATTTATTTTTCAATGTGAATGACCCAACACCAGTAAACATGGTCAAGCATGGCCTTATATACCATAAAACATATTCTTAATAATATCCTCCTAAGAGTATATGTTAATTTACAATATCTATATTATGATAAATGATGTTTATATACACATTGAGATTTGTTTGTCGATGTACATACAAATACCCAATAGTATCTCCCCAAATAACTCTTAACAAAACCATTGAAGACATATTTAAATCCTTAATTTAATGATGTTTAAAAAAATTCATCAAATTTTTCAAAAAATAGTTTAATTGAATCTATACCAACCCCATGGAATAGAAAAAAAACCCAATCCATTTTTCCCTAAAACATGTAACCCATCCATGTTCCACCATATTATGTACTCAATATACAATTAATATAACATAAGGTAAACCTGTAAAATAAATTCGTAATCAATAATTAATAATTCTTATGGTAATATTATATATATATTTTAGGTAATAACCCAAAAGAGTTTTTATCAAATCTAACAACCCACAATGTTCATGTTACACAATTGATGAATCTTCTCATTCAACTTATATAATCATCCTATTATATCAAACACTAAACATCCCCACTATAAATAATACCATTAAAATTTAATTAGATTGATATTTTTACTTTTATGAGTATTTTATATGATATGTTCAATATCAAGGAATTATATTCTACAAATTATATACGTTGAATTCAAGTCATTAAAACCAATATAAAAATGAAAAAAAATAGATTAAGTCTAATAAATAAAAATTAATTATAAATTATAAATCCCAAAACTAAATCTTTTATTTTCCCCTAAAAATAAATTTCTATGATATTAAATATAATTTCTCAAAACCATGGTTGTTAGATAACCTTTCAATTAGAAATTCATTCCAAATTTAGAAAAAAATATCATTTTATCAAATGAATTAAAATATTCATTTAATTTATAAGAAATTAAGAAATATGACCTAAAGTCGAATGAATTTCATAATAATGAATCATAATACTATATAAAATGAATATGAAGTCATCAAATTTATATTATTATAGTTGATTTTGTTGATTATTTATGTCTTGTATAAATTATAATGATTTAGACTTCTGAATACTATAAATATATGTGGAAATCATGAATCTACCTTTCATGAGATAAATAATTAACCTAATGAAATATTTAACTAAAAATAATAGAACTAACCAAGTGAAGATAAATATTCATAGGGAAATTATATTTATCATATAAAACATTGAAATTCCAGATCAAACCATAAATCCTATTTTGATATGATCAATCCATCTAAGAATCACATTACTCATTTGTTGAGTATAATAAATATATTCCTCATGTATCTATAGAGTTAAATATTTTTTAATTAATCTATCTAATAATATACTAAATGTTAATTAGTTATTGAATAAACGATTCATGTAAATTAATATTTTCAACATCATCATTAGGAATTGTCTAACTGGGACCATGTAATGAATATATTGATAGTTTTACTCAACTTTCATACCATTTATTGTCTCCTTGGAATGTGTTGATAGCATATAACTATCCCAAATATATTCTAACTTATATATAAATATTTTATGAAAATTAAATGTTATCCGTGTGGTAATCTTATTTTTCATGATTCACTGAAAGTACTCATGTTCACAATTCTTAATCAAATGTATAATTTGGAATATCATGAGTAAAGATCATGAAATATATTAAAGGGAATTTTTCTTATCACTTTGGTTTCATTTCAATCATTAACACCATTAAATATTGACATTAAAAAAACTAAATATCATTAGGATATTTAAATACATGATATAATATATAAATTGTGTAGTATGTATATATCATAAAATAATATAGGTTCATTGCATGAAAATATTCTTTGGTGAAAGGAAATTTAGATGAAGTCCCTTAATATGAGTCTGATTCATCATGCTCATTCTTTATCATCCCTAATAATAATGGTATTTTAATTATTTGTACTCATAAAGATAATTTTCATTATAATTTTTCTTTTTTCAAGTTGTTAAAATGACATATATAATGACATATTTAATTATGTTTACATCTGATTTTTTGATGTTATTTTCCTTATATGTCAAAAATATATTTTATTGGTCGCATATTAGTCTAAAAAATCATTATTTTAATATCTATTGAATAATAATAAAGACATAATTGTAATATTTACACATCAGTTATAATTTTTTATATCCAACCAATAAATATGCATATGAAAATGAAACTACATTATGATCATGGAGATAGTATGTGATAATAGAAAATGAATGACATTGGTTCATGAGGTAGTAGTCTGTTTTACACATGAATGATGATTTTTATCCCATTTGATGGAACATGAGATAAATTTCAGTTATAACATAAAAACAATAACATCTCAGTATACAGTATATTATTTTTTATTCTATAATCATCATTGAATATGTTTAAAATTTGGCATAGAATAAAAAAAATGTGGAATTATGTCTGGTAGTTCTTCTTCAGACAAAATCCTTATGTATGAAAAAATACATCATTGGGTGGATTTATTTAAAGAGTAAGGGATATAGATTTTTGTTATGTATTTAAAGAATATATTTTTGTGAGGATTTTCTAATACAAAAATATTTGAATGTTTCAAGAGTATAAGAGAGTGGGTAGCCTTCATAATTGACAGTAGAGGAAGAATTTATTTTTTAAAAGAAAATGATTTAAACACATTATATAAATTACATAAGACTCTAAAATGAACCATTATAGATCCTTATAAATAATATATATTTCCATACAATATAATTTATATATGTTTTAGGTCATTTTAACACTTATATTTTTAGATTAACCCTAGGTAAATATGATTTTACCTTAACTGTGGTAATTAATTATTGTAGGTTTCATTAATCCTTATGGTAAAACATTAAGAAAATATTTTCATATAATGTTCGTAATTTAAAAAATAATAATGAAAAAATTATTAAAAATTAAATTAAAAAGATTTGGAGAAATTCAATTTGAAATTAAACATGAATATGAGACGAATAAGCTATTTTTTAAAAGGTGTAATTAAAAAATGGTAATCTTGTTGACTATATTAATATTATTAATCATTTTATTGATATTAATTCATATTTATTGATACAAAATATGTTTATTTATGTCAAAAAATTCTTTATGATGGATTATTTTAATTATTTAAAATAGATAAACATTACTCACATTATTTTTTTTCGAAAAAACTGTTTTTTTTAATCTAAAAAATAAACATATAATAGAAAACAATATTATATAGACTCAAAAGTAGTTAATTGTTTTAAATATATCTAATTAATAATTTTTTTGCATAAAATTTTATTTAAAACATAATGGTACACTTAAATTAAATTAGTTGTCCAAAAGATATTACACTTACACCAGAATCTATATGTTCATTATCCACTAAAGAAATTAATATTTTATGAACAACCCCAAATTTTCATCCTCTGATAATTTAAGTGTAGTGATTTTAAAAATAAAGTTTATATATCATATTTTATATTCTATAATTTAGAAATTATTTATTTCAATAAAATTCTTATAATAATTGTTATTAAAATTCATTACTTTTTTATTTAAGAATTATATAATATGTTTATAATGAATTTTAATATTATAATAAAATTAATTTTATATATTATATTTCTACTTGGGTTGTCACATTATCTGTCCGTTTTGGATGTTTCAACCTCATAATAATTTTAACTTACTATGTAATTGGTGATATCATTCCCACATACATATTTAGTTCCCCATGTTGCTTCATCTTCAAAATGATTTTTTCCATAAAACTATAACATAGTGAATCAAATAATTCCAAAACTATTTCTATCTATGATCAAATATATATATATATATATATATTTATATATATATTGTTCCATATAAGTAATTTTATATTCCAAATGAATTACATAGGAGACCACATCATTATATGTATGTGGCGCCTATTTTATTAACTTTGAGACATGAAAAACATTATGTTCCTTGGAAAAACTCAGAGTCAAATGAACTTGGTAGAAAACTAATGAATATATATATGGTTTAATATGTTCCAATTAATCATGGACTCAAATTTATATTTTCACAAAAAATCATACTAGTTTTCCATCAAGATACTATAATAAAAACATGGTCACCTACCTAGAAAGATACAACATTACTCTATATATCTTTTTAAAATTTCAGTGCACTATGAACCATAATAAAAATTGATGAATGAATTAAAACTTATAATTCATCACCTTTACCATATATGGTCCCATTAACATTATCTCCCTTAATTAGTCCTATAATTTTGTCCCACGAAGTTTCTTTCCATATATTTCTTCTAATTCTTCAATCTATATAATGGAGTGATAACTATTATCCTATGAAAAAACAACCAAATAAATATATTGATCTAAAATTCACTTGTTATCAATTAAAAAGAAAAAAAATATTTTCCAACTTCTAAGACATCCTCATATACTGGCTATATTCTTATGGATGACATGTTGTAATGAAATTTAATTTAGTAACCAATGACTTTTGAAGTCCTTTCCAAAAAATAGAATTGAATATAGAAAAAAGGTCTAGAAATATTTTGAGAAGCCCCATGTAAAATGAATATATCCTCTATATACTATTGATAATGATTATTTAAAGACTCGATATCTCAAATAGTAAGTAAATGTTTAGGTTTAGTTAAACAATTAACAATAACCCATGTCAAATTGTTTCATCATGAAGCCTTTGGAAATCCCACCACAAAATACATTACTTTGTTTTCCTATTTCCACTATAGAACTAGAACAAGATGAATAATTTCCTTCCATAATTATAAATTTTATTTAACATATTGAAAATTAATACACCTCATGGTGAAGTCATCAATATCTCTTTTCTTTTAATCCCAACAGTAATATAGCTACAGTTCTTAATGAAGAAAAACAGAAATCTATGGGATTCTCCCAACTACTCTTTCTTCAACTTGGATTCACATGGAACAAATATTAATGATCCAAATAATAGTAAAATAGATTCATAACATTAAAATTAGGAAACATACACTTTATAAATTATTTTAACTTTTTCGGTGAAGAATGATCCTCCATCTTATCATTCATAATACACTTTCAAAAAGTAAAATGCATTGAATCCTAAAACCAATCATAGGATTTCCCTACATTGAAAAAAACTATTACAGAATTAATCAAAAAAACAATTAATTGTTCTTGTTCCAAACATAACATGGTTATTATAATATAATTTTTCTGACACAAATAATCAACTATTTTGTTTGCTTTTCCAATATGATAATGAATCATGAAATCATAATCTTGGATCGGTTATATCTATCTTCACTATCTAATATTCAATTTTTTCTATGAAAATATATACATTAAACTTTTATGATCATTATATATTTCACACTTTACTCTATTAAATTTATGCCTCCAATTTTTTGAAAAATAATGCATTATCTAATTCAAGATCATGTGTGGTATTATTTTACTAATGAGGATTCAACTGATTTGAATCAAATGCAATTACATGATCACGTTGTGTTATGAAAAAACCATGTCCATTCAATGAAGAAACAATATAGATAACTAATTCTTCATTACTTGATGGAATTTAGAAAATTTTAGAATTCTTTAATCTTTTTTTAGTTCCTATAAAAATCATCACACACTTTTTTGTAGATTATTTTTACTCCATTTTGAGTAACTTATGCTATTAGTAAGAAAACCATGATATGTTTTCTAAAAACCACTTTCAGTAACATTCAAAATAATGAAATATATTAATATAAATTAATGTTTTGGTCTCTTAAATTCTTCAACGACTTTTTTAAAAATGGTTAACTTTAATAACATATTTAGAAATATTATCTCAATGGAATTAAATTTTTATCAACCAAAAATAACACATAGCTAATTTATCATACAATTTATTCTCTATTATGGATTGAAAAAAAATCCTTATATGACTTGTATGTTGGTCATGCCTTTTAGTATATACCAAAATTTCATCAACAAACACAAATACACTCTTATCCAGGACCTCATGAAGAAATCAATTCCAGAGGTCCATAAATATATTATGTTTTTTAATCACACCATATATAATAACTAAAACCACATAATTCATATATCTAGTTGAAAATATAGTTTTTATAATATCTAAATTACTTAATTTCAACTAAAGGTTCCCTAACCAGTGTTCAAAACACAAAAAAATATTATGAATCTTATAGATATTCAAAAAATCATCATTACGAGGAAAACAATAGTTGTGTTAAAAATTATTTTATTCAAAGATATATAGTCAATGAAAATCGTATTGAATAATATTTATATTTAACAAAAAAATAAGAGAACCCCATAGTGAAGTGATATGATGAATGAAAAAATTATCTAGAATCATATAAAATTTATTCTTCAATACTAATAGTTCTAGTTGAGCTATTTCATAAGTGGTTTTGAAATATTCCTAGAATCAGGAACTAAGTTAATAATAATATCAACCTCCCAATCAATAATAACATAAGTAAAATCATCACGAAATGAATAAATTTATTTGTTCACTACATAAACATAACTAATTTGAATAGTTCATTTCTTATCCAAAATATGAGCTATTTAACATTCATTAACATGTCTATTAAAATTTTCAGTTTCATTTTAATTTATCAATGGAGTGAAATACTTTAAAATAATATTAGTTGATCTAAAATCAATCATATCATGAAAAACTATAAGCTAATCCATATGAATAAGTAAATGAAACTCTATTTTACATTTTTCAAAAATATTTGTAGGAAATAATATGAAACTAATAATAATATAAGGATTCCCATAAACCAGGTTTTTTAAATATTTCCAATTATATTTTTCAAAAAAATAACTATCTTATTTTATTGGGGTGATATTTCAATTTTTGAGTAAAATTTTACAAAAAAGATATAATTTAAAGATCCAATGTAAAAAAAGGTATGATCATAATTTTAATAGCCAATTAACATACATTTAACCACATTACTTGATGTCCCAACAACAATTGTTTTAGTAGAAAAGGATTTTTTTCCACTCCTTTGACGATTATCTCTTGTTGATTTCCCCCATACTATCTAACATTGTAAAAATGTTATCAAAATTTCTACACAAATTATAATGGAATAATCTTACTCTCGGCCATTCATTACATGTCCACTCATTTTCCTTACAATCATGAGCCATATTTCCAATCATACCATATCAGATTCATTTCATAAAATTATAAAAAAAATGGATAGGATTGTTTTATCACACTTCTCACAATATTAGATCTTGATTTTCTAACCTCTATATTTTATAGATGTATGTTATCCCATCGACTTCAATCTTGAACATTTCTAACTCTTGTGACCACATCGCACATTTATTTCAAGAAACTCTATCTTAAATTTCTCAGAAAAATGAAAAATATTACCATAGATTTTTAATTCTCATGTGTCCAAAGCACTTGATAAAGATTCTTTTAAATAATATTTAAATAATTTAATTAATCTGTCAATTTCTCGAATAATTATTTTACATAACTAGATATGATTTTGAAATTTCCTTCATACATAGACAAATAATCATCATATTTTGCCATCAATTATACATTTTTTTATATTAACATAGTTTAACAATATTAGATATATATTTATCAGTAGAAATATTATAAAAATGTGTCCCATTACTTGTAATGATGATCATATTTCATTATGGTATACTAATTGTAAGACATCATCGATCATATTCTCCTTAAAAATTTTAAATGGAAATATTTGTCTTTTATCATTATAAACATTCTATTACATCAAAATATCTTCTACATGACATTGAAGATTCCTTTAGATACCAATTGGTCTAAATATCCACTGAATTTTGGAGGATGTTTGTCTCATAAAATTCCCCATTATAAACATGTTTCTTCTTATTATATAGGGGTCCTCTATAGTATATTTTACATAACCATTTATATCTTTTTCTAAATGACCCATAAATGTATAAATTTTTTTATTAGAGTTCAATATTTATTAGTACACAAATTTGGAAGCAAATTTTCCTTTTGATGACTTCCCATGACATCTTCTCTATTTCATTTGTAGAAATATATTTTGAAAAATCATAATTTAGATGATTAAACATGGTGTTATATAAATTCAATATAATTTTAAATTAACCATAGAGAAAAATACATCAAGGGTTTGTTATAATCATTATCCTTATCAATAAATTTAACTAAACAAAACTCAGATAGAAACTATATGGACCTAAATAAAAATATATAATAATATTGAGTTTTATTCAATAATTCATATTTTTCACTTTGAGGATATTTTTATGTTTAGCGTTTTATAGAATTAGTTCATAAATAATACATAAAAAACCATATAACACAAAGTTTAATCTCTTTTTCAGTATCCATTTCCAAAAAAAATATATAAATATTTTAAGCTAATACATGATTTATTCTCATGAAAAATATTCATGGAATTCAACATGAAAACTTCTTGCCCCATACCCATCCTTAAACTAGATGTAAAATAATTTATATTATTGGATGAGAAAAAAATCATAGTAATTAACATAAAAAGAGAAACTTCATGGGTATATTTAGTAAAATGAAGATCGATGGAATGTTTTTATTTCACTCAAATTTATTTGATCAAATCGAAATAAATCATTTTCATGTGAATTAAAACAAAATGTTTACTCAATGAAATTAGGTAAAACCCATATAGTGTATATATAATTAATTTTGGTTACTTGGGACATCAACATTAATATCACATATATAATTTTAATAATTAATATGGTGATTTTTTATCTATACAGTACCTAATGTATGGGGGGCATTCATGGACACACCCATCATTTTTTTACATAGAAACACCCATCCATTATAAATAACATATTCATCATACCTTAATTTTTAATAGAACTTCCCATAATCATTATCAATTCTAATGAACTGTACACAAATCACAATTCATGAGATTTTGATTTTTCTTCCTAAAAACCTTAAAAAAATCATTACACACATATGAAAGAAATTACAAAATAATTATTTCTTTATAAAAAAATTATCAATTAAAAATTAACTAGAAAAAGGGATTATGGGTTTTTCTTTTATGACAAAATTAATGCTTCTAAAGGAATAAAAATAACAAACAACTATTAGTGTGGTGGGAAATCTCATTATTCTTATATATATTAAAATAGAATATTCATTTTTCTTTTCCTCAAAACATTTCATATAAAAAATTTAATAATATTCCCCTTGAAAAAAATCTAAATATTGTCAAAAGTAAAAAAATCATTTATAAATATTTTGTTTCCATTTTAAAAATCTAATAAATTTATTATAAAAATATTTACATGGAACAAAAATAGTAGGAAAATAAATATTTAATGAAAGATATCTTAAAATAAAGTCGTATGCCACATTATAGTAATTTCAGTCATAATACTTGTGAAAGAATGACATTAACAAACATTAAATATCATGATAATAGATAAATTCAAGATATAAAAAGATGAAGGGGATATATATACACCACATAAATAAATATAGTTTCATAACATAAAAATTTACCAATATGAAATTAAATTGAGACAAATTCCCTTACCTTGAGATCAATTCATCAAAGTCATTATTTATCTTGCTAAATAATAAAAATATGACAATTCCATACATTATTAATAAAAACTTTCATGTTATTTATTATTTTTAATCCACATATTTAATTTTTATATATAATTACAGATATAATTATGTTGACGCCAGATGTTTCAATGATATTTGGGTTTAATGTCCAAAATGTCTTAAGTAAGTTAAATATTTGTAAAAGTGGTCAGTATTTATTCATTTAAAAATAATAATAATGACATAATTATCATATTTTTAAATAAATTATACTTTTTAAAACCAATCACTAAATATGGTTATGAAAAAGGAACTATCTTATGATCATGGATAGGGTAGACCATATGTACGCATGATTAACCTTACAATTTTAAAATGATCATGATAGAAAGATGGTATGTATTATTTTATTATTCAATATTGACAATAATATCATAAATAACTTATTATATACTTATTTATATATATTTCATGTGATTTGGTTTTTAAAAAGTGTCACATTTCTTATTGGATGTGGAAGTCCACACGTACCCTCGAAAGACATCTTTATTTTTAAATATAAGAAGAGACTTATATATTATATTTTTAGAATTGTAAATATTCCAGGAATAACATTATTATATCATGTATATCATACCTACTCATTAACATTATTATTATTAAATTCAATTTAATTTTTTATTTAAAAATAATAACATTTCTTCACTAGGAGGTAGTCCTCTATATAATTGATTGACATTATCTTATCCCCCATGGGATGTAATAAAATAAGATAAAGGTTATTTATTACTCCAGAACTATATTTTTGTTTAAAATTTCACATATATATATATAATCAATCATTATAACAAGATGTTAGAGGAGAATATAAAAAATAAATAACAAGGGTTTAAGATGTTGTAGTTCGAACTACCCATGAATAATGACTTCATATGCACTTTTTTGGATGAGGTGGTAGATTTAGGTTCTAAAATTGACACAATAAAATCCATTTATATGGTAGACACTGGATTAGTTATATAATAATTAGTGAATAGTATTTTAATGAGTTTGAAGAAGAAATAAAAAATCAATGGTTAAGGATGACACCTCTTCTCTGAACAACCTCATTAGTTAAGAACCAAAGGCCATCATAATATGTATTTATAATAAAAATAATGGATATAGGTATTGGGGTATGGGTTGGAATTAAGGAATTTATTTAGGTAGTTATTGGACATAGAAAATATCATTGTAGGTTTTATGATGAGATGAGAGTGGTTGGATTTTTTAATTGAGGTGAGTGGAACACATGGAATATTCAAAAAGAAAAAAAACTAACCTCATTTTCTACATGAAAAGGCACTAAAATGTACCAGTATCATGATACAGACAGGATAATGTCTATATATGTTCATATAATTTAATTTATACATTTTAATAGTTATTTTTAACCATGGTCATTTTGGTTTAACCCTCTCGTAAACCCCTTTTCAACGTAACCATGATAATTAAATTTAATTAATATCATTATTCATTAAAGTAAAAATATTTTTTGACCATATTAGATAATATAAAATATTATGATTCAAAATTTAGAACTTTTACTAACATATGAAACTCGTGTATTATGAACATTTATATTTAAAATTTTACTTGTAGACATGATGAAAATGAAAGTTTGGAAGAAATGTTATTTTCATGAAATAGAACATTTTAAATTAACTATATGATTAATAATAACAATTTTTTCAATATAAATTATATAATTTTTATTCAAACATTACTCAATAGGGATTGTTTAAATTAATTAGGATAGAGAAAGATAATTCACTTTAAAAAGGATTTCAGAAAACCCCTTTATTAATAAAAAACATATTCCAAAATCTAATATAAAATTGAATCAAATGTAAAAAGGTGTATTAAATAAAAATAATAATTCATATTTTACATTAAATTATATTCCAAACATAATGTTACTTTTAAATTTCATAAATTATTTAAATTATATGTATTTTTTAAAATCTATTTTTCCCTGTTTTCCAAGAAATAAATATTTTCTAAAAAATACAAAACAAATATTCTAAATTAATATTTATAGTATGATTTCTAAAATAAAATTCATTTTTATAATTTATAATTAGAAAATATTGAAATTTATATTTTTAAAAAATCATTATATGAAAGGAGTATTGTTATAACTATTTATTTATTGATGTGAAAATTACATAATATTTTTATTACAGATATAACATTATTAATTAATATGAAATTAATTTATTCTATCATTAAATAGTTTTTACAAAGTTAATAGGAGTAATATATCATTCCAAACCAATTTCAAATAATGGATAGAATTGGAACTATGGATTTTTTGTGGTTATGGCCTAACCGAACCATTATATAAATGGGGGAGGCATATCTAATAGAGAGAAATTAGATTTTACCAAGATAAACATGTCAATATTTGATTATTTAAGATGGTATAACCCTCCATATTTTGGAAGACCCTTAAAAGTAGTGTTAGATGATGTATGGATTAGTTTCATAGAAGATATATTTTCTGTCAAGGTCTTCTCAGAATAAAAAATGGTTACTCGCACAATTTATTTATTTTATGTTGATTTTGATCGATGGGGGTCTTAATTAAAGAATAATTTTGAGAAATATGATATTAATTTCATGTAATGGGATACATTTAATAATATTTTCAATGAAAAATATATCACTATGTTTTTTAGAGTCCAAATAGAGAATTACTTCCAATAATTGAGGAACAAAGATGATGGTTCGATATCCCAATATGAATTAACATTTACATGGTTTTCTAGGTATGTAACAGATTTTATTTGGGATAGTGATAGTATAATTAATTAAATTTAATCAATAATTAATCTATGTCTATGAGGAGATTTGGATGCCAAATAATTTAAAATCAATGATAATGATTTTCATTGTGCAGATAAAAGTGACATGGAGTTATCTAACACTAATGTCTTCCATGATGATGAATTTAAGATGCAGTCGAGAAGGTGGGTGATGGGGAAACATACATAAAACTATTCTGGAGGTGTAAAAATTCTGTTCCCATTAAGTGGTATGAGGGCAAAAATAAACCCTATAGAATTTATTATGAGGTCTATAAATTTCTATTAATGTAGAAAATTTGGTCATGTGGACTATGAGTAAATGAAAAAAATCATAAAGAATACAGGAATTGGATAATATATAATCATATAACTATAATATTTTTTTTTGTAATGAGTTCCTTAATTTTACTAAAATGTAATAAATGTTACTAACTCATGATATAAATCATCAAGATCATAAAACGGTTTGTGGAAAAATATTTTTTCCACTGCTATGGTTGATGTGGGTCTATCAAATTATTTTTTGATTGGAATGTTACACTTATATTCAAATTATACCAATACCCTATTTAATTTCAGATCATTACATTCATTTATTTATTATATATTTTCATTTGAATTTGGAATATCATCTCATATTGGTAAGATATAACTTTTTATAAACACTCTAGTGGGATTTATTAAAGGAACAATGATTTTAAGAACATTCTTATTATTATTTGTGGAATATTCATTCCTACCAATCTTTTTGAACTCCCAATATTTCATTTTTATATCATTTTTTGTATGTACTAGATTTACATTTATAGTGATAAGATATATTGGAAATCCTTGAAATTTTATTCAATGACTTCATAGTTCTTATAACATAGCATGAATTTGATATTTTTATTAGATATATTAGTGATTTTTACAGAACTAATGTTGTTGAAATGAATGAAACTATAGGGACTATTGATGTCCCATTTAACATCTAGAACCATGATCCACTAAACTCATTCCTCAAGGTATTACGTCACATTGACTCAAGGACACCTCCTTGTACACTAGAGGTTGTTGACTAGTAGTGGGGGTTCAAAATTTGTACGTTTCGGAGACCATACCCTCTTTTTAGAGTAGAATGGTGGATACCAAATAAACATAAAACAACATAGGAAGCATATAAATAAATATAAAGGATAATAATATAGTGTAAAAAAATATAACTAATATAATAGACAAGTACGGAAGCGTAAATAAAAAAGAACAACTGATAATATAATCAGAAGCCTCTATGTTATTGTAAATACATGGTTGCATGGAATGATAATAAAAAAGAGTGTAGGGTAAAATGCATATACGAGAATAAAAACAAAAGGCTAAAAAATTTACTATAAATAATGTCGAGATAATTCTTATTACTATGTTCGTAAGAAACATCTATAAGTAAAATCATATCAAAAACCTATAAAAGAGAACTTTCCGTTATCCATGCCAACATGATGATAGTATTCTTAGGTATAATAGGTTTCTTGAGTATGGTGAGAGATAAAAAAAACTTGGTAGGCTACCACCAGTGGTGTTAATGTGTAATACCAGAAGTGATCATAACTAAACAGTTTTCATGTGTGATATAATAATAAAAATATACTAAAATTAATAACTAGTTCACTCGGGTTACTTTTTGAAACCTAGCGGGTCTACCTACTTCGACCCATAGCCAGAACGAGATTCTGATCAATACAATATATAGTAATAATATATATATATATATTGTTTAGTTATATATTTAATCTATATATATAAACCAAGTGTGTACATACGTAAGTGTTCGTATATCTGGAATACTAGTGCTGGTTGGACTGAGCTGTAAGTAAGACATTCATGAATAGCCTAATGAGACTATGAGATCAAGCAATATGATACATGCCTTGCTTCCTGAAAATATTGTGATACATCATGTAGAAACACCTGGGATGGTAATTTATCCATTATTTGATCAATATAATCATGGAAAGTGTCACATAAATCCCAAAAGCCATATATTATTAGTTGTGAGAAATTCCATACTCAACACCCGATGTATGGGAGTCCAATTTTCCAACATTATAAGCACCGCTTATCATCTTACAAAACCTATATAAAGGCATCATCACATTTATATTAAAACATGTATGTAACTACCTCTCATATATGTATTTATCCAATTATTAGAACCTAAAAGGACGTACAATTCTTATGAAGCATTTAATTAAACTTGAATATAAGGTCATCACCTTACCATCCATTGAAGTCATTCTGTTTGAGCTAACTGATTAATTTAATAGAAACCATCCCTCATGCATAATCCACTCCATATTATTCATCTATTTAGGAGGACATTTCATCTTCTAGAATTCTCCCAATTCAATTCATTAAGTTAAGAGAAATCCACCACGTTTATACCATTAAGTCTAAATCCAAACCATTCAATTATCTAAATCCTAAAAAATTAATTTACATGTCTCAATGGGTCATTTAGAGGAGGACATGGTGTTTAAGGGAATTTCATAGAGAAGAAATTCCATTTCTGGGATGGAGAAACTCATGAGAGGTACCATTTGCCGAAAAAATACTCACACTACAAGGGAAATTCAATTTAAAAGTCAAGCCAAAGGAAGATTAGATGTCTTGGAAAATGTATTCAATTATCCATAAAGATAAATTCTGCATAGTAACATCCATGGGGTGACCATACATGGTTTAAACAGCCTCTAAACTATTAAACAAGGATTACTAGGTATATAACATGGTGTAAGAATAAATTAGACATGAATTAACAATGTAAAAGTGGATGCTCGAAAAATTATGGCATGAAGAACAACTGTATAGATATAATGAATAAAAAATAAAATAAAAAATGATGTGACCACCTATCTTAAGTTTGTAGATGACTCATTTTTCGATATCGTCCTCAGATTCAAAGCAGGTCAGAAGAGATCAGAGAAATGGTCTAACACCCTATAAATAGAGAAAAGGTTTCACCTAAATGGTGTGATATATTCGAAGGAAAACTAAAAGTGGAGGTAAGAGGAATATATACCACACCTTGAGGTATAAAGTTCCTTCAATAATTTGAAAAATGGACACCAGATTGGAAATATAGATCAAAGACAATCTTCGGAAGTATACGATCTTAAATGGGTAGGATCTTTAATTCCACTGCTAGAGGAAGAAATTGGGGAAAAGGAAAAATATTAAAAGGGTAAAATAGGGTAAATTTAGAATTTTCACCCAATATAAGGGGGGTCACAATTTAAGAAAAATGTATACATACCATGCACCAGCCATGAGAAAATCCACTATCCAAAAACCTGTAATTATCACATGGTTGTGCGCTGGGATTCGCACAGTTGAAGTCAAACCAAGTGGCTCCTACTGCACCTCTATTTTCCCCAATACTGTTAAAACTAACCGTGTGACCTAGGTTAGAAGATATATTTTAACTATGAAGCTCAATTTTTTTGCTCATTTTCTCTAACTCCAGGGATCAATAATTCCCAAGGATCTTATGTGACCTTCCTTAGGCTGTAGTACAAATTTATCATGTTTAAACCAAGGATTAAAATTCAAAAACAAATTATTCATAAAATATTGATTATATGGGTTGTTAAAAACTAATATACTCAACTAAAATCATCTTTATTTGTCCTTATGAGGATAAATAGGCATTTTCAGCAATGAGTTTTGGCCCCTGAACTCATATATCATCTTCTTATTCCCATGTCCTATCTTGTAGTTGGTCGTACTTCCATAGCACCAACCCTAAGTTAGTTGAACAACTATGGAGTGTCTTCATTCTCTAATAAAAAACAATAATTAGAAACTCCTAAAAGGGAGCATCTACATTAAACTAACACTCATCTAGATAAAATACATGTGACGAGTCTGGATAGTATTGGAGAAGCTGAGATACATGAAAGATATCATGCATAGACTAATAACTATGGGGAAGTGAAAATTTTTAATACACTATTTCAATCCATTTAAAAACCTCTTAGGGTCTAAAAACATCGGTGAGAGCTTACCCTACTTATAAATACATATATTTATCCACCTATTTGTTATTCGTATGAAAATCCAATCTTCATCTTCAAACTCGAGAGGTCATTAGTGTCTGCGGGCATATGAATAATCTCTAGGCTAAGCTTTCAACATGTACTTTATAATCATTTGGACCTAATTGGTATCCTCATACAAGATATATGGTCCTAGAATAACTATTTCCTCTTCCTCTATAAAACATAAAGGTGAGAAGCAAGATTTACCATATAAGGCATCATAGGGAGTAATCTTAGTGGGCTCCTGAAAGTAGTTATTATAAGAGAACTCAACAAGGAGGTGTGTTTCTCCATGGAACCCCCAAAGTCATCAACAAATTCATGGATCATGTATTCTCTCACTTAAAAATAATGATAAATATATCTATTAGTCTTTGGGTGTTATATCATTCTTAGATCCACCTTAGTGACCAAGTCCTTCATCAACCCCTACCATAACCATGATGTAATATGATTTTCTATGTTAGAAAGGATAATATGAGGAGATCTCTAAAGACACGAAACCTCCCTGATGTATAGCCTTCCTATATCATCTAATGAGAACATATCTTTCATAGGTAAGAAGTATGAATCCTTTTTCAAATGATCAATGATAAACCACACTGTATATTTTCCCCAAGGTGATCTTGGTACACCAGTCGTTAACTCCACCAAAAAATCAATCCATTTCTACATGTGATAGAAAAATAGCTATAGACTCTCTTCTATATTTTGATGTTCCAACATCACATACTAACTGGTGTAACACTGATAGAGGAAGCCTGAAATTGTGTCTTTTAAACACGACCACCAATACTTGCATCTTAGACATCGATACATTTTGGTAACATGGGGGTTAACAAAACATAGTGAGGCATGAAATTCTTACATCATCTTCACCATGTAGTCATCTAGAAACCATACACCCCCACTGAATAATATGGTATCATCCCAATTCACAATCCAACCAGAAAACATATCATCATCGGAAACACATTAACTTTGGATGAGGCCCTTATGATCAAATAACTGCCTCATTCTTACATGTTCTAGAAGAGTAGATGTCACTACTAAGGCTGATTGGAAGGTATTACCATGTTCCTCATGAAATTCAATGGGAATATATAATAATTAGGCCTTAATATACAATTCTCCACTAGATTCCTAAATTTATGAGGTCTACATCTTCAGACTCAGATCACCAGCTACAAATTTTTTCATTCCATACGTGTAAGAAAGCATGAAATCAAATGACTATAGGTAATCGACCCACCTAATCTATCGGGGATTGATATCCCCCTACTATATTATGTACATGAGGATTTTTTGATCATTTATCACCACATATACACTCTCCATTTATATAGTGTCTCCGATAGTGTAATCTATGCACAACAATAATGAGATAAAGGTTGTGCATTGTGTAATTCCTATCATGAGGCCTCAATTGACAAGACATGAATGTAATGACTTGGGTATCAAGCATCAGAAAATATCTAAGTCTGATAACTGATGTCTCATGTTATATAGTATATCTCCTACTGAGATATTGATTAATAAATATCAGAAGAAAATCAAACAACCCTTCAACTCATGAATGGTTCATCATAAGATTATGAGAAAACAAATTTCCCACCCATCATTGTCAAGCCTGCGAGTGTTGGTGTAATTTTTTATAAATCATGGATGAATTTTTTGAAATATCATTAAATCCCCAAAAAACTATGAATATCAAGTATGTTCAGGGAATTCTCCATGGAAACTACAACTCCCACTTTCTTCATGTTTATTAAAACTCTTGACTCAGAGATAATGTGACCCAATAAGTGGACTTCGTTGATCCGAAAGAAAAATTTACAAAACCTAGAATATAGGTTACTCTCTCTTAGTGTATTCAATATGGTCTCAAGATGGGTTTTAGGGTCTTGTTTGGAGATTGTATACACCAACATATCATAAAAAAATCCCACCAAAAATTAATACATATATTTGGGGAATTCCCTATTTATAAAATCTGTAAGGACTAAAGGTGTGTTTGTGTGTCCCAATGGCATAACCATGTACTCATATAGAATATATCTACTCATGAATGATTTTTGAGGTTTGATTGAAGATCTAAAATTCACTTGTTGAGAGCCTGATCTTGTATCTATCTATGAAAAAGGTTTCTCTCCTAGAGATGATCAAATAGGTCATCTATTATTGTTAGTGGATACTGATTCTTGATTATTAGCTGTTTCAAATAATGTAATCCACATTGATCCTAAGGGTATGACTTACCTTCTAGATGAAATGGTCCAGTGAACCCAAGATGATGTTTTGGGGGAATATAAATCCATTAGCCTCCATATCCACCAACTATTTCATATATTCCTAATGTTCCATAGGTTTCATCTTATATTGAGGAATGGTCACTTGTTCTACTCCTAGAACAAGCTCAATAGTAAACTATTCCACTTTAATTGGTGGTATAATATCTATAATATTTGGAAATATACCTCCAGAATGCTACAATATATGAAAAATAACTATATGTCATAACCCCAACTCGTCTAAGAAAATACTACTGATATAAGACGTAACACCACCCATCATCTGCTTCTTGGGTCCCTCTCATGTCACGCTAACATCCATTCTACATTATTCACTTTCCTAACTCCCTCTGGTGATGTGAACATCACCCTTCAATGATATCAGTCAATGTGGGATATGTTGGGAACTAACAAGTCCATTTGATGATTACGTCAAAGATCATATTTTCAAATATGAATATATTTCTATATAAAAAGATATACTCCTATCTCAAGGAGAGATTCCATACAATAGAGAACTCCCTTTAAAAGAGACCTAACGGGGTTTCTTATTCCATAACACCGTAGAAGCACTTGATGTCAATTACCATACATTTAGTTATTTTCTAATATATAAATTATTGAGATGTTCGTATAAAAAATAAATCAGACTCTAATGTCTCGGACTTCTCCAGACCATTCCTTTGATAAAATACAATGTTTTGGGTGATTTGGGGGATATCGGTGACTCATTCTGATAATTTTATCCAAAAGCCTAGTTTTTTCAACCAGGGCGTCGTTTTGAAATGTTGGTGTCGATGTGTCCATTGGAACTATCAGGGATGGAATATACGTTTGAGATGTTGGGGTAGGCCTTTCATTTTGAATTTTCAATGTCTCCATGTTTGTTTGAACTGTCAATGTCAGCATTTCGTTTTGTATTGTTGGTGTTGGTGATATATTTAATACTGCCAGTGTCAGTAAGTCATTTTTGAACTATTAGCTTCAGCATCAACACGAGCATCAGTGTTGTCTTTTCTATCGACATCATCATCATCGGTGTCTACATCAGCCTTAGTGTCAGTGTCTGCATCAGTGTCAGCATCATCATTAGAATCGATGTCGGTGTTGATATCAATGTCATCATTAGCGTCTGCATCTGCATCATTTCCATTTTTTCTTGTTTTTCCAATTTCTCCCCTCTTACATTTTATTTTAAGTACATAGAGTTTTAATCTTTGTATGGTTGTTTCTAAGGGTGTTTCAAATGATATTAATTATAATTTTTATATGCTAACACTCAGGTGGCATTGAAATAGTTAAACCACTTGATCTAGGACACAATCCAACTTTAATGGCCTTTGGAACCATTTCCTTCCTATGATATAGGATCTCGAATTTTCTTAAATATAAGGCCCTTTCATCGCTTTACTATTGGTGTGTGGAGAAATTTTATTCCAAAACAAGTCATGTGTCTATTCTAGAGACCTATAATTTTCAGTTTTCCTTGGATTTTCTTGCTTCTCGTGTGACCCCTATTCTCGGAGCAAGGAGGAACGTTGATTTTATATTATTCCATGTATGAATTTATTTCTTCTCTCTTTAATTTTTTATCTTCTGGGGTGGGTATAGTAATTCTTCTTGGGAGAGAATAGCTGAATTATTTCTTTACCAAGAGTAATAATAGTGTGGGTAGGTGATGATAAATATATAACAAGACTTGTTAAGATAATAGGTATAGAATTGAAGATGAATGAATTTTGAATGTTACTTCATTAATTTATCCTTATTTTCCTATTATAAGTTATTGTGTCTATAAGGAAATAAGAAAATCATGGTCGTTGGTGGCCTTTTCTTGCGCACTAGTGATGTTTTTGTTCTTATTGTTGATACTCTGTGAACAATAACAAATATCAATCCATTTAATCACATACGATTGGTTAAATAATTTGATTCCCTATGATCAAACATGTTCTATAATCACCCTGACAGAGATAATATTTTCATAATTAATTATTTGTTTTTAAATTATTTAATCCCTTACCATTAATCAATTTGATATTATTTTCATCATTTCATGATTTTTGGTGAGTTTTGAGCATAAGTGTGAAAATTGGTTAATTAAGGACATTTAACGGTTTTATGATTCCTCTGTATTTAGATCATAACTCCTAAATATTTAATCCAATTCACCTGATTCCTTTTTTAGGATGTCATTATTCATGGGAAACATATACGTCTTCAAGAACAAAAGCCAATTCGAAATCCAACAAGCCAAAATAATTCGGTCAATGTGAACATTTATTCTAGCCGGTAGAATAGACTATGACATAATATCAATATTGAGGTTGATTATGAAAGGAAACCTCTCTTTTGTACTAAATGCATGGCTGTTGGGCACTCGTTGGATTTATGTCGGAGGAAGATCTCTTGTGAGAGATGTGGGATGAAGGGTCATTCATCTACTCTTTGTAGAAAGAAACTTGAGGGGAAGCGTGTGGACTTGTCAACTCATGATAGAGACTTCCTCAAGAATGTCTCTCAGGCTGAGATGGCTTTAGGTAAATCTACTCACTATGTACACAATTTGAATGGGAAAAAACCGATAGTGTACAAGTCCCTGATGAGTGGTCCCTCTAATGATATAGCAGATTTCTCTAAGGAGATTACATCCAAGGATGGTTGTGCTATTATTCCCACTGACTTTGTTGAGACTGGCATTACTCCTATCCTCTCTGCGGCTGGATCCCCTGCATGCACTGACCCTCCCGATAAAAGTGTGCATGGTAGTCCTGATGCAGGCCTGACATGTGATGAGATTATTGAGCTGGCTCCTGAATCCGAGCCTCCACAAAATGTTGATTGTCATTTGGAAATTCAGCAACTTCCCTCTAGGATTTCTGGGAAGTGGGGTGACATCTCTGAGGCAGAAGAGATAGCGGCGGGTTTCGGCGGTCCTAGAACTTTCAAGGATGCACTTCTCTCTAGGAAAGGGAAGGTTGATGAAGCCCTCACTCCTTATCCTTTGAAACGACGACCAAGGAAGTATTATTCCAAAACACCTCGGATTGTATCTACCCAATCTTCTAAGCTTACAGGAAAGTTCAACTCTGATATTCTTAAGATCCTCAATCAGGGTAAGTCTAACTCTGAATGGGAAACTGTGGGTGACTCTGACTATGGGAATGACATGTCTTATTATGATCTGTAATGTTGTGTTTGGCGGCTGAGGGATTGTTCCTTTGTTTGACCCCACCCGTCTCTTCTGTACCTTTTTATTTTATTTAATAAATTGTCAGAAGCATAGCTTCTGGCGGATCTTGCTGCAAAGAAGTATATCTTAGACCACCAGCCTTCAAATGCAGTGGTTCCACCTGGGATTGAAATCATATTAGAAGGGTCAGATGATCACAAAATATCAAAAATAAATTCATTCATTAAGGCCGCTAATTCAATGGTAAAATAAGGTTTGTGGAATAGTATTTGGTGGCTAGGAAAAGTCTCTTCCATTTTGGCAGCCATAACTCCTTCCACACGGCTTCAAATTAATTCAAGCTTCGTGGGGGGATGGCCAACTCCATTACTAACCTTCTATAAGAAGGGACCTCAGCCTCATTCGGCGAGGAGGGGGCAAAACCGAAGATATCATTCTGGAGGACAGATTCTGGAGGGGAAAATTTTGTTCTTTCATTTCACTCATTTATTCTTCATATTTTTGTAATTCCTTCATCTTCCTCATCATTATCAAATACCCATACCATGGTGGGGTAAAATTATGAGGTTATTGGGGGAGGGAAGGTTTTATATTTGTAATGTTTTGAGTTCTTACATTTGATTGAATAAACTCTTTCTCTTTCTAAAAAGTTGTTTTCAATTTCATTTAGCGGTTCTTATTATCAAGTTCAATTTTATTTAGTTTTTGATTATGTTATTGATTTTAGGTTTGGTAAATGATGATAATCTCCCTCCACTAGGTTCTGGTCTATATACAATTGAATATACTAGGGCATAGCGGTGAATTACTCGGAGATCGTCACTACGTGTGGCAGAGGTATTGAATATTCTAAATAGTTTGGGATAGACAAAACCCGATCAGGAATTGCCTAACTCAATTGGGGGTATTTTATACATCTTTGTCTCACATAGGAAGGATAGTATACTGAACTGAGATATTGGTAAGGTTTACTCTCACCATCACCATTTACCAAAGGAGTGTTAGGAAGAGATTTTTAAATATCACTTAAACCAACTTAGCAGCAGATGATTAAATAAAATTTGAACTATGATAACATTACAATTGAAAAACCAACCCCAAGCTGATCACCCAATTCCTTTCAATATTTTCAATCACGTGTTTTGTTAATTTATTTTGAATATTTTACTTTATTTCTATATTTACATTCATTTCATTGTTTTCAAAACCAAACAATATCAAAAACCACCCAACTTCATTATCTAATATTAAAGTGACAAGCATGATTGTCAAGCGCTCCTCTCTGGAGACAGCCAAGGTTAACCACTATACAATATTTTAACTTTTTAAAGAAATTTTTTTGTCACACCCCACGATAGGTGCGTGTCACATCCCTATCATTTAAAGTGGAATTAAATAACCATTATTTATAAATCTAAATATGCTTCGCTTAATGGTGTGTATATGTGCTGTGTTTTGTTGGGTTTTTTAATACGTGGGGGTTCTATGAAATTTTTGTTGGTAGCCTTGTTACAGGTATGGGGGTAGAAATTTGTAATGACATTGTGTTTTGGGTATGTCATGTGTGTGAAGTGAGGTTGTTATTTAGTGGTGTTTACTTTCATCTTCTTGTATGGGGTGGTATAAGAGGTTTGACAAAATTCAGGTTGACAGATTGATTGATTTTTTGATAGTTGAACATGTAGGAAGTGGTACTACCTTTTATTGTGTTTCGGTCATCATGAGATATTGTGTAGTGGGACTATAATATTTTTATGTGTTATTTGTGCCGTGGGACTATAGCTTGACTTTCTTATTTTGTTAAGAACGGTTGATGAGATTAGTTTCATAGGTAGTTCTAGAATTATTAACTATGAACTCATTAATAAATAATTTCAAATGATTAAATAAAAAAGGGGTTGGGTTTATGTTTTGGTTGTGCTTGTTGTGTGGGTTTTCATATAGGGGTCACATTTAAGATGGTTCTGTGTGGAATGATTGATTGTTAGTAAAATATTGGATGGGTTGAGTGATGGTTTACGTATATATGTATAAATTATACTTCATTATGATTTTCAATACGTACCCTACCCTTATTGAGCTCTATGTGCCGATCACTCCCATTTCATGGGGGAGGGACACTTTCCCGACATCTCGGTGGGAGGACATATGGTTGGTTACTGACTTTATTCCTTGCACCTCTTTCTGGGTTCTTACCGCTCGAGAATATCCAGGAAGGACATAATGTCTTAAGGTTTACTATTATCCCATGATCCATAATGTTGGTTCTGATTAAGATGAGGGGCCTAGGCGTCTACGCGATATCTTTTCTTCCTAGGTTTCTTTAGAATGGGACCCAGGTGTTTTCAGGAGATAGGAGTGGTTTTTGTGACCTAGGTGTCTGTGGGAGGAGTATGTGTGGTTAGTGGCCCATGTGTGTGTTGTTAGATGAGCAATGGGACAGCATTTGCGGTAGGAAAAAATTGATAAAATGTTATTAGTTACGAATGAGTAGTTAACTAGTGGAATAAGTTGTGTGGGGTACCCAAATCATTGATGTGTTTATATTATAACCTTACATGAGATTCATTGTTTTTTGAGAATTCCATGGTGAGGTTGGGTATGTTAGTATTTTTCCTTGGTATATGTGGTTGGTTTTTGTTTTTTTCATAGGGGAATTAGTATGTTTCTCTACCTGTGCATGTGTGACTTTGGTCCCCATATTGAGTATACTTGTATGCTCACCCTGCGTTATAAAACTGTTTACAGGTTTCCTAGAGGACTTTGAGGACCATTTTCGACTTTACAATCTCAGGTGCTTGGATAGTTGTCAAGTTAATGCTTAGTCTCTTTTTTTGATAATTTATTTGGTGCTTTGGTTATACTTTTTTTTCAATTTACATTTAAATCATGCATGGGTTTTATTTTTTGTTTAATTTATATAAGTATTATGGTGTTGTTTTGAATTTCTTACCATATTATCTCCTGGTCATGTATTTATTAAAAATTATGGTGCATTATATTGTGTGTGAGATTATATATCCTTGGTTCTAGTCACCACTCCAGGTCCTATTGAACGTGGGACTTGGGGGTTCATTATCTCTCCATCATAGAGAATATGGAAGGGTGTGGCACTCTGATGTCCCTTCCCTCATCTTGAAGAAGGTGGGTCATGACTTAATGGTATCAGATTTAATGATAGATAGATATGATGGAGTTTAGAGTTAGCCACAATGATTATTGCATGGGATGGTAAGGAAACAGTGTTTGAAAATCTTGGTGTGTGAAATAGGCCAAGGATGAACGGCTAGGAAACAGGATTTTAGGGCCCCCCTATTATCCAACACAAGGACTTGGAGCCTACCGAACGACCATGTGATGCTACACTGATTGAAATTTAAAACCTTAGGGAAGTTATATGCATTATAATGATGTGTCTTATTTTGTTTCTTGGGTTTTTTTGTGAATTTAAAACAAATAAATAGTTAAAATGAATTTAATAGAAAATTTCCATACTAACTGGGCTTAGGAGTTCCTTGTTTAACCATTTAAACTATAGACCGAAGACGTCACCCACATGTGGAACGAGTAGTTGAGACCTGGTAGGCTATCCAGGTTGATCAGTGGATGGTTGATAAGAAGGAGGAAGATGAATTGTGGCAGAAGACCCTTCATGCTTTCCAGCTGCAGACCCTAGGTATGTACAAATGAAGTGTTTCAGACATAGAGAAGTAGGGATGGATTGAGAATTTGGTGATCACCATTACCTTGATCCATGATCCGAGAGAGTACTGGGGACCTCTGGAGGTGATCCTGAAGAGGGTATTGGTGTGTCAGTGATGGAGTCTCTCTCTCAGGGAGAGGAAGGAGACTGATGTTTTGTGGGCTGACATTGAGAGGGAGTTTGGGGAGGTGTTTCTTACCTTGACGTTGAAGGCCGAGAAAATATAAGAGATGCTCTCCCACCAATAGGGAAGTATTTCTGTGAGTGAATTTGAGATAATGTTTAAGGATCTCTTACACTTTTTTTGGACCTCTGTCTGGATGATGAGTCTTGGGTGAGGCACTTGGAGGAGGTACTTTGACCTTCTCTCTAGAATTCAATTACTCCCTACACCCTATTGACATAATTAGATGTTTGTGAAAACGATGAGGTAGTGGAAGATATGCACTCTCGAGGAGGTGTTCCACGATAGGGGATCCATATTAGTTCATCAAAGGGGAAGGCAGTCGATAGCATGTCTCCAATGATGGGGCCTTACAGGTTTCTTCCACTAGGGAATATGCCACAATAGTTCCCATTACTGTCCCCTAGTCCTTGCCCTATTCCCATGGGCCTAGGACTGTGGATATTTTTCTATGGAGGCCATGTTCATCTTCAAATCTAGTTCCCAGTTCGAGCTCAGTGTGGTGGGTTTGGGCTGGTTCAACACCCACCTCAATAACAGTTGTTGGACAGACCTTTACAGTAGTAGTAAAATCAGGCCCTTAGTCCACCGAGGGCAGACAATGCAGAAGGGGGATGACCTAGGGTGCTACTCAGTGAACTCGACTAGGTAATGGTTGGGGATGTGACATACAGTTGAGGGGAAGTGGATCAAGGTGTGGTAATTTTCAAACCATTTAGGAAGCAGTTCTAGTCGGACCAGATATTGTTCGAAGGTACCATTAGTCAATTTAGCACTATTGCTTGTGCGTTTTCTGATTCAGGAGCTTCACACTCCTGTGTTGCACCCAGTTAGGCCCATGCTTTGGGATTACACGTAGAGAGAAATTCTATGCCTTTGGTGCTGATCAAGCTAGATGGAAGTCATACCAGTTTGTTTAATGTTTCCTAGGGATGTAGAGTGATGTTGTAGCCACATTAGTCTAGTGGGGATCTTCTTTTGATACATACATAGTTGTATGATGTCATATAAGGCATCAAACAATGGTTCACTAGGCATATTGTTATCGAATGATTCGGTAGAAGAGTCTTTTTCTTCTATATGGATGGAAAATGTAGAGATTTAATAGAGAATAGAGCTTTCCGGTGGGTAGCCAGTGTGTCGAGTCTCTCCTCTTTATATAGGCTTAGATGTCAGTGGAATTGGAAGATATAGATATGTTGGGTGTTCTAGGGAGGGGGGTTCAGATATTCTTATATGTCTCCATATAGTTGGTTGTGGATCTACCCCCTCGACATGACGTTGAGTTCATAATAGACTTACAACCCGGTTCCCATCTAATTTTGAGGGCTCCTTCTCTGATGTTGCCTTCTGAGTTGTGGGGGTTACACATTCAGATTGGTGACATGATGAAGAATGGATTTATCAGTCCAATTGTATCATCATGGGGTTGTTTATTTTTTTCATGATGAAAGAGTATGGTGGTCTTAGACTATGAATAGAATACTAGAGACAGAATTATGTGAAAGTCAAGAACCATTACTGACACCCGAGGATCAAAGATCTTTTCAACTGGTTAACAGGATAAGGTTAGTTCTCTAATATTGATATGTGGTCTGGATATCCCCATTTGAGGGTGAAGGAGGGTGAAATATGGAAGAATACTTTAATGTGTAGGTATAGGAACTTCGAGTTCATGGTCATGTCATTCGGTGTTACAAATACCCCAGTCATGTTTAGAGGGCTGATGAACTCTATTTTTTGTGAATTCCTTGATAGATTTTTCGTTGTGTTCATCGACAAAATCTTGATCTAATCAAGGTCATAATATAATCACATGAGAATCAGAGGACTATCTTGGAGTTCTTCTAACACTACCAACTCTATGATAAGTTGACCAAATGAATGTTTTAGATGTGATTGCTACAATTACATAGACATTTGGGGTCTTAGTAGGGGATAGCAGTGGACCTATTAGTGGTTGAAGATTATCTTTCATGGGTAGTACACAATAATGTGCTAGAGGTTCGTAGCATCATGGGTATTTTGAGATATTTCCATAGGTTCTTACTTGACTTATCATGAGTTATAGCTTCATTAACATACTTGACCAAAAAAGTCTAGGACTTTTTTTGGAGTGAGTAGTGTTGTGCACCTATCATCTATCTAAAGAGGAGTTTTTTCAGTGCTCTCGTGATCATGTTTCTAGAAAAAGGGGTGATGTTTGAGGTGTTTTATGATTCCTCTAGCTTCGGATTGGGGTGTGTAGTGATGCAGTAGTGAGGAGTGATCTCGTATGTGTCTAGGCAGTTATGTCCCCATGAATGTAACTATTTCACCCATGGTATGGAGATTACTATGGTCGTCTTTGTGATGAATTTTTTGCATCATTACCTTATATGGGAGCACTTTTTGGTGTTCACATATCACAAAATCCTGAGGTATATCTTCTCCTAGTGAGACCTGAACTTGTGGCAGTATAGATGGATGGAGTTTCTCCATGGCCATGACATTGATATCTCTTACACCTTAGGAAAGGGGAATGTGGTGGCTGATTCCTTCAATTTGTGGTAAAAGAAATGTATTTTGGGAATCCATAATTACTTTGAAGGAAATGGAGGAGTTAGACTCTTTTTTCCTGGATTGTAGGGTAGATAGTGGCAGACGTTATCTATTTTAGATGATGTATTGTCTTCCAGGATGCAGCAGGTGGAGGAGTCTCATTGGGGATACTTAAATACTGAAGCATAGCATTATCACGTTGAGTAGTGTGATGCACCAAATGGTTGGTCGAGGGATAGTCATAATAGGATTTTCCTTCATGGGATTTATTTAACTAGTATGGATTCATGTTAGATTTATCTATGAGTTATATTGATCACCCCTATAGGTACACCCAAGATATTCTAAGATGTACCGGGGCTAGAGAGAAATGTTTTGGTGGCCCAGGGTGAAGCGGGAAGTGGCAGAGTTTGGGGAAAAGTACCTATTGTGACATCATGTGAATGTTGATCATCATGTTCCCATAGGTCTGTTTCAGCACTTATATTTCCCCGAGTGTAAATGGGATGACATATTGAGGTATTTCATCATGGTAAAACCATGGTATTAGGGAGGTTTTGAATCTATCTAGGTAGTGGTGGATTGCATGATGAAATCGACTCACATTCTAGTGATCAGGGACTCGAGCGTAGTGGATTCCTTGGAAAGGAGGTATGTGGATGAGGTGTCTTGGGTATATGGAGTTCCAATGACCAATATATTAGATTAGGAATCATGGTTTACATAATGATTATGTAGGGTACTACAACATGCTTTTGGAACCCAGTTACAACTTTGCACTGATTTCCAACCTTAGATGGTTGGGCAGAGAGGGAGGACCATCTAGACATTAGAGGATATGATGTAACAGGTATTTCTAGACTTCACTGGATCTTGGGTACAATATTTTCCTCTAGTATATTTTTATTACAATAATATCAACCAATTTACCATAGGAATGGAACTATTTGAGGCTTTGTACAGAAGGTTGTGTCATTTTCACTTATGCTATATATTAGTGGGGGAAGCGGCCCTTCTTGTAATAGAGGTAATGCAGAGTACATAAAAGAAGGATCAGATTGTGTGTGATAGGATAAAGGTGGCTCAGGACTGAAAGAATTTGTATTCAGATCATAGGAGGAGGCCCTAGGAGTTTTAGGATTGGGACCATGTGTTCTTGAATGTTTCCCCTTGACGTGGGTAGTGAAGGTACGGTAAGGAAAGAAATATTTCTCCCAGGTTCATCAGGACCTTTGAAGTGTTGGGACAAGTTGTTGAGGTGTCATTTTAGTGGGTATTTCCACCATAGTTGGAGAGGGTTAATTGATTCTTACATATTTCTCAAATTCATTGACATCTACATGATGAATCACAAATCATTGACTGGGGATAGTTAGATATTGAGGACTACATAACATTTGTGGAGTGGTTGGTGGAGATCCTAGACCATCAGGAGAGGGTTCTTCATGGACATACCATTCCGTTTGTTTGTGTGTTGTGGAGGCATGGTTGTCTCAAGGAGAGTACTTAGTGGAGGGAGGTACATATGTATTCCTAATACCCAGATCTATTCTAATTTGTTCTCTTATGTTTTTTCTTATTCTTTGCTTGTGTTGTAAATCTTGACTTTGTTTCTACAAAATGAGTTGTTTCCATTTCTCTATTGTGTGAGATGTATTGACATACGGGGAGGGGTAGACCTAATTCATAATCAACATTCGTTAATTTAGATTCAATTAAACCCATACGTGTGATTCATTTTCACCAAAAGTAAAGAGTATATTAACATAGAGGAATTATCTCCCAAATCCCTATTTTGGGATAGTGTGATCTTTGAGGTTCATGTGGTTGTCTGGAGTGGTAGCTGTTAGAGAGGCGTTCTTGGATGTCGAGTTTTTCACTCTAGTTTTAGAACAACACCAGGTGGTTTGTCCTTGAAAGGTATTTTACGGGGTGGTTGTTTGGAACCCTCTTTACTATGGTTTTGTTTAGAATTATCATGGGTGATAATAGTTTGTGAGGTTTCTGATATAATTACCTAGACCTCTCTGAGACATTACTTTGTCAAAAACCATTGTTTATGGTGTTCAAGGGGAAATCGATGAATAATTTTGGGATGTTTAGAAAAAAATCATTCTTTTTGTCGGTGTGTCATTTTGAGAAGTCAGTGATGGCATTTTATTTTCAACTCGCGGTGTGGGAATGTCATTTTGAACTATTGGTGTTGGCATATAATTTTGAACTATCAATGTTGGTGTGTCTTTTGGAACATTCGGTGTCAGCGTGTCATTTTGAATAATCGGTGTCAGTTTTTGTTACGTAAAATCTGTGTCGGTGATTAAGGTTGTACTATCGGTGTCGGTGAGTAATTTTTGTAATGTTAGTGTCAACATTAGTGTCAGTGTCAGAATCAGTGTTAGCATTAGCATCAGTGTCAGTCTCAGCGTTAGCATCAGTGTCGATGTTGGAATCAACATTAGTATCGATGTCAGTGTTGACATCAGCATCAGCTTCAAAGTCATTTCCTGTTTATCCCAGTTTTTTCAGTTTGGCACATCTTATGTTTTATTTGATGTAAATCGAGTTTTAATCCTTGTTTTGTAATTTATAAGGGTGTTTCAGAGGATATTAATTATTTCTAAAATATCCAAATGCATGGGGGACTTTGAAATAGTCCAACCACATGATCTTAGCCACAATCGGATTTTAATTTCCTTTGGTACCATTTCATACCATCGATATAGGATCTTGATTTTTCTAAAAGAAATTATGCTCTATTATCTTTCTTATTCAATCGCAGATAATTTTTCATCCCAAATGAGTCATGTATCTATTCTAGATTTCTCTCATGTTCAATTTTCCTTAGTGTTTTTGACTGCTCACATGACCCCTTGTTCTTGGCGCATGGATAAACATTGATTGTATGTTCTTCCAAGTAGGTATTTTATCATCTATGTTTAATTATGGTACATGCGGGGTGGGTGTTGTAATTCTTATTGAGAGATAATGGATGAATTATTTCATTAACACAGTAATAAATGAAGGGGATGTGATGATAAAAAAATTACAGAATTTGGTATGATAACGGGTAGGGTATTTGAGATAAATGAATTTTGTATGTTGTTTTATTTTATTACCCATATTTTCCTACTATAAATTGTTGTGGATGTAAATCCTTATGAAAATCATGGTAGTTGTGGGCCTTTTCATGCACTACACTGATTTTCTTGTTCTTGTTTCTCATACTCTATGAATAATTGAAAATATCAATCCATTTAGTAATGTACACATGGCTAAATAAATGGATTCCCCATGATCAAACCTATTTTCTAATCACCGCTGTTATTTAAAGTGGAATTAAAGAACTCCTCATACAAATTCTGAATATTCATGGCTTAATGGTGTGTTTGTGTGCTAGTTTTGGTTGGGTTTTGAAATTTACAAGGGTTTGGTGATGTTTTTGTTGGTAGCCTTATTACGGGTTTGGGGGAGGACATTGGGAATGACTTTTTGTTTGCGGTATGGCATGTATGAGTAGTTGGGATGTGGTTTGGTGGTGTTTTGTTGTGTGGTTTGTGTTTGGGGTGGTACATGAGTTGTGACAGAATCTCAGGTTTATACATTAATTAATTTTGGAGTGGATGAACTTATAGTCAGTGAGTCTGCCTTTTTTTGTAGTACTAAAATGTCTTAATGTGATTTTTGAGTAGTGGGACTACAACATGACTTAATTATTGTGTTGAGAATGTTTGAGGATAGTTTTTTCTTTGGTAGGTCTCTAATTAAGTACAGTGAACTCTGTAATAAAGAATTACTAGTGATTAAATGAAAAAGGGATTGAGTTTATGAATTGGTTGTGGTTGTTGTGTGGTTGTGCATATAGGGGTAGCAGCAAAGGTGGTTCTGCGTGGGTTGGTTGTTTGTTTGAGACCCATAGGTTGTGATGACTTATTTTTTACCAATTTATATAAATTGGATTTCCTTGTGATTTTAAATATGCACCATGCCATTGTCGAGCACTACATGTCAAACACAGGCATTTTCATAGGTGAGGGTGTCTTTCACAGCATCCCAGTGGGTGGATGGATGGCTGGTTACTTACATTCTTCCTCACATCCCATTTTAGGTTCTTACCGCTCAAGTGTATCTACGTAGGATATAATGTATTGACGTTTACTATTAGAACACGATTATTTGGGAATGTTGTGTTGTGGATGAGGGGCCCAAGTGCCTATGGACCATGTTTGTTTCCTAGGTGTCTTCATGATGAGGCCTGAGTGTTTTTGGGTTAGAGGGGTTGTTTTTGTTACATAAGTTTCTATGGGTGGGTTATGTGTGCTTTGTGACCTAGATGTATGTGGGAAGATGTGTAGTGGGATTTCATTTGGGGATGGGTGGTATCATCAAGACATTATCTATTAGTAATGAGTAGTTACCCAGTGTGAAAATTTTTCTGGGGTACCCAAATCATTGATGTGATTATATTATTACCTTACATGACTTGTGTTAGTTCATTAACGGGCCATGGTGAGGTTGTTTAGTTAGTATTTTTCCTTGGTAAGTGTGGTTGGTTTCAATTTCTCTCACAGGGTAATTATTATGCTTATCCCACATATTCATGAGTGACTTTTTTCCTTCTAATGAGTATACTTGTATGCTCACCCTGCTTTATAAAACTATTTTCCGGTTTCCTTGAGGACTTTGAGGATTGATCTAGACTTTAATATCTTAGGCACCGAGATAGTTGATGTGATGCTTCATAGTCTCTTTTTTTGGTATTTTCTTTGGTTCTTTGGTTGTAATTTTTCCATATTTTATGTTTAAATCATGCATTGGTTGGATTTGTTTCCCATTATATAAATATTTGTTTTTTTGGGGATTTTTTTCTATATTATCTCCTGATAATTTTTTCATTAAAAAGGGTAATGTCTTCCATTTTTTTAGATTATATTCCCTTGGTTCTAGTCACCACTCGAGGGCTTATGGAATGTGGGACTCGAGGGGTTATTGTCTCTCTTTCATTTTGAAGAAGGAAGGTTCAAGAACATTATTGTACTTTACCTCATCTTGAAGAAGGTGGGTCGTGACATTGACACTAATATAGAGGGTATTATAATAGTACCTCATATAGTATAAGGTAAAGAACTCTACTCTTCTTTCATAGGTTGAACTATATGTAATTTTCCTATATTGTGGCCCTGAGTCACTTCTTGACTACTCTGAGCAAGATCGATATTTTTTCATGGAGAATCATATGACTGACTATCTTTGCCTTGATCGCCACCTTGTCCTGGTCGACTAGTTGTATTCTGACTTCTTTCCTGACAAGGTACTTCGGGTTTAGCTCCTCACCAAGGAGTATGTAATTATCCCAACTCTCTAGAAACTGGGAAAAAATTCGGTTGAAATGATGGATAAACCCCATCCATACAAAACCTCTATAGTCTATTAGATCCCATTAAACTAAGGAATCATGTTATCTAGATTCTTGCATTAGTGACTTGTCATGAAATTGTCTGTATGTGGGGTGGAACTACTACTACCACCTCGATTATGCTCAAATAGTCTCTCTATCACAGAAGAAAAAGAACATATAACTCTAGGTACTGAACCACCATGAATCTCACCTTTATCTTATCTCATGTTTCGTTCAACGATAATGGAGTCATTGAGAATTTCAAAAATGTTAGTCAATATAAAAACATTGACCTATGATCAAATCTTATATAAAATCCCATCCAAAAATATCCAATAGGTATTAACATCATTAGCATCTAGAGTAAGACATAACCACTGAAGCCCTGTTAAATAGTAAATTTATTCAATAACTAACATGCTCCCCAGTTTCATGTTCATCAATTATCTTGCTCTATTTTCCCCCAACATCTAGGGAAACAATTAATATAACAACCCTTCTCATTATCACAAACATAAAATTAATCTATTACATACAGCTCTTCATTTGATAAAAAATAGAAGATTGAGAGGTCTAGTGTCTTTGGGGGTTAGGAACACTGCATAAGAAATCATAACATAAAATACACATCTTTATTGAAAACATATTTTACATTACCACATGCATTCCTTTGTACTTTGAAATACATGGGACAACCAGAGGACATACATAAAAAAATGGCATGCTATAAAGACTAGAAAGGGAGTAAACAAGGCATAACATGAATAATATAGTACATGTTAGGAAATATCCATATCAATGTAACATAATATAAACATTAACATAAAGTCATTATATAACATTATTATCAAAACATAGAAATGTGGCATCAATATTTAACATGATGTTAGCAAGATCCAAGGATAATTGAATTTGGAGAATTTGTAAAAACTCATTTTATGAAATGTATAATGAGGAAAAACTAATTTTTCTTAACGTATCATGATGTAAATCTTTTCCGAATGCATTGGAGTGCTATCAGGGTGCATCCTTCTTAATCATTTCATTTCATGCATTACTGTGCCACATGGATCATATAAAATGGATTAATTAAACATTATAATTTATTTCATGGTAATGTAATGTGGAATTAATACATGAAACTCTATATTCAATAAGTAGATGTGCATAATGGTGAATACCATTGATAGAGAAACGGGCATGGTATTCACTACACAGGGACTTTGGATTGGAAAATTGCGGTGCAATTTCGACAGCATAACGGCGTGACATAAGAATTCATAAAAATGGATGGTGAGAGAGAAAGTGGTATATCATCACGTGATCATGAAATGGAAATTAAGGGGGTCTTAGAGATACATGTCCCAACATATCTAATGTAATTTAGATTCTTAATACAAAACAATTTCTTGAATGTAAATGAGGAGAGAGAAATCAATTACGGAATTTCGGTATGGAAATGGGTGTACATTGGTGGAATTAATGAAAGATAAAGGGGTATATAATCATTAAATAATAATTATGTAAGTATAGTGGAGGTGTGAAATCATACCCTATCATTTTTAATTGATAATAAAAGGGCATAACAACATAAAGAAATTTGGATAAAAATGAGAAAGGAAGAAATCCCATACTTGGATGTGTGATCGCAAAGGCTTGGCAGAGGCTTGAGATAGGATTATTGGGAGCTTTGGGTGAATTTAAAAGATTATAGATTAATGATAGTATATTTTTTCCCAGCTCCATAGGCTTTGAGAGAAGATGAAGTGTGAGCTTGGGTGGTTTTATATATAAAAAGTGAGGGAAGTCATTCTTATTTAGGTTTTGGGAACCACAAATTACAATAATCAAAACTACAAACCATCCACAAGTTTTCTCCAAAGGGTAGTGGAAAAAATTATTTTAGAAGTAAAATAGTCGAACATTTTAAAATATGTTTCTTTCTTATGTGGAGGTGATTCATACTCTCATTGAAAACAATTTAAAAAGTTAAAATGTTTTATAAGTCATGGAGGGTCTACTAAGGAACCATAAAATTAATAAAACAAATATTAAATCACATTATTTTAAATTTAAAACATATATTGGAATAACATACCATTTATAGTATTTTATTACATCACTATTGGGTAATTATGATGTCATAAAACACATTATATATTAAAAAACTAGTTTATTTTTACCCAAAAATTCATCTGACTCAAAAAATAATAAAAATTGACTATTGGATAATTTCAGTGTCCTGATTCCTAAAATAATATTTATTTTATCAAAATAAATTTCTAAGCATGTGAATTTTTTATTTTTAAAATAAAATCCAATATTTATTAAAAATCAAGGGTTTGAGAAAAACAATTTTCAACCCATAATAAAAATTACAATTTTATTCATATAAATTATAAAATCATTTATAATTAATAAAAATTAATTAATTAATAATAATTGTTTAAATATTATTTGATTGAAAAATACATTAATTCATCAAAATAGATTTTATAATTGAATATTAACTAAAAATACAATTTGTGCCTTAAAATCCATTTTAAAAGTAAAAATAATAACAGGAATGTATATTCTTTATTATATGCAAATAATAATAGTGGTAAGGTATTGTTTTATAACCCCTTATAACACTCTCATAAGACCTAAGGATAATGTGTGTGATTGTGATAGACTCTTGAGGTTTCTCAGATAAGACCACTAGGGTTGTAATCTCTATCAACATCCACCTCTACCATAGGTGATTTTGATCGAGATTCATATTATAATTCACGGCTTGGGTTTGGTCCAGAGTTAATACCAATGATGTCACCACCTTTTTTAGCTTTTAAAAATGGTCTTCATATGGAGTAATTATACTGGATGATCCTAACGCTTCCTTTGTCTAGGTAAATTGGATTGGTTAAAGCCCTATAATTATACTAATCATGTAATCACTATTCTATGGATATATTAGCAATGATTGAAATTCGTAACTATATTTTAAAATCCATAAACATAAATCAATTAATTGGATATGTTTTATATAACCATTTTACATAATAATACATTAAATTAGATAATGAAGAATTTTAATTAATAAATGTTTGGGTCCTTACAATCTTCTGCCCTTAAGAATTTTCCCCTCAAAATCACTTTTTCCCCCACTAAAATAGATGTTGGTAACTATACTTCATCACCTACTTTGATTCCAATATTTCCTCTTCAAACTTGTGGTTTCACCAAAACACCTTGACTAGTGGCATTGTTTTATTTCGTTGAACTTTTTCCCTACGATCGAAGATCTTCACCGGCTTCTCATCATAGGAGAGTTCAATCTCAAATGGTACCACATCTGGATTGAGTACATGTGATGGGTCAGTTATGTACTTCCTCAAGAGTGATACACGGAATACATCATGTACTTGAGATAGTTTTGGTGTGAGTGATAGTCAATAGGCCACTGCTTTAATGCAATAAAGGATCTCAAAAGGGTTGATATACCTTGGACTAAGCATTCCCTTCTTCTCAAATCACAGAACTATCTTCCACAGTGATATACAGAGGAATATTATGTCTTCGACATCAAACTCTAGGTCTTGTCAATGATTATTAGCATAACTCTTTTGTCAACTCTATGAAACATTAATATGTTGCTAGATGGTCTTGACCTTCTCCACCATTTTTCGACCATATTTGGACCTAGGAGTTATCTCTCCCAAAAATAATCCCAACATGCCTATGTTCTGCACCTCTTCTCATAATGTTCTTAATAAGTATCCAAGTATCCATTTGGATTCTTGAGCAGAAACAGTTATTGTAATAGAAATCAACAAGAGGAAGATGTTGATCCCATCCTCCGTTGAAGTCCATTGAGCATGCTCTAAACCTTTAATAAAGTGTTTGGATAGTCTACTCATATTGGCCATCAGTTTGAGGATGATATGTTGTACTGATGTTCAACTCAGTATTCAAAGCATGTTGAAGACTCTTCCAAAACCAAGAGGTGAATCTTGGATCTCAATGAGATACAATAGAATCTTGAACTCCTTATAGCCTTACCACTTCTCTGATATATCTCCATTTTGTTTGATCCCCTAAGAAATCCTCTCAAATATAAATTAATTGTGTTGTCTTTGTAAGAAAAATCATAACAACCTAGATAACATTGTTTCCATTGGATATCTTAAGAATTTAAGTGGTAATGTATATGGTGATGTTATCCATTTTCCATGCTTGTTTGGGTAATGGTTTCATCATCCCCTTAGTCTTCGGCCTCTCAGCATTCACTTGCTGACAAACCACGAACTTTGATGTATACTCAATGATCTTCTTCTTCATGTTATCCCACCAATAATTCTCTCAGTGATCTCAATACATGATTCTATTTCCAGTGTGAATTGAGAAATTTGAACTATGTGCATCATCAAAAAGTTATTTCTTTAACTACGTATTTAATGGAACACATAGTCTTTAACCAAATCTGATAATTCTTTCTTCATTAAAATTGAACTTTGAAGATTTCCATTTTTAGATAGTTTCTAGTTTATTCTAAATTCCTACATTATCCTTTTTATAATCCTTTATCCTTTTTAAAAGATATTTTTGAGAAATAATTTGTGAACGGATTTATGATGTTCCATTATTTATGATTCCCATGTCCATCTTCATCAAATATAAAATGATTGGATCATTTTTAATTCTCATCAATAATAGAATCATTGGGTCTTTTCTACTTAGAGCATTGGACACATTGTTCTATTTCCCTGGGTGGTAAAGGATTGAGCAGTAATAGTTTATGATCAGCTTTAACCATGTTCGTCAGTACATGTTCAACTATTTCTATGTGAATATATACTTGAGGATTTTTTGATTCGTATATATTTCACCATTCTCCCCAGAGAGGTCATATCTCCAAATTTTCAAAGTAATGATTAATGAAGGTAACTTCAGATCTTGTGTTGGATAGTTCTGCTCATGAAATTTCAATTTCATTGAATCATAGGAAATTACTTTGACATTTGGTGTCAACACATATCCAAATACCTTCTTCTAAGCATCAGTAAATACCATAAAAATATCTCCACTTATGGGTTGTGTGAGCATGGTCACATTGATAAGCATCCTTTTCAAATCCTTGAATATATATTCACATTTGTCACTCCAAGAAATCTATACTCTTTTATGAGTTATCTTGGTCAGAGGGTTGGAAAATCGTGATAATTTTCTCACAAATCAGTATTAATATATATCTAAACATAAGAAGCTACAGATATCTATTACTGATGGTGGCCTTATCCATCCCTCAATTGTAGCTGTCTTGGAGGGATCCACAAATATCCCAATACTTGTGAAGATATGACCCAAGAATGATACCTCCTTAAACCAAACCTCACACTTTCCATACTTTTAATATATCTTCTCCTTTCATAAGGTATCTAGCACAGTGCTTAGATGATTCTCATGCCCCCCCTGGTTTTGGATTTTATTAGAATATCATCTGTAATGACTATAACAAATTTGTTGAGGTAATATTTAAAGACACTATTCATCACATCCATGAAGATTACTAGATAAGTAGTGATTCTAAAAAGCATTACTATGAGTTCATAGTGCCTGTATCTTGTACAAAAAGTTGTCTTGGGGATATCCCCCTTATTCACCCTTACTTGGTAATGTCCTTTCCGCAAATCCACATGAAAGAAGTATTATTCTCTATATAGATGATCAAAGTAGTAATCAATTCGGGGTAGATGATACTTTATCTCTATCATGATTTTGTTGAGTTCACGATAATCGATGAAAATGCACATTGACCCATCCTTCTTCTTGACAAAGAAGACTAGTTCACCTCATGGTGAAGCACATGGGTGTATAAACCCTTTACCAATATTATCATGTAGTTGTTTCTTCATCTCATTAAACTGTATAGTATCCATTCAATACGGATTCCTAGTTCTTGATAATGCCCCAAGTATATTGTCAATTGAGAATTCAACATCTCTTCTAGGAGGAAGACCATGCAATTACTTGGGAAACACTTTAGCGAATTCCCTCACAATAGGCATGTCTTCAAGGATTTTTTTGTCATTAGAAACAATCATCTATGCCAAATATTCATTTTCATAGGGAAATCATATCAATGCTTGAGAAGATTGTGCTAATGAAGATTCAACCTTGTCCTTGCACTTGTATTGAATCGGGGGTCGATTCTCCATATGAAGAGTGATTTCCCTCTCATGACCATTTATGTTGGATATTTATAAAGAAAGCTAATCCATTCCAATAATTGCATCAAATTCCACAAAAGGGAGTTTGAAGATGTTATTAATGATGTTAAATCCAGAAATTGTGATAGAGTTGGAGTTATATTCATGTGTTGCAATGATATCCCCATATTCCATTCACACTGACATCTTTACTTCTATGATTTGGGGATGTGTTGGAATTATTCTAATAATATTTGAGGATATAAAAGAATGTGTAGAACCATAATAAAAAAATTATGTTCTCTACTCTTAAATGAATAACAAGTGTACCTATTACCACTTCATTGTCAGGGTTCACATCAGTGGTAGTGATGGTAAAAGCTCACCCTTGCTACCACTGAGGTTTTTGGATGCCTCTAAACCCCTTGGCTTGGGGAAATAGTTTTAAAAGTTCCATGGTTCTTTGTAATTGATATAATGAACAATTCGTTGAGGGTCTAATCGAGCATTCCTTTCTTCTATCACTTCCATAGGTTTTTCTTTTCAGTTGTTAATGGCCAGGTTCCCTTCTCTACCACACCTAAAGAATTTTCTCATACCCTTTAGGTGATTTTGGGGTCCTTTTTTTCTCACCGTTGGAAAGTGGGGTGATGGATTTTCTTGGCACCATTGGATTTATCCATCAGACTGCCAGAATAAAAGTTCTCCTTGAGATTCTTATCCCCATGATAACCATGAGATTCACCGATATCCATTTCGACTTTGAGGGCACATCAGAACATTTCTTCACAGCTCTTGAAGTCATGGACCGCTAGGGATTTTCTTAGGGTAGGTTTTTTCCCACCAATGAAGTGGTTAACCTTGAATTTAGGGGTAATGACAAAGGCAAAGGCATATCGTGCAAGCCTTGTGATATTTTACTTGTATGCTTTGATGGAGTCATATTTTTCTGATTGAGGGAAATGAAGTCCCTTTCTATCTTAAGTCGTAGGGTGCGAGGAAAATATTTGTCAAAAAACATTTTCCAGAAATCCTCTTATTCCAACACATCAATCTCCTCCTCAGGCATCATAATTTTTTTTCAATTTCCATCATTTATCAGCTTCACCATCCATGTAATAAACATCTATATGTACTATATCTTGTTCATAAAATTGAAGTATGGATAAGGTCTTCTTAAATGGAGTTGATCCATTTTTCGACAATTGAGGGACTAGATGATCCATTAGGATTAGGAGGCCTTTGTATCATGAAGTTCTTGATTGTGACTTGTTCTTTCTTAGGGGGGGTTTAACATTCTACTTGACCCATGATTCTATTCAAAACTTGAGTTAACTTAGAGTGTATCTTGACAATGTTCACAATTTCTACACCCATCAAATTGGGCATCACATTAGAACAATCATCCAATTGATCTTCGAATTAGTTGTCAGCAAAATTCCTCCTATTAAAAGCCCTTGGATGGAATTGAAATAAATCTATGGGTAACTCAAATAGGTTAATCTATAGAAAAAACTAATGACTTATAATATACTTTTATTTCCTTAACTTATGAATTTATAGGCTTTAATATATATTATCTATGAACTAAATCCAAACATATATTCATAGGGTAATGTTTTTATTCCCTAAAAATGCATTATACTAAGGTTATTAATTTACCAAATCATATCCCCTGAGTGTATCATAAACCAGAGTGATGAACGTAAAATTTCCTTCCATCATTTCTCATTCGAGTCTAGCTCAAAGCGGTGTTTTAGGGTTTTACCCCTTGATAAATTTGTTCAAGATCCACCTCTACCTGCTCTTATCTGGACATGGAAATATTATCCTAATAAAAAACTTATCAAATAATCACCAAAAAATAAGGATGTTTTTATTATACTTATCCCTAAGGCTTTCACTTGGGTTTTTTATCGTAATCCCAAAAATAACTAAACCTATTCTGTGATACCAACTATAACAACCCTGATCATTATTAAACACATAAAAATAATCTAATAGATATAAAATTTCACTTGAAACAGCACAGAATATTGATAGTTCTAGTGTATTTGTGGATTAAAAACATTATATAACAACTTAGAACATGAAATGAACATCTTTTTGGAAAACATATTTTACATAACCACAAATATTCTTTCGTACTTAGCAATGCATTGGATAACCTGTGGACATGAATATAAAAATGGTGATATGTAAATCCCAGTAAGGGAGTAAAGAAAGAATAACATGAAGAATAAAGTACATGATAAACAATAGGCATATCAGTGGAGCTAATCGAAACATGAACCTAAAGGCATGATATATCATGATTATCATCTCATGGAAATGTGGCATCCACATTTAACATGAAATTATAATTTCCCAAGGATTATTGCACATTGAGAATGAGTAAACCCTTATTGAAAATTAATTATAATGATTAAACCCTCATTTCACTTGACTTATCTTGATACTAATATTTACCCAATGAATTGGAGTTCTATCAGGGTGCACCCTTCTTAACCATTTCATTTCATGCATAAGTGTAATATATTGATCATATAACATGGATTCATTAAACATAATCATTTATCTCACGGAAAATAATTGTTTAATTAATAAATTAAACTATATAATCAATAAGTAAATGTGCACAAAGGTGACTACCCTTGATTGAGAAATGAGCAGGGTATTCACTACACAATGACTTTGGCATAGAAAATCACAGTGCAATTTCGGCAGCATAATAGTGTGACATAAGAATGAATAAAAATGGATTATGAGAGATAAATGGGTGTCTCATCATATGTACACAAATTTTATAGTAATTGGATCATATAGATACATGTCCCAATATATCTAATCGAATTTAGATTCATAATACAAAATATTTTCTAGAATGTAAATGAGGAGAGGGAAATCCCTTACGGAATTTTGTTATAGTAACGAGTGTACATGGGAGGAATTATCTCATAATTAAAACATAAGGAGAGAATTATAGTGGAGTTAATAAATAATACCCCAAAATTTTTAAATTAAAATAAAAGGTCATAACATCATAATTAAATTTGGACAAAAATGAGAATACAAGAAATTCCTTAGATGGAAATGTGATCCTAAAGGCTTGGGAGGGGATTGACAGAGGCTTATAGAAAGCATGGGGAGCCTTGGGAAGATATTATAGAGATTAGAGAAGATTTGGTTCGAGATAAAAATGATTTTAGTTTTGAGGAAGTGGGATCATGTGTGGTTTTATATAGGAAAATAGAGTGAATTCATTATTATTTAGGTTTTGGGAACCACACTTTAATATAATCAAAACCAAAAACCATCCAATGGTTTTCCCATGGTTTTTTCCCAAAGGGGAGTGGAAAAAATAATTTTAAAAGTCTTATAAACTAAATTATTAAAATATTAGTCTTTCATATGTGGATTTGATTCATACTCTCAAGGAAATCAATTTAAAAAGATAAAATGTTTTATAAATCATAGAGGGTCCACTAAGGTACCAAACAATTAACCAAGAAAATCTAAAATCCCATTATTTTATAGGAAAAACATATATTAATATTAAAACCCATATATTGTATTTTATTACATCATTATTGGGTCATAATGATGTCATAGAACACATTATATATTAAAACAATATTTAATTTTTATACAAAAAATTCAACGGTCTCAGGAAATTTTAAAAAATTTACCATTTTATACATTCAAAATAATGATTCCAAAAATAATAGTCATTTTATCTAACTAATTTTCTAAACATTTGAATATTTACTATTTAAATAAAAACTAACATTTATTGGAAATTCATGGGCGTGACAAAAATAGTTTTCAAACCTTTAAAAAATTACAATTATATTCATAAAAATTATATGATCTTTTATATTTAATAAAAAGTAATTTAGTATTGATATTTTATTAAAATTATAATTAATTAAATAATCCATTATTTCATAAAAATATATTTCTTAATTGAATATTATTTAAAAATACTATTTTTTATTTAAAACCCATTAACAAAGTAACAATAATAAAATGACTGTTTATTCTTTATTATATGCACTTAATCATAGGGTGACAATCTTCTTATAGAACCCATTATAAAACTTTCACAAGACCTAATTGTAATGTTTGAGATTGTGAAAAAATGATTGGGTGGCTCAGATATCATCACTCTGGTGGTAATCTCTATCAACATTCACTTCTCTTGTAGGCGGTTCCATTCGAGTTTAACATGTTGAAGCTCAACTTGGACAAGGTCCAGAGTGAAGCTCAATAACACCACCTCATTTCCAATATTTGACTAATGGGAGTTTTACGTATAAATTATACTAGATGAGGCCATTACTTCCTTTTTCTGAGTAAATTGGTTTTTAAATTCCCTATAATTATACTAATCATGTGATCAAAGTTCAACGACTATATTTTCAATTGTAAAAATTCTTAACGGTTTTTTAAAATCCAAAAACATAAATCTAAGAAAGTGAATATGTTTTATATAAAAATTTTATAGTATAAGAAATTAAATTATATAAAGAGTAATTTTCATTACTAAATGTTTGTGTCATTACAATTAGTCAAAGAAGATAGTCTGAAAATTGACCTGATCCATATTGCGATGTCAATCTGCCTAGGTGATTATGTCTCACCACTACATGGGTCAAGCTTGTAGCAGATATGGATCTATATTGACCCTAATCTATAGAGGCTTCTTGATATTATCAAATATAGAAATAGTTCTTTGATCCATGACTCTATATCTTTTGTCCTTCCATCCCTTGAGAATGTGGGAGGATGACACTATTGAAATTCACTAGTTAACTCTACCGTACTCAGAGAAGGTCGAATGCAACCTTGCATATTCTGAAGTTTACAAAGAAAACCCTCTCATATCATGGAATCATCACACTTATTAAGAATATGAATATATACCTCATGTATAAATATAGGAGGAATCATTGGGCGATTATGGCTTGCCACCTCTGGATCGTGGTTGCCAACACCTTTAGGATGTGCAGTCAAAAGATGTCGTGGAAACATAACTCTGCAATTCCAAACACATTCCGTAGAATAGATTTAATTGATTTAGGAGATTTAAATTAAAATATATGATAGGTATAATGGCTTCCAATAGAAACAATAATGCTTCTTTCCCAACTCAATAAGCCTAGTTATGATGATGATAAAAGAGACCATAACATGCTATAATAATGCAATATATACCCCACTACCAACTACCAAGGTTGGATTCAAGTCTAAGTCTCTATGATGGATATATATATATAAGATGGATGAACATAATTTATATGAAATTTTCAGTTTTATCATGTGATTATTTAAATATATAAAAATCATTAAATGGTTGAATTTTTTTATTACCATTTCAGATCCATAGTGGCCCATACATGATATAATCCAAAGTATGGAATCCACTTAACCCACACCATAAAATTGTACATCTCATTTGATCAATGATCTATAGATCAACATTCTATAATTGACTACTTAATGTGTATAATTTAACCTATTTAGGAAATAACTATTAGGTTGAGTCATGAACATTATGAATAAATTATGTTTTCCAATACCAGAAAAAATTATTAGCATAATTCAATACATAAACAAGGGAAAAATAAAATACAACATATATATAAATTATTAAGATAAACATGAAAGTTATAATGAATGTATTATTCATCCTATTGTGACTAATTATTATGGTTGATCTAATGAAATCCACCATTTCATCAGACCCAGGTAAAGAAATCATCAATTCAATAATACCAATAATAGTAACATAATAAATAATGTGTGTCACCCAACGGTAAACTCATATCAATTTTAAACATAATAATTAATAAAATCAATTACCCCTTCCATGTAATTTGGGATTTCCCTATACATGTGTCAGTTATTCCCATGAACATGGTATTTTTCCAAATCCCATTACGTACTAGTCTCATTTCTAATACCAAGACTATAAGATAATGGAAAATTTTAACCTCTGATACAACTATGTAATATACCGACCTAGTAACCATTGAAGGGCCTTATGCTCTCCTCCTCGTATTCCAGAGGATTTTGACTAGTATCCATGGTGTGAAAGTTGTATTTTGGGGAGAATATACAGACATTTCAGAGTGAAAAAATGAATACATAATAAAATTACTACAATAGAGGAAGAATATAAATAAATAGAAGGAATACCAATGTAGTGTCAAAATAAATATAAATAATATAATAGATAAGTGTGGAAGTATAAATAAATAGAAAAACTAATAATATAAGGAAAAGTATATATGGTAGTGTCAATACATGGATTCATGGCATGATAATAAAAAAAGGTTAGGGAAATAATAAGATACCAGAAGAAAAATTGAAATAAGAAAAAGGTACTCTATAATATCTCGTGTTAATGCCTTGACACCTACTCCTAACTAATATTTATAAGAAATAACAAATCACCTTCCAAAAAAATGAGTTTTCCCTTATCCATACATGAAGTAAGATAGTATTCTTAGGTACCATAGGAATCCTGACAAGGGTGTGAGATATAAATATCATTATGTCACCAGCAATGGTGTCAGTGCATAATCTATGAAATGCTCATAACTAAATAGTGTGCAGGTAGAATAGAATAAGAAAAACAGTTCTAAAATAAATAACCAACCCAATCAGGTACCTATATGTCACATGGAGAGTCCACCTACTTCATCTCATGGATGAAATTGGGGTATTCTCAATTATTATATATAGTAATAATATATAGAGTTTAGTCACATATTTCATCAACCTATATGAACCACGTACATGCATATGTAAGTGTACTTATAACTAAAAAACATGTGTTGGCTGGAATGAGGCATAAATAAGACATCTATGACCAATATAATTTCCCTATAATCCCATGAAATTGATTACATACCCTAAATCACAAGAAGAGTGTTAGATTTCACGCAACAACACTCAGTATGGTGAGTGAGCCATCATGTCATTACTCTAATCATGGAACATGGCATGTAAATCCAAATGCTCATATAGTATCTCTTGTGCGAGACGCTATACTAAACACACGATGTAAGGGGGTGTGATCTTCCTCCATGCTCAACACCCCTTACAATTTTACACATCCTCTATAATGGTTTCTCCACAATCATAATAAAAAATATATGGAAATACCTTAAATGTATGCATTTAGCTAATTTCTGTTACATACAATGAAATAAAATTCATAAAATATTTTAATTAAACATGACTAGAAACAGTATGGCCTTACCATATTTTAATGTAATTCTATTTTAGAAAATTGATTCAATTAAGGGAAAAAATATATCATTCATATTCCTTTCTATATTATCTATTTCATTTATTAGAAATGATTAAATATAATCATGTATAATTCTATAAATTAAATTCAATCAATTAAAATAAACCCACCACGTTTAGACCATTACATCTAAATCCAACCCATTTAATTTAATATATCATGATAAATAAAATTACAAGACCTTATGGTTATTTTAGAGGCTGACAAGGTCTTTATGGGAATTTCTTATATCCTAAATTATAATTTTAAATTGGTCAAACAAATGGGTGGTACCATTGGTCCAAATAACCACTCAAAATACAACATAAATTTGATTTAAAAGACAAACTGGTGGAAAATTAGGCATCCTAGAATTTTTATTAAATTATCCACAAGTGGAAATTCCACTTAGAACACCCATAGGGGAACCATAAAGGTTTTAAGAAACCTCTAAACAACCAAACAAGGATCACTGTATATATAACATTGTTTGTAACAACCCAAACTTTTGTTAATGAAAAATCATCTTTACCTAATTAAATGTCTAATTATTTGAAATTGAAATCTCAAATATTCACTTCTTTTGATTTATGTTTTTTTATTTTAAAATTCCGTTATGAATTTTTATCATTTCTAATATAGTTTTTTAATCATGATCATATGATTTTTACAAATATAGGTCTTTGATGAATCCAATTTACACAGACAAAAGAAGCAATGGCCTCATCCAGTAAACTTTCCCTGTATGAAGCCCATTTTTCAGAGCTCCAAAAGGTGGTGGTGTCATTGGGATTACCTATTGACCTATCCCAAGTTGAGCTTCAACACATTAAGCTCGAACAGAATTGCTTACGAGAAAAGTGGAAGTTGATAGAGATTACCACCTGATCGATGTTATCTGAGCCACCCCAATAGTTTATCACCATCGCACACCATACCCTTCAGTCCTATATGGGTGTTATAAGGGGTTATAAAATAGTTCATTATCACTGTGATTATGTGATTTATTTTTTGTATATAATAAATAATTTACATTCATTTTATTATTATTACATTTTAAATAGTTTTAAAAGCACAAATAGTATTTTTTGTTAATATTCAATTATAAAATAAATTTTGATGAATTAATGGATTTTTTAATTAAATAATATTTGATTTAAATAATATTCATAAATTAATTACTGTTAAATATAAATGATTGTATAATTTTTAGGGATACAATTTTAATTTTTATTATGGTTTGGAAGCTATTTTTGTCAAAACCCATGAATTTTTTATAAATGTCAGTTTTTATTTAAAATGTAAAAATTCACATATTTAGAAAACAATTTACATAAAATGAATATATTTTTTGAATCAGGGCGTCGAAATTATCCAACGGTGAATTTTTCATAATTTTCTGAGACTATTGAATTTTTGGGTAAAAAATTAAATACTGTTTAATTATATAATGTGTTTTAAGACAGTATAATGACCCAATAGTGAAGTAATAAAATAATATATGTGGCATGTTCGAAAAATATATGTTTCACTATTAAAATAATCTGATTTGATTTTTATTTTAATTATTTTACCAAGCCTTAGTGGACCCTCTGAGACTTATTAAACATTTTATCTTTTTAAAATGATTTCCTTGAGAGTGTGACTCACCTCAACATAAGAAAGCCTAATATTTTAATATGTTTGTCCATTGGCCTTATAATATTTTTTACACAACCCTATAGAAAAAACCATTGTATGGTTTTTGGTTTTTATTAGTTTAATTTGAGGTTCCCAAAACATAAATAATAAAGAATCCCCTCTCCTTTCCTATATAAACCCACCCAATCCCCCACTTCATCTTCACTAAAATCCTTTGATGTTCATCCATCCTCTTCCCTCTGAAGGACCCTAGGACACCCTGAGAGGGGAGGGGTGAATCATGGTGTCAAATTTTTCTTTTAAAGTTATGGATCTTGTTCCCACGTTGGTAGAAACATGTTAAACCAGTTTGTTGCATATGAATAGAAAGAAATCATTCACATGCAGAGAGACGACACAACAATTTTTAATTGGTTCACCACTAAAGGCTACATCCAAGGAGCATACACCGATAGGTTTTCGGTCATACAAAATTCTACTAAACTTTACTACCTGTGGATTACAAATGTTCAGGAACAATCACTCTTTCCCAGGCTCACTGACTTTACAAAAGGTTCAGGGAAAACTCACAGCGTCCCTCAGGTCACTCCCCGTGACTCCCCCTGGGTCACTGCCGTTGGTGAAGTCACACTATGTTTATAGAGGTGAAGTTCTCTTCATCATTGCAAGACAATGCATCCTATGTTGTGTCTAGATTCTCTATTGAAGTCCAACATTGACTTGTAGACTAATCTCACTTTGCACTGAAGATATCGGGCAATCGTCCAGCTTTTGTGCACCTCCAAAAAGACTAGCATACTCCATCCTCACCTCGAGCACCGCTCCAAGACTGGCATGAAAGTTTCAAGAAAGTCACACAAGTCACATGTATGATACTAATTCGGTGCGCTGGTGACACCAACCCATTTGTGAGACACTGTATCTTTCAACTCCAAACTTGTGCGACGCTGCGCCTTCAACTCCAAAACCGCCTTGGTCGTGCAACAAACAACCGGTGTGCCACATCTACTTGTGCGACCCAACTACCACATGCGTAACTCAACCATTTGTGCGATGAGAGCTCGAAAAATCACTAATTCTTGAACTTTGATACAAATGAGGGGGGTTGGTCCTCTATTTATAGTCAAACTTGACCCCCTACACAGTGACGCGCAAGTGTCCTCACAGTGCACTAGTCCCGGTGCGCAGCTCCAACCGCCCTAGCCTCTGTTGTACTACTCACTTGTGTGATCACACCAATACTTGCGCGACCCTCTTTCTTTTGACATATTTTGAAGTTCTGATCATGAAGAACAATAGGAGCACAAGTTTCCAATCCTCCTAGGCACCGGCGCACAAGTACTTTCTCGGCGTGTAGGTCACATCCGCGACCTCACCAATACTTGCTTGACCCTTATCCCTTTTCCATTTTTCCACGTTCTGATCTTGAAAAACTCTAGGCACGCAAGTTACCTCTCCTTCATGTACACTGTGTGCAAGTCCCTTTTCCAAAAACACTTTTCTCCATTTGTCAATTTTCAGGCCCAAAAATTTGGCAAACACTGGGAAACAACGCCACCTTTAATACTGTTGTCTACTTGAACTATATGATCACTTTTCTGGTAGACATTATGAACTTCCACTGAGGATTTTCAATAAACACAAACCATAATCCAATTCATGAATATAAGACCATGGTTTCAACACCCTCCTCTCTCTAGAATCATCCCATGGCACCCAAAGCTCCCAGGAATCCTCTCTCAAGCCCCTCCCAAGCCTTTGGGATCAAACTTCCAAGTATGGGATTTCTTCATTTCTCATTTTTGTCCAAATTTCATTTAGTTTTTATACCCTTTTTCATTCAATTTACAATATTGGGGTACGATTTTGAACCTCCCAGATGCTTCTTTCCTTATTTTTGAGTTGATTAGAGACCTCTTTCTCTCTCATTAGTGCCTCCAATTGACACCTTTTACCATGCCAAAATTTTGTAAAGAATTTGTCTCTTCTCATTTAAAATCAAGAAATTATTATTGTATTATAATTCTAAATTCCGTTACATGCATTGGGAAATGTATCTATATAATCCCCTTACTTTCCATTTAATATAAATATTATGAGACACCTCTTTATCTCTCACAAACCATTTTTATTAATTCTTATGTCAATCTGTTAGTCTTCTGAAATTGCACTGTGAATTTCAAATCCAAAGTCATAGTGTAGTGAATAACATGACCATTTCTCTATCAAGGGTATTCACCTTTATGCACATTTAATTATTGACTATAGAGTTTCATATATCTATTATAAATTCCTTTATCATGGAATAAATGAATTTATTGAATTATTCATTGTTATATGATCCATGTGGCACACTTTTTCCTGAAATGAAATGATTAAGAAGGGTGAACCCTGACATCGCTCCAATGCATTGGGTAAAAATTAGTATCATGATATGTCAGGTGAAATTAGGTTTTACTCATTCTAATTCAAGTGAATTTAGGGTTTAATCATGCTCTATGATTAATGATACTTGGCTCAGGCTAATAATATGTTAAGTGTTGTTGCCACATTTTCATGGTGTGATAATCATGATTTGACATGCCTTTATGTTCATGTTTCTTTTACGCTCTGTTGATATTCCTATTTCCGGACATGTATTGTATTTCTCATGTATTTACTTGTTTACTCCCTTACTAGGATTTATATCTCACCCTTTTCTTATTAATGTTCTCATGTTATCCCATGAAATGTTATGTACGAGGGAATGTAGTGGTAATCTAAAGGATGTTTTCAATAAAGATGTTGTGTTTCATGTTTTAAGACGTCATATAATGCTCTTAATCCCTATGGACAATAGACCTCTTGATCTTCCATGTTGTATCAACTAAAGAGTTTATTTAATAAATCATGTTTATGTGTTTAATAAAGATATGGGTTATCATAGTTATTATCAAAGGATATGTCTAGTTATTTTTTGGATTAGGATTATAAAACTCTAGTAGAAGCCATAGGTACAAGACAATGTTCAAAAAAAACATCCATCAGTTTTGGTGAGTATTGAGTATGTGGTTTATCAAGAAAATTCATCAATCATGGGATATCAGTGGGTAGAGGTGGCTCTGGCACATATTTACCTTGGACCAAAAACTAGAACAATGAGTTTCGAACATTTTCCAGGGTATCATGGAACACGACAATAGGCATTTCTACACTCTTGGTTATGACACTCCCAATGGATATGCTTTGGTAAATTCATTATCTTAGTGTGAATCATTATTAATGGAATATAAAATGCCCCGGAGAATATATATTTGTAAGTATATCATGGATTATATAGATTTAAGCCTATAGATCCGTATATCAAGGAAATAAAAGTTATTTATAAGTCATCCATTTTGTCCTTGGATTGCCCTTTATGTGTTACCACTAACTTTCCTTTTATTCTATCCAATGGATAGTAATAGGGGGATTCGGGCTAACAACCGATGTGAATTTCAATGTGATGATTATTCTAAGGAGATGCTCAATCCAATGGGAGTGGGAATCCTGAACATTGACATGATACACTCTTAGTTAACACTATATTTGAATAGAAACATGGGTCAAGAGGAACTTTCAACCCCCAAAAGAAATAACAAGTTGCAATCATGGGCCTCATGAGACAAGGGCCGTATACTTTTAATGGATCATTTGATCCCTCAATTGCCAAAGAATGGATCAACTCCATTGAAAAGATATTCATTATCCTTCAATGTTTTGAATAAGAGATTATTTATTGGGATGATTATCATATGGCGGCTGAAGCTGATAAATGGTTTACATTTATCAAAAATACAAAGCTTGAGGAGGATATTGAGGCATTGAATGAAAGGATTTCCAAAAAATATTTTCCTGTAAATATTTTCCTCATACCCTCCGACTTAAGATAGAAATGGACTTCCTTTCCCTCAAGAAAATAGACGACGAATCAATCAGATCATATGAGGAAAACTTCACAAGTATTTCATGATACACCTTTAGCTATTTCATTATCCTCGAATGCAAGGTTGACCGCTTCTTTGGTGGGCTAAAACCTAGCCTACAGAAATCCCTGGAGATCCATTACTTTGATAGCTATAAGGAAATTTTCCAATATGTCTTTAAGGTTTAAATGAAGTTCATCAAATATTAAGGGTATCATGGGGATAAAACTTTTAATGTGGACATCAATTCTAGTGTTCCAATAGATATATCCACAGGTGCTAAGAAAATCCAGCAGCCCACATACCAAATGTGTGGAAAGAAGCACCTTGGAAATTGCCTGAACTGGATGAATAAATGCTTTCGGTGTGGAAGAGAAGGGAACCTAGCCATTAACTGCCAACAAGAAAACCCCATGGCTATGACAGAGGAGATGAATTCTCTGTTCGAATATAAATGTTTTGTTCATTGCATCAACTACAAATAACTAGGGAACCTTGAAAATCAGTTCCCTAAGACAAGTTTTTTCAAAGGCAACCAACAACCTCCAAGGGAGTAGGGGTGAAAATTTTCCATCACTACTTCCAAAGTGAACACCGACAATGAAGTGGTGACATTTATGCTAGTTATTCATTCAGGAATATCAAAACGTAATTTTTTATTTTGGTTCTATGAATTCTTTTTTATCTCTATTTTTAGTAGAACAATCTAGAAAACACAACAAATCATGGATGTAATGATGTTGGTGAGAATGGAAAATGGGGAAATCATTGCATCCCATGAATATAACTCCTCCCTTATCATAATTTGTGGGTTGAACTTCCTAGAAAACCTTTTCATTCTTCTTCTGGGGGAATTAGATGCAATTCTCGGAATGAATTGTCTATACTTATATAGATTCAACATAAATTGAAGTTAGAGGGAAATCATTATCCATATGTGGAATCCAACCCCAATTCTATACAAGTGCAAGGAGGAAGATGAATATTATTTAGCACCATCATCTCAAACGTAGATATTAATGCCCTATGAGAATGCATATCTGGCTTAGACAATCGAGTCTAAGGAAGAAACCATCATTGAAGACGTTCCTATTGTGATGGAATTCGCTAACATGTTTCCCGAGGAAGTGTCTGGTCTTCCTCTTATAATATATGTTGAATTTTTAATTGACCTTATACATGGGGCATTTCAAATATCCAAGAATCCATATAGAATGGCTGTTTTGGAGTTTTAGTAGCTAAAGAAACAACTATAGTAGAATCTGGATAAGGGATTTATATGCCCAAGTACTTCACCATGGGGTGCACCAGTCACCTTTTTCAAGAACAAGGATGGGTCAATGCGCCATTGCATTGATTATCATGAGCTCTAAAAAACATGATAAATAAAAAGTATCCTCTACCATAAATTCATGAATTATTCGATCAACTATGTGAAGAACAATACTTCTCCAAGGTAGATTTTCTGTCGGGATATTACCATGTATGGGTGAAGAAGGAGGATATCCACAAGACTACTTTTGGTACAAGGTATGGGCACTATGAATTCATTGTAATTCCTTTTGGACTCATTAATCCTCTGGAAATCTTCATGGACTTGATGAATAGAATCTTTATAAATTTCCTCGAATATTGTTTTGTAGTCTTTATAGACAATATTCTAATATACTCCAAAACCAAGGAGGATCTAGAAGATAATATAAGAAATGTACAAGAGACCTGTTAAAGGTGAAGCTCTATAAAAATTATAGAAAGTGTGAGTTATAGTTAAAGGATGTATCAATCATGGGCCAAATCATCACATGTAATGGGATATCTATGGATCCCTCTATGATAGTTTCAATTGAGGGATGGTCGAGGCCAACATCAGTAATGGATATATGTACCATCCTAAGGTTATCTGGATATTATTTCCGATTTGTGAGAAATTTCTCATGATTTTCCAACCCTATTTCCAAGATAACTCGTAAGGGATTCAAGTATTCTTGGAGTGAAGAATGCAAAAAAATATTTAAAGAGGTCAAAAGGAGGCTTATCACTGCGACCGTGCTCACACTCGCCACTAGTAGAGAAATGTTTCTAGAATTTTGGGATTCTTCGATGATGTGGGAATTAACAAAAAGGTGGAAACTATAAGAAAGGATAATCCTCAAAGTTCAATGTCAATAAAAAAGTAATTGAGATATTTTGGTCAAGAATATGTGTTCCATAAAATACGGAGTTAAAGAGGGAACATTTAAATGATGAATATAGTTCCAATTTCTCCATTATTCCAGGAAACACAAAAATATATAGAGATTTCTAAGATCATTACCAGAGGGATGACATGAATAATGAGATCGTTGAGTATACATCAAATTGGATGGTATGTCAGAAAGTGAAGAATGAGAGGTAGAAGTATAAGTGGATGATACAACCATTACCCATACCATCATAGAAATGGGAGAACATCACCATAGGCTTTGTCACCATATATCTGAATTCATCCATAGGAAACAATGCTATATGGGATATTCTAGATTTTCTTACTAAGAATAAACACTTCATTGCAATTTAGAAGGATTTATCACTGGATCCTAATGCAAGGATATACATCAAAGACATGGTTAGGGTATATGAAGTGTCTCTATCTATTGTATCAAATCGAGATCCAAGATTCACCTCCATATTTTGGAAGATTCATCCAAATTCTAGTAATACTGAGTTGAACATTAGTATGTCATATCATCGTCAAACTGATGGTCAATCATAGTGGACTATCGAAACACATGAGGACATGTTGAGATCATGGTCAATGGACATCAAAGGAGGATGTGATCAAAATATACTTCTAGTTGATTTCTCATACAATAATAGTTTTCACACAAGAATAAAATGGTTCCTTATGACGCATTATATGGGAAGAGGTGAAGAATACTAACATGTTGGGATGAAGTTGTGGAGGGAAAACTCTTAGGTCTAGAAATGGTTAAAGAAATGGTGTAGCATGTTAAGACCATCCCCAAGCACATTAATGATGCTCAAACTGGGAAAAATATATAAAATAATAATCATTGACGAGACGTAGAGTTTGATGTAGGAGACAGGGTATTCGTCTGTATATCACCATAGGAGAATGTATTGAGATTTGGGAAGAATGGAAAGCTTAGTCCAAGGAACATCGGTCCTTTTGATATCCTTAATCGCATTAGATCAGTGGCCTATCGACTAGGAATCCCACTGAACCTATCTCAAGTACATGATGTATTCCATGTATGACTCTTGAGGATGTATATACCTAATCCATCGCTTTTACTCAATCAATAGGTGGTACCATTGGAGAATGACCTCTCCTATGGAGAGAATATGGTGAAAACCATAGTTCATTGTGAAAAGGTTCTACAAAATAAGTCAATGGCCCTTGTCAAGGTGTTGTGGTGAAACCACACATTTGAAAATCAATGTGGGAATCAGAGGAAGTAATGAAGCAGAGTTTCCCTCATCTGTTTTTATATGGTTCTAGGAAATTATGAGGAAAAAATTTCATTAGGGGGGAAAATTGTAACGACCCAAACCTTTTTCAATGAAAATTACTCTTGATCTAATTAAATGTCTTATTATGTGAAATGGTTATATAAAATATGTACTTATTTGGTTCTATGTTTTTGGATTTTAAAATATCGTTAAGAATTGAGACTGTTTCTAATATAGTCGTTGAACAATGATAACATGATTCGTATAAATATTGTGCTTTAACAAATCCAATTTACTCAGAAAAAGGAAATGATGGCCTCATCAAGTAGACGTTCCATCTACAAAGCTCATTTGTTGGATCTCAGAAAGGAGTTGGTTCCATTGGGCTTCACTCTTGACCAAACCCAAGCTGAGCATCAATACGTTAAACTCGAATAGAACCTCCTACGGTCGAAGTGGATGTTGACAAGGATTACCACCCAAGCGATGTTATCTGATCCACCCTAAGATCTTATCACCATCTCCCACCTTAACCTTATGTTATAAGTGGGTGTTATAAAGGATTATGTAACAAGACATTCGAATAATGATTATGTGCATTATTTTTTTATATAATAAATATTGTACACTTATTTTATTAATGATATATTCTATATAGTTTTAAAACAAAAACAGTATTTCTAGTTAATATTAAATTATGATTTCTATTTTGACAAATTAATGTATTTTAAAATTATATAATTTTTTTATAAAATATTACTAATAAATTACTTTTTATCAATTAGAAATGATCATATAATTTTTATTGATAAAGTTGTAATTTTTATTATGGTTTGAAAGCCGTTTTTTTCAAAACCCATTAATTTTCGATAAATGTTGGTTTTTATTTTAAAAGTTAAAATTCAAATATTAATAAAATTATTTAGATAAAATGAATATTCTTCTTGGAATCAGGATATAAAAATTATCCAATGGTTAATTTTTCATAATTTTCTGAGACGGTTAATTTGTTTGGGTAAAAAATCAAATACTATTTAATTATATAATGTGTTTTTTACAACATAATGGCCCAATAGTAATGTTATAAAATACTATAATAGATATTTTCGTCCAATATATGTTTTATCATTAAAATAATGTGATTTGGGGTTTATTTTATTCGTTTTACAATGCCTTAGTGGACCCTCCAAGACATATAAAACATTTTATCATTTTAAAAAACATTCCTTGAGAGTGTGACTCACCTCCACATTTGAAAGCATAATATTTTAAGACGTTTGGAAATTGTAATTATAAAATATTTTTTCCACTCCACTTTGACCAAATCCAAGGAAAACCCATGGGATGTTTCATGATTTTGATTAGTTTAATGTGAGGTTCCCAAAACCTAAATAATAAAGAATTCCCTCTTGTTTCTTATATAAATCCACCCAAGCTACCACTTCTTCTTCACTCAATGCCTTTGGAGTTAGTAAAAACTTTTTCTTATCTCTCTGAATAATCCCATGGTGCCCCAACCTTTCAATAGGACTCTCTCAAGCCCCTCCCATGCCTTTGGGATTACACTTCCAAGTAAGGGATTTCTTCCTTTCTCTTTTTTTACAAAATTTCATTAAGTTGTTATAACCTTTTTCATTAAATTAGAAATGTTGGGGTATTATTTTTCACCTCCCCCATACATACCTATTTTTTTTAATTGATGAGATACCTCTTTATCACTCATTAGTTCTTCCAATGCATACTTTTTACCGTATCGAAATTCCATAATGAATTTCTCTCCTCTCATTTATATTCAAGAAATTATTTGGTATTATGAATCTAAATTCCATTACATATATTACCAAATGTATGTATATGATCTCCGTATTATCCATTTAATGTAAATATTATTAGAAACAACTTTCTCTCTCATCAACAGTTTTTATGAATTCTTATGTCACGCCGTTATGTTGCCAAAATTGTACTGTGACTATAAAAGTCAAATTCATTGTGTAGTGAATACCATGTCCATTTCTCTATTAGGGGTATTCACCATTACGAACATTTAATTATTTATTATTGAGTTCTATTTTTGTATTCCAAATTACTTTATAGTGGAATAAATGACCTTATTGAATGATTCCATTTATATGATCTATGTATCACACAAATGCATCAAGTGAAATGATTAAGAAGGGTGCGGCCTGATAGCACTCCAATTAATTGGGTAATGATTTGTATCATTATATATTAATTTCAATGAGGGTTTAATCATGCTAATTCAAGTTCAATGAGGTTTTACTCATTCTTCATGTTAAATGATCCTTGGGTCATGCTAATAGAATATTATGTGTCATTACCACATATCCATGTTGTGATAATCATGCCTTATCATGCCTTTATGTTCATATTTATTTTACGCTCCATTGATATGGCTATTGCATAAAATATATTGTTTTATTCATTTAATTCTTTATTTACTCCCTTACTGGGATTTAGAGTTTACCCTTTTCTTATACATTTCCTTAGGTTATCCCATGCAATGCTATGTACGAGGTAATTTTGTGGTCATGTAAAGTAAGTTTTCCATAAAGATATTGTTATTCATGTTTTAAGTCATTATGTAATGATAATAATCCCCAAAGACACTATACCTCTCGACCATCCATGTTTTATCAAGGGAAGAGTTTGTGTAATAAATCATGTTTTTGTGTGTAATAAAGAGTAGGGATTTCATAGGGTTCAAGGGTCAATTAAACAAGAAGTAACAAATTTAAAGTGGATGATTGGAAAAATAAAGTTTATGGCACAAAAAAATAGCTATGAATCATCAAAATTTATTGGGAAAATAACATGACCAGCTACCTCAAATACATAGATGAATCCAAACTTGATATCGTCTTCATATTCGAAGTTTAATAGAAGAGGTATAAGAAATGGTCCACCTCCATGAAAATAGGGAAAATGATCTATTACTAAATAGGGTCATGGATTCAAAGGAAAACTGAAATAGGAGGTAAGTGGAAGGGATTTAATACCTTAAGGAGTCCAATTCCTTCAATGGATTTAAAAACAGACACTGTATATGAATTTTTTCCCAATTCATAACTTTGGGAGGAAATGAGTTCAAATGAGGAGGATGGTCAATTCAGACACTAGATGAATGAATATAGGACATGAAAAAGTATTAAAAGGTTAAAATATGAGAAATTTTTAAATTTCACACAACATAAGTAGGTTCACAGTTTCTTATCATAGTTTACAACCCATTCACAAACCGTATGATAACCCACTATCCAAAAACCAACAATTATCATAATGTCGTGCACCTAGAGTTTCACAATTACATAAAAACCATGTGGATTCTTCTACACCTCCATTTTCTCCTATATGGTTAAAAATAACCATTTCACCTAAGATTCATGGATTATTGTAGACGTTGGACCCAATTGTTTAGCCCTTTTTTGGAACATAAGACCCCTAATAGAGCCCAAATTTCTCTTATGACCTTCCATTGGTCATAGTACACATTTACCTTTTCTATACTAAGGATTAAAATTTAAAAATAAATGAGCCATACCATAGTGAGAAAACGGGTCATTACATCCTAATATTAAATGAATTTATTGATTATTTTTTATTTATTTTCCTAGTGTTTTATCAAATCGAGATGTTGAGTTTATTACTAAATTATTTTTTAATGGAAATCTTATTTCAAAACACCCTTATTGAATGGTTCATGTATAAATTTCCTAATTGAACAATAAATTATATGAATTTATAGATAAAGGTTTCATTTTTCCTTGAACTTCACCATGGAGTGATCATATTTTGTTAGCTAAAACTAATGATTGTTCATTGAGACCCAAAATTTATTTAAGGGATTAGAATTAAATCATTGTTATGAAAAAGTTTTATTTTTATCATATTGATGATTTTTTTAATCAATAACAGGTTGCAAAATGTTTTTTCAAAAATAGATAACAGGTTAGGGTACCATTAATTGAAAATCAATGAGTCATATTTCCAAAAGAATGAATTCCAAACTTGATATTTGAATTTTGAGTTTGTAGTTATTCCCATTGAATTATATATTTATACTGTAGTATTTTTAAACCTCATGAATAGTGTTTTCTATGAGTTCTTAGATATGATTTTGGTTGAGTTTGGTGATGATATTTTTGAATATTTAAAATGTGATAACGAATATGAAATAAACTTAAGGATTATTCTGAAATCATTAAAATAAAACAAACAAATTAGATAATTTATTTTGTCATAATTTTGGTTCGAAAAAATTTCTTTCCATGGGAAAATCATTTTTAAAAATATAATTACTACTTACCATGCTAAAAATAATTTTTTGAAGATCATACAAGACTAAAAAAGCCATATATATTCTCAGTTTTCATGGTTTAGTGGGTTACTAGAGATAGTTTTTTTTTAAATCTCAGGTGTCCATCCTGAAGATGATATTATTTTTAAATTTAGATAAATTTATATAGATTAAATAATGTGATTGATGGTTTCTAAATATAAAAATAACACTACTAAAAGACCTAGTTTTAGATTTTACCTCTATTGAGGGATAGATTGTAATCTAAAGTGATGCTTCTTTTGGGGGACTTGTTTGTGTCTCGATGTTTAGTGATAAAGTAATTACTTATGCCTCATAGGAACATAAACCTCCTGAGTTAAATTATAATATTCAAGATCTTTAATTTGAAATTGATGTTTTTTCTTTTAAATTTTGTAGGTATAATTTATATAGAGTAAGGACTTATATATAAACTAATCACAAAATATGACATATATATTCACTAACAATGAAATTAACACCAGACCGAGAAGGATGATGGAACTTATGGAAGATTATTATTCTTGGATTCAATATCATCCTATAATGGTAAACAAAGCAGTTTATTCATTGAGTTAAAAATAATAAATCTACATTAACCCTGATAAAGTGGAACATGAAAATTTGGTTTATTATATGATGTTTTTTCATATATTTTTGGGATGCAGGAACCTCCTCTATTTTGTTTTATTATTCAGTTTAAACATATCTATTTAAAATAATTATGAATTATTAGAAGGAGGATCATGTTGTACATAATAATATAGTATTTTTTAAGAATTCTATGTTTAAATAATTTATTTCATACATATAATGGGATTTAAGATGTGTAAAATTATTTTTTTTCTTTTGTTATTTATTTGAGGAAAGAATTATTGAGTGAAACTCAAAGTTCCCCATTTTATTACTATCCAAGAAACACTAATATATATTTATACTTTTGATATTATTAGTGATAGGTTGAAATAAAAAAATACATTACTCATTATACCAAGAACTATTTTTCTTTTCAATAGGTTAAGGAATAATGAAAACCAATAATGTTAATTCATTATACTTTTCCACATATGAAGTATAATTGGGAAAATTATTTCAATGGATTTCATTTTAGTAGTTCCAAATACATCACAGGGTAACAATACAATTTTGATTATTATTGATCGATTAACTATGTCTTCAAATTTAAATACCATTAATTATAAAATTTCGTTGGATTATCATTCTTAACTTTATATCATTGATATATTTAGGTTTCATGAAGATCCTCATTCCATTATATCATGCCATGATCTCAAGATCACATCCATGTTTTGAAATAGCCTACATAAATCATTTGGTTTTGTATTAAATTTTCACATAGCCTTTCATTCCCAATCTAATGGAATCTCCAAAAAATGGTGAAAATAGTTTTTTAAATTATTTATTTATGTTCAATGGATTACAAGGGAATTTTGGATCATCATATTTTCTTTTTTGGAGTTTAATTATAAGAAAAAACATCCATTCTAGTATATAGATGGTACCTTTTGAGGAACTATATTGAACATTGTGTCAAAATCCATATTTTTATGATTATGTATGTGAAATAAAGATTATTGGAATATATATATATATAAGAGGAAATTCGTGAGAAGTTGTAGTAGATTCAGAAACATTTGAGAATTCCTTACAGTGGGAAGAAAAGATATGTAGATAATCGGAGGAAAATATTTTGTTTCGGGATAGGTGATTACATTTTTCATATAGTTTCTCACTGGAAAAGTGGTATTCATTTTTCTATAAAAGGGATATTATGATCACGATTCATTGTAATATATGAAATCTTTGAGAATAATGTATTAGTATCGTACTGAGTAGATTTTCCTATATGTTTATCCCATTTAGACAACATTTTTCTGGTTTCAATGTGATGGAAATATGTGTCAAATTCATCTCATGTTTTGATACCCAAAGTGGTTTATTTGGAAAAGAATAAAATTATATGGAATAATACATTAAAATTATTGACTATATAGAGAAACTGTATCATAATGAGATTATTTAATAGCTTGTGGTTATATATAAAATCCATATGGTTTAAGAACCAATAAGGGTATATGAAAATTATATAGGGAAATATGTCTATACTTTTTTATAATAAATTAAATTGTGAGGAAAAAAATTGGAAAAAAATTGGATGACTATAAAATCTCTTGTAATGATAGAGTAAATAGTTTTCATGTTTATTAATTTTTATGAATTAAATAATTATATTCATTATAAAAACATTATCTAATTTTTAAATCAAAATGGAAATATTTTTAACTCTTTTATTATAGAACATATTTATAAGTTTAATTTTTTAATTAAGAAAATATTTAAAAAATTAATTTCATTTTATAAATCATCATATAAAAATTATCATTTTTAAATTTTTTTTTATTTCTAGAAAATATAGATTTTTCAGTTAATAGTGAAAAATAACTATTTTGTAAAAAATATCATTACTTTTCCATAAATTAAATAATGAAAATAACACATTATGTTTTTAAAATTATTAAATGTAACATATTGACTATTTATTTATATTTGATAAACACCATTAAATTTGAATCTTATTTATATTAGATATTAGTACACGTTTATTTTTAGTTTGAAAACATGTTTTTCTAAAGACTATATTAAAGTGAATTATGTTTCTCTATTCAATTAATTAAAAAACCTTGATATTTAACATTTTAAATAAAATTTAAAGATAATATATCTACTAATTTTAATTTAAATTAATATAATGTTTATTACTTTTCTTTGAGTTAATATAATGTCATTGTATTCTATATAAATATATCTATTAAAAACCCAGTTTTTTGTCACAAAAACAAATTTTATTGTAAATTATATTATTCCACTCCAATGAATTGAATCTGGTATATAAGATTAAATTATTTGAATCATTATAATTTATGTTATCTAATATGGTAAACTTATTATTTTTTCCATAATTAATAGTGAAAAGTGTAAAATATTTTACCGTGGTCAAGTTAAAAACAAATTTACCTTGAAGTCAAACTAAAAATATATGTATTAAAATGGGAAAACCCATTTTTTACAATATATTTTCTATAATTATTTATACCTTATATCCAATAATTCTAGAAACTGGTCCACTTTTAGACGTTTTCATGTAAAAATTTTGGGTAACACATTTTCTTTCCAAAAATTAAAAGTTTTATAGATACATCACTTATAAAAGGATAGACCTATCCTCATCTCTTTTAACTAAGAATTCCCATTGGATTAAAAGAAACATCATAACCTATCTTAATTAGCTTCGTACCCTTTTTATAGATCGAATTTTTTGGTCAAAATGACTTCTACTGATTGATTTTGGTGCAAACCTAACGTGGTTATCAAAAGAATTTGTGTCATGCTTAAATGAGCGTTTTTTATTCTTCCATCTCTTCAAATATCATTAAATTATAATTTAATACCATATTATCTCTAATATACATATATTTTGTAATGTTAATTTCAAAACATAAATCAATTTCCTCTCCTATTAAATAGTAAACCAAATCCATATTCATGTGTATAGTAGACTATCTCTTCACAAACTGATACAATTTGAATTTCTTAATTCCATGTATTTAATGTTTTAATGATGTACTAAATTTATATATATATTATTTTTAGAATAATTAAACATATGTATTATTATATCATATTACATTATTACTTTCAATTCGATGGGGGATATGATAATGTCACTCGTGTGTGGGGTGGATTACAACCTCAAGAAGCAAAGTGGTTCGTTTTTCACTAACAAATTACATGGAAGGTAATAAGGATAATGATAATGAATATGTGTGATATATATGACATAATTAAAATATTAATTTCATATTTATCATTCTAATAATATAATATATCATTTTATGTCCTCTCTTTTCACTCATTGAAAAATGAAAATGTCTTTCATCTGTATATGTAAACTACCTTCTCCACAATGCGATGCGATTATTTTATTCATCACCACATCACATAGAGGACATATTTAAGTATAAAAAAATAAATAATATTGTATTTTTGATATTATTTTTATTTTTTAATGATCAAATATTATTTAACGTCCCTCTATAATTATCTTTGAAAAATGGAAATTTTACTAACACATATGTACAATTAATTAACTCCATGATCAAAACGTAGTCCATTTTTCTTTACCATAATCTATAATTTACTTTAAAAATATACTTTATATTTATTTATGATAATCAGGTAATTATTATTATTCTATATGTGATTACACAATAATCTCTTTCACCGTAGTAATCTTAGTGATTTCAATTTGACACAAAGCTTAATCCTATCAACAAAATATGATGAAAATGTAAATGATTAAATACATGTGTATAACATAACAAATTAAATAGTAATCTTGGTAAAATTTCATTAAGAAAGAAAAAAATAGACATATGATTGTTTTTTAGGAATATAAAGAACCTAAATGATGATTCAAACTCATGTTAAGGGGCATCATCTATATTTCCTTTGATTGAGAACTATTTTGATATCACAAACATATATTCTTTTATGATTTGTATATATAGACACATTGAAATATTATTTAATAAATTTATCTTTTATCATGGTATTTTTTGTTTTTAATAATTTTATTTATTCATGAGGATATAAATTATGTTTTTTGAAAATTAATAAGGTAATAATATTTTATAATAATATTTTAATGTTCCCTTGAATATCTTTTTATTCCATGTTCATGGTTTTTAGGAATAATTTTATAAATTTACATATATGAAAAATAATGTTTTATAAAGGAAATTTTTATCTTCCTTTCAATGGTTTTACAAAAACAATATTTCTATTGAATATTTATATTTCTATAAAAAAAGGAAGAAATCATATTTTAACTTATATGAAAAAAACATTTTCCGTAACCCCAACTATTATTCTATATTTTCCTTCATTAAAATATATCTATATTTATTAAAATAAAAACACTCTATGTCTTTATATTTATTCTGGTAATGAAAATGTAAATTTCTATATAGAATGTCAATATGTTATTCAAAAAATATTTCTCATAAATATTTAAGATGATTTTCAATTTGTTAATAATGAAAAATGAAATCCTTAAAATGTTATATTCATGATATAGTATTTGAAAGTTTTTACATGATGGGTTGATCCCTATTTATTCTCATCGTTGAGTCTGATATATCTTATAAGATCTATTCACCTAGATAGTCTTGGTTGGTCCCATTATATCGTATAAAATGGGTGTTTCTAGATGTTAATCCAATTAATTTGTTAATTATTATATTGTTTGGACTATTATATTGGATTTTATCCATACAGTTATTCCTATATGAAAGGGTTCCAAATGGGTTCTATAAGCCTTATATCAGAAGGGCTCTAAAGGAACCAACATTAATTTAATATTTTTTCTAAGGGGAATTAATGTAATTTTTTAAAAGGTAAGATAATGAATTTTAATAAAATTATAATGAAGGATTTTCGGGTTAAAATTAGTTTTAATTAATGGGTTTTCATTAGTTTTTATTTTTTCACTGGAATAATGGATTTCTTATTTTTATGTACATTAATGACCTTTTTCACTCATGAACTATTTTTTTAAAATTTTCTCCCTAGGTTTGAAGGGATATTAACATAAAGTAATAAGTCATGTTTAATTTCATGAATATTGTTTATGAATATAAATAATTTATAATTTTAAAAAATTTAAATTGTAGAAAAATAGATTCTAATCAAAATTGTCAAATTTAAATAATTTGGGTTTGTTAGGATGGAGTTATGACACAATATTCTAACACTATAATCCTAAAAGAAACTCAAATTTAAGAGGATATATTCTTGAATTAAAACTAAAGATAATTTTTAGTATAGTGTTGGGTCCATGTTTTAATGATTCTAAAAACAACTTATTTTACAAAAAAAATATGATTGAAGAAAATTTATTTAATGAAGATAGGGAATTATGATTAATTAATAGAAAACACTTACCTCAAATTGTTGAAAATCTCTTATATGTAATCATAAATATGATGGGTTTGAGACACATTTGAAACATAAGATTATATAAATGATATGGAGTTGTATGCGATTGAATTTTTTGAAGGGATTAAAAAAAATTTGATATACAATTTTGTGATCGGGATCATTAATAAGTGTAATTTTTTTGATGATTAGGGTGGAATTTTTTGCAAGTACTCATATTTTAGGACAAAAATAATGTTATATTTAATGAATGTGGATCAAAATTTGGAAATTATTTTAAATAACATAATTTGATGTTAGGAAATCCCTTATCCGCTGTTTTTTTATTTCGAATATGAAAATATTTTTTTATATTAAATTTTTTTGGATGATGAAATTTATTTTTAATATATGTGAACATCATTCCTCAAAAAAAATATTAGATAATATTTCATTTCTAGGTATAAAAATGAATTCATATGTACTCCATATCATATAATAGTAATTAAATCAATGTTAAATTTGTTGGTTACAATTATACTGAATTTTTTCAATAAACATCATGATTCAAAGATGATAAATAAATTAAGATATATATATATATATATATATATAATAACAACAAATTTTTTAAAAAACATAAATTAAACATGTGTTTTTAATATAATACACCATATATTTTCTAAATTATATCATTGTTTATAAAAGTTTAATTTTTTCCTTCCTTAAACTTCATAAATATTATTTATTTAATAAATTTTCTGGAAGCTAAATATAATATATTAGATAATAATATATTACATATATTAAATTTTTATATCATATCGAAAATAAAATAACTTTATTTTTTAAAAATAATAATATTATATAAAATATATTTATTTAACTATGTTAAAAATATACATACTATAATTTAATTTGGAATTATTCACCTTCTCTAACTGTTGCATTATTCACATGTTATCTTTCAAATTAGATTCATTTATAATTTAATTCATAATAAAATATTTGGGAGTATCCTTATACCTCCAGTTAAATAATTTCACTATTGTAATTAAACAATTAAAATGAAAAAAATTAATTATTCTATTACATGATTTAATCATAATTCATCTATAATGCTTATTGAAATTTATGAATCCCCTATTTAACTATTAAAAATTATGGTTCCTATTTTGGATCATAGTTTCTCTATGATCTGTGATTTATAAAAAATTTTACTTATACGGGATATCATATACTAGTCATAGAAATTCTATTTTTAGTATATTTTTCATTTCATATATGCACTTCTTCAAAAGGGAAAAATGAATATGTCATGTACATGAGAGTGAATTGGTGGATATATAAAAAGATTAGTTTGAAAAACTATTACTTTAAAAGCCAATAAATGTTAGTTTAATAGCATCTATTTTGAATTATCACATATCTTTGATATTTTAAGATTTTTGTTTTATAGTATTAAGAAAATCGTTAAATAAAATAGGGAACATTTCCACATAGTATAATTTTTTTAATAAATGAATGTTCTTATGTTTCCCCCCTATTTCATTAATGATGCCTTTTCTCCATTTAAGGCATTAAACTATTAAAATTTATATAGTACCCACACATCATTATGACATATTGGAAAAAAATTAAAATGTGGTATGTTAAATATAAATCTTAGTAAGTGGTATAAATATAATGGTACCCCATTTTTCTATAGAATAACACTAAACACATAAAAATGATATATTTTCTCTAATTAAACTATGAGAACAATGATAAAACCATTTAACAAATGCTAAATGATAATTTATCAAATAATAACTTCAAACCCAATTAAAAAGCCTAATAAAAGCATGGAAAATCATGATGTCCATTAGAAAACATGAATTTTAAATTGAACAAAACAATCACCTTTAAATTTTTATAAATATTCCATACCTAATGAAATGAAAATATTTATTAAAAAACACAGATATATGAAAATAGTAATACTAATGAATTATAGTTATATTATATATTCACTATTATTTAAATTATTCCTATAAAAATGTTTATTCAATTATTTAAGTGTAACCAACAATGATATCTCAATCATTTTTCTCCATCGAAGAGAAAATCCTTACACAATGAAATAGATATATGTATCAGTATCAGCCATCATTATGAGATATATTGGGATCACATGTCAAAATATATAATTCATAAGAACCATATAATATAGGTAAAATAGATAATATTTACCTTTTTAAGCAACAAACCCTTTAAAAACTCATTTAAACCCATAACTAAAACACATTAATTGTTCATAAAATAATATGGAGAAGTATAATTTTCATTTTAAAAAGCATAAAAAAACAACCAAAAAAATTGGGATGTTGATATTGTTTTAAAACCCATATAAACATATAGAGGGTGACTTATGAAAAATAATAGGTATTTCTGTGAGAAACGAAAGACAAGACAAATAATTTAATAAAGAAATTATTTTCTAAATATTCAAAATAGTTAAAAATATTACACAGTTAAGATTCATTAATTATTTTTTAATAGATTTTATGTACTGAAAAATATAGTTAAAAATTCCACTTAAATTCATTTAATTATAAACAAATAAATTAGTCATTTTTAATAAATGGTATTTGGAGAAAATTGAATTAAAAGGAATACATTAAAATATTTTTTTCAAGAAAAATACAATACCATAAGTCTCATCTATCATTTTAGGTTTTCTATGTCTTTAATAATAAAAATATTATCTTTATATATATATATATATATTATTTTCATTAAATTATCATCATTATTTTATTTTATTTATTATCGGGTTCCATTTAGTTTCTAATAAGTTAAGAATTTTTTTGATGTCTTGAGGTTTTATGGTCCACAATCTCCAGAAAAATAATGTGTTTACCATGGTTAAAAGTGTTCATGGGTTCATGATATTAATAATCCTGAATAAGGTATAAATAAAAATTTTACTCATAAAAAATTCATTTATACCATCCATGTGAGGTTGTCATGAAAAATGAACTAAATCAGTTTATATAGGTTTTTAGCTATATGAACACATGAGATATGTTTTATGTCTTAAAATTGATGAAAATGAAATGAAATGGTTCATTTTTTACTTTCATTGAATGATATTAATGTGATTGACATTAAATTTATTCTTTCAATTAATCCTTATCACTATCCATGTATAGTGATAATAATAAACGAATAACATTACTTTTTGGAGGTGGTTTTCCACACTTACGCATACTCGATGTAGTCATTCTCCGATAGAGAATAAGTTAATAAGGAATGTTGAATATCATCTTTTTTTTAAAAAAATTATTTTATAAGTATCTTATATATCCACTAAATTAATAATTTAAAAAAACATATACCAAGGTGAGGAAAAATGAACCACATCACTCTAGATATTGTAGTATGTATGTATGCATGAAAAAAAATAATTTTTCATTGGATGGATAATATAATGGAAAAGGGTGTTAATATAAAAATAATAACATTATGGTATGGTTCATACAATTATGTTATTATATCAGCATGGTTATGATTTACTTGAAGGAGTTATAATAATATATTCAATCAAATGTAATTGGTTATGAATTATGCCTCCTCTTTTGATATCCTCGTGTCTATTGATCCTAATGATTTAAAAAAATTGTTTTACGGAAACTCAATGTGATTTGTGAAATTGGAAGGAAATTTTCCAATATTATTTTGGTATATGTTGGATTAAAACCAGAGCCTGAGTAGAAGTTTGAAAATGGTTATGTGATTCTATTTGTATATATAATAATAATAGTATTTTCATAATATTTTAATCATTATGTTTCATGAATATATTTTTAAAAATTACATGTATCTCAAAAATTGACCATTTATGATAATTAGGGGTGATTTCCTTACACCTGAGTTTATTTTGTATTTTTATTATTCTATAAAATCTTAACAATAATTATTAAAATTAAATACCAATTACGGTCATTTTATAGACTATTAAAAATTTTGACATTAAAAAAAATAATGAAAATAATGGAATTAAAATTAAAATTCATAAATTATAAATTATCCATCATGAATATCTATAAAAATCATGGAACCCCATAATTCATTCAAACAATATTAAATTCATTACCTATTAAATCATTTACTATATTTTACTATTATTTTTGTTAAAATTATCTTAACATGTATTACGAATTTTATAATATTATATTATTTTAAATACTAAAAATAATAATTTCAGACATGAATTTAATTTATATTTCATCCTTATATTTATATATTTTCCTTCATAACCAATATAAACGTTCATCCATACCATTATAAAATTTTTAGATATCAATTGAAAGATAGTGTTATATTTTTAAATATTGATTTATTTCCATAAAACATGAAGATATAATTGTTTATAGTGGAAAAAATGGAAAAAATGTAAATAAGGCTTTGGTAGTGTTTGATAAATATTTATCCACCAATTTTGAAATACTTTTTCTATAATTTCACATATATTTTCACCATACAAACTCGTTTACCATTTCTATAGTTACATTTTTTTACATTGGGAAATTTTTTTTACATATAAAAAGGTGACATATTTTCTAATTAGGACTCTTATAATTTAAATCATTCAATTATTTTTGAAAAAAATGTTTTATTTTACAATTAAATATTATTTTTAACTAAACTCTACAAAATGGAATGAAAAATATGTTTTAGAATAATAAAATTTATATGGATAATGAATTTTACACAAAAATAATTTATAATTATGATTCATATGGAATTAATTTTATAATTTTTCAATAAAATAAATTTATATGAATTTTTTAAAAATAAATAATCTAATGTAATACTGAATTTATTTCCATTAAAATAAAATAAAATAATGATTTTACATGATTTTTTCCCCATTTACCAAAAATGATAAATCTCTTCACGAAAAATAAAATAAAAATTATTGAGATAATTATGAAATCTATATTTTAAAATTGATGTCTATTTATTCATGTTTTTTATAATAGTTTTAGTTATTAATCATCAAATCCATACATAAAATGATATAGAATCTAATTTTCAAGAAATAATTATTTTAGAGAGAATCGTTCTATATCTAGTAACCGAAACAAAATGAATGATAAGTTATTTTATTAAATATAAGATCTAAAATTATAATTAAAATTATTCATCTAGATTTATAAACATATTTTAATTTTATAAAAAAGAAGTTGTGAAGATAAGACAATTTTATGAAAAATTATTCCTTTAACCATATATGATTGTATTCAAAATTTAGTTTTTTTAAAATAATTAATCAGTAAAATTGTTATATGTAAAAAATTTATAAAAATATTTCATAACATGGTTAATCCTTCTCATTATTTATAATCCAAATAATAGGTTATATTGATCAGGTTTAAATTAGATTATTTCAATGGTATAACAAATTATTTTGAAGGTCAGTATTAGGTGTGGTATGCTCATTCAATAATAGTATTCTAAACTCCTAAGGTGTTACATTCTCCGCATTAAACAAATTATGTCATCACAATTTGAATTTCATTCTCTAATAATATATTTATTTCATTATAATATCAAATATAAAATCTTATAAAATTTATTTGAATCGAGATTGTGAATTTTGGGAGATATATATACTTTATTTATCTCTAAATTCCATCTTTTGATTGTGTTTTGATCAGTTTTTTACACTAATGCATTAAATTATATAAATGATGTATAAACATGTTGAATTTTTCATGATTGAAGAACTAATATTAATTTTTTACTCATTATAAGTTCTAAAAGAGGATGACATGTTATTCCCCCAATTTATATACATTAACCAAAACGAAATTGGTTAGTAAAATAAAATTATTTAACTAATATAAAAAATCCAACATATAAATAAATAATATTTTAAACATTAAAATAAAAACAATAACATCCAATATTAAACATAAATCACTCTAAAAATTATGTATCAGGGCTTATGCATTACATAAACTTGTGATTTTGAACTAGAAATTATATTATTAAATTTCATAAAAAATTTAAAATTTAGTGTTCTCCAGAATTATAAAAACCACTTATAAATTAAACTTATACATTTTATGTGGAGACTACTAAATTTTATACATTTTTTTCTATAAATAAAATATTGTTTATAAAATATTGTTTCTATTTGTAAAAAATCATCAAAAAAATTACCTTAATCACATCCTTTTACATAAATCTTCCTTAAATCTGATGAAAAACATTTTAAAACTTGATATGTGTGAAAATAAGTTAGGTAAGAGACATTAAAATAAAGGAAACTGTTATTATAGTGATAAACCCAAAATATCATTTCCTTAAACAATATATTTTACCAACAAAATCATCGTTTAAAAACTGTCATTATCTTAACTTTTGAAAATCAAGTGATTTTAATGAAAAATAATAAGGAATATATGATATAAGAAGTTAACATGTGATATCATTTTCCATATCAAACTTATAAATAGAGTAACCTATATTTCCAACCTCCAACTCTGGAGTACCATATGTATTAGTGTTTATAATGTAACCACCTATTCTTAGATTATCATGGAACCACCCATCATTTCATTATCATGTAACCACAAATACTTGGTTTATCATGGAACAAAAAATCATTATAATCAATTCCCAATAACCACATTATCTATATTAATCATTTAATATTTAATTATAAAATACTCATTGACAAAAATAAACATTCCATTTTGAACTAACTTATTTTGAAAGTCTACTCAAATACAATTGTAATAATTTTATTTGAAGGTATCCATATAAAAATATAATGTAAGAATATAAATATTAACAATACATGAATGTTTAAAATTCTATTCATTACATATAAACAAAAATTCCTTTTTGACTTTGATAAACATGAACTTTAAAAATAATTTTTTTAATAAAAGTACCTTATAAATATAATATCATTTACGTGAGAAATAATCATTGAAATAATCATGTGTAGTCAGTTTAAATCAAAATTAAAATTTTTTAAATAAAACCTATTATAATATTAAATCATTTTACACATAATCATATCATGACATAATCAATGAATTAAAAGGATAACCTTATTAATGTAAATTGGGTGAATAATTCCCTTACACATTGTAATCATTTGAATTATATGCACAATAAGAGTAATTATTTTCAATGAAAAAAATTTAATTCCAAAAAATAAAATTATATTCATGATATTATATATCAAATGGATTTATATATAAAATAAAAAATAAATAATTGGTGAATAAGGTATATATCTCTCAAAAGTAAGAGTGAGATGAAAAACCCTTACCTCACACTTCCCTTTAGTTTTTCATACATTAAAATTATGTATAATGGTTTAAATAATGTTATTAACTCATTAGATAATTATATTCATATTTATAAGACCTTATATGAGGATTTTATAACACCTTATGATGGGTTTAATAATAATATTTTATTATTTTAATTGTTTCTGAAGCATTCGTGTAACAATTACCTTATAAGATCACTAATGTATAATTTCAGATGTTCTCATAAAATAGAAATAAAAAATATGATGTAAAATGAAATTTTAGTGATGAAATTCAGTATTTTTTAATTGTATCAAAAAACATTATTTCTTACACATGGATTTTTCATTTCGTAAAATATTAATGATAAATGTTTTGTTTATTTTTTCGGATTTTCCAAACAACACAAACTCGATTCTTTTTATTTGATGCTATGTGTATATATTTGTTAAAAAATTAAATAGGTTATGATAAATATGATAATGTTTTATTTAACAATAATGATACATTTATGACCATACATGAAAGAGGTAATAAAAAATGTACAAAATCATTATTCATGATGATGGTTAACCGTTATAATTTGAACTATGGGTTCATTTATTTATATAAGAGGAGATAATAAAAGTGATGGATATAAGATATTTCATTATAAATAAAAAATTATATTAAATATAATTATACTATATTTATTATGGTTTTAATGATTAAGGAGGTGAGGATAATTTAGAAGGAGAAAAGAGTACAAGAGAGTTGGTTTGAGAGATTTACCTCTTGAATATATCCTACTTTAAAGATCTCTTAAAGACCTTGGAATTGGTATTTGGGTGTTACCAGAAGCACATTGATATGGTTAGTTCATGTGAGTGGTTTTATTGTTTTTTTAATGAACTACATGGATTATTTTGAGAAATATAATGGTGAAGAGTTGTACTTACTCATGAGGAGGGGTAGTTTTAAGTGATTAAATAATGATTATTTTATATCTAATACAAGTGACATTTGGGGGGAATTAATTAAAATGAATATTATTGATAATTAATGTTTCAATGTCTATTTATAGTCAATAAAACATCGAAATAGCCATTTAATGTTTTATTTTTCTGTTATTTTAAGCCTTTACCTTTTAACTTTAACTCGTTCCATTATTTTACCTATTCTGTAGTAATTCATTTTATATCCCAATAACATTTCTATGAATAAAATTGAAAAAATTGATTATATATTTTTATATTTTTTATAAATATTTAATACATTTTACTAAACTTAATTAACAAAATTTGAAATAAGTAAATTAAAAACAAAACCCACAGACGGGACAAGAAATATAGTTTTCATGAAGTTTATTTTCCGAAAATAAATCATTTTTTATCAAATCTATGACTAATAATAATCATTGTATGAAACTAAAAACATATTTAACAATATATAATTTATAATTTTAAATTAAAACATTCCCTATTTGTAATTATTTTAATTAGTTCACATGTATAAACTTTATGTACATAAAAATAGTTTTCAGAAACAAAATTGGATTTTTAACCCCAAAAATATACTTATTCTAAAATATATAATAAAGATGATTAAAAATAATTTAAGTGGGTAAAATATATCTCAATAATAATTATTTTAATAGAATACATATTAAACAAATAAAGGTACTCCTAAATTTTTGGATTTATATAAAATAAATGCGATTTTTTTTAAAAAAATACGTACTTTTTACTATTCACATAAAACCTGATATTTTTTGAAAAATACAAAAAATTTCACCAAAAGTAAAACATGATATTCTTATTTCAGAAATAAATTTTATTTTAAGAGATTTATTTTCTAAAATCATTAAAAATTATTTATAATACTCACTCCATAAATGCAATAAAATTCATTTTTTAAGAAAATATATTTTTAGAAGAATAAAATGAATTTATAAAAATCTATTCATTTTAAAATGAAATAATTAATAAATTATATGTAATCATGACAATTAAATATTTCTTAATGATTTAAATAATATTAATTCCTTATAATTTAATCTCTTGGTTATAAGGGCCACATTTATATAATAAGATTCCAATGATTATTTTGAGAGATGTGTTACGTATCTTTTATGCTGTAAAAAATAGACATTCCATTTAAAATATATAGATGTTAAACTATAACACCATTAATAAAATTCGTACTATTAATTTTAAATTTTTATAAAAAAACTAGGGTTTTGACTTTTCAAAATACATTTTTTAAATCCCACATTATAAAAATGATCAATAAAAATTCTTCATAAAAAGAGGGAACGAAAAATGAAAAGGTAACCAATAATGTAATATTCTGATTAGTGTAAATTGAAAAAATGGAAATGGAAGAGAATTATAACTACCTATTTTTAATGGAAATTGATATAGAACATGGTCCTTTTGAAGATAACAATCACAAAACCAGATATCATTAATGGGATAAAAGTGAACTGATTTATTAGTAGTAAATATAAATGTATAAAATATTTGTTCTAATACAATTTTGTCAAACTTTAGGAATTATATTAATATATATAATAATAACATAAGAACTTATAGTTAAATGACTAGTATAATTTCAACCTTTAATAAATTTCCACCACATTATTATATTTCTTTAAAAATGTGTTTTCATGATGAATTTCTATATATTAAAAAACAAAATCAACTTCAACAGATCTCAGAATCCACAAAAGTATAACTATTAATTTTTCAGGATGTTATTAATTAACCAAAATAAAAATATATAGTACAAGATATAATACTTGAATAAGAGTAAATCATTCTATGAAAAAACCACTTTAATCTCCAAAATTAAATAGTAGTACTGAAATTTCAACATAGATCATTCAAAATATAACTATCCATAAAATTCATAAAAATAATTTAGACTAAATTTTAAAACCCAAAAAAATTATAGAGAATTGATCGTCACATAATCTTCCAGGATATATTTAATTTTCATTTTAAAATAATATTAATCACTCTTAATGAGTCATACAAAAAGTTAACTTCCCCAGTCACTTACTCATTTCCATAAACAAACCAAACCACCATAAATCATATACATTTTTAAAATAAAATACTTTGTTTATTTATGATATAAAATTCAATTGTATTCAATATAGCTTAATCATATTCGGTTCCCAAAATATTGAACATATTCTTAAATAACATTGATTACATAATACACAAATAATATTCTAATCCCATGGTTGTAAATATGATAAAACAAAGGATAATAAAATGAACTTAGACTTTATCAATTAGATAAATTAAATAAATGAAATATATTTTACACTAACCCTCACATCCCATATTTTAGTGGTAGGTAAAACACCTTTTTCACCCATTGGTTGTGGGTTCAATCCCAGTGGACTTTCGGGACATAATGGGTTGTAATCCATTATGTGGGTTGTTATTTTTATAAAACAATAATAATATAATCCATATAAAATTATATAAAGGAGATAATCAATCTAAAAAATTACCTAAATATATTCAACATTCAAAAAAAATTTATTCTCAAAGGTTTTTCTTAAACATTATATTTTGCTTCTATAAAATTTAACAACCCAGAATTATCTTAAACCCAATGATCATATAAACCCTAAATATTATCCATAACATTATAATTATGTTAAAAAATTAAACTATAATTATTCCACATGATTGACATATGGTTTACATATAACACAAACTCAATAAAAGTCTCCCAAAGTACTGCCATCATCAAAAGTGTATTAAGAATTTCATCATCCTTAAGTGTTCCATAATTCTTGAATCTCTTATATATATAAAAAATATTCATTCATCGTTATTCATAATAACTTAACCATGATTTAAATATTATTCCTTAATAATTACTTCCAAAAAACGGAAATTTGTACTGTTTCCTAATATCCAACAATGTGAATACATGAGATTGAGAAATAATCCATTCCATTCTTATGTCATTCTCAGTTTCCTCATACTCAATTATTATGGAATTATGAATTAAAGAAATTATTTGTATAGTTTTTTTGATCCCATTAATTAGCCATTTTATATGAACATCTATGTGAATTATTACCATACTCCCCACATTTAAGAAATTCAATTGGTATGAGTGGAAAAACTTATTTTATATTCATGGAGATAAATGAATTATTCTTTTTTTTAATTCATAGATTATTGATGTATGACATCCATTTCCACATATAAAACATATTCCCAAATGTATATGAAATTTTCTTATCATATTCATTCCACATTCAGGACACATAGGTCGTTGAATATATTTAAAAAACATTTGTCACCTAAAAACACATATGGCATCATTTCTCTCATATTTGATGAATTAGGAAACTCACCATGGTTCATGTAGTTAATTATTACTCCTGATAGCTGGTTTTGAATAACCATAAAAAAATTTCATTAAAAATCCGATTTCATTTAGCTACTCATTCAAATGACCACCTAATTTTTCTTTACATCCATTGTTACAATAGAGACTACTGAATCCTTCCATTTTCTAAAACTAAATGGTTTGTGTGTGAATGTTAATAAAATTATAAAACATCATCCTATGAAAAAGATGAACATTAATATATATTTAGTGATGTTATTTCAAATTTATTTTATCAAAAATAACTATGATGCTCCCTACAAGGCTAACTATTGTTGTAATGCCCCATGCTTCCAAGGTACGCTTATCTTTGAATAATACTATAACATGAAATGTATGGAGCTCTATGTTCTATCACACCATGACCAATCAAACTAGCTTATTAAAAAGATGTAATGAATAGAAATACCTATTTTTTAAAATTTTATTAATTTTTCTTTTTTCAAAATGGACTTCATTTCTAGATTCAGAATATCAAAATCAGTTTAGGGTGAATTTTTTCTATAAATATTCATTTTTTGATGAATACTGAAAAACACTGTATTATTATTTAACACAAAATTTTTGTTTAAATAATTATTTTTAATTTTAAAATATTTTAAAGCCCAAAAAGTCAAAAAAATACCTATATTATTCCAATTTAATTAATTAGAGTCATTTTATAATATAATTTTATATATAAAATTTTGTGGAACTTTTTAACGTCCTTTACCCAACTTCTAGGATCATTTGAAAATTTTCATAAAATGTAATTTTACTACATCTTTGAATTTAATTTAAAAAATTCAGGAAACATGGTTTTCATCAATATGTAAAATATTATTCAATAGAATGAAAATAAATTTTTATGAATAGTAAATTTTAATTTTTTTTACCATAGTTAAAAGTAAATATGGTAATTAAAGGTTAAAATAATATTATAATAAAATAAAATTACCCCAACACATGTATTAATTCTATTAGATAACTATTGTTTTGACCAAAATCAACCTTATGACAAAAATATGATCCTTTTATCCACTTAGGATAGGTTACGACATTTATTATATTTTATTTAATGAAGAGTAAAAAGTGTTAAATTAAAATTTTAATAAGTACACCATTTTTAATATAGGGTTATACATAAAATAAATTGGATTAAAATTATTCATTAGTAAAATAAAATTATTTCCTACATCATTTTATTTTATTTATAATTTTTAGACACTAAATAATTCAATTTATTTATGACACAATGATGGTGCAGTGATTACCTTATTAATGAAATATTAAAATAAATGATATTATAAATATTAAAATAAATTTAAATTGAAACATTTAATGCCATAAACTAATTTTATATATAAATATAAAATTTTTGGGTATATTTAATTTATTTCTTTATAAGGAATCATTTTGTGATTACTTTAACAAAAATCAATTACTAAATAGTGTCAAAATTGACATAAATGAGCTTTTAAAACGAATAAATTTTTATTAAAGTATATAATAGTTATAAATATATAATAATTATTCAAATGACTTAGATAAAGTTACATATGTCTTTAATGAACCACTTGAGGTTCTATAGTAATTTCATAGAAACTATATTAAACATGTAGTATAATAATACAAGAAGAGATGGTAAATGTTAATCTATTTATCTAAGGGTTAAATCAAAAGATAAGGTTAATATGTTGAACAAAACATGTCTAAAAACCTATTTTTTGAAAGGTTATAGACCCATAGTAATCTTATCTTCGAAAAAAATAAATTTGGAACTATTATAAATCGAAAATAATTTTATAATAAATTAATATATCGGGGTTTTCATAAAGTGAAAATCACCTCTCTTATAAAAGGGAACATCCCCTTCTCTTAAATTCACAACTACAAATGGATTTTTCTTGGCCAAATCCAGACAAATTATCCACCAAACTACCCTAAATACGTCCTATATGCCATAAATTGATCATAAATCCATCCTAAGGTTCCATTTTTTCAAATCAAAACGAAGCACCCGAAGAAGAGGTAATTATTTTATCTCCTCTTTCAATGTTATTTTGTTCATCTACATCCTCATTATTTGTTGTTTTGACACAAAAATAATAAATCCAGTACTTTCTACATAATAATATTTTATTATTAATATGGTACAACCATATTCATTGTTTTATATGTCCTATGAATGACAATTTCACCATGCGTGCATACGTACAACTCACCGTCTCCATATCGAGGTGTAGTTTGTTTATTCAACAATATATTTTTGGTATGGGTAAAATAATGAGTATAATTAATGAAAATAATAAATATATCATGTTAATTATTATTTATATATAATATAATGTTAAATTACATATTATTTCACCATCAGTAGAATGATATTATCACCCATGAATACATACGGCTTACCGTCTCCACGACACGATCATATTTGTTCCCCATCTAATCCATTCAAGACTAATTTTAATTTGATTATTAGAAATAATGATTAAGAAAATAATATCATTCCAGATATGAATCAAATACATTTTATCCATAACAAACATGACTTAAAAAACAAATCATATGAAGGAAAATGAATCAGTTAACACTCGAAACAATGATAATACTAAAATATTATTAAAAAAAATATTAGAGGATCATATATGATACCATATTTTTGTATGTAGTTATTTTATAATTTAATAATAGTGATTTTACAATTATTAAGGATGTTAAAATAACATTTACTAAGAAATATTACAAGGTAAAGGTTATTTTTACAGTCTCTTTATTATTCGAGGTTGTTTATACATTAGTATCTAAAGGGACTTATGTATCATAAACATTCATGTTTCTTAAAAATGTATATCACAACATTTTTACTATTTACTATACTATAGGTTAAAGACTTTTATTCCATTTTTTTAATTTTTTTAATTTGTTTTAAAGGAATATTTCTGTCATTTTCTTAAAAGTGTACTTTTTGACCTTTTAAAAAAATATAAGAAAAAATGTTTTTTAACATATACGGTGGGTGAAATTATTTTCCACTATTATGACACCATAGAAGCTTCCTGAAAAGTTAATAATAATATTTTAAAAATAAAAAGTTTCTTTTAAAATTATGATACATTTAAATGATTTAAAAGTCGAAAGTGATATTTCTCTAAAATAGTTTTTGGATTGATTACATCTGTGTCAACATTTATTGTTGGATTTTATGTTTAATTTAAATTTACTTATTATGATACAATATTCCATATTATATTGATAATTTTATGATATGTTTGACTATGGATGTTATATTTTTATGTCATTCATGGTATATTGTTAAAGTATTAAAATTTAGTATTCTAATTTAATACAGATATGTATGTTTCGTTTCACCCTTTTCATATGTAGAATTCATTGGACATAGTAAGTGACGAGGTGGGGCCCGTTATAGCACCTCAATGCATCGATAGGTCTCGTGAGACTAACTAGTGTCTTAGCACAAGGATTTGACAATAATTTTTTATTTGTAGTCTAGGAACAAGGCCTTGAATATGTGGTTATGATGTCTGAAAATATATATTCTATTATTAAGAGATTAGATATTGATATTAAATGTGATTTTTTGACTAGTATAATATCAATGTGAATATGTAAATGGAATTATTTTATTTATATTTTCTATATTATGATGAATTTTTAAAGGGTTATGTTTTTGTCTTATATATTTCCTTAAGTGTTTGTGTTTATTTATGATAGTTTCTGCTATATTGTTATCCATAAATAGACTCATTTATTTCCATCTCAATTGATTCCAGATAAATTTTTTTATAGGTTAAATCCACCAATTATAGGTTCTTCTCCAAATACCCACCAAAGTCTAGGACACATGCATGAAATATATCATCAAGCTATTATATTGTATGCTCCAACTTTCTATCTATTTATTGCTGGGATTTCATATTAAATAAAACTTGTGTACTTAGTAAAGTATGTAATACCTTACATAATAAAAAAGTAAAAAGGGATCCACTATTTAAAATAATACTCTGTGGCACCCCATGTAGATGGAATATCTCCTAAACATACAAGTCTCCCAACTGATCCACTTAAAATGTATCATGTACCAGTAAGAAATGAACAAATTTTTTTAAATGGTCTACAACCACCAAAACAGATTATTTTTTCTAAGGAATCCTTAGGAGAAACATCACAAAGTTCATAGTTACGATGTCCTAATTCTATTTTAGAATGGGAAACAACAATGGTAAAAAACTGGGTTTTTGATGCCCATCCTTCACCTATTGACAGGATTAGCATTATGTCAAGAACCTATATATATCCCTTTACATCCACAACCACCAAAACTGGCTTCATAGGTCACGATATGATTTGTTCACAATTGGATGGATCGTCTACTTAAAGTCATGGTATTTTCACATCATATCCTCCCACATAATCATTCACATGACAACCCAATTATTGAAAAAGATTATATAATCCTTGTATATTATCCTATATAAAAGTTACTACCCACCATCAAGGCTTTCCCTTAAGGCCCAACGCTATAGTTCCTCATACTATCTATCTCAAATCTACCTCAAGAGTGTAGACTCCACTAATAATGATATGAGATTCATCTTCACCTAACTATCATGAACCATAACAAGAATCAAATTTTACCAAGTCATCATCATCCACTTAGCACTAGACTCATACTCTTCTTGAGTTGGATTTATCCTTCATAAAGCATGAGCAACATTTTTCCCCTCCCTGAGTGTATAAGAAACCTCAAACTCAAATGACCGTATATAATCACCCAATATCCACTGTCATAGAATCAAATATCAATAAGAAAATATTTAATTTAATATCATGTTTCCATATATATGGTGAACATTTTTTCTATGAGATAATACCACCAAAACATCAAGTAATTAACCAAAACAAAAAATGTGATGTCATTTGTAGGGAAGTTTTGATCATGAGACCTCAAATGTGGAGACCTATAAGACACAACTTGATCTACCTACATCGAAACTGATCCAATACCCATCCTAGAATAATAAAAACCCATAGTATACTCCTCACCTAGATCAGATAGGATAAATATTGGTTCCATTTTCAAAACATTCTTTAGCTCCTAGATTGCATTCTCATATGTTCCATACCATTCAAACATTAATTCATTCTCAGGTAAAACCCAAAATTGGTTCATATAAATGGGAAAATTATTTGATGATCCTATATTAATATTCTATTACCCATATAAATATATAGATATCAAAAATGATCTTAGGATTCTCCCAAGAAACCACTTCCTAAACTTTTTCAGGGTCTAAAGACAGACCATCCTCTATGATGACATAACCCAAGTAGTGTTCTCGTCAATCCAAAAATAAAATGTAGATTTATTGGAATATATAATATTCTTTCTCAGTGTACTAAATATTATTTCATTATGTTTGGAATGATCATCATGAGACATGGAGTACACCAAATGTTCATCTAGAAACACTACCCCAAACTAAACTTGGTATGAATGGATGATTGTTTTCATTAATACAATAAATAATGTTGGTGTGTTCATCAGCCCTCCAATAATTTTGACAAAATCATAAATTCTATAAATTCATTTAATGTTAGACGTTAATATATATTAAGGTCTAACTCACTACTGAGCATTCCTTGATCTTAAGTCATCCATTGAAAATTCAGAATATCAAGTCAGATGGTCAAAAAGTTCATCAATACATGAAAGAGGATATTAGTTCTTCATAGTTATCTTGTTTAAGTTTCAGTAGTTAACACACAAGCACATATTCCCATCATTGTTCTTTGAAAAAAAACTAGAGAACCCCAAGGTGATGTACTCGGGTGGATAAATCTGTTATTCTCTGTCTCTTCAAATGGGGTCATGATCTCTTAAATCTATATTGGTTCTAGTTTGTATGGTGTAATTGATAGGGACTCATCCCCGATGAAAATAATGGTAAATTCCACATATATTTCATGTATTATCCCTATTAATTCTTCATGAAATAGATCCTAAAAACTGTCCACTATTGGTAGAATGATATCCTACTTTTTACTCCCATCATCTAGAAACATACTAGAAACTCAGACAGTAATATCTCTCAATTTCGAATGAACATGCACTGTATAGTGTGCCTAGATATCCCACTCTCCATGAGGGATGTTATTATCACCCCCTAGGAGATGCAAAAGTTACTCTCTTCTGGTAACAATCGATGTGGGATAATTATGATAATGACAAGTCCATACCGAAAATTAGGTCGAAACATGAAATGTCGAGTATATAATCATCCCATGGATACTAATACTCCCCAACCTCGAGGGAACACCACATGAAAAACATATGTCTCTCAATTTTACTCCTGAAAATGTATCAATAACTAATATCACACTCACGAACTCCACTGCCAAGATCAAAACATCCAAAAGTTTGGTAGATATAAAAGAATAAGAGGAAACATTATCAAATAAGGCACTAGCTAATGTGGAATATACAATAATAGTTCTTATATATGTAGGTAGTCTATCCTCTATATCCACCAATGTTGGATGAATTGCATGAAAGTATCCTTCTCCTCTTCCTTGAAAAGTTTTTTGGCCTACATTAACCACACCACTTTGTTGATATAATCACTCTCTCCCATAAGTAATATATCCACACCCTCTACTTCGAAAGTAAGTGGAACTCCAGATCCCAGATTGATACTGTGTTGAAGTTCCCCTTCTCATTATCTGATTCTGTCTAGCTCCTCCATCATTACCCAAATGGAATAGGTTTCTATAGAACATCTATAATAGTCTCATCCATCAACCAGATCGGAACACTGCTGGTGGTCTGGGATAGTGTCTACAATAGTCTCTCGACCTAAAATACTAGTAGAAAATAACATGGGTAAGACTGTAATCAAATAATCCTCCCCCTGGAAACTTGTCCCACTATCCCACTAGATAACACTGTCTTTTTTAATATTCCTTATATTGGAAGAGGTATCTCTTGATCACCACGAAGCAACTGTATTTCCAATACTAGAAGCCTCTTTATGGTTAACCTCAATTTTTAGAATATGATCCACCACCTTATCCAACTTATTTAACATAAATATATCAACCTTGGACATAATATCACTTTTAATTCTATCCTGGAAATTTATTTCCATAGCCAAATCATATCCTATCAACACAAGAGAAATGTGTTGCATGTCGGTAAAGCATCTACATGGTCTATCATAGACATACTTCCCTACATCATCCACATGAACTCATCATATCTCTCCCATATTAGTTTCAAATAATAAAAGTGATATAAGAACTTCTCCAAAAATTTCATTCATAACATACCATAAGCATGTTCAGTCTAAGCCTGGATTTCCCACTTGCACATCCCTGATCCTAATAGAATATAAGAAGTAAAAAATACCATCTTCTCTTCTGGAGTCTCTAAATGATCAATAATGGTTTATATGGGCTCAATTCAGAATTCAATTACCTTGGGTCCACCGTCTCTGGAGAAAGTTAGAGGGTGATCCAACATGAACTCCCTTGTCAGATCATACATACTTTCCAAAATGTGATCGGGGTCTCCTTCTATGAATTTCATAAACTGAGTAATGTTATAATTTAAATGCTCTCTAACTTCCACACATGGAAATATTAGTGCCTTAGGTTCTAATATTGTTGGATTATCTCCAACCGTAACCTAAATTCATCATATAAACAAGTGCTTTCATAGAGTAATATATCTACAATTCCAAAAACACATCTTAGAACACATCACTCAACTTCAAAACATAAATGTGTATTCACAATAGGCCATAAAAATTCATTTCCCCAACCCCTAAACATGTTCAAAACTAAGTATCTATCACTACCCTTAACCATCCAAAATCTATTTCATGGTTATCAAAGGGTAAAATATTTCTCATTATGTATTTTTCTCCTTATAAAACCATTTATTTACAACATGAGTCATTGAAAAATTCTAAATTGCATATTATGAACCCTTTTTTAAATTTCTGAAGTAATGAAAAGCATTTCATGTTCAACTACATACCCACAACCCATTTTCCTATGCTTGCCAAGAATGATTAATGTCATTAATATAATCCTAATTTACTATAATGATGCATGTATACTAAAATTTCATTCTATACTAATAAATGAGTTAAATCTAAGAAAAACATAAAAAAATAGTCACATAACACCTCAAGTGGTTTACCCGAGGTGAAATAACAATAAACTATAGCTGAAAATACCAATTACAATCATCCCACCTAGTGTACTTGGGTATCCCTTCAAACATGGGATAGATACTCCCATGAATGAGCTCAGGACAAAGGCTAGACTCTTATTAGTATCCTATCTACCTTTCTCAAATAATATAAAAAATGAAAATAAAATAAAAGTAGGATTTGATACCACATTGTAACTACCTGACCCGATTTCCACACACTGGTTCCCCAATTTAGTTCACTATTTGATATCAAGGGCACATCCCCATATGCTAGATGATTTTGAATAGAATTTAGGGTCTAATATTGATCATGTTTAGGATATTAACTTCTTATCATAATAATAACATAGTTAAAAATAATAAAGAATAACCAAATGGCATAACCAATCACAAGAAAACTACTATCACATAATGACTAAAATAAGAGTATGATATCTGAAACTAAAATGTAGATATTTAAATTCATTTAAAGTGTCAACACAAAAAAACCAGAATAAATAAAGGCACAGAAAACTCCCAAGAAGGTATCAAATCTTTTTCTAGGCCACTCATCTATTTTCCATCCTTACTCAGCCTCTAACAAGGGGCCCTTTCTTTTAATGTATCATAAAACCATGAAATCTATTTAGGTACTGACCAAAATCCTATGTATGGTTTTTTTACAAGTCAGTAGGCCACCACCAATTGATTCTCAAAAATTATATAGTAAATAACATTGTGTTCATTAATATAGAGTATTAAATACTTATAATAAAATAAAAAAATTACATTTATTCAATTACTCTTTTTTTCCCACATATCACAATGGTTCTTGAGGAAACTCAAACTCTAAATACATGCTTCATCCCCTGTTGGAGTATGAACTATCCCTAAGGGATATCATATATTTAAATTAAATTATTAACATTCATCATATCAATTCATATCACATCAAATTGGAACCATTGTCCAATGCCAACTCATGGGTATAGAATGTTGTGTCTAACACCCCATGGGTATTTGGAGCCTCAATCCCTATCCCACACCTCATGTATCACTATGGGATTTTGATGTAGTAGACTACATCCCATAAACATTTATCAAATAATCCATTTCTATGTGATTTTTATATAGCATTACATGTCCCAAACACATTTGTAAATCAATTCCTCACTATAGGCTTTTGATGCAGCATACCATGTCCCACACTTATATATCATGTATTTCATGAAATCACAATATCACATATATCACACTATCACATGCATCATAATAACCCCTCATATAATTCACTAATTAATTAAACAAATTTAACAATTACGTTTTCAATTCCATCTAATAATTAATTCAATAATTAATTAATCACATCACTTATGTTAATTAATTCAAAAATTAATTAATCACATAAATTCCAATAATTAACTAAAAAAATAATTAATTAAATACATTAAATTAATTAATTAAATAGTTAATTAAGGACATCATTCGATTTCACAATCAAAAATATATATAATAATTATATAAATAATTAAATAATCCAAATCAACTAATTAAATAGTCACAACATTCCCCCTTAATTAATTCAACAAATAATATTCAAATTCAACAATCTCAATAACCCCAATTTCACAATCCCATAATTATATAATTTACAGAATTCATTAATTCAATTTAATTAACTTAATTTATAATCATCCAACATATATTCTATAATTACATTCACGTATTTTAAAACAAAACAATTGTATTTTAATAATATATCACTTTCCGGAAACTTTTGATGAGTGATTTCTTAACGAAAATTCCCCAAATTGAAGTGGAAAGGACAAACCCATGATGAAGAATGAGATCTGGAATCAAATTCTAGAAACTAGATCAAATGGGTCACCATTAATCAAACATATATCTATATCTAAACCCTTTCTAATTTTGGATAAAATATCCATCTTTTATAAAAAATTAGGAGACGAATGGATAGAGATCTAATCCGGGAGAAGGCACTTACCTGGGGAGATGTAGATCACAAATCTTATCATTGATTATTCTAAAATGGAGTATTTGTTCCTTTAGAATTTTTTTGAGAGCCTCTGAAATGAGGCTAATCAATTAGGGTTGATTTTTCTACAAATATTGGTGATGTATCCGGGTTTATGGTTTTAAAATCTAATTCTATGAGTAATTAAAACGTGTTCTAGGTTTCCTGACCAGGGGCACATAATTTACCAAACCGTGCTCCTTAATCATGGAGATATTCTTATGGGGTACATGTTTTCTAGTAATATAGAACATGGTTTGACAAACTATGCAGTGGTCATGTTAATCCCCTCTCTCTTGGTTTGCATAACTTTTTGGGATGGGGGCATAGTTTGGTAAAATTGTGTGCCAGCCATGCAGAGCCTCTCTTCTTTCCAAATTTCTATAATTTTCAACCAAATTCACCCAAGATAAATATTAAACAAATTATACTCAAAAATGGAAAAATAATACATGTAAATGAGCTCAATAAATTTTCATAAATTTTCTGGATCTAACAAAAGGAAAATAACCACATGGAGGTGGTGAGTGTTCTTGATCATTTGGGTGTGGAATGATGTTTCTTTTGGGATTTTTGTCTATATATTACGTACTTTGATGAAATATTTTTAATGGTTTTTATAAACCTATTTGGTTTCTGGTATATTCTCATTCTTGGAGAGTTTAGCATACATTTTTTATTTTTTACTTCCACTATTTTCTAGAAAAATTGTTCCTTATTTGATCATGTATGGTTCCATGTATTAGTCACCAACCCATGGGGATTAGAAACACCCTTTGAGATATGAGAGAGACAACTTGTGTATTAGAGTAATAGCTTTATTGGGATAGTTCATCGAAAATTGGTATCAAATGTTCATGTTAAGTATCTTACTATGTTTTCAGTAAGCAGTTTGAGGTATCTTTTGAGGAATTAAGTTGTTGTTACGAGTGATTTCTTACGCATATCTCATTATAAAGAGACTAATCCCACCTTCGGTGGTTTGGGAAAGGCTTGATGATGAATAGTTTTATCTAATTCTAGTATTTTCAGTTATTTAAGTTTGTTTATATCAAAATTCAAATCTTGATATGTTAGCCGATGTGATTAATTATTCATGTTTCTCTTGTGTGAGTTATTGATATAAGTAACCATATAATGTCTTTGATGTTTTTCCTAATATTGTGTAGCATCATGCCTCATATAATATCTATGAACAGTGGCTAATAGGTATCTAATGTCGAACCATAAGATGAAAATTCTCTCATAGACAAGAAACTCATTTAAATTTTATTGTGTGATATCCAAGCTCGAGGATAAGAACCTAATCTTATTACCATTCAATATCATGTTTTGTAATTTCATATGGATGAATCATGGGATCATTCTTTGGAGGTTCTTTTCCAGAAGAATCCAAAATTACATGTATCAAATGAGCCTCAAGAGGTTGAGTATTGGTTTAGTATGATAGATAATTTTTTTCAGTTCATGGAAGCTCCTATTTTGATTAATGTGAAATGTTCCACCATCAAGCTAAAGGAACGTAACAGAAGATAGTTAGACATTATGGGAATTAAAAAGGAGAATGGGGGTTCTTATTGGAAGAATATTAATTTCATTTTCATTGATCGATTTTATCAAGAGTCTATGGTCCTCACAAAAGATATGGAGTACTTGAAACTTGATAAGGCTGACAAGACCATGACATAGAATGCAAACCGTATTTCTAAAATTGTGTAGTTTTCTCATGAGACTGTATCAAAAAAGAAGATGAATACTTTAATACTAATTATGGGAAATTTATATTATATTATTTATATGTTTTTCATGATTAATATCTCTTCTTATGTTGATGGTTTGGATATGGTGTTAATGGTTGATCTTAACATGGATGGAAATTTAGGTTTGATGAGAGTTACATTTTTTCCTAGTGGTGGTGTTGTGAGTTCCTCAAAAGGAAATAACAATTTTGATGAGTCTCCTTAAGGATCTTGACAATATGGTTCTTACATTCCTTATATAGTTCAAGAAAGAGGCCCTTTTACTATCTTCTAGTATGGAATATATTAGCATTAGAAACATGTTTTCATATAGGCACCCAAGTTCAATAGTACCTGTAGACATTCAAGAAACTGGAATAAATTTTGTTATATCTTTTTTATACCATGTATAGGAATAGTCCCATCAATACATAAAATTACTATGTTGTGATAAGATTCTTCCTAATCTAATGTGTTCAAACCAGGGGCATCTAGTATGAATCTTCTTCACGCAGTGGAAGTGTCTCTACAAGATGTCAATATAAGTCCATAGACTTTGAGAGGTAGCATCATAATACCTTAATATTTAGTGAATGATTTATTTTATACTATTTCATGTAATTAATTTGTATCAACTCATATTTCGATTCAAATAAATCATTCTGTAGTGATTTTTTCTAATGTGATTGATATTAATACACCACTCAAAATAAAGAGAAAGTAGGTTCTATGTTTTCCTACTTGCATATTCTCTTAATCATATATATAAAATACCTATAATTATAAAAAATTTATCAACAAGAAACCACTTTATGACATATTTGGTATGGTTTATCTCATTTATAATAAGGCTCGATTTGGTCATTAATTTTGACAGGTCTCCAAGACTGTGCTCGGTGGGGTGTGTTGTATTTATCATAGACAATGGGGCCCAGGGTGAAGTTTATATGGGCCTCATTGTCCAAATTTGGGGAATTTAATACTAGTATAATCTTTTTATCTAGGGTTTAATTTATTCAAAACCTATCTCTCTCCAGTTGGCATCAGGTTTACGGATGTTTTTCTTTCATATTTAAATTTTTTTTCAAAGGTAAGAGAGGTAGAGTTCTATATTGATATATTATTTTTTACTCATAAGTAATATATTATTTTTCACTACATAGAAACAGATGAAATGAAAGAGATGATTTATTATTTGGAAGATATTTTAGGGGAATTTTATATATAGAAGAGTGTTTCACCTTGGGTGGTCACTATTTTTTTCTAACAATGATAATAAAAATCTTTCCCAATGTTCTAATTTCTAGAAACTGAATCAAGTTATAGTGAAAAAAATATATCTATTTCCATGATATAAGATCTATTTTAATAGTTTAAATTGTTGTAGTGGTTATTAAATATTGACCATTAATCTGGTTACCACCATTTGAGAATAAAGGAATCCAAAATTTAGAAATGTCCCTTCTAGAGTAGGAATATCCATTATGAGTATCTTGTCACACAATATTTTCTAACAAATTAACCTACATTATTTATGTATTTGATAAATATGATATTCCATGAGTATCAAGATGTGTTCATGGTGGTATTTGTGGATGAAATCTTGGATTAACTTATGTATAAGGATGACCATGTGTGTCATCTGAGAGTAGCAATAGATTTATTCAGAAACAAACAAATTTATTCTAAGATATCAAAAAGTGATTTATAGATTCATAAAGTTAATTGTATGGGAAATATGGTGTTAGAACATGGAAATATAATTGACCCCAAAAAATATACTATTTGTCATGAAATGGTATTAATAGATGAATTCGTTTGAGACAAGAATCTTTTTAGGATTGGTTGGTTATTTTCTTAGGTTTTTTAAACATTTATTAATTTTTTATTCTCAGTGGAGCACACTCACCCAAAATGCGGTGAAGTTTTATTGGGATTATAAATTTCAGAGTTATTTTATTGAGATGAGTCATCTTTTGACTTATCTAACATTATTTACTCTTCAAATGAAGGGAATTTCTATTTGTTCTTCTTTTAAGAATAAAATTCTTGTTTGGGTTATGTTTCATTTTAGAGATGTCAAATGGTACCCTATGCCTCTTTATATCATAGGAAACATGAGAATAATTGCACAGCCCATTATATTTAACAAACTTCATTTATTCTTGTGTTTAATAGTTTATAGCAATGCATTTTCTATAAAATTGTTTACCATGTATTTTGGTCATAATTTATTGAGTTATATCTTTTCCCAAAAATATTTTAATTTCTTCTAGAGAAATTGAGTCGAGTATAAGAAATATTTTGATTTTACCATTGAATATACCTCAAGGAAAGGTAATTTCATTACTGATTCCATGATTAAGAATATTTTAACCCAAAAAAATGAAAGAATCATCACATGTGTGGGACTTGATGTCTATAGTTTCATAGTTTAATTTTGGATCCCAATCAACAAGATTTTTGGTTTCCTTAGGTAGTGTTCATTTAAACTCTTCTCTTCTATAGATGATTCTATTGGATTTGCATATTAATGATGATTTATGTGGTGAAATAGAATCTATTTATGGCGGAGAAACCATTTTTTAGTGGTAATTCTGTAAAGATGGTATTATATGTTTTGGAAATTAGTTTCTTGTGATATTATCTATGACAACTAATGTGACAGAGAATTTTTGTAACACCCCCTAATCTATTCACCCAGTAACCACAAATAGTTTCTATATTATACATCATTTATTCTAGAGTCAAGGTATGATACTAGAAATCAGTTGTGGTTTCCAACTATCATACCTAACAATAGTTCAAGTCCAATGATGAGAGACCTTCATGTTTTCTATGGCCAATTAAGGTTCCAACATGGAAGTTTAATGATATTTATATGGATTTTATTATTGGGTTTCAACATAACTCAATAAATAAGAATTTGATATGGGTTATGATTGATATGATGGAAGAATTAGCTAAGTTTATAATAATTTATGATATTATAATAGTTGTGTTTATGGTAAATATCTATGTTAAATAGAATGTTCGTACACAAGGAGTTCCATCTACTGTAGTCTCTGATTGATATCTCTATTTTACTTCTCTATTTTTGAGAGGACCTAATGAGGTGATGAAATCACATATTCTTTTAGGTTGTCATACCATCCACATGAAAATTTCCAAATATAGACATCTATACATATTATTAAGGATATGATTCATGCTTTAATCCTTATTTTTCAAGATATTGGGATGACTACTGGGCAATGGTTGTGTTTTATTATAAAAATAGTTTCCATTCCTCAAATATAATAGCTCATTTTGAGGCCTTATACTATAGGCCTTGAAAATTTATGTTATGTTGGTAAGATACCGGTGAAATAACCATGGATTGACAATGTTTTTTCTAGAAGAAAATTATTAATATTAATTTTATCCATTAGATCATGTTGACTGAAAATATCCAGTAAAAATATTATGAAAATACTCATCATATACTAATGTATTTTTTCCGTTGGTTTTATGTGTTTTTAAAAGTATCACCACATTTAGGACATTAGTGGCTTGGGATGAAAGGGAGAGTTTCTCCATGTTTTTATAATATTAAGTGGTTTTTGAGTATTTAGGTAAATTGGATTTAGGTTTAAAACTTTCTCCATATTTTAAATTGATACTAAACATATTTCATGTATATTAACTATGAAAGTATGTTTCTAACCCATCTCATGTCTTAATATGGGAGGATCTCAATATTGAGCATGATTTATCTGTGACTGATAACCCGATCATTAATTATTACTTTTAGATGTTGTTACTTCATGGGTGGATGATTCCATAGTTCTATGTGCAATGGAAGCATGGTTTATATTCTCATGAGATATGGAAACATGGGGCACTGATGAGAGATCAGCAGACTCATCTTTTTGATATGGAATTTTCATGACAATATTTATGGGAAAGAAATTTTCTATGGTTGTGATATTGTAACATGTTGTTAGTTTCTTTTAGTTATTCCTTGATCCTTTTTTGTTTATTTTGGTTGGATATTTTCTATGGGTTCTTCATGTGAAATTTGTTAAATTTTTTGTTTTTATGGGACGTTCATGGTTAGAACAAAAATTTCCAAATCATTGAAACCTCTAGTAAAAACATTGATGACTTGTATAGTGGTGTTTTTCATATTTGGTGAACAATTTTAATAGTAACCCTCAATGTTCATACATTGACTTCACATCATTTTTTTCAAAATACATAAATCAATACAAAAATAGACTCCCAAAGAACTTATTAGTGTAGTTCCTTTAGAAAAATGGAATAAAAAACATCAATCTCAATGAATGATCTTCAATACATCCCACAAAGCTCTTACCCTTTAGTAAATCTACTTAAAAGACTTTCTTCTTAACTTGGGGAAAGAAAACATAAGAAATGGATGAGCTCAAATTCTAAGTAATGGTAAATAATGGAATTGTGAAAGCATTTCATGATCATAAGGGTATATGAATGTGATCATGATCATTATATGATCATACCCTAGATATCAAATGTTGAAAACATGCAGCATGGAATAAAAATGTTCAGTTCATAAGACACGAATCATAAGAAAATAAAGTTCATAAGCCATGAAGGCATAATATAAGAATAATACATGGAATATTTGCATAAACATCAACATATAACATAGTGAACATGTATAATTTGAAATAATTTCACCCATTATGTTAAGGATTTGAAATCAGGACCTCACATAGACTTATGGACATGAAACAAGGTCCATGCATAATGTTGTGAAAATGCAATCAGGATCACACATAACATTTTGATTATTTAAGTATGTTCACGCATAATCTTATTCACATGAAACTAGGTCTATTAATATCATTGGGAACATGTAATTAGGTTCACGTATGAAATTATGAATACATAATAAGTTTCACTCATAACATTTCGAACATGTAATTAGGTTTTTTCATAAATCTATGTTCAGGAAACTAAGTCCATGAATAACATTGTGATTATGTAACCAGGTTCACGCATAACATTTAAAGTCAAGAGTCATCCATCACTACGCAATACCTTAATAGGATATATAGGTCCACCCATCACATAATGAAATCATACATGCATGTGCCACAAAATGTTAATCATATCATAACCCAGGAAAATAGATGGGTTCAATTAACATCCAATCGTTACCCATGAAATGAAATGTATATCATTAACATTTCATCATATCATAACCTATGGAAATTAATATGTTTCATAATCATTTCATCAAAGCATAACATGTGAAAAGAATATTGTTTCCAAAGAATATAACTCCTGGAAAAAAATGGGTTTCAAGACCATAATTCCATAAGAAAATAAACCATTAAAGAAATAATATTAGTGGAACCTTTGGATTATATACTATAATTGTTTCACTAAGATCAACAGATATCATCATAGTAGTAAAATTACATGGAAATATATTTTGAAAACATTTATTAAGAAAAATATACTTTCTTATTTGAAAAGTATTTTTAAAACATAAAAACATTATAAAATAATTTTTTTACATTAATATCAATAATATATTGGAGTATTTAAATCATTTTTAGAAAACACGGTTTTTAAAGAACACACATTTTTTACCGAAAGATGATAAAAATTCATATTTTTAAGAAAACATTTTCTTAATTATATTAAGTACCAAAGAGTGTAAAAAGGGTACCATTACTTGGATATAACATTCATATATAATGGTTAATAAAATTTATAAAATTTCATGACAGATGGATTATAATATTTCATTAATGGAAGCATAATTGTAAACAATCTCAATAAACGATGAGATAGTAGCAAGAATCCATTAGATCCTTGGTAACATTGAATCATAATATAATGGAAAGAATAACATTAAATGAATCTTAAATATAATTAAAATACTTATATTCATGATATAAAATTTTAATGTTAATATATAAACCTCATATAGAAATATATCTGCATAACCTAGAGTGTGTCTCATATAAGGAAAATTGAGATAGAAAATACATTACCAATTTGGGAGAATTTGAAAATAAACCACATCAAAATGTATCATAAAATGGATATGTAAATAGCCATAAATTTAATTTTATGTATCGTAGTATACCTTAATATTCACTAAATACACCACACAAAATAAGTGAGTGGTGAATAAGGCATGTAACTAACAAAAAAATAAAAAGTGAGTTGAAATTTCATACCCTGTGTCTTGACTCTCTTCATACTAATAATAACCTCTTGTATAATAAATATAATTTTATTTTAAATATTTTACAGAATAATATTATTGTACCTAATACCATATAAGGTATTATTATGACTTTATATTACCCACATATTAATAATTTCAAGTTAGGTTTTCGCTTCAGGTTATATCCGCCTTATTTTTCGCATGTGTCTTAGTTTATAGTATTTTTGTTCCTCATTATTAAATAATTATTTTAATAATATAAACCATGATTTAAATATAAATATAAATTATATATATATATATGAATATATATATTAATCTATATAATATAGAAATATGAAATGTAATACATCATTCATGTAAATAGTAGGTCGCATGTATGTGTGAATGCTATTTTTATTCTTCTTTATAAAATTGAAAGAAAGAATGTAAATAACATATATATATTTGTATATAATATCATTAAAGTAGCATTAATATTTCCTAAATATCATATATTTTCACTAATCCCATATTTTATATATTTTATATCTTTTGTGACTGAATCTCAATGCTTTAAGGGGGCGGTAGTCCAAACATACTCAATCGAAATTATCATATTTACCCAAAATGGAATGTATGAAGGTATGATTTGTAAAATAATTAAAGAATTATAAAAAAATAATTAAAATAATTTATATCATATATAAAAATAATTTGAATCATAATACCCAACCATTAAATCTGGTAATGGAAGAAACAAACAACCATAGTTTTGTAAGGTGGTAGTTCACCATACACATAAACAGTATGTTTGTTACCCACTAGATGAAAGTGTGTGTATGTTTAGGTTAAACAATTTTCATAAAAAATATAATTATACTTATGATACTTATTCAATTATTTTTTCTGGATGAATACTAATTGGGGAGGTGGGGAAATAAAATAAATGGAAGGATCTTGATAAAGAATGTTACCTATTCTTTAGGTAACTTTTTTTGGTATATACCCAAAGTTGTAATTTGATTTTATTCATCCCAGGGGTAAGATTCTAGGATAGAGGGATTTCTAGGAGCTATTTATTCGGTCCTTTTTCTATAAATAGTGGATTGAGAGGTGTGATTATGTGGGAGGAGAGATGCCTTTTATAGTGGAGGAGGTGTGGAAGTCTTGTAAATACCATACGGTGTATAATAATGGTAGGTATCCCTTACCTAATGTGCCTCCAAAATGGAAAACTAATCTATTAAGGGTTTATAATTATCGAAATAAATCCACACCACACAAAAATAATTTTTTTATAATTTTTTCCCTTAACATCTATGTTTCTGAAATTTTATTATTTTTTTCATAAAAGCATCTTGTATTCTAATATAAGTAATTGCAACATTAATAATTAATTAAAGTGATATTTATTAGAAAAAATATACCCACTAAGTTATAATTATGATATATAATTGAAAAAATAAAAATACCATGTGTGTTTGAAATTAATTTAAAAACAAGCGCATATAACAAGAAAAAACACTACTTCAACTTGGACCACACTAACAATATTGTTACGATCTATGGGTCAATATGTTAATTATAAAATATAAATTGGCCCAAAATTGGACAATATATTATATTTGTTAATGCCTAAAAATAAATTGGTAGAAGGTATGGTTTTTATTAATTTTAATTAATTTAATATAATATCATTTATAGTATAATAACATTAATGTCAATTTTTACATTATCTATTTAATTTTAATTTAATAAAAAAAATATTGTAATTAAAATATATTAAGTTCAAATATTTTTAACATGATATTTGAATCTAAAAATAATAATTATTGAAAATAATTCTACCAATTCACATCACTTATAGTATTTATAATGTCATTTATTTTATTTTATTATTAAATAAATAATCACAACCTTTGCACTTCTTAAGAATTATATGTAACTAAATGTCATGACCCATCCCCTAGGGCTCGTGCCATGACTACCCCAAACCCACCTTCTATAGGCTAGGAACTGGTGACTAGCACCAAAGGTGTATTCCCTAAAACTGGGAAGGCATTTTCTTTACAACCTGTAAGCACATGCAACCAAGCACACAACAAGATACAAACTCAAGTAAACTAAAAATTAAATAGAGTGAGTGCATTAAGTAAAAAGGGGACAGAATACAATCCCAACTGGAATATATAAGTACAACTGAAATACAATTCAACTAAAGAAATAGAAATACAGAAATAGGGTCATCTTATGAGGTTCTTACATGATGGGTTGGCACAGATCACCTCCTCAACAATCCACATCCACCCATCTCCTCTGTGTACCGACACAATATATGGTCGCCCTTCGAGCACCGTCCAGTCCTGGTACTCTCATCCTCGATCAGTGATGTCTGTCATCGTCACCAAACATAGCAAGGTGCGGGCATAGCATGTACATGGGTGAGTATAATGATACTCAGTAAGGACCCTGAGACTATGATGGTCTCACAAATCCACAAAAGATAAACCTCAATGAAAGAAGTCAGCTATCAACCCTACATAGGTATATTCCCATACATATACCTAAGTTATCAAGTATACCCATCTCAGTCATGTGGAAACACAGGTTCCAACCCAAAATCCCCAAGCTCAACTATTCTACAAAGGAAGGAAAACCACAAAGGTAAGTACCACACACGTACGCCACACATGAGAATATCACCAAGGTATTACCATAAATGAATGTACCATACATGTATGAACTCAGCTCACACTAGGTATAACTTCAGTGCAGTAGTAGAGATGATTAGATGTAACTATCAAATCATCTTACAATGTTAGGAGGAAAACCCATTAATGATCGCTAATCATCATCAGACCCACATAGGATCTCTAGGTTCTAACCCACAAAATATTGCTCGGTGCAGACCCAAATAGGATCGCTCGGTGCTGACCCACAAAGGAACACTCGGTGCTAACCCACACAGGATTTCTAGGTGCTGACCCACACAGGATCCCTCTGATAGTCCCACATGGAATCTTAAAGGAGTTCCATGTGGGACCCTCAATCATAGACCCACTAAGGATCTCTTTTTCAAGTCACAGCCACCTACTGGGTTCTCGTGCTATGCTCGCTCATCTACAAGAGGGTGAAATCCTCGAGCCACTGGTCAATACTCTAACAGTCATGAATTCCCATGAATAATTATCATAAAGTTCCTCCATGTCATAGGGGTATCAACGTAATAGACGGTGCGTCAATCGAATGCCCGGTCAGTGAGTTATTATCCTTTTGTCCCGAGGGACTGATTGGATTCGTGCTTGATCCAACCCGACCATTACCCAACCGTATCCAAATCTCTAGTGGGTTATACCAAAGGGATCGTCTCACTCCTAGGTTATCGGCGCCACAGACGGTTCACCAAACAGTCTCCTAGTGCCAAAGATATTGTCGAAAAAGCGTAAATGAGTCGAAGTGGGTCCACGTCCGATCCAACCTGGTCGGACCAACCCGGCCCGACCCGATGTGTCCATCCCAGCCCATGCTGGGGGGGCCCGGACCATGTGGTCCATGATTGGTCATGAGGGTCACAGAGGCCACGAGTCCCTGACTGGGTCGCGGAGGGCCGGTGTATGTCTCGGGCGGCGCGATTCCACGAGGCTGCTCGGGGGGCTGCGGGCAGCGCGGCTAGGCCATGGATGGAGTGAGGCCGCGATGCAGCTCAGAGGGTGACGAAGAGTCGGAGGTAAATGCCGGGTCAGAGGGTCGTGGGCGGCATGGCGAGGCCACTGGGAGGTGCGGCCGTGGGGAGGTACGGGGAGGCCATGGGCTGGAGTGGTCGTAGACGACGGAGGCCGCGGGCAGCGGTGGCTGCGGTCGGCAGAGTTCGGGGATGACGGAGCTGCAGGCAGTGGGGGCCACGGGGTGTTGTTGTTTCCTTCATCACCTATGTCTCCTTCATCTCCATATTCACCTTCGTCTCCTTTATCCATTGTGAAGAACTTCCCAAAGGATCATAATGATGGAGGGGTCGGGCCATATTTTTTAGCTCGCACCCTCTTTGTTAGAATGGTAGGAAGTTGTTCACAAACATGAATCAAGAACGTTTATGGAAGATATTTAAAAAACAGTCCCCACTACCCTCATCAATCACTATTCCCTATCCTGTAAATGAAATAGAAGGGATGAACATGGGAAGTGAAAATCTCATAGAAATAAACCCCTTCCTTGTTCGTTTGATTCGTTGATGATTTTATGCAGGGAAAGAGATGATTTCATTGGGAATAGAAGGACGTTGGTGATGTCATCATTTCCTCAATCATTGGGTTGTTGATGTTAAAGATGTTCCTCGTCAATGAATGTCCTAAGGAAGAAGTTGGAGTCGAATTCAGCGTTCTTCGTTGGCGTTATTTGTTGGAGAGCTTTCTCCCAAGTCTCCATCCTCCCAATCCCCCCAAAATGAAGAGATAGCCAAAAAATAGATTATTTTATCTATTATGTTGTTGGCATAAATTCAAATTAGAATAATTAATTAATTGTGTTGGTGGGTAAGATTAATTAATTATGGAAAGGGGTTGGTATAATTAAGTGGGGAAGCGTAAGAGGTTTCGCCCCACTTAATAGCGAGTTTAAGAGGTTTCCAGCCTAGTGTGGACCCCACCTCCATAACCTCTCATGGAAGGTTAGTTTTGGTGGTCCCCACCACCATAACCTCCATGGGAGTTTTAGATCATGTGGTCCCAATGACATTGTCACTTTCCCCGTGAACAATCTTCAACAAATCTAATGAACATGGTAGTGGTTTATTTCTATGAGATTATCACATCCCATGTTCATCATTTCTATTTTTTGAGGGATTGGGAATAGTGATTGATGAGGTTTGTGGGATTGATGTTTTTGAATATCTTTCATACACGCTCTTGATTCATGTTTGTGAACAACTTGCTACCGCTCTAATGCAGAGGGTGTGGGCCAAACAAACATGGCCCAACCCCTCTGATGTTCTTCTTCATTGGGGTGTTATTCTCAATGGATGAAGGTGATGAAGGAGAAGAAGGAATTGATGCCGCCCCACAGCCACCGCCGCCCACAGCCACCACCGCCTGTAGGTCCTCCAGTCGTGGCCGCGGCGGCCCATAGCTCCACTGCCTGCGGCCTCCGACATCCATGGACACCTCCACCCATGGCCTCGCACCGTCCGCGGCCAATTCATGCCGCCCGCAGCCCTATGAGCCATCACATCCCTCTGAGCTAACTCACAGCCTCACGCCGCATGTGGCCTTAAGCGGCCCTTCGCGGCCCCCTCATAGACCTGCGGCCTCATGTCGCACACTGCCTCCAATGGCCCTCTGCGGCCCCCTCACGGACTCGTGGCCTCCACGATCCCAGAGGAATCTGCGACCCCCATGGACCACGTGAACCTCACGGGTTGGGCCATGCAGTGTGGTCCATGATGGATAGACCCACACCGGGTCGGGCTGGGTCGGTCAGATCGGGTCTTACTATACCCGAACTCACTTTGACCCATTTACACATTTTCGTACCTATTTTTTGCACCGAATGACTGCTTGACTAACCGTCTGTGGAAAAAAAACCATAGAGTGAGACTGTTATTTTTGTGTACCCTACTAATGATTTGGATAATAGTGGGTAATGGTCGGGTTGGATCAAGCACCAATCTAATTGGACCCTTGGGACCAAAGGCTGATAACTCACAGACCGGGTGTCTAATTGACACACCATCTGTTGCGTTGAGACCCCTATGACATGGTGGTCCTTTGAGATACTTTTTTGTGAGACTTAGTGGCACTTGGAGTATCAAATAGTGGCTTGTGGAGCAGACCCTCCCAGAGATAGGTGATCAGAGTGAGGGAACCCTCCAGATGGCTGTGACCTGAAGAATGAAGAGAGATCTTATTTGAGTCATCACCAACCGATCTTGTGTGGGTTAGCACTTAGAGATCCTTTGTGGGTCAGCACTGAGCGGTCCTATGTGGGTCACACCTAGGGATCCTATGTGGGTCAGAAAAAAGTGATCTTGTATGGGTCAGCACCGAGAGAACCTGTGTGGGTCTGCCTCTCAACAGAGTAAGATGATTTAGTAGTTACATCTAATAATCTCTAATACTATGCTTATATTATACCTGGTGTGATTTGAGTTTCTACCTGTGTCGTACATTCCATCGTGGTGATACCTTGGTGGTATTATCCTGTGTGGTGTACCTATGTGGTACTTGCCTTTGTGGTTTTCCACCCTTTGTGGAATAGTTGAGCTTTGGGATTTTCAGTTGGACACGGAGTTTCCTCTTGATTGAGAAGGGTATACTTGATAACTTAGGTGTATCAATGGGCATATAACTAAGTAGGGTTGACAGTATACTTCATGCTTTGAGTTTTATCCTTTTTGGATTTGTTAGACCGTTACGGTCTGGGGGTCCCTACTGAGTATCGTTATACTCACCCCTACATAGGCTATGCCCACACCTCGTTGTGTTTGGTGTAGACAACGGACAACGCAGATCGAGGTTGAGAGTACTAGCACTAGACGATTCGTAGAGGTGGACCATATGGCGTGTCAGTACGAAGAGGAGACGAGTGGACATGGAGTGTTGAGGAGGCGATTTATTCCTACCCTTCAGGTAGGAACCTCGGAGGATGACCAAGTAGCTGTCTTTATCTTTTTTTAGTTGTATTATATTTTAGTTGTACTTGTACTTTCCAGTTGGGCTTGTTTCTGGCACATTTTTACATACTGCAATCACTTTGTTTACTGTTTAGTTTACTTGAGTTCGTATCTTGTTGTGTGCTTGGCTGTGTATTCTTACAAGTTATAAAGGAAATGCCTTCCCAGGTTACTCTCAGCCTCGATCAGCATTGTCCGTCATCTGCACCAAACACAACGAGGTTCTGGAATATCCCATTTAGGTTTGAGTATAACTATATTCAGTAGGGACCCCGAGACCATCAAGGTCACACAAATCTACAATGGATAAAAAACAAGCATGTAATCAAATGTCAAACCCTCTTAGGTATATACCCATACATATACCTAAGTTATCAAGTAAAACCATCTCAATCATGAGGAAAACACAAAGTCCAACTCCAAAGCCCCAAAGCTCAACTTTTCCACAAAGGAAGGAAAACCAGAAAGGAAAGTACCACATAGGTACGCCACACATGAGAATACCACCAAAGTATTACCATGAATGAAAGTACCACACAGGTACGAACTCATATCACACCAAGTATATCTTAGGTACCATAGTAGAGATTATTAGATATAACTACTGAATCATATTACTCTATTAAGAGTCAGACCCACATAGGATCCTATGGTGCTGACCCACAGAGGATCGTTCGGTGCTGAACCACAATGGATCACGAGGTGCTGACCCACACAGGATCACCCAGTGCTAACCCACACAGGATCGGTTGGTGTTGACCAACACATGATCGCTCGGTGATGACCCACATAGGATCACTAGGTGTTGACCAACATAGGCTCACCCTGTGCTGACCCACATAGGACCGCTCTTCGTTCTTTACATCACAGCCAACTACGTGGTTCTCACTCTAAGCTCACTCGTCTCCTGGAGGATCGTCACCACAAGCCACTGGTAGATAGTAAAACTGCCAAGAAGTCCCATGAATAAGTATCCCAAATTACTACCATGTCATAGGGTTCTCAACACAATAGACAGTGCATCAACAAGATGCCCCGATCTATGAATTATTAATCTTTTAGTCTTCAGGGCCCAGTTGAATTTGTGCTCGATCTGACTCGACCTTTCCCCAACATTAACCAAGTCTCCAGTGGATTATACGAATGGTACCATCTCTCTCAATGATTTTTTGTGTCGTAGATGGTTTTTCAAATGGAAGTTCAGTGCCAAAGAAATGGTCGTTAAAATGAAAAGCTCGTAGCTGGTCAGGGTTTGGTCTGACCCGGTCGGACCGAACCAGCCCGACACGCTGGGTCTGGCCTAGCCCGCAGGGTAGTTTGGCTGGCAGTGAGGGTCGTGAGATGCCACTGAGGGCCACAAAGACTATGGGCCCATGAGGGAGGCACGTTTCCACAGGGGTCGTGAGGCTGTGGGGTGGTTCGGCCGTAGACGGAGCGAGGCTGTGGGGCGGCGCGACCACGGGGGGGCACAAGGGCGATGGCCAGATCGGCCATGGGGCGACTCGGCCACAGACGGCGTCATGCCGCGCGGTGGATCTTCCATGGATGGCATGAGGCCACAAAGTGGCTCAGCTGCACAGGTGCTACGAGGGCGCGGGACTGCTTGGACATGGACGACACAAGGCTGCGGGGTGGCTCGACCGCAGGGGTGCCGCGAGTGCACTGGACAGCTCAACCATGGGGCAGCTCGACCTTGGGGTGGCTCGGCTGCAGATAGTGATGGAACGGGGCATGGAGGCCGTAGGAAGCGGTGGCCACAGGCGGTGTCGTATCCTTCGTCACGGCCAAAAGTGGTATCAGCCACCATTTTCGTGCCCCACCATTGTTGATAGCCGTCCTATTCCATCACGAAGAACACAATAATTATCTGAAAAAATTAAGAGAGGATGGACCACGTATGTTTGGCCCATACTCTCCACATTAATGTAGTATAAAGAGGCTATAATACTTGAATCACAAGAATATCAATTATGGGTAAGGGAAAATAATTCAAACTCCCTCCCTACCTCATTTGATTCGTCGATGAAGGTCGGGAGGAAGGAGATGACATTGTTGGGGATAGGTGGACATCGATGACATCAGAATTCCCTCAATCGTTGGTTTGTTGACATTGAAGATGTTCCTTGTCAACTGATGTCCCAAAGAAGATGTCAAATTAGAATTTTGCATTCTTTGTTGGCGTTTTTCGTTGGAGAGCTTTTCTCCCAAGGCTCCTTCCTCCCAATCCCACCAAAATGAAGAGATATCAAAAAATAATAGATTATTCTATCTATTAAGTTGTTGGAATAAATTCAAATTATTTTAATTAATTATTTGATGGGTTGGAAGATGGTGGAGCTTGATGCTCCAAGTTCAAGACGAGGTGACGTTTCTCAGGACAGACTTCAAGAGCCTGTTTTGGGAAGAGTTTGTTCCAGTGACTCTTCACGCAGTGCGCATAAAGGATCTACTTCATCTACAGCAGGGTAGCATGACTGTGGCTCAGTACTCATCAATGTTCACTGACCTCTCACACTACTCCATAGATATGGTGGGGGCATATTCTTTAGGTCACAGACCTTTCATAAGGGACTCAGGAGGGAGATCAGGGCTTCGATGATCTCACTTAGTATCCCTACACAGGAAGGGGGGTTAGAGCGAGCCCACATAGTAGAGAGTTTTCCTGCTAAGTCATCAACAATAGCGAAACCCTCCATCGGACATCATGTACCAGAGTCTTCTGTAGCTAGCAGAAAACAGATGACATAGAGGTCCAAAATGACTAGACCTTCAGGTGGAAAACCACAGGATTCAGGGTCGGTGGTGTGGGGCACATGAGGTAGAGATAGTCACGCCAGGAGCGGGAAGTGTTACGCATGTGGTGGGAAGGGTCACATGGCTCGTGACTATCTGACACATCGTATGGATGATCAGAAGACTGTCGATAGACTTCCTAGGAAGAGACAAAGAATCAACGAGGAGGTTTGTAGGGAGCATGCGGTCATGTCAGAGGATATTCCCGTGTGGCTGGAGGTGGGAGACGATTCGAGATGTTACCTCCACCACCACCATGAGGTTCACCCCGGCCATAGGGAGTAGGGGGATTGGAGATAACCCAGCTCCAGGCAGCTGAGGCCTACGATCACGGTGCACCGGAGATGATATGAGGTATGATCTTTGTCTACTCCACCTTAGTTGTAGTACTTATAGACATAGGTGCTAGTCATTATTTTATTTAAAATTAGCTCGTTTGGATCTTAGAGATTACGATGGAGTCGTTGGTGCGATCCTTACACCTGGAGACTCAAACGGTAGCAAATTCGACGATTACACACTAGTGCAGGAAGTGTGAGATTACTCTAGGAGGCGAGATCCTCGTCTAGGATCTCATAGTAGTAGAATTGGGGCCTTATGAAATCATCATGGGTATGTAATGGTTGTCTAAAATCCATGCTCGTATTGACTGTATTAGGCACAAAGTGCGGTGTGTCTGCACGGATGGGACCAGGATTACATTCACTAGTGAGAGGGTAGCCTTTCTAGCATAGGATGGATTTACCAATAATAGAGTTCAACCGATCACTCATTAGTTGGCTAGACATACCCTCAGATCAGTTTATGTCGAGAGTCCGAGTTATCCTCTAGTGGTGGACCAGTACGCGGATGTTTTCCCTGATGATGTATAGGGTCAACCTCCTCAAAGAGAGGTTGTCTTTTACATTGACTTTTACCCCGAGACAACACTGATATCTACACCAACGTATTGGATGGCTCCTGCAGATCTTCATGAGCTACAAGTACGGCAAGAGGACATTCATGGGAATGGGTTCATTAATCCTTGTTAATCTCTTTGGGCAACCCCGATTTTGTTCGCCAAGAAGGCGGATGGGAGCTTGAGGCTTTGTGTTGAAAATCGGAGCCTAAACCATGTAACCGTGATAAAAAAGCTACCCAATTCTGAGGTTTTGACGACCTCTTTGATCAGTTAAAATGAGCACGGTGGTTCTCGAAGAATGACCATAGATCATGCTATCACCAGCTCAGAGTATGAGATTCGGATTTGAAAAAGATGACTTTTAGTTGTCGGTACGACCACTATGAGTTCTTGGTTATGCCATTCGGGGTGACCAATGCTCTAGTAGTGTTCATGGGACTCATGAACATGACCTTTCATCCATACCTTGATCGCTTTATAGCAGTTTTTATCGAAAACATTATGATCTACTCGGCTACTGAGGAGGAGCATGTCTACCATTTTCAGGTAGTATTGAACACACTCTAATAGCACCTTCTTTATGGTTATCTCTCGAAGTACCAGTTATATATCCGAGAGGTTATCCTTCTGGTACATGTCATATTGAAAGTTGGAGTTGCAGTGGATCAAGAAAAGATTAAGGTGGTACTTTCTTGGGAGCCACCCAAGAGTGTGATGGAGGTATGGAGTTTCCTGGGTTTTCCTGGATACAACCAAAGATTTTTTCCATATTTCTCCAGAGTTGAAGCACCTTTATCAGTATTGAAAAAGAAGGTGAAACCCTTTGTGTGTTTAGAGAGATTCCAGCAGAGTTTTCAAGAGCTGAGGTAGAGGCTGACTAGTTCCCCCATCTTGAGGCTTCCAGTGCAGGGTATAGGGTATGTAGTCTACCGCAACGCATCAGAGACCAGGCTCGGAAGTTTCCGGATGCATGAGTGAGCAGTGATCGCATATGGTTCTTGACAGGTGAGACATCATGAGAAGAAATGCTCTACCCATGACCCGAATTTAGCAGTAGTGGTCTTTTCATTGAAGATGTGGCAACATTACTTGATGGGAGAGTGTTCTATAGTGTACTCTGAGCACAAGGGTCTCAGGTATATCATCTCTCAGAAGGACCTGAACCTGAGACAGTGACGTTGGCTTGAGTTCCTCCAAGAATATGACTTCGAGAAAGTCTATAATCCTTGGAAGATGAATGTTTTCATAGATGCACTCAGCCGGAGATCTGGTATACACCTCCTAGGTGAGGCGATGAAGTAGTTGGCCACATTGAAGATATCCTTTGTGGATAGAGATGGAGAAGATTTTCTTCAATCTCTTATAGTCACTCCCCCACTTCTTCAACGAGTCAGGGAGGTGTAGTGTGGGGACGTTGACTACGAGATGTGACGTGCTCATTTATCCACAGGACATGCACCTGATTGATTTTATAAAAGTGGGGAGAACACCATCCACTTCAGAGGAGGTACCATGGTACCAGTGTCACTTCCAGAGGAAGTGTTGAGGGAGTTCCACACATCCCCTCTAGTGGTACATCAGGGAGTGGCAAAGATGTACTAGGGTCTCTGACGACAGCACTGGTGGCCAAGAATGAAGAAATAAGTTGAAGAGTTTGTCTCTTGGTGCCTTTCTTGTCATGAAGTGAAGGTGGAGCATCAGGTACCAACAGGATTGGTTTAGCCTTTAGAGGTACCATAGTGTAAGTGGGAGGTAATATCCATGGACTTCGTGATAGGAATTCCACGTATATCCAGAGTTTGTGACACTATTTTGGTGATCATTGACCGACAATCCAAGTCATCCCACTTCCTACCAATTAGAGAGCAGGGATCAGTAGAGATATTGGGACGCCTCTATGTGTAAAAGATTGTGCGGCTACATGGATTACCCTCAACGATTGTCTCCAATCGTGATACAAATTTTACTTCCCGACAATGAAAGGGGTTGCAGGAGGATTTCAGGACGCAACCTCATTTGAGCACCGTCTTCCATCCTCAGATGGATGCTCAGACTGAGCATACCATTCATACCCTCGAGGACAAGCTACGTGCTTGTGTCCTCAACTTTGGTCGTATCTGGGAGGATCACTTGCTTGTGGTGAAGTTTGCATACAACAAAAGATATCACTCCACCATTGGGATATCACCTTTTGAGGTGTTGTATAGGGGACCTTGCGGATCAACATTGTGCGGGACAGTCCCATGGGAGGTAGAACTAGTGGGACTAGAGATGGTACGGGATAACATAGTGAAAGAGCAGATCATCTAGGGGTGGATGTAAAATACACAGAGAAGGAAGAAGTCTTATGCTGACATGAGACAGAGACCCCCAGAGTTCAAGGATGGCGACTGCATCTTTCTACCGGTCTCACCATGATGAGGTTTACAGAGATTTGGTCGAGGTGGAAAATTATCTCTGAGGTTCATCGGACCTTTTCAGGTTCTCTGCAAAGTTGACTAGGTGTAATATCGCTTATATCTTCCAGCTCAGTTGCAGCTAGTGCATGATGTCTTCCAGGTATCTCAGCTAAGGAGATACATGCAAGACCCTTCCCACATCATCTACCATGGCGAGATAGACATCGATGATGGTAGAATTTTACGGAGGTTCTAGTTGAGATTGAGGATCGACAGAAGTGGGTCCTTCATGGGTGGTTGAAAACTTTGGTGCACATTCATTGGCAGCACGGGAACCTTTAGGAGAGCACATGGGAGTGGGAGGCTCAGATGCATGCTTAGTACCCCCACTTTTTTAACTAGTTTTTTGATGTGGCATATAGGGATGTACAGCCCTAAGGTGGGGAGAATGTAAGGACCTAAAAATTCCCATTTAATATTTTTAAATAAATTGCAATTTTACAAGTCCGCGAAAATTTACCTCGAGTGATTATGAGGCCCGGAGTGCCTAGAATGAATTTCTGAACTTTTTTTGGGTATGTTCAGTAAACATGCAAGTGGGTTTTTGTAACATTTGAACCGGTGCTCAGAATTGAAATATGAGGACACCGTTGAAGTCATAGCCCTGATATTCACTTAAAGAGACTTTCACCTTGATAGCAATTGGTCGAGGGTGAAAGATAAATTTTGGGTTTTTTGTAAAAGAATAAAACAAAATAAAAATTGTGTAACTTTTTTATTTTACATGTTTGAGCTTCCATGTGGATGTTTCATAGGTGGGGACCACCTGAACTAAACCTCCCATTAGAGGTTATAGTGGTGGGGACCACGTAAACTAACCTCCCATTTAGAGGTTATGGTGGAGAGGACCACCAGAGGATTGAAACCTATTAAAATCCATATTAAGTGGGGAGAAACTTCTTGAGATTCCCCACTTAATAGTGCCATCCTATTTCTTTAATTAAATTAAGACAACCCACCAACTCAATTATTTAATTACTCCAATTTGAATTTATGCCAACAACATAATAGATAGAATAATCTATTATTTTGGCTATCTCTTCATTTTGGTGGAATTGGGAGGAAGGAGCCTTGGCAGAAATATCTCCAATGAAGAACGCCAATGAAGAATGCCGACATCGACTCCGACTTCTTCCTCAGGACATTCGTTGATGAGTAACGTCTTCAACGTTAACAAACTGATGATCAAGGAAATGCCGACATTGAAAATGTCTTTCTATTCCCAATGATATTGTCTCTTTCCCCGCGGATAATATTTAACGAATCATACGAACGAGGTAGGGGTTTATTTCTATGAGATTATCACATCCCATGTTCATCCTGTCTATTTCTTTTGAGGGATTGGGAATAGCGATTGAAGAGGGTTGTGGGTAATGATTTTTTTGAATATCTTCCATACAGGTTCTTGATTCATGTCTATGAACCACTTGCTACCACTCTAACGCGGAGGTTGCGGGCCAAACAAACAGGGCCTGACCCCTCTGTCATTTTGCTTCTTTGGTGTGTTCTTCACAATGGATGAAGGCGACGAAGAAGACGAAGGCGACAAAGGAGATGAAAGCAACAAATGAAACGAAGGTGACAAAGGCCCCAATGTCGCCCCCTGTCCCCCACCACCCAGGGCAACTACCGTCTGCGGCCTCTGCCAACCGTGTCCCCCGTTGCCTGTGGCCTCTGCCGTATGCAGCCTCACTGGGCCACCCCACGGCCGGGCCACCCCACGACAGTCTGTGCCGCCCCGTGACCTCATCACGCCGCCTGCAGCCCTTTAATATATCGCGGCCTTCCGAGCCTCCCTTCAGTCTCATGCCGTTTGTGTCCTAGCCGTGCCGCTCACGGCCCCCCGAGCCACCCTGCGGCCTCGCACTGCCTGTGGCCTCTAGCGGACCTCCGCGGCCCCCTCACAGACTCATGGCCTCCGCGACCCCCGTGGCCCCTCGTGGCCCTCACAGTACAGGCCACCCAGCACGGTCTAGGCTGCCCAGTGTGGTGCAGACCCAGCAGGTTTGGCTGGGAAGACCCGAACCGGGTCGGACCGAAACCAGACATACTTCGAAACATTTACGCTTTGGCCATATATTTGGCACAGGGTGACCGTTTGACGAACTGTCTGTAGTGACAGAAACCTTGGAGTGAGAATGTATTATTGGTATACTCCACTAGATATTTGGATAATGTTGGGGAATGGTCGGGTTGGATTGATCACGAATCCAACTAGGCCCTCGAGACAAAACGATAATAACTCACAGACTGGGCGTCTGATTGACGCACCATCTATTGCGTTGAGACCCCTATGACATGGCATACCTTTGGGATACTTTTTCGTGGGACTTCATGGTAGTTGGATTATCACCCAATGGATTGAGTATCAGACCCTACTGGAGGCGAGTGAGCTTAGCACGAGAACCCAGTAGCTGGTTGTCAATTGAGAAAGAGATCCTTCGTGGATCTGTGATTTAGAGCCCCACATGAAACCGCATTAGGATTCCATGTGGGACTACACGAGTGATCCTGTGTGGGTCAGTGACTAGTGATCCTCTATGGGTCAGCACCTAGCAATCCTGTGTGGGTCATCGCCGATTGATCATGTGTGGGTCAACACCTAGAGATCCTATGTGGGTCTGATGATTAGCGATCCTTCGTGGGTCTTCCTCTTAAGAGAGTAAGATGATTCAATAGTTACATCTTATCATATCTACTGTTGTACAAAGTTATACCTAGTGTGAGCTATGTTTGTACTGTGTGGTACATTCCTTCATGGTAATACCTTGGTGGTATTCTCCTATGTGGTGAAAAGATGTGGTACTTGCTTTTGTGGTTTTCCTTCCATTGTGGAAGATTTGAGATTTGGGATTTTGGGTTAGACCCTGTTTTTCCTCATGAATGAGATGGGTATACATGATAACTTAGGTATATGTATGGGAATATACCTTATTAGGGTTGACAGTTTACTTCATGCTTTGATATTTATCCATTGTGGATTTGTGAGAAGTTTAGGGTCTTGGGGTCCCTAATGAGTATCGTAATACTCACCCCTGCATGGGATGTTCCCGCACCTCGTTATGTTTGGTGCAGATGATGGACAAAGATGATTGAGTCTGAGATTACTAGGACTGGATGGTGCTCAGAGGTGGACCATACGGCATGTCGGTACGCAAAAGTGTCAGGTGGACGTGGAGTGCTGAGGAGGCGATATGTACCTACCCTTCAGGTAGGAACCTCGGAGGATGACCAGTAGCTGTCTTTATCTCTATTCAGTTGTATTGTATTTATGGTGTAATTGTACCATGCATTTGGGCTTGTATACTAGCCCCTTTTTACTGAATACACCCACGCTGTTTACTCCTTAGTTTACTTGAGTTCGTATCTGGCTTTGTGCTTCGTTGTATGTGCTTACAGGTTATAAAGGCAATGCCTTCTTAGTTTTTGGGAATACACCTCTGGTGCTAGTCACCGGCCCCTAGCCTATGGACTACGGGCTTGGGGTAGTCATGTTACGGGCCCTGGGGGCGAGTCATGAGAAATTGGTATCAAAGGAGCCAGTTCTACGATAGAACATAGGACATTGATATTTCTTTTTAACGATAATAGTGTTAAGTGTAGTGAGTGTGGTTATTAGTTTAGGGAATCCACTATTGGTGTGGGGGCTGACGTATCTATACCCCAAGACCCTGACTTCTGATTTCTGACTTAGTGAATGAAAACACTAATTGTGTGTGCATTTTAAATAGTTTTCTTTGTGACCTCTTGAGTCGGCTCACCAGGTATAAATTTTTTACCGTGGTGCACCTGTTTATTTTTAGGATGCCTCTAAGATGACACCCAGCAAGGGTTGTGAGAGTAGTACGCACTGATAGCCCACCGAGAGATGGGTCTTTGGTATGTAGCCCTCTTTCTATAGAGACACCAGTGGAGGCACCAACGGTACCAGTACCCATTGGGCCACCGATTCCACCGGACCCAGCAGTAGAAGATGCACACCGCTTGATCGCATTGCACGAGTTCCAGTGCCAAAGCACGCCTAGGTTTAGGGGAGAGATGGACCCACAAGCGGCTAAGGATCGGCTGGAGGCTATGGTGAGAGTCTTTAGACTAGTTGGGAAACCATCTAATTTCATGGTGATCCTTTCTTCCATTCTTCTAAAAGTATCAGTAGGTAGATGGTGGAGTTTGATGCTCCAGGTCCACGACAATGAACAACGCTGATCGTGTAACACCCCATGATTTCATAGTGTGTTATTTCTCCAATATAATTCAATAACTTGCACTACAAAACACACCAATTTCAATCACACCATGACTTACCAAAGAGGCCGTTCAAAAGAGGTTATGAATAGTATTAACTAAATTTTAAACATTATATAATCCTTATAATTTTAGAATCCATATTATGAGAGTCTTAGACATAATGTAAGATCAAATTCATTTTCAGTATTGCACTTTTACTGAATTTTAATAGTGAACCCTTTTTAATTCCAAAATTTTAAACTTTTATGTATTCAATTTGACTAAAAAATTTACTTTTTAGAATGGAGACAATATATTGTTGTAGCTTTTCACTTATTGATGTAATGTAAAACCTTATGAATATATCTAGTGTTTCCAAGGCTACTAATTCATTCGGTCTTTCGACATTTGATCTTTCTCGTGATCATGAAAATGTTATGTAATAATGCACCGACTCTAGGTAACTAGGGTCGGGGCATTACAATTGGTATCAGAGGAAGTTTAGTACAAACTTGGAAGCTAGATTTCGATAAACTCTGATTAGAGAACGTATACCTAAGATGAACTTTGAGGATTAGTATAGAAGATCTTCCGAGAATTTTGGTATTGTATAGATTTTGTGAGTTTTCCGAGCAATACATCCCTGTCTGGATACAAGCAGGTAGAGGCGGATCTGGCACAGATGTACCTAGGGTAAAACACAAAAACACCGCTTTGAGCTAGACTCGAATGGGAACTGGTACATGAAAACGGGCCTTGCTACACTCTTGGTTACGACACTCCCGGGGGATATGCTTAGGATAACTCTCATTTTCATTACAAATCATTATGAAGGGTTTATGAGTATATGATTCCTTAAAGAAATCATTCTTATGATTATGGATTATATCCATAAATAGTTCAATTTATGTTAAGTGTTTTATAAGTATGGGATTATGTATTTTGATTCATAAACTGATCTATTTTATACCATTGTTTAGAAATGGCACCCAGTAGAAGGAATGAGAACTCCAGCAATGCACATGATCCAATGGGAAAGAAGGATCATATAATTCATGGTCTTAAGCCAGAATATATAAGATAAATAGTCTCCCATGTATTATCATCATATGAAGAAATAATATCATGTGTTGATAAGATAAGTAATGATTTGACTGAGTCCTATGGCTTTGAAGGGAAGCAAGAGAAGAACAGAATGGAAGAGAGAAAGATGGATAAAGGGAAGAGGGAAAAGAAGAATTTTCCTATATGTGATAATTGTGGGAAGAAACACTCTGGAACTTGCCTGAAAGGAATGGGAGTTTGTAATAAGTGTGGAGGAAAAGGGCACAAAGTACGTGACTGAAAGGGTAAGAAAATGGTTTCAAATGTACAATGCTTCTTTTGCAATGAGTTTGGACACCACGCGAACATATGTCCCAGTCATCAGACTATGCCACAAATGATTCTATTGGATAATAATCAAGTTATGATACTACCACAGATGAAGAGGAATGATTAGAGTTCTTATGTTGATTATGTCAATTGAGTGTTGTATCAAAAATGTACTTGTTATAATAATTACGGAGTATATAAGGATTGTACTGCAGTACTATTTCATTAAGGACTTGAGATTGTGTGGAACAAAGAAAAGTGACTCAATATTAGGATAAATTTTTGGAATATATATGGTTGAGACAAAGATAAACCATAATATGGTTCTGATACCGATGTAGTGATTTTAGAACAATATATGATTGTTTTGGATAAATTATATTGGATATTCTTGACTACCTTGAAACTGATTAATGATTTGTATATTCCATCATTGATGGGGTTTACAACATTTTTGTATTGAAGGAGTATTACTATTATTCTATAAGAAATAAGGGATCATGAATGTAATCAATAAGGTTTTATGATAATTCAAGATGTTGCAGTATTTTAAAAGAATACATGATGAAGGTGATCACATGTTATTACGTGAAAAAAAGGGATCTTCATTGTGTTTACCTTCCTTATAAATTTTGGACTGAAGTATTTCGGATAGTTTTAGTTTGGATTATTTTATATTGCCATAAAAGGACAACTCGGAGGTCGGGCGGCAACCCGTCGCGTCCGGCAAGGCCGCGAGACTTGAACCCACAACCGAAGGGCGACAAAGGTGTATCACCTACCACTGACCCACGTGATGTCCTGGTTTGAATAATGTTGTTTTTTTAATGGTTCTTCTAGATGAATTATAAATTCATTTTTTTAACCTTATACGAATAGGATAAATAGAATGTTATTTTTATGTTCTATTATCTTTTAAAGTAAAATATGAGTTTGTGGTAGAACATAGTTAATGGTTGAGACTCTACTTGTCAAGTATATATTTTTCTTCTTCTCTTATTCAATGAAGAAATTAATTCTTACACTTTATTGAAGGAATCTTAAAAAAAATATTATCTTAATACCATATGTTTTTATGAACTGATAGTATTTTAAATCATCATAGATTGAAGAATTTAAGGCCCTAAATTTTACACTTGGTTGTGATTGATGACCTCAATAACTACCTATAAATATTTATGTTTTTCCTTTAATTATATGTCTCTAATTACCACCAATGTGCTCCAAATAGAGATCATAATTTTGTGGTGACCCTTTCATTTCTCTTTTCCTCGTATTAAGACTAAATTTTAGTAACCCAATTTCTGAGGTGGGTTTTCCCACAAAGATATTTTTTATTTTCAAACTTTTATTTTCGAAGAACAATTTTAAATTACTATAACGCAATTTATTGAAGGAGGGGAGAATGTAACACCCCACGATTTCATAGTGTGTTATTTCTTCAAAATAATTCAATAACTTGCACTACGCGCAATACTGAGTTAAAGCATACCATGACTAACCAAACTAGCCATTATGAATAGTAATACATACTTTTTGAAATTTTATAAAATATATCTCTCAAAATGGACTTCATTTTTGGATTCAAAATATCAAAATTAGCCTAGGGTGAAATTTTGGTACTTTTCGGATAACTTTAATATTTTGATGAATAGTGAAAATTACTAAATTTTAATTAAAAACAACTTTTTTAATCAAAATAATTAATAGTGATAAATTATGAATTTGTGTGGTTTTAAAGTATAATTAGAATATATTTTTACCATTTTATCCAATGGTGTTCATTAGAACTAATTTCACTTTGAAATTGGACCTAAACAATTTTCAATCTTTTGATATATATTGTTTCATAAAAACACGCTATTTGTTTTGACAGTGGGAATTAATTATAAAATTATTTAATGCAACATACATGTTTGAAATTTGGTAAAATAGACATCATTTTTGAATTCAGAATATCAATTATATATTAGGGTGAAATTTTGGCATTGTTCTGAAAAACTTCATTTTTTGATGAATAGTGAAACTACTAAGTGGTAGTTAAAAAAAATGAATTTTTCATAAAACTTAATTTTACCACTTTTGTGAATGTAATTTCGAAATTCCGAGATACACGGTTAATATAAAGAAGTAAAATGTGGTTCAATGAGATGAAAATAATTTTTGGTGAATAGTAACTTTTTAATTTTATTTACCACGGTTAAAAGTAAATAGGGTTATTAAGGGTAGAAATTATATTAATATTATCCTAACACATGTCCTAATTCTATTGGACAAGTGTATCTCGACCAAAAAAAACCTTAGGAATAAAATATTATCATTTAGGTCCACTTGGATTAGATGAGGACATTTATTATTATTTAATTCAAAGAAGAGTTAAAAGAGTTAAAATCAATGTTTATTTACTAAAACATTTTTAATATAGGGTTATACATAAGATAAATTTGATTGTAAATATTCATTAGAAATATAATAATATTAACTACATAATGATATTTTATTTATAATTTTTAGACTTTAAATAATTTAATTTATTTATGACACAATGATGATGCAGTAATTACCATAATAGGGAAAAATTAAAATAATTGATATTATAAATATCCAAATAAATATAATATGAGACTTTTAATGAATTACACTAATTTTCTAGGATAATATGACATATTAGTATTTATTTAATTGAATTTTTTGAATTAATCATTCTGTTACGAGTTTCACAAAAATCAACTATTGAATAGTGTCAAAATTGACCTAAAAAAGTTTTTAAAAAAATATTATATTATTAATTAATATTAAATTCCTAAAAATCGAAGGTTCATCCAAGAGACTTATATCATGATAGGTGTATCATTAATGGACCACTTGGGGGTCTCTTGGATATATATAGTACGCTTATTAACTATATAATATAAAAATACAAAGCGACATGGTAAATGTCAAACTAATTAACTAAGAGTTAAAACTAAAAGATAAGGTTAATATAGTGAACTAAACCTGTATAAATTCTATCGGTTGAATGTTTTTCAACCTATCCCTACCTTAACCTTTGAATAATCATCTTTTGAGCCATTATAAACCGAATATAAATTTATTATAAATTAATATTTCAAGCTTTTCCAAAGGTGCCCCTCACCACTATTATAAAAGGGCACTCCTCCTTCTCATTTCTTCACACCTTCAAAGCCTTTTTATTCGGCCAGACTCTGCCCAAATACTCTCCCAACTTCCCCCACTACAACCCAGAGGCCTTAGTTTGATCAGAAAGACAACCTATGGAGCCCTTTTGATCAAATCAAAAGGAAGAACCCGAAGAAGAGGTAATGTTTTCACCACCCTTTTTCAAATTCATTTCTTCTTCCAATTCTTCGTTCTTTGTTATTACCATTCTAAAATAATAACTCCAGTATCGTATATATAATGTGATGTTATTATAAATATTTTACAACCATATTTAGTATTCTATCCACCCTTTGAATAACATGTCACCATACGTGCGTACGTAGGGCTTACCGTCTCCACGTCGTGGTGTAATTGTTATTCAATATATTATTATTTGGATGGGTATAATAATGATGTGTAACTCATGTAAATAATAAATATAACATGATAATGATTCTATATATATAATATAACATCCAATTATATATTATATTAATATCAAAAGAATGATATTGTCGCTCGTGCGTACGTACGGACTACAGTCTCCACGAATGCGATGAGATTCATTCTCCATCGTATCCATTCAAGTATAATTCTCATTTGATTATTAATAATAGTATATAAGGACTTGATATCATTCTGGATATGATTATGATACAACCTATCCATTACAAACATGGATTATGTAACAAAACATATAAAAGAAAACGTGTAAGTTAACACCCGAAACAACGATAATACTAAGATATTATAAACAAAGCAATGTTAAAAGATCATATATGTTATCATATTAATATATATGATTCTTGTATAATTTAATAACAATTATTTCACCATTATACAAGAGGTTAACCTACCCCCAACCAAGGAAAAGTTCAAGGTAAGGGGTTTTCATCTCACTCCTTATTCCCGTGAGATTCATGCCATATTGCCACTATTACCTTTTGTGTGGTGTATGTACTACCTATAATTGTATTATTTGTGTAATACAATTTAATTTATGTGTATTTACATATAAATTTTATGATACCTCTTTTATGGGGTGTATGTTTCGTAAGTTACCAAATTGGTAAGGGTTATTTTACAATCTCTTCATTATCCGAGGTTGTTTATACGTAATAATCTACTGGGATATCTTTATCATCCACATCCATGTTTATTAAAAATGTCTTTCAAAACATTTTTACTATTTAATAGAAAATGGGATAAAGTCATTTATAACCTTATTTGACTTTATATGTTTTTAAAGGAATCTTTCCAACGTTTTCGAAACGAGTTACTTTTTAACCTTTTTTGACAAAATTAAGGTAAGAATGTATTTTTTTTAATTTATATGGTGGGTGCGGTTATTCTCCTCCGTTATTACACCTTTTAAGCTTCCTTCACAAGATTATAAAGATATTTTCAAAATAAAGGTTTTATCTATAATTATGTGACTTTTAAATGATTTCAAAAAAAGAGATATTTCCCTAAAATAGTATTGATTTCATCTACGTCAACATCCTTTGATAAATTTTAAACTTGTTTCAAGTTGATTTGTTGTGATACAAATCATCCATATTGTATTTAAGGTTTTGTGATATTTTTTACTATGGATGAGTTATTTTTATGCCATTAATGGTTTATGATTAATGTTTTGGCATTTTTTTTGTTAGTTTTAATATGAATGTTTATGTTATATTTCATCCTCTTATTAAGAAGAATGTGTTGGACTAGTATGTTCAGGGTTGGGGACCGTTAAAAGTAAGCCCTCCGGGTTGGTGTCCGGTTATTAGAGGCCCTCCGGGTTGGTGTCCGGTTATTAGAGGCACTCCGGGATGGAGTCCGGCTATAGAGGCTCTCCGGGTTGGGTTCTAGTTACAGTTATCCCTTAGGTCTTGGCACGAGGCCTTGACACAAAAATTAAAGTTCAGGATCATGCATTCCATCATTATGAAAGTGGTAATTGATATTACATGTGATTATTCGATTAGTAGAATATCCATGTGAATAAGTAAATGGAATTATTTAATTTTATTTTTTCCATACTATATTGAAGTTCATGTTTGAAAGGATTTTGTTTTTGTTATACATTGCCTTAAATGTTTGTTCTTATTTATGAAAGTTTTCGCTATATTTTTTTCCTTATTGGGAATTTGAGCTCAACCCTTTTCTATGTTTTATTTTTTCCCAGGAAGTGAAGAAGTAAATTATGAATGAACTGCAGGGATATTATGTGGGGATATGAGTGTGGAATATGAAGAAAAGTTGTTGTTGTAGTTTTCATTTTTATGATGTATTGTATGACTTATGAATATATCTAGTGTTTCAAAGGCTACTAAACCAATCGGTCTTTCTAGACTTGATCCTTCTTGTGATCATGCCAATGTTATGTAATAATGCACCGACTCTAAGTAACTAGGGTCAGGGCGTTACAGATCGAGGCTGAGAGTACCGGGACTAGATGGTGCTCGGCGGTGGACCATACAGTGTGTCAGTACGCAGAGGAGACGGGTGGACATGGAGTGCTGAGGAGGTGATCTGTGCCTACCCTTCGAGTAGGAACCTCGGAGGAAAACCTAGTCTCCGACTTTCTCTTTATTCAGTTGTACTATATTTCAGTTTTACTTGTACTTTCAATTGGGCTTTTATTCTGGCCCCTTTTTACTTACTGCACTCACTCTGTTTACTGTTTAATTTACTTGAGTTTGTATCTTTCTGTGTGCTTGGTTGCGTGTGCTTACAGGTTATAAAATCATTGCCTTCCTAGTTTTAGGGAATACACCGTTGGTGCTGGTTGCCAGCCCCTAGCCTATGGAAGGTGGGCTTGGGGTAGTCACATCATGGGCCTCAGGGGACAGGTCGTGACACTAAATCATGACTAAATTATTTTGTAAGTCAATAGGATTAAAATAAATCCTTAAATTTTAAAAGGATATGTATAATAGAAAATATTTTGTTTTCTCTATATCTCACTATTTCATAAATGTTAAAGGTGAGAAAAGTTCCATTTTTTGTCTTTTTTCTTACATAACATATGAAATAGGGAAATTTTGATTATTAGTATCCCAAAAACACTAAAACTTGAATCCATTAAGGTAAATAGTTTAAATATTGGAAGAAAATTGATTTTGGAAATGTTTATAGGACATTTTGGGCCTCTGGTTTATGGTTTATTTCCAAATAATGATTAATCTAGCCTTAATCGCGGCGGTTAATTTTAATCACTTTCAATATAATTTTAGGTCCAAAATTAAGTTGATCTTGTTTGAATAAAAATTTATACTGATTACAATAGTGTGTTTCCATTTCTCAAAATTAAAATCAAATAAGTTGGAAAATTATGTTTAACGCTAATCCCATAGATGTGGCTAGAAAGCAGGTTTTATAAGTAAAAAAATTCAAAAGTTCAATAAATTTTTATAACCAATTTACATATAAAAATTATTCCAACGACCTAAATTGGATTAATATTAGTATAATTTAAATATTTCAACTCTAAAAAAATTAATATATAGATTATTAATATTTATTATTTAAACAGTAAGATAGTATTTTGCTAAAATATAGTATTTTTCACTCTTCATCAAAAATAATGTTTCTTAAAAAGATCTAAACAATTAAACCTACACTAATTTGGATATTATGAATTCAAAAATGATTTTATTTCAAAAATATTAATTTATAAAATTGTCTAAAATTAATTTAATTATTTTTTAGAGAATAACCTAAAAAGTAGTTCATTTGTGAAAATGATATTTTCAGACATATATTGACTTTATCAAAAATTATTTTGTTCTTTATCAATATATTCAATTTATATGAAACCATACCATTTAAAAATTAGTTATTAATATTAATATTAATATTTTTAATGTCTAGGTTTTAAATATCTTATTTAATTAATTATAAACATAAAATGGTTTTCAATGAAACTCAATGTTATGTGTTACCAAGTCAAGCCGGTTTTACATGTTGTACAAGATAATATACGTATTGCCTATAGTGTACTCCAACCAAAATTATTTTTTTAATATATATATATATATAATATAAATTATTATTTTTTAAAAATGAAAAACATTTAAAAGAGTAAATCATTTTGAAAATAATATTTCACAAAATATCACTGTGTTATATTCTACCCAACTTAAAATGAATTTCACTTTCAAAATTCATCTTGGATATCCATGATTTAATACATGAAAGTTAAATTAATATATAACCACATCATAAAAAATAATATTAAATTTTTATTTAAAAAGTGAAATTAAGAAACATATTGGACACCCAATGTATTATATAACTATGTTTCCATATAGAAGAACTTAGGTGGGAAGTGAAAATGTGGACTTGGAAAAATTCATAAATATTTCTTGGGATTTATTGAGGTCATAAATCACAAAAACGTGAATGATAATTGAAAATTTGAGGTCCATAAATTCATAAATCTATGATTATTTTAAAGGCCATTGGTTTAATAAAAATTAAGGTATCAGGACAACAAATTAATTATAGATAATTTTCCTAATGCTAATGAATGTTAATGAAAATATATACTTGCATTATTTTAGTAAAACCTCACCATTATTTGTTCCTCCATCGAATTTTCCTTTTCACAAAAAATTAAAGGTGAATTTTATTTCATTCCTAAAGCACTAACAGATATTGAGATCGATGATATTCCCTGCCATTTGACATAAGTTATCCCTTGTACAAGGTTGTAGAATAGGTAATTAAATATTCATAAATCCTAAGGCTATGATATTATAATTTAATCTAAAAAACATAATTCGATTTTTAACATAAAATTTCCAAAAATATATAACCTGATAAACCATACAATAGATGAAAAAAACTATAGAAATAAATTCAATAAATTGGATTAACAATAAAGGCCCATATATCACAAAGTATCTCTTGTTTTCACATTCCAAACATCTGAATACCCACATCATATATTCTCTTGAAAAATTGTAATTACCATAAATAAATTTGGAAAACATTTATGCTTACTTATTCCAATGATTATTGGATGCATTCATTAAATCCGTGAAGTTTTAAACTTCATTCAAGATAATATTGTCCGCTATGTCAATAATCAGTTCCAGGGAAATCATTACCATCAAATTTACCTATTAATATACGAATATCTTTATGAAATCATCATTTTTTCAACATAGGCACTACTTCAGGGATACCTCACTTAATAAAAATATTACCTTCCCATGAAATCACTCTTTTATGTCTTAGTCACTATTCAACATGTCATTTTCAATACTCAATGAAAAATAATTCTAAAAATAATTATTTATTTCATGATTCATATAACATAATCTTGGAATTCAATAAAATAAATAATTCTTTCATCCAGACTTATTCTTAAAGTATTACTCAGGCTTCATCAGCCTATTCCATAATACCTCTATCCTATAATATGAAATATGAATCATGTATTAAGGATCCATAACCTCAATATAATAATTCTGCTTATGTTTAATGTAAATTATACTCAAAGAACATCACATACCTTCAACATGTCATTCTCGGTCTCCTTTTTATTCATAAGTACAAGAAATACTCATACCACATTTCTAATTCTATTTATGAGATTTCCATTTGGGAAATTTATTCACATAATGACCATATTTTCCAAATCTGAAGCATTAAATTTTAGACAAGTTCTTTTTATTCCTCACTATTTAATAGAACTAAAAATAATAGTGTGAGAAATAATTATCATAATGGGGTACTATATAATCATGAAAATTTACTTATAGGATGCCTAAATCATAGCTCTAACTTCTTTAATCTATGACACCCTAGGATTATACTAGGATATTAATAGTCATTTTCTACCTAAATATTTAACTATGGTTCTTAAATAGTATGTGACTTTACAATATAAATACCTCAGGAGTGTCAACCTAGGTGTACAACAAGGCCAATTGTCGTGTATCAGGTTATGCCGAGTTAGGCCCGATACAGCTTATTAGAGTTATTATCCCTTGGTACATCATTTCCAAATACACATCCACATATACTATCTATATAGGGATATATTTCAAGTTAACCACTCACTCTATTCTTCACAAAAATTTGTGGACATTTTACTAAAATTTATGTCATCATTATACTTATTCATACAGACATCCATGGACATATCCATAGAAATATACCTAGGGAACAAAATAATGTTTTCACATCCTAGTTTTTATAGTTTAAATAATCCTTCACTCCAATACCAAATATATAGACCCTTAATATTCATAAATAGACATTACATCATTTGAAGAATATGTAAAACATTACAAAAATTGATGCCCAAAGGCTATTTTTGTTATGTGTCGTTCGAAACATGGAACAAAAATCATCTTACTAAGTGAAAGATCTTCAATGTTTCCCACAAAGACATTTCCCCTTAATAATTTTACTTAAAAATATTTTTTCATAATATGGGGAAATAAAACATAATAAAGGGGTGATATGAAATGCCCAGTAACAGTAAATAAAGGTAATTCATAAGCATATAATAAACATAAGGTTATATAAATATAATCTTGATCATTATAAAATAATACCATTCATATCAATGATCATAAACATGAATCCTGGATTACATATTTATAGTTCAAAAGATATGAATCATTAATAAATCAATATCATAATCCATAAAAGAATAATATAGAAATAAGACATATAATAGTTGCATATATGTCAAGGTAAAACATAGTTCACCTGTATAATTAGAAACATGTTCACACATTAAGTTAAGGACTTGAAATCAGGCCTTCAAATAGACATATGTATATGAATTTTGGTCAAAGAATAATATTTTGAACATGTAATCAGGTTAAAACATAATATTTTGGGCATTTAATTAGGTAGATGTATAATGTTATGGACAACAACTAGTTCCATGAATAACATTGATAACATGTAATCCTTTTCATGCATAACATTATGAAAACATAATAATGTTCACTCATAACAATGTGATAGTGTAATTAGGTTCAGGAAAAAACATATGGAAATCTAACCAGGTCCATTCATAATAGTATGAACATATATTCAGGTTTAGTCATAACATTTACACCCATGATTCATCCATCGTTAGCCATTGAATTAGAGAGAGATATAGGTTCCACCCATCCCATAATGAAATTATACATTCATGTGCAAAAAAATCATTATATCATAACCCATAAAAATAGATGGGTTCTATAAACATAAAATCAAAACCCAGGAAATTAAATGGGTATCATTAATATTTCATCTCATCATAATCTATCTAAATAGATAGGTTTTATAATAATTTCATGAAAGAATAACCTATTAAAGGATGTGGATTTCCCAAGAATATAAATCATGGAATGGAAATAGTTTTAATAGGATTCCTTCCATCAAAAAATTAAACCATTCATGAAATAATACTAATGGGAACTCTGGATCATTTCCTATATGTACTTAAGTAACATCAATAGATGTTATATTAGATGGAAAATAACTTGGAAATAAATTTTGAAATAATTTCCTGAGTTAAAAATCATTTATTATATTTAATACATAAAAACATTATAATAAAAATTATTTGAAAAATCATTAAAAAGTTATAAATGAACCTTGAAATAATTTTCAGAAAACATTGTTTTGAAAGAACATGGATTTCTGACCGAAGGAGGAAATAAAGTTATTTTTAAAAAAAATATTAATTAACTTAAGTAAAAAAACAGTGTAAAAATGGTACCATTAAATGGATATAATATCAATATCCAAAGGTTATGAAATTCTAGATATTTCATGAGATACAGATCATAATATTTCATCAAGGGAATTATAATCGTAAAGAATCTTAATATACAGTGAGATTATAGATATAAACAACAAACACTTTGATAAATTTAAATCGTTATATAATGGAAATGATAACATTAAATTATGAATAAATATCATGAAAATATGTATATTAATGATATAACATTTCAAATAATTTATGTACAACTCTCATAAAAATATAGGTGTATAACATGGATTGTGTCTCAAAGAAGCCAAATTAAGACATACATTACATTATAAATTTGTGATTTTTTGAAACATAAACCTCATGAAAGAAGGATCAAAAAATGGATATCTAAATACCTATAAATTTGATTATAAGATACAAATAATACATTCATGTTCAGTATATACATCTCAAAGAATAAGTGAGTGGTTAATAAGACATGTATCTCACAAAAAATAAAAAAGTGAGATGAAATGTGTTACCCTTTGTATTAAATCTCTTCATACTTGTAATAAACTCATATATAATAAATATTAGTTTATTATAAATATTTTAGGTCACCATATTATTATATCTAATAACATATATTGTTTTATTATGAATTTATTTTTCCCTTTTATTAATAATTCCTAGTTAATATTTCGCTTCGGGTAATATCTGCTTTTTTACATGTGTTATAATCTATTATATTTTTTGTCCTCATACTTATATCATGATTTCTAGAGTGTAAAACATGATATAAATATAATTTATACTCAATATATATGTATTTATAATAATCAATAAATTATAAAAATATGAAATGGAAAACACCATTCATGGATACGGTAGGTCGTACATACACATAAACAATGTTTCTATTTTTTCTAATAATATTGGACGAAAGAAAGTAAATTAATTATATATAAATATAATATCAATATAGTATCATTATTATTTCTTAAATATCATATAATTTCACTAAACTCGTTATTAATACATTCTATTTAGTGTGTGAATTAATCACATTGCTTTGAGTAGGCGGTAGTCTAGGATTCCTCAAAAAAATTATCGTATTAACCTAAAATGGAAATTATAAGGGTAATATTTTTAAAATAATTAAAGAATAATATTTAAATAATTTATATTTTATAAATAATATATAAAAATCATGCCAATAATAATTCCCAACCATCAAAGGATGTAATGGAAAAATGAACTATCATCATTTAGTGAGGTTGTAGTTTTTCGTACACATAAACAGAATGTTTGTTACCCATTGGTTTGAAATGTTAGAAACTGTAGGTCAAGACCATAGAATAAAAACATATCAGAATATTTAAGATGCAGATTCAATTATGTTTTTTTGGTAATAATATGAATTGATTGTGTGGGGAAATAAAATAAAATAATGGATCTTGAGGTAGAATGTTACGTCTTCTTTGGGTAACTCATTTTAGTATATAACAAAATTCTTGCTTGGATTTATTTATAAATAGTAAGATGATTATAGGATTAGGGGAGGTATTTTTAGGATCTGTTTGGTTATATCATGGTAATCCAATGTCTTCTGAATGGTGTGAGGAAGTGGGAGATAAGATTCCTTTTTAGAGTGGAGGAGTGGAACTCTTGTAAATACAAAAACGTATGCAATAATGGGAGGTCTCCCAAACCTAATGTTCCTAAAAATGGAAAATTAATGGATTAAATGTTAATAACTGTCTATCAAAATCCACACCACACACAAAATAAGTTAATTTTTCTAATTTCTTTTTTAACTTCTATATTACCTAAATTTTATCATTTTCGTTTTTATTAAAGAATCTAGTGTTATAACATAAGAAATTTAAAAATTAATAATAAATTAATGTGGGATTTATTATAATAAATATAAAAACTGAATTATATTTTGGATATATAATTTAAAAAATTTAAATACCATGTGTTTTGGAAATTAATTTTAAAAAAAGGGCACGTAACGTGTAAAAACACTAACTTAACCAGGACTGTGCCAACAATGTTTCTACTATCTATGGGTCAATATGTTAATTATAATAGATAAATTATCCCATTAATGGACAATATATTATATTTATTAACATATAAATCTAAATTTGTAGAAGGTAGAAGTTTATTAATTTTAAGTCATTTAATATAATATCATTTATCATAAAATAATATTAATTTCAATTTTTCTATTATATATTTAATTTAAATTTAATAAAATTATAAAATTATTGGAATTCAAATATATTATGTTTTAATATTTTTAAAATGATATATTAATCTAAATAAATAATGAATGATAATAATTAAACCACTTTACATAACATATAATATTTATAGTATCATTAATTTTAGTTAATTATTAACTAAATATTCACTGTGTTTTTGGTTCTTATAAATTTTTATTATAAAAAATAATCTATAATAATTAATAATAATTTATTATGTTAAAAATAAATCATTTAATTTTCAGAATGATATGTATAACTGAAAATATGTTGTTTTCCATATCTCAATGTTTTATAAATGTTAAAGGTGAGGAAAGTTCCCTTTTTAATCTTTTTCCTTACTTAACTTTTGAAATAGAGAGGTTTTATATAATAGAATCCCAATAACTCATAAATCTAGATACATTAAGGTATATAGTCTAAATGTGGGCATCCAATGGTATTTGGACAAGTTTATAAGTCTTTTTGTCCCTTATGTTTAAGGTTTAGTCCCTAATTATCCTTAATCATACTTCAATCTTTATAATTAATTTTAATCACAATCACCAATAATTTGAGTCAAAAATTATGTTGATATTTTTAGTTAATAAATATCATACTCATTAAAATTATGTATTTAAATTTTTCAAAATTCAAATAATAGAAGTTGGATAATTATTATTAACTCAAATCATGCAAATGTGGTGAGAAAATGGGTTTTTAAAGTAAAAAATGTTCAAAATATCAAAATGTTTTTATAACCAATTTCCATATATAATTTTTCCCAATTAACTAAATTGGATTAATATATGTAAAATTGATCTACGGTGACTTTAAAATGAAATTAAAATATAAATTAATTTTAATAATTATGATAAATTAAAGATAGTATTTAACTAAAATATAGTGTTTTTCATTATTTATAAAAAAAATGTTTCTAAAAAAATACCAAAAACCAAAACTACTATTATTTATATATTAAATTATTTAAAATTAAATTTATTTTACCAAAATAAATTTCTTAAATTTCTAAAATTATTTTTATTTTTTTCAAAGATGGACATGAAAAGAAGTAAATTTGAGAAATTGTTATTTTTAAACATATATGGACTTTAGAAAATATTATATTTTTATTTATAAATATGTTTTTTTATATAAAACATTAAAAATTAAAAATTATTTATTACTATTCATTTTAATGTGGTAAATATCTAGGTTATAATTATCTCATTTAAATAATTTTATCAATAAAATGATATTTCATAGAAACTCGGTGTTGACAATTCTGCAAGCCAACTCAGTGTTTTGTGTAGTGTAAGGTAATATATTATTTTTATTGAGTATAGACAAACCAAAATTATTGATTTAATATATAAAAACTATATTCATTATTTATTGGATTGAAATATATCAAAAATAGTAAATTATTTTGAAAAAATATATTTCACAGAATCTCTAGTTGTTATAATTTTTCTAACCATGTACCTGAATAGTAGAAACCATGCACCCTATTATAGGGGACATGCTTAGACATTAATATTTTTATAATAATGTGTCCCTACCCAACTAACCTTGTGTTTGGGTAACTTTTATTAGGAAACTAATTTTATAATATCTTGAATCCCTTTTAATATATAGAAAAACAACATTCAACCCTATTTCAAATTATAGTGATGAGAAGGCTCTATATAAAAAAATTTCCTCTTCCAATCCTCTCCTTTGATGAGTTGAAGCATCATTGGAAGATCTAATCGCTATATGGTATGTAGATATCCTCTCATTTTTTCCACTATGATATATCATTTATTACTCCTGAGAGTTTTATATATTATCATGTACATAATGGATAAATACTCTATTTAAATAGATCTAAATTTTTGGTTTTGTTTCTTGTTATATGTTTTCTTCATTATTCATTTATAGATCTCGTTGTGGGTGTTGATTTCTCATATTAAGATTAAAGATAGGTCCTTTTGTTTGATATTTTCCACATGATTTTTCCATGTTTTTCTTGATTTTTTTATGAAATTTATTTCAATGGATTTATGGAAAACCAATTTTATATGATTTGGAATTTAAATGGTATGGATTTTGGAAAAAACCCTAATTGCAATGGAATTGGAATTTGGGGATAATTTAGAAATTTATATAATTGATGAAATGATATGACAACTAAATTTATAAAGTATATTAAATTAAATAGATAACAACGTATGATTGTTTCTATGTTGAAAACGATGGAATTGATGAAATCCCCATGTTTTGGTTTTAAAACTAATTTTATTTATTGAAAATGTAAATTGGTAAATTTAGTTTAAAATGATGTTTGATTTGAAATGATATGATTTTACCTTTTTCAATTGATTGATATAACACATATGATCCTGGGTAGTTAGTGGGTTATTTTTCATAAGATCTCTTGGATGATACGTCTCTAGTATTTGATTGATAATGAATGCTCTATAAAAAACCTAGGATAGAAGATATTATCCCCAATGGTATGTTGATGACTCCAATTTCACCTAAACTAGTGGGACATTTGGAAAATTATTATTACGATCACTTATATGACATGTGTGATAATCCTATAACTAGAAATTATTGTACCTCACAGAAGATTATAATGGGAATTTCTAAATTTTTTATATATATTAAATTTATTGTTGAAATTTTTCCTTCATGTAATTTTATTTATATAAACGTTTTTATATAAAAAACAAGATATTCCATGTTAGAAATGTTTTCAATCATTTTTAAATGAAATCTAGTTATTTCTAAATAAAAAAATTTAGGTCCATTAAATTATTATCTATAATGAAATTATTTTTTGGTTTATTATTATTTAATCAATTATGGAACACATGGTGAGACCATGTTGGTCATTAAATTTCACAACCTGCCTTTTCCTTCAGGCCTTTTTAAATTTCCTTCTCCCATGTTTGAGTAATAAAAATTCCACAAATGGACATGATGGATAATCTTGGTCCTTTTGGTAAAGAGTTATATTTCTATTAGGATGATCGTATTTATTTTGATAACATTCATTATGTTCTATTTTGGGTTTGGTTACACCTGTTTGATTTCTAGTAATGTTTCCTTCTTGTAGTGTTTATCATACATATTTTTCTCTTTATCATCTAAAGTATTGTGTAAAAATTGTTATCTCTTTTATGTTGTATGATGGTAGGTGATAGTCACCAATCCAAGGGGATTGGGAACTCCATTAAGGCAATTTCAAAGCTAGCTCGAGTATCAGGGTTCCAAGGTATTCAGTTGGGTTCCTAGAAAATGTGATTTTTGTTTATAGAATGTTTCAATCCTTGTACAGATCATAAATAATGATCGCAAAACTATTCATCCTAATAAATCTAATGTGGTCGTTGAATGTGTAAATCAAATAAATTTCCCTGATATTCGTAGTATTCTTTGAATAATATTATATTTCTAGAATTTTATTTAAATCTGTTCACTGTTATGTTTCTTAATAACAATGATAGAATGAGATAGAGTTAGGTTCATCGGGATAAAATAATTCGATGAATGTTTCTTGTAATTGAATAGAAGATTGGTGAGTGATATTTTTTTCCCTCCATCTTGATATTTTAACTCATTTATCTACAGTGACCCTTCATTGAATGGACTCTATTTTTTAAATATATAATGATCATGTAATTTATTTTTCTTCATTTTGATTTAAAACCTAATGAAAAAAAATACCTTACCCATGACCTTGAACTTAGGGTAATAGTGTTTTCTTTAAAAATTTGAGAAGCCATTTATATGTAGTAAATTGTGAAATAATTTTTGATTATAAAATATTTATTTATATAATCACTTAGAAGGAGTATAATTTGAAATAGGGAAGATGAAATAAATGATAAAGGATTACAAATGCACTATTCTTTACAATCTATGTATATCCAATAGAGTAACTTATTTCTGAGTATGAATGATAATTTTATATTAACAATAAAATGTGTATATTATGATCATCTAGTTAATGATCTTATTAATTCAGTCTTAGAAATTTTGAATTCAATTACTCCCTTTGTTATTCGTCATGGGTTAGTATTATCATCATTAACATACTAGATTAGAAAAGTGTAAAAGGAAGATTGTGTTTTATTGAAAGATGTGGAATTGATTAATAATGGTTTTTTTAATTTAGTATTTAAAATAATGGTTTATTGAGGTTTATAAAGGGTCATGTGTTTGATTCTACCATGAAATAAATAATGAACATTTTAGTGAATATCATAGCTCTATATTTTCGGTTCATCTGGGTAGTAAAACAATTATAACTTTATGAACACTTTTTTGTATAAAGGAATGAAAAAAGGTATTTCTAATCATACTATGAACTTTTTTACTTGTAAATAGGTTAAATATAATTGATAATTACTGAAGGGGTTCTTTAGAAATTTCTAAATAATTAATTAAAATGGGACAATATGTCAATGGATTTTATGGTTATATTTTATAAAAATAGGATTGTAATAATGTGATATGAGTTATTTATGATTTATTAAATAAAATTATGACATTTATAAAAATTAAAGATAATACACCTATTGATCACAACTATAGACATTATATTAAAGATATAATTATATTACTTGTTTTCCCTCTCTCTATTTAATTAGAGAGTGATCCCAGGTTTACGTATATATTTCTTGTAATTCCATCGAAATATGTTAGTTCTAAAAATAAATTTCAGTTCAACCTTTCACCCTCAAGCTGATTGATAGTAAAAATGAATGATTCATACATTAGTTTATGTATTTCAAGATAATTAAATGTTATATCTAGGATATTGGGAATAATATCTATCTTTGGTTTAGTTTTATTATAATAAAAATCTTTATTCCAATATAAAGATGGATCATTCAGATGTATTATATGAAATCTGGGTTCAGAGTGATACTTGTTTTGATGATGTAACAAAGGGAATACTTATGGGACTTAACTAGTATAAATAATTGTTGATAATGTGAAGATGATTTAGCTTGATATTATGAAATGTTTGTGCATGGAAAAAAATTCATGCAGATAACTTACAGAAGGATATTTCATTCAACATAGGGGATGATATTTTTATTAAAGTATCATTATTAAAGAGTGTCATGAATTTGGTTAAAAAGTTAATATTTAGTATATAATACAGTAAACCATATGAAATATTGTATACAAGTGGATATTTTTTACATTGAATAGACTTTACCCTTATTTTATCTTATATACATTACATAATTAATATTATTTTTTTGTGGATTAAAGATTCTAATGAATCTCTTATCTTAAGCCGAGATGTTGTTTAACTGGGTAAAAAAATTCATATGTGTAATTGGAAATTCATATTAATTAAATCAAAGAGAATTTTTCTTCCAATAATGTAATTTACCAGGTTATTATTTTTTTTCAAAATCTATTTGATAAAATAACATTGTTTGGAATCCAAAGATGGTATGAAATAAAAATATTTTAACTTGATTAAGTAAGGAATGAAATTGTTAGGACATGGTTTCCAAAAGGAAAAAGATTGAAAAAACATAGTTAATGTTAATATAAATCAATTATACATATTATAAATATTCATTACATGATTTTATAGAGTTGTATTCATTATAACAATATTATTGGATTTTCACATAAAATAAAGCAAGATTTAATTCTAACTAATTTGGGTTTTAGGTATTATACGATTTTATATAAAATTTATATTTTAATTTTTTAAAATTATAATTTGAAAAAAATAATTATTTTAATTCATCATGTCTAATTTATATTATGTTGAATTTTCTCATAATTTTATAAAATGTTATATATTTCAATTAATAATGAAAAATATCAATATTTGTTAAAAAACCTTTTATTTGGATTCACAATTTTAAAATTTTCAATTTAATTTTCAATTGATTATAAGGAAATATTAGATCAATTATATATCTATTAATCCAGTTGTTTCCTATTAAATTAATTTTTTTCTAGAATTTTTTATAAACACATTTTTATACTTAAAAAAATAATTTTTTAGAAAAAATATATTTTATTGCACGTTTTGACTTCAATTTTAGATAAAATTCATCCACATATGTCAATTTAAAATGAAAAAACAAATTCTATATCTATAATCATTAAAATTAACATAATTCAATAAGGACCACATTATTTTACATTATAATAAATAAGAAAAACAAAAATTATATTTCAATATGGATATTGACAAAAACATGTTTATTTAGGGTAATAGATAAGCGATAATGGTTAAAATAATCATTAAAAATGTCTAAATTCTCTACTCTTGTCATATATTAATCAAATATCTTCTAATAATTATAAATACTACATTATAGAGACATATTATTTGGTTAACACATTAATTTATCATGTTCCTATTGAAATTTCAAAGTGTGTCCTCTCCCCCACTAATTAAAAGAATCCACATATCATTTCTTATCCACACATAAAGGTCATTTTATATCCCCTAATCCCATTCAAAATCCCTTCCAAAAATGTATCTTCATATCTTAGAGGCCATGGTTAGATCATAAAACAAGTATAGTAATGTGTTTGTTATAAACATAAAGAGTTTTCCTAGAAAAGTGGTATAGTTCTTAATGGAGTGTTTTAGATATTTTTCATCTTCATCCTCAATAAAAAAATTTCAAACTTGTGACGTCCCAAACCCATATGCCACTCGATAGGTGCAATGAGACCTATGGACCACATGGTCTCAAGCACATATCCCTGAGTCGCAAATCCTGCCAAATAATAGAGAGGTCCTAGGGTGTGTATGTGGGGAGAATATTCACTCATTACGAAAACATAGCGTAGTAGGTGAGAGTAAAAAATTTTAAATATTGGAAGTAGTATTAGAAAACTGAAGGCCCAACAGAAAACAGAGAAAATGGTATCAATAACTAAAACAACTAAAACAACATTCAACTATTGGTCGTATGTCTTTTCACTAGAAAACTGGAAAACATAGATTTAAAAGAGTCGGCATAACATGCTTCACAAAATTACAAATGGATCAATAGACTATCCCATGAATCCTGAGATCAAATTCAGTCCTTTTCTATCAATATCCATTATAGTAGTAAGCAATCAAGTGTTCGAAGTCAAATTTTTTCCTTTGTCAACACCTGCAACCTTGTAATCTACCATGGGTACCAAACCACACCTAGAGAGGGTGTGAGATAAATCATAGTAGGCCACCACCGATGGTGTCTATAATGCTTGTCCCCTGTAATGGAAACATAATTGTGCTAAACCATATATATATATATATATATAAATTAAAATAGTTCAATGTAACTAAATACCCAAGTACCTACTTCATCCCTCAACTACTGTCTTAACATGTAACCAGTTCTTTTAATGAAGTATTTACCATTTTCATAATGATAGGTAACTTGATTAATATTCAACAACAAAATCACCTCATGGTTGTATGGATAACGAAGGTTCCCAGACATTAAAGGAAACCAAGATCTGTGCAACTTAATAATTAAGTTCCAAGGTAGTAATAAAGGCAACATAGCCCTAAAATATAACCATCTTAGTAGAAACTATAACCTATCAAAGGATAAGAGTGTAATCCAAGAAACATGTTCCAATGCATTCCACAATAAGGTTCCAACTTTTTTCAAGGTGGTTTTCTAATGTAAATTGGGATAGGCAGAGATAGGGCCCTATGGGATGTAACCATGGAACCTACATGTCAATGCACGATCTATGTAGTGTGACCATGGAATCATGTAATATTAATTAAAGGATTCCATAGTGTCATACAGGGCATCCAATAACAAAAAAAGATCAGATTCTAAGAGGGAATAAACCTAAACAAGTCGTTTCCTTGATTCAGAATGAGGTTTCAAGTTCTCAGGGCATTCTCCAATCATAATCCAAGTAAATCTCGAGTCGGGCCATTTCTGTTTAATTATGAAGTCATGTAAAATCTCATTCGGTTGAATCCATTCTGAGTATCAGTGTAATAAGTCCAACTATCATGCAGCATTTTTATATAGTCATTTAGTTCAAGTATTTCATTTCAAAAGTGTGACAATGACAAGTAATATGATGCCATTCAATCCATTTAAGGCATATTCAAGATTCATGGTTCATTCTGATACATTCCATTAATGTGGTAAGGGGTTCTATGGATATAAAACTAGTTTATCATTTACATTTAAGGACAAGTCATATAACTAGTACACATTCCAATTATCATTTCACATTTAATTATAAATTTGAATTTATTTCTTTAGGAAGGTCAAGAGGCTAGATAACAAGGTACATGCCAATATGTAATTCACTTTATAATCATGCTATTTTATATAGCAAGATCACCCTTAGAGAGTTCAAGGGAAGGCACACCTGAATGGTGGCTCAAACGTATCAAAACACTAAAAAGTCAACTATGGAATAACTATAGACGTGGAGAGGATTGATTTGTGGGTGTAACCACTAACAACTAATCACATATTTTTATATAGAATAACCATACGGTTCTAATAAGTATAATCATGGAATATAAATTTAAGAAATGACACTTGATGAAATCTGTGGGCGCCACATGTATAATCAATAATTTATGAACATAAAGGATAAATTAAAGACCACCAACCTTATAGTTTTATGATTCTCCTACCTCAGTATAAGCCCTTGATTTGACTTTGATTGGATTATATCTATGAAAATGAGAAAAACTCTCATACCATGATATCTCGATCGAGAGTAAATGAGAAGGAGAATGTCTCAAGAGGACTTGAGTACATACCATTACACATCCAACATGATGAATGAAAGAACAATCGATTTCTGAATAATATAAGTCTTTTGATTCCAATTTTAGATCTTCAATAATCCAAAAATTGACTTATAAATAAGTTAATTCTACATAAAATCAAATTTGGGAAGAATTAGGGAGCCTAATTAGATCATTAAAGGAAAAAACTGTAATTTTACACAATATTTAGCCTGTGCACAATTTGTTAGCTTGGTTTGACAAATCGTGCAGACACCATTGATGGGTACCTGGGAAAAAAAGGTATTCTCACACAAAAAGGTCACATGGTCGTCCAACAACCATGTGAGGTGCCTTTGTCTGAAAAAACACAATTCGCATGGTTATCCAAACTATATGGAATTCTTTCACAGTTAACTCAAAACCATGATCCACGCATATTTTTCACAAAAAGATGTGTTCTGGGCTCCAAACATTCCCTAGAAACCTCTAAGATCTTTTGTAACCCATTAGGCATCCATATTAGGTTAAAAGTAAAAAAATTACTCTAAATAAATAAAGTATCTATACATGAGGGAAAAATTGGGTTCTTATAGTCTACCCCCCCCCTTAAAATAACTTGTCCCAGAGTTCACCTTCCAATGATAGTGAAACACTGTCTGAGGACAACTCTGGTCATTGGGAATGTATTTTGACTACACTCTCCCATACCTTCTCTTGTACTTGGTCGTATTTCCATAACACCCGTACTAGAGGGGCAGACTGGCCTTAGAGAGCCTTTGTGCTCCGATCCAAAATCCACACTAGATACTCCTCAAATATAGTATCAACATCTAACTCTACTTCCTTAGGATCAAAAGTATGTGATAGGTCGACATGATATTGGTGAAAGTGTGAGACATGACAGACATCATGCATGGCATGATCCCTTTGAGGTAGTGGCAACCGATAGGCTACTAGCTAGACTCTGTCTAGGATATAGAACTAACCTATGTAATAAGGTGGTATCTTTCCCTTCTTTAGTAATGATCTATGCCTTTTCTTATGAGATACACAAAAAACATGATCCCTAAACATTAACTCAAGAGGTTGTCAAGGTCAATCAACATAAGATTTTTGTCTACACTAATCAGTATTCACATGCTTTTTGGTCAGATGAACCTTCTCTAATGTTTGCTGAAGGAGAAAAGAACTAAGTTGGGCTAGCACTCCTACCTCCTTGTAGGATAAGGGTGAACGTCATGGCCTACCATATAAGGAATTAAAAGGATCAATCTTAATAATCACCTAAAAACTGTTATTATAGGAAAAATCGATGATAGGTATATTATTTTCCAAAGAACCACTAAAATAAAGGACACAAACTTGAAGCATTTCCTCAAGAACATGTATTCTATATCCTGATTGTCCATTGGACTGAGGGTGAAATGTTTATCATAGAAGCACCCAAGTTACCACAGCATTCTACAAATCCTGCTAGAACTGTGAAGTGGAATGAGAGTCACGATATGGAATGATAGTATGAGGAACCCCATGTAGTCATATGACCTCATCGATATATAGTCTTCTTGAATCATCAACTGAGCAAATATCTAGTATAGGAATGATGTGGGATGATAATGTGACTCGGTCAATGACTATCCAAATAAAATCACTACCCCTTAGAGACCAAGGTAATATAACTATTAAATCAATTAAAATATCTTCCCACTTCCATTATGGGACTAAAAGTGGTGGTAATAAGACAATAGGTCTCTGGGGAACTTCATTTACCTACTGATAGGTGGAACACCTAGTGATAAATCATGTTATCTGATTTTTCATCCCATGACACCACTACTGGAATCAAATAATTCAATAAATCGTTGAGATACTTAGTTTAAATACCCACTGAGAGGTTTGGGACTCTTTCATCAACTCCTCTCTAATATCTGTAGGTATCCAGATATGTACACATAGATGAAGGACATCGTATCCATCTACAAACCCATCCAGAGTTGGTTTATCTACTGATATACTCTCATGGAGAACCAAGCCTTCGGGATATGAAAACTGCCAACTCATCAACTTATTAAGGAGGGAATAGGTAACTATCAATGATGAGAGATAACACTACTTGTGACTATCATGAAACTCTATATGAGACTCCAAAAAATAGATCCATTAACTTCCATTCATCACTAGATTCTCTTATGACCTATTTCTGAGTTTTCTGACTTTGTGCATCTATAACCACATTGCCCTTCTGCAGTGTATAGGCAAGCTAAAAATCAAAGGATTATAGATATTTGACCCATCTCTACTGTATAAGGTTCATGTCACGTAGAGAAAATATTTATTTTAGGCAATGTTGATTGTTGTACACTACAAAGTTTTCACCCAAAAGATAGTGTATCCAACAATGTAAGGCATTGAAGATTATTTCTAGATCAATGTCTTGTGTCGGTTAATTTCTCTCATGAGGCCTCCACTTCTGAGATCCTTATGCAACGAAATTATTTTCCTAAATAAAAATTTCTCCTAGGATAATGCATGATTCCTCATAGAAGATGGTATAGCCTTTTCATGGCTCTAGAATAATCGGAATAGGTGCAGAGACAAGCCAACCTTTCAGCTTCAGAAAGGCTTTCTCACATGCTTTTGACCACATGAACCTAACACCATTATTTGTAAGAACAATAAGAGGTGAAGAAATAATTAAGATGTCTTGTATTAAATGGATGTAATATATATCCAGCCCCAATAAACTATTTATATGAAACACGTTCTTGGGTTGCTCCCAAAAATCTACAGCAGAAACATTTTATGGGTCCACAGATACTCATGGTTTTGATATAATATAAACCAAGAAGTGGATTTTGTCTATCCAGAAGTGCACTTAGCAATATTGGAATAAATATTGTGCTCTTTAAGTGTATTCAGAATGATCTCAAAATGATTTCCAAGGTGGCTACAAGTGTAGAAATACAACAATATTTATTCCACAAAGACCACAAAAAAGTGACCAAATAGGGGTGGAACACCCAATAAATTAGATCCATGAAAACAAAAGGCGCATCCATAATACCAAACAATATAAAATGATACTCATAAATAACATAGCTATTATATAAAGTTGTAAGAGGTATGTCTGATGGTCTGACTCAAACCTGATGATTACCCGGTCTTAGGTCAATCTTGGAGAAGACCTCTACCTCTCAGAGCTGGTTAATGATATCATCTATGTAAGGAAGTGGATACTAATTCTTGACCATAATCTGATTCAACCTTCTGTAATCCCCGAAAATATGTATGGTTCCATCCTCTTTCCTGGTGAAAGGCACAGGTGAACCCCAAGGGGATTTGTTGGGCCATATGAAACCTTTGTCCACTAAAACCTCTAACTACTAATTGTGCTACTAAAGCTCTGTTGGTGCCATGTTGTACAGTGTAATGGACACTAGAGTTGATCCTGGAGTATGATCAACTATAAACTCTACCTCTATATCAGGAGGTAATCCAGAAAAATCACTGGGAAAGATATCCTTGAAATGATCCACTATTGAAGGGAAATCAGCCTTATGTAAACCCTGATCCTCCATGAAGAGATTTTCAATCTGTGTGGTCACTCAAACTATCCAGTAATGCTATGATCTAGTTCTTCCATCTTGGACATCCCACTCACCCTAATGTATATAATTTTATCCATATGGTGATGTAAATTATACCCTATGGTGATTGTAGAGTATAAAAGCATGATAGTGAACCTAGTAGTCTATTTAGAGAATGACATCAAAGATCGTCATCTTGAGAATAAATGTGTTCCATAAAAAACGGTATCTACCTACCTCAAGGGGATAGTCCCTACAATATCATATTTCATCTATTCGTAACCCTAACACTATATCAATGGACATTACACCATAATAATACCATATATCTAGTCTAAGACTTTCATCAACAAATAGAAAGATAAAAGAGTTCAATGCACATGTATTGAATAAATCAGATACTATAGTAGAGGATGCTAGAATAGTACCTCATACTATAGATGGTCCTATAGCCTAATAATCTGGTATTAGCTGAAGTGCATGCAACTAACTGGATGCATGGATATGTGCAACAGATGAACTGCCATGATCATAACTACTCTATCAGTGCTGGTGGTAATTAGGGGTATGGATACCATGACCACGACCTCCTCCTCATTTAGACGTGTTGGTGCTAATACAACTCCTCACTTGATGTGGTATAAAAGAACCTTCTCTGTAAGTTTCAACAGGTGAGGATACTTTCCCACCTGATGGTGGAAAAAAGGTCCTACAGAAATGATAAATATGCCCCACACAACCCCAAGCTCGACACTCCATTGGGTCTCTACCACACTAAGTATTTTTGTTCCCCCATTTTCCACACTTATAGAACTATATAGAGATATTGAAACAAGTACTCTGGTTATCACATCCCTGACATGAAACCTCTAGGGAGTGTTTCCTACCACTAGAAGAACTACTATCCTAACACATCACTGGTCCTTTATACGTGGTACTACTTTCATCCATCAGGTTAGGCTTAGTGATAAGAGCTTGATTGAATATTTTAAAAATAGAGGGTAGGCGAAAGTCATTGACCTGTTTATGGATGGATTAATGAAGACCATCCTCGAAACATCTAGTATGTGAAAGATCATCAACGTCTATAATCTATGAAATGTGTTGTAACTCCATGAAACATGATGAATATTCCATGATTTACATAGAACCATTCTCTAGATGCATGAACTATTTGTATTTATCTGCTCTCAACATCTGAGGAAAGAATGGATAATAGAAGGTAGTCTAGAAATCAGCCCATAACATGGCCTAATGATGACCATAATGGGTAATCAAATCCCACCAATGATTCTTAAAATTAAAAATCATGTATGTGGAAAATTTGACCCTCCACTCTAGAGACATATCTATATTTTCAATAACATACACGATGGCCTCAAGACAAGACTTAGAAGTCTGTAGACTACCATCCCCTGAGAATGTGAGAGAATGATATTGTTGGAACTCATGAGTAAGATCATCCATCGTAGGTACAAGCCCTAGAGCACCATGCATGGACTGAATCAAATGTAGATAACTATCATGAACATAGGGATCAGTTCCCAAATATGGTAAATTAAGTGGTGCCACAAGCGGTACTCTTGGAAGTAAGAATGGAAGCTCAGGGCCCACCATGTTTAGAGCACGGTCATCACCACCCTATAGGAGAAAAATGCAAGGATTTAGTGGTAAAATTGTTCTATAAATACTAAGAACATGCCTTAGAACTATATTAGAAACAAAAGATAGCATCACTAGTGGAAGATAAAAGTAAGAAAAATCCCTACACAAGGTATACAACCCCAAATACCCACATAGATGGCCAGGTATTGGTAAGTGCTCATGTATTAGTTTTATTTCATTTTAAATTTTATTTACAGGTTCACTTCTTCACCTTTCATAATCATAACATGGGGGTATAAGGATGTTCAACCAATTCATTTTAGATTTCATTATTCACCTTATAATCGATATCCATTTTCATTGAATCAGTGCCCATACACTATAACCAGAAAAAACAACCATTTATTTATAACATAATTGATCATCTAAGTAAATTAAACATCCTAATAGATAAGGGCACATAGACCACATGAATTGAGACCGAAAATCACTCAATCGCGATCAAATGTAATCCAAGCCTAATCCCACTACCACAACATCAATCAACAATCATAGGCATATCATTCAATAAAAAGAAGTGATATTCACATATATGGCATGGAAATATGAATGAAACATGAATTCTAGGTGACTATAATGATGCAAGAAACAATGATCCTTACCCTCGTATCATCAAGCCAAGGATAAAAGAAAATCTTCAACAAGAGTAATAATCAACTGCACCACACAGAATGTGTGTCTCTTAATGGTGAAATAATAACAACAGTAATAAGAAAAAGCAAAAAACCAATTATAATTTAGGAAGCATGGTTTTTACCCCGAACATGGGTTAATGACACCCTGGAATGACTTATAACAAATTCTCAAGTCTTCCTAATCTCTAATGTGTTGTCTCCAAATAGTAAGGATGGAAAATAAAAGAATCTGATTCCACTTTTTGATGTTCCATATAGGGATTCCACTCAATATGTGACCCAATACTAGTGGGCTACATAGACACAAGCACATTTCCCCAAACACCAGAGGCTACCGACTAGTAGTGAGGGCATAAGGTGTGTCCTTGGGGATACTATTCCCTCATTACCAAAGTGTAGCTGAGCAGTTGAAAGTAAACACGGGTAAATTGTGGAAGATGTATTGGTAAACTGAATTCACATTAAAAAATAGATACAATAGTAACAATAACTGAAACAATTGAAATAACATTCAACAACTGATGGTATGTCATGTCACTTGATGACTAGAAACAATGGATACAAAACCGCAGGCATAACATGTTTCAAAAAAGTAAAAAGGGATCAAAATAATGTCTCAAGCATCCTGATTTACAACTCAATCCTTTTCTATCAAGCTCCACACAAACATAAAGCAATCTAGTGTTTGAAACTGTATGCTTCCATTTTTCAACACCTGCAACCATATAATGTACCTCGAATACCAAATTATGCATGGTGAGGGTGTGAAATAATTCTTAGTGTCCCACTACCAATGGTGTCTATAATATTTTTATAGTGTAATGGAAATATAACATTGTCCAAGAATATATATATATATAAATTAAAGGATTACAATTTAATTAAATTCCCAATTACCTGCTTTGGCCCTCCGTTGGTGTCTGAACATGTAACATGTTCATTTAATTAAGTAATTAAAAATTTCACATTGATAGGTCATGTAATGCATAGACAACATGAACATCACCTTATGCTATTATAGATAATAATGGTTCCATGTTGTAATAAGGAAACAATGATCAATGATACTTAATAGTGAGGTTTCAAGGTATAAAGCTAGGAAACCTAGACCTCAAGCGTCACTAACTAAGAATTAACTATAGTCTAGATAAGTATGAGAGTGTAATCCAAGGAATATATTCCATGTAATTCCACAATACGGTGCCTATCGAGTCAAAGGTGTTCGTCCAATGTAAAACGGGGAAAATAAGAGATATAGCCCTATAGTTTGTAACCATGGAACCTACATGTCAATGATGGATCCAAGGAGTGTATCAAAGAAAACCTGTAATTATAATGAAAAGATCTTATAGATTCATACTGGGCATCCAAGATCAAACTTGGATCTAGATATAGGTGGGTATTAATCTAAGATATTTGTGTCCTTGAATCAGAATGGGGTTTTTGAGGGCTCATGGAATTCTCCAATCAGAATCCAAGGTGAACTGGAGTCATGTAATTTATGTTTAATTATGAATTCGTGTAATATCTCTTTTTATTCAATCCTTTCCTTTTATTAGTGTGATAAGGTCAAGTAACATGAAACATTTTTATATAGTCATTTGGTTCCGGACTTGCCTTCCATTAGTGTGATAAGGACAACTAGCATGAAACAATTCAATCCTTTTAAGGCATATTCCATATTCAAGGTTCATTCTGATACCTTACATTAATGTTGTAAGGGGTGATACAGATATGAAACTAAATAATCATTTTCATTTAAGATCCAGTCATATACATAGTGTAATTTCCAACTCACATTTCACATTTAATTATCAATTTTAATAACTTACCTTAGTAAGGTCAATTGGTGAAAAAACATGGTACTTTCCATTATTTAATTCATTGTATAATCATTCCATTTGATATAGAAAGCTTATCCTTAGGGAGTTCAGGCGAAGGCACACCCAAACGGTCGAACAATCGTGTGAAAACACTAAAAACACAAATATAGAATAACTCTCGAAAAAGGGGCAGATTGAGCTATGGGTGTAACCACTAAAAACTAATCACATGATTGGAAAGATCATAACCATACAGTTTTAATGAGTGTAATCATGGTATATAAATTTAAGAAATGACACATGATAAAAGCGGTGGGCCCCACAAATATATTCCAAAATTGAAAAACATTGGGGATAAATTATAGACCACCCACCATAGGGTTGTATGACTATCCTCTTCCAGTATCAGCCCTTGATTTCTATCATACTAGAGTAGAACTAAAATAAGGATAAAAACACTCATAACCCAATATCACATTCAAGAGAATAAAGAGAAGGATAACGACTTAAGAGGACTTGAGTACTTACCATTGTTCATCCAACATGATGAACATAAGCTTGATCGATTGTGGTATGATAGAGATATCTTGATTCCATTTTTAGATCATAAAAAATCCACAAATTGAGATATTAATAGGTTAATCCCGCATAAACTCATATTAGTTCCCAAGGAGGGAGATTAATTAGATCATTGTGGGAAAAACAAAAATTTTACCCAAAATTTAGCCTATGGGTGGTTTGAAAACCCATGTGCAAACCATGAATGAGTACCTATGGAGAAATGTGCACTTGGATGGTTAGGCCACATAGTCATACGCCAACTGTGAGATGTGGCTCTATCCGAAAAAACAAAATCTGTACAGTTTTTTAAACACTGCGGAATTCCTACACGGTTTACTCTAAACTGTGCACTATGATTTTTCACCAAAAATATGGGTTCCAAGCTCTAAACTTGGCTAGGAAACCCCTAACACCATTTATAACCCATTAGGCATCCATATTAAATCCAAGTTAATGATTTAGATTATAAAATGAAGGATCCATACCTGAGTGAAAAACCTGGTTCTTAAAAAACATGATTCAATATTAACAAGACTATAATAGATATAATAATATGTTCTTAAATTAATGTAAGAACCTATATCCTTATCTCACTTTCATCAAATGGGAAATGAAACCATTTTTTATGTGTACAGCGGAATACCGCCTCTGGATCCAATATAAATTGTATTCCATCAGTGACTCCCATGGATGGTTATCATTATTGATTTAACACACAGATATATATATTTATATATATACTATTTTAATGAAATTTTTACCATTATATAATGATAATATATCATTTGGGTTTTTACTGTTCTACCCATTGATAAATGATAACTTTCTTTTTCTGTATTTGTGGTTTACCATTTTTATGGGGTGTTGTTATTTGTTTTTCATAACCACATAAAATGGAGGTTGTATATATGAATATTTAAATAAATAATATTAAGTTTATTATATTATAATATTTTTGGAAATATAAAATTACAATCTCCCTCTTTCTATTTTTTATTTTAAAAATTGAAATGTTACACATGCATTTCTAAGACCTAATGTCTTCATAATTTTAACATAATTCATTACTTAAAATCATATTTCATGTTTGGTTTTCATGTAAAATTGATGTATAAAGTGATAATTATGTATGATTAATATTATCGATATGATGTAATAGTGATATATTTGGAAATAGTCAACTTACTAAAGTGTTTTGGATATATGATCCAAAATTATCATACAATATGACGGGAAAATAACTGATTAGGTAAATTTATATTACACAGAAATAAATAAATGAATATTAAAAAAAACATCAAAAAATTTCTTAAGAATCTAAATTTTTAACATAATATTATTATTGAACAATATTAAGAATTTATTGGATTAGTCAGACTTGAGGTAAGAAACACTTTACCTTAAAACCATAATTTTAAACGTTTTAAATATTTTTTTCCAAATATAATTTATGCATATCTGTATTACAAATATATTTTTATGGATGAATGTTTATGTACATACATGAATTATAAAAATAATTTTATGTCACTTTTAACAATCATTAAAATATTTCTAAATGAATTTTTTGTACATTTCATATGGAATTTTTAATGAAAAGGAAAAATGAGTACTCTATTATAATATATATTGTGTCAATAGTTCTTGTCGACACCATAAAAATGTATGATCCTTGGGTTCTTATATAGTATATATTATATTTATTAAATAAATACATTTCTTACAATAGTTATATATCCTTTCAAAATTACTTTTAAATTTAATAGATATTTTGATATCCAAAAAGGGTGTCTTATGGTGAAAATAATATTTGTGTGAGTATGATATTTGAAATGAAATATTTAATGTTTATGATTATGTAATAATTTATAAGAAATTTTTATAAGAATGGGTGATCTTGATATAGCTCACGTTGATCGATGATCCTAATATAGATCATGATGATTAGTGAGCCCAATATAGTTCTCTAATACATCAGTTAATGGGGTGAAGATAATCGGTTAGTATTATCCTACTATATTATTCAAATTTATTAGTTAGGTTATTTCATTCGAAATATTGAACATAATATGGATATGGAAATGATCTCCAAAGTTACATGATTGAATTATATTTTATTTTTATTTAATTACATATAAATCATATGAAATTACACAATAAAATAATGAGAATATGCTTACATGGATGTTTATTCTTCTTCTTAACGGTTGAATATATAAAATATCATATTTTCATTTTATGATTACAATGAATCATTTATGGGTTATATTTTTCCATTAATATTTACTATGAAATATTTTATGAAAATCATTGTTAATGAATTTGATTTCGTGTGTATGAAGATGTTTTTTTAATTCCAAGTATTTTTTTGAAAAATAAAATGTTTTATTAGTATTCATGGAAAAATAGATTCCATAATTTCATTCTTTATGTCCCTTTTATAGATTTTATTTCTCATCCCCAATTTTTAAATGTCTCTTATTATATTTTACAGATAATTTGGGAAAATTATGAAGTCAATAGGGAATTTTTAATAACATGTCATGAAATGAATGCTTTTTTTAATTTTGATTATATTATATTAGGGAAAATGGATACTATGTTTAATATTTATTTATAAATGTGTGGTGATTGAATTCTAGAAAAATATAAATATAAATATATCCATTAATGAATTGGAATGAATTATTGTTTAAATATTCAATTATTGTAATTTTTTAAGGATGGGTCCTCAAAATATATCCTTAAATTCTAGGTAACATAACCATTCAAGGCAAGTAAATTTTATATGTTATTCCTAGTCCATGTCACATCGATAGATGATTATCTAATTAGTTTAAATATCAAATATTATTTTCTTATTCGTGAACTGTAAATGGGAACCATGTTGAGAAAAACAAATCTCTACCCAAAATAATTTAAAATGTACCAAATGGAGAATAAAAAGTTTTTCATGTTGAATAGTACATAAAATTAAATTGAATAATAGTTGTATACATTGGAGGAAATCATAAAACCACTAATATTTTACACCAAAAATTAAATATATATCTTTTTAGGTGGTTATTTTGTGATCATTATGATGAACAAACCCAGATGACCAAGCTAAATGGTACCATAGCTGACCATGACATAACCTGAAGTAAAATTCTGAACCGAATGGGGTGGAGATAAGTTCCATGTAATCAATTCAATTGAATAAGTAATGATATTTCCATAGGATAGTCAAGATAAATGAAGAATGTGATACCAAATATAGTAGGTATTAAAAAAACTATATAGGGGAAAATGTAAAAATAATATCCCAAACAAATATACAAATTATTAAGTCTAACATCCCAAAACTGGTGGATCAATAACTCTATAATTTTCTATAAACTAAAAATATCCTTTATATTAGGTTCACCCTCTACCATTTAGTTGTACACATGAGTAGCATTTATATTTTTCAATGACCATTATAGAAGGAAGGTAAGTATTATTTTATATTTACATAATGATAATAAAATAATTTATATCATGTTAATTATTTAATATACTAATATATTTCATTCATGTGATGTGGTGATGAAAAATTAATCACATCACTTCTTGGAGGTTATAGTTCACATGTAGGCACCAACAAAGTTATCAATTTTCTATTTAGGGAAGTGTAAGAAATAAGAATATATATTATCTTTTATTAATGATAAAAATTTCATTAATATGATATATAAACCTAAATTCCATCATTATAAACAGTCTTGAGATATGGTAATGGAAAATTAATTTCATCGGTTTGTGAGCCAATAGTCCACCGTACACATGAACGGTAAGGTATTTTCCCAATTTATAGATGTGGTGATGGATTTAGGTGATTATATTAACGTAATAAAATATAATTATATTTTAGATTTTTGTTTTATAATATCATCATGTCTGAAGAATACTTTATGGATTTGGAAGAATAAATAAAACAAAAATACTTGATTTAAAAAAATACCAGTTACTCGGACTACCTCCATTACATAACAGCTTTAGACCCCTAAGTACTATTTTCTGCCAAAAATGATATATGTAGAATTTGAGGATTAATTCTAGGAAGTTATTTTCTTATATGTTATCCCAACTAAATTTTTTTCATAGAGTAAAGAAATTATAAGAAGTTGTTACCTTTTATAAGAGGGGGAACTCTAGGAATTCATCAAAATATTAAATTAATATAAATAAAATTTCATATTAAAAATTTCTTAAAAAAGATTAATTTATAATATAGTATTATTATGGGTCTAAATACATTCATACAATTTAATTTAGAAATATTATTATTAGTTTTTAATCCTTATCAGATTCTTCTAACCCCTCTTTGACCTCTTTAACTCATACCGTGAAAACAAGTGTTTTTACTCTTTGAAGGATAATATAGTTATAATAAAATGAAAATCGAACCAAAAATGGATCATTGATGAAATTTTCAACATTATACAAATTTATTGGCATAATTTTAAATTTTGATAAATTTTGTGTCATTTAATAAAATGTTATTTATTTTTAAAAATCATTTCTGTCAATTTTTAAACTATTCCATACATTGCTTTTGGAAATATCACCACAGCCTCATCAACTCGAAAAAAATCCTTTTAAAAAATCACTAAAATTTTAAAAAAATCTATAATATTAGTTTATGAACTTAATTATCTCAAATTATATTTATTATAATTTTTTTAATATCATTTATTTTATATTTCCATTAATTAAACAATTATTGTTTCATCATTGTGTAATCCTTTAAGTTAATTGTTTATTTCCTAAATAATTAAAATAAACATCCAATATGAATATAAACATTTTAGATTCTCAAATAATTCTTATAGTCTAATATATATTACAAATAACCCTATATTAAAAATGTTATAGTGATTAAAATATAAGTATGGAATCTCTTGACTACTCTTTAAAATAAAGTAATATAAAGTGATTAAATTCATCCATGGCGATCTAAGAGGTCATAAAATCATCCTAAGGATGTGTGTTTTCAACAATCACTCATAAAATAAAATTAAAGTGTTAGGGTATATTTATAATGTTTATAATTTGAAATGTACCCTTAATAACCTGATTTTCCCTTAACACAGCTAAAAAATTTACTAAAGTTACTATTCATATTGTCCGAAAATAAAAAGAAACATATTTACTAAATTTAGACCATATGATTACAAATATGTAATAAATATTGCCTAATTCAATTCACTTAATGTTATAGTAATTAATTAAAAATAACCCCGTATATGTGAATAAAAAATGGGTATTCATTGAAAAAAATTTAAATGGTTGAAATGTTTTATATCCTATTTTAATTTGAAATTTATTACAATAACCCGCATTGGTTTTTATATTTATGGTTGAAAATATTATATAATAATACCAATATAAAATGTATTCTAACAATATCAATAAATTATATGAAAGAATTTTTTTCAATTAAAATATAGTATTTTTAACTATTCATAAATACATGAAACATATCAGAAAAATAACTAGAATTCAAAAAATATAAATATTGATATTATACATTAAAATGAGAAGATAATTTGTTTCTAATATAATATATAAAATTGTGAAAAAAAATTAAAATGAGAGAACCATCAAAAGGTGGTAAAACTATTTTAAAAAAAATACAGTTTTTAAATGTAAAACTATATTTATTAATGTATGATGTCTAGAAAATATAGGATAAATGTTGAAAATAATATTGAATATATAATATATAGTTATTTCATTAGTACAATAAAAATATGTGATTTTTTATTTTATTGGTATAATGCGCAGTTGTGCACATTTAAATAGTTTTCTATGAAAACATTTCCCATTATTATTAAAGAAGGTTTTATTTTCATTTATAATTAATTGGTTAAAAAAAATCATTATATATAAATTTTTAAACCATACTATCATAATTCAATAAATCATGTTCATACTCGTTATTCTAATGAATAGGGTATAATGGTAATATTTAAATAATAATATTTAGTTGTTCATTTATCCTCATAGTGGAGTATCACCTACGCTATCAAACATAGCCTTACCTTTTAAAAATTTAGAATGGTACATCCCCCCCTAATATATTCCATCCTATCAATTTAAACTCGAGTTTGGAATCTACAGTTTGAAATTTTAATGTCCTTGTATTTAAATCCCACATAGTAGAAAGAATTAATGAAACTTACACTTTAAAATAATGAAAGTAATGTACAATGGTCACCTGAGATAAGAAATACTTGGGTTATATAAATAAAAATATGTAAATAGAATAAAATAATAATTATCTTTTTATTATGTAGAGTGATAGCGAATATGGTCATTATAAATTTAACAATCACAATACCATAAATATGTGATGGGTAAAAAGGTCATTGATTTCCTAGTATAAAAATTAAATGGATTTCTTTTTGTTTCAAAATTCTATTCATAGAGTTGAGGAATTTTTCCACTACCTAGAAATATAATATAAGGAAACATATTTACATGAGAAGTATAGTTTCAAACTTTAATCACATTCCACCAAAAAGGAAACTTTCTATCTAAATGATGAGTATTCATGATGAATTTTTCACTCCTTAAGCACTAGAATCGTAGTCTAAAAAATATTAATTGTATAATTATCATGTCTTTGTATATTTATCGAAACAAAAATGGTTAGGATAAAATAATACAATTCTCCAAAATGAATAAACCTTTATATAATCAAAAACTACATTAATAATGAAAATTGAACAGTAATGCCCAAAGTTCAACATAGGCCATTCAAAAAATAACTATCCTTCAAATTCCAAAAAAATATAGACTATTATTGAAACCCAAAATTCAGAATTATTTGATCACATAGACATCTGAGATGAATTTTAACATTTATGTCCAAATAACACAAATCACACTTAATTCCTCGTACCAAAAAAATTATTTTCCTAAATCACATAATCTACAAGGTAGGATAACCATTTTCATAAATATAGTGAATTACCATAAATTCAAAATAAAATCATATATTCTTCCAAAATATAAATCACCATTTATTCCACAAATAAAATTCCATAATATTCGGTTTACCATCATCAAATAGTGGTTCCAACATAGTTAAGATATTTCGAAATACAATTAATCACTTAATCACAAAAATAATTTTTCATTGATAAGGATATATATTCGATAAAAAATATGGTAACAAAATAAATTTAATCATTCTGTTTTATATGGTTTAAATTAATAAAAAAATTATATTAAGCAGGACATCACTTTGGTCAATGGTAAGTGATGCACCATTTAACCGTTCAGTTGTGGGTTCAATTCCTATGGCTTTTCTAGATGTGATGGGTTATCACCAATACTATTGGTTTCCCTTTCTATAAAATTATACTATTAAAATCCTTATAAAAGATACTGAAATGTGAGACATCCACAAAATTAATCATTTTATACTTTAAACTCAAATGTTATCTCATACCTTTAAAATTATTTTAATAAAAAGAATGGATAATTCGTCCTCATGTAGAATTATGACATGAAAAACTTAAGGTTTACATATAACTCAAACTAATTAAAATTCATCCAATGTCCTCCCATCATCAAAAGACTAGAAATACTTTTTATAAGTTTATCAACCCTAAATCTATCATAACACTTGAATATTTTATATATGGAAATATTAATTGTTCAATACCATCAAAATCCATTAACATTGATTTTTAATAGTATTTCTTAATAAATTATCCATAAAAAAAAGATGAATCAAATGAAGAGATTCATTCATTTAATAACAAGATCTAATAAATAATCCATAACTTTCATAATCCATTTTCAATTTCATCATCACCAGTTATAATGTAATTTCGGTATTTTTTAAACACATTTTTGTATGGTCCTATTGATCCAATACAATAGCCATTTTTCTAAGACATAAATTTTAATATTTACTATACTCCAAAAAATTAGAACATTCAATTGATCACTCATGTAGAATTTATTTCCCTTTCATGGATTCAATTGAGTTCTTCCTTTTTCCATGATATGTTATTTATTTATGAGATTTTTTTTCGCATTTAAAAAATCTTCCCATCCCATATAGACATTTTTCAATGGGTTTATTTCCACATCCTTGACACATATGTTGTTGAATATATCTAACTTTATGATCATTGTCACCTAAAATTTTATATGGATTCATTTCTCTCATACATGATTCTTTATGAAACTCACCAAGGTAAAAGTGGTTAATCATTACTATTTATAGTTTGTTTAGAATAACAACAATATTCTTCATTGTTGCTCATATTTCATTGAGTTTTTTATTCATAAATTCACCACATTCTCCTTCAGATCTATTCTTATTTTGGTTCCTATTGGATCCATCCATTTACTGAAATCAAAAAAATTAGTGTGATAATATCAATAAAATCATTATATATCATCTTATGAGGAAAATAAACACTATGATATTGGTAGTCATGTTATCTCAAACACGTTTAATATATATAATAATTATTACCCTCCCTACCTTTCTAACCACTTTGTTTATATAGAACATGTAAACTATACATGAATAACATCCAAACATCTAAATTTATCCAAACTATCATTTTATATCTACTATTAGGACTCATCATTAAATATTACAAAATGTACTATTTTAAACTGGAATTTAAATTTGAGAATCATATTTTTTTATAGTTTTAGATAATTAAGAATATATATTATAATATAAACCCAAGAATTATAAGTGTACACTTATACTCGTTTCCCTTTTTTTCCACCAAATGAAACTATTTAAAATAAATCATGCTTTCTATTCATGATATATCTTAACAAAATTTGTCTTTTACTGGTCCTTTCCTAGCTAATCCTTTCCCGTGTGAAATGTTTACAAAATTTGGGATGAGAATAAAAGATCAATAGGGAACATAAAGAAAGTAAATCAGTAGTCTAGTGAATACAGGGAAACCCATCAAAAAATTTTGCTAAAATTGCATTAGTAATCATAGGAATATCATGTAGGTTCATTATGATATCGTTAATGTATAATTATTACATTCACCCTTACAACTGATATAACCAAATTTTCTACATTGGTCTCTATAGTACCTATTACATTAAAGATATATAATGGGGCTCAACCATCATATTATGAGCCATAATAAGGCTTGACACATCATTTAATAAGTTATTACGGGGATCAACTGATCATATCTTTAGATATAATGGTATCAACCCATAATAATAAATTTCAAAGGAACATATCAAGAATAAATCTTTTGATGAAATATTTAATCCCATTTGAAAAACACTTTTATATATCAAAACAACTTTTTCTTGTAAATATAACTTTTATAATATAAAAATAATAATAATAATAAAGAAACAATTTTCCTTGAAAATATAAATTACTAAATATAAAGAAAAAAATAAAGAAATAAGAAATAATGAAGTGGTAGAATATAATCAGGATTTATAAGTTTAAGAAAATTCCATTTTAATTTTGAAACCATGGTAAAAATACTTTTACATATCATAAAAATAATTTATTTGTAAAAAAACATTTAAAATATAAAAAAATGTGAACATAATAATGAAATAATTTTCATCGAAACTAAATATGAAAAAATATAAATAAAAATAAATAAATAATTACTATTTAAAGTGTTAAGAAACACTCATTAAATATAAGTCAAAAAACATTCCATTTTACTTTTTAAAAAATAGTTGAAATGGGAACTTCAAAATGAGTGTTTTTAAAATAATGCCTCTTACCAATAGTTTGACTCGTCATGTAAAATATCTATATTACTAAATTAAAATAATAAGTTAATTATTTAACTACATTAGAAAATTTGAAATTTTTATTACTTCTTTTATATCACAAATTATCCTGTTATAACAATTACATAGTTATTTATGTTCATATCAGATGTTTTTTCAGTATTTGGAACGTGAGATGAAAATAAATTATTATGATGAAAAGAGTCAAAGTGGACATAAGTCTATCATCTAGATAATATTTTTATTTAATTATTATCATTATTATAAATAGAATATTATTTTAAATAAAAACAACAATTTATGGTTATGAAAAATGAACTATGTTATATTCATGTAGACGGTATGTCATATGTACGCCTGAGTAACATTTCCATTTTTCAATGATCATCATGGGAAGAAGTTAATTATTATATTAAATATAAATAATGATAATAATATCATTAATATAATATTAATAATTTAAATATACTTATATATATCAATTATGTGATGTGGTGATGAGAAATGAATTTCATTGCTCTCTGTAGGTGACAGTTCACTTGTACACACAAATGATGCTATCATTTTTCTATACATGAGTCATTATGTAGTAATATGATATATTATATTTTAATAATGATAAATATTTTATTAATATCATATATAAACATCAATTACATTTTTATAACCCATCTTTAGTGAGTGTGATGAGAAATTAATTTCATCGGTTCGTGAGGCTGTAGTCTGCCGTACAAACTTCTGAGAAATTATTTTCCCATTTGATGGAAGTGTAAATGGATTTAGGTGGTGATATTAAAACAATAACATCTATTTATATTTATTATGCTATATTTATTATTTCATAATGGTTTAAGGGGATCTTAAAGTGTTTTACTATGAAATAAAACTAAAATACATGATTAAAAATGATTTCTCTTCCTTAGACCAACTTCTTTTACTAACACCTTAAGGGAACTTAGGATTGTGTTCCAGCTAAATTAATATCTCTATAATTTGTGTACGTATTATTGTAATGTATTTGAATATATTTTTTCTAATCAAAATAGTTTTCTATGTTTCATGAAATGATAAGAAGTGGTTCCCTTTTATAAGATAAGGGAGGGGCACTCATGGAATTATTCAAAATATTAAGTTAATATAAATTATTTTTATATTCCAAATGCATCCAAAATGATTTATTTTTATGATATTATGATTATGTGAATTAATCCAGTTATGAAATTAAATTTACACATTTTGTGACTATTTTTTAATCCTTATCTTAATATTTTGACCCTTATTTAACTTCTTTAAATTTTATAACAACAACATGCATTTTTACTCGATGACAGTTAATATATTTAATATAAAATTTAAAAATTATAGTAAATTGGATAATTTACGAATTTTTGAAGCCTATACTAATCAGTTGGACAAATTTTAATTTTTATAAATTTTATACCATTTAATTAAATATTATTTATTTTTAAATATCATTAATTAAAATTTTGAAACTAATCATTAGTTTAATTTTTAAAAATATATCATAAACATAATAAATTAAAACAAATTCACATAAAAGATTACTATAAATTTAATTAATTCTATTAAATTATAAGATTAAATTAATTGTATAAAATAATATTTTTAATTCATTTAATAATAATTATTTTATATTTATATTAATTAATATATTACTACATCATCATTATGTGATCCCTTGAGGTTATTATTTGATTTCAATAAATTAAAAATACATTTCAATTATGAAGATAAATATTTTATATTTACAAATAATATTTATAGATGAAAATATAGTCTAAGTTAACCTATATTAATTTTTATTTATTTATTTAAACAAAGGTACACCATCTATGACTTGTTTTTAAAATAAAATAAATTAAAGGGATTAAAATCATCCATGTGGTACCAAGGGGTTATAAAATCATCCGAATGGTGATTTTTTTCAAAAATAACTCATCCAATAATATTAAGACTAGATTTAGTGTAATTTTCTTATAATTATGATATTATATTTACCCTTTATTTCATGATTTCCCCTTTACCGTGGTAATAATAATTACTAAATTTACTATTCATAATGTCCAAAAATAAAAAAAACTATTTATTAATTTTTACATTATGGTTAAAAATATAGAATCTAGTTTTTTCAAAATTTAATTTAAATAATTGGAAATTTTTAATACAAAATTAATCCCACAAACGGGAAGAAACTATGTGTTTTTAAAGTAAAAAATGATCAAAAGTTTAAAATGTTTTTAGATAGAATTTTAATGTGAGATTGATTAACATTACACACATTAGATTAATTTATGTATAGTTGAACAATATATAATTTTAAAAAATATATAATAAAATCTAACAATATAAATAAATTATATGTAAAAGTGGTTTTAAATTAAAATAATGTACTTTTCAGTATTCCTCCAAAAAATAAACTTCTCTGAAAAAATAACCAAAATTAAATTAAATTATTTTTTAATATTATTATTTCAAATAATAAGTAAATTTTTACAAAATATAATTTATAATAGTGTCAAAATATTAAACTTAAAATAAGTGCCCCATCAAAAGGAGTTAAAACTATTTGTTAGAAAAAATATGTTATTTTAAGTGTAAAACATGATTTATTATTATATCATGTTTAAAAAAAATAGAATTAATTTTAAACATTATACTGAAAATTATATTTATATATATTACATTAAAATAATCAACTCTATATGATTTTTTAATTTTATTGTTATAGAACACACTTGTGCACATTTAATTAGTTTTTCTGAATAATATTTATTATATTTTCCAATAGAGTTTAATTTTCATTTACAATTCATTGGTCAACACAAAATTCATTATATGTGAATTTTCTGTCCATATTTTTATAATTAAGTTAATCACATTCATGCATTCTATTCGAACAACTAGGTTATAATGAAAATATATAAATAATAATATTTAGTTGTTTGTTTAATCTCTACATGACATATAATTTATGATATTAAACATAGTGTTTGATTTTAACAAATTTGGATGATACCCATAATATCGAAACACATGAAAATTAGTTGGTCTCGTAGACATATTATCATAGAATAACCCATTTAATTGAAATGGGTTTCATAAATATTGCATCACTAGAAACCCCATGGAAAATGAATGGGTTTCAAAATAATCTTTCCATAATTATAATAAACCACACAGTTAAAGTTTGTTGATGATATTTTGGGATTATTTCCTAGATAAATCTTATGTTTCATATAAGGATAACATCGTATATGGAAAATGATTTTGAACAATCACTTAGAACATTTTGTTAGGAAAATATCATTTCCACATTGTAATCATATCATTAAAATTTAAAAACATCCTAAATACTAAGGGAAACATTTTCATTGTAAATAGACACGTAATTTTTTTATAGAATATCAAAATAATTGATCATTCATGATAGTGAGAAATACCAGTCATGATGTACATGTGAAAACAAGGATTCATTTCACACTTTTATAAAAAGGTCCAAAAAGCCTCATTCAGAAACATCAAGATGATTCATTTAATAAAATGTCATAAAAAATTAAACTATTTTTAAAATTAAAATTAATGAATAATTGTGGATAGTAAAAAATTCATTAAAATAATCGTATAAAATATTAACATAGAAAATAATTGATTTTTGACCAAAGGGAGAAATAATCTTTTTTTTCCATAAAAACATTCCTCTAGACTCAAGATTTCATAATGAGTGTAAAATATATAGTTTATGTAAATAACCAATGGAGGATGGAATTAATTAGTTTCATGAGGTTAAGATAATAAAATCTCATCATTGGAAGCATAATCATAGACAACCCCAATAAATAATGAGATTGTAACATCAAACCATTGTCTCATTAGTAACCATTGAATCTAAATAATCATGAATGAACGAACCATTTATGGAAATTTAAAACCACATAAATTTAATTATAAGAATCATAAATGTAACAGCCCAAGATTTTATAAAAAAATATTCTTTTTAATTTTATTAAAGTCTTGTGTTGTACGCTACACCAAAAGGAGCTTGCACAACACGCATCCTTGACTTGCCTTGCATTACACGCAATCGCAACCTTCCTCGATAGCGTGTGTAGTACGCAATACTGAGTTTCACGAAACAACGATATGCTATTAAAATATTATTAAAACTAGCCGTCATGAATAGTAATAACCACTTTTTGAAATTTTGTAAATTGTATTTTTCAAAATGGAATTCGTTTTTAGATTCGGAGTATCGAATTTAGCCTAAGGTGAAATTTTGGTACTTTTCGGATAACTTTCATATTCTGATGAATAGTGAAAATTACTAAATTTTAATTAAAAGCAACTTTTTTAATTGAAATAATTAATAGTGATAAATTATTAATTTGAGTGGTTTTAAAGTATATTTAGAATATATTTTTACAATTTAATACAATGTTGGTCATTGGTTGTAATTTCACATTTAAACCAGACATAATCAAGTGTCAATCTTTTGATAGATATTGTTTCTTAAAAACACGCTATTTGTTTTAACAGCGGGATTTAATTATAAAAATTATTAATGAAACTTCTATGTTATGAATTTGGTAAAATAGACTTTATTTTTGAATTCGGAATATAAAATATAGCTTAAGATGAAATTTTGGCATTGTTCTGAAAAACATCAATTTTTGATGAATAGTGAAACTACTAAGTGGTAGTTAAAAAAACTGAATTTTTCATAAAACTTAATTTTACCGCTTCTGTGAATGGAATTTTGAAAATCCGAGAGACACGGTTAATATCAAGGACTAAAATGTGGTTCAATGAGATGAAAATAATTTTTGGTGAATAGTAACTTTTTACTTTTTTTACCACGGTTAATAGTAAATTGGGTAACTAAGGGTAAATATGATATTAATATTACCCTAACACATGTCCTAATTCTATTGGACAAGTGTAATTCGACCAAAAACAAACTTAGGAATAAAATATGACCATTTAGGCCCACTTGGATTAGATTAGGACATTTATTGTTAATTTATTTAAAGAAGGGTTAAAATAGTTAAAATCAAAGTTTAATAAGTAAATCATTTATAATATGGGGTTATACATAAGATAAATTCTATTGTAAATATTCATTAGAAAGCTAAAACGATTTCCTACATGATGGTATTTTATTTGTAATTTTTAGACATCAAATAATTTAATTTATTTATGACACAAAGATGATGCAGTAATTATCTTATTAATGAAATATTGACATAATAGATAATATAAATACCAAAATAAATGTAATTTAAGACTTTTTATGAATTCCACTAATTTTCTAGGTTACTATGATATATTAATGTTGATTTAATCAACTTGGTTCGAACATATAATTCTGTTATGACTTTCACAAAAATCATATATCAAATAGTGTCAAAATTGACACAAAATAGTTTTTAAATCAAATATTATATTATTAATTGTTATTTTATTCCTAAAAATCTATGGTTCGGCCAAATGACTTAGATAAGGATATATATATTAATAATAAACAATTTGGGGTTCTTTTGGCATGTTATAGTAAGTTTATTATCCATATAGTGAATGAAAACAAAAAGACATGGTAAAAGTTAAATTATTTAACTTAGAGTTAAATCTAATTGATGAGGTTAAAATAATACCCTAAACTTGTCTAAATCTTATTGGTTGATAGGATTTCGACCCATCCCCACCTTATCTTCGAAATAAGACCCTTTGGAGCCATTATAAACCGATTTTGACTTTAATATAAAATAATATTTTGAGATATTCCTAAGGTGCCCCTCTCCTCCCTTATAAAAGGGCACCTCCTCCCCCTACTCCTCACACCAAATTGAGCACTCAAGCTCGGCCAACCCCTGACATTTTCCCTTCTCCACTTCCCTAGAAACATCCTAGAGGTTCTGGTCTTCCTCAATGACCAATTTTAGTGCCCTAAGAGGAGGTCTCAAAGAGGCGCTTCAAAGAAGAGGTAATTACCGTTACCAATTCTTTCATCTTTATTTCTTCATCCACTTCTTCTTCTTAGGTTGTTTTATTATGAAGTAATAACATCAGTATTACTCATATACTGATATGTTATTATAAGTATGAAACAACCCTATTTCACAATCTATCCATCCTACGGAAAAAGAAATCACCGCGCGTGCGTACGTACGGAATACCGTCTCCACGCCGTGGTGTAATCTATTTTCCACCATCACTTTAAAAGGATGGGTATAATGGTGTAATGAGTAACTATTTATGATTATTATAAAGTAATATTGATACTGAAATAATATATATATACTCCAATACAGTTCCACGATCATAGGAACGATATCATCACTCGTGCGTACGTACGGAATACCGTCTCCACGATGTGATGCGACTTGTTCTACATGATCATCATTACATAGTAATTATATAAATTGAATGAATAAATATGATATATGTTACACTAATACCATTCTGGATATAAGGTATCTATAACCTTAAAAGAAGAATAAGAATGTATTCGGCAAAACACGCATAAGAACAAAAGGCAATAAAGACCCGAGTAACAAGTAACAATGAAATATTACTATCAAGAAGATAAGAATATGACCATATATGATATCATATCAATATATATGATTCTGGAATAAGTCAATAACATTATGTAAACCATTATACAGGAGCTTCGGACACGTACAAAGCAAATTGGACCTAAGGTAAGGGAAATATCACAATCTCATTTTTATCCGAGATTGTTTATTCGTAAGTATTTACTGGGGTGTATTTTATCATCCACATCCATGTTTCATCAATATGTAATATTATTTCCATCCAAATACAATTTTTTTAAATCCATTTTTACCCTTTGGTGAGTTTTTAATAATATGTATGAAAGGAATCTTTTGTCGTTTTTCGTACGAGGTACTTTTTGACTTTTCCGAAAAAAGTACGAAGAATGTTTTTTTTAAATTAAACGGCACGAACGGATTTGTACGGTTTTATAAATCCTTATTTTCAATGAAGCTTCCTCCAAAATATTTCATGACTATTTTTAATAAAATCTATTTATTTTAAAATTGCATGATGTTTTGTGAAAAGAAATTGATTTTGAAGAAGAAAGGATATTTTCCTCAAGAATTCATTTCAAGTGTTTTATCAAAATTATTTTCCATCTAAGATAATAAAGGGTTCTGTTTCTATCCATATTTTTACATTGATTTGACTATGTTGTGATGGAATCATGTTTATGAATTCCTTTATCTTATATGAATGGTTTTATGATGTCTTGTTGTTTAAGAATCCCATTTTTATGACATGGGTTATGAAATGATGTATGATTTATGATTTTGTGGCACACATAAGAATGGTATCATTATGAGATGGGTGGGACCTATATCTCCCTACAATGCATTGGGTAAAGATTTTATATCTCATGAGATAGACAAGGTTGGAATGGTAGGTTATACCGGTTCAGTGAAACAGGACTGAAACGGGGGTTACTCGATTCAGAAAGGGACATTGTCCACTAAGATAGTCTTGGCAATTAGTCTTGACTAACAAGAAATGATTCTCTATGATTATGTGTGTATGACACAAAGTTTAATGTTTTAATTTATGATTATTGGGATTACTTTTTCACTGCCATGATTTATCCCATGATTATGAAATTATGCTCTCTTTTGCAGGTTATGATTTCCAAAATGCTATGTTCTTATGAATATGATGTGATTGATATTTATTTTGTTTACCCTTACTGAGCATTTGAGCTCACCCTTTTATGTTTTCTTTTCCCCAGGATATAAAGAAAGGTTTTAGGTAAAAAAAAAGGAGGAATATCTTTATGGGAGATTTTGAAGATCTTTCACCACGATTAGAAGATTATAGTCCGAGTTTCCAAAGACACTAAACTATTACGGTTCTTGTGTGTGTGTTTTTGTAATGTACTAAGTATTACACAAAAGTAATGTAATGTCAATGTACGATAAGCTACGGGTCTCTACAGTTGGTATCAGAGGAAAGGTTTAGTCAACCATTGGAAACTAGGATGCGAAAACGTTAGTGAGATCTCTAGAGATATTTCTAAGGTATGTTTAGGGATGTCTCTAAGGTTAAGTATACGTATAAGTTATAGTACTAGAAATACGCTAACGATCATAGAATTAAACCTAAGATGTTAGATATTTAAGGTACTCCCCCTTTATTATGTTGTTTTCCCTAGCATGATTTTTGCCTCTCACACTATTCATTTTGGGTTTTAGAAAATGGCTGGAAACAAGATGATTCACGATAATTGAGGATATGATGGACAATGGAATGATATTCTTCATGAGCAACCAAATGAAATGGGATTTGGAAGTCCAAAGATCATTATTATGTCGAATCAGCAATCTCATAATATGATCAATAAAGTAAAATTTGGTAAGTTTCCTGACTCGGCTAATAAGAGAAAGATGGAGTTTCATGATGATCATAGAGGAAAGAAAGTTCAATTTCCCATATGTAAATCATGTGGGAAGAGGCATCAAGGAGAATGTTTCAAGGGAACTGGAAGATGCTTTGGGTGTGGAAAAGAAGGACACAAAGCAAGTAAGTGCAAAGGAAAAGGTTCGGTTAACACCATGGATGAGGATAATGGTATTGCTACGACATCAAAAATGGTTAAGTGTTTTAAATGTGGAATGTATGGGCATTATGCAAACAAATGCCCTAAGGGAAAGACTCATGAAGAGAATCAGTATGGTCATTTGGGTAGTATTTATGTGGATGAAGATGATGAGACTACAAATGATATGTGAGATGAAAGAATTGTTGAAGCTCGGTCAATGGTTTAAGAATGTAGTGGAATGATTACATGTTTATCACGTGTAATGTTGTATAAGTAATCTCATGGTACTATGGAATAAAAAGACATCTAAGGATTGTTACACTGTTGTCTTTCCTTGAGTTTTGAAAGTATATGATTAATGGTACAAGTATCCATGAAAGGTTATTCAGATATTTTTGGAATGTAGATGATATGTGCATAATGAAGGGATAAGACGATAATGAGATGTTTGATTGTATTCATGAGCTCATGATTGATATAAGGACTAAGTGATATCATGGTTTGAGTATATAGAATTTTGAGGATTTTGGTATGTGGAAAGTGTTAACTTTAAACTGCATTCATGTTTTCACTAAGGTATTCAATAGAATACATGATTAAGGCCTTTGAATGTTTGGAATGTGACCAACAAGACATATATATGGGGATTAACGATAGTATTAAATCTCTGGTAATCGTTTTCACTATATTATGAGAGTGGACTGCAGTATTATGGATAAGCCTAAAGATTAGAATGGATTATGTTGGACATAAGTTAGTTTAAGGATAGAAGATTTTCGATATTATTGATGGGATGTTATAGTAATGTAGTTTTAGAAAAAGGACAACCTGTAGGACGGGCGACAGCCCATCGCTTCGGACAAGGCTGTGGGAATCGAACCCACAACCGAAGTGCGACTGGCCTTTATCGCCTACCACTGGCCTACAGGAAGTCCCTGTTTAGTAGAAACTAGTTTTATTATATTAAGCAGTATGATATATGAAGTATAAGTCCATTTTAGGAACCATATATCTCACTATAGATCGACTTATATAATTTTTGCTAACCTTTTGTTTGAGACAGATGGAATGACCCATCATTCTATCACATGATCTGCTAACACTTCATGAATAACAAATTCAACTTCATTTATTTAAGAGATGAAGTGGAAATTGTTCAAGGCACGAACAACAGTGAGATTGTACCAAAATAAAGTAAGTATTTATTCTAATTCAAATTTTCAACTTTAGGGAAATGATCTTGAAAACCAAAAATGTTGTCCTAGTGATCTTATACCTGAAGAATCATATGGTACCTTATATCATCACAAATCTATGGATTTGTGATTACTGGCTTTTCCATAGCCATGTTCTCTACCACTCTCCATCAGAACATGATGGTTAGATTTCTCTTCCATATCCATATTTTCACCTATGTGGAAACCCAATGATTAGTTTATTTGGGTAACCGTTACGTTTCATACTTTTGTTTTTAAAGATTGGTTTTGATATTCCTTTTTACGATGTGGGTTTCTATTAAAGAAACTTTCGAATAGTAAACCATATATAACCCCGACGAATTTCGAGGGCGAAATTCATTTTAAGGGGGGTAGAATGTAACAGCCCAAGATTTTATAAAAAAATATTCTTTTTAATTTTATTAAAGTCTTGTGTTGTACGCTACACCAAAAGGATCTTGCACAACACGCATCATTGACTTGCCTTGCATTACACGCAATCGCAACCTTCCTCGATAGCGTGTGTAGTACGCAATACTGAGTTTCACGAAACAACGATATGCTATTAAAATATTATTAAAACTAGCCGTTATGAATTGTAATAACCACTTTTTGAAATTTTGTAAATTGTATTTTTCAAAATGGAATTCATTTTTAGATTCGGAGTATCAAATTTAGCCTAAGGTGAAATTTTGGTACTTTTCGGATAACTTTCATATTCTGATGAATAGTGAAAATTACTAAATTTTAATTAAAAGCAACTTTTTTAATCGAAATAATTAATAGTGATAAATTATTAATTTGAGTGGTTTTAAAGTATATTTAGAATATATTTTTACAATTTAATACATTGTTGGTCATTGGTTGTAATTTCACATTTAAACCAGACATAATCAAGTGTTAATCTTTTGATAGATATTGTTTCTTAAAAACACGCTATTTGTTTTAACAGCGGGATTTAATTATAAAAATTATTAATGAAACTTCTATGTTATTAATTTGGTAAAATAGACTTTATTTTTGAATTCGGAATATAAAATATAGCTTAAGATGAAATTTTGGCATTGTTCTGAAAAACATCAATTTTTGATGAATAGTGAAACTACTAAGTGGTAGTTAAAAAAACTGAATTTTTCATAAAACTTAATTTTACCGCTTCTGTGAATGGAATTTCGAAAATCCAAGACACACGGTTAATATCAAGGACTAAAATGTGGTTCAATGAGATGAAAATAATTTTTGGTGAATAGTAACTTTTTACTTTTTTTACCACGGTTAATAGTAAATTGGGTAACTAAGGGTAAATATGATATTAATATTACCCTAACACATGTCCTAATTCTATTGGACAAGTGTAATTCGACCAAAAACAAACTTAGGAATAAAATATGACCATTTAGGCCCACTTGTATTAGATTAGGACATTTATTGTTAATTTATTTAAAGAAGGGTTAAAATAGTTAAAATCAAAGTTTAATAAGTAAATAATTTATAATATGGGGTTATACATAAGATAAATTCGATTGTAAATATTCATTAGAAAGCTAAAAGGATTTCCTACATGATGGTATTTTATTTGTAATTTTTAGACATCAAATAATTTAATTTATTTATGACACAAAGATGATGCAGTAATTATCTTATTAATGAAATATTGACATAATAGATAATATAAATACCAAAATAAATGTAATTTAAGACTTTTTATGAATTCCACTAATTTTCTAGGTTACTATGATATATTAATATTTATTTAATCAACTTGGTTCGAACATATAATTCTGTTATGAATTTCACAAAAATCATATATCAAATAGTGTCAAAATTGACACAAAATAGTTTTTAAATCAAATATTATATTATTAATTGTTATTTTATTCCTAAAAATCTAAGGTTCGGCCAAAGGACTTAGATAAGGATATATATATTAATAATAAACAATTTGGGGTTAGTTTGGCATGTTATAGTATGTTTATTAACCATATAGTGAAAGAAAACAAAAAGACATGGTAAAAGTTAAATTATTTAACTTAGAGTTAAATCTAATTGATAAGGTTAAAATAATACCCTAAACTTGTCTAAATCTTATTGGTTGATATGATTTAGACCCATCCCCACCTTATCTTCGAAATAAGACCCTTTGGAGCCATTATAAACCGATTTTGACTTTAAAATAAAATAATATTCTTAGATATTCCTAAGGTGCCCCTCTCCTCCCTTATAAAAGGGCACCTCCTCCCCCTCCTCCTCACACCAAATTGAGCACTCAAGCTCGGCCAACCCCTGACATTTTCCCTTCTCCACTTCCCTAGAAACATCCTAGAGGTTCTGGTCTTCCTCAAAGACCAATTTTAGTGCCCTAAGAGGAGGTCTCAAAGAGGCGCTTCAAAGAAGAGGTAATTACCGTTACCAATTCTTTCATCTTTATTTCTTCTTCCACTTCTTCTTCTTAGGTTGTTTCATTATGAAGTAATAACATCAGTATTACTCATATACGGATATGTTATTATAAGTATGAAACAACCCTATTTCACAATCTATCTATCCTACAGAAAAAGAAATCACCGCGCGTGCGTACGTACGGAATACCGTCTCCACGCCGTGGTGTAATCTATTTTCCACCATCACTTTAAAAGGATGGGTATAATGGTGTAATGAGTAACTATTTATGATTATTATAAAGTAATATTGATACTGAAATAATATATATATATACTCCAATACAGTTCCACGATCATAGGAACGATATCATCACTCGTGCGTACGTACGGAATACCGTCTCCACGATGTGATGCGACTTGTTCTACATGATCATCATTACATAGTAATTATATAAATTGAATGAATAAATATGATATATGTTACACTAATACCATTCTGGATATAAGGTATCTATAACCTTAAAAGAAGAATAAGAATGTATTCAGCAAAACACGCATAAGAACAAAAGGCAATAAAGACCCGAGTAACAAGTAACAATGAAATATTACTATCAAGAAGCTAAGAATATGACCATATATGATATCATATCAATATGTATGATTCTGGAATAAGTCAATAACATTATTTAAACCATTATACAGGAGCTTCGGACACGTACAAAGAAAATTGGACCTAAGGTAAGGGAAATATCACAATCTCATTTTTATCTGAGATTGTTTATTCGTAAGTATTTACTGGGGTGTATTTTATCATCCACATCCATGTTTCATCAATATGTAATATTATTTCCATCCAAATAAAAATTTTTTTAATCCATTTTTACCGTTTGGTGAGTTTTTAGTAATATGTATGAAAGGAATCTTTTGTCATTTTTCGTACGAGGTACTTTTTGACTTTTCCGACAAAAGTACGAAGAATGTTTTTTTTAACTTAAACGGCACGAACGGATTTGTACGGTTTTATAAATCCTTATTTTTAATGAAGCTTCCTCCAAAATATTTCATGACTATTTTTAATAAAATCTATTTCTTTTAAAATTGCATGATGTTTTGTGAAAAGAAATTGATTTTGAAGAAGAAAGGATATTTTCCTCAAGAATTCATTTCAAGTGTTTTATCAAAATTATTTTCCATCTAAGATAATAAAGGGTTCTGTTTCTATCCATATTTTTACATTGATTTGACTATGTTGTGATGGAATCACGTTTATGAATTCCTTTATCTTATATGAATGGTTTTATGATGTCATGTTGTTTAAGAATCCCATTTTTATGACATGGGTTATGAAATGATGTATGATTTATGATTTTGTGGCACGCATAAGAATGGTATCATTATGAGATGGGTGGGACCTATATCTCCCTCCAATGCATTGGGTAAAGATTTTATATCTCATGAGATAGACAGGGTTGGAACGGTAGGTTATACCGGTTCAGTGAAACAGGACTGAAACGAGGGTTACTCGATTCAGAAAGGGACTTTGTCCACTAAGATAGTCTTGGAAATTAGTATTGACTAACAAGAAATGATTCTATATGATTATGTGTGTATGCCACAAAGTTTCATGTTTTAATTTATGATTATTGGTATTACTTTTTCACTTCCATGATTTATCCCATGATTATGAAATTATGCTCTCTTTTGCAGGTTATGATTTCCAAAATGCTATGTTCTTATGAATATGATGTGATTGATATTTATTTTGTTTACCCTTACTGAGAATTTGAGCTCACCCTTTTATGTTTTCTTTTCCCCAGGATATAAAGAAAGGTTTTAGGTAAAAAAAGGAGGAAGATCTTTATGGGAGATTTTGAAGATCTTTCACCACGATTAGAAGATTATAGTCCGAGTTTCCAAAGACACTAAACTATTACGGTTCTTGTGTGTGTGTTTTTGTAATGTACTAAGTATTCCAAAAAAGTAATGTAATGTCAATGTACGATAAGCTACGGGTCTCTACAGTTGGTATCAGAGGAAAGGTTTAGTCAACCTTTGGAAACTAGGATGCGAAAACGTTAGTGAGATCTCTAGAGATATTTCTAAGGTATGTCTAGGGATGTCTCTAAGGTTAAGTATACGTATAAGTTATAGTACTAGAAATACGCTAACGATCATAGAATTAAACCTAAGATGTTAGATATTTAAGGTACTCCCCCTTTATTATGTTGTTTTCCCTAGCATGATTTTTGCCTCTCACACTATTCATTTTGGGTTTTAGAAAATGGCTGGAAACAAGATGATTCACGATAATGGAGGATATGATGGACATTGGAATGATATTCTTCATGAGCAACCAAATGAAATGGGATTTGGAAGTCCAAAGATCATTATTATGTCGAATCAGCAATCTCATAATATGATCAATAAAGTAAAATTTGGTAAGTTTCCTGACTCGGCTAATAAGAGAAAGATGGAGTTTCATGATGATCATAGAGGAAAGAAAGTTCAATTTCCCCTATGTAAATCATGTGGGAAGAGGCATCAAGGAGAATGTTTCAAGGGAACTGGAAGATGCTTTGGGTGTGGAAAAGAAGGACACAAAGAAAGTAAGTGCAAAGGAAAAGGTTCGGTTAACACCATGGATGAAGATAATGGTATTGCTACGACATCAAAAATGGTTAAGTGTTTTAAATGTGGAATTTATGGGCATTATGCAAACAAATTCCCTAAGGGAAAGACTCATGAAGAGAATCAGTATGGTCATATGGGTAGAATTTATGTGGATGAAGATGATGAGACTACAAATGATATGTGAGATGAAAGAATTGTTGAAGCTCGGTCAATGGTTTAAGAATGTAGTGGAATGATTACATGTTTATCACGTGTAATGTTGTATAAGTAATCTCATGGTACTATGGAATAAAAAGACATCTAAGGTTTGTTACACTGTTGTCTTTCCTTGAGTTTTGAAAGTATATGATTAATGGTACAAGTATCCATGAAAGGTTATTCAGATATTTTTGGAATGTAGATGATATGTGCATAATGAAGGGATAAGACGATAATGAGATGTTTGATTGTATTCATGAGCTCATGATTGATATAAGGACTAAGTGATATCATGGTTTGAGTATATAGAATTTTGAGGATTTTGGTATGTGGAAAGTGTTAACTTTAAACTGCATTCATGTTTTCACTAAGTTATTCAAGAGAATACATGATTAAGGCCTTTGAATGTTTGGAATGTGACCAACAAGACATATATATGGGGATTAACGATAGTATTAAATCTCTGGTAATCGTTTTCACTATATTATGAGAGTGGACTGCAGTATTATGGATAAGCCTAAAGATTAGAATGGATTATGTTGGACATAAGTTAGCTTAAGGATAGAAGATTTTCAATATTATTGATGGGATGTTATAGTAATGTAGTTTTAGAAAAAGGACAACCTGCAGGACGGGCGACAGCCCATCGCTTCGGACAAGGCTGTGGGAATCGAACCCACAACCGAAGTGCGACTGGCCTTTATCGCCTACCACTGGCCTACAGGAAGTCCCTGTTTAGTAGAAACTAGTTTTATTATATTAAGCAGTATGATATATGAAGTATAAGTCCATTTTAGGAACCATATATCTCACTATAGATCGACTTATATAATTTTTGCTAACCTTTTGTTTGAGACAGATGGAATGACCCGTCATTCTATCACATGATCTGCTAACACTTCATGAATAACAAATTCAACTTCATTTATTTAAGAGATGAAGTGGAAATTGTTCAAGGCACGAACAACAGTGAGATTGTACCAAAATAAAGTAAGTATTTATTCTAATTCAAATTTTCAACTTTAGGGAAATGATCTTGAAAACCAAAAATGTTGTCCTAGTGATCTTATACCTGATGAATCAGATGGTACCTTATATCATCAAAAATATATGGATTTGTGATTACTGGCTTTTCCATAGCCATGTTCTCTACCACTCTCCATCAGAACATGATGGTTAGATTTCTCTTCCATATCCATATTTTCACCTATGTGGAAACCCAATGATTAGTTTATTTGGGTAACCGTTACGTTTCATACTTTTGTTTTTAAAGATTGGTTTTGATATCCCTTTTTACGATGTGGGTTTCTATTAAAGAAACTTTCGAATAGTAAACCATATATAACCCCGACGAATTTCGAGGGCGAAATTCATTTTAAGGGGGGTAGAATGTAACAGCCCAAGATTTTATAAAAAATATTCTTTTTAATTTTATTAAAGTCTTGTGTTGTACGCTACACCAAAAGGAGCTTGCACAACACGCACCCTTGACTTGCCTTGCATTACACGCAATCGCAACCTTCCTCGATAGCGTGTGTAGTACGCAATACTGAGTTTCACGAAACAACGATATGCTATTAAAATATTATTAAAACTAGCCGTTATGAATAGTAATAACCACTTTTTGAAATTTTGTAAATTGTAATTTTCAAAATGGAATTCATTTTTAGATTCGGAGTATCGAATTTAGCCTAAGGTGAAATTTTGGTACTTTTCGGATAACTTTCATATTCTGATGAATAGTGAAAATTACTAAATTTTAATTAAAAGCAACTTTTTTAATCGAAATAATTAATAGTGATAAATTATTAATTTGAGTGGTTTTAAAGTATATTTAGAATATATTTTTACAATTTAATACAATGTTGGTCATTGGTTGTAATTTCACATTTAAACCAGACATAATCAAGTGTCAATCTTTTGATAGATATTGTTTCTTAAAAACACGCTATTTGTTTTAACAGCGGGATTTAATTATAAAAATTATTAATGAAACTTCTATGTTATGAATTTGGTAAAATAGACTTTATTTTTGAATTCGGAATATAAAATATATCTTAAGATGAAATTTTGGCATTGTTCTGAAAAACATCAATTTTTGATGAATAGTGAAACTACTAAGTGGTAGTTAAAAAAATTGAATTTTTCATAAAACGTAATTTTACCGCTTCTGTGAATGGAATTTCGAAAATCCGAGAGACACGGTTAATATCAAGGACTAAAATGTGGTTCAATGAGATGAAAATAATTTTTGGTGAATAGTAACTTTTTACTTTTTTTACCACGGTTAATAGTAAATTAGGTAACTAAGGGTAAATATGATATTAATATTACCCTAACACATGTCCTAATTCTATTGGACATGTGTCATTCGACCAAAAACAAACTTAGGAATAAAGTATGACCATTTAGGCCCACTTGGATTAGATTAGGACATATATTGTTAATTTATTTAAAGAAGGGTTAAAATAGTTAAAATCAAAGTTTAATAAGTAAATCATTTATAATATGGGGTTATACATAAGATAAATTCGATTATAAATATTCATTAGAAAGATAAAAGGATTTCCTACATGATGGTATTTTATTTGTAATTTTTAGACATTAAATAATATAATTTATTTATGACACAAAGATGATGCAGTAATTATCTTATTAATGAAATATTGACATAATAGATAATATAAATACCAAAATAAATGTAATTTAAGACTTTTTATGAATTCCACTAATTTTATAGGTTACTATGATATATTAATGTTGATTTAATCTACTTGGTTTGAACATATAATTCTGTTATGACTTTCACAAAAATCATATATCAAATAGTGTCAAAATTGACACAAAATAGTTTTTAAATCAAATATTATATTATTAATTGTTATTTTATTCCTAAAAATCTAAGGTTCGGCCAAATGACTTAGATAAGGATATATATATTAATAATAAACAATTTGGGGTTCGTTTGGCATGTTATAGTAAGTTTATTAACCATATAGTGAAAGAAAACAAAAAGACATGGTAAAAGTTAAATTATTTAACTTAGAGTTAAATCTAATTGATAAGGTTAAAATAATACCCTAAACTTGTCTAAATCTTATTGGTTGATAGGATTTCGACCCATCCCCACCTTATCTTCGAAATAAGACCCTTTGGAGCCATTATAAACCGATTTTGACTTTAATATAAAATAATATTTTGAGATATTCCTAAGGTGCCCCTCTCCTCCCTTATAAAAGGGCACCTCCTCCCCCTCCTCCTCACACCAAATTGAGCACTCAAGCTCGGCCAACCCCTGACATGTTCCCTTCTCCACTTCCCTGGAAACATCCTAGAGGTTCTGGTCTTCCTCAAAGACCAATTTTAGTGCCCTAAGAGGAGGTCTCAAAGAGGCGCTTCAAAGAAGAGGTAATTACCGTTACCAATTCTTTCATCTTTATTTCTTCTTCCACTTCTTCTTCTTAGGTTGTTTCATTATGAAGTAATAACATCAGTATTACTCATATACTGATATGTTATTATAAGTATGAAACAACCCTATTTCACAATATATCCATCCTACGGAAAAAGAAATCACCGCGCGTGCGTACGTACGGAATACCGTCTCCACGCCGTGGTGTAACCTATTTTCCACCATCACTTTAAAAGGATGGGTATAATGGTGTAATGAGTAACTATTTATGATTATTATAAAGTAATATTGATACTTAAATAATATATATATACTCCAATACAGTTCCACGATCATAAGAACGATATCATCACTCGTGCGTACGTACGGAATACCGTCTCCACGATGTGATGCGACTTGTTCTACATGATCATCATTACATAGTAATTATATAAATTGAATGAATAAATATGATATATGTTACACTAATACCATTCTGGATATAAGGTATCTATAACCTTAAAAGAAGAATAAGAACGTATTCGGCAAAACACGCATAAGAACAAAAGGCAATAAAGACCCGAGTAACAAGTAACAATGAAATATTACTATCAAGAAGCTAAGAATATGACCATATATGATATCATATCAATATGTATGATTCTGGAATAAGTCAATAACATTATTTAAACCATTATACAGGAGCGTCGGACACGTACAAAGCAAATTGGACCTAAGGTAAGGGAAATATCACAATCTCATTTTTATCCGAGATTGTTTATTCGTAAGTATTTACTGGGGTGTATTTTATCATCCACATCCATGTTTCATCAATATGTAATATTATTTCCATCCAAATAAAAAAAATTTAAATCCATTTTTACCGTTTGGTGAGTTTTTAGTAATATGTATGAAAGGAATCTTTTGTCGTTTTTCGTACGAGGTACTTTTTGACTTTTCCGACAAAAGTACGAAGAATGTTTTTTTTAACTTAAACGGCACGAACGGATTTGTACGGTTTTATAAATCCTTATTTTCAATGAAGCTTCCTCCAAAATATTTCAAGACTATTTTTAATAAAATCTATTTCTTTTAAAATTGCATGATGTTTTGTGAAAAGAAATTGATTTTGAAGAAGAAAGGATATTTTTTTCAAGAATTTATTTCAAGTGTTTTATCAAAATTATTTTCCATCTAAGATAATAAAGGGTTCTGTTTCTATCCATATTTTTACATTGATTTGACTATGTTGTGATGGAATCATGTTTATGAATTCCTTTATCTTATATGAATGGTTTTATGATGTCATGTTGTTTAAGAATCCCATTTTTATGACATGGGTTATGAAATGATGTATGATTTATGATTTTGTGGCACACATAAGAATGGTATCATTATGAGATGGGTGGGACCTATATCTCCCTCCAATGCATTGGGTAAAGATTTTATATCTCATGAGATAGACAGGGTTTGAACGGTAGGTTATACCGGTTCAGTGAAACAGGACTGAAACGAGGGTTACTCGATTCAGAAAGGGACTTTTTCCACTAAGATAGTCTTGGAAATTAGTCTTGACTAACAAGAAATGATTCTCTATGATTATGTGTGTATGCCACAAAGTTTCATGTTTTAATTTATGATTATTGGGATTACTTTTTCACTGCCATGATTTATCCCATGATTATGAAATTATGCTCTCTTTTGCAGGTTATGATTTCCAAAATGCTATGTTCTTATGAATATGATGTGATTGATATTTATTTTGTTTATCCTTACTGAGCATTTGAGCTCACCCTTTTATGTTTTCTTTTCCCCAGGATATAAAGAAAGGTTTTAGGTAAAAAAAAGGAGGAAGATCTTTATGGGAGATTTTGAAGATCTTTCACCACGATTAGAAGATTATAGTCCGAGTTTCCAAAGACACTAAACTATTACGGTCCTTGTGTGTGTGTTTTTGTAATGTACTAAGTATTCCACAAAAGTAATGTAATGTCAATGTACGATAAGCTACGGGTCTCTACGATAAAAGTCATTCATGTGAAATTTATACCCTATACTAATGAAAACCATGAGGAATATGTCATGTGTGTCCCAGAAAAAAAATTTAAACAAAAATCCCTTACCACATTATAATTTATTGAATAATATAAACCATTAAAGAATAACATCAAATGTAACATTAATTATCATGAAGATATTTATATTAATTTTATTATAAGTTTAATGGGATGTATATGCACCACACAAAAAAATGAGTTGTGAATATGTCATATGTCTCCCTAAAATGAAAGAGAGATGGGAAATTCCTTACAATAAGTCTTGAAATCTTCCATACACATTCAAACCTACTGTATAATAAATTTTGTTTTATTATACATATATTCTATAAAAATACATATATATATATATATATGTTATTTACTTATTACCATTTATTATACATTTTTTAACAATACCTTATTAAAATCATGTTCTAGGGAATAACTGATTTATGGTTCATTAATGTTTTGGTTCTGTATTTTATATCCATTAAAATTAATCATGGTTCCATAATCAATATAAATTTATCCAAGATAAAAATATATTATATATTCATTTTATTATTATTTATAAAAATACATAAAATATATTGATGTAAAATTATTTACACCTTTCATGGAGAAAGTTGGTTGTACGTATGAGTGTACATTATTTTGTTTTTCTTCAATAATTGAATGTAAGGAAGGTAATTAATATATAAAAATTATATATTTATTAATATTTCATATATATCACATATATAATATAAATTTATAATTATTACCTTATATTTAAGTGTATGTTAAATAAATAACATCGCTTTGTGGGGTAGTAGTGTATCGTACAGACAGGAGACATTATAATATCCACACCTTGTAGAAAGTATGAATTTATATTTCATATTATAATTATATAATTAGAATTATGATATTAATATTATATATATAATTTTAATCAGTCATTATATTCTTTCAAGAGTTGTGGTGAGGGAAAAAAATTTAATCGGTTCATCAGGTGGTAGTCCACTGTATAGAAGATTGACAGTTCAGTTTCTCAATTAATGGATAGTTAGATGGATTTCAGTTATTCCATCAATAAAATAACATCTTATTATATTTAAAATAGTATTTTTAATTATTTTTAATTATTTTTAAATGAATGATGGAGGTAATTGAATAATTGGAATGAAATATTTCAGTGATTAAAATTATATTCTCTTAGAACTACCTCCTTTGGATCACCTATTAATGAAAAAGGGTTGGCCTACTGGGAAAAACTAAACCGACATAAAATTAAAAAGGGAATCATTTAATAATTTTTTCATGGTTTTTTATATCCAAAGGTATTATTATTTGTGAATAATTTAGGGGATGTAGTGCCCTTTTTTAATCGAGGAGGGGTGACATATTTATAAATAACCATAACAATTCAATATTGGTAACCTTTTATCACAACATATTCATAAAAAATGATAAATAATAGATTTGGGGATAATATAGTTCACCTAATCCTCCACTTACAAAAATCCTAGGTTTTTAAAAAAATATTCCATAATCTTTATGTTTGCATAATTTTACATTTTTAGTTTTCACCATAGTTACTAGATTTTATATTTAATTCCCAAAGTGATTCATTCCAAAAGTATAGAAACAATGATACTTATTAGATAATATTGAACACGTTATTCTAAATTTATTTCCAATTTATCATATTAAAGTCCTATTTGTGAGGAGAGTTAATTTTATCACAGGAACATAAAACACACAAAGGTCTATTTTAATATTAATCATGTTAATTCATTATTATTTTCATTCTTATTCATTATGAACAAAAATTATATAGACCTTACTATATAAAAATAATTATGATGACTCATTATATGAAATAAATTTGGAAAATTAAATTCATTGATGTGGAAGAATATAAATCAAAACTAAACCCATATATGTGACGATAATGCGGTTTTCCAAGGAAAAGGTTTTCAAAATTATATAATGTTTTAATAAAAAATTAGCATTAAAATTAATTAAAATGAACAAAATTGAGTTAATAAATATATAATGGATCTAATAGTAATTTTAAAATAGTAAGAGAATAAAGTGTTTTCTATAGATGATATAGAAGATTATAAATTTTTTAAATAAATCGTGTATTTTTAAAAATTCACCAAAAAATGATCTTTTCATAAAATTGTTAAAAACAATATAAAATATAATTTTACCATATAGTTAAAAAATATAGATTTTATTTTTTTAACTAAATTTTGTAAAAATTGAAAAATTAGTTTTTTAATTTTTTTAATTCTTTTATTAAATAGTGTTTTCAAAACATATAATGACATTTCAAAAAAACTCAGACTTTTCATAAATATATTTTATTATTTAAATACATAATACATAATTTTTAATGTGTTTTTATTAAAAAATATACAGCCATGATTATTTTCTTGATTATAATGTTCTTGTTTAATCGATAATGTTAATTATATATTAGGGTTTGTTAAAACTTAGTGTAGTCAGTAACATAAGATGTCAATGAAATTAGATTTATTAAAAAAATATTTCATAAAATCTCTTTGGGTGAAATTTTACCCTCCTTAATGTTATTTTATCACTCAAAATTAATCACTGTCATACAATAAAATTAGGATACTTTTTCCTCATCATATTCTCATCTTCCGATATTCATTCATCAAATTGGTGGCTACATTAAAAAACACTCACCAGGTGAGTGTTCTTGTTACATATATCCTTCAATATAAAATATAGATCCTCCAAAAAAATCTTTATAATGTAATTCTTACTCAAATGATTTTACCTATATGATTAGTATGTTTGACGGATCGACTGTGTACATTCTCAAGAGAGATTCATTAAACCCATCATGAACTTGAGAGAGGTTTAGTGGATGTAGAAAGTGATAAGAAACTATCTCAACTCAATAATGAATCCCAAAAGGGGAAATATATATATGGATTAACATAACATTACTCTCAAATTTCATAAACTTATACCCTATGTAAATACATATACAAACATCAAACTAACCTAAAACTTTATATAATTAATACTATTTTCTTCACAAATTTTTTATCAACTATGAGCTACACTGATGTGTTAATGAAACGATCATACATTATATTCCATATCATTATCCATATCTAGTCAAAATAGTCTTCTATATCAACCTTCGTCCCAACATAGTTGATTTATACACTCTGTTCCAGAGATTGATTCATAAGGAGCCATAAAACACTTGTACTGAAAGTTACTGTTTTAAGAAAATTCACCTATAAGAAGTTATTGATTAAAAAAGAACATTTAAAACACATAAAGATATCAAATAATGTACACTAGTGTTTAAATTGACCTCTCAGAGTGACTTTCTATTTAAGGGTGACATGCAGTACTAAAACTGAACTCTATATCAAGAGATTACAGATATTTTTACCAGAACATCTTGGTAAAACTTTGTTTAGGGTTGCATATAATTGAATGTGGCACTCCATGTAACCTTGGAACATCATATATGTATTTATCAGCGAGCTGATTCAGATTGAAAACCTCTCTAATAGTGATGAATTATGTTGTCAATTTATAGAGGTTGACTATGTAAAATGTATTGTTTTTCCCATTAGATGTTTTGGGGATTCTGATGAAAAAATATATGGTGATGTCTTCCCATTTCTATTCTTGAATAGATAATGGTACTAAAATCACCTTATGATTTTGTTTACTATTCATAAATTATTGACATACCAATCATTGAGATTCATATTCATGAGTATATATCATCCTGGAATCTGACCATAAATACTCATTCATGTAATCTAGTAGGAGGTCATATTCCCTTATCTCCCATGAATTAGGGGATCTTGACCTGTATTCTTTCTAGTTGTGATAGTTTTTCCCTTGTCTATGTGTTATATTTTATCAAAACTATATTAATATAATTCCTATTACATCACCACATTTGAATAAACCATAACTACCTCAACATCAAAGGTAAGATAAACCCTAAAGGAAACAAATACCTATAATCTTATGTCCACAAAATGTACATTCATTCCTCCTCAAATAAATTTTCACTAAATCATATTAAAAACCAAAGGGTTTTATTTCCACAAATTATTTTTAAAATATCCTTAATCATGAAAAAATGCCTTCACATAAAACCTAAAAAGGGGGTGTTTAAAACATATTACTTATGATCAACATCAAACTCATATAGCCATTATGTTTGATATTACTAATATGTTAATATTACATTGAGAGATATAAACATCTAAAATATAATTCACCATTTATCACTTGAATAAACTATTATCTTAGAAAAAAATCGCATTTTAAGCATGTGTTCATCCATGCACTGAAAAAATATCAAATGTGATTTCATTTTTCAGTATTTCATGACACGGTAGATGATTAATTATCATAATAATATAACATTTCTATAAATGATGATTAATAATATATTTATAAGGATCACTCATAGAAACTCCAAAATGAAATTCCCAACTCTTAAGTGGTGGAAAAGTGTTCCCTATTTATAATGATTCACATTAGCTATCATGTATGAATTTTCAACCCCATTCCATTTATTCTATTGGAATTGTTCTATATTATTTTCCCCATTATCCCGTAGATTAGGGATTTTTTTAAATAATACCCAAACATATTACATATATAGCACTTAATTGTGGGTGGTTCGTTTTTTGGATCTTTCCCTTTGTTTGAATCACCAGCCAACTTCTTACCATCACATCAGCATTCGTGAACTCCGTAAACATCCTTTACTAATAATAACATTTAATATCACCCATAAGAAAATTTATTCAATGTTTCTATACACATTTTTATCATAATGGAAAGGTAAAATTATTCTCTCCTAGGTTTTTATTGTTTTCGTTGAATTCCATTATTACATTCATATCCCAACCATGAAATTCATGGGTAAGTTTAATACCTATATATACCTTGATATAACATAAAATGATTTATTCATAGATGATAATGTCCCTTGTGGATAACACCCTTAGAATTAATTGTTTTATGAAAATTTATAATTGATCCACCTCACTTTTATGTTTGAATTTAATATAAAATTAATAACTTACAAATATTATAAAATCAACCTCATAATTAAAACAATATACATCATCTTCTATTTGAATTTATGAAATTAATTCTCCCGCATTGTTCATAGATTAAAAATTATGTTCAAAATGAAAAATATTATATTAATTGCATCCATACCCATGGTTAAAAATCATTACTATTAACTAGAATTCATAATAATATTACACAATGAATCTACTTATAATTAAAAATAAAAAATGTCTAGAATAATATTCTCATATTCCAAACACGAGAGAATAGAAAATATCATCACTATAGTACAAATCAATTTCTCAGAAACCAGTGGATTTATAGACCCACTAAATTAAGGTTTATGTTTTCGTAATGGATAAAACCAAACTTTTTTCAATAATTTTCTTTTTTTTAAAATGTCATTGTGGAACCAATATTAAGATTGTTGTTTAATAACATCAATAAGATTATGAATTCCTTCTCCCATAACATTTGTTCAGCAAGGAGTAAAATCATTACATTGTTGATTACATTAAACAATAACATGATTTCTTTTGTTTCCATCCATTGACTAAAACCAAAAAATCATTTTGTGAACAATAATAATAATAGTGGGATTCTAAAATAAACTATAAAATCCCTTATAGGATATATTAATCAGGAAAAATTCATTTTACTATATTTCATCCAAGGATTATCCTAAATTATTCACTTTCATTAATCAGATCCTTCATGATGGTTCATAAATAGTTAGTGAATTTCCCAATAACTTCATGAGAGTCGAAGTTGGTAAAAATTAGGCTTCTTTTCATGCACCATATGACGCATGTGTCCAGATAAATTTTCCATCATTCGAGTTATTATAAATAGGTAAAAATGTTCTAGACCCTCATCTACATGTCATATCTAGAAAAGGATTTTATTTATTTGAAACAACTCAATCAATCCATCACGAAAATTCTATGAAATTTTCTTATACTTGTATTAATCATTATAGTTCTCCCTATTTTTTTCATCATTTATTTTAAAGGTTAAAAAACCAGGGTTTGAACAAATTTAATGTCCCAGGATTTCCATTAGTATATATTATTTCATTTTAGATTAATATTCAATACATTTTACCAGTTCATAACCAAGGATCATAATGTTTTAGTGTATTTGGATACTTTCTATATTATCTTCTTATATCATGAAAGATCTTAAACATGTCCCATAAATATATTCCAACATAGTAAACATCATAGACATACCCTAATTTATACATTTCATCATATCATAGGGAAAGTAATCATAAAAACATTTATCTCAGATCAGTAGTAAGTGTAAACATGATAGATATTTATAAAACATGATTATATGGGTGTGGAACATGATAATAACATTTTATAACAATACCCTTCATATCATATATGATAAAATTTAGTCATTGAATAAATCATGGTAGTTCATAAGACATGAATCATATAGGAATCAATGATCTTGATACATAAGAACATGACAATTGAATAAGAAACATATTTTTATATTACATATATTCTAATAACATGGTGAACATCTATAAATACAAACAATATAACTCATTAAGTTAAAGACATTAAACTATTTCCTCACATAACCATATTCACAATAAATCTATATCCACATATCAACTATTAAACATGAATTTAGGTTCAAGAATAACAAATTTATCACATCATCTATTAATTATTACCAAATTCATTAGAGAGAGATACAGGTCCCACCAATCCCTGTGTATGACTTGATCACTGTTCATTTTTATAACTTAATCACTATCCTTGGTTATAATGTAACCAATGTCCATGGATAAAACATTACCACTATACATTTTTATAAAATATAAACTATTAAATAAAGGAAAACATGAATATTTATTTCAAAACATCTTAAAACATTCGTTGTATAAGAACCAATTAAAATAAATGAGTTTCATATGAATTTCATTATAACATAACTTGTATAAATGAAGGATGTCTCATAAAAATTTCATCATTTCCTCATAGCCTAACCCATGGATATGAGAATGGATTTCATAAACATGTTTTTAATATAAAGATAAACTATCTAAATATGTAATGAGTATTTTATCATTGGATACTATCACTAGTTATTCTTAATTGACATCAAAGGATTTAATATTTGATCAAAAATAACATTGAATATTCACTTGGATCATCTATTGAAAAAAATATCAATTCCACATTGAAGTAACATATTTAAAATATAAAATCAAACAAAATATTAATGGATAAATTTTCTTTTAAAATGTCCTTTTATTAATTTAATGGAATCTATATATCCTTGAGTATTCATGATAGTAAGAAATAATTTTCTTTTTGTAATGTTAAATAATTTATTCAATTAAAAAATTGGTAAAATGGTAAAAACCACCATGTTCAGAAAGATAATAGAATATACCAAAAAACGTTTTAAAAATGTCAAATCCATGTAAATATAACATTAGAAAATATTTGGATAATAGTAAAACGTTTATTTACATTTTTTAAAACATCGACATGGATGAATAAAAATTAAACCAAAGAGAAAAAATAAAATATGCACTCTTTATAACAAAATATATTAATATATTGGGTAATTATGTTATTCTAATAAAATAAAGACATTTTATTTAATTAAATATCCAACAAATATGAAATTTCAACAGTTTTTTTAGAATGAGATACTAATATCCCGTCATTGTAAATAAAATCATAAACAACTGAAATTAAAAATAAGATTGTAACATCTGAAACATTCCACTTTGGTATACCTTAAATCATAACCCCCATAAAAAATAACCATATATGGAAATATGAAACCCCATAAAATTATTAATAATTATTATAAAATAAACAAGTGTTTAATATTACATGCCTCTCATAAAAGTAACTACTATGTGATAATCCATTACCAATTTATAACTATTTGAATCATATTAACAATAAACTAATAAAAAATTGTGAAAAAGAAATATAATTAAAATAATAAGAATAATTTTATTGCATGTTAGGTGGGTAGTATATAGAACACAAAAAATAAATGAGTTGTGAATATGATATATGGCTCCCATAGACTGATGATGGATTGGAAATCGTTTTACCTAATATATCAACATCCTTTATACATGATTAATCCTCATGTATTATAAATATAGTATTTTAAAATATTTATTTTATAACCATAATTATATAAAATACCATATATTATTTACATACGACGTTTTATTACCTATTTGTTTATAATTCCTTGTTAATATCATGTTTTAGGTAATAACTGCTTTTTTTCGTGCATTCTTTGGTTTGTAATTTTAAATCCGTTTGAAATGACCAGGGTTAAAACATATCAATAATTTTGACTATGATATAATTATAAAATTTATTCATTATATATTTATTTATATTAATACATTAAATATAGAGATAAAAATGAATTACATTATTCATGGAGAAGGAAGGCCTTAAATTTAAATTAATGTTATTACCATTTTCTCAATAAAAATAATTAAAGGATGTTAAATAATATATACGTATAAATAGTAATAATTATTTGGTATATATAAAATATTTTTATTCATTTTATCTTCATTACCTTCCATGTTAAATGTATGTCAGAAATGAATCACGTATCTTCTCGAGATGGTAGTCTGTCGTACTCCCAAGTTACATAATCACATTCCAATAGATTAGAAAGTAAGTTGTTATATATTATATTATAATTCCATAATTTAAATTATTTTATGAAATATATATATATATATATATATATCTTTATTTCCTTTCATGAGACTAGGTGATGTAAATCAAATTACATTGTTATGTGAGGCGATAATCCCCCATACACACGTTTAGTAGTTTCATTTTAAATTTTAAAGAAGAGGATATATAAATATATTTTTCCATGAACATAATAAAATCTCATAATATGGTATATATATATTTTTTTATTAGTTTTTAATTATTAGTATATGAATGGTTTTGATTATAGAATAAGAAAAAAAGAAAGCGGTTAGTGAACACAATTACTGTCACTTCAAACATCGACCATTGAATCACTTATTATGGACCATAGGGTTAGTATTCTATGTTGAAAATTGCTCCAGAATGTGTATAAGGAGTTTGGATTGTGATTTCATTAGGGTTATGTCAATATAAATGGATTATGAGGTGTGAATAAGTGAGAGTACGATGTACCATTTTATAATTGTGGAGTAGTGGCATTTTTGAAAATACCCAAATCTATTCTATAATGGGAAGTGACACTCACAAAAAGTACCATAAAAATTATTTGTAATTGAATATAGTGAGTAAAGGGTCATTAATAACCTTTAACACACAAAAAATAATATATTTTAAAAAAATTATCCATTATTCTTTATATTTACAAACATTTTCCATTTTAGTTTTTCACTAAGGTAACTACATTTTTTAACATTTTGATTTATCCCATAAGTATAAAAATAAAATGAACCTTTATAAAAATTATGGAACCAACTATTCAAATTATTAAATTCAATTTATCAAATAAAACTCTAATCTTTGAAGAAAATTAATTTTACTGAGGCGCTTGTAATGAGAAAATCATGGTTTTAACCTTAATGGTCATAATTAATATATTATTTTCATTATTATTCTGTAGGTTTGAAATATAAACTTAACATATTATATAATATTATTTATTATTATTGAAACTTTTTAATCCACTTTACCAAATTCAATTCACAAATTTGATGTGATTTTTTTAAATTAAACGTATACACTTGTTGAAGAAGTGGTTCACCAAAGAAATGTTTTTTATAATTATATAATGACTTAATATAAAATTCAATAATAAAATTATCCAAATGAACTAAATTGGATTCATTAATATATAAGTTACCTAATTTTAATTTTATAACCATATTAATATATAATGATTCTTGAATATTTTATAATATAATTAGAGGTTTATAATAAAAACCTTATTTTCTTCTATTTATCAAAAAAATCTTTTTAGAAAATTACCAAAAAATAAATCAATGAAAATTATTATATTTGGGGTTAAATATAGATTTTTTCCAAATTCATTTTATAAAAATTCCAAAATTTAATTTTTTAATTTGTTCATGAAATGTAGTGAAATCATATTTTTTAGAAAATATTATTTTTGAAACATATAAAGACATTACTAAAAATCAAGAATTTTTTTATCAATATGATTTATTTATATAAAACCACTATTTATATTTTTAAAATTTTTATGATTCAAATTAATACTTATATGTTTAATGGATTGAACATAATAATATTTTTATATAATAATATTTAATGTATATATTAATTTTTTAAATCTAGTGTTACGTGTCATGAAAAATATCAATGAAATAAAATATATTTGATAAAAAATATTTAATTAAAACATAGGGTTCTAGATAAACCACTGACATTAAATAAAAAATCAAAAATATCCTAACGAGGGATCTATATGAAGAAGCTCGAGCAATTACTCACCACACCATAAAAGGAAGACAACATAGACACCCTTTGGTCTACCACCCATGGTTGAACAGCTTAAAACCCCTTGAAGAGGGGAACAAAAAATAATGACATAATTATGGATATTTTATAAAATGATATGAGAACTATAGTTTGTTAGAAAACCCTCAAATTAAAAAATAATTTAATTTTCTATTTTCAAATGAATACTGATTTGAAAGGGTATAATGTATTTTCTAAAGGAATTTAGAACCATTATCATGTGAAAATAATTTAAATATCATTTTTCATATTATTCAATTTTTTAAAATGGAATTACATGAATTCTTGAATTAGAATAAGAGAAAATGGGTTTTGAAAAAATCTTTTTCAAATATTGGGTGATGTGAAAAGGTAACATGCCCTACCCTTACACATTCAGTGGATATTGTGTAAGGGTAACAGGATTTACCTTAACATAATCAACTCACACATACTACAATTACATGGATCCTGGATTACACTTAAAAGTGCCTTAAAAAATAATTTATCATTAAACAACTCTAATATACCATTACAAAGCCTAAAAACAGTGGCTTACCATTTTCTAGAACCTAGGTAACTTTACACAATACCCTTATGAAGCCTCTTTATTCTTACAATGTGCTAGTTTTACCCTTATTAAACACTCTTATGCATGTTAGTACACTTATATTTGACCCTAATGTAGCTACTCTGTCCTTTTTTAGAATATAGAACATTCATTGTACCATTTATTGACTTGTGACAAACCCATATGTAACCCTTATAAATTAATCGATACCCTTATACAACACCCCTTTCTTATAGGTAAAAAACTCTTACTATTATATGGACCTGATGATCTCCATAACTGTCATATTAAACCTAAAAAATATTAAATTTCAATTTAAAATACATATTTAAACTAAAATAAAATGGAATCCAAAGATTATATAATGTCCCCAACATATTGAATATTTAATGAAACATATATAACCATATAATGTAACTGATAGAAAAGATCAAGATGTTATAACTATTCAAACCATAAATTCTTTCTTCCATTATAATTCTTATCAAGAAGAAATTATGTCAATGATAGAATGACACTATTCTCTAATTAGTGATTTTAGTTCCCTTGTCTCTGTGAATTAGAACATTGTTTCCACAGAATCTAAACTAATATTTTGGATTTCATAGGATGTAACTTATTTTGATATTGAACAATCAGAAATTGTTACTCTATCATGGATAAATCATGTTCTAAATTAAGATCCTCGAAAATCATGATATTATAGAAATCAAAGAAATAAATCTTGAGATATGACACAGAGAAAAGGTTCAAAATAAATTTCATCTATGGTTGAAAATAAAAAGTGTAAGACACCATTCCACTCATCTTAACAACCTCAAATGGACCCTCCAATAATAATTCTAACTTTTCCATATTTTTTAATCCATCAATTACGAAGCCCAGGGGAAATAAAAATTACAATAGGTCACTAACTGCAAAAAACAATGGATGTAAACATAGGAAATCATAGTATTTTTAATGACCTTGTTCAATTAAAATTATTTTATTAATCAATTGAGTCATTTTTTCATCTACTGGGTCAAAATAGGTCACCTAATGGGGGATTATATGGCTATAGAAAACCATATTGATTATAATTATTGGGCTTAATATGATGATCAGTATGATAATGGGAAACCAAATAAAAATTTCCACATTTATTGCATGACCACTAGAAATGTATCCAAATATCATAAAATATATTAGTGGCATCATGATATATTACCCACTGTGAATTACAGAACCCCCCACCATAGCCATTCATAAAGAAATATGAATGAAAAATAGTTCTATGGGCATTGGATACAATCCAAAGATATAAACCTTTTACTGATGGTCCCCCACCACATAAATAAACCCTAATACACTAGAATTCATCATTTATTTTTTGTTCTAAAAGAGTTATCTTTGGAAGTTATGTTGTTAACTAAAAACAAGCAAAGGTAGTCTAGGTCTAATCCTTCCTAACTCTAAAGTAGTAATGATTAAAAGTCACAATCAATATTCACTCCTAAAATGAAGTTATCATGTCATGGGATGGATGTTTTCAACTCAAATAATCATAAATTAAAATCCCCGTAAATGATTTTTTGAAATTTCAAAACCGAAAGTTTCCCGATAATCCACCCCCATATCCACCGAATCATTAAATATCTTTGAGATATTATATAAATTAAGAATTTATGATCAATGTAAATGATAAGTATTTACTATATAATTAAATTCATCAAACACATTAGAACCTACATTAGAGTTGTGACTTCATGATCATGCGTGGGATAATTCTTATTATGAGCATGAAGATAATGTGGATCATATACTACAACACGATCACCCTATACAAGAACACAACCAAAACATGAACTTTATGAATCACATAAGTCCATATATTAATTACATGATTTTGGATGATTAAAAATAGGATCTAAATTAAACCAAATTATCAACATATAAATGCAAGCATGCCATTTTGATTCCCAAAAAACCCTTACAACTTTTTAAGAAATATTTTTCTTTTGAGAATCCATCATAGATAAATCATTTACAAAATAGTGATAATATCATGTTAATGATAACAATATAAAAATATAAAATATATTATATATTTCATATAAGGTTATAATATCTTCTAACATCTCCGGATCAAATGAAAGAACAAATTTCTTGAAACCATGTCTCCATTGTATTTTATATCCAGTAAGAAAATGTTTCATTTTGAATCATTTTAATAATGATTTTATTTATCAAGATGTCATGCACTGCTCATAGATGACATAAATATTCCTCCTTATAAATTTATGAAATCATGATATCAATTTTAAATACCACAAAAGTATTAGATTAAATCATGGAAAATCATTATCATAAACGTTGCGAACACTAAAGTATAAATGTTTAGACAAAAATTCATCAAAAGTTACACATAATTCTCATACATACTCCAAATTATATTCTTATGAATGATTCCTTTTCCCAATGTTAATTATTACAAGAAAAGATCCAAATTTTCCAAAAAAAAATCTCCCCATATTTCTATTCAAAAAATCTACAATCTAAGGCAACGTATACGTATTATAAACTATCACTTCATATATCATTTGATAGTCAACATAAATACAAAAGCTATCATCATATTTCATATATATAATCTTGAGTGATTCCCATGATTAAATATTAATATTGATGAATCATATAGATAATAGTTCATATGTCTTGATTTTCAACTACATTATTTCAGATGCTTCCATATTAAATAGAAAGTTGTTGATTATCCAGTATAAAGTTGATGGAGAAGTCTAAAACCCATATAAATAGAAATATATAAAATATTGATATGAAAACAGTAGTAAAATAAATTTCTACTAGATGATGATCCCTATATAAAGGTACATGACCCAATATATAGGAAATGATAGATGGAATCTTACCCAACTTCTAAAGTGGTTATTGGGCTCGATATGAACTTGGGTCTAATTCTCCCTTAATGGAATATCTCACTCTATCAATGACCATAAGGAAAACTAATTTAAGATAATATCTGAAATGATATCTATGAGTGACCAAACAATTAGTCATATAAATAACATCTATATGATTCATATCTTGGTCAGAAAAATTCCCCTGCAAGGTCAACTCCCAACAAATATAATGTAAAATAAGGGTACCTAACACCCTTATCTCTCTTCTTCCAAATAGGTGTAAAAATATATATAACATAAGGCATCATATCCATATAAATAATCAATAAATCCATGGTATAGATAGTAATCAAAGAATCATAGGCACCAATATTAGATAAGGAAATCACTAACGATGATGAAATTGTAATGATACCTCTCCCAATCCAAGGCCTCAAATTAGCTTCCACTAGAGACACATCTAGTATATGAGAAATCATCATTCATGGTGTCTTTGTATTAAAAATTTGTTCTTGAAGAATCATATTTAACATTTTTTCCTATTAGTACTAGAAATCCCCTAAAATTATATTGTGTTTAATAACACTAAAGCCCAAATAAATTTCTTGATCATTCAAAAATTCTAATGAAATTTGGATTCTATAAGAAATAATGATTTGTGTGACAAACCATACAAAAATGAAATAAGGTAAGTGGTCCCGTAAATTAGACAACATATGACTAAGATAAAATATGTTTCTTGGATACATACCAAAATTTTATACCATGAGACCAATCTTTTTTCCTCTTCCCTTTAAATGGGTCATTGAATCATCTACTTGGAGTGTGAGGAACACAATTTATCTAAAAAATCCCAGCTAATTCATGTTCCACCAATAGAGATCTATCTTCAACAATGAAAATTGAGGAGACCTTTATAAAAACTTGATATGAAATTTATGGTTTAAGAGCCATCTAAAATATCAAAAATTTTATTTTCTTATTCGAAACCACTTAGGGTGTGAATTGAACCAGATCTAAAAATTTATTGGAAAATTGACTCATTTTTTTATTATCATTCTTTAGTTTTAGTAAAATCATTTATTTAGCCAACATCATCGCCTGTTGGTAGAATTACCCCATGGAAATATCTTTTTGTTTCGTTCAATTCCAAGATCACATTATTCAATGTCTCTAATATGAATTATAATAAACTTATTCTAGGAACATATAGATTTAATTATGCACATTCCACCATAAAAAATTAGGCATATATGAGATATCAATTTTCTTCTCAACCTTATTCAAAAAATCCAACAACTCAGAAGAATAATTAGTTCCTTGGATGTATGGTATTGTAAGATGAATAAATTCCTAGGCATGATATCCATAATAGTAAAGTTGGGGTATAATCTCATATTTATGAGTAGAGATAGGTTCCCCTACTAGGAATAGATCTATCCACTATATAGAGAACAACATAAATGAGGTTATGATTGACTAGAAGGTATCCTTGTTATGGTTTATCAATGTATCCCCATTGAGGTATATTGAAAATTATTCTTATGGGAAAGGTATTACATAACATTAATATATAATAAGAAAAAATTTAGTAAAGAGATAAGATGTCATCAAGTTTATCATGCACAATTGTTTAGGGATATATAATACACAAAAATATCCATAGAAGCATATTGAATCATATCAAAAAATTAATTCAAAGATAATATTCTTAGAAACCTATAGAAATATAAGCATATCAATATTGATAGCTAGATATAATGTTTTTAATAGCATACCCCCTATTTTCTATATGAGATACCGATATAAAATAAAGTACTCAGGGAACATGTATACCAATTTCTCATAAAATTACATGGATAACCTACCATAATAGTACCTTATCCCATACTTCATGATGTGAAAGGAATTATCTATCACCATGATCTATAGAAAAATTACATTGAATAAATATTACTAAATAGTAAATCTTTTCCCAAATGAAATCGCATGAAAAAGCAAGGCACTTTATGAGAATCTAAATAACTCTAGAAATGGAAAACACTTCTAAAATCACCCTAATAAAAAACTATAAATTATAAGTCGGAAATCACAGAATTAGGGGATCACAAACTCAATGATGTATTTCAAAATGTATATATCTTGCAGGTTAGGTATAACTTCATCCTTTGAGTGATTCCTTTTATTTCACCAAACATGGAATAAGATAATCTAAAAACACTCGATGAAAAATCTATGGTGTGGGATATAAGACCATTAGGATCTTACCAATCAATTCAAAATAAATCCCTATTAAATAAACCATTAATTATTTATTTTAAATAAAATACATGATGGAAATGTTTTCATGATTCATATCAAAACGCGTTGAAATAATAATTTCAATGTGTAATAAAAGAAGGTATGAATAGTTTTCTATCACTAAAGGCATAAATATAACATTATTGTCAAAGAAGGATTGAATATTAATTTCTATCTAAACTAACATGGGGGGGAGTACATCATTGGAATTTATTTACATTTCAAAAATAGAACTATATTTATGAGACCTAGGGGTTGGTTAATATTTAATCTCACACATCATGAATATGTATGGATTCCATTTTGTAAATGGAACAACCCTAAGGATGGAAAGGATATGTTCACCAATGGATAATCTGTCTTTTTATAAGTAGTTTAGTTTGTGTTTTCATCATCAAAACATTTCCAAATGGATCCAACGAAAGCATAAACTGTGTTATTACCAAAAAAATTATTTGGTCTCAAATGTTCTTAGTGGTTTATAAAAATATACTAGTGAATATCATTCAATAAATCATTCTAAAAATAATTTCAATGTCATTTCATGTATCCCGGATTTCATTATTCAAAACATGTCTTTCATTTTGAAAACCAACATCAATGTGTTTTTATAATTAAACAATAAAATTTATTTTAAAAAATAATTATTTTTAATGAAAAATTATACATTCTATTTAAAATTACATACATAAATTTGTATTTAGAAAAAATTGTAGAATCATCACATTTTAAATTGTAAAATATCTCTATCATTTTAATTTCATCAAAATAATACACATAGTGGCTATTTTAATTCAAGATTATTTTCCCTAAAAATCAACAAATAATATATACCATCTGTTATAACAAAAATCCATGAAAAAAACACACTAATTTAAATGAATCGAATTGTATTTTAAAATTATTGGAAATCTAGCAAGAAGCAACATATTAAAATTATATGGATTAAATTTAGAACCACCCAACATATAAAAAATATTGTACAACACTAATGTGGTATCTATAAAAATAAATAGGAGGGAACTTCTCCAAAAAATAAATGGAATGAAATTGAAACATCCTTCTATCCTCCAATATCATTTGGACTCCATAAAATCTACTCAGGTGGGTAATAAAAATTAAGAACATTGGAAAAGGTATTTTTAATAATACCATGGGAACTCTATTTCTAAAAAACCCTGAATTAAAACATTATTTAATTTAATATATCCAATAAAATAAGAAATACATAGGGTTTATAATCTATTAATAAATTTATAACAATTAATAGGTCAAAATAATATAAATACCCTATTTTCTATAATTTCAACTAACTGAAATGGTGTTATAGGAATTTTGGAAGAAGATGAGGAGAAATTGGGTTTTAAAAACTAATTTTTCATTAAATGGGTACAATGTAGGTGTATCATGCTTTAACATTTTATATCACATGTATATCACCTAATGGTTGGGGTATTTAAACTTTTGTATGTCCATCACCCAGACTACCCATATGCATCTCACAGATTACCCTTAAGAACAAGTAGAAAATTGTTTTAACCTTACAAAACACTGATGTACTAATTCATGACCTTAAAAAATTGTATTTTCCATATGTAGTTTGTATGTAACATTACCTAATACCCTTTTGTAATTAGTCAACCCTTAAAAATACTAATTTTTTCATTATGAAACAACCTTGGGTGGGTTTATACCCATATGTGAGACCAATGGGCATCATCTATACCATTACTAAGCACATAAGAATTTCACCCTAACCTTACATAGAGGGAGAAATTCCCTTATGCTACTATTAGAAATTCATGGTTACCCATACACAACAACCCATGTATATACATTAAATTTTTTACCCTTATATATACCCATGCTCAACATAAGGTAAAAACATAACATAAAAATTATTAATATTATATTTAAAATTATTAATTAAATAAAATAATAAAATAGATCCAAATATGTTACATCCTGACCAGGGTGCTAAACTCCAATTCCCCACACCAGTCATTCAATTGACCTCAATCATGTCTCCCCATATGCTAGAGGCTTCTAACTAACATCAAGGGTCTGTTAAGTCAACCATAGGGAGACTATACCATCTTTTATTAGAGTAATGAACCAAATCAAAACAAAATAAACCATAGTGGATTCTTATATATTCATGGACAAACCAATATATCATGACTAAAAAAATAGAAAATACAATATCCAATTGAAATAGAAAACATTCCATTCTAAATTAAGTGTCATGTGTCTAAAATTCAAACTAAAAAAAGACACCAAAAATTCCCAAGATGATCCCAAACATCATTTGGTTCCCTCATCCAAGCTCCTTTCCCTACTCAGAAATCTTACCTAGGTCCCTTTATCATATCTTCTCCTATAAGAAAAATGTATATTCATATACCTATCAGGACTCCCATGTAGGGAGTGAGTAAAATTTAGTAGGCCACCACCAACGGTGTCTAAAATAAATCTAGTCTAAAATAATGTATGTAGTTTTATAAAGAAAGAAGTACAATTCTTAGATAAATTGTTATAACATTTGAAAATTTTCTTTATTTAACCACATAAACCCTCGGGTGTTCACGAACACCCATATTTTAATACCTACTTTTTCACATGCTAGATTATAAATCATGTCAAACTTTCAAATCAAAAATCAGTAAACTAATAGGATTTCATTGTCCAATTCAGTTCAACATATTAAAATGGATAATTTGAATCGTATTCCAATGACAACAATTTGGGTCTAGGTTTTCATACCTAACACCCCATGGGATTCTGTATTAGTATAAAATTTCCAACATAATTTTATTGATATAGGATTAATAACTAATAGGCCATGTCCCACTTCATGGGATTTGGAAACAATATGCCATGTCCCAGTCTCAGTCATCAAACAATGTATCAATACAGGCATTGGAAACAGAAGAACATGTCCCGCTCATGTGGGATTGGAAATAGTAAAACATTTCCCACCCTCATTTATCAAACATTCATATGTTTGGAACATATATTTATCACTAATATCACTAAAATCACAATATCATATAAATCATGATTAATCGAAATTAATCTTATTATTACAATAATTCTCATTAATTAATCTAACAACCAACTAATCACAATCATAAAATTAATTAATTCTACAATTAATTAATCTAATCCATTCTATTAATTAAATCAATAATTAATAAAATATAATTCCGAAATTACAATATCTCATAATTAATTCCATGATTAGTTATCTAATTATCAATCTCAACATATCAAAATTAATTCAAAGATTAATTATTCATTTCATAATATCAATATCACATAATTATTCCACTAATTAATTATTCAATTCCTAACATTATTATCACATTATTATTTCACCAATTAATTATTCTCATGTCCCACAATTTCACAATTCTCGTAACATCAATGACAAAAAATTTATTCGTGGATTAATTATTCTGATGTTAATTTATTTCACAGTCCTGGTATTAATTAATTTACCCAAATTAATAAATTTAATCAAGAACTTAAATTTATAAAAAAACATAGAAATTTTACAATTTTCATAAGCATAATCAAAATCATGACAATGTTATTTGAGTATTAGACCACCTAACTCAATTTTTTGATAAAACATCACTCAATAGAAATCCCTAAAATTGAGTGGCACGATGATATAGATTGGGATCCAAAGATATAACCCTAAATCAATATTAAAAAATTTAAGATATCTTAAATATAGATTATTTAAATCTAGACCTAGAAGAAATAGAAGATAACTACAACCAAACAAAATAGAGAAAAAAGGATGATGAATAGAAAATTAATGTGGCAGGATCACATACCGGGATGCATGTAGATATTCAATATGGGATTGGAATTGTAAATAATAGAAGTTGGATGACCTTATAATCCCTTAATAAAGTTATGAAATCATAAAAACCCAATTTGGTCCATGTTTGGGTCAATGGGATGAAGCTTTGGGGTTTACGTGGATTAAAAAACATTTTTTAGGAAATTCAAAATATCACACATGGTTTCCTAGCTTGGGTCACATTGTTTTCCCTATCTATGAACCAAATATGCACTCATTATTTTTACGGTTCTTGATTTATATTTTTGTGTCACATGGTTTGACACACCATGCACCAACTGTGTGAACCCCCACTATATAGGGTTACACAGTTTCTTGGGCAGGAGCGCATGATTTTCTCCAACCTTGGGGCAACCGATCATGACTAATTTTTCTTCCATTTACCTCAATTTCCTCCCAACCTCAACCAAAAGTAAAACTCAACAAATAGTACTCAACATAATGAAAAAAATTAACTGAGAACTCCTCTGAGTCAACTCTAGAAAAGTTTAGTATCTTACAATCACGCCACATTATAATAGCTCATCCTCGAGCTTCTCTCCCAATCTTATATAAGATTCTGAGCTCAAAATATTGGGCCACTAAGACATCATATCTCTTTCCTTTTCCCAAGTATCATCTTTTACATGACTGTGTATACAAAATACATGAACTATTGGCAAAATTCTTCCCCATAAAACTTTCTCACTGCAATATAACACATGTATAAGATGCACATAAAGGGATGCATCTACCTCTAGATCAACATCATCCACATCGATCACATTATGAACGATCGGGGTGTTACTTTCATAATTGTGACACATTGAAAACATCATTCGTAGTACTGTATTTCTATGGAAGATAAAATTGGTACTTCATTAGCCTAATTCTCTCCACAACCTCAAACGGTCAGATAAATTCTTTCACTTACTTTTCCATTCTCTATATCCTGTGGGGACCCAACTGAGGTGACACCCAATGGAATACACAATCCCCTTCTATAATAACTTTTATCATGTTACTTTTCCCTACTCTGAGTTTTATCCAGAGGTTTCTAAATCAACTACACCTACTATGATGTCTCCTGTATGAGACATGGTCCAAACATCTCTGAATCAATGGACTCTATCCAATATAGTTGAAACCAATATGGCATACCATAATGAGCCTTATATAGTGAAATATGTATAATTTCCTAATAATTATTATTATAAGAAAACTCCAATGAAGCCATGTTTTCTCCAATGGCCCACCAAATTCATGATCATATTCCCACAGTATATCCTCAAGCACTTGTATCGTATGCTTCAACTTTCCATCTATTTTTGAGTGAATGGTCAGACTCTATAATACCTGCATAGTGAATGTTTTCTCTACGCCCTTCCAAAATTCTGAAGTGAATCATGAGTCACAATCTGAACCTATAGTCTTTGTCACCCCGTGCGGATGAACTATCACTAGAAAATACAAATATCCCAGCTTCACCATTGAGAAATTCTCTCTTATAATTAAGAAATGCACTATTTTCATCAATCAATCCATAATAACCTAGCTTCATTGTTCCTTTCTCATTTAGGAGACCCACCATAATGTCCATGGTTATTTCATCACACTTCCATTCTAGAATGTGTAACAGTTTTAGGAAGCCTCTAATTCATTAATGAAATTCTTTCACCTAAAAATATGTGTATCGTGTGGTCATGCACCCTACTATAACCTTTTTCACGCATGGCCACAAAAACAATCACTATAGGTCATGGTACATTTTGATCACACCAGGATGTATTTCCCACTTTATGGAATAAAATTTGAGCATTGTCTCATCTCGCATGCATAGAGGCACAAAATATTGATTATTGAAACAGATGATCTCATCCTCATCCAGGCTCTAGAATGAAGGTTTCTCCCCACCTTGAAGGATTTACATTAAGGTAAAACACTCCATATCCTCATAATTTCCAACCTTGATCCATATAAAAAGTTTAAAACTCCACTAAAAATGACATGATATTCATCTCTTCTTAACAAAATTAAACCACATTTTGCATCTCATCTAGAAAAGCCTTTATTATCCACTCAGCATTAGACTCTTGATCCTCCTGAGTCTATTTTTTCCTTCTCAAAGCATAATCAACATTGTTCTCCTTTATCGGTGTATATCATAGCTCGAAATTGAATGACTTCCTATCCTCCACCAATCTCTGTTTTAATATATTCATATCTCATTGTGAAAAGATGAACCTTATACTCATGATACCCAAATACATTGTAAATGTTTTTCAGAAAAGATAATTCTTCCAAAAAATTAGAGTGTAAACCACTACTGGTAACCTAAGGTCATGCATAGGGTATTCTCATTCATGTTGGGTCAACTACCTTCACCCATATCCACAAATCAATCTCCCTGCATCATCCCAACCCCAATTCTAATCTCAAAAGCATCACAATACGTCATATACTTCACACCTGACTCAGAAAGGATCAATACCAGTGTTTATGTCAATCTCTTCATTAACTTCTAGAAGGTCTTCTCACATGATCGTGACTGATCAAAATTTATCCCCATTTTCAATACTAAAACAAGCACTTCCAAATGGGAAAAATTCATTGATGAATATTTGATAATATCCATATAACCGCCAAAAGATTCAAATATTAAAAATATTATTGTCCTGATCTTAGGACACAACCACTTGAAACTTATTTGGATTTATAAAGACACCTTCCTTTGAGATGATAAGTCCAAAAAAATGTACTTGATCGGTCCAAAACCGACACTTAGATAGATTGGTGTATAACTGATGCTCTCTTAGTGTACTCAGGTTGATGTCAAGATGTTGGTCATGATAATCATGAGTCTTGGAGTACACCAACATGTCACCCACAAACACCACCAAAAATTTATCTTGGTGTGAATGGAAGATCATATTCATCAAGGCTATAAACATTTTTGGTTCATTTGTCAACCAAAAATGCATTATGACGAACTCATATAGGCCATACCTGCTTCTGAAAGTTGTACTAGGTTTTTCCGAAGTCAAAACTCTCAGCTAAAGATGCCTCTATCTCATGTTAATCTTCAAGGACACATAATATTCCATTAACTAGTCCAGTATATCACTGATATGTAGAGGAGGATACAATTTCATTAGAGTCATCTTGGTATTCTTTTGATAATCGACAGACAAGTTCAAACTTATATCTGCCATAATTTAAAACAATAGAGGTGAACCCCAAGGCGATGTAATTGGATGGATTATTACATTATTCTATATATATTCTAGATGAGTCTTGAGCTCTTGATGATCTATTATTACCATTCAATATGGTGGAATAGATACCAGATCAACACCTAGCAAGAACTCAATAGTAAATTTCATATATCTCTTGGGTGGAAGCCCAGGAATTTTTTTAGGAAATACATCCTGATATAGTTCCACTACTGGTTGAAGGATATATTTCTTACCACCTCTTTCATATAGTAAAAAACTAGAAACTTGGTGTGTGAGATCTTCTAGTTGCTATTTTATTGTCTTTGCTCGGCCTACTTGGATATCCCACTATCCATAGTGAGTATAGTTGTCACCCTTAGGAGAAGTAAAAGTCACTATCCATTGATAACAATCAATGTGGGGTCAGTTTGTAACTATCTCGTCCAAACCCATGATTAGGTCAAAATCTAGCATGTCTAGATTATAGAGATCCTACAGAAAAAGATACTTTGTGATATCAGGAGAACATACTTTTCAAATGAAGATGTCTCTAGACTATGCTCCTAAAAGTGCATTATTGTCATAAAGTCTTTCAAAAACTCCATTTTCCAGATCAAACCCTTAATGTGTGTTACAGATATAATGGAATGGGAGGATCATGTATTAAATAAGGCACTAGATAATGTAGCATATACCATAACAGTACCTCTCACTATCGATGGTATAGCCATGCGATCCAAAATTGAAGGTTGCATTACATGAAACTGTCATACCCCTCTTTTCTGTGATGCCATCGGGCTCCCCTGAGTTGTACCACGTTGTTGATATAGGCTCTCTTTACCATAAGTACCATATCTACTACCACTACTACCTCGTCCAGTAGATCTCCAGCTACCAGACTGATATGGAATTGAAGATCCCCTTCCTGCACCCTAGTCTGGTCTAGCTCCACCATCACTACCATCTACTATGTGTTCCTACAGAACATCTATAGATTTCCCATCATGTTGAAACCTCAACATTCCACTGGAGTTTGTGTACAATGTTTCCATAAGTGTCACATCTTACCACACTGTTGAAAAATTGCAAGAGTACGTTCATGTGAAACTGATCCCCTCAAATGTTAAAACTTCTTACCACTTATCTAGTTTACATTTTGATAGAAATTCTTCTTACACTCAAGAGTATAACCCCCTGGCCGTATATAATTATCCACCTATCCTACACTTTAATCCTCCCTTAGGTTCCCCTCTACTATTAGATCCTAATCCACCACCTTAAAAATGTATTTTATTGAGAAATGTCAACTTGAGACTTAATCTCACACTTATGTTTTTTCTGAAAGCATCCATTCATATTTTTATCATCCCCAACCAGTGATTGAATAAATTCTCTCAAATCTATGAAGAGTCTGACATAGTCCATCACAAACATTCTCCCCTGATTCAATCTCACGAACTCAATGGTTATCTCTTGTCTCAATGTCTCTAGGTTGAAGTTCTATGAGAAATTCTCCAAAATGTTCTCCCAACGAATACCACCAGCATGTCTAGTATACACATGAATGTCCTGAAAATTATTTACTAATATCATATCATATAAGTGGCCAAATAGACCCCCTTCCTAGCAGGAGTCTCTAAGTGTTCATATATCGTCATGATGGACTCAACCTAGAGCTCAAATCCCTCACGTCCACCCTCTCCAGTAAAATTTGAAGGGTTCTCCTACTAAAACTCCCTCATCAGGTCAAGAATTGTCTTCTCAGAGCTTCTCCCCTAATTCCTCACCCGAATTGATCAGTGCCTTAGGTTCCACCACCGGAGGATCATCCACTGACATGTCCTCCGATCATCCTCTAAAAAAGTGTATCCTTAGAGGCATAACTGTAAAACACAAAATATGCACATTAGGACACATTTTAGAACATTAACAAATTTAATAAAAATTAAAATCATAATAATGCACAACAAGTAATTTTTTCCTTGTCTCTTTATGCAGTCAAAACTAAGGCACTATTACTACCCGTAAACATCTTACACATAGGTCTTCATTAACAAGGGTTAACACATTCTCATTATTACCACGATGTACTCTGGTCATCCTATAAAAAATAATCACCTTGGATGCATAACTCTAAAACACTAAACATTCACCTTAGGACATAGTTTAAAACATTAACACATTTAATAAAAATGAAAATCATAATGATTTGCAGCAAGTCATTTTTCCACGTCTCTTCATGTGGTCAAAACTGAGGTATTATCACTAACCATAAACATCATACAAATAATACTTTTTTAGAAATGGAAAACATGTTCTCATTATTACCATTTCATTTGACCCCAATTTATTCACTATTTCTTGAATCTTTTTACTATTCTAAACATTATATTTGGAACTATTTTTAATTTAATTTCACAATCGAGGAAAATAGTACATGTTTAACAACATACCAAAAATAATTTTTTCACGTGTTCATAAAATGATGCATATCTGAATAACCCTAAGTGCCTAGAATTATTCATGTATTCTCGTATCTCATTCCATACTAGGCCATGAGTCTAATCTCCACAAATCATTGATACAGGAATCATATAACACAAGTGTGTCACTTAAGGTTAAATAATATTCTACTATAATAGAAAATTGTAATAACAATAATTCCAACCCTGGGAACTTGGGTTCTCCACTGTATATGAGATAAATACTCCCATGAATAATATTATAACCAATAGCCCAACATTTTTTAATCATCCATATAACTCTCCCAAAAACTAAGATAAAAGAAAAAAATAAAATAACACCACTAAAATACAACTTTTTAATATCCCAACCCATGTTCCATGAAACAGTTCCCTGAACTAGTAGGTCATATGACCTCAAGAATTCCTCCCTATATGTTAGAGGCTTCCGACTATCTTTGGGGGTCTGGAAAGTCGATAATGCATAGACTATACCTTGTTTTATCATATTAATACACTATAAAAAATAAATAAACAATATCGAAAGATTATATAATTAAAAAAATACCAATATATCAATGAAAACAAATTATTAAGTACCATATCCAACTAAAATAGAAAACATGCCATGCTAAATTATGTTTCCACTGTCTAAAATTAAAATAGAAAATAAATTTATTAATGACACCCTAGCAGGTTTCAAGCCTCATCTGGTTCCCTCATCCAAACTCTGTTCCCAAATCAAAAATATTACCCAGGTTATCTTTCAATAACCTATTCTACAAAAATAAAGTTTGTTTGGGTACCCATCAGGTATTCTGAGTAGGTGTGAGTACAACTCATTAGGCCACCACCAATGGTGTCTAAAAAATGCAGTTTAAAATAGTTTATCACATTGTATTAAGGAATGAGAAATATTATTATTTAACAAGTTATCATGTTATCAAATATTATTTATTTAACCACATAAACCATTCTGTTTTTTAAAATACACATACCTCAATAACTGCTTCGACCAACACTGGTGTCTATATCATGTCACACTTTCAAAGAACCACTCAATAATCTAAGAGTATTTAATTATCAATTTCATTTTATCTTATTAAAAATGATAATATAAACCAAATTCCAATAACTACAATTTATTTATAGTTCATAATGCCTAGCACCCTCTGGGATTGGGAAACAACAGACCAAGTCCCACACAGGTTTATATCTATGGGCTTCAGAAATAGAAAACCATGTACCACTCTCATGGGCTTTGAAAACATCTGGCCATGTCCCACTCTCGTTCATCATATATTTTATCACCACGAGATTCATAAACAATAGACCATGTCAAAATCATGTGGGATTTGGAAACGGCAGACCATGTACCACTCCTGTTTATTAAATATTCATATATATCACAAATATCACAATATCACAATATCTCATAATTAATTCCATGATTAATTATCTAATTATGAATCTCAATATATCATAATTATTTCACTGACTAATTATACAATTCATAACAAAAATATTAAATAATTAATCCACTAATTAATTATTCAATTCAGAACATCAATATCATATAAATAATTCATTGATTAATTATTTTGTAATATGATAATTTTATAGTTCTCATTTCATAAATATTTTGTAATTAATTTATTGATTAATTATTCCAAAATCCCATAATTTCACAATTCCATTATTATTTAATTTACCCAAATTAATCAACTTTTTCAAGAACAAAAATTTCTAATCAAAATTAGAAATTATACAATTTTCATAAACATATTAAAAATCATGACTATGACATTTTAATATTATACCACCTACCTCAATTTGTTGATGAAGGATTTCTCCAAGAAAATTCCTAAAATCGGGTTGCAGAAAGATGTATAATGGGATGTGGATATATATCCCAATATAAATATTAAAAAATTAAATATCTCTTAGATTTGAATTTGTATCCATAAAACAAGTTATAAATTTATTAAACCTAGTTCTAGATCTAGAAAAAACATAAGATAACTACCATAAAAAAAATATAGAGAACAAAGGAGGATGAATGATAAAGAAATAGAAAAGATCCACATACCAATAGGGATGAGGATATTCAATCTTTATTTCAAACCATGAATAACTGAGGTCGAAAAACTAAGTTGGTCTATGTTTGGGTTGAATGTGGGATGTTTCGGGAGTTCGGGTGGATTAAAAAAATTATTTTTGGAAAATTTAAAATATCACGCATAATATACTATACATAGGTGCATGGTTTTCCCTTACCAAGTGACAACTATGAATCCAATATTTTGGGGGTGCAGGGTTTCTCTTTTTATGTTTCATGGTTAGAAAAATTGTGCACCGTCCATGAAAACCCATATTGTCCATGGTTGTGCTATTTTCGGGGTTGTTGTGACCATTATTCTATAACAGTACGCCAAAAATGAATAACCCCCTTTTCATCCATTTTTCTCAATTTCTTCCCAACAATAACCCAATGTAAAACCCAATAAAAAGTACTCAACACAAGGAAAAAAGTACCTAAAAACTCATTTGAGTAAACTCTATAAATGTAAAAGATCATACAAAAGAGTCTAAAAATCCCCTAACACATATGAATGAAAAATAAACATCATGAACCGTAGAATGTAATTGAATAAAAATATCATGATTTTTTAATCATATAAAACATTAATAATATGATTTATTACAACCAGAATCAAATAAAACATTTCTAGTTCTTATGTGAAATATTATAATAATGTTACTCACTTTATATTCATTACCCACTTCTATATTTGTGATTATGAAGCCCTTCCATTTATCTCGTGATCTTAGATGTTATTGAAATCATCTGAAATAAAAAAAAATACTTTAGATTGGTGTTATTTTCTATAAATTTGTTAGTAATTATAATCGATTCAATGGATTCCAGGTTGTGCATTTAGTAGATCATTGTTTCCACCTTTATCCTTGGATTTCCAAATTATATATCTTAAGAATTCATGTACTTAATGACCTCATATTCCAAACTTTTCACATTTAGTAATACCTTATTTTAATAATTCCTTCCATTATTAATCCAAAAGGTTTTATATATGGGAAGATTAATTCTCTATTCCTTATGTGATTTATTATTTTAGTTTCCTCTCATCTCTATTTTTCTATTATTGTTCCTTAAACATTAGAAATTATAAGGACTCGGTCATAAACATTACATATTCTTGTAACTTTAAAATATAAACTTCTTTCATACATTACCAAATATCATTTAGGAGTACTATTATAGTGAGTTATTTTATAGATCTTGCATAGAAAATCCATATATTTATATGTGTAAACTTCATTTGTATACCCAATTTTCCAAAAAAACAAAACATTTAAAATAATACATGTTTTCCTTCCATGATAAATCATTATGAAAGTCAACATGACTTCTTAATTGACCTTTCTCATCCATAAAACCTTTGAAAAATATTTTAGAACTTTTTTTGGGAAAAATTATCTTTAAGGGACATAAAATGAATGAAATGAATTTTAAGTCGATGAATACTTATAAATATATGAATTATTGAAAATAAATTATTGGGTTCAAAATAAAAATATTCTTACACAATATATAACCTTTTCAACCCAGATAATTTCTTAAAACATTTCATAATAAATATTAATGGAAAAATAATACTCATGAAGGATTCTTTGAAATCCTAAAAAATATTAAATATTTTTTTTTGGAAATTTTTACTTTTCAACCTTTGGAAGTTGTATATTCATTCCATTAGCATGTTAAATAATGTAAATTTATATTAATAACCCATTAGAATAATTGATAAAACATATAAGTAACATAAAGAATAATTTCTTTGTAATTAATAATAACACATAGAGTAACCATAGTTTTTATATGTGGAGTAACTATAGTAGTTACAGATGAAATAACCATTATGTTTATACTTGGAATAACCATCATCATATATTCCCATATTCCCTTAGTAGAAATATTATATGTTAACTCCATCCATTTACCGAATGAATTGTAGATCTATAACATTCTCTCAATTAGTTGGATTATAATGTAAAAAACTATCATAAAAAATAATGGCAAGGAACAATAAATATCACTACACTTACAATCTTTCATTATACAAATTTTCTATGCACATATTAGAATTTTTTTCAGATATTGATATATCCACATTTTTTTAAAAACCCAATTTAAAAATAACCAATAAATGGAGAAAGGTTGTTATTATTTTAAGAAAACAAGAAATCCTATAATGTAAGAGAAAAATCAAATAATAGTTATGTTGGATGAAAAATTCATTCTCACAATATATTTAAAAAAAGAATATTCCTTTTGCCTTTTTTATAGAAAGTCAAAAGAAAGTATAAAAAGAATCCATTTCAAACCCTTTCAACTAATATATAAAATGGAAATATAATTCAAATTAAAATTAATATATTTATATATAAAAAATCCATAATATTTCATTAAAAATATGGATATATACGAAAATTATTCTTTTATGGACATCTTTTCATGTATGTTTTTTAAAACAAAGTCCATCATCATGAGTCAATCTCATCATGTAGGGTCTATATAATTATTAATAATAAACATATGAATATTTTTAACTTTATAAAAAAACAATTTTTAATATTATTATTCTATTTTTTACTTATTTTAATTTCATATACATTTACTTAATCATTTATGTACACAAGATATGTTTTGAAAAAAATTGGATTATAAGTCTAAAATGAATTTGGTATGTTAGAAATAGTCAAACAGGTAATTATTTAGTAATATCGATAATATAAAAATGAATTAATTATCATTTTATAAATAAATTATAATTTCAAAACAAATAATTAAATATGGGTTTTAAAAAGTATCTACGATACAATCACAAAGACGGTAGGTCTAACTTATGTTTGGGTAACTATATAGTTTTTCAATGATCAATATGGAAAAAATGTAAGTATTATTTTATTTATACCTAAGTATAATTAAATCATAAATATAATATTACTTTTTTAAATATAATTTTATAAATTTTAAAAATGATTTGGTGATGAAAAATGTTTCAAAACACTTCATGGAGGTGAGTGTCTATCTGTAGACACAAATGACATTATCATTTCTTACTGATAAGAATTTGTAGAAGGTAAATGAAATATTGTATTACAATAATTTTAAATATTTTAGGGATATCATATATAAATATTAATTCCATCATTATAATCTATTGATGTGTCACATCAATGAAAATGAGTTAAATAGTTTCATGAAGTGGTATCCTGTCGTACAAAAGAATGATGGTTTCAATTACAATTCGATTGAAAAAAGAGATTGACAGAGGACATGTAATTAAAATAATAAAAATATGTATATGTTTGATAAAACATTGATTTTATCTTGTTATAATAATATTTTACAGATGTGGAAGAATAAATAAAATGAAAAATGATGTAAAATAATATTCTTATTCTTTGTAAAACCACATTTGATTAACACACTAAGACCTGTGAGGTTAGCAAAAATCAAAAAAAAACACCACTAAAATTATGGGATAGATTCTAGAATGGTATATGGGTAGTTATAGGATAAACAAGAGTGGTTTTGAAATGTGATGTAATGGGAAGAAGAGATTATCTTTTATAAGAGATGGGAGGGGAACGCTTTGAATTTAAAAATAATATTTTAAAACATTTTCAATTCAAAATTGTTCAATAAGATTAATTTATAAGATTGGATAAGGGTAATTCTCAATCCTATCATTAAATAAAATATTAGATAATTTTTATTTAGTTTTTACCATTATATTTAGGTTTTAACCCATTGTTAATCCATTTACCCAATAATGAAATATTAAAAGATTCTACAGTATATGGATTAATAATTTTACTTTAAAATAAAAAACAACCCATAAATTGAATTTTTTAATATCATTAACCATATCCCATTCATTTTGATTAATTTTTGATTTTTTGGATTTTTTATAATTTAATTAATTATTAATTTCTTATAAAATCAGTAATGTCAATTTTAGAACAATTAATTCAATTTTTTTTATAATATCAAGAAAAACAAGGAATTATAACATAATAAAATATTACCCTAGAATATTATATTTTTCTTATAAATTCATGAATAAAATTAATTATTTCTAATTAAATTATGTTTAATATTTTTAATACCATTTATTATATTTATCTATTAAGTGAATATTTACACATTCAGTGTTATGTAAAAGTTTAAAGAAGTTATTTAATTAATTGAAAATTATCATAAATTAACATGTTGAATATTAATCATTCATATTTTTAATTACTATTTATAACCCAAAATATCCATTGTTTATCCCTATGTAAAAAATATTAAATCTTTTAAATAGAATAGTGTGGAATTTTTTACTTTTCTTAAAATAAAATATTATAAAGGATAAAATCAGATATAAATGGAAAGTGATATATATAACAAAATCATGAATGAGTATTAAAGAAATTAACTCAAAAATAAAATTATGTAATGTTTTGTGGTAATTTAATAGTCTTTAACATTCTATTTGTATATATAATTATTTGATTTACCTTTTTCCATGGTAAAAGAATAAGTTAGGTTACTATTAATATTGAAAAAATATATAAGGAAAATATTTTACAAATTTTTACCAACAAATAATAAATATGGAATCAATTTTAAAGCATGAAACACATTGAATTGGAAGAATATAATTAAAAATTAATTAAGAAAATGCTATGAACAAATGTTTTTTGGAAAAAAAATACTTTCGATATATAAAACGTTTTATACTAAGATAAAGTATAAAATTCATTTAAGAAACATAAATGTATCATTTTAAATAAAAAGGAAAAAAATAAATTTTAAAACAAGTAAAATATATAATTTTACTATATAAATAAATTAAATTAAAATATAGTTTTCAATTAAAATCAGTATTTTTTACTAATGATTTATAATTTATAATTTTCAAAGAAATGTCAAAAATATACCATATAGTAATTTTTATATCATTAATTCAAAATTTAAATTCCTTTTTTATAATTAAAATTTTTTATTTATAAAATTAAAATTTTATTTAAAAAAATATTATATTATATTTTAATAAAACTATTTCATTTTAAAAACATTATACTAGATATACATATCTATATCATGAATAATAATTGATATGGAAATGATTTATTCCATCATTACCCAATTTTTTACATTTATCCCCCATTTTGGAGATTCCACCCTTTCAATTTTATTAACATATAAAATAAGTGGGGATACATTTCCATCAAATAATTTTCATACTTCCAAGATGCTTATTCAATGATATGGTTTTTCAAAAAACCCATACCTTAATGAATTAAATTGATATGAAGTACATTTTCTCTAAAATTAAGAATCTGAAAAGGCCGTTTATCATAATAAAGGCTATCTTCCACCAAAACTACCTCTAGGATCAAAACATGAGATAAATCCAGCACATGCATTCTTAACATCGAGACATGAAATTCATTTTTTTCCTAGGATGAACTTAGAGTCAAGGATACTGATCATGAAACAGATCTATATTTATCTTGGATTTCATACATTCCCTTGAACCGTTGATTTAACTTTCATTCTTTACCAAAATCCAAAACACATTTCCATTCAAATAAATTAATAAAAACATGATCACATACCTTAAAAATGATCTTTATTAAGGTTAACCTCATAAATTTATTCACTAATCTAAGATATCATTATATGTTGTAGAATTACCTTCACCTTCTCAACCATTTCCTTTACCAATTTTGGGCACTACAACTTCCCTTCTCCAAGATTATTCGAAAAACATTGAGCCTAACTTCGATTTCCATAATATTACTCTAAATATAAAATATGAATACTACAAATAAAACCATTATCATAAGATAACTCAACTAAAGAAACATGTTGACCCAAACATCCCAAGTAATCCATTGAACAAAAAAAATGTATTTCATGGTATGAATAATTCATTCTTACTATCCAACATACTGGGGAAGAAAAAATGTTCTAAATTTTAATTCAATTCCTATTGAGTTTTTATGTACTCTCCCAAAATTTGAACTGCATCTGGGATTGTGGTTAGATATAATGGAGAGGGAAACTTCATGTATAGTTAATATCACTATATGATATTGTCGATAAAGTTGATCTAATTATATTGTATATCTAATGGGAAAAATGTTCTATGTTTTAGTTAATTAATCAAAAATAACACAATTCATATTATAAACATGATATTTATTTGGAAATCATACTATTAAATCCATGGATATATAATCTAATTTTCATTACATCATATAAACATGATGTAGAAAACCTTTTTTTAATAGTCATTATACCTTAATGTGTTGAAAATAAAAACATTTAATGTTAATGTTAGTAATATATACATTCATTTTATCCTAATACTAATACTCTAGAATGTCTATATACATCTATGTACACCCATGATAAATGGAAGATGGGAAACTATGCGATTAACTCAATAATTTTCTATTTACTTGTTAATGATGAGGAATACACAATAGATTTCCAAATCTAAAAATAGAATGTTCATTAATATTAAAGTCATGTAACATTCACATCATAACTATAGAATACAACACCTCCCCATTGGATTGGAAAGGTTTTGGTATATCACTAGGAATTAGGTGACGTCCACCAGATTCCAAATGTTGTGGATTAATTCCAAGGGAGCCCTAAATAGATGGGGTAAATTTTCCCCTATGAAAGTAAAACAACCAACTAAGAATACCATAACCAAAAAAACTATATGATTCATCATAAAAATGTAATATAACTCAATTTAATACAAAAATACCATAAAACCAAAATATAACCTTTAACCATATTATAGTATACAGAGAAAAAATACTAAGATCGTCATACAATACAGAAGCCACAATCAACAATGCTAAAAGAATCCAAATATATAACACCAAATCTCCCATCATGCTTCACACTGAAAATCCACAATCCATTACCATTGTATCATGATGCATCACTTATTAAATCAGAGACTTTTCCTTTATCATTTTCTTAATATGTAGTATCTGCAAACGCACTAGTGTGAACAAGCAGGGGTTGAGTATAAAATGCAATTGGAATTCCCCAAATGACATCTCTAATCATGCCACTATGATAGAAAATGTTATAATATTTATATAGAACTATTTACATAAAACACATTAAAATATGTAATATCTAATCTAAACCATTTCTAACGAAATTAGTTTTCATACGAAATTAGATTTCCAAACCAAAACCATTTCCATGGATAGAAACCAAACCATCTCTCAATCCATTGGGATACCCATTACATGGCCCCAAAATTACCAAAATAACTCACATGTATTCCCATGTGAGATTTCTATACTCATGTGTTTCATCTTATTGATCTACCAAGTGATCACAAGGTATCCATATACCAAGATCTGTAATGGAACATGACCCTTCCATAGGGTCACTTCGGTGAAAGGGAACACACACCAACTAAATATGTAAATTTACATGCCAAACCTATCATTTATTGACATTTAAATAAAAAAAATATACAATTTAAAACCATTATAAAAAACAATTTTAGTGATTCAAACGAATCTGTAGTTTGAAACATTGTTTTAAAATCATGAAATAAATCACCTTACACAACAACAAATTTCAACAATTTTCCAATCCTTCACTAAATAGGGTTTCTATAAAACTTTTCACATCAATTTTAAAATCAATTTTATTAAATTCATAATATTTTAAACCAAGTTTTCATGTTCTAATAATAACAGTCAATATTGAATTTTTCTACATCATAAACATTTCTAAAAATGAAGAACGACAAAAAATATTTAACAAAACCAAATTTAAAACTCTAAAGATACAAATTAGATCTTATTAACATAAATTAACAAATCTATATCTCTTAAATATTGGAATAAAAACCCAAGGATATATCCCCATTGTTTTAGATCCATTATTACATGATAGGGAGGAATAATAAAACTATGGGAACCCAATATGAATAGGCACTTACCAATGAATCATATCTTCCAACGAACAAAGAATCACAAATAGATTTCTCTCAGATCAAGGGGGAGGTCTCTTCAGCCTATGAAAATAGAGGAAATCGAGTTAGAGTATTTTTAAGGAAAAATTTTATTTTTAGAGTCATATCCAAATTAGATCCACCATTTTCAAATCTTCTTTTTAACATTTCATTATCAGGAAAACTGTACGCAAACCATGTGCCACCCACAGCCCAAAAAACACCCATAATTGGGTTGGATCACATGGTAAGAAAAACCATGTGACAAATGATATTTTCCATCTATACATGGCATGAAAAGTTACTCCAACGTGGTCATGTAGTTTTTCTAGACCATGTGCCTAAATGTGCACCCACATAGAACCCAATGTATCACTTTTCATGATTTCCTGGATGTGTTTCAAATTTTTTCCTTACTTTTATCAATGCATGATCCTGTAAGAAATTATAAATAACATTTAAAAACTCCTTAAAATCCTCCAAAACATAAACCAATTACATTATAGACATAAAATATATAAATATGGCGTTATTTACTTTAAACTGGGGGTTCTACATTCTCCCCACCATAGCTCTCCCTGTCCCAAAAAATTAGACCCCCCCCCCCCCGCATTTACATGAATGAATTTAGGAAAATGGTTGACAATTCACATTTTAAATTCCCAGATATCAACTTGAATCTATCCATGCTTCCATAAAACAATCTCTAGACTTCTTCTTTTCCTATGTGTAGAATTATTTTTCATGTCAACAGTATGCACTGACCCATGAACCAATGAAGCATCTAAATCTTGATCAATTTGATCCCATACAATCATGGTGTATGGATTGGGATGAAACTTTTTTAACTAAGGTACATGAAACTCATTATGCCCTGAACTAAACCTTGGTGGATAATATAACTGATATTCCACCACACCAACTCATTCAAGTATCTTAAAATCTCCTGTGTAACAAAGAGATGACATACATTTCTTTTTAAAAATAATGATGCACTTGATTTGGAGAGAATATAAAGGACACTTGATCAATCACCTTAAATTAAAATGATTGTCAATGATGATCCAAATTTGGTTTCTAATCACCCTCAGATGTCTCCATCCTTTACTTGATCAACTGAATATTATTTGTTTTCTCTTGAACAAGGCTATATCAAACCAATGAGGTCTTTTCTGTTTCCCACAAAAAATGTATAGAAAAACATGGATTCCCATACAATGCTTCAAAAGTATACATATGTATTAGAGCCTGCTAATTGTTGTTATATGAGATATCCACTAAAAGTATGTTCTCCTCTCATGAAACAATAAAATCTATAACACAACCTAGAAGTAGACTCTAACATTTTTATCATAATTTTAGATTATATGTCCTTATTAGAATGTTAAACTGTATAATTATTCAGTTGGGTCCTAATATATTATTGTAAGGATTTCCTAAAATGATATATAAAACTTGTTTCTCTATCTGATACTATCAAAACTGATATGACTTGACTCTTTACTAATTATTAAATATATATTTTTTAAATGTTCACCGCCTTATGAGAATTTTTAATATTAATGAAATGGGATTAATTTTATTGCTGATCCACTATCACCCATATTGAATTTTGTTTCTGAACCATATATGGAAGACCTATCATAATGTCTATAGAAATATGCTCTTATTTCCATAAAGTCATATGTAAGGACAGAAACATGTATGATGGTTGTTGTTTCTCTTCCTTAACATGATAAAAGGTGAGGAACCTCATAAAAAACATGACCTCCATTTTTTCCCACCAACCAACCAAAAAAATATTTTATTGCCTTATACATCTCCAGTACTCGAGAATAAATATACCATCTCGAGTGGTTGTAATCATGGTTAATTTGATCCTATAAATCCATAGGTATGTCCATATGATCTGGAAACCATAAAACTGAACTCATATCCAGCATCCATACCTCAATGGTCTCCCCATCATTAATATTTGACCATAAATAGACACAATATGAGTCATATTTTTCACCTATTTAAACTTATTAACCAAATCATGAACAAATGATTCTATAAATAAAGTTGAAACACTAAGTTGATCAGCACAATCCACATCTATGTTAGTTATCGCTCATATAAACTATCATTGATCTGAATCCTCTTTCACCAAATGACTATATGGATTTTTTCTTAATTAATCCAATATCTAATTATGTTTACTTAGTGTACACATCATGTTAAAGTTGAACATTTGAAGATACCCCATCCATATTTTTTTTTCTTAGATTCAAATGTCTTTCATAGAAAATATGTTTAATGGTTTTATGATCTGTAAACAATGTAAATTTTTCACTTAAGAGGTAATAAAATCCATTTCTTCAAACAATGAACTATATTAGAAAATTTAAATTTTGTATTGGGTAGTTATTATCATGAAACTATAGCTTTAGTGATCCATAAGCAGCAACATGATCTCTATTCATGACAACACGCCCAATCCCAGATCCTGAAGAATTATAATGCACCACATACTCTTATAATGATTTTGGAAATATCATGATTGGTGCATATGTAAAGAGAAACTTTATCTCTTGAAAATATTTTTGACATTCATCATTCCATTGAAATTGAATTCCTTTCCTTATCAAATCTTCCATCGGTGAACCTATTCATGAGTAATCATGAATAAAGTGTGGTTAATAACCCGCTATGTGATGGAAACTACATATCTCAAAAAAAACATTTGTATTTTCCAATATATTATAGCTTTTATAATTTTTATATCCATATAAAACACATTTTTTTAAGATTATATAGCCAAAGAAACATATTACTTGTATCCAAAAATCAAACATTGATATTTTTTCATATAGACAATGATCTTGTAATATACCCAACACTATCTCTAAGTGTTTCTCATGTTCATAATTTCTAATTAAATACATTAATATTTCATCTATAAACATCACCACAATGAAATTAAGATACCTTTGAAAGATTTGATTCATCAATTCAATAAATATTTTTTGGGAATTTAGAATCCCAAATGATATAATTCCCTAATCATAATGGACATATCTATTTCTAAAAGTTGAATTTGGAATATCCTTCTTCTGAACCTGTAATTGGAGATATCCTAAATATAAGTTAATTTTTCAGAACCACTAAGCTCACCCCAATTGATTGAATAGGTCTTCAATTCATGAGAGTTGATATCAATTCATTAGAGTTTCTTGATGAATCTTATAATAATATATGAAAAACATGGGATTTTCATTCACCATTTTTATATAAAAACAAGGCTTTACTATAGAGACGTATTAGGTCAAATGAACCCTTTGATTTCAATCTCTTTTAACTGTACTATTAATTTTTTATGTTTTTTGTTGTATATATTATAAGAAAGAAGTAATATAGGATAGTTACAATGTAGGATATCCATTGTAAACTATACTTCTCTTATGGGTGGAAACCCTGACAATTTTTTAGAAAAAACACCCTAACACTGATAAAAAATTGTTGGAAAAATACTATCCCGAATATCATCCACCGATGAAAATTTCAAAGCTAACAAATGGTATAAAATTGTTCCCACTTCTGGTTCCATAAATCCAGATGCAACAGAATTAACCTTCTTGTCTCATATAAATAGGTTCTCAACACCATCATCAGTTATAAAACAAACTATTTAGGTATAATTGTCAATGTGAGTTCTTTACATTTTTAACCAATCTATATCCATGATTATTTCATAGAAAAAAACTATCTATCATAGAGAAATATAGGAGTAATTCATCCCCATTCATAGTTATAGGAAATGATATTCACATAATGTCTCGGCATTTTCATTGACCAAGAGGATTTTAATGTTTTAAAATAGAAAATATAATCTCAACATGTAAAACCAATATATTATCCAAAAAAATAATAAGTAAACGAATTTGAATCACCCATACCAAACAAATATTGCATAAATATAGAATTCCAAAAAATAACACTTTTTACTCTTGAAGGTCTATATTTATCATCCATGATCAGTTTCTGATCTACGTATAATTTCATACTAATTAAACTTTTTCCTTTATTTCTCTCTTGAGATTAACCTTGCTGTGAAGTCATGGTATTCCAAGAATCCACATGGATAGCTCATTTATGCTGATGAGAATTACTATGATGTCCTCATGTAGTCAAAGAATACAAAGTATAAAAATCATGACATGTGTCTTTAACAAATAATTTTGAACACTATAATAATATCATTTATGATTACCCATATGTTTTAAATTGTGTCATTCAGGAGGTTGTGATATAATATCTCACTACATGTGGTCAAATGAAGTACATTGAAAACATACATGATTTTTATTTAGTTTATAAGGATGCTTCACAGATCTATCAGTTTGATTCTTATTCATTACACTTCCTTGGTAATATGTGTCCCTCATCATCTTGTTCCCACCTTTAGTGTTTCCACTATTTTCCATATAGATAACCATAATTCACCCACTCGTATTTCCTGATATGACACTTTATGTCACTATTTCTCTATCAACCATAATCTGTTATATAAATAATGGATATCATAGTGTGAATCTATGGCCTCAACTCTGATTCAATAATATGTTCATTAAAGAAAAAACTTCCAAGAATATTAGGTTAAAATTAGACTAAATTCATGAATTTAGTCACGTACTCTATCACCAATTGATTTTCATTCTTTAGGAAGAAAAATTACTTCATTCTGGTTATCCAAAACCTGTGAGGATAAATTTTTTTTGTTAAACAATTCTTTAAAATCCTCTCATACAATGCCTTTGACTAATTTATCTTGAACTACTAAATCCCACCACTACTGTGTAATATACTGCACTATATAAATTTCTAACATGACATTAAACTCAACTAGTGTCCCCAGGAAATCGAAGTCTTTTTTTATCCTATTCATCCACACCTCTTATTAATCTATTTCTGAGTCACCCATAATGATGGTTGTGTTATTCTTTTATAACTGAAAAAAATGACCCACATACCATGTTTTATCCCCTTAGTTCCTACTATCATAAGATTAAAAATCCTAGATAGTACTATGAACAATATATTGGTTCACTTATGGCTCAAGTGACCCACATTTTTATGAGCCTCTTTCAGTTGGTTTCTTCAATGCATAACTGGTTCAATTTCTATTATCAAACAAGTTTCATATGTCTCACTATCTAGAAACCGAAGGCTTGAAATTTTCAAATTTTCCACATCACAACTATCACATCAAGGCTTTCCCAAAATTCCACATTTTCCTATTTTAAAATCATTCATTAAAATTCCACCATTATTTTTAAAGTCAACCCAATTTCAAAATACAAGTATCATTCCATTATCAAAATCTAATATTTGAAGAAATTTTCAATTATTTTCAAAAATCATTATTCTTTCACTAAATCATAAATCATTACTAAAAATGAAATATACACTCTTAGTGGGAAGTAATTTATATCAATTCTTGTCACGCTCATCTCATTGGTTACTCTCATAAAAATGTGGTTACAAATCCTAGAAGTTTCTCAAATACATATTTACCAAAACTCATTAGTAACATGAATTTTAGTATAAATAGGTTATTTATGCTTTTTTAGGATCTACATTTCTTGTCTCTATGATTCAACTCCTTTATACCATCCCAAAATGAGGAATAAACTAGAATGATTTTATAACTCCCTTAACAACACATTAATACCATTTGTCCCAAAATGAAAAATTGACCGGGAAAGACTGATAAATATTTTAACATCTTTCCACTACCATTATATTAGAGTGGTGGTGGGAAATAACTAGGCATTACCTAAAATCCCCAAAATTCCAATGGATTGAAATTAATTCTAGGGGATTCTTAAACAGTTTAGGGAAAATTTTCCAATTGAAAGTAAAACAAACAAAATATGAATACTATAACAAGAAAATACTATAATATTGATAATAAAAATGCAATACGAGAACACAAAACCAAATTAAAAACATTAACCACATTAGAGTAGAAAGTATAAACTAAATCCAATATCTCAATATAGGGCAGAATCTAAAACTAAAAAAAATTTAGACTCTAAATAAATAACTCTATAACTCCCACCATTCTCCAAGATCCAACTCCAGAATCCATGCCATTGGTATCACAGTGAACCACTAAATAATTGAGAGTCCATTACTTTACTCATATCTCAATAAACAATATCTACAAACTCAACAAAGTTCCCATGTATGGGGTCAGTATAAAACATAGTATGATTTACCCAAATGACATCCCTACTCACACCACTAGGATAAAACAAGTTAGCACATTTGTAAAATAAAATTTATATAAAATAATTTAAAATAATTTATATCAATGCCAAACCATATGTATAGAAAAAATTTCATATAAAAACTATTTTAAAATCCTAAACTTTTTACTAGGAAAAAAACTAACCAATTTCTCAAAACATTGGCATACCCATTACATGGTTCTATAATTCCATAAAACCACACATGAATGTCCATGTGATAGTTAAAAACCCAAGAGAGATCTCTCTTAAATCTTTGATTTTGGTAAATGGAAACCATTTAAATATTTCATTAATGGCTCACACCCCTTCTACATGGTCACATCATTATAAATGAACACACAAAAACCATGTATACCAATTTCTATTCCAAAACATTCATTTCAAGACAATTAAATAAAAAATTTCTTCTATTTAAAAAATTTCTATCAAACAATTTTCATTAATCAAAACCTTGGCATATTTTAAAATATCATTTTAAAATCATGAAACAAATCACTTTTCATCAATAAATTACATAATTTTCCAAACCATACCTAAAGAGGGTTTCTACCATGATTATGAAATAAATATTACAATTAATTTCAAAAAATTCAAAGGAAATTGAAACTAATCCATCATTTTATAATAATAGGAGTCAAGAGTGAATCCAACTTCATTTGAAGAATATGTAAAAACAAATAACATCATGACATCTTCAACAAAACCGGATTAAAACTCTAAAAAACCTTAGATCTTATTCCCCAACATAAACATAGCCACATCCCATCATTATTTCTGTTACACACCATGGATCTATCCCCAATAGATTTGATTCAGGAATCAAATATCAGTAAGAAGAATAAATCTAAGAATAAACAACAACAATTGTAGTATACCAAGAAATCTAGGAATCCAATTCACAAATAATCACCAAGTTATTACTCTCGAATAAAAAGTAAAGGTCTCTATAAAAGTAAAAATGTCATAAATTATTCAAAAAAAGGGATTGAAACTATAAAAACCTACCTTAAATCTTGATCCCTTACATAAACATAGCCATATCGTATTAGGATTTGCCTCACACACCATGGATCTATTACCATTGGATTTGATCCATGAGTCCATGATAGGGAATAAAAAGAAAAATATGTAAAACCAATTATAATGGGAGAATACCTTGGAATCTAGTCCTCCAACGCACAAATAATCACCAAGGTATTTCTCTCAGATCAAGGGGAAAGGACTTCATAGCCTATGGGGGGAGTGAAAATCCTATTTTCGTCTATTTAGGGGAAAAAGAGAGATTTATAGGAAAATCCAAATTGGATCCACAATTTTTGTTTCATTTTTAATGAGGCATGATTTAGATTCATCGTTTGGAAAACTATGCACAAATTGTGTGCCATCCATTACCCAAAAACACCCCACACATAGTTGGCTCCCACAATTATAAAACACATGTTCAAAAACATTCTTTTCCCTCTATTCATGGAATTTACATTTACTCCTAAGTGGCCACATAGTTTTTTCCAAACCGAGAACCAAACTATGCACCTACCCAGAGCCCATTTTTTCAATTTTTCAGATTTTCTAGAGGTGTTACACAATTTCAACTAATGTTTGTCAAACTGTGAACTTATAAAAAATCCTAAAACCATTCCAAAAAACCTCCAAATCTGCTCAAACATAAATCAATTACTTTATATCAAAAAAACATAATTAAATGGTTACTTACTTAAGACCGATGGTGTTAAATTACCCAACTGACCTTTTACTATATCTAATGGTATTTTATTGTATTTCTTAATTATTACTTCTTTAAATGATTATATTGGAACATGAAACTAAATAAATAATTTTCATACATCAACAAATTTAATGAAAAAAATCATTAAATAACTATCCAAATGGCTATGTTCTAAGCATATCGTGGTTAATAAATAATTATTTCTCTAAATCAAATAATATTCTATATACATTTATTTTTTAGGATTGTAATTAATTGTAATGTGATAATATTTTATCAATTCTAGTCATCTCCCTAATCTCATGTTCAGTTATTTATGAGTGAATATATACATCAATAAATTTTTTATTAGAATATATTTTAATCTTGGTTCCATATAAATCATTTATCCAGATTTTTAAAACAAAATCTACAGTATTTATTTCCTAATTATGTTTAGAATAATTTTACACAAAATGTTTCACTTTTATTGAAGCATATGCAGTTACCTGATCATTATACATTAGGGAATAACTAAGACACTTAAAATAAGAATAATTATAGATGAAATATTCAAGGTTTCTATAGAGAAGGTCCAAAATGGGAAATTATCCCAAATTTATTCGTAGTTCCGAAAAATAGTCATCACAATATTTTTTCTAGATTAATTTAACTCCATTTTTATATAACATAGTTTGTGGTCTAGATAATTGGGAAAAATTTTCAAAAAAAAAACCATGAGTAATATCCTTTAAAAAATGGAAAATTATTTATTTTAATAACATTTGTATCTCTTTTCCATTCATTATAGTAAACCTAATTTTTCTAACATAAATATTATATCTTTTTTCAAATAAAAACATTTAATTGTTATAATCCAGGATACAATGGTTTTTTATCATGGGAAAATTAAAACAATACATCCCTTATTAATAATAAAACATATTTTTTTAAATCATTGTTTTTAACCATTTATACCCTATGTTACCCTTATTACATATAGTCACCTAAGGATATAATTCAATAAAAGGGGCGAGATAAAATCCCATTAAGAGGATTGATAAGGATATGAATCAATATAACATGGGTGGGCATAGTAATCATCATTATAATATAATAATACAATCATCCTAATAATAATGATATTAAACATTAGACTAAGTCATGGAATATAAAAATTCCTAAAAGATAAATATCATGTCTTTGTGGTCAAATACCACACATAGTTGTGAACAAATATCACATCATGTTAACGCACCACATATGTGAATAATAATAACATCATCAATGTGAACCAAGCTATAATAATGCTCACGCATTATACACATTGTCTCATGAGATATATCTTATTACCCAATTCTTTGGAGTACAATATAATTTTAGGCCCACCTATCACATTATAATTTTTACATAATCATGCATGCCACAAAGAACGTATATCAGTCGAATTCATGAAGAACCCATGTAATATAATGGGTTAAATAAGGATTTCATCAATAATTATTTGATTAATAAACTTGGTGTTCCCAAGTGGAAAAGTGAAAAAAAATTATAATCTTTATCATTATTGAGTGAAGAATAAATAACACAAGTGAAGTCAAGAAGTATTTTGTAAAAAAGAGTTATTTTGGTAAATAATTGTATTTTAAATAAAATATGATTGTAAATATGTATGTGACATAAAATTTAATAGATTAACAATGAAATTATATTTAAGGATTATTAATATAATATTCAAACCAAAATCTGGCATGATAGAGGAATAACCCGAATAAAGGAAGTTGGGTTCGAGAATCCCCTTTCGTTATGTCTGAATGTGTTCTGCACTTTCACTTAATATCATCAATCATAAAATTAGATTCATAAATAAATAAATCTATAATCTATTAAACTTTTATTTGACATATTATATTTATTTATATTCGTTAAGGTGCATTTTGATTTGTTATAGTGTTTAGTTTCTTCATTCTAGGAGTGTTCATTTTAGGGTTTGTGGTTTATTCCTTTTAGTATAATTATGGGAGTTATTTTCAAATGGAATTAAAACCCCAAAACAAGATTGAAATGGTATTAATTTAATTACAGAATTATTAATAGTAAACTGTATCATTTGTTTCTTATATTATAATGATTCATTAGATAAAACATTATTGAAAATGTTTAATTTATTTTGGTGGTTTTTAAAACCATCACAAACTAGTATATATTTTTAAAAAATTATGTTTTTATATTGGATCCATAAAATTATACAACTTGTAATATCTATATTAAAATTTTATTTAATCATAATAATGGCTTTGTGACCATCCATTAAGGGGTAAATTAATAAATGAAAAAAAAATCTCCACGAAGGCAGCGAACCGACGTATCACAAATGATGTTTTAATTTTAGAGTAAAAGGATAAGAGTAGATATTTAGTTTTGGATATTCTTTTAAAATTATAATTAATGTATATATATGAATTTTTAGTTATCATTAATCTTTTTATAGGGGAGGTGAGGAGTGGATAAGAAATGACAAGAAATAAAAAAAGTGAAAAAGGAGGATTTATCCTCTGGAATATCTTCTTCATGAGAACTTCCTTGAGACACTTCAGTTTGTACCTTTTTTGAGACAAAATGTTATTGTACATTAATATGAGTCATGGTAATTTAATTGGGTAGAATATAGAAAATTTTCAAGGCATAGATGGTGTTAGGAGAATATGTGGGCAGGGTTGTATTTAAAGGGTAGAAAAGTGGTGTTTTTTTATATTTTATTCATCTATTTAATATTTCTCTTGGGACTATAAATATTAATGATTCCTATTAGTAAATATGGTATATTATTTAGGAGATTTTGAACCAATGGGTGCTTATATTATCCATACATCAACCATGACTCAAAAATTCATGTATTTTTCTTATATCATTAATTACTGTATTCCATTATTCAACAAAAACTCAACTATCATAGAACAATCTCAATACATAACCCTAAAAGTTATTAAATGATTAGATTTAAAAAATGTAACCCATTTTATGAAAATAACATTCTAAATATAAGATATTTAATTTTTAAATAAATTCATCATTTACTCAAAACATAAATACGTTAATATTATAACCAGTTTTATGGCTATTTAAAAATTAATAATTGTCTCATACAGTTATATTATAATTATAATACATCATAATATTTATTTTTTATTTTATTTTATGATTATATATTTTTCTTTTAAATAATTATATTACTTATAAAATTATAAAAAAACATTTATGATTTACAGAAAAACAAACATCCCATTTATCATTTTTAAAACATATATTTACTTTTACAATGGCATAATTATATCATATTTTCATTTATAAAATAAATAAATTTAGTTTATAATTTCATAGGATAGGTTACTACTCTATTTTTCATATCGATATTTGTAATGGTCATAGTACTATTCCAATGGATTGTTTTCTATTTAATTAGTAGAGGTTCGATATTTTCTATAAATACCATGCATTTTATTCTTAATAAATGAAAATACTGTATTTATTAGATTCTAAAGGTTATTTATGTGTTTTAGGAAATAATTATATGAAGGTAAATTCCATTGATAAAATTTTGGGTCATTACATTCTTCCTCGCTTAGGAAGTTTCTTCCTAAAAATTTCAATTTATATACTATGGTGAAAATAGGAGGAGTATTTCTCATTTATTTCTTCCTCTAGTTACCATGTAACCACTTCATACATATGGTTCCTCATAATACTCTAACATGGTGTGTAATATTTTTTCTTTGGAATTTTTATTTATAGTTCATGACCCTTATCAGTTTCTCCTCATATGATAGGTCATTCTCAAGTTGTACCACTTCTATATTGAGTACGTTTCAGAGGTCAGATATATAATTCACTGGGAGAGATTACTAGAACACATCATGAACTTTATCCGTATTTGATTTAAGTTCAATCTGATAGGACAATACTCTTATGTGATCAATGATATCATAGAGGCCAATGTACCTTGGGCTAAGATTCCACATCTTTCCAATCAACATGACTCACTTCTATGGTGATATTTGAAGGAATATTTATTCTCCAACTTGAAACTCCAAATACATTTTATGGTTATTAGCATAACTGTTCTATCAACAATGGGAAGATTTCATATATTTTTTATGGCTTATTCTATCTCAGTCGTCTCTTCCACAAGATCTAGTCCAAGAAGATTTCATTCACAAACTTCATCCAAACATGTTATAGTTCTACATATTTTCCCATACTTTGCTACATATAGATCCATATGAAAACTTTAGTGGAATTTGTTGTAATATGAGAACACAACCAATGTGATATGTTGATATCATCCACCTTTGAATTAAATATAACATCTTCTCATTATATCTTCAAGATTTAGAATATAATTTTCAGATAGGCCATCAGTTTGGGGTGTTAGGAAAATACTAAAATTAAAATAATTACTCTAAGAATTTTGAACACATCTCGAAAATTTAGACGTTACCCTTTTATAGTGGTCATATATGATATAATGTGAAAAAAAATCCATCCTCACCAATTCATTCATCTATATCATGGAATGTTTTTAAGTGATAAATCTTCTAGAATAACAGTTAATTGGGTACTATTTTTGTGTAGATCCATCCCAACCCATATAACATTGTTTCATTTGGATGTCTTTTGGAGACCAATGGAGAAGTACAAAGAGATATTCTCCCATTTCCACGTGGGTATAGTTATGGTTTTCATCACCCATTTGTTCTTTTTTCACTCTACTTTAACTTACTGACATACCGAACATCTTGAGATATACTTTATAATCTCTTTCTTCAGGTTATTCCACCTAAAGTGATATCGAATATCACAATACATCTTGGTACATCTTGGATGGATAGATCAAGATGAGATATGTTCATTATCGAGTAGATCCTTCTTAATCTCCAGTGAATAATACACACAAATCCTTGTTCCAAATAGGATGACACCTTTCACATAAATGTGGAACTCAGGTAGCATCCCATCATTTACTACATTCACCATCTTTTGTATCTCTAGATAATTAATTTCCACCTCTTGATCTTCTCTTGGGTAGATGGTTGGGAAATCATTTGGGAAAGATCATATGTATTCACTTATGTTAGGATTTACACATCCTTCCTCTGTATATCCAAGAAAATTGGTTGATTATCTAATCAAAATATGCATAAGGTATTGAGATATTTTATGATAACAGCACCATCTACCTTGTTAATATTTCATAAATAGTAATGAATAGATCAATTATTAAAACTTATTAGATTTAACCATATTCTTTAACACATGATCATCTCAATCTCTGTGAATATATAATTTAGACTCCTATTATCAGTATATATGTTAAATTTCTCATTATATATATTGGGCTACTAGATTTTATAGGAAAAAACACATATTCTAGCTCAATATCATGTATCTAATAGTTATACTCATGGATCATTATGAAACTAGTGGGATTGTTCCATTCTTCAATTGCTTTTCTTTTTCAAGATTCAAAAGAAATTCCATCATTTTTTATCATGTTCCCCAACAATGTGACCTTCTACATCCAAAATTTACACTTTCTGAACATTTAATACAATTTTTTCCATCCTTAATGTCACCATCACAATCCATTAATGTTCTTCATGTTCCTAGATTATCTTGGAATAAGTTATAATATCATCAATTAAAAGTATAAAAAAATCAAGGTTGTTCTTAAATACTATATTCATCAAATCCAATAATATTAGAGGGGTATTAGTTAGTCTAAAGAGCATCAATAGGATATCATAATTTCTATACCATTTATTAAAATAATTATTTTGAATATATTCATTCATCAACTTCAGTTGAGGACATATAGATTAAATATATGCATTTAAGATATATTGATCTCCCCATATTTGAATGAACAGGTCATCAATCCTTGTAACATGATACATGTTCTTTATAGTGATCTTATTGAGATCCCAGTAATCGATACACAGCTATATTGATCCATCCTTTTACATTAACAATAGAACTAGGTAACCTCAAAGATATTCTCTATGGAATATGAACATTTTTTCCAAATCCTCTTCCACCTACATCTTCAAATATTCTAGTTCAATCGAGGCCATTCTGAATTTTGAGTTATGAGTGGATCTGGGTATGAGCTCTATAGAGATCATTACCTCAAAATATCATAGAATTATGGGTATCACATTAGTAAATAAATCAATTTATTTCCTAACAATGTGAATGTCTTCCAGGTTCATACCTTCTTTTAGTTGAATAATTTAATCGAGTTATGAATCTTCATCGGGCATCAAAACAGACATTTTTTATGGAATTTTGAAAGGATGTTCATGGTATTCCATTCAAAATTCCATAAAAAAATGTCTGTTTTGATGCCTGATGAAGATTCATAACTCGATTAAATTATTCAACTAAAAGAAGGTATGAACCTGGAAGACATTCACATTGTTAGGGAATAAATTGATTTATTTATAATCGAGTTATGAAAATATGTTTCCTTTTCCAAAAAATTGATGTCTGGTATATATAAAATGTGACAATACATTTCCATTATAGAATTGAATTCTATCAAGGGATGTATTACAAGATACATTGGAAGAATATTCCCACGTATTCCAATAAGAGAAGAGTCCAAGACCTAGGTTTTAGTGATCTCACCACTAGGTGTTTTTATAAATATATCTACCTCAAGGCATTAAGGATTAGATTCTATTGTTATCGACAACATGCAAGATATAAAGGAATGTGTAGGACTAGAATCAGATAATTATTTTACATGATTAAGTGAATATTAGGTGAAAATTTCACAAAATAGTTTTCTCGATCCAATTCATTAGTAGTGATGGAATAATTATTTCTATTCTCTAGTGGATTTTATGGTGGTTGAAATTGACTACCCTCAAGGACTAGATGTTTTGATCACTTGATTTTATAGTTCCCTTGATCCCTATAGTTGATGCACTAAACCATTAGTGGTCTCCACCTTTCCTCTGTCACATTATCTAGCTTCTTCATATCTATTCAAAATTCAAGTTCTTGGTGGAATTATCTCCCACACCTATAGAATTTCGATGTCTCGTTGAGGTTTTTCACATGATGCTTCTTTAAACATTTTTTACAAGGGGTGGTTGATTTTTAATTCAACAATTTCTAGTATATCTTTAAGCTTGATACTTAATCTTTCATTTCATTTCTCCATAACTATTGGATCATTATCCAAACTCTAAATCCACATTGAAAGAACATAAAACAACTTCTTCATAACTCCAAAAGTCTCAGATAGATAGATCCTTTCAATGGGTTGGTTTTAAAACACAAATGAATCTATCTATTTTTCTATCATTCTTGATAAGAAAACCCAAGTTATATCTTCCAATCCTTGTGATGTTTTCTTCATACTCCATTACCGATTCTTCTTCATTTTCCATTATCCCTACAAATTATCATTTTATTTTTTTATGATGAGTTCGAGGGAAATACATGTTAAGAAGTATTTTCTTAATGTTTTACCATTCTATCTCTTCTATTTCATCATTCATTTTGGTGTTATTAATAAATTACCACAATTGATCAGCTTTTCTATCTAAATGATTAATGGCTAGATTCACCTTATTTTTCTCTAAAGAGTGGATCACATAAAAGATCATCCCAATTAATTAGACCACCTATTCCTCAAAAATTGGATCAGAATATCAACAAAATGTTACTAGTCGTTGCCATATAATAGACTCAATGTCTAGTTTCTCCTTCTGGTGTGAATGTTTACTTTCGCATGATTTAGGTTATTAATCAAAGTATAAGACAACTATGTAATCATTTCCAGGATGTTTTTAACTCCACCTCTCAAGATATTTAGTATTTCATTCAAAAATCATTACATTGTTCTTGAAATTGGTTGTATTCCAAAATTTTACTACTCCCACCATTTTATAAAATTGAAAATGATTAAACCGAGCATACATCAACAGGTAATGTATAAATATTTTATTATTGTTTGAAATTAACTCTAAAGTTATATATTATGGGATCCCTATGTTTATCATTTTTCTAAAACAAATCTTTTTATATGTTTTCATATACATTGTCTTATCTAAATAGTTTTAACTAATATTATAATATTTTAATTCCCAAATTATCTAAACCATGATTTGATACCAACCAATGTGACCCCACTTTCTATTACATAACTATTACATCATTTTTTCGTATAAAAATATAAAAGTGTTACAATCCTGGATCCAAAGGTTTAGTATCATCATAAAATTAGGTCAATACATTACTTATAAATAATAAACCATAAATATTTATTTGAACTATTTTTCATTATCCTTTTAATTATCAAATTATCTTTATTATATGTAGTCATGTGAGGATATACAATGGTGATATAAATGTATAGTAAAAGGATGAATTAGGAGGTAAATCAATACAAAAAGGGTGGGGATAATCATTATCATCATAACATAAGTATAAGATCAACATCATAATCATGATAGGATGTATTATATAAAATCATATAATGATTCAATTTATAAAAATGAAATATCATTTCTTAGTAGTAAAATACCACACATTGTTGTGAACAAATCTATCCTCATATTTATGCATAAATTATTTTCATAATCATGACATCATCATTGTGAACAAAGATAGAATCATGTTCACACATAATACACATTTTCTCATGAGATATCACACATTAAAAAAATTCAATGGGGGTTATATAATTCAGATCACACCTATCATATTATTACATTTACATAATCATTCATGCCACATATAATGTATATCAATCAAAGTGATGAAGAAACACTTGAAAATTTATGGGCTTAATAAATATTTGATTAATCATGATTTCCTGAATAAACATGGTGTTCCCAAACAGAAAAAGAAAAGTACATATTTGGTATAAGAATCATCATTTTTAGTGAAGAAGAAATAACTCAAGAGAAGTAATGATGGGTTTTGGAAAGAAGAGTAATTTTAAATATTCACTATATATCCCATAAAATCTGATTGGAAAAATATATATCCCTAAAATGAAAATTAAGGAACAATGAAATTATATTTTAGTAATATTTAAAGAATATCCAAACTAATGTTTTTGATGAAATTGGTGTAACCTAATGAAAGTGACTTGGGTTCCTAAATCACTTTATCTTTTGTCCAGATGCATTCTCCACATGCCCTTAATATCCAGAATAATCTAATTAGATTGAATAATTAATAAATCAATAAATTAATATAAATTTATTTGATTTATTATAATTTAATTAATATAATTTTTTTCCTTTTTATTAGTTATACAATTAAATTTTTTCGTTTTGGGAGTGTTCATTTAGTGGTTTCTGATTGGTTCCCTTGAGTATAATTTTGGGAGTTCTTACGAAATCGAATTAAAACACTATAAGTAGAATTAATTAGTAATAATAAGCATACAGATTTTTAAAATTTCTGACATATCATTTTTTCGGATATGAGGATTATTCAAAAGTAAAAATTAAGTTATTTTTTTTAATTTATTTTGGATATTTTTTCATCCATCAGAAAATAGAATAATTTTATTTCATTTTATGTATATATTGGTGGAATAACATGATAAAAACTACAATATATATATATATATATATTAAAATCTTATTTAACCTTAATAATTTTTTCATGACCATCTTTGAAGGCGGTAATGGAAAAGAGAACTCTTCGTCCATAAAGGCGGTGAACTATCATATGACAGATGATGTTTTCATTTATAGAATGGAAGGAGAAAAAAAGATATTTTAATGATGGATGCTACACTAAAACAATAAAAATAAATTATATAAATTATAATTGAGTTATCATTAAACTTTTTATATGTGAGGTGGGGTGAGGATAAGAAAAGAAAATAAATTGAATGAGAATGATGGATTTTTCCTTGTGAATATTATCTCCTTGAGAACATCTTTAAAGAACTCGAGTTTAGTATTTTTTTTAAATAAAAGAATTATACATGGGAAATAGCCTTGGGAAGCGAATTGGGAATAATTTAGTCATGGTATAAGGCTCATAATGTGTAAGGATAAGAGGTGGTATGGGGTGGTATTTAAAGAGGAGGAAAAGGTGTTTTTTTATTATTTAATTCATTAGTTAATTATTTTTTCTCAAGATAGTCAATAGTAATGATTACAATGAATATATATAGTAAATGGTTCAGTAGATTTAGAACCAATGGGTGGTTATATCATTAATAAATCATATATGACACAAAAATTCATGTATTTAGATTATATCATAAATTGTCGTATTATATTATTCACTAAAAATTCAAATATTTTAGAAAATACTTAAATTTAACCCTCACCAATTTTCAATCTTTATATTTCATAAACATACTCAATTTATGATAAAAATATTATAATTATAAGAATTGATATTTTTAAATAACACATTCATTTATTCAAAAAATATTGATTTTAAAATTATAATTTATTTTATGACCATTTGAAACATTAATTAAGTTCTCATAAAATTAAATTATATCTGCAATATAAAATAATATGAATTTATAAATTTATTATATGAAAGTAAATTTTATTTTAAATCATTGTATTAATTATAAAATTTTAAATAAAAACATATGTTTTACAAATAAACCATTACTTAATTAATTATTTGGGAAACATTTATTTATATATTCTATGATATAATATATCATATTTTCATTCATAAAATATATGAATTTTTTTATACTATCATAGGAGATGTTACTATTCTAACCATCGAATTACTATTCCAAATTTGCATATTAGAAATACAAATGTCATGTTACTGTTCAATCGGTAAAGGTTCCTTAATTTCTATAAATACAACTTATTTTATACTAAATTTTTTTTAAATAATGATTATATTATGTTATTTATGTTTTGTTAGTGTTATATGATTTATTTATAACAAGGAAAATTATATTAATAAAATTTTGGGTCGCTACATTCATCAAACACTCTTTTAGCATCATCAATTATTATATCACTTTATTTATGTTGTGTCTGTGGAATGAAATCTATAGAAACTAAAAAAATATTTTATGAATTTTCTATAAAACTTCTATTTTTTCAGAGATTAAAAAACATTACTTTATTGTTTTTCATGATCCTCATAAATTTTTGAATAATCCATGATAACATCAATATAAACTATCCAAATATTATCCAAATATTCAAGGAATAAACTATTAATAAGATATAAAAATATATATACAGCCTTTTTTAACCCAAAGAGAATAACCAAAAAATCATAATTTAGTTTGTAGTCTAAAATAGTGTTTTTGAAATTTCACACTCATTCACCTTCAGGTTATTTTACATTAACCTTAGGCCATCCATTGAAAAATACAGGGCTCTTAAGTGTGGATCAAAAAAATTACTAATATGTGTAAACATAAAAAAATTCCTAATATTAATGATATTCAAATGATATATATTCAATACAAAGCTTCATTGAACCATGTTTATTTTTGACAAACAATTGAGGAGCACCCCATGGTGATGTGGTTAGAAGATTTAAACCATTATAAAGCAACTCCTTCAACATCTTTTTCAATTATAGATTTTTTAAATTATATATTCTATTAGGGGTCTTAAAATTAACATAGCATCAAGAACTTTGTCAATAGTAAATTCACCTTCTTAACCAGGTATAACCCTGATAAACTCATCAAAGAAACCTCAAATTTATTTTTTTCACTATTGACACATTATTAATCAAAATAGTTACTTAATATTTTATAGTATTTGAATGATAACATTCATTTCTATATTTTATCAGTTTTCTAGAATCATTATATGTCATCAAAGGTATGAGTACATTTTTATATAAAAGTTGAAATTCATCCATAGAAATAACTTTTTTATCTCTATAATATATCTTTGCATGGTAAATGGAGAACCGGTCTATTGCCTGATTTACATCAGACTCTACAAGAGGAAAATTCAACAACATTTTCAGGTAATGTATTACCACAAAAAAATATATAAAGATATTTATATTTTTTATTATTTGTAATACTTACCATACGTATTTTTACCATAAATTATATCTTTATTTAATGACATGGAATTTCCAATTCACTACAATATTTATACAAAATAATAGAAAGTGTATATGTCAAATAAAAATAGATATTATAATAATCTAAATTAATATGAAATATTCCTAATACCACTTTGTTTAATGATCCAAAAACTATTGAATTAATTTAACAGGATTTTAATAAAATATTCAACTTTTATTCTTGATGATTCAAAACATTTGAGTTATTATTAAAACACTCACATGCATATTTTACCATCTCATTACCTTTAAAAAAATTTACTCTATGTTTATCTGAATTGGTTTTACTACTACCATGATATTTTTAATTGTAATCATGAGAAATATTCCAAATCATACCATATTTGAAAAAGATACCAAAAATACTATGGAGTGACCAAGTAATGAATCTACTATAATGTTAAAAAAATTACAACTTAATTATCTTACAATACAATTTCTTTTATCCATTATTCCCTTTTTTATACCAATTATTCGACTATTTATTCTTGTTTTCAAAGTATACATGATCATTAAAAAACACCATTTTCACTATATCTAAAGAACACCCAAGTTTTTCATATCATTTGATATCATGATTATACACTTCCATTGTACATAATTCCTTTAATATGGATTAAAAAAATTAATCTTACTATCAATATCATAGACAAATTTTTTGCCTTCCATTCCAAAAATTTGAAGTTTTCTTTATACACGACCACCCAATATTCCTTCTTTTATTAAAATTCCTGAATTTAATTTCAATAAATAGTTAAAAAAAATTCATGAAAATATTTTTCAAGGAATATATTCTTAAAAAAATACCATTCGAGGCTATCAATCTCTTCACTTTCTTCAGCATTATTATCCACTTTCCCCCGTTGACCATCTTAACATTCATAATAGTGAATATAAATATTTATAGTTTGATGATTTGAAAATATTATGTAATTAAATATATTTTCAAGGTATTTAATCCCTCTTTCACCGACCAGATGGTCAGAGGATCCACTAAATAGTGGAGTGTCTTGCCTCATAAAATGTTCCACTGTTGACATGTTTGTTTTTCATAGAAAATGTAGATCCATAAAATTGACACTACCACCATTTATAGACCTTTACAACTAAAAATAAAAATAATAAAATACATTGTTACAATTCCTACAATTCCTAGTAGTAGATTCAGAGGGATATCATCCTTTTTATGACATCCATATTTAGACTCCCTTCTTCTTCTGTGGAAACCCATTCAAAATAGTCATACATCAGATGAAGTAACATGGTAATCATAAAATTATAAATAATTTCACTCTAAAAATCTAGTTAAATATTTTTAATGTTATAGAATTAACATTATTCTATGATCTAATATTATCTAAACCTTTATCCAATACCAAAAATATAAGGATATTACTATAAAAATTGCATATTTTATTGACCTTATACTATAATTAAATTAATTAATTTCTGAATGATCATTTAGTATTAGAGTTTATAATGATAGAACATTGTTCCTACATAAAAACCATATACTATAATTTGGAAACTTCTCTTCTGTATCAATTTTCCCAAACATAAAAAATTATAATAAAACATGTTTTTCTTTAAGGAAAAATCTTCAATACTTTCATCATCACTTATTAATTTCCTTTACCAACCCTTAAACCCAGTGAAAAAGATTTTAAAATTTTTTATGACTATATATATCTTTTTAATAAACCTAAAAATAAAGGAAATAACATTTAGTTCATGAATACATATAAAAATTGGCCATTTTTATAATAAATGTTTTTACAAAATAAACATTTTCATAAACAATTAATCACCATCTCTGCCAAAAGTATTCAAAAACATTTTATAATAAATAATAATTCAAAAATAAAAATCATAATGATTTCTTTGACATCATCAATAACTCTTAATATGTTTTCCAAAGTAATAAATTCAAACCATATGATGCATCATATACTTTCCTTTACTATGTAAAATCTTAATATTTCCAAAAATTCCCATATCAAGAATTGATAAACAATATAGGTTACATAGGGATTCATTTCCATATAATTCATACCTACAATTGGAATAAAATTATTATTATTATTGGAGTAATAATTATAGTTACACATGAAATAACCATAACTATTTTGCTTGGAATAATCATCGCAGCCTATTCCACTAATCTCTTAGGAGAAAACAGATTGGTTAATTTTTTCCCTTTATAATATTCATTGGATATCTATAAAATTCTCACACAACATTGGATTACAAAATAACTACCCATAATCATAAAAAATTTCACGTAACCACAACATAATCATAACAAAAAACATGTTTCGTCATAAAATGGTTCTTTGCACCAGTAAGAAATAATTTTTGGATATTGATATTTCAATTCCATTTTAAAACCACATTAAAAAATTAACTACAGTATATGGAAAGTTATATTTTCATTTATGAAAAAATAAAACATTTTATGTTAAGTTTAAAATAAAATAACATTTATACCAGTGGTAATTTCATTGTCTTCGTATATGTTAAAATAGAATATTCCATCAGTTATTTGTAATGAATGTCAGAACATTTTGAAAAAAGAATCATTTCTAAAACCACTGTATCAATGTAAAAAATGTCAAATATATCTTATAAATATTTAATTAATATAAAAAAATCCATGAAATAACATGAAAAATATGTATATAAATGATAATGTAAATTTTAAGGGAATCATTAAAAGTTGATAAAAAAGAAAGTTGCTTAATTTGATTATGAATCATCACAAAAATTATTTAACATCGATAATAATAAATTTATGCTGATTGTTTACAACATTGAAGACAATTTTAATTATTATTATTACATTTATTCTTCTTGTTAAAATATGATTTCCTATTACATAATCATTTAAGTTCAAGTTAGATGTTTTGACAATATTTGGTTAATAAATCAAGAATGACATTTGTAACATGTCTATAGTGAAAATGGTAGTTATTGAATTATATTAAAAATAAAATAATTATCATTTTTCTACATATATTATAAATTTAAATATAGTAATAAAAAATGGTAATGAAAAATGAACTATGTTACATTCATGGATATGGTATGTTGTACGTACGCATGAGTAATGTTTAAATATTTTAATGATCATTATGGAAAAAAGATTTGTATTATTTTAACTTTATAGATTAATTATAGTATATATCATATTATATGAAATAAAAAAATAATCACATATCAGTCGTTCATGATATGTGGTGATTAAAAATGAATCATATCACTTCGTGGAGGTAAAAATCAACACGTACGCACTAACAATGTTATCATTTGTCAATGAATGGAATGATAAAAAGGAAAATTATGTATAATAATTTAATAATGATAAATTTTTCATGAATATGATATATAAATACTAATTCCATATATATAATATATCCTTGAGAGACATTTATGGAAAATTAATTTCATTGGTCCATGAGGAGATATTTTTCTATACACACAAACGTTGGTTTTATTTCACATTTTATTGAAGAGGAAATAGATATAAGTCATGAAATTAACATAATAACATTATAATATATTTGTGATTATTTTTATATTTATCTTATCAAAGTTTAATAAGATTTTAATGAAGAGGAAGAATAAATAAGAGTAAACACAAGGATTAAAACAATATCTCTTCTTTGGAAAGACCCCTCAGATTAACTATATTAAATTTAAGGATGGTATTATACCTAACCCAAGAAAAATATATTGAGGGGATATATTATAGAAATTTATTTTGTTTTTCAAAGGTGAAATAAATTTTTTTGATGTTTCAGTTAAAGGGACAAAGGGATTCCTATTTATAATGCGGGGAGGTGAACTCATGGAATTTCAAAAATATTAAATTATGATAAATAAATATTCAATTATAAATTGATTTAAACTTATTTATTTAGAATACTGGTTTTTTATGGATCTAATTTCACTCATATAATAATAGTTATCTAGGATTTGACTATTTTTTACCCTTATGTATTATTTTTATACCTTCCTTAACTCTTTTCACAATTAGTGAAATATCAATGCTTTATAGAATTTAACGGTTAATAATGATACTATAAAACTATAAAAGATCCAAAATTGAACCATGGAAAATTTAATCAACAACATCCCATTAATTTTTATAAATTAAATATTTTTTGACTTTTTATATTCTTTTATAAAATATCAGTTTCATAAAATATAAATAATTAAAATTTTAATAAAATTCATTTATAATAATTTTTTATAATTATTATAAAAACATTAAATTGAAACTAATTTAATACTATATTCATAACATGTTATATTATTCTAAAAAAATTCTGAGTTACAATATTTATTTCAAATTATATTTATTTTATTTTATTTTATAAAATCTGTTTAATTTTATTATTTATTAATGAAATAAGGCATTAGCGTTGTGAAATAATTTAATTTTATCATTTATTTAATAAAAATTAAAAATAAATTATCATGAGGAATATAAATAATTTTTATTTAAAATTACTATTTATAACATAATATATCCTCAATTTATCATTATTTTAAAAATAATATAGTTGTTAAAAACAAGGGTGTGACATTTTTGACTTTTTATTAAATTAGATATTATAATGGATATAAAAATATCCAATGTAAAAATTTATATATATCCAAAACATGGATTATTATGGAGAAATATAATCATAATATAAAATTATGGCAAGCGATACGATTATTTTATAGTCAGTATGATTTTATTTCTAAATTTATTTAACTGATTTACCCTTTACAATCGTAAAAAAATATTAAGGTTACTATTCATTTCTACAAAAAAGGAACCTATTTACCATATTTGGACCCACTAATTTAAAATATGGTATACATTTTTCAAAATTAAAATCAAATAATCCGAATAATTTAATTTATAATTAAATCAGGAAAATGCAATGTTAAACATTTTTTAAAAAATAATCGTTTTTTAATATAAAATTTTTTATTTTAAATTCTTGTATCAAAATTACATATCAATAAATATTATGGTAATTTAAAATAAAAACGAAAATTTTAATTTTAATACTAAAACAAAATATAAGTTCACTTTGTAATTTCTTTAAAGGAATATTATATTTAAAAAACTCAACATTTTTCACTATTTATTGAAAAATAAAACATTTAAGAAATTTAAAAATAATTAACATAAGTTATATTCTAAATTATGAATTAAAAATGAAAGTAATTTTTTAAAATTCAAAATCAATTATTTTAAAAATAAACTTTTAAATTAAACAATATAATAAAAGTGATTAATGATATTTTTTCCGTTTTGATAAAAATTGTAATAGGAATATAAATACATATCATGTAAAGACTAATGAATATGAAAATAATTTATTCTCAAATTATCTATATTATTACCACATTTATAATAGTTTTAATTTTTTTATACCTATATAACAAAAAGAATAATATCTCCATTTCTACCAATGTACCTTATATTCGAGGCCTTTTGGAGAATTTGATTTTATCTGCTATATAAGTAATCAATTTTAAATTCAATGTTTATTAGAGAACATGGAAAGTATAATTAATTTCATATGATGTTTTAATCATAGTTTATAATGGATTTTTTTTTATTTCACCTCACTTGATTTTTTGTCAATTTTAGTAAAAGTGGTCTGGGAAAAATATTTTTGGTAAAAATCACTATCCTAAACACCACCCATTAAATGGTGTCAATTTCATCCTATCATATCTTATTGTTAAATAGATACACTCATTGAGAATATTCGTCTTATAATAACTAATGGCATAATAACCTTCTCATTCTCTATTCAGTGGATATGAAAGAAACATCTTTTATGGTATTGTTCGATTACTCGATAATTAGTAGATCAAATGAAACACTAATGTTGGGTGGATGTTTCCTTCATGAAAAAATGGATATAGTGTTTTTACTTAATTTTGGAATTCTTGAGTTTGGTATGATTCATATTGTTGTTCAAGTATTGAAAATGTGAGGTCATCATTTCCATAATATTTATCAATCCTGATTAGATAAATTTGGATTCTCTTAAGGATGTTCCTTTCATTGTCCCTCAAATAATTTTAATTCAATACAACCTATTTCCATATATTTTCTATATCAAAAAATATTATTTTCAGTATCATGAAATAATTAGATTAAGTAGTTATCTGATAAAAAAATCAACCCAAATATGTATTAAATTATTACTCCTTCATTTATACATATGAAATTTTATATTTGTCAAACATCAATCATCCTTTAACATAGATTATTTTTAGTTAAATAATATTATTATTCACTACCTGATCCATAAAAATAAATTAACCCCACTCAAATATGAATTGAGATGATTTAACCATAATATACATGTATATAAAATTATTTTAGATGAATTTTTATTAATCCTCTCAAAAAATCATACCCTATTCTATATTTAATTATTATATTTAAAGATTTGATAAAAAATAACTTATTTTTCAATAGCTTAATTATCTCCCACATATATTCTTCACACTGTATACCCTTCACGAAATATATTATTTAATACCTTACTTCATAACAAATGTTTTGAAATCAAGAGAACATGTGAGATCAAATACTCAGTAAGGGTAAACATATGAATAATTAATTTAAGATTTAATATCATTATTATATGAGAATATAGTTATGATAACATAATTAATTATAATGGAAAAAAATTAAAACAATACCATGTAAATCCTTTATTATAAATAATTAGTGATTTTGTGTAGCATTAGTAAATCATATATCATTTTTTTAGGGTAATGGAGTCATAGTTCAATAATCTTGAGCCATGAAAATATAGAATATTAATTACAATAGGGCATAGAATTGAGTAATACACCTAATAATACAAAATCATTTCCTTTTTCATAGAACACTATCAATTCTATCACCAAAATATTTTTGGACTCCCATAGTGGATTTTCATTACTGTGCATTCATTTTTTACTATAATGTTTGGAGCCCAATGGTTGAATGGGTCATCTCTCCATTTTATGACATTCTATCTCTAGAGATATATATCATTAAATAACAAAATATATGTATATAACAAACCAAACCCTCATATAAAAATAAATGATTCATAAATTCTCTACATAAACATGAAAACATTCATAAATCCATAATTTCTTCCTTTAAACCTTGGAATAAAATGGGATACATTAAAAATACACATAACATGATCATTCGATAATAAATTTTAAATATTTTTGTATCATGAGGTCCGATATCTGGTAAACCCAAAGAATCATTAAGGTATGTCCACATGGATTAAAAAAATAATTATAATATTATTAAAGAATCAAATAAAATATCATTTTCTTTATATATATATTTGTATAAAATATCAAAGAAAGGTGGTAATATAATATAGATTATAAAATAATAACAAAATTGAATGGAATATTAATTATAATCAACAATAATATATTATAAAAAATTACTTAATGTGGAAAATGTTTAAAATTATACATTATGTACATATTTGTAAATAAATAAAAAATTAACATGATTAGATAACATTCTTAATATACATTATCATAATTTTTTAGGTAAAGTAAATTTAAATATTATATTACCTTCAATATTCATTAAATTATATATGGTAAACATAGAATGAAATATAAAAAATATAGATGATGAAGGGGATCATTCTCTACTAAATGAAGATATAAGGTCAATTCCATGTATAAGAACCCTTTTAGTTTAATGGGGATCCAATGTGAAGTGAAATTATAATAATTATTCTAATACATATAACTTATTAGGGTATGAGAATATATATGGGGTTGTAGATATATATAACATATAATATTATCATATAAGAATTTAGATACATAAAATATTAAATTCAAAGAGAAATTTTAAAAGAAACCATTCTCTTAAACAACCTCTTCCTTGGATATTTTTTTAACTTCACATATAATAAAATTGTTTTTATAATTCATGTACATGAAAACATAATTCATATATTCTAATATGTATTATTATTCTATCATTAATGTTTTCCCAAATAATTATTGTTTATTCTAAAAACTAATTCTATAGTGTCAATGGTTCAATTTCCCAACGAACACTTCAATTTAGATATTGTTTTCCTTTCTCCTATATTATACGATTATCCCATCAAAACGTTCCAAGGTATGATTTACATGTGATTTTTTTTGAGCCTCATTTTTATTTTATTGAACTGAAGGTAATGATTTTTAAGGAACACATAAAAGTCATTTATATTAATAATTATGATTAATTAAAATGATTTCATTTGATTGATGAATTTAAAAAACAATATTACAATTAATTAAATGTAATTTTTTCTATGAATGTTTTCAAATATATTGAATAATTTTTTTTCTATCATGTGGTGGATGAATTATAAATCTGAGTCCTTGTGATCATATAATTTATTTTTAAAAATTAATAAATATATTAATATAACACAAGTGTAGTTTTCATGAAAATGAATAAAAAATATATAATGATGGATCATATCAAAAATATGAGACCCCCATTTAGTTTAAAATGGTCTTTTACCCTTGGTGTGAAATATTCATTATTATTATCGGGAATTTGTCAAACATTTGTCATGGGAGAATATAATGAATAAAATAATTTAGTAATTTATATTATTATATGTTGATGCAGTGACCTACAAACTATCTTGAAATATAAATTTATAAAAATGTTGTAGGATTAGCCACATAACCTTTAGATCATGGTAGGAGTCTTTGGAGGGGATCTTAGAGAACCTAAACATATCAAGATTGTGATATTGGATAATTTCATCAATAGAGGGAGTGGATTTCACCAACGACGTTGACAGGGAGCTTTTATTCATTTGTGTCCAATAAAACATGAGGTAGTATGTTTTATTTTTACAGATTCAACCCCTTATTACATCCCATTTGGAAATAGGTCAATTCCACTAACAAGAATTGATTTATAATTTAATGGTTTATTTTTTTTTATGTTAATTGATTCCTTAATGGTTAATTCATTTGTCATTCTAATGGAAATAGAAAAAGGACAAATCCAATTTTATTGGTTCATTTAACTTTGTAGTTTTATAAATTTTACCCCCAATTCCATTCCATATTCATAATGAGAACTTTATTTAGCCAATGTTTTTACAAATACCCAATATTTGATCGAAGGGTGGCATCTATTTGACATAAAAGATCAACACCGTGGGTGTGGCTCATGATTTCAAATCTGGTCAAGGTACAGTGATTGAATTTTGATATCGTAGGAGAATTGAGATGGGATATGTGGATTAAATTGTAGGTTTTGTTGTGTGATGATTTTACAGCTTGATAGGAGGTGATTTATAAGTGGTGGAGGTGTCCATAATCTGGCTGTTTGTAGAAAAGATTCAACAACCGATCCATGATCACTAGTCAGATTCATATATCGATCGAAAGTCATCAGAGTGGTCTACGTATAGGTAACATAACTTCAAGTTTATGAAGATAATTTGGTACACATAATTTAATCTAGGGATACATGTTGTGTGGGACCCTGGTCTATATTGATAGGGTTTCTAAAGAAGTGAAATATCACACTCCATGTAGTAGTTGTCACATTTCATTTTACCCAACACTCATGGAACAATTTATACTCTAGGATTACATGGTCACAAACAAAGATAAGTACAATGTAATGGGTAGAGTACACGGGGGATGGTCTAGTACTCAGACATGACCCACTACATGGGATTTTCGGTAGTATGTGGGAACGTCTTGAAGAATACATGAATGGCCAGGTGTGCACGAGCAATGGTAGTTAGTGCATCGAGTGCCAACTTATCCTTTAAACATTGTGTATCATTAAGGGACACATAAAATTTATATAGGATTATATTACGTGTGAGACGGAAATACATAGGTATACCATAGGTTGGAAAAACATACCATTTACCCCTATTTCATTTTTTCACTCCCTGTAAGGATGTTTAGAGCATTCAGTTTTTTTTGTATAGAACAACTTCATTTTTTTGTGAAACATTGATATTTTCCCATGATGGTAAAAAGTGATATTACATTCTTGAAATATGATTGTGATCCCATCAAAGATTTTATTATTGGATACAGTTTGATGTATCCCCTTATGGGTCCAGGGTGGCTTACTATATCATTTCAAGTTGGAGTTCATTGTATCGACATGACCACCATAGACTAGGAATTTATCCCCTATACAATAGTCCAATAGAGTAGGGATTCAAGATTTCCCCAATGGCCCAGGTTGGGATACCCTACCTAGATGATTATATCATCATATATCTATTGAGTACCTCTTTAAGAGTCTAGATGATGATAATATCTTGGATAAGAGTCATCAGTGATAGTGTTTCTCATGGGATGAGTACTCCTAAAATGAGTGTTAACACAAATCCTCAAGTAGTATCATCTGTAAGGAAATGGTGGTTTGGACCCCTTAAGATACGTTTTCTATTATAAGTATTTCCATATATTTATTATATACATATATATTATCTTGTTAACATACCTTATGTTTAGCTGAAAACTCTTGGGTATTTATGTCTAATGATTTTAGGGTGTCCTATTTGGTATTGTTACACACACCCCTGCATGGTATTTTCACACACATAACTTGACTTTTTAGGATGAAAATCATTTTGATTGTGTCCCAGGAGAACTGGGAGTAGGAAGAGGTTAGACTGGTTTAGACTATACTTGGTGTTTATCTATAGTTGAATTTGATAGTAGTCACCTACTATTGAGCATGTTGGAATCATTTTTAATTTTGTATGGGATTGTATTCATAAACTTTGTCTATTTTAGTACTTATATTATAATCTGATTATGGGAGATATTTATGAATTCATTAATATCAATTTTTTACAATTTCATAATTTTATGGGCTTGTATAAGTTTTCATGTGTATATGTACTTCGGATAATGCTTCACATGTGTGGAATATGTTTTCTCAACACTATTTGATAATCCCTATCTTTTTTAGGGATGGATTGGGGTAGTTATAGTTTACGTATAGGATTCCATAAAATACCTATTGGGTTGGGTAGTGGCATATAAGTATTATAGGATTTTGTTCTATATTCAAACCAAATCATAGGTTGTTGTCTAAAAGTGAAACTGGATTGGGATTTATAGAAATAGTGGAAAAGTGTTTCTAGTTTGTCTATATGTCTAGGTACTCCCATTATAGTGTAGAAGCTATCTAATCCATTTGATGAGACTATAATACCCTTCTTTATTATTCAATACATGTATACACTATTTTTCGATAAAATGTTTTTACATGAATGATATAGTTAATATTTTTCATTTCCATGTCATTCTTGAGCCATCTTCCTAGATTAGCTCAATAACTATGGTGCATATTCGTTAATTTTGGTTCATCCATGATGATAGCCAATAAGGATTCCACTACCTGATAATTAGGATAATACAATAAGTGATGAGGTTTTAATATAGGTGTTTGTATATAAGGTTGTACCTCCTAGTTGTTTTCAACTTATGCCCCCACCCGTTATGAAGGAGTTAGAACCTACCATACCAGAAATAAATAATCATAGTATAAGTGAGTTATATTTATTTTAGAGGTAGGTAAATCCATGGTTTTATGGTGAGATAGACCCCCAGGTTACTAAGAACTGGTTATAGGTTTTCACCTAACTTTTTGACATCATGAGTAAACCTTAATAACAACTGGTTTTCCAAGAGGAAAGACTTTTGTGAGGATCCTTTGGGTGATGGTGTAGTATGGTTACTCAATCACATGATAGTATAGATCTCTCATAGAAATATTGTGAGTATATTTTCATTTAAGAGTATTATATGGACATGCTATGGTGAGTGTGCAACTATGATCATATGTATTTATAGCCGGGTAGTGTAACCATGGAGGAAAATTCAAATATGATTACATATCAGTGATGATAATACAAGGATATGGTGGGTGATACATTCTTTCAAGAAAAGATATCTGAGAAGGGATTAAGCCAAAATTTCAGGGCTTCATTAATATTTCATAGTATTCCCATTTAACCTGGAGTGATCGAGAAGCCTATAATTGTGTATTGATTATTGTATAATTAGATGCTTCTAATGGGTGTTTGTAATGGGTACACAGTAGCAGAAACCTCAGATTCTGGGTATAATTCCCCACCCTTAATCCTTACTTAATCTTGAGCTATTACAAGATTACACATTGAGAATCTTTTCAGGTTTATAGTTTTAGAGAATTATATCATAAAACTTGCATTAAATTCCACATTTAAACAAAGTGGTTACATGAAAGATTGTATTCATTTTTTCCATCAACGGAAACATATTTAAAATAAAACATGGATTCTTTATTGACACTTCCTTGACATTATCATCATATCATGTACCCTTCCCTTGACCTGTGAAAAACATTTCAAAAACTTGGGATGAGCATAAAAAGCTCAGTAAGGGATATAAAAATATGGAAAGGAAGCATGAGTATATGTATACATAAGAATGAAATCATATTTTACCCATAAACCATAGGCGTATAAAATCATGAATAAATCATAGAAATCATAAGACATAAAGGTAACTTGAGGCATTCATAACATTCTTACGTAGGGAGTAACCCTCTTGGTTATGTTTGGAATACCCATCACAGTATATTCCTTAAATCTCTTCGGAGAAGCCTTAATGTTTAACCCCTTCGCGTTACCCAATTCATTAGAGAGCTATATCGGGCTCACCGCCCTTAATTTATCACGGAACCACCCATCTTCATAACAATGCCCAAGAGCCATAACATAATCATAGCACATAACTGAAGCATAAAGTAAAGATAACATTCCTACATTGCAATAACAATATAACATTTTAAGATATTGAAATAATGAATCCATTCTAAAAACCATTTTCAAATCCATTTAAAACATTTAATAAAGAGATTTTTGAATCAAAGTGTCCCATACCACTTTGAAGCTTTTAACATTTTAAACCATTAATATCCATGTAAATAAATCCCTAAATCCATTTTGAAATCATGGATATTAATGATAAATATTTATATCATTAAAACATTTAAAAAGATATTTTAGTTAGAGGGTATTTAACAAAATGAGAGACACTTGAATACAATAATTGAGGAATTAAATTTAATAAAAACATTATAATATCATGAGAATAAAAGGATTCATGATATGATATTCCAAATGATAGTATATACACCATATAAGAGTGAATTGGTGCATAACAACAATGAAGTCTCAATGGAAATGTAAATTGAGATGAAATTCATTATAAAGATGGTATACATAAATTAAGGATAAATCAATCTCATAATTATGTGCGACAAATATAAATACACCCAATATAAGTGGATATTAATTTTAAAATAATCAAATTTCATTCACACATATTCAAAGGATGAAATATTCAACAACTACATGTTGAACCCAAAGAAATCGAAATTGGGTTAAGAAGTTCCCTTGACAGCCTAACAGTGTCACATCAAAATGAGTTGATGAGAGATAAAAAGGGTATCTAATCACTTGGACATAAAATTTAAATCAATAACCATATAGAAGAACATATCCCAACATAACAATATGTAAATTATAAGACCCAACAAAAGAAGTCTTTTAAAAAGAGGAGGGTGAAAGGTTCCCTTACAGACTTGGGTAACTTTCGAAACGTACACCCCATTGAAGAAGGGTCGTACAATGAATATGTAAATAACCATTAATGAAATTATATTACACAAAGAGTATAATAATGGGAAGTACATAAACCACTCAATGGAACTGGTGGAAAATGTAGCATAAATATCACGGGAATAAAAGTGAGATGAAAAATCCCTTACGAAAACTCAGCAGCCTAACGACGCCACTTAAAACGTCCAAAAATGGATTAATGAGATCAAATAGGGTCTCTCGTCATATTAAAATAAAATGTAAAAAAATATTAATATAGAATAAAATCCCCCAACATAATAAAGGGGATCTTAAAAGAAGTGACATAAAGGATATTACTTAAAAAGGAAGAGAGATGTTGGATCTCTTACGAAAATTCGGCAGCCTAACAGCACCACTCAAAACATCCAAAATTGATTGATGAGAGAAAGTATGGTATCTCATCATATAAACATAAAAAGTATAGTATGATTAATATAAAATAACATCCCAATCATAAGAAATATGAGCTTAAAAGGGATGACATAAAAGAGTGTACTTAAAAAGAAAGAGAGAGGTTGGATCCCTTACCTCGAGTCTGACTTGATTCGAACGTTCTTTAATCTCATGAATAATAAACTTGAGTTAATTTATACTTCCTTAAGAACCTTTTTCAAGTTCATTATTCCTTTTATATCACTTATTACCATGTTATAAACATTATGTAATCATTTAAGTTAATAATGTTTGTTTTGTTGATATTTGGTTCTTAAGTCGAAAGTGGACTTTTTACAAATACATGTTGTTCGTGTGGTCAAAGGTTCATTATATCCTGAACGATATTAATGATTTGGATATAATATATATCATATATATCCATAATATAAATTTATATATATAATATTACATAATCATTTATAGGTAAGAAATGAAATGCACCATTCATGGAGATGGTAAGCTGTACGTACGCATGAACGCTACTTTCATTTCTATGTCATATTAATGGAATTAAAACAAAATGAGAGGTATGTATATTTTAATTACATAATAATATTCATCATTTATATGTAACATAAATCATATATAATAACTTTAAATCCATCCTTTATACATCCCACATATGGAATTATCGAATCAAATCACTTTGAGGGGGCGGTAGTCCGCACTTCCTAAAATGAAATTATCGTGTTTACCCACAATGGAAACCATAAAGGTATGACAAAAAAGAAAAATACATAAGCTTAAGTAAAACATAAAAATATTATATATCATATATAAATATAGTGACATCTTAATGACCACCTTTTAAGGTGTCATATGAGTGTTGAACAATCATCATTTTGTGAGGCAGAAATTCTCCATCCACAGAAACAGTATGTTCTTTAACCATTTGATGTAGGTGTGTGTAAGTGTAGCTCTTATTATTCTTATAACAACATCCTAGTATATTGAAGATACTGGATTTGTTACAAAATAAATGAATAAAAAGAGTTTAGGGGGTTGGAGAAGCAAACTAATACAAAAGAACACACATGAAGACATTACCTTAAAATCGGGTAACTCTTTTTGATTTGAGCTCAAAGGCTTCATTGTGAAGACTTCTTCCAATCATGATTCTTCTAGGAGTAAGAGAGGGATATGCAGATGCAAAATAAGCAGGGTTTGGCCGATCCAAAGGCTTGAGAGGTGTGGGTAAGGTGGTAGAGGTGTGGGCCTTTTATAAGAGTAGAGGAGGGGCACTCTTGTAACGTTACAAAATGTTACTTTATTTTCAAATGAGTTTCGGATTTAAAAGGTCCCACATTGATTTATTTAGAGGATAAGGTGGTAAGGGTTATAAATACACTCATCCAATAGGTTTTTGAAAAGTTTAAGTTATTTTTTTAACATTATATTTTCATTTTATTTAAATCCTTTATTAATGAGGCAATCGATGCATCATCATGATGTCATAAATAATTTAATTAATTTAATGTCTAAAAACTATAAACAAATATCATGACGTAGGAAAGATTTTTAGATTTCTAAGGAATATTTATATTCAAAAATATGACTTGTATAACCCCATTTAAAAATTGTTTTAGTGAAACATCTCATACTTGTGACATTTTTATTTTAACTTTAAATAAAAAGTTATTTATGTCATTTTCCAACCAAAGTGGCTCCATGGGGTCCCCAAGTTGACCCATGGATTGTCTGGGTCGGCCATGAAACATCCAATTAGGGTAGGACATGTTTCATGTTCATTTCATATTATTAAAACATTATTTTTACCTTAAATTACACTATTTACCTCAAATCGCGATTAAAAACATAAAAGTTACTATTCACCAAAAAATTATTTTAATCCCATTGAACCACATTTTACTTCCTAATGATAACCATGTATGTCGGATTTTTGAAATTCAAAACACAGAGGTGGCAAAGTTTCATTTAAACGAAAAATCAGTTTTTTTAACTACCACTTAGTGGTTTCACTATTCATCAAAATTGATGTTTTTCAGAAAAATACCAAAAATTCACCCTAAGCTATATTTGATATTATGAATTCAAAAATGAAGTCTATTTTAAAAAATTCAAAACATATAATTTGCATTAATTAATTTAATAATTAATTCCCGCTGTCAAAACAAATAGCATGTTTTTAAGAAACAATAAGTATCAAAATATTGACTCTAGTTTAAGTCAAATTTCAAGATGAAATTAATTCCAACAAACACTATTGGATTAAATGGTAATAATATATTATAATTGAACTTTAAAACCAATTCAAAATATAATCTAATCATATAAATAAATTAGATTAAAAAGTGGTTTTGAATTAAAATACAACATTTTCTACTGTTCATTAAGAAATGAACTTTATCAGAAAAATACCAAAAGTTTACACAATGTAAATTTTGATGTCCCGATTCTAATGAAGAATTTTATTTTGTCAAATATAACACATAAAATTTTCAAATTTTTTATTTAAAATAGGTTCGCCATCAAAAGGCGGTTAATCGACATTTTAAAAAATATTAGAATGTTTATGCTTAAAAATTGGATTCATTCACATTTTTAATACTTTAACATTTATTGTAAAAAGTAAAAATATTTGACAAACATATATAATCATTTTGTAGTTAGTTCTGTTCATTCCCTCCATTACAATGGCTAGCCGTTAACTACCATTTAAGATAATATTATTTTATTATTAGAGTGCAACGTATGATTTCAAAGGAACTCGTTGTTGTGTATTGGGTAAGCCATCGAGCATAGTGTTACCTTTAAATTAATATTGACATTTTATTCACAAATAGGGATAAATATAAAAATTTCATATTCATTATTTACCTGGGGTGTTACATTCTTCCCCCCTTTTGGAAATTGCGTACTTGCAATTTCAAAATTGGGCTCGGAAACATCCTTGAAAGTACCACATCGGAATAAGAGTCGGTAAAACAATAAAAAAGAATGGGAGAGAAGTACAAATGTCACCCGAGTTAAAACACACTAGGATTCAAAGTATGAAAATATGGATATGGAGGAGAAAATAAAGGGTCATGTTCTGATGGAGAGTGATAGTAAAAATGTCTCGGAGAAAGTTAACCATAAGAAAATCACAAACTTGTGATGGGTTAAACGGTATTCAATTCCCAAGTAGGATAAGTTAATAGACAACATTTTTGTTTTAAGTTACTTTTTATGGAGGAATTTATTCATAAGAAAACATAATCACTTATCATTTTGACTTTCAACTTTTATTAGATTCCTTACACAAACTCATATTTTCTCCAAAAGACGAGTATTTAGGAAGACTTGTTCACATTAAGAGTACTATAATCAACTTCTTGAGAATCACCAAATCCACAAAAGAGAACTATATATTTCCCATGTCATTATACCTTGACCAAAACCAAATTTTTTAGAACAAGATAAATTAATCCACAAATGGATAATCCTTTATAAAAAAGAAAATCTATTCTTAATCTCCAAAATTTATCCAACAAAACCCAAAGTTCAACGAAGACCATTCAATAAAAAAATTTTCCATAAAATTCTTCAAAGTAATCCAAACTATGATTGAAAGCCAAATATTTTAAGTATTTAATCACATAGTCTTCCAAGGTACAAATTAACTTTTACCTCCAAATAACATCAGTTGCTCTTAAATTCTCATATTGAAAAGTAATTAACCTAATCACATATCCTCGATGATAGGTTAATCATTTCCGTAGATAACCCAAAATAAACTTACTCTTGATTTTTAAAATCATATAACTAAATATAATTAGTCAAACTAAATAGGGACTCCACATAGTCCAGTGGTAGGCGATAAATACCAGTTGCACTTTGGTTGTGGGTTCGATTCCCGCAGCTTTGTCCGACGCAACGGGTTGTCACACGGTCTATGTGTTTTCCTTTTTTCCAAAACTATATAATTCTTAAAACATTTTCCAATATGAGATAAAATCTTCAAAAATAACTATAACATATTTTAACCTCTAGTTTATCTCATGCCTTTAATTTTCCATTATAACATATAATAACCCATAATTACCTCAAAAGTAAGGATCATATAAACTCTAATGGTTACCTTTATAATTATTACCTGAACTTTCACATGATTGGTCATCTCGTACATGATGAATTATAAATCATACCAAGGTTCAAGTGGTTGATCATGACTCCTTGATAGTTGGTTTAGAACAACCACGAGTTTCCTCATTGAATCACCCATTTTATCTAGTATCTTAATCAGAGAACCACCATAGTTTTTTTCAAACCTGTTGTCTCTTTAGTGCGTGCTATATCCATCCAGTCACTAAAACCAGAAATGTTAGTGTGAGTATATCAACAAAACCATCATGTTATAATGATGAAGGAAAAAACTAATATATAATTACTCATTCACTTTACCTAAAACTAGGACTCTTTCTGAAATCCTAACCATTATGGTAATGTCACTTGTGCTTAGAGAATACTCTAACCTCTAATGTTATCTAAACCGACCTTTGACACAAACTTTAAGGCCCCAACCTTAAACCTTACTTAATCTTGAGCTATTACAAGATTACACATTGGAGATCTTTTCAGGTTTAGAGTTTTAGAGAATTAGATCATAAAACAAGCATTACATTCCACATTTAAACAAAGTGGTTACATAAAAGATAGTATTCATTTTTCCCATCAACGGAAACATATTTAAAATAAAACATGGATTCTTTCTTGACACTTCCTTGACACTATCATCATATCATGTAACCTTCCCTTGACCTGTGAAAAACATTTCAAAAACATGGGATGGGCATAAAAAGATCAGTAAGGGATATAAAAATATTAAAAGGAAACATGAGTACATGTATACATAATAATGAAATCATACTTTACCCATAAAACATAGGCGTATAAAATCATGAATAAATCATAGAAATCATAAGACATAAAGGTAAATTGAGGCATTCATAACATTCATACGTAGGGAGTAACCCTCTTGGTTACGTTTGGAATACGCATCACAGTATATTCCCAAAATCTCTTCAGAGAAACCTTAATGTCTAACCCCTTCGCGTTACCCAATGCATTGGAGAGCTATATCGGGCTCACCCGCCCTTAGTTTATCATGGAACCCTCCGTCTTTAGAACAATGCCCAACAACCATAACATAATCATAGCACATAACTTAAGCTTAATGTAAAGATAACATTCCCACATTTCAATAACAATATAACATTTTAAGATATAGAAATGATGAATCCATTCTAAAAACAATTTTCAAAACCATATAAAACATTTAATAAAGAGATTTTTGAATCAATGTGTCCCATACCACTTTGAAGCTTTTAACATTTTAAACCATTAATATCCATGTAAATAAATCCTTAAAACCATTTTGAAAACATGTATATTAATGAGAAATATTTATATCATTAAAACATTTAAAATGATATTTTAGTTAAAGGGTTTTTAATAAAATGAGAGACACTTGAATACAATAATTGAGGAATAACATTTAATAAAAACTTAATAATATCATGAGAATAAATGGATTCATGATATAATATTCCAAATGATAGTATATACACCATATATGAGTGAATTGGTGCATGACAACAATGAAGTCTCAGTAGAAATGTAAATTGAGATGAAATTCATTATAAAGATTGTATCTTTAAATAAAGGATAAATCAATCTCATAATTATGTGCGAAAAATATAAATACACCCAATATATGTGGATATTAAGTGTCAAATAATAAAAGGTCATTCACACATATTCAATGGATGAAATATTCAACAACTACATGGTGAACCCAAAGAAATCGAAATTGGGTTAAGAAGTTCCCTTGACAGCCTAACAGTGTCACATCAAAATGAGTTGATGAGAGATAAAAAGTGTACCTAATAACTTGGACATAAAATTTACATCAATATGGATATAGAAGAACATATCCCAACATAACAATATTTAAATTAAAAGACCCAACAAAAGAAGTCTTTTAAAAAGAGGAGGGTGAAAGGTTCCCTTACAGACTTGGGTAACTTTCGAAACATACACCCCATTGAAGAAGGGTCGTACAATGAATATGTAAATACACATTAATGAAACTATATTACACAAAGAGTATAATAATTGGCAGTACATAAACCACACAAAGGAATTGGTGGCAAATGTAGCATAAATATCACAGGAATAAAAGTGAGATGAAAAATCCCTTACGAAAACTCGGTAGCCTAACGGCGCCACCTAAAACATCCAAAAAATGGATTGATGAGATCAAATAGGGTCTCTCATAATATTAAAATAAAATTTACATCAAGATTAATATATAATAATGTCCCCTAACATAACAAAGTGAATCTTAAAAGAAGTTACATAAAGGAGATTACTTAAAAAGGAAGAGAGATGTTGGATCTCTTATGAAAATTCGACAGCCTAACGGCCCCACTCAAAACTTCCAAAATTGATTGATGAGAGAAAGTACGGTCTCTCATCATATGACCATAAAAATTAAAGTAAGATTAATATAAAAGAACATCCCAATCATGAGAAAGATGAGCTTAAAAGGAATGATATAAAAAAGTGTACTTAAAAAGAAAGTGAGAGGTTGGATCCCTTACCTCGGGTCCGACTTGACTCGATCGTTCTTTAATCTCCTGAATAATAAACTTGAGTTAATTTCTAATTACTTAAGAACCATCTTCAAGTTAATTATTCCTTTTATATCACTTATTACCATGTTATAAACATTATGTAATCATTTAAGTTAATAATGTTTGTTTTGTCGATATTTGGTTCTTAAGTCAAAAGTGGACTTCTTACAATTACATGTTGTTCGTGTGGTCAAAGGTTCATTATATTCAGAATGATATTCATGATTTGGATATCATATATATCATATATATCGAGAATATACATGTATTTATAATATTACATAATCATTTAGTGGTAAGAAATGAAATGCACCGTTCATGGAGACAGTAAGCCGTACGTACGCATTAACGATACTTTCATTTCTATGTCATATTAATGGAATTAAAACTGAATGAGAGGTACGTATATTTTAATTAAATAATTAAATTAATCATTTATATGTAACATAAATCATATATAATAACTTTAAATGCATCCTTTATACATCCCACATATGGAATTAACGAATCAAATCACATTGAGGGGGGGGGGGTAGTCCGCACTTCCTAAAATGAAATTATCGTGTTTACCGACAATGGAAACCATAAAGGTATGCCACAAAAGAAAAATACATAAGCTTAAGTAAAACATAAACATATTATATATCATATATAAATATAGTGACATCTTAATGGCCACCTTTTAAGGTGTTATATGAGTGTTGAACAATCATCATTTCGTGAGGCAGAAATTCGCCATCCATAGAAACAGTATGTTCTTTAACCATTTGATGTAGGTGTGTGTAAGTGTAGCTCGAATTATTCTTATAAAAATATCCTAGTATTTTTAAGATACTGGAGTTGTTACAAAATAAATGAATAAAAAGAGTTTAGGGGGTTGGAGAAGCAAAATAAAACAAAAGAACACAAGTGAAGAGATTATCTTAAAATCAGGTAACTCTTTTTGATTTGAGCTCAAAGGCTTCCTTGAGAAGACTTAGTCACAAAGTGAGGCTTCTAGGAGTAAGAGAGTGATGTGGAGATGCAAAATGAGCAGTTTTTGGCCGATCCAAAGGCTTCAGAGGTGTGGGTAAGGTGGTAGAGGTGGGGGCCTTTTATAAGAAGAGAGGTGGGGCACTCATGTAATGTTACAAAATGATACTTTATTTTCAAATGCATTTTAGATTTTAAAGGTCACAAATTGATTTAATTAGAGGATAAGGTGGTAAATGTTTGAAATATACTCATCAAATATGTTTTTGACAAGTGTAAGTTATTGTTTAAACATTATCTTTTCATTTTATTTAAATCCTTTATTATTGAGGTAATCGCTGAATCATCATGATGTCATAAATAATTTAATTTATTTAATGTCTAAAAATTATATAAAAAATATAATGATGTAGGAAATATTTTTATCTTTCTAATGAATATTTATAGTCAATAATATTACTTGTATAACCCCATTTGAAAATTGTTTTAGTGAAACATCTCATGCTTCTGACATTTTTATTTTAACTTTAAATAAAACGTTATTTATGTCATTTTCCAACCAATGTGGCTCCATGGGGTCCCCAAGTTTACCCATGGATTTTCTGGGTCGGCCATGACACATCCAATGAGGGTAGTACATGTGTCAAGTTCATTTCATATTATTAAAACATTATTTTTACGTTAAATTACACTAATTACCTCTAATCGCGATTAAAAACATAAAAGTTACTATTCACCAAAAAATTATTTTAATCCCATTGATCCACATTTTACTTCTTAATGACAACCATGTATGTCAGATTTTTGAAATTTAAACCACATATGTGGAAAAGTTTCATTTAAATGAAAAATCAATTTCCTTAACTACCACTGTGTGGTTTCACTATTCATCAAAATTGAAGTTTTTCAGAAAAATACCAAAAATTCACCCTAAGCTATATTTGATATTAAGAATTCAAAAATGAAGTCTATTTTACAAAATTCAAAACATTTAACATTCATTAATTAATTTAATAATTAATTCCCGCTGTCAAAACAAATAGCGTGTTTTTAAGAAACAATAAGTATCAAAAGATTGACTCTAGTTTAAGTCCAATTTCAAGATGAAATTAATTCCAATGACCAATATTGGATTAAATGGTAAAAATATATTCTAATTAAGCTTTAAAACCAATTCAAAAGATAATCTAATCATATAAATAAATTATATTAAAAAGAGGTTTTGAATTAAAATACAACATTTTTCACTGTTCATTAAAAAAATGAACTTTATCGGAAAAATACCAAAAATTTACACAATGTAAATTTTGATGTCCTGATTCTAAAGAAGAATTTTATTTTGTCAAATATAACACATAAAATTGTCAAAAAGTGGATTTAAAAGAGGTTCGCCATCAAAAGGCGGTTAATCGACCTTTTAAAGAATATCAGAATGTTTATGCTTAAAAATTGGATCCATTCATATTTTTAATCTTCTGACATTTATTGTAAGAAGTAAAAATATTTTAAAAACATATATAATCATTTTTTAGTTAGTTCTGTTCATTCCCTTCATTACAACGGCTAGGCGTTAACTACCATTTAAGATAATATTATTTTATTATTAGAGTGAAACGTAATATTTCAAAGGAAATCGTTGTTGTGTATTGGGTAAGCCATCGAGCATAGAGTTCACTTTAAATTAATATTGAAATTTTATTCAAAAATAGGGATAAATATAAAAATGTCATATTCTTTATTTACCTGGGGTGTTACACTAGGAGGCAATGGTAGTCTCTAGAATCTGAGTGTGGGAGACAATTTAGGAGGTAATCCTAGTAAAACTGGTCAGTTTTTCAAGGATCTTAGTAATCCACAATTCATCTGAGTGAGTGGTAGTTCTTCTCATGCGATGGCATGGGATATCTCACTTAGGATTTTCCAACCTTTCATACATCTTCTTGAGATATGGTCGATGGATAGCCTATATAGAGATAATGGTAGGAGAAGGGAGGTCTATATGGTGGCAAATTTAACACCCAAATATTTTATAATGATAACATCATATTTGATAATGTAATGAACCTAAAATCTAAGACATAAATATTATATCATAATAGAACACTATTAATTACATAACATTGAAATCCATTCTATAATCATTTAGTACTATTTCCTTTGGAAACCGATAAACCTAAATAAATGCTCCATAACTGAAAAATATCATCACCCACTATGTTATTCATAACTAGAAACTTTATTTGACATATCATACATAATATATATTTTTTCAACCTAGGGAATGGAACCATAATGATGGATGAGGTCCAATTCTATGTAAGGGTATATAGGGGAGATATTAACATATCATGAGAATAAGGGAATATAAACATGAGAATAACATTTCAATACCATACCTTGCATTTCATATAACAACAACATGAACTATGGAATAAATCATTAATTTTAATAAGATATGAATCATATTGTAATATAATAACAAGATAAATTATAACATAAAATTTCCATAATACATAGATTTTTTGGGAACACATTAGCAGAGTGAATAACATTATTCTTAATTCAATCCTCAATGCCAAGACTATCAAAGTGGAATAGTTTAACTCCCCAAACTATTATAGTTATCAGGGTTCTCTCTCATAACATTCTTAGTTGACAATGTCCCTTAAATAACTGGGTTCACTCCCCTTCAATCCTAGTTTATCTCATTAAATATCAATACTTACCCAATTCATTGGAAGAATATATATGTACCACATGTCACATAATGATAATAATACATATGTGTTCCATAAGACCATAAAATATTCATCATATGAGAACCCATGAAGAGAAATGGGTTTAATGAACATTTTATCATAATATAACTATTATAAATAAAATTAGTTTCATAATCATTTCATGATTTCATCAAATCATAACTCATGGAAAAATAAGTGGGTCTTAGAATAATTTTATCATGGTATAAATAGTGGAAAAGAAATGAGTATCATAAGTATCGTTTCATTATAAACATAAGCCAATATATTAAGTAATATGGATGGTATCCTTTGATCATATCCCTGCAAAGCATATGTATCATAAATTTATGTCATCATAAATAGAAAATTATTTTGAATTAAAAATTTATTGTAATTTTTTCTATGAAAAATAACCATTCATTGAAAATAAACATATTTTAACATTTAAATTTAATAAAATATTTTTTAAATAATTTTATTTGTAAACAACCTTTAGTAACATATGAAGTAATATTTATTCAAAATAATGGTGATGACATTGTCAAATTTTTTCCATGTTGTACATACTAAAAAAATATTACTTTACCACTTTTGATATATAAAAAATGGGCCATGTATGAAAAATGACATAAAGAGTCTTTTGAAAACTTTATGTAAAAAGTGATACATGGGAAAACATTTTTTTAATATATCATTTAAATACTATTAAATTATTTTTAGAAAATGTCTATCGTAATAATTTTGTTTTAATGTAAAGTGTTTTCGACCAAAGAGAGAAATAAAATATTTTTCTTAAAAAATTTATTTTGAAATAATTATTAAATAAGTAGAGGAAAATGATGGTAAAATGCTTTCTCCAAAAAATAACCAAAATATAAAAAAAATGATTTTTGGGATACAGATCATAATATTTCGTTATTGGATGCATAATCATGAGAAATCATGATAAATGATGAGATTGTGACAATAAACCCTTCAAATTTGGTAACTTCGATTTATAAGAGAAATCAAAGAATAAAAAAATTAAACATAGAATATAGTGTTAATAAATAAATTTATTATATTAAATTGATATGGGTATTTATATACACCTCATAAAATAAGAGATGTGTAAAACATATCATATCTCTAAAAGAAGGAAAATTGAGTCAAAAATCACTTACCTTAAATCTCGACATCCATTATACATGTTAAAAACTCAATTATAATAAATATAATATTATTATAAATATATTAATGAAAAAATATAATATATAAAATACTATATATTAATTAAATGTTAAATTTTAATCCCTATTTATCAACAATTCCATGTTAAAGTCACATTTTGGAAAACTTCTAGATTGCATTTGGTGTACAGTGTTACTTTTTATTTTTGGTCATCTGACTTTGATCATGGTTACATAATATATATAATTTTAAAAACTATATAAATATAATATATGTTACATATATATATATATATATTTATATTAATCAATAAATTTTAGGGATTGAAAATGAAATATATGTTTCAAGAAGGCGGTATATCAAACATACTAATGAACGATTCTTCTATATTTTCGAAAGATTAAATGGAAGAGTGGTAAATAATATAATAACATAATAGGATCTTTTTTATTCCATATATATAAAATATTTTCCATAAACTCTTCATTATTACCTTTCATGTATTATGAATGAATCACATTGATTTTTGAGGAATTAGTCTTCCATACACATGAGCAACATTATTATATTACAATAGAATTGAATGTAAGAAGATTTATATGATATAATAATACTATAAGTATAATAATATCATAAATATATAATATTAAAATTTAATACATTATTATATACTTTTAGGATTTCTAGGGATGGAAAACGAGTTGCATCATTTCGTAAGGTGGTAGTTTGTCATACGTACGCATGATGATTCCATATCCTATTTGAGGAAAGTGGATATAATTTTAGATAGTTAACATGAAATAAAAAATATATTTATGTTTAATATAATGAGTTTATTACATAATAATTTTCTAATATTAAATAAATTTGGTGGATAATGAAATAAAATTTAATCCCTCATTGAAGAACGTTACCTCTTCTTTAGGTAACCTCTATAAGATTGAACCTAAATCCTTCTTTAGATTGATTTATAATAAAAATATGGATTATAAGATAAGTTAATGGAATTAAGGAATATTTTTTATAGTTTTTGTCAAAAAAAATTCTTTTATATTGGTGAATATAAGATGATAATGGGTTTACATTTATATTTTAGGTGGGTGAGACAATCGTAATTTTTTGAATGAAAAAGGTGTACCATTTTTTTAAAATGCCTCAATGATAAAAAATAATACATCATTAAATGGAATTGAAATCCATATATCAGTAACTGGTATACAAGATATATAAATAATCTCAATATAGAAGATATAGAACATTAATAATCCTAAATAATGTAAGTTCTTACATCACATTACACAATTCTATATCATCAATCCACTTGGATTCATATGAATCATGTATTTAAGTAAATGAATTCATTAGGGAAGGTCATACAAGTCTTATAATATCAATGAAATTCCTTTAAAAAATTAAATGTCAAATTAATAAATAATTGAACCATAAGGAGGATCTCTGGTGATTAATTTCATGTGTGTATGGTTTTACAATAAGATTTAACAAATGGTGTTCCAACTAGGCATAATTTTGGGGATTCTAGACAAGACTCAATGTTTATTTGAAATGTGATTCCCATGATACTAAAAATTAATTACAATTAATGAATTTATATTTGAGTTTAGATTGATTTTATAATCTCTGTCCTGAAATTTTTTATATTGTTGTACAACTGCCTCCAGTTCCACAATTTCCAAGAGAAAACACACGGTTTGTAAAAACATGGTCATAGACAATAAACCCTTTAAAAGGCCTCTAAAATCTATGAAACCATAAAAAATCACCTAGAACACATACTAATCAATCTATATTTAAAAAATATTATTAATTGAAAAAAAATTAACTTTCTAAAGAATTTAATAAATTTATGTCCCTTACATTATCCCCATAAAATGTATTCTCATCCCTGAGTATCATCTTAAGTCATCACAATAAAACGAATTGGAGAACAAAACCAGAACATATAACTCAAGATACATAATGTCCTCTTGGATTCATCTATGCCACTAATGATTCTATAAAATTAGTACCATCATTACTTGGAGGGATTTTTGACTTCGTCCTACAAAATAAATTGGGAACAAAATATATGATGCATCAGGATCTAGATAAATATACTTATTGTTGATGACATGCATGGGATAGGTCATGTACCTCCAGATACGAGATCTGTGAAACACATCATGTATCATCAATTAATTATAACAATGATCCTAACAGTTCTCCACTTTCCTAACTAGCAATGTGATCTCAATGGGTCCAATAGAGAACATTACTAGATTCATTTTCTTCCAAAAATATTATTAAACTAACTAAGGTGTAACTCTTAGAAAAATTTAGTTTCATATAGGAAAATACAAGGGTTTCCTCTTATGGTTTCAATAGTATCTATATAATGTATAATACGTGATTAATATGTTTTTATTTTTCTAAAATATATTGATGTTCTATTATAAAATGGTGTGAATTGAAATGGCTATCACACAAGTCTTATTCCCACATAGCAATGAACGACATGGCCTACTATAATGATCCTCATAATGTTTCGTCTAAATTTATGTGAGGTAATTATTTTATATGTTATATCTACTAATGATTAATGACAATCCCATTCTATACCATAGTCTATAAGGAATTCTCATAACATATCCTATAATATAATAAATTAATGGTATAATTTTCTTTCTGTATAGTGATGTTATTCTATGATTAATTTCATTAAGTCCCTAATTCCTTCTATAAAACCATCCAAAATAATTGTGTAATTTTTTTCCATATATATATATATATTAATCAAGGGAACTCTATGTAATAATATTATCCCATGTATATAAATCATTCAGAGTTCATCTACATTGCGAGTCTCACAAATCGATAAGAAATGTTGAAATTTCATTAGGTAATAGAAAATCACCCAAATTATTATAGATCCTTAGGGTTCTTAATAAATATCTAAAACTTTCTATGATTATGTCCTAAAACATCCACATGGTTACTATATGTGGTTTTAGAAAACCAAAAAAATGCTTCTTGGCCTTTATCGTATAGTAGTTATGGCATCTAGATAAAAATATAATAGAGTACTTGATCATCCTTATCCACCATAACTCTCACCAAAATTCAATGTACTTATTTTTCACTCCATTTTGTGCCTCCAATGTAGAGTTATATAATAATATCATCATAAATTTGGAAATTAATTAAGGGATTACAACTCTCTCATGTCCATGTATGACATCATCATCGTCTAATGACAACCTAGTTTTCTAGTCACTACCTTCTGGTTATTCTAACATCCCATGACACTCTTGGATGGATTCCTAACCATAATTAATATAGTACACTAAAAAATATATTACCACTAATGGGGAAAAATTCATCATTCCATGCTTATCATAATCGTAGATCCTTTTATTATCCAACCATCTCATTAGGTTCTAATATTCCACTAAGTTTGTTCACTGTGATCATGAGCTACCTACATCATTTGGTAAGTAGAATCACCAACAAGGTCACCCTTACATGGACCATATATCATCTAAAAATTATCCATCTTTAGAAATTATACAATTCACCTCTATGTCAGGTTCATACCCCCCCTATTTGAAGATATTGATAATTATATTATTTATTGTGTGGATAAAAAACCACTAATCAATGATGTTGTGTTGAAAGATATTAAAATAATGGATTACGTAATATGTATCCCTATCATGGGTAGGACATAGCCGTTCATGGGATTTAATCATTCATGACCAATAATCTAATACCATCACCCTATATATCAATAATTTCTCTAAAAAAACTCCTAATACATTGTTTCAAATGGCAAGACCAATCCCTATATTTAAAAGTATCAACACATAAATTTTATTAAACACCATCTTCATCTCATGACCACATTTTTTTTCATTTAATGTCAACTATAAATTCACTCCATTATTTATTATCATAGTATTAAGAGTTAATAATTAGTTTATTTCTTGGATAAAACAAATATAGTATAATATATAACTAAGAAAACACACAATTGAAAAAACATTCAAAGGACATGTCCCGGAAATCGTTGTATAATCCTTATCTGGATCGATAAAGATGAATGTATTACAAATTAAATTCCCTGTTAGTTTTACCTCATTTATAAAAAGGATAAATTATTAATGGTTTGAGTAAATATGATGTGATAAAATCCAACTTAGCACTATCTCGAGATGACTGGATGCTTCTCAGCGGTCTATAAGAAGATGATGATATTTTCTAAAAACCCTAAAATTAATGAGTCAATATATGTGTGGAATATTTTTTTCATGAGATTCAGGAACACTGAAAATTCATTTTTTATTCAAAAATACGTCACCAAGTTCTTGTATAGACTATACCTACTCTAAAACCCCATCAATGGGATGTCCTCTAATGTAACCAAAAATTGGTGGTAGCATGATAGGAAGTTGATAAATTTAATATATTCATAATTTTTTGATATTATATTAAATGATTTGATCACATAAAATTTTTCAATTTGTGCTTATTTGAAAGATTTCAATATTGTTGTTGTGTGTTGGGAAAAAATGGAATGTTTATTAAATCTGGATTTTTTACAAATAGTAACATCAAGGCCATTTTCATGATTTCATTAACAATATAACTCCAAATTGAATGATTATTTGTTTAGAATACATAATTTATTTCATTTATTTTTATCATCTGGAATAGTGTCTAATTTGAGCATCTAGTCTCCTAAATAATCAATGAAGTTCATGATTTTTCATGGAGAAAAACGTGGATACCACTCCAGTAATTGAATCACATATCAACCTACACTCATCTGATTGATGTTATTCAACTTGGAGATGCAAGAGGACTCAATATAACGTTCAAAACATAAATATCAGGGAGTTTGGAATAGTTTATGGTGGCTATTAAATTTCCTCAATTGAAGGAAGCTTCCTGTAAATTTAATCTAGAAAAACAAACCTCCAATAGAAAAAAAAATAGCTTGTATATTACGTGGAACATTAATCTGAAATTTGGAGGGTTTCCGTACAAGACAATTATAAACATATTTTATGAAGGATTAAACGCATGAAGAGGCTATTTTCTTGGTCATTAATAAGTGATATCTTAAATGTGGAGAGTATGTCTGGATAGAATAAATTCTTGGAGTAAAAAGGTCATAACTCCTTCACCAAGCGTCTAAATACTCTGAATTTTTGAGGGTGGACGTCCAAGGAAATTTTGAAGATCATTCATGAAGGTTGAAACAAATTATTTGATCATTAGTTTGGGAAAGAATGTTAAAACTTGGGAAGGAAAAATCTCCCATGAAAAGGAGAGGAGCTCCCACCTCTCAAGCCATTCAATTTCATCCTCAATTCCTCCAATCGACCAGTGAGGGACGCATTGGACGACATACATCTTTATTATTTTTTATTTTCATTATTTTTCTTTTATTTTAATGTCTCCCCTCTCCCAAATCATCTCAAATTTCCCATCCATGGAGGGGTAGTTTCATTGAATGATCGGAAAAAGGGGAGGCTGAACCGATGAGCTTTCTTGAGTTATTGTGCTTCAATATAATAAGATCCCTTTTTTAATATTATGGTTTAAATTAAAAATTAAGTTTTCAATTATGAATGTGGTTATAATGGGTTTTATTATATTAATTTATTTTTCTTTTGTAGATGATCGCATCTCCCTCCTCCCAATTCAAATCTGTATATGGTGGAAGAGATTAGGGTCGGGTGGTGAGTGCTCAATGGTAGTCAGCACGTGTGTATGCTTGCATGCAGAATAATTTTTTAGGGAACAATAATTCATGTTTAGGGATTGATCTAATTAATCAAGAAGCCCATATAAAATATTAAAAACATTGAAAGAAGGATAAACCAATCTACAGGTTTGGATAAGAAATATTTTCATCATGACCATTTTTTCAAGGGAGAGAAAGTACTTGGTAGACGAATCTCTCTCTAACAAGAAAAAGAAGGAAAAAAGAGGAAAAACTAGGAAACCATGATATCAAAACATTAGGTCTATACAAACACACTCTAATCACCATCTTTCATATTTTATTAAATCCTATCAAATCAGGCTTCTTATTTCTCAAACATCATTAAAATTAATTAAAACCAATTATTTTCAAAAAACTATTAAAAAGTGACAACCTTGTTTCGTGTGCACTCCTCTTCATAATACTACCAAATAACAACTATTATACTATACATAGGTAATTAAAATATTATTTTTTCACACCCCGTGACTGGTGTGCATCAAACATAGTGGCGTTTCTGGAGAGACAGTGCCTCAAAACCCTTAAATAATTTTTTTCTCTTCTTTCGAATGACTCGTAGTTTGAACAACAATTTCAAAAAATTTGATCCAAAAATTAAATGCACAATAACCATACTGAGAAAGAAAAATATGAAAATAGAGCTTGAATAAATTAGTCTCATAGATTTATGTGGCACATCCAATGAACACTTTGATCCTATAATAATGGTTGGAAATCCTGACCAAACATTGCGTGATCTTTTCACACCACAATTCACTAACCAAAGAAATAATCTAGTAGTTCCAGCTTTAGAAAATGACTTTTAATTGTGCATTAAAATGATTCAAATTCTTCTTAAATTCCATGGTCTTGTAGGTGAAGACCCAAATAGGCATATCCATGATTTTACAAATGTATGCTCTAGCTACATACCTCGAGGTGTTTCAAGAGAACAAGTAAAGTGGAGGGAATTCCCCTACTCACTCGAGGGAGCAGCAAAGGAATGGTTCTAATGTTTACAACCAGGAGAAGTCCAAGACTAGGAAGATCTTCAAAGATTCTCCATTTGAAGTTTTATTCTCACATCTATAAACATAACTATCTAAAAATAGATCTATTTCATTCATCAATCGACTAGTAAAACACTTTTAGAGTACAGGGAGTGATTCAAGAAGCTTTGTGCTAGGTGTCCACATTATACTGTAGAAGAACCCCATTTCATTTTATGCTTATATTAATTATTTATTTACAATGATCAAAACTTACTATATGTGTCATCTGGAGGAGCCTTAATTGAAAATTCAGCAGATCATGCTAGAGGACTAATTGAAAAGATTTCACAAAACTCACAGTAGTTTGGAACTAGTGGTATGAGCACCAAAAGAAAACATGAGGTAATGAAATTTGATTCTTCCTCACCCTTACTTGATGAAACACTGCAGGAAATGACTGGGGTTATGAGGAAAATTTTGGTGAACCAATTGAGGGAACAATAAGGCCTGAGTCAGGTATGTGCTTTAGGATCGTTTAATTATCATTACACTGGTCAATGTCTATAAGTATAGGAGACATAATGTTGTGCTACAGCCTATCAGCAAAGGAAATTCCAACCTCGGGCACAACTAGGGTACGGATTTAAAAAAAATCAAGCTAGGACAACTTTTCAGCAGCAATATCAGAACTTGACACCATTCCATCAACCATACAAGAAGTCCTACCACCAACAATCATCATATGAACCGACACATTTCCAGCGAAATATTGACGAGGAACCATCCACAATTACACCGACAAATGATGATCAAAAATTGAAAATTAATGTTTCAGGAAAGGAAGATAAAGTTGAAAAGATAACTAATCAATTATCGTGCCTAATGTATGTTCTAATGAAGAAAAATGGTAAACTACAAGCATAGACTATTCTAAATCTAAAGGATAATGCCAGTGAAATCACAACCCGAAGCGGGAAAAAGTTGACACCACCTAAACAATCTAAAGAAGATGATTTCAGGAATCCTCATAAATCTCAACCCATCCATCCAGAAGAAGGAAACCATAACAATAAGGGAGAATGAACAACGTTTAAGAAGGAAGGACCAGAAACACCTTTGCAAAAATAACAAAGGGAGAAAAAGAATACCCAACACCATTACCATCTGCATTAGCTGAATCAATGAATGGAAAAAAATAAATACTTCAACAAGAAATATAGGAAAAATTCCATAAAGTTAATATTAACATCCCACTACTTGAGGAAATACAAACAAATCTCTATGTATGCAAAATTTCTGAAGGATTTTTGCACTAATAGAATGAGGATAGCAGGACATGAAAGAATTAATTTAGGAAGAAGTGTATTGGCACTAATCACACCATCGATACCAAAAAAATTTCAAGATCCAAGGAAATTCTGTATTCCATGCACTATCAGTTCTTTAAATTTTACTAATGCACTTTGTGATGTTGGAGCTTCCATAAATGTTATGCCTCACATAGTGTTTTCATCATTACATATCAGAGAACTAAAACCGACTCGGGTGGTGGTACAGATAGCAAATAGATCCCCCATTTTCCCAGCTTGAGTTATTGAAGATGTACTAGTGGGAGTGAGAGGATTAATCTTTCCAACAAACTTTTATGTCCTTAACATAGAGGAAGACTGAGCACCAGCTCAATCTTCCATCATCCTAGGGATACCATTTCTGAAAACCGCAAGGATGATCATCGACATCCATGAAGGGACACTCACCATCGAGCTTGGATACAGTACGGTACACGTCAACATTCCGGATACGATGAAACATCCTTCGAGCAGTAAATTACTTTATGTGATCTCCCATGATGAAGGTATGGAAAAAATTGAAGACTCATGTATGATTCATGACTTCTTATCAGTAGGAGAACATTTTTATTTTTAATTTTATGATTCCCAAGAACCTAAAAATTATGATCTCATGTTAGAGGAAGAGGTGAAATATGACTTCTTCAATGATTTGTTAAAAGAGAGTGAGATTATACTAGATAATCTATCCTTAGGTGTAGGAATCCTAAATGCAATATCATCCCTTGAACAACCCCCATGTCTGGAACTTAGTCCATTTCCAAGTGACTTGAAGTATGCTTACATAATGGAATGAGATAAATTTCCAGTAATAATTATAAAAAACATATCCCATTCACTAGAACAAACTCTGATTGACCTTCTCAAAATAAATGTCATATTTTTAGGATGGAGTTTAGGTGATATACCCAGAATCAACCCTATGGTTTGTTCTCATGGTATATTTTTAGAAAATGGTTCCCAACCAGTTGGACAACCTCAGAGATGAGAAAATACCACCACCATAGAGGTTTTTAAGAATGATATGGAGAAATTTCTTGCATCTAACATCATTTTCCCCATCTATTATTTTCAGTGGGTCAACCCAATTCATTTAGTCCGAAACAAAACTGGCCTAACCACTGTTAGAAATGAAAGAAATGAATTGAACCCCATGAGAGTACAAAACAAATGGAGAGTGTGTATAGATTCTAGGAAGTTAAATCGTGTTACTAGAAAAGACCACTTTCCAATTATACTCATCGATCAGATGCTTTAAAGGTTAGATATAAAAAATCATTATTATTTGTAGATAGATTATCAGGATACTTCTAGTTACCAATCACAACATAATACTATGATTATACAACTTTCACTAGCCCTTTTGGAATATTTTCCTACAAAAGGATTCCATTTGGACTATGCAATGCCCATGTAAATTTCAATAGTGTATGGTGATTATTTTCTAGGGCCATATTTAGGATTAATTAAAGGTATTTCTTGATGATTTCATAGTTTTTGTAAATTTATTTGATCATTTCTTTGGAAAATTAGAAACAGTTTTGAAAACATGCATTAAAATGAACCTTGTCTTAAATTTTGAAAAATGTCATTTCATGGTTGAGAAGGGAATATTATTGGGGCACATAATTTCAAAAAAATGGATTTTGGTTGATAAATCAAAAGTTTGATTAATAAATTCCTTACCAGATCCAACTTGTGTAAAAAATATTAGATCCTTTTTTGGTCATGCATGATTTTAGAAAAGATTTATCAATGATTTTAGAAAGTTATCTCTCCCTCTCTCAAGATTAATTTTAAAGTATTCTGACTTTAATTTTGATTATCCATATAGGAAACCATTTGAAGAATTGAAGAAAAGAATGATCACCCCACCAGTAATGCATCCACCTAATTGGGATTACCCTTTCAAGTTACTTTTCCAGGCATCCAACAAAGTGGTGGGAGACGGTCTATCAAAAATAATTGACAAATAGCTTCATGTGATCTCATATGAATAAAGGACCTTTGATACCACACATTAAATTACACAACCACTAAGAAGGAGTTCCTTGTAGACATATTTGCAGTAGATAAATTCTGATCATATCTTCTTGGTATTAAGGTTTTTGTTTTTTGATCATGAAACACTTAGTTTTTAATGAAAAAGGATGATTTGAAACCATGGTTGGTGAGATTGATTATACACTTAAAAGAGTTAAATTTTGAATTCAAAGATAAGAAGGATACTAAAAATCAGGTGGTTGATCATCTAATTCGACTACCATACACCGATGAGGGAGACATTCCAAACCAGAACCCACTTGATGATGAGATTCTGGAAGAACAACTCTACAACATCAATGGTGAAGTTCCATGGTATGCCAATCTGGGAAACTATTTGGTTACATCATAGGTACCCTCTCACCTAAGCTCTCATTAACAACATAAGATTAAATCTGAATAAATATTTTATATTTTAGAACACCCATTTTTTTGGATAATTTTTAATGATCAAATCATATGAAGATGCTTACTAGGAAGTGAAATTGAATCTATGTTTGAATTTTGTCATAAATTATCATGTGGAGACCATGTTGGAACTTAGTGGACAACACATAAAGTTTTATAATATGAAGTATGTTGGCCCACTTTATTCAAGTATTCATATTAATTTTGTAAAAGATGTGAAAAATGCCAGTTTTTAGGTAACATATCCAAATGATAGAAATTCCTCAATAACTATTAAATGTTTTTGAAATTTTTGAAGTGTGGTGCATTTAATCTATGGAACCATTTCCATAGTCATTTGGAAATTCATATATTCATTTGAATGTGGATTGTTTTTCAAAATGGGTGGAAGAAAAAGCAACCAGAACTGATGATGCCAAAATTGTTTGTGATTTTTTCATTACTAACATATTCTGTAGGTTTGGTGTGTCACAAGAAATCATCAGAGTCGAAAGAACTCACTTATACAAAAATAAAATAGAAGAATTTTTAAAAAGTTTTTGGGTACATTATAAAACTTCAACACCATACCATTTCTAGAAAAATGGCCAAGAAGAAGTCTCCAATAGAGAAATCCAAGTAATTTTTCAAAAATACTTTTAAACCCTATATGAAGGACTGGATCCAAAGGTTATATGATAATTTATGGTCATACATAATAGCCTACAAGACTACCATAGGGATGATCCCTTATAGATTTATTTATTGAAAGAGTTTCCACCTTCTTATGGAATTGGAGCAAAAATCATAGCAGGTAATCATTGAGGTAAATTTGGATCTTGAGAAAGTTTGGAAAGAGAGAATATTAAAGATATAAGAGTTAGAGGAAATCTATAGAGAATAATTCATGAATTCCATGATCTATAATGGGGGAACATGAATAACCCATGAAAAGTTGATTCAACCCAGAACCTTCAACCCTGGAGATCAAGTGATTCAATACAAATATAGATTTAAGATAATGCTAGGTAAATGTTATTCCATATGGGATAGTCCCTTTAATTTTATTCATGTATATCCCTTTGGTGATGTGAATATCAAAAAAGAAGGAGGAGAAAACCCATTCACAGTAAATGGACAGAGGCTGAAGAAGTTCCATGAGACAATACCTCAAGAACCTAGGGAGGCGATTTCACTCTTTCGGCCTTAATACCAATGAGAACCCACCAGGTTGTATCCTTCCTTTAAACATTATGAAAATCAGTCATTTTTATATAATTTTTTAATGTATTTGGGAAACTACATCAATTAAGTGTTGGGGGTGAAGTCTTTTAGTCTAGTTTTTTTCAATCTATTTAAAATTCTTTGTCGAGCTAATGACATTAAATAGAAGTTATTTAGGGAGGAAACCCAGGTTTTTTCCCTTAGTCCACCCTTCACCTCAGTAATATTATAGGTTTATTGAATATTCCTACATTATCATTTGATTTCATTATTATATTTTAGGTCCTACATGCAAGGCTGAAAATTGAGAAACATAATAAAACACACGTTCTGAAGGTGCTTCAAAATAACACTAAAGAAACATGAAAAGCACCACCCAACTGAAGAATCATTACTAAATGGAGTTTTTTTACATTAAATATAATTTTAATTCCCTATATTTTTCCCACAAATTTTTATTTTTGAATTAAACTAAAATTTAATTCCCACACTTAAATTCATATTTTCCTTGACTTATCTTGGAGACATGATTTTTTTAGGAATCCAACAATTCCTTGTTCTAAATGTGAATTTCAATGAAATTGAATGAGTAAAATTGTTAATTGGATGATTGAAATGATGTATGGATATAGAAATAAAGACTCATGATTTTAAGGAATTAATTTATTCATGTAAATAAAATTTTCTTAATATCTTTTATGCATTGAATTTATAACATTCATTTGAACTGATTAGTTATTATTAATCCTGCCATGAGTGATTGTCCCAAAAAATAATTCACATTCTTAAGAGGATTTCTAGACAAAATATTTCTTATTTTCTCGTGACCATATTTTTTTGAGTGATCTTGGGAAATGTCACCTAACAAATATTGTATTGAAACATATCGAATCTATGACTATAAAAAATCACATTTAAAAGGATTTAGGTACTACTTTGACTGGCCACATATTTTCTTCATACCCACCCTTACATTTAACCTTTTTTAACCCATAGAATCCATGAATTTGTTTATAGTTTTAAGCCAAATTACAAGATTATTTTTCCTTAACTACCCACACTTTTAGTATTTTTTCAAGGATATTTCAAGTTTGACTATGGGGTAAGGGAATTTAGTGTGTGTTCATTTGGATGGGTATCATTTATGGGTGGTGTGATGTTTCTGCCAATATTTTGGGTAGTGGATAATAACAAAATTGGGCATGTTTCATCATTTCATTGTATTTTATTTATTTCATCCATTTCTCCAAAAAAAATGAAGAAGCATTGATATGAGTTTGAATTCCTCATTGTACACTCTTTGATGACTCGTTTCCCTCTCAAAAAATAAGGGCTTGAATTTTCATTCATTCACTATATTCAATTTTCAGCTCATACTCTATGAAAAAAATGAAAATAAAGTTGTTCCTTTTCAGGATGTTTTCAAAAAAAGGAGAACATGGATGATATCATTCATTATAATCATAATTTAGATCATGTGACATTTCATAAAAGGGGGTGGTGTTGTTTTTTAAATTTTCTCTGAGGATTGAGAGAGGAATTTCTTGTGTCTCCAATTTAACATATTATTCCTTATGATTAATGTATTAAACCATATTTTTTTTTGTAGTTAGAATGGTATACCATGATGTGAAATGTGATAATGGTGTTAATTTTTATTATCCATGGTAGATGTAAAGTATGTGATATAAGTGTGATTGATTGATATATGAGTGTGGGACATTGGTATAAGCTCAAAATATCCACATGTGATTAACTAATATATGAGTGTGGGGCATAGATTGATACCCCAAATACCTATTAGTGATTTATTGATAAATATTTGTGAGATATAGATTCATACTCCAAATTCAAACAAGGTGCAAGAAATGGGGTTTTTGGAAAAAAATATTTTCATTAAACCATTTTTCAAAGTGTTTGTCATATTGAATTGAAATGAAATGGGTAATTGAAAACCATGTGTTATATTTATTTGTGAATTGAATATGTGTTATGGTTTACTCTCTAACATATGTCATAACATGTCTTAACAGTTCTAGTGTCCTCAGGACCCTAAGGATTAATGTGGTTATAAAAAATAATTGAAAATATGTAACTTATTTACTTTATTATTTGTACTTATTATTTATAAAACTACATACAATGTTATTAAATGTATGTTGTTTTAGATGCCATTGGTGGTGGCCTAATGAGTTTTACTCACACTCTACTGGTGATTCCTAATCAGTGCCAAAATAGACAACATGTTTATAGGACATGATAATGGAAAGAGCCCTATGTTAGATGGATAAGTTTTAATGGAGCATAGATGAGGGAACAATACATGGTGTTAGGACCCATTGGGAGTTGTCAATGAAATTATTTTTTGTTTTTTTGATCATAAATATGACATATATTATCACATCATATATCTACTACTTTAGTTTTGGATATTTCCCTCATCGGTTGGTCACCATGTGATATATGTATTATTCTAGTCATGATTATATCATTTGGATGTTTTTTATTTATTTTCTATGTTGTGATTCTTTGATAAAGATTTTATTTTCACCCAATTATTGATATTAGACCCTCGCTTCTAGTTAACATCCTCTAGTGTATAGGGAGGGATGCATAAGGTATTATGGCCAACCAACATAGAGCATCATTGTGTGGAACTTGGGTTGGGATGTCACATGTAATCCTTTGTAATTGATATTAATGTGTCCAGCTACATTCATTCATGTTTCTATAACCTAAAATATATTTCAATATTTTTTTCATTCATAATTTTTAGAACAATTTATTTTTCTATAAGTTCAAAAAATTTATTTTATAAGTGATTTTTTTGTTTTATCAATTATAAATTATTCCTTATGAATATACTCTTGTTTAATAGTAGATATATAATTTTTTTAAAAATAATTAATAATATAATTATCATTTAAACTTTCTCATATAAATTTTTTAGTATCATAAATTTAATTTAATTTGTAATCTTGCAACACATTAATATATTAACTTTCCAAAAATGAATCATATTCCTTTGATGTTTCCGCACGTTAACATGACAATATTAATGAGACTCATTACAAGAAGTTAATATAGGATATAGATGTACTATACATTTATATATATATATATATATATCAATAATTCATATTAAATGGAATTTTTGAATAAAATAGAAAAATACTTTGTCCAACCATGGATTTATCAGATTGTGTTATTTTATTTATTAATTAAATTATTTATTATCACTTAATACCTATTTAATTATACATATTCATTTATATATTTGGTTTATATATGAAAAAAACACTTTGTAGAAGAAATTTATATACCTTTTATAATTAGGGTAACATTATAGTAATCTCATCATTACATAAGGTTAATTTCACTATTTTTTATACTTAAATGATTTCATTAAATAATTTTTGTAAAAAAATAAAAAATAATTATTGAATACATGGATATAAATTATTTTATAGAGGATAAATGTATTCCTATTTTAGATTCTAGACGAGTCAATTAAAAAAAATCTAGGCTATTATATAAGTACAAATCATAAAAACTTTTGAAACTAATCTATAGAGATGTATTGTTTCATGAGTCTTAAAATAATACCAGTGGATTAAATTAATTATACTAGAAAGTGCACTAATTTCCTTGAACATGGGAAATGAAAACATAATATAAATTAGAATCAATAAAATATAATGAGGGATACAAGTTTATTTGGGACTCAAAATATATTGAAAAAGTTAAATTATATATGGATCATGGACTGTGTATATTAGTAAGGATGATTCCCTTTAGGATTCTAGTCTAAATTAGTTTGGATGGAATGGTCATCGGAATATGCAATATAAATTTTATTAATAAAATAATTACAAATTTTCTTTCATAGTTAGTTACATCTAATTATTTTAATTTATTGCAATTTTAAATTATGAAATCATAGGATAAAATACATTATGACCAAAAAGTCACATTTGAATATAATTTTTAATGATTAATCATTCTCGGGGAAATGATTCATTGGAAATATTTGATTATAAATAATTTTCATAAAAATAATTTATTTTATTTTTCTAGGTATGGAATATATGGACACTATAATAGTTTAAGATATATTTTATATTACATTCTCATAGAGTTCATTAATATAAAAATAATATAGGAGAAAATAAATGATGATCACTTATAAATTATTAATCATGTAATGAAATATATAAATTAAAAACATTTATAATGTAGTTTTTTATTAATGATATAATAAAAATAATTCTTTTGTAATTTATTTGATAAAAAAATTTCAATTTTTTATGATATTAAATGTGTGGTCCTATTACATTATGTGTTTAACTCATAGTTTATGCTCATTTATTGAATAAATATAAGTAACACATTTGTTATCATAGAAAATCAATGTTTGAGTTAAACTAATTTTCAAATTTGTGACTTTGTAATGAATCCAAAATAATTTGGTGAAGAAACCTCAATTTTCTATTTATTATTCATCAGTATTGGAGGATGGAAAAATTTCTCTCTTCATGAAAGTAAATGAAACTATATACTCACTATGAAATTGTAATGATCCAAAATTTAATTTTTTTCATTTTTCATCCATTTATGTTTCTAAAAAATTGGATCATTAAAATATTTTCCTGTTTTTATAGTTATAAAATTACATTCTCTAATTTTATAAAAAAATATGATTTTTTTTATAATTTAAATTTGTATTATTTGGGATTTGGTTAATATATTATATATAGTAAAACATATATGAAGATATGTGGTTGAATATTTCAAAATTAATGTAAAATTAAATCATTTCTATAAAATAACATTACCAAAATAATGCACGTTTTTGGTATCACAAGTTCATTATGAAAATGTTTTTAAAATGATCCTACAAGACGATATTCAATATAAAGTAATTCCAAAATATATCTGGTAAATTATTCACTATTAAAATATTTATTTAAAATAATTCAATATTTAAATGAGTAGCAAAATATATTAGAATATATATACTATATCAAATAACTATAAGATAAATTTTTTCTTCATATTCTATTACCTATTTATAATTATAGAGTTTTAAGACAAGGCTACCATTATTCTAGAAAGGGTTTTATTTTTCATCACAAATTTTTAATTACAAAAAATTTTAATATTAGAAAGAGATTGATCAGATGTTTATTTATTTTCAAAAAATATTCCATTTGAATTTATTATGTTCAATGTTCATAAATATTATCAATCATTCACCACATAAGGAATAATTTCTCATTTTAGTTTTAATTCTTGATACAAATGAATGATGATGGAATTATTAAGTAAAAACCTATTTTTTGATTGGTTGATAACCTCGCCTAATTAAAATACAAATGGTTTTTAATTTTTATAATCATTAGTTAATTAAAAAAGGGTTAATTTTTCTCAAACATATTAATTACCCTTTTCTAAAATAATTACATACCCATGGTAAATAATTTTTTATTACATTTCAAAAAAAATCTTAAATAATTTTAGTTTTTAAAAATTAATCTAAATAACGTTGGTAATAAAAATCATTACAAATTAATTTTAAAATCGGTTAGTGATAAAAAACACCTCTTGAAAAATTTATTATATAATATATTTTATTTTCAAACATAAAATAGTTTTCTTGTATTGTAATTTATGTGGAAAATTTTATATTAGATATTGAATCAATTTTAAATAAATTATATATAGTATTTAAAATGAATAATATGAATCCAAAATCAATAAGGTAACCGAAATTTTTATTTATTAAATTATATAATTCATAAGAAATTTTCTTTAAAACCAAATAGATATAAATATTTTTATGCTGTCGAAGGTAGTTTTTATGACTTCAACCCATAAATGTTTGACCACATCCAAACAAGAACAAGGAATTCCCTTAAATAATTAATTACTCCTATCAACTACCCATTCTATTTTTTATTTCATTTTCAAGAAATTAATATTTTATTCCTTTATAATGATAAAAATATAGAAAATAATGATTCTCAAAGTATTCATATTATTTACATTGAATAGTGATTATAAGAAGGTTTTTATATTTTTGATGAGAAGAATAACACGTTTTATTTAAAAAAGTGATAAAAATTAACATGAGAGAATGAAAACCCAAAATAAGATTGTGTAGTAATTGACCAATAAAATGAATAATAATTTTAATCTACGATATTTATTATTTTTTTGTACAATAAAATATATATAAATTGACTATATTGTCCTGAATGTTGATATTTCACTAATTCTTTTAGAACTAAACTTTTTTTATTTCTATATTGGTATGATTCAAAAACCATATAAAAATTCATCGTGTTTTTTTATGAACCTCTACATGATCTATTATAGTACATTTTGTATAGTCTAAATGTTTTTTATACCAATTTGATATTTTAAACCCAGGTCTTATCAACCGTCACTCTCTACCATGGAATGATCTAGTTGAAAAAGTCTTTATGGATTAAATTAAAAAATCTTTTTAGATATTAACAAGTCTAATAGCATTACCAATGTTCATCATGTATCCTTTATTCTATAATTGGCTAATATGGAGGATATTATGATTATGTTTACCATGGAGGGAAACATCATATATTCCAATGATTTTACCTTATATTATTTCTATGAAAATAAAAAATTAATAATTTTAATTATATATGCTATGTTAATTAGATTTATTTTAAATCTATTTTAATGAACATAATTATTGTTTTAATAAATATTTATCCAAGGGTACCAATCAATTTCTCATAGAAATTGTTAACTATAATTATTGAACAAAGAAATATTTTGGTATGTAAATATTAATGAAGAAATCCTTAGGAAACCACATCATCTAAAGTCTTAGGAGTAGAAATTAACATGGTTTCATAAACATCTAATTCATATTTGATATAAAATATTTATATTTTTTAAATTAAAAACAATTGTTCAAGTTTCCACCTAGTTTTCATTTAGTATAAAGTGTTGAAATTCAAAGGGAAAACTAGATGCACATAAAATGTCACCTCCAAAAAGATGTGGAACCAATTATATATGAATCTTAAGTTATTTTCATTTATTCTTATTTTAATATATTAATTCATTCATATAATTTTATGAGAAAATCAACATACAATTCATATATTAGTTGTGTTAACTTTATGATTTTTTGTAATGAATGTGCAAGAATATTTGATATCAAAATTATATATTCAACATTATATGATTACAAATAATGAATTTTAGGAAATTTTTGAATTATATTTAGTAAATTTGATTGGAATAACTACATATATATTTTTAGTTTCTTACAATTTGATATTTGTGACTAATTTCCATGAAGTTTTCCATTAGATTTATTTTACATTGGGAAACTATACATAAAAGGACAAGGATTTATAGAATTTATGTTATATATAATACATAACAAATTAAAAAACTTATTCACCTTTGTTAAATAATTTTTTATAATATTTGAGTTTGAGTAATTCTATTTGAATATTATTTTCCATCTGTTTTTAATGATTTTGATTATGAGGTCATATTTTCTAATAACTATATGATTTATGTTGTAATTGTATGGTTTATTTCCTATGTGATTGATATTATTATAGGGATTTGAATATATGATTATATAATTTTTTTCTAATAATTTCATGTATAATACTAGATTATGAATATCATACCAAATAGTAGCTCAGGGATACACCATTTTACAGATAATTTTTTCCAAACATGTATAGTAGTAGAACTTTTTCTATTGATATTTTAGATCATATATGTTTTTGTGTTTTAAAATGTGGTTTCTTCTTTTCTAGATAATATTAAACCTTCCAATTTTTGTTAAAATATAATATTTATATTCACTTCAACTGTTAAACCCATTAATAATATCTTTTAATGGAGTTAGTGAATTTTTATTTGGAACTCCACAGTATTGATTCATTCATTAGTTTTTATAATTCCATTTATTTTATTTTCCCCATTTATTTTTTAACTAATAATATATTATATTCAAATTTTTTACCATTAGTTATTAGTTTAATTAATAGAAAACTTATATCATTGAAAAAATATAATTACCAAGGATAGATGAAATTCTTGGGTTTTTAGAAATCTCAATCCCTCTCCTCTCATGTATTTAAAAACTATTTTTAGGAAAAAAATGCTATAATATAGGGTCTCTATATTTATTTCCATGAACCAATGTATATTATATAAATTATTTTCTATAGATGTTATTTTATATGTTTGTAATTTTGATATTATAAATCTAAACTAGATTCCTATCATTATTTATGCTGATTATGAATATTGGAGTGTCATGATGGAATTATATGTTATGATAATAGGGTTTCGTAACAGTAACATGTAAATAATAGAATAGGATATTCTACATAACCTAATTATAAACATTATTAATGAGGATAACTCTATTTTTTGGTTGTATTTAAGATCTCATAATTAATATTTATGTGTCCCATATTGAAATATGTATATTAAGGTAACTTCTATAATAAATCGTTGTGTTATTCAGAAGTAGTTTGGAAGTACACATTTCATAACATCAAAAGTTCTTGAAACTATTATACTTAGTCTATGAGTAACTATTAGACATTAAATTTTATTCCCAAAGATAGTGTTTCATAGATAAATTAGAGTTTTTGGTCTATTCTAAAAAATATACAAAAATTTAAGGAAAATAGAATTACTATTGAATATATTGTTAAAAAAGGAATTGAAATAAAATGAAAGTATTAGATGAATAAGAGAATTAAATTTAATAGTAGAAATTATATTAAAAAAAAGATTTTTCATGGTATTATCAAATCATAAACATAATATGAAATTTTTTTAATGTACGATATTGAGAAATAAAATATATAGATTATGGATTATTTTTCAACTACTACTTTATATGGTCTTAAATATAAGATTAATATTTCAATGAATTAGGAATATTATTTAGATAATTGGGAGAAGGGACACAGTGAAGGAGATTTTTTGAAAATGGTGATAATGGTTTTTCAGAAGAATTGCATTCTAATATAAAATATCCAAAATGATAGAATATATATAAAGGAAAATTCTAGTTGAGTAGAAGATTCTTTGGAATTTATCTATTATGAATGATAGAAAAAATTTAATATCATAATTTATCATTTAATATAAAAGATGAATGTCAATGATATAAAAAAATATCAATGAGACATAATGGAAGGATAGTGTTGAATTTAATGGATAAGTAGATACTATATGTGTATCCTACTATTTATGGTCATTTGGAAAGAAATGATAGATAAAAGTTAATTTATTTTCGACCTTAAATTCCTCAAAACCACTACTACTTCAATACATAGGTAACTTATGGGAACTTGATGAATTGTTATATAGATTCCCCCTATCATTATTCTTGGGATCATAAATATAAATCATATGATTAAATGATTTATTATATGATATAACTAGTTTATAAAATTTAAAATCATTTTAGGAAACACAGTAAGGATTATCCATATATTTCTAAATCTAATTTTTATATTTCTCTAAAAAATTAAAATTTCAATATAAAAATAATTTCCATTTGAAAATAATCCAATAACCAAAACAATGATATAAATTCTATTTCTTTTATAAAAAGTACGATAAAATTTCATTCCAATTTTAAATCTTACTACGCAATTTTTTATAAGGTCCCAGCCAGAAAATAGTACGTAATATTGAGTTAAATCAAGAATTAACTTTGAGGATATTTTCATTTTTAGAGTTTTAGACAAATAGGCCATAACTATTACATTACATCTCACATATTACAAAGTAGACACTTTTACTCAGTATCCATTGTTTCATAAAATAAAAACTCTTAAGAAACAGTAATTCTTTTCTTGATATAAATCATCAGGAATTCTTCCTTTCTCTTACCCTACCTTATACCCTATGACAATAAAATCCAAAACTTTGGATGTGCACAAAATGATTAGTAAGGGTTATAAAATAAAAAATGAAATCCTTAGTCCATCAATATAGACAAAACATATTCCATTTAACCTGCCTCGGGAAATCATAATATTTATGAATAACACATAGAAATCATAAATCAGAAAGGTAACTTGTGGCATCCACAAAATACATACACTGTAGCTTTCAAAAATATATAGGGAGTTACATTTGGAATACCCATCATAGTATAATACCTAAATATCTTAGGAGAAGCAGTAATGTTTACCTCTTTCAGGTTTCCCAATTTATTTGAGAGCTATCTCGGGCTCACCTACCCTAGGTTTATCATGAAAACACCTATCTGCATAAATAATGCTTAATAACCATAACATAATCATAACACAAGAACAAGCATAAAGGAAAGATAACACTTCCACACCGCAATCACAATATAAAATTTCAAAATATTGATATAATAAATCCATTCCCAAAACCAATTTCAATACCAAAATACATAAAAATGTATATGGTATTTATTTTCCTTTTAAAAACATTATGGCTATTTAAGGATGAAAATTATAAAATAATGCTCGCAACGGAAGAAATTTACTGTAGCAGCATAGGAACTATAGAATTACAATTCACCGAGGGGTCCTTTGGGCAAAAAATGGGCTATCAAGCCTTGTATTCAGGCCACTTGGCCTTGGGCCTTCTGGATATGTAATGGGTCTCACTCTACCCACACTAAAGAGGTCTTTGCTTTAAAATAATAAATTGATTCTTCGGCCACAAACTTTAGAAAAATTATAAAAAATATTCCCTTTTAATTTAATTAAAATTTAGTGGGGTTTATAAAACGTATAAAATCAATCCATATAAAAATAAAAATATGTTTCAATGAAAGGAGATTGAGACGAAGTCCCTTACCTCGTGTCCAACTTGACTTGTTCATTCTTTAAAATTATAAATAATAAAATAAAGGTAATTTGTAATTGATTCGTAACCTTTTTCAAGTTTATTATTCCTTTTATATCACTTATTTCCACATTATATACATTACATAATCCTTTAAGTTAATAAAGGTCATTTTGTCGATATTTGGTACATGAGTCAATAATGAACTTCTTATAATTACATGTTTCCCATGTGTCCAAAATTCCATTATCTCTAGAATTATATTCATGATTAATATATCATGTATATCATATATATCAATTATATATATGTATTTATAGTTGTACAAAACATTTTGAGAAAAGAAATAAAATGCACTATTCATGGAGTTAGTAAGTCGTACGCATGCATGAATGCTACTTTAATTTCTATTTAATATTTAATGGAATGAAAACTTAATGATAAATAGGTATATTATAATTCCACTATATTATCTTATATAATTTCATTAACTCCATCATTTATAAATTCCATGTATGGCATGAACGGGTCATATCACTTTGAGGGGGCGGTAATCCATAAATCCTCAAATGAAATTATTGTATTTACCCATTAAGGTGACCATAAAGGTATGCTATAAATGAAAAATACATAATCATAGAGACTATATTAATTTAATATATATCACTTATAAATACAGTTCCATCATAATTACCACCATGAGAGGTGGAAAAAGATATTTGAACAATCATCGTTTTGTGAGGCAGTAGTTCACCGTCCAAAGAAACAGTATGTTCTTATGCATAAGATGAAGGTGTGTAGAAGTGTAATTTGAATAAATCTCATAATAATATCATTGTATATTTAGAATACTATTTTTTGTATAAAATAATGGAATAAAAAGAGTTTTGGTGGTTTGAGAAGGAAAATGAAAGAAAATAACTTTAGAGAAGATGTTACCATTAAATAGGTTAATTCCTTTTGGTTTGAACCAAAAAAAGTTATTTAATTGACTTCTTCCCAAAGTATGGATTCTCGGTTGAAGAAAAGTATTTTTGGAGCTTATTAATTTAGATTTTAGATGATCCATGGGGCTTGAGAGGTGTGATTAATGGGTTTGAGGTGGTTTCCTTTTATAAGAGGGAGGAGGGGATGTTTAGGAAAGTTTGAAAGTATCATTTTATTATAACATGATTTTTTATTTAAAAATTTCCAAAACTAATTAAATTCTAAAATAATATTAATATAAGTTAAAATAAAATCATCCAATAATAATTTTACAGGTTTTGGAAAAAAAATTATCCTTAGATTTTTTATTTAACCCTTTCTTAATTTATTTTACTTTTACCATGTCTTCTTATATATTTATACTATATGATTAATTTATTTACTATAAATTCTAATCATCCTAAAATGGATCATTAATGAAATTTGTAACATTATATATGTGATATGGGTGAATATTATATTTTTACGACTATTTAATCATTTAATAAAATATTAATTTATTTAAAAACTCATTTATGTCAACTTTTATACTATTCATATCATGACTTTTTAAAAAAACCATACAAAATGATCAATTGAAAAAAACATCCTTAATTATAATATAAAAAGTCATAATCATCCATAAAATTTTTGTATGGCATAAAAATTTTCAGAATAAAATTATTTTAATATTTATAACCTCGTTATTTAATACATTCATTAATGAGGTAATCATTACCTCATCATTGTGTCATAAATAAATTTATTTATTTGTTGTCTAAAAAATTACAAATAAAATAGCATAATATAGGAAATATTTTCAGATATATAATGAAAATTTATATTCAAAACTATAACTTATATAACCCCATATAAAAATGGTTTTACTAAACGATATATGTTTATGTTACATTATCTTTAACATTAAAATAATTTTTATAAAGTGTCATTTTCACTTAAAAGTGGCTCCACGGTGTTCCAAAATCTACCAAAGGATTACCATGGTAGGAAATGTATCATAAAATAGGGTTAAGATAAATGTTAGTGTAATTTAATATTATTAGAATATTACTTTTTACCCGTATTTACCATATTTACCCTTTAACAATGGTAAATAAACTATTTACTGAAGTTACTATTCATATTGTCTAAAAATAAAATATTGATATTTAAAAGTTTTGGACCTCCTGATTCTTAATATAGAATCTAATTTTCCAAATTCAAAACATAGAAGTTGCGGAAAATAATTTAAAATTGATTCTCGTTGTCAAAACCAAAAAATGTGTTTTAAAGAAATAATAACTACCAAAAGATTGATATGTGTTTATTTCCTATTTCAAAGTAAAATTACATCCAATGAACAAAATTGGATTAAATGATACAAGTATAACCCAAATAAACTTTAAAATTATTTAAAAATATAATCTAACTAAATAAATAAATCATATGAAATGAAATTTTTGACTTAAAACACAGTATTTTTCACCATTCATTAAAAAAATGAACTTTATCAGAAAAATACCAAAAATTTACCCAAAGTAAATTTTGATGTAGCAATTCTAAATAAAAAGTTTATTTTCTCAAATAGAACATACAAAAGTGACAAAAACAATATTTAAATGGGTTTATCCATCAAAAGGCTTTAAACCTACCTTTTAAAAATATTAAAGTATTAATGCTTAAAATTAGATTCATTCTAATTTTAGGACTCTACATTTTATTGGATAAATGTAAAAACATTTTAAAAACTTGTATAATAATATTTTATTTACTTCTGTTTATTATCACCAACACAATAGCATGGTGTTAAATACCACTTCAAATAATATTATATTATTATTTTTCAGTGTTAATCACCATTGTGTGAAACATGAGATTTTGGAGAAACCCATTATTGCGTGTCGGGTATTCCATCAAACATAGCGTCCCCTTTAATGTAAAATTAATATTTATTTCATAAATATTAATAAATATGAAAATATCGTATCCTTTATTTACTTGGACTGTTACAAGTTCGATAACCATCTTGGATAGTTGAAACCATCTTGAACATATTTCATAGTATCATTTACATCATTTGATAAATCATATTTTTCACCAAAATTATTTTTCTCAAAAAACACACTTTTAAACTATATTCAAAAGTAGAGGTCATTGGAGATAAAGTATCCTTCAATAAGGAATAGATATACAAAATATTTTGGTATTATATTTCAAAATATCTATTAGTTATTCAACATCATAGGGTTGTGAATATATGAGATATAAATGTATTTTTCAATAAAATTTATATCTCCAAGAATTTATGGGGACTAAATTCATAAAATTGTATTTTTTAATGGAATGTTGTGTATTAGAAAATGAAATAAACAGTACATATTTTTGTGTGATTTTCTTTTAATTCTTTTTGTGTGAATAATTCAAAAAAAATATTTTTTATAATATTAACATTATTTTGTATTTTATACATGTTACATTTATATGTGATATTAAATATATTTTAAATTTAGTAACATAATAATAGTATGAATTTTTTCTTCAAAAAAATTAAATAAGATAATATTTTTCATTTTATACTAATACCTTTTCAATAATTAACTATTATAAATGGTTTTTTATTTAATATAAATTGTATTATATACGTTATCCAAAAAAATATTTCTCATTATAAGATCACCTATGTGTATCAGAATATATATTATAAATGTTTATTTCATTATTAATGCTATTTTTTAAAATTGAAAATCTTCATACAGCTTATTTTTTTTCTAATACATTCTCTATTTCTAGTTTTAAATTCTCGTTTTAAAATAATATGTTCTTTTGAAATTCGGTAATTAAACATTTACAGAGATATGAAAACAACTTTTTTTTAAAATATTGGCCTGACTATTCATTAGTTGTAACCTAAATAGTTGAGGTCCATCTTGATTTGTAATATAATTTCTTTTGGTCCCCATTCTCTGTATCATAATTTGTTTCAATTAAATGCCTTTATTGAGTTTGAACATCTAAATATCTAGTTAACCAACAATTCATCATGTCAAAATATATTGATATTTCTACATGAAAAGAAATTTTCATACGGTTGATTGATTTTGATTAGTATTCTATGTATCAATCCTTACAAAATAGAGTCCCTCGTTTTTCGGTAATGGAGGTGATTAGTATATAAAGTCAAAAAAATCTATGTTATAATTTAATTTTTAAAAAAATATCTTTATCACATATTTCTAGGAATTACAATATGATAGAAATGTAAAATTATTGGTTTTAGGAAGCTGATTTATCATGTTTATGATAAAACTTTTTTATGTGGTTGGTTTAAAATTAATATTAATTGATTTTCTATTTAATGTACTCTTTAAAAATAATCATGAATATATATTATGTAGAATGTTATTGAAAAATGTTAAAGATAATGGAAACTGCATAAGATGGTATAACATTACTCAAATCATTGATATTGTTTTATTGTATTAAATGGTTTCTATTTCTATGAAAATACAATAAATATAAAATAAATATTCAAGATATCAATGTTTTGGATTTTATTTATGGGTTAAGGAAGATTAATATCATAAGTCTATGTGGTATTACATTGATTCATTGTGCACTATCTTAGTGAAGTTAAAGATTTAACTATATTCCAGAATATATTGTTAAAATTTTTTAAAGACACTATATGTTGTTTTGATGAAGGATTTTCTAAAAAATATAAATGGTGAATAAAATTATAGTGAATCATAAAACCATTTTTATTATGAATATTTTATATAATTTACTAAAAAAGAAAGTTCATTTTGAATCCAATAGTGTCTTTTTATTTTGATAATTTAAATATTAATTAAGTTTAATGTATAAAAAGAATAATCTATTAAGAATATATAAAAAAATAAGTTGACAAAGGAGTTTCCATTATCGGATAATGTTTTCTTCTAGATAAATTTCTGTTGGTATGTTTCTTAAAATTTATCGGGAGTTTATTTCATTTCATTATAGTCATATGTAAATTTATTTACTTTTGTAGTGATTGACAATAGGGGTGTTTCAAATTAATTCCAAAAAAACATCATTTTTATCTATTATTCTGAATATCACAACAAACATTATACTTTTTTGGATATAACAAAATATAAATTTTTAAATTATTGTGTATCAAAATTTATATTTTGAATTACATTTTTTGAATGACTTGATTTGGAACCATATATTTATGGAACATAAATAATTCACTATGGCTAATATGCCTAAAACAAAATTTTGGGTGATCCATTTTTTATAAAGTGATGTCTAGGTACAATGTTTATAGATTTTACCACTAATTCATTTTCTCAACCAATGCCAACAAATATATTACTGAGGATCCGAGGAACAAATTCTAGTTATACAGCATAAGTTGACTGCACATTGATTAAGCTTAATTTGAGAGATATGAAACATATAAAATAACTATTTCATCTAAATATATGTATTCTGAAATTGTTCTTAGATATTTTAATTGTGAGGTACTTAATTGAAAAAAATGTAATTGGTGTATTTTAAATATTCTCTCTTGATATTATGTGATTGAAAAGATTCAGTGGATATAAATATGAAAATCATATCCTATAGTTCAAATTAATATAATAACAAGAATTATTATCAACAATATTATCATTGAGGTTCCTATGATATATCTTATTATATACATACCCTATCGATGAATCTCAATGATTGTACTTATTCATCCTATATTTTATATAAATGATATTTTATGCCTAGGAACACAGTTACTTTGGATCTCATTACTAGTCCATTAGAATGTTATACTAAAATCAAAGAGTTTTATGAACTATAACAACATTAACCATTAATTATATCTTTCAAAAGAATTTATTTATTTTCATATTAAAATACATTTCACTATTGCATTATGTTTGTTTCTCATTCATTTGGGTTTATTTACATTGGTTATGTTTTAAATTTTTCTTATATTTTTTCTATTGTGTTTATATATATTTTTTCTAATATATGTTCAAAACAAATAACTTTCTTAATACTTTTTACCAATAGTCAAGGAAATTTTTATCATCGCTAAAATATCAATTAACACCCCTATTAAATATTCTGTACTAGGACAACATCATTATGTCTATATATTTATAAAAAAATCCCTTCATGTATTAATTTTGTATGACAGATTCATTACACATTAATTTTTTGATTTTTGATTTTATGCTCATTAAGATCTTTATTAAGTAGTGAAATATATTTAAGATGGAGGATTAATTATGAATTATGATTTGAAAAATCCTCATTTCTATCATAATTATCTACTATAATGTGATTTTATTTCACCATCAAATTCATTTATCTTTTCACCAAGTAATCTTGATATTATTAAATTTCTTTAATGGATGATTAATTTTCTTGTTATTTAGTGGATGAATTTTAAAAACCGGATTACATAATATATAAGTATTCGAATGAATTTAATATGAATCATGTTTCATTCAAAGGAATAATGGAAATAAATAAAAATATATATTCATCACTTTCAAATGAACATTCATAATATTGTCCTTCACTAGCATGCCATGCTTCAAAATATTTTGATACATTCTTTCATTTATACTTTGAATATTATTTAATATCATATTTCCCCCATTCCAACACAAGACTATCAGTTTAATATAAACTCGTTTTAAAAAATCATAGAAGAAAACATACCCTAAAAAATTCATTACATCATTCAATTTAGATTTATCGAGAATTTTATTTTCATCATTCCTCATATTGTTGATCATAGAAATTACCTATTGAAACATTCTTCCCATTTGTACCTCTGAAAAGGAAAACTCAATCTCACAGAAATAAAGAACTCATTATTCTAAATATATTTTTAATATGTACATGGATATAGGAATTGTATTTGTTTTGTAAGAATATTATATTGTTATATTAGTAGTAAAAGATACAAAATCCTTATTTTTTTCTATATAAACTTATCTCCTCAATTGATTCTCATAGTAAATCAGTGTTCTGATAATCTCATCATGTTTTATATGATTATGATTTTTTTAGAATTCTAGACAGATTAACACACATATTGAAGGATAATAATACTTTTTTATATTATAAATATTATTTTATTCTTAATGAGACTGTAAATAATAAAATAAAGGTCATAAGTCATTGATACAACAAAAGAAAATTTTATCCTAAATTGAAATAAATAACAGTATACTCAGTGAATAAATAAATCTTTTATTTTCCTAAACATCGTATTTTACAAATAAGTTATGTATACTTCATAAAACTACCATGAGCTACCACACAAGAGTAAATCATATTTTATACATTTCTGTTAATGTAATGTACATGAATTTTCAAAAAAAATATAGTTAAACAAATATTATAATTTATATTCAATCTTGAAATTAATATTTGATTTAAGTAAAATATAGAAACCACAAACCATCATTTTATAATTATCTTATATAATGTTAATAACAAATTTCATTATTCTTTCTAAAAAATATTCATAATTTCCCCCATCAATGATAAGTTATTCACTTTTTTTGAGAATCTTAAAATACAAACTGGTTGAGTTTATTCCAAAGGTAATATTTTCTCTATTATAGATTATTATATAGATTAATTAATTATAAATTATAATTCATATATAAAATGATTTTACATATAGGTATCATCACAATGGGGTGATTTGAATAAATAAAAATAGAAAAAAAATCCATCATTAATCAATAACTTTAGAATAATCTATTTTATAGTTTCCCTAAACTAAAAAATCTATATAGAGTGAAATATTAATAAATTTGTTAATGTTTTACATTTACACACTTTGAATAAAGTAATAAAAATAAATTCAAAATGATAAATTCAAAATTGGAAATTATAAAATGTTAAAAACCAATGAAATCAAAAACAATTTTATAATCCTTGATCCCACTAAAAAGGATTAGTCAAATGATTTTTTGGTTCATTTCCATAAAATTTATTTTTTAACCCAAAATGGAAAGAGCATAAATAACCATATATATGTAGAATCTAATTATATATATAGGTTTCAATCTAATATATTATAATAGAATTTTTTTACCTATATATTCTTTAACTAAGTATCAAAAGTACCAATTTCTTAGATATGTTTTACATTGATCTCAAAATATTGTGTTAGAAAATATTAAAACAAGAAAGTTTTTAGTGGTTTTACATGAATTGTCCTAACAATTTAAGGACTAATATCACTCTAAATAATAAAAACATAAGGATGAACCCATTAGTCATAAAGATCATGATCAACTCTTACATTTTTAGTACATCATCTCTTGTTCCATTGAGCCTCAATCATAATTTATATGCTTATATTTAAACTAAAATTATCATATATTAGAGTATCCTTATATAAATCTATTATATTTTGATAAAGCTAAATAATGATATTTAGTTTTAGATAAAAATGTTGTAATACATAGGGTATCATTAGATTATAATTATATTGGTCCCTAAGTAATATTATTTAGAAGGATCGTTTTTTAAAAACATAACATTGATGAAAACACAAGTTAAACTTAGTAGGAAATAAATTTTATTATGATATTTCAAATGTATGATATAGAATAAATAATTTTAAATAGAATTATCCTTCTTTCTTCACGTGATATGTGATAGTTCTTTAGTGAATAGAATTTACATTATCAAAAGGTCATTTCATTATATAGAGTTAGAACAATGGTGGAGTCATGTTCCACTTTTTTCTTCTCTATTGCTTAAGAAAATTTATTTTTATATACAATGTCTCTAATTTATATTATCTATATATTTAAATTTTTCAATTTTTTATGTTTTCATGAAGATGGAGACATCACATCAGTTTTTCATTAGTTTTTATGAATTTAGGACATAACATCAGAACTTATTTAGATGTAAATGACCAAAAAATCCTTTGAGTATCTTTTTTAATTACTTAGTCATACACTCTAACATATTGGTTACATGTCCTATATTTTACTAGACTTATATAATTGGTAATCTATTTTTAACAATTTTTGTGGGGATTAATTTATCATTTTTGAAAATTATTTTTAAAAAAATTAATTAAACTTATTATTTTTTAAATTAGACTTTTTATAAAATTTGATAAGAATTTAATAATTAAAGAGGTCTTGTAAGATTATAATAGTAATGTCATGATGGAAACATAGGTTTCATCTAGTTCTAAATATTTCTTTAGAGTCTAGTAATTTATTCAATAATGAGGTGATTTCATTCAATGTGTAATATTAGATTGGTATTTAATGTTTTATAATGTGTTTATTGCTTTCAAATAAGTTGTATTTTTTCTATAATTTTTAAAAACAATTTATTTATTGATTTTTAGAAAATGAAATTTTTTATTGAAAATACTCAATCTCAGATGTTTGTTTTATCTAATAAAAACAAATGTATAAAATCTATGGATGTAATATACTATGTTAATAATCAATAACTAAATTCAAACACAATTATAAATTTATTTTTATTTTTTCCATTATAAAAAAAAGAAGTCATTTATTTTTCTAATTGATTATAATATTAAATATATATATCTAGAGGTGGTAACATGGCCGTTGTAAAAATTTTAACACATGATGATATATCATATTTTTAATAGTTGGACATTATTATTATTTTTAATTTAGATATTTTTTATTAATACATAATTATTTTCCCAGTTTTTATTTCATTAAAGGTTTACTGTTTCAGTCAAAAATGAATGTATATTAATATTGATATATTCAATTATTTTTAGGATGTATAAATATATCTATTTTATGTATATTTTACATGTTTTATACTACGATTTATGTGATGAGTGGTGATTTTTAATATGGATTTCATAAATAGTTATATTTATAAATATAGTTTTAATTTATCAGGAAAAAGGAAAAAAAAATTAATCATTATGTCATATTTAAATTAGTGATAGTAGTTAATTAGTTCCAATATTATTTTTTTGATACCATTTACACATGTGTTACCATGAGGTGATTACGAATATGCGTTGGAAATCAGAAAAAAAACCAACATGTTAAATAAGAAAACTCTATAAAACATGTTACCTAGAGGATATATGTCCTACAAATGATATATATCAATTAAGGGTATTTCTTTATGCATTTATAGGGGACCCATATGATTTCACAAAATATGATTGATTAATGGTTTACATGGATCCATCTCTCCAATAGGGTCTTACATTTGATTACTAAATGTGTTGATGAAGGGATATTCTAACATTATTACTCATATAAAGAAATAAAACCATATTGATGAGCCTTTCAACAAGGGGAATAACTAATCTTGTCACTATTATAATGAAAACATGCCCAATTTTGAATGATATCAATTGAGGTCATACCTAACCCTATTTATCAAGAAGTTATTTAAAAATGTTAATCAAGACCCCCTTGCTTGATTTTATGTAGCGGTGTAGATTTTGTTCTTGAAAATATATAAAAAATTATTTCCAAGTGATTGTTTCCAAAAAAAATGGGAAAATGTTAATTTTAATAGAGTTAATTACATTGTAATTTTATTTGATTGTTACCTAAACTCAAAATATGACGTTTATAATTTAGTTAAATACTTAAAAATGAGTTAAATAATATTATGGAATCCGTAATATTTAATAGGTAAATATTTATTATTTTACAATTTTTTTGATTAACATCTTTTATAAAAGACCACATAGGGAATTAAGTCATAAAAATTATGTATAAAAAGGGCTATTTTCCATGGAGAGGTATAAATTATGTCCTCTGATTTTTTTAAATATATCAAACATTCATAAGAAATTATTTTAATAAAATAAAATATAGTTTTTATCGGTGATGCAACATTGGAATAGCCACATGGTAGTGTTCTAGATATGTGGTGATGGCATCATAGGTTTGTAGAAATGTGTGTCTAGAAAAGTTGGGGAGTCAACACAAAATTATTGGGTGATATTTGAGTAATAACTAGTGTTTTAAATTAGGAAAATTTATTATAATATATGAGAGAACCAATAAAATTTATCTTCCCCTATAATTTTTTAAATTACAACATTGAAAATATTAAAAATAAACTTCCTCTCCTTACTCTCCCTTATGTGGCAGAAATATTTATAGAGATTTATCTTATCCTATATACACAAAGAGGAGTAATTAATAACATTAATTACAGAGGAACAAAAACAACACAATATTACAAAGATGAATATTAAATAGATAATTACTGATTTAATACATATTACATTGTCAAGGTAGTAATTATTGTTCCTCTTATTTGACTTGTTATTATTAATATAAAATATTCCCCCTCTAAAAGGATATTCTCCAATGAAAAATATGATTTAATTAAATAATAATATTATTAGTATAAAATTGAAAAAACAATATATTTTGAACTAATTCTTCTTCTTCAGTCACGGTACACAAAAAGAGTATTATTTTCCCAAATATCATTCAAACGTGACTATGATTATTTTTTAATTTTAATAACAATAGAATTATATGGATTCAATAGATATTGGGCTAACAATTTTTTTTGGTAATTTTTTTAATACATTAAGAAGATGATTTTTTACATCAACGAGATATATTGATTATTAAATTATGTAATTTGTACTAAGGGATAAATAATGGGTTGAATCCTCAAAAGTTTTCATGAATTCTAATTTTTTGATTATTCCTTTGTCTATTTCACGAAAAAATAATTTCATTAGTATAAAAAATAATAATATTATTTAAGTTTTATAAATTATTTCTTTTATGAAGTAAAGATTATTAAATTATTAGCTATATGTTGATAGATTATTCACTAAGAATACCAAATTTTTATTTATGTATACTCATGATTATCAATCAACTAGAATGATATCCCATTCTTGGATTGTTGGAAATTCCTTATGATAAAGTCATTTAAAATGATATTATCATGTTATTTATGATTGAATAAGATAATTTATTTGGTATTATATAACATGTGAATACTATAGAATCATGGTTTTGGGATGATTTTTCCATTATTAATTATTTTTCCAGCAATGGATGGGTTTACATCATTCAAAACATGGGGATAATTTTTTGGATTGTGTAATTATGATAACAACAAGCCATGATGTTGAAAGATGAACACTAGAAACTTCTCCATAATCAATTTTATAATTTTTCTTAATTATACAAAACATTTCACTCTGAAAATATAAACATGGTATTCAGACATGGTAGAGTTTGGGTTTCATTTGATTTTAAATATCTCCTACCATGATACGTTGAGGAACTCACTAAAAAATTGGAGACTATGGAATATATAATGGAACCATGTACATGAAGATATAGAGAGATAGAATATCTTGATGTTTTTTTACCTTGAAAATGTACATTAATATCACGCTGGGTTTCTCTATATATAGAGGTTTTACTTTGAATGGTCCCATGTGCACATACACATTGAGTATTCCTTTTAGATTCTATTTATATCTTGCTATGTGCCACACACCATATACCTAACTAGACATCACATGATTATCAACATAAAACCAATTGATCAATAGTAGTGCATAAAAATCCTCCCTAAAGAGGCCTACACATTATGTACCCTACAAGAAAATCCCTGTTGTACAATATTGAAATTATACAACATAACATTCAACCTTAGTGAATATGTTCATCATATGAATAACCTATTCATTTTTTTCATTTACAGTGAAATGAAAAAAAATTATGTATATATTTTATGCATTGAGTCTATTTTTTGTTTCATATATTTATAGTGTTTTTGATGTGTGGTGGGACATCAATTGTATCCATGAGTTCGGTAAACCTATTTTCAAATATTCATCTCATTAACATGGGTCCAACCAATATATACCATATTACATTACCATATAGACTAAGTTGTCTTTATGTAGGGTATACAACCACCACTCATGTAGTAGGTATCATGATTGACTGATTCACACTATATATAATAGACACACACACTATATTATTTCTGATATTGACGGATGTTATGAAGATTGAAAATGAAAGATAGCTCAGGTGCATTATTTTTTATTTTATTATTGGTATTAAACATTAAATATGGATGTTATTAAACATTTGAGAAGAGTTATTTTGTTTGGTATAATTCAATTGGAAGTGGTGAGATCTCAGTATTTGTTTACATGGTTGTGATGTATGTTTTATAGATATATTTTTTATTAATGTGGAATCTATGGTGTTTTGGGTTCCATTAGTACACATATAAGGAGGATCTAATATCCTATTTTTTAAATATCCTCTCTATTACATTACACATCCAAAATGGTGTATCTTATTTTTGAGATGTAGACTTATGAAAAATAATAGATTTTAATTATTTATGTGACTGAAAATATTTATATCATATGATTGGTTAATGAGATGAGATTCAGTTTCACTCTATTTTTCCTATGTTTATATATTGTAAATCATATCATTTTTTTCTATACCTGATGAGAATATATTACTTTCATTTAATTCTAATTAGTTACTTTATTATTCACTTTTTTTATCATGGAATATTATTGTGTATATTAATAATATCTCATAGACAAAGGTTAGAACCCCATATAATTCCATGGCCCAAGGCCATCAGTAGTTCCCTATTTTAGGATTTTATAAATCTTTTTCCATGACAATTTGTATTCTAGAGGAATTCTATTAGTGTTGATGGTGTAAAATTGTAATGGTTTGGACCCTCCTGGTTTAATTCTTGGCCAATTTCTTGTGTATGAAACGCCCTGGACCCCATAAGTATGTCCAGATCCAAAGAGTGGTGTATCAGTGGCAGGATGTCATCGTGGTGTCACCCATTTGTGACCTTGATCCATGAGCCATCTATCGGTGGGACACCGATCAGGAGTCCCCGATTGGTGTTTCAACGATCGGTGTGTCGCCGATTTGGGTGTCATCGGTCACTGTGTCGCCGATCGGTGTGTCACCGATCAGTTCCATGAAGGGCTTTTTGGGATTTCTTTCCACAATTTCCTATAACGCCACATTTTAGTCTTTTAACATTTTTAAAGTGGTTTAAATCCATTTTTTCCCCATAAAAAATGTTGTAAATCCTCTAAGGGTAGGTGACCATCAACAATCCCGTTTTCCTCTCTTCAAAATGAATATTTTAATGCATATCTATTTACCATGTGGAGTGGGTGTTCTAATGTTTTTAACAGAATGGATGAAACCATGCCTTAATGAAGAAAATAAATGAACTTTTAATGAATGAATGGGGGAGTTGTGGTTTCTACACTACTCTTTTATCCTTGATTATATATTGTGGATTTTATGGTCTTATGTCCTATGAAAATTGTGGTTGTTGGTGGTCCTTCCTTATGCACTAATGATCCTCTATTTTTTCTGGTTAATTCTATGATTGAATGGATTTAACATGGAAATTGTTTATTCACATAAACCTAATTGATTAAATGTATGTCCAGTGAACAATATTCCTCATGTCAGCACCCTAGTTAACCAAAACAAACAGAAGAAAATATAATGAATGACATGATAGAATCTGGAAACTCCCTTATTCTATCTTGGAAATATGTGTTATTATTTTTGCTTTATTCTTATCAGGTGACATGGATAGAGATGGGATCTCCTGTTGTGGTGCAGATGTTGGTATGTGAATCTAAGGTCATATGGGGTCTTATGGTGGGGTTTGGTTTGGTTCCATTACATTTAGGGATCTCACAGATCCCTTTTGTTGTTGTGACTTTACATCAAAACTGGGTGTGAATTGTTAATATGTTTCATGGTTATTTTTCTTCCTTGGATAGTGGCTATGCATGTTAGTTTCCCATTATTGAGGAATTATCTCAAATAGAACCACTCGAATGTGATGACAAGAACAGATTCAGTGGGAATTTTTTTTGGGATGAGTTGTGACTTGGGTGTGGGTGGTGTGATTTTTATGAATGAATAGTAATGTGGGTGTTTGTGAATAAGTTGGTTTTGGAATCCCTAGGTTGGGATGAGTGCTTTTATACCTATATGTATAATTTATCTCTTATGTTTCTTATTCTTACCCCACCCAAGTTGATCACTTTGTGCCGAACACCACCATTTCAATGGGGGAGGATATTTTTTACAGCACTCCTATGAGTGCCTGGTTATTAGCTCATTTTATGATCCCTTTTCTGAGTAGCCCAAGACTCTTCAGGAAGGATGTGATGGCCTGAGGTCCATTATAACCCAAGATTCTTCAGGCAAGGAACGTTATGGTGGTTAGAACAGGTGTGTGTAGGCAGGTTGTTTTCTAAGAATCATCGGGATGAGTTCCAGGTGTCTTCGAGCGTGGAAATAGTTGTTTGGGCCAAGGTGACTTCGGGTGTAGCAGTAGTTGTTCTGTCCTAGGTGTCTTTGGGCATGGTGGTAGTTTTTCTAGCATAGGTTTCTATGGGCTTGGTTTCATGTGGTTGTGGCCCATGTGTTTGTGGGTGGGGTGAGTGGTTGTGGTAGCCCAGGTGTGTGCAGGCGGGGTATGGTAGTGGGACTGTGGTGAAAATGGCAAGGAAGGTATGATGCATAGGATGTCTTCAATAACCAGTGGGAAATTTGTGCGGGGTACCCAAACATCGATGTGTTTTTACTATTAATTTTCATGACTTTCATTATTTTGGGAGTGTTCCTTGGTGAGGTCTGGGTGGATAGTTTTGTTTCTAGGTGCTTTGTTTATCTCCTTTTCTCAGGTGGCATTAGAATGCCTCCCCACTTGTGTACCAGATCATTTGGTTTTCCCTACTGAGTATACTTTTATACTCACCCAACGTATAAATAACTTCTTTCAGGTTTCCAGAAGGACTTCGAGGTCTATGTGGGATTGTACTAGTTCAGACATTGGGACCGTTTCTGTTGATGTTCTCTTTTCTTTGGTATTTTCACATGAGCCTCAGCTCAGTTGGTGAGGTATCCTTATGTGCATCCACCAGACCCGGGTTCAAAACTAGATAGAGGCATATTTCTGGGGTACTGTAGCAATACTGTAGCAGGCACTATAGTAGGTACTATAACAGTATTGTACACCGTGCGGGTACTGTAGTAGAACTATACATTGTACAGGTACTGTAGCAGAACTGTACACTGTGCGGTTACTATAGCATGCACTATAGTAGTTACTATAGAATATATTGTTTGGTACTGTAGCAGCTGTAACTATTCACCTTGGGCCACAGGTTTGGTCTTGGAGTCTTTAAAAATTTCGGGCCACCCATGCCTGTGGGTTAGTAGGGATTTCGGGCCACCATTAAGGCCTTCTGGCAATCTCAAGGCCCTCGAGCCACATGCAGTTTCCTCAGACACAATACAAAAATGGAGCATCCCCAGAAGAGGATTCAAAGCAGTTGCACTCAAAAGAGCAGAGCCAAATGGATTTGTCAGAATGAGAGTGTATGGCTATGCCATCGGGACCAGCATGTGCTTTCACGGGAAGCCTTTCCAGATGGCCATGCGAAGGTGGAGAGATACTATCATGATGCAGATGCTGGAGTGCGATAGTTCCATGTAGATATTCTAGTTGAATTCCCTAAGACCTTTGGGTCATATAATCTCTTAATCCTATAGGCCATGTAATCTCTGAGCCTATGGGACTTTTAAGGGTTCCCCCTCATCCCTTGAAAGGTGGGTTATCAAAAATCAATAAAAATGATGGCCTTTGGTCCATTCAGGCTCTTTTCTTTAGTATTTACCTTTGGAGTTTTCATGTATTGTAGCACTTGTCATTTGAAACATTCATATGGTAAAAGGATTATTTTGGCTTTAGTTTTACTTCCATCTTTATTGATTGTTGTGATTTACTATCTCATCTTCCAATCCTACTAAATAAAAAGGGTAATTCCTTCCATATTACATGTGATTCTATACCCTTGGTTCTAGTCTCTACTCTGGGGCCTATTGAAGGCATGTCTTGGGGTTATTATCTCTCCTTTAACTTGAGAAAGGAAGGGTTTGGGAATCTATTATCCCTTCCCTCATCTTGGGGAAGGTGGGTCGTGATACAATGGTATCATAGGAAGGTTGAGAGATAGGATGGAGTTCGGGGTTAGGCATAGTGAATATTGCATGGGATGGTAGGGAAACAGTGTTAGGAAATCATGGTGCATGAAATTGGCGAGGGAAGACAGTTAAGACATGGGATTTTAGGACCCCTCGTGATCAGATTCAAGGACCCTGGGCCTACCTAATGACCAAGTGAGGCTAGACTAATTGGAGAGTATAAACCCTAGGAAAGGTACATGCATCATAATGACTTATGTTCATGAGTGTCTTGAGTATTTTAATGATTTTAAATGAATATGAAGTCTATAAAAAATTAAAAGCAATCTTCTACAGTAATTGGGATTAGGACTTCCTTATTTACCTTGAAACTATGGCACATGGATGATGACCATGAGTAGTGAGGGTGATCGAGGCCCAGGAGGTTCATCTAGCTGATTGGAAGAGGGATGGCTGAGAGGAGGAGGATGATCAGTGGATGAGGAAGCCTTTTTCCTTTTAGAGGTAGACCCTCAGGAAGTATGAGGGGAGTATCTTGGATATGGATACAGAGAGATGGCTCGTGGAGATGGTGGTAACTTTCAGATAGATTCGAGCTCTGACAGAGTACTGGGTTCCTTTGGATATAATCCAGATGCGGGGAGTAGCGTGTCAATGGTGGACACTCTATCTTAGGAAGAAGAGGGAGGCTAAGGATACATGGACTGACATCAAGAGGGAGTTCCGGGTAAAATTCTTCTCTTCCATAATGAAGTCTGAGAAGAGGTAAGAGCCACACTCCCTTTAGCAGTGGAGTTTGTCAGTGAGAGAGTAGGGGATCTAGTTCAAGGATATCCTTTTATTTTCTCTGGACCTCTTCTTGGATGAGTAGTCTCGAGCGAGGCATTTAGAGGAGTCACTCTGACCTTCTCTTATATATGATCTTACTCCATTCAATCTACCCATGTACTTTGAGGTCCAAAAGAAGGATAAAGTAGTAGAGAGGATGCACACTTTAGAAGGTGTGCCGCGAGAGGGGTGCCAATTGGGCTCATCAACAGGAAAGGTTGTCAGCAGCAGGCCTCCAGCATCATGGCCTTTTTGGTTTCAGCCAGAGGGGAAGAGGCCATAGAACTTCCAATTTTGATCAACCGATCATTTCCCTTTACATACAGGCCTAGGACCGAGGTGCTTCATCTGTGGCAGTCGTGGTAACCTTCGGTATCAGTGCTCGAAATGGCTACAGTACAGTGGGGGTAGGCAGGTTCAGCTCCCACCATAGTAGTGGTAGTTTCCAGCCAGGCCCTTTCAACAGTAGGGAAAGTGAGCTACTGATCCTCTGAGAGCATACATGGAAGGAGGAGGCTGACCCCAGGGTTCACATCATGTACCTCAGCCAAGGAGTAGTCGGGGAGGTGGATGACGGTCGAGAGGCAAAAGAGCTGGGTGTGGGCAGTTGCATGCCATAGAGGCAGCAGTATCAGTAGGACCAGAAGTTGTTCGAGGTATGATCAACTTGTTTAGTACTCTTGCCAATTCCTTTTTTGATTCAATAGCTTCACACTCCTTTTGTTTCACCCATTCTAGGCCATGCTTTGGGTCTTGATGCAGAGAGACTTTCTATACCCCTATTTTGGAGTACTATAGTCGGAGGTGAGATGAGCTTGCCTCATGTTTGCCGAGAATGTAGACTGATGTAGGGATCACATCAGTTTAGCGGGGACCTTAAATTTCTACATATGTATCAATATACTGTCATTCTAGACATCAACCAGTAGTCATATATATACTCTATTATCTACTACTTTCAAATAAAGATTGTGTTTTTAGATGTGGGTGGACAACATGTGACCTTCGTCTGTGAGTGAGGTTTCTAAGAAGGAAGCCAACAAGTGGAGTTCCTTATTTCCTTATTATTTGAGCAGTTAGTAGATTTAGTGGATTCATAGATGGTGGATCTCTCAAGGTTTATCAGTGATTTCATGGATGTCTTCCCTGAGGAGGTGGTGACTCTACCCCCTTGACATGACGTTGAGTTCGGGATTTACTTGTAACATGGTGCTTATCTGATTTCGATGGGCCCCTATCGGATGGTGCCTTTTTATGTGCGGGAGTTGCGAATTCAGATTGATGATATGATGAAGAAGGGTTTTCATGGACCAAGCACTTCCCCATGGGGTGCTCCGGTCTCCTTTTCAAAGAAGGCCGATGGTGGTCACAAACAGTGCATAGACTACCGGAGACTGAATCAGGTAACAGTCAAGAACCAATACTCTCTCCTGAAGATAAAGGACCTATATGACTAATTGAAGGGTGCAAGATGGATCTCCAAGATATATCTATAGTTAGGATATCACTAGTTGAGGGTGATGGAGGGTGACATCTCAAAGACTGGCTTCAGGTACAGATATGGGCACTATTAGTTCGTAGTCATGTCGTTCAGTGTTACGAACACACCATCCGTGTTCATGGGGATCATGAAATCCATCTTCTAGGAATATATAGAATAGTTCATAGTTTTTTTATTGAAAACATCCTGATATACTCAAGATCATAGGAGGATCATACTGAGAATCTGAGTACGGTTTTAGAGGTCCTCCGACAGCACCATCTCTACAAGAAGTTGTCTAAGTGAATGTTCTAGACATGAGAAGTGAACTTACATGGACATGTGGTGTATGAATAGGGAATTGGAGTGTACCCATAAATGTTTAAGGAAATTGTTTCTTGGTCGGCACCCAAGAATGTGATAGAGGTTCATAGTTTCCTAGGTCTAGTATATTACTACCGAAAATTCATGCCCAACTTCTCATGAGTTGCAGCACCTTTGAAAGCCTTGACCAAGAAAGACGAAGATTTTTTATGGAGTGATCAGTGCCATATAGCCTTTATTTATCTAAAGGGGGGTAAGTTAGTTCCCCGGTACTATGGTTTCTCGAATAAGGGGTGATTTTTAAGGTGTTCTATGATGCTTCAGACCAAGGCATGGGGTGTGTGTTGATGCATTAGAATGGGTGATCTCTTATGGGTCTAGGCAGTTACATCCCCATGAGCATAACTATGCCACCCACTACTTGGATCTCACAGCGGTGGTGTTTGTACTAATGTTATGGTAGCACTACCTCATTGGGGAGCACTTTTTGGTCTTCACAGATCATAAGATCTTGGGGTATATCTTCTCCCAACAGAACCTAAACTTGTGGAAGTGGAGGTGGATGGAGTTTCGTCTGGACTAAGACTTTGAAATCTCTAACAATAAAGGTAAGGGGAATGTGATGGTTTATTCCTTGAGTAGGAATTCATAGAAGGATTCGGTTTGAGAGTCGGCAGAGGCTTGGTAGGCGGTGGAGGAGTTAGCTGCCCTACACCTGGATGCAATGGTGGATGGTGGTAGAGGTAGTCTGTTTTAGATAATAGTGATGTCCACTCTATTGTGACAGGTGGTGGAGTCTCTGTGTGGAGACTCATAGAGTGAAGTGATGTGTGTTCAGGTTAACCAAATCAATGCTATGGAAGTGTGGTCAGAGGATGGTCAGAATTAGATTATTTTCCAAAGGAAGTTGTCCATCCCTGGGGAAATGCACGAGAAATTTCTTGGTGAATCCCCCAACTCACCCCTAGCGGTACACCCAGGAATTTCCCAAATGTACTCGGACTTGAGGGGTCAATTTTAGTTTCCTGGGGTGAAGTGGGTAGGGAAATAGTTTTTAGAGAAGTGCCTTGTGTGTCAGTAGGTGAAGGCTAAACATCGCATCCCAGGAGGTCTGTTATAACCTTTAGATGTCCCCAAGTGGAAGTGGAATGACATCTTGATGGATTTATTCATGGGAATACCTGGAGTTCGAGGGGGTTGTGATGCTACCTGGGTAGTAGTGGACCAGTGGATGAAATTAGCTCACTTCCTAGCAATGAAAGAGTTAGTACGATGGATGCCCTAGCACACCGGTACGTGGACAAGGTGGTACGGTTGCATGGAGTTTTGAGGTCTATAGTCAATGATCAGGATACCTGGTTTACCTCATAGGTATTGAATGGATTGGATCATGCTTTTTCCACCCAGCTATGCCGCAGCACTGCCTTCCACCCACAGACAGATGGGCAGACAGATCACACCATCTCGATGTCGGAGTATATGCTACGGGAATGTGTTTTGGTCTTCGGGGGGTCGTGGGTGTGGCACTTTCCTTTGGTAGAGTTTTCCTACTACAATAGATATCACTCTTACATTGGCATGGCTCCGTTCGAGGCTTTGTATTGGAGGTCGTTTCGCTCACCTGTGTGCTGGACAGAAGTCGGGGAAGCAGGTGTTCTTGGCCTGAAAGTGGTGCAGATCATGACAAAGAAGGTTCAACTTATATGGGAGAGGATAAAAGTGGCCCAAGAAAAGCATAAATCATATGTCGATTGTAGGAGTATGCCCTTTGAGTTCAAGGTTGGAGACCATGTGTTCTTGAAGGATTCCCCTCGACGTGGGCAGGGAAGGTTTGGAAAAGGGAGAAAGCTCCCTCCTCGGTTCATTGGGACTTTTGAAGTGTTGGGGTGAGTCGGTGAGGTGGTATATCAGCTAGCATTTCCACCTTATATAGAAATTATCCATGAAATTTTCCACATCTCCAAGCTTCATTGATATCTACACGATGTTCCCCATGTCATTGACTGGGGAGAGTTGGATAGAGGGGATGATTCTACATTCATGGAGAGACCAGTGAGGATCAATGATCCAAAGGGGAAAGTGTTTCATGGACATACCATCCCTTTGGTTCATGTGTTGGGTAGGAATTGTGACCTCGAGGAGATTACTTGGGAGAGAGAATCTCAAATGTGCACCCAGTTCCCTAAGCTATTTTGAGTTTTTGTTTCGAGTATTCCTTGATGTTCTTGTTTTTGTGACCTATTGTAATGTAATGCTGACCTTGTTAGTTTATGAGATATGTTCTTTTCCTTGTTCTCTGAGTGTGCATGAAGAGTCCTGACTATGGAAAAGGGAGGACATGATTCCTAATCAAGATGAAATAAAGTGGATATGATTAAAACCCATGCGAGTGAGTCAGTGCCACCCAAAGCGGATAGTATCATGACATGGAAGAAGGGACTCCCTAAACCATATGAATGGATTGTATGACCTTTACATATTCTTGTGGTTTCTCGAGGGATAGGTCTTCCTAGATGTATAGGGTGGTTTAGCCATGAGGGGTATCTTTTGAGGTGGTTTTTTGGACCCCTCTCTATACACCAGGTTTGATTTTAATCCTCGAGGACTAGAATAGTTTGAGATATATCTAATCTAATGGCTCGGACCCTCCTAGTCCATTAATTTTTCAATTTCATATGTTTGGGATGCCCTGGACCCCATCAGTATGTCTGGATCCGAAGGGTGGAGTATCAGGGGAATAATGTCCCCATGGTGTCACCCATCGGTGACACTAATCAGGGAGTCACCAATCAGGGAGTCACCGATCGGGTTGTCACCGATCTGTGTGTCACTGATCTGTGAGTCACCGATCAGTGAGTCGTAGATCGGTGTGTCGCCAATATGTGAGTCACGGATTGGTGGGTCACTGATCAGTGTGTCACCGATCGGTGTGCCACTGATCGGTGTGTCGCTGATAGGTGCCAAGAAGGGCTTGGCAGGCTTTCTTTCCCCAGTTTCCCGTAACGTCACTATTGAGTCTTTTAACATTTTTAAAGTGGTTTAAAGCCATTTTTAGCCCCATAAACAATGTTTTAAATCCCCTATATGTAGGATACCCTCAACAGACCCTTTTTCTTATCTTTAAATGAAATATTTTAACACACAGTTGTCATGGTCAACTCTCTAAAGAGAATTATTAAATAACAAATTTATTCCATTGTGTGTAACTATCGAACTGCGTGGTGATGGCCCGATCTTCCTTTAAAGAAATTCAATATTTTTATATCCCGAAACTCCAAGATCTCACCCTTTTATCGCATGGGAATTATTATTCATCAGGGATAGACTCTTTTCCTTCTTCTCCTTGGTGCGCTTGGAGTCCCCAAAGTTTCCCCTTTGCTATTCATGTATCCCCAGTTCTTGGTGCGTGGAGAGAAACTTCGATCATTGTTAATCAAAGAAGGGTTCTACCTTCTTCTTTATTTACTGTGTATCACGTGGGGTGGGTATGCTAATTTTTTCAAGGGAATGGATGAAACCAAACCTTAATGAATATAATAAATTGAATTTTATAGAATTAATGGGTGAGTTGTTGTTTCTAATATACTCTTTTATCCTTGATTATATGTTGTTGATTTTATGGGCTTATGTCCACTGAAAGTTGTTGTCATTGGTGGTCCTTCCTTGTACACTAATGATTCTCTATTTTTTCTGGTTAATTATATGATTGAATGACTGTAACATGGAAATTGGTTAATCACATAAACCCGGCTGATTAATGGATGTCCAGTGAACAAGAATCTTCATGTGAAGTCCCCATTTAACCAAAACGATAAGAATAAAACTCAATGAATGGAGTGATAGAATCTGGAAACTACATTACTCTATCTTGGAAATATGTGTGGTTGTTCTGCTTGATTCTTGTGGGGTAACATGGATGGGGATGGGATCCCCTGTTGTGAGTTAGATGTTGGTTTCTGGATCTATTGCTATTTGGGGCTGTATGGTGGGGCTTGGTTTGGTTCCAATACATTGAGGGATCTCACATATCCCTTTTGTTTTTGTGACTTTACCAAAGAACTATGTGTGACTTCTTAATCTACTACTTGGTTGTTTTTCATTCCATGACAAGTGGTTATTCCTGTTAGTTTCCCAGTAGTGAATAATTATCTAAAATAGAACCACTCAAATGTGATGAAAATAAGAGGTTCAATGGGAATTCATTTTCTGGGATGATTTGTGACTTGGCTGTGGGTGGTGTGCTTTTTTATGAATGAATAGTAACAAGGGTATTTTTGTATAGGCTGGTTTTGGAACCCCTAGTGTCCGGATGACTTCTCTTTTTCCAATATGTATAATTTATCTCTTATGTTTCTTATTCGCACCCCGACCAAGTTGAGTAATTTATGTCGAACACCCCCATTTCAATGGGGGGGGGGGTGTGTTTTCCAGCACTCCTACGAGTGACTGGTGATTAGATACTTTTTTACTCCATTTCTTGAGTATTCCATGACTCTTAGTGCATAATGTGATGACATGAGGTCCACTATAGCCCATGATTATTTATGAAGGGAATGTTGTGGTGGTTAGCCCAGGTTTGTGCGGGAAGGTTGTCTCCCAAGAATCTTTGAGATGTGGAACAAGTATTTTCAAGCATGGCATTAGTTGTTCAGGCCCAGGTGTCTTTGGGTGTGGTGGTTGTTGTTCTAGACTAGGTGTCTTCAGGCCTGGAAGTAGTTGTTATGGACATGGTGTCTATGAGCATGGATACATGTGGTTGTGGCCCAGGTGTTTGCAGGTGGGTTGAATGGTTGTGTTATCCCAGGTGTGTGCGGGTGGGGTTTGGCAGTGGGCCTATAGGGAAAATGGAGTGGAAGGTCTAACACGTCGGATGTCTTCAATCATTAGTGGGAAAAGTGATGCGAGGTACCCAAACATCAATTTTTTAACTACTTGTTTACTTAACTTGAATTATTTGGGGAGTGTGCCTTAGTGAGGTTTGGGTGGATAGTTTCCTTTCTAGGTACTTTGGTTATCTCCTTTTGTCATGTTGCATTATAATTCCTCCCCACAAGTGCACGAAAGCTTTTGGTTTTCCCTACTGAGCATACATGTGTACTCACCGTACATATATAAAACTACTTTTAGGTTTTCTGGTGGATTTTGAAGACTGTACGGGACTGTACTAGTTCAGACTTTGGGAAAGTTGCTTTTGTTTCTCTATTTTCTTGGGTATTTACCTTTGGAGTTTTCATATATTATAGAAAATGTTATTTGAAACATGTATATGGGAAAGGGATTGATTTGGATTTAATGTTACTTCTATATTTGGTGTTGTTTGGGATTTACTATCGTATCTCTCGATCTTAATAAATAAAAAGGGTAATTCCTTTCATATTTCATGTGATTATATACCCTTGGTTCTAGTCGCCACTCCGACTCCTATAGAATGCAGGTCATAAGGGTAATTATCTCTTATTCAACACGAGGAATGAAGGGTTTGGCTATATTTTATCCCTTCCCTCATCATGGTGAAAGAGGTTTGTGACAAAAACATCAATTGGGTAAAATATGATTATGATATCATTTCATTCATTAAAAATAATAAAAAACTTTTACATGAAAAAATACATAATAAATAAAAATATCCATTAACACAAATGATGTTTCTAAAAAGCAAATAACTTACCACCCACTAGGAAGATGCAATTTATAAAAAAACTAAAAAAAATAAACACCTTCATAATCCCTACATTAACTTGATGACTCACAAAACCTATCTCAAAATACCCTCAAGCTTCCCTAGTCTAATCCTCTAAACGTCATATACTAAACCATAAAGATTACCAAGTGTCTACACACACAAGGGTACTTGTATAGGGTGTGAGAATATAACTTATAATTGATTCACTAATTAATAGTAATATTAATCATCATATGGGTGTGTATAAATGAGGAAACTAAATAACATAAATAAAAATTACCATCGATTCATTATAACCTAACATGGATACCAAACTCTAAACAAGATACACATTCCTTTTAGTATACTATGTTTTAACAAGGACACCATCATGCCTAACCATGACGTCTTTGGTTCCATAATGGTGTCTTATCACCATATCATGTCACACCTATTTGATCTTACATGAACACTCAGGGAAAGGTGTCCCTAAATATCATACTAATAATCCCTCATAGTAGGTTACCATAACAAAAATCATTACCAAACAATATCATTCGGAAGGTATCACATATAAGGATTGGATGTTACATTTTCATTCTATGTTGGGAACATCCATATTTTTTATCATTTATAAATACATATATGATATCACTCATGGTTTTCTCATCACCCAATCTCACAAAACATAACATATAGTTCTCTATCTCACTACTGGATTCCCACTACCCAATTTTATATTGTATCATTCCTTGTATTCTGTTTCACTAATGGAATTCTAATATATATTTTATGATTCTTCTCATATCACTCATGGATGGCCCATTTTTTCTCAGGTTATCCATCTGACTGATGGATTCCCCCACCTCATCCAATCATATTGTCCCACTCATGGTTGACCAATACAACACAAGCCAAACTTTTTACCCATGGATAACCCATATCCATGAACAGATGATAATTCCATCTTACTCATGGATATCCCACCAACAAAATCTCACCCTTGAAATGGTCAAGACTTAGGACCCATCTTTCTATAGATTAATATGTCACATATCATAATAAAATTTCCAAAATTTTCCATATAACATGAAAATTATCTTGTACTAAATTACATATATTCTCATCCCCTCAAAAAGCCTCTCACAAAAAAACATATCTTGGTCAATAAGGGATCTATTGGGCTCTACTAGACTTAAATAGATCACCAGATGTCAATATAAACACCATCCATTCTCTCATAGGTGACCTCCTAGCTTGTTGATTAACTCAGACACATCCCTCATCATGTGGGGTCCAACTCTGCATCCAATTCCCCATGGAAACCCAATATGATGTCTTATAAAATTATTCAACCCATTATATGGTCCAATCTCACTTATCTAATGAGTTACCTCTTAACCCATTTCACAAAATAAGCCACTCTCCTCCCCCCTTATCAACTCATAAATTGATTTTTATACTCCAAGAACATACAAATAAAAATATTAACCATCAGGAATAAGTTCTTTCCTAATAAAAAGATGTAAAATCAACTTAAATCACTATCACTCATCCTCATTCATGTCTTTTTTTCCAAAATCCTTTCGCAACACATCTTATGTATCCCGAATTTCATATTATATCTAACAACTACATAGATTTCTCTCATCAGTTCAACCAATACCCTCTCTCTTTAAATACTTGGTCATTGGTTCATTATAACATACAAAAAGGTACGTTAGTGAACATGGTCTCACCTAAAAGGATCAACTCCACCCCATAATCTCATATGTTGACCCTATTGAACCTTTTTCCCAATTAATGATCTCATTCATTCATGTAGACCAACATTATCCAAAATATATATTCATGTAAAATTGTATCACAGGGCTCACCTATATCAATATGGGATTTAACCACAATTTGATCTATTTCAAGCCTCTTCCAAGACCACCAATCCTAATACATTCTGTTTATAACCAATAAGACACCATTGAATCGAATAAAAAATTTATAATTATTTATTTTATTAAATTTAAAATAGGTGTAATCAAATAAATCCCATCACAAGACATTGAATCATCATAACACTATGTAATGAGAAGAGGTCTTGTAAAAAAACCTAGACCAAAGCCATGAAAATCCCCAAATAATATTCTCATTCAAATTGCCACTTTCTTCCAATTTTTTAAATAACACTAAATATATTCATTGTGTGGATCAAAATCAATAAAACATCACGAAATTCCATTTATAAATTCTCATGGGTCCACCTATGGAAATCATAAATTAATTAACACAATTAATTCACCTAATTCCACCATATTGTAGGGGAATTAGTATTAAGTCCCTAGAAAATGTCATTACATAATCAAAGGGTTACATCAAAAACAAAAACAAAATGATAATATTTGAATAAATCACCAGGGATATATATAATAACACACCTAAAATAATCCCCCCACTATAGGGGATTGAAAAATAAAGAGAGAGTGTAGAGATATCTGATTCATCCCCCACCAAGTTCCCCCATTACTTAATAAATTGAAGGTATCAACTTTTAAAATACTATTTTAAACCCACTAAACAAACTCAATGGGAATTGATTTGGCATGTCCCCTTAGTTCACAGAGGAACCCACCTAGCGGTGGTGTGGTGTAGGGATCCATGAAATAGTCCACCAATGGTAACTGATGTGGTGGGACACCTCATATGAGGAAAACCCATCATTTTTTTTGGAATTACAACTAGGCCATGCTATGGTGGTTCCCCCTCAACTGTAGTGTTGAAAGGCACTAGTAAAAAGGCAATTCAATATTTCAATCCACATCTATAGTATGGAATGTCCCCTTATGCTACACAATAACCCCCATCGATTAGTCTAGATCCATGATATAGTGCGGCTCTTAGATGTGGATATGCTGACCCCAAATGACCAAGACCAAATTCATATCATTCCACGTATTCAATGCTCTTAAAACCTTCTTATATAATATTTTATTAAGCCTTAACAAGAAACCATGCTTCCAAATATCATTCTACAACATGGTATCTAGTCTTAATATCAACTAGGGATCAACCCTAAACTCCATTTATCTCTTATCTAATCACACAAACTCCCATGTGATCCTTTTTAAATGATCAAAACCATATCTTAGTGATGTCATCCACTTGAAATACTGATCAAACATTCAATTTAAGTTAGTAGAACACCTCTATGGGATGAAAATTCAAATTCCTTCTCAAAATAGAAACCTTGAAATATATGGGTTATTATATACTCTCACCTATAATAAATATTTTCCATTATAAGTTGTGGTGGTAGTTGATCCATGTCTTCTAAATATCTTACTCACCATTTCACAATGATCTTACTATGTTTCATCTATGAATTCATATCATGCTTCCCCTATATGCCTCCAAACCCTAGGCCTATATCTTCTAGCATCCCACAAAATTACATTTTGTTAAACTTAGTCCACTTAAACCACATATCTTGTGATTATCAAGATATATTCTCTATGTCACTACATCCAATTCTACTTCAAACACTAGTTTAACCCCTTTTGATAACTTCCATTGAAAATAGTCAATCTAAACAGCCTATGTAACACCTAAAATTAATCCAAAACATGATCCCATAATGTTCATTGTCATCACATGATCATCCATCACTATAAATGTGGTTTGAGTGAGACCACTAGTGATATTATAATATTGAATTATCAACCTGTTATGCTAGTCATTAAGCACTCGCTCTGAGCACCATCTCACATATAATGTGAGTAACCCAAGATACCACTAACTCTCCTACAATATTGATGAAATTATATTGAATCTAATAAAAACATTATATAAATCCAGATTCTCATTCAGACCAAAGAACTATATCTCATCCAATCCAAAAAACATCATCATCCAATGCAACATGGACCTTCCAATGATCAGTATTATCCCACCCATGACTGTTACGATATGAGTCTTTGGCCTCCATCACAGATACAATCTCCGAAACAAATTATTATGATTATCATATCCCTACTAAACCAACCATATTACCTCCATAGACAATACCCCATCCATTACTATATGTAACGTCTAGACATGACTGCCTTTCTATTACATTAGAGTTGACCCATACATTAACTACTTCTAAGTATCATCACACCAAATACAACATCCAAAAAATCTAATGATGCACTCTTAAACATTTGGATTCACATACACCCATATTTTAGAACCAACCCAAATAGGTCCCAAAATAATGTCTCCATCAATGTTAATTCCAAGCAATCCATATGAGTTGATCATAACATAGTTCGTGGATCTATCTTTATCATCACCACCTTATATATAAGGAAATACCCTCATACGACATGATACAATTCCTAGGAGAATCCAACCTCCACCCTACCAATAAAACCCCACTAGGTTTTATCTATAACCATAAAAATTCACTAAGGACCCACACATACTCCATTTAACAATACACAAATCAATTAGGATTTACAAATACCTGGGCTGGACTACCCTCACCTTTGGACACCTTTCAAAATTGAAATGAAAAATATCACCCCATCCTCTAAATTTAGAGTGATCCATTGAAAACCATCTGATAAGTTCCAAATCATTATCTCTAGTGTTATCACATGAACCAAACAATCACATCCTTCTATAAAAACTAATCATTCAGCCAAAATAATCTCAAATGAGTGGCATCCCCTACAACCCAAGATTACATTCCAAACCTGTTGATCATGGCCTACATTTAAATCAGTCTCATCCCACTACCTGAATAATTTCACTCATGAAAACTTTAATCACCTCGTCATAAACCAATTGAGTATCATTACAGAACCATGCGATTCAACTTAAACTCCCACCATGCAACTCAATAGATAATAACAAACCATAGGTCCAAGAAACTAAATCTCTCCAACTATTTAAACCCTAACATGATACAAGAAACTCTCTATATTATTTATATCTCTAATGTTTATGAATCCACATAACTTTATTAACCCCATGTTTTGGTTAATCGAGAACCACCAAGATGCTATATAGGAAAACACCGAATATGTTGTCGATGATACATTATGTAACTAAATAAAAAACCTCAATGAAACTGATGGAATTATTTAGATCACATCTATGGAATGGAAATAAATCATTGATACATTAAGAGGGAATCTATTTTAATATTGACTCATGATTGTATAATTGGAATCCACTCATAAATGGACTATTTTACAATCAGCAAAGAATCCCCCACCAAGAAATCCACATAATCATCAATAAATTTATGTACACCATTGCCCAAGTGAAAAAAAATCTAGCAATATTTTATAAGGTAAATTGATGTATATATTATTAGAGATAATTTAAACAACTATAAATCTTATAAAAATTTTCACATTATGAAAAAAATAAAACCAAATGAATAAAAATATGTAAATTTATATTTCACATTCCCCTACCCCTTTAAATTAAATTTAAACCAATTCCTTTTCTGTATTAGTACATATTCAACGGAATACAAAAAGATAAAAATTATAAAATCATCTATCATGATAGAGATAAATTAAATGAAGTAAATACTACCTAGAAGGAAGAATCCTTTCACCAACTTGCTTCGCCAAAATAGGGGCTACACGTACAGGAGGAAACTGCTTGTTGGACAACGTGAACTCTAACCAAATATAACAACATGCTTTATGACTCCATGGAAAAAGGATTTGGAACCTACTATATCAATATAATGATAAATGTATGAATTAATGGAATATCTACACTTTATAAATATTATATTTGAAACTAATGATATTCTAAACGGTTTAGTTGACCATTAGAGGTGGATCTCATTAAAACCATTCGTATTAGACATTTAAAAGGTCTACAGACTTTTTGGAAATTAAAGATATTATAAACATCCTTTCAAATAGATTTAAAACCATTAATTAAATAATTTAAACAAATTTTTATTCTTAAAAGACGTGAAAATGGAAATTCAATAATAATTTGGAAAACTGGGAAATTTTGGGGAAATGGAATACGTCTGAAATAACTCACCCCAAAAATCACTCACCACTAGATAATTTTCACTACCAGAAATGACTCATTACCAAAATGATTCACTACCAAAATGACACACCTCTATAAATGAATCATCTCTAGAATGAATCACATTAATAAATGACTCTCCACGAGAATTACTCACATACAAAATAACTCACCCCCTGAAATGACTCACTACCAGAATGAATTACCACTAGAATGAATCACTACCAGAAAATACCCACTACCAGAATGACTCACTACCAGAATTGACTCACCACTAGAGTGACTCACCTATAGAATGACTCGACAACTGAATGCATCGCTGTCAGAATGACTCTCTACTAGAATGACTGCCCACTAGAATGACTCGCTGTAAAAAAATATAGAAATTTAGAGAACTGTTGAAATGACTCACTGTTAGAATGAATCATCATTAGGAACCAGATATTTGTAAAACTATTGAAATCAATCACTGTTAGAATCAATTCCCATTGGAAAATAAAAAACATGGGAAAATGATGTAATGACTTCCCATTATAATGACTCATATTCCTCTAAAATACCCCAAACTTCCCCCCCCCCCAGAACCCCTAAGTTATCAAATATTTTAGAAATTAATGGTCCATAAGGTTTATTACATTACACCTACAGTGAAGATATAGGTTGCCAAAGGGTCTTTAGTCGAAGAAGGTGGTTTACAGAGGAGCTTAAGCCCAAGGCATAGGTGCACGAGGCCTCTCTAATGAAGAGGATTTTTCTGTGGATGCCTTGTAGTAGACTGGGAGCGAACATGTAAGGGTAACAAGATTCCTAAGTGTTTAAACATTTATCCTATTTGTTTTTTCGATTTTTCCCCAAATCTACCATAATCACATCTAAAAAACATTAAAAATAATTACTTGTGCTGTAATTTTCTTTTATGTCATTTATTACTTATGGTTAAATATATTTTAAAGATATGTCTCCGTGTGGTGAAAATTACTTTCATTACATGTCAATATTTTGCGAAAAAATATTTTCATGAAAAGTCAATAGATGGTGAAAAAAAATTACATGGTATGTAATGTTTTTAATTATGTGAACTAATTCAATCTATGAATTAAATTCTAACATTCTACAATAAAGAATTCATTCTGCTTATTAAAATCATGATGTGTATTTATTCTACTGCCAAAACTCACCACTTATTCCTGTTTCACCCCTAAAACACTTTACCCAACCAGAACCTAGGCTTAGAAAACCAAGTTTAAAATAAAGACAACCCATATTGAAAGTTATTTCATCAAAAATTAAAAAATTGGTGTACTATGAAAAAGGGAAGACCTTACAACCTCCCCAACATATAACAGCTCGTCCTCAAGCTGTAATCCCAAACTTATCTTAGATTTTGAGCCAAAAAGTTCGTTCCACTAAGCCGTCATATATTTTTCATTCTCTCAAGTTTCCTCCTGAGCATTCCCATGTTGGAACAATACACAAATTATCAACACAGTCCATCCCTATGACACATTCTCACTACGATCCAACACACATATTAGATTCTCCTTAAAGGACACATCAATTTCAAGCTCAACTTTTACAACATACCTGATGTGTTTCCCAAATCAACATTGGTGCTCTTTCTTTACATCAAAATAACCTAGAAAGGACATACCTCCACCTCCCCAAAGTCTCACCTGGCATTTTTCGGAGGAATTTAAACATACACCGTACATGTTCTTCATTTTTATCCTGATGCCACAACATCTATCCCATGTCCTTTCTCCAAGAACCTACTAATGGAACATCTTATACCACCTTTGGAGTGTTTTTAACATTAATTTTTCATGAATCTCAACAACCACATCCCACACTTCAAAAACAAGTTAAAACCAAATAATTGGACGTCGAATTATAACATTTTAGAGGGAAACAGAAAAAATCAACCTCTACCTGTTCATAGCTTTCAAGTATGGAATCCGCAATATTCATCAACCTCTAGTCCATACTGAGTACCTCTTCTTTAAATTCTGTATGGTGTACCATCCACCATCCAGCTCTATATATACCTCTTTGTAAGTGAAACCTCTAAGGGTCCCCATATCCAACCAAAACACATTCAGATAGTTATGCGTAAAGCCATATCTTTCTCAATGTGCTCGAGAGGATTTCAAGGTAGCAGACATGATCATCAATAATTAAAATTACATAATGAATTATTTAGTTATCACCACCAAAATTCTTCCATCACCAATGTAACCTCCCACTACAGAAACAAAAAATTCCACAACAAGTCTACTTTTTTCTAAACCTTGCAACACGTTCTAAAACCAATGCATTATCACTACCCTTAACCATAAAACAACTAGGTTATCATTAAAAAGGGTAAACATATTATAATTATTCAAGTTTCTCATTTATACTGCCTTTTATTTTCATATTGAAACATTTTACCATTCTTCTCAATTTCATATTAGGCTCCATTTTTCAAAATCATGGGAAAAAATCAAGATCGACAACATACCCATAACTTGTTTTCCCATGCATGCCTACAATGATACATGTAACAATCATCTAGATTGCCTAGAATGATGCCTCAAAAATCAAATCTCATGCCATACTAGGATATGAATCAAATCTTATAGCGTCTAAAAAAATTATCACATCATACAATAAGTACTTAACCCAAGGTGAAAAAATATTCAACTATAATAGCTAGTGACAATAACGAAAACCCCACCCTCAGTACTTTGGTTCTCCCCATACATTAGTTAGTTAGTCCCATGCACGAGCTCATAACCATGGTTCGACTCTTCCTAGTCTTATATCCTCATTTCTCAAATAGTAATACAAAATAAAAAAAACTATCCAATAATACCACTTTGTAACATATTGGCCCGAGTTCCACATACTTGTGCCCTAAGTCGGACTGCAACATGAATGAAGAATTCTTCCCTATATGCCAGAGGCTGCTAACTAGTTTTGAGGGTCTAATATTGAACAGGGGGCCTATACCCTCTTTATCAGAGTAATACACTAGTTTAAATAAATAAACAATAATAACCAAATGATATACGACAACAAGAATAATATTGTATCACTAGTTGACCAAAACTGTAAATACAATGTAAAAACTAAATATTAGATATGTCATGTTAAAGTTCATGTTATTTTTCAGAATGTAAACATAAAAAAATAATGATAGTAACAACTCTCAAGATGGTCTTGAACCACGTCTTATTCCGTTATTCGTACTCCTTCCAAAATTATCCATCTAACATAGGTCCTTTTATCTTAACATGTCCTGTAATCAGGAAATCTATTTGGGTACCGATCTGGAACCTCAAGTAGTGTGTGAGTACAACTTAGTAGGCTATCACTGAGGTTTTTTAAAACAATATCCATTCAATAATAGTATATTTTTTTGTATAAAAAATAAAATACAAGCAATAAAATAAACATCTTACATTTATTCATTTACTATTTATTTAGCAACATATCAACAAGGTTCTTAAGGACACCAGAACTCAAATCATATATCAGAATGTCAATGTTACCATTCATAAAACACAATTGAAGGTCATCTTTATAAATCATATTTCCATAATTCATGATTGAATTTCTATATTACTATTCATCATGTCATAATTTAATGTCCATTTTACCATTCATATTTAAAAATACATGATTGAATGTCCATGTTTAAATTCATTATTTCAATAATGAATATCCATGTTACCAATCATATTTAATAATACATGATTGAATTCCACTTTTACCACTCATCATTTCATGATTGAATGTCCATGTTACCATCCATATTTGATAATACCTGATTGAAAGTCCATGTTGCCATTTATCAATTCATAATTGAACTTCCATGTTACCTTTCATATTAAAAGTCACATATATCACAATATAACATTAACTAATTCACCAATTAATTAATTAAATGCAACAGTTGCATACTCACACTATTTTCTAATTAATTCACAAATTAATTAAGTACATCATTATCATTAATTAATTGACTAATAAAATAATCAAAATAATTTCCATTAGTTAATTAATCAATTAACTGATCACACCGATAAAATTAATTAATTAAATATTTAATTCATCACTTAAATTCCATTAGATAATTCAATAATTAACTAATTATATATATAATTAATTATTTTAAGAATTAATTTATCAAATAAATTCCATTAGTAAATTTAGTAATTAAATATTCCCATCAATAAGATTAATTAATTCAATAATTAAGTAATCACATCAATTCCTTTAGATCATTCAATTGTTATCTAATCACATCAATAAATTAATTAATTGAACAATTAATTAATCACATCAATTATTTTAGTTAGTTCCAAAATTAACTATTCACCTCAATAAAATTAATCAATTCAATAATTAATTAATCACATCAATCCCATTATTTTATTCAGAAATTAACTAATTACATCAAAAAAATTAATTGATTCAATAGTTAATTATTCCATTTTCAATCATATAAACACAAAAATTCTCATTAATTAATTCACCGATTAATTAATCTAACTCATAAATTACATCAACACAGCAATCCCCATTAATTAATTCATTATTTAATTAATCCAACTCATTCAATTACATCAACAAAACAATCCCCACTAATTAATTAATCAGTTAATTAATCCAACTCATTTCCATTAATTACATCCATAATTAATTAATCACATTTAATCCCTTCAATTAATTTACCAATTAATTATTCACATCAATTCTGTTAATTAATTCCACAATTAATTAATCCCATTCAATACCTTCAATTAATTCCCTAATTAATTTTTCACGTCAATACAATTAATTAATTCTATACATTAATTAATCACATTCAATTCCTTAAACTAATCCATCAATTAATTATTCACATCAATTTCATTAATTACTTTTAAAATTAATTAACCACATTCCATTTGTTTAATTAATTTTAAAATTAATTGTTCGCATAAATTTCATTAATTAATTCAAAAATTAATTAATCACATTCAATTCTGTCAATTAGTTTATCAATTAATTTTCCATGTATATTCCATTAATTAATTAAATCATTTAGTTAATCACATTAAATTCCTTCAATTAATTCATCAATTAATTGTTCACATCAACTGGATTAATTAATTCCAAAATTAATTAATCACATTCAATTCCATTAATTATTTAACCAATCATCAATTGAATTAATTATTTCTTAAATTAATTAATCATACCCAAAACCACAAAAATCCCCATAACAAATTCATCAATTAATTATTCAAGATCCATAATACCATTAACCACATGATTAATTCATTAATTCATTGTGCTAACTCAGTAAATTCAAAATCCACATTAATTTATCAATTAATTATTGTATCTTAGTCAATTTAATATCCTATAATTAATTCACTAATTAATTTTTCCATCTAAATAAATAAAATATTTCCTATTAATTTTATAACAAATTATTTCATCTCAATCAATTAAATATCCCCAAATAATTCCTAAATTAATTATTCCAACTAACGGTTCATTATTTCGATAATTAACTCAATAATTAATTATCCCAAAATCACTATTTGTTATTCGGACAATTTACTCAACAATTAATAATCCCGAATCAACAATCTCAATTTCTCAAACTTAATTCAAAAATTAATTATATAATTTAATCTCAAAATATATTAACTAATTAAAAAATCAATTATCTTATTCAACAATACCAATTCCCACATAAGTAAATCAACAATTAATTATATAAAATCTATAATCTCAAAATCCCCAATTTGAATATTTCCTTCAATTAATTAATTCTCTAAATTTATTAAATCAATCCAGAATGAAACTGATAAACCTCTAGTATAAAGTTTATAATTAAATAGACCTAATTTTAATTAATTCATTGAGATTTTAATTATAGATAGCCTACCTAGAAATAAGAGGAAGTGGTGACAATGATCCTATGTAAGTTGTAGCAATCAGCTTCAAGATTCCTTTCAATATGAAGAAGACAATACATTAGAAATGGAACAAGAAGTGTATGAATAACTAGAAGGAAAACATTAAAAACATATTTCTAGATATCCATGATCTAACATGAGATCTCTTCTCTATTGAAGAGGACTCCCAGAAATCATCAACAGAATACCTATAGTTAAGAGGGAGGTGCGCGGAGGGTCTTTGGTCAAAGATGGTGGTGCATAGAGGAGCTTCGGTCGAAGGCATAAGTGTAAGGTGGCTCTGCAATGGAGATGAGTGGTCTATGAATGTCTTTCGATGTATAGGGATTGAACTTGTTGGGGTAATGTGATGGTGAAGTTTTTAACAAGAATAACACATTGTAGTACCCCCACATTCTATTACATAACAATTTAGTTGTGTTTTTATGGATATAGTGTATAAGAGGGAAATTTGGGATAGTTTTGTGATCTTTTACTATGTTTTAGGGACAAAGGGACAGGTGAACAGGCTCTGCAATGTTCATCCAAACCGTGCAGGAATCCTAATAGAAACTGTGTACAATAGATGATTTGAGGTAGAGTGCTGCAACATGGTGTGCACACGGTTAGGGATACTATGCAAGGAGGTCATCAAAGGGTCTTCCAAGGTATTATCTAACACACAGTTAGCACACCATTTGTCTAATTATACGTACTAATCATGAACATGGATTAAAATGAGATCCTAAAAAATGGATCTCACACATTTTTTCCTCTATGTTTCTTGTTTTGATCCTAAGAAACCATAACTCAGTATTTCTCTTCCATTAAGAAAGAATATCCTCTCCCAAGAAATTTGGAATCAATCTAAAGGCTTCCCTTAGTGATTCGAAGCTGGATTCTTGAGGTACATGACCATTCTTCATCATTCATGATCGGATTCTCAGATCTACTTAGATCTACTTCTCTTATATTCTTGGTTTCTCAGATAAACACTTTTTATGGATAGATCTATAGGTTTGGATGAAAAATAAGTTGATATTTGGTCTTCATATTTCTAGGAGAAGAGATCTAAGGAGGTTCTATGAAGAATCAACTCGGTTTTCTTAAACGTTCTTCGTATGTTGTCAAGTGTCATCAAAACCATTGAGGTAGGTGGCTTCTTTCTTGACTCCACTTAGTAGAACTAATTGGCATGCATTCAAAGTGAATATCTTGTGATAAATTGATAATGAATTTTCAGGTTATGAATTTCTGGAAATCGTCTTTTATTTTGGTTGGGAAAATTGTAGTAATCTCGAAAATTATCTGTTTCGAATAAAGTGATTTTGTTCTTAGTTTTAATATATGGATTCAAAAATGGGGATTTTTTGGAATTTTGTGACATTGATTTTATTTTATTTTTTTAATAAAAAATTTATTTTTTTATTGAAATGAATTGGCTACTTTGAAATTGGATTGTTCTTTGGTTTTCAATAAAAATGCAGTTTTATTAAAACAGTTTGTTTTGGAAATTTTAAATTAATTGGCATGCATGGGGTTGTGTGATTTTATGTTCTACATGTCCCTGAATATTGGATTCATACCATTGGGTTACTAGGTGCTTGACTTTGGATCGAGGGTGTGTGTCATTGGGATATAAATTGATTGGACAAGAGACCACTCATGAGTATGGAACTATCGGATGAAGCATGCATGTGGGGGTGTGTTGTGAACAATTGGATGGGTTTGCTGAAATAATAATCAGAATTTGTTTAAAAGCCTTGATTAGTTATTTTCTACAAAATAACTTGCTGAAAATTTGATTCATTTACTTTTTTTCACGTGGTTACAATTGTTTGTCGAACTTATTATATTTGGTTATAAACTGTTTAGGGAAATTTTTTTATATAAACTATTTTATATAATGTGTAATCATTCAATCCTATTGGCACGAGTAGGGAAGTCATTAGAAAAACCTACTAAGTTATATACTTTCCACTTCTTTGTGATTTTGTTTCTTTCGCATACACTACCTTCTGGGACATTGGAAAAGGTAAAGTATCACACTTCTTTACCACCATGTTGTTATAATTTGGACTTCTTGGTGATGTTGGAGCATGGAGCCGTGTTGTCATCTTGGAGTTTATTCATTATCATTCTATTGTTTACTTTGATGTTGGGTTTTCATCCACTGTAGTATACCTTGTTTGGTTGTTTTAAAGAGAATTTATTGAAATGTATTAGTTTATTTCATGCATCAAATGGTGAGCTATTTGTGGATATTTTTTGGGGTTTTTTCTACACATTAAAGGGTAAATCATCCCCCACTTTATTTGAACCCCTTTGGCATTTATTTCTATAATTTTATGTCTTGGGGATGTTGATTAAGGCTTAGTAATGACTCATTGTACTCTCAAGCCAATGGGAATTAGGGGGTCATTACAAATGTTATCAGCTTGTTTGGTTATTTCCTAAAAAGTAGTAATTATGGTTCTTGGACATGGAGTTGAAATTCATACTTGTCTATTCCTTGGTTTGGAATCTTATAAAGTATTAGGATTGTCAGGACATGAAATTTATATCATAAAGGGATGTTATTAACGTTTTATGTTGAACTTCATGTTACCAGGGAGTTGGGTACATAAGTGTTTGGAGACAAATCTAGGATTTTGAATCCTCATTGTCATGGTTTTAGCCAATGCGACGAGCATGAAATGCATTTTAGAGGATTTAATTCCTAGTAATATTGAATTCATCGATTCATGTAATGATTCAGGTTGTGAAAAAGTGTTTATTTTTGAAAAAGTTTGAAATTGTTGTTCAAATAAAATATTTTGGAAAAGGTAAATTCTTATGGTATTTTGAAAAATGGTTTAGTTTTCAAAAAATAATGTTGATGGTTTTCAAAAATGGTTGAACATAGAAAAAAATTATTTTGGAAAACAATGTTGTGATAGTTTATGTTATATAATTTTATATTATAATCCATAAGTTTCTAGGGAGTGAGATAGATGGAGTTTTTGTTGTTTTAGATAATATCACCTAGTAGGTATCGTAGGAACCAAGCAAAAGAAACTATGGATAATGTGGTTGCACCTAAACCACGGGTGTACTAAGAGATAGTTTAGAGTATTGTAAAAGATTTGAAAGCTATGGATACGGGAAACTTGAGGGATGAACTATGTTAGGTGGATCATACCATCCAGTTAATGAAGTAGAATACACCCATCATATGAGGTGATTTTGAAACCAAAACAATGAAGCTGTGGCTGAGTATGATGAATCATATCTTCAATTTAATCGACACATCAATATAGATCAAATTAAATCTTTCCTTTTAGATTCTCAAGGATATTTCATTTCAGTGGTGGGAACTAATACTGCATGCTAAAGGGGATAAAGTCTATACTTTGTAGGATTTTAAGGAATTGTTTGATAAAAAATTCTATCCTCACACATTCAAGATCTATAAAATGATGGACTTCTTTACCATAAATCAATATAATCTCCATATCTTGGAATATACGTCTAAATTCATGAATTTAGTGTGCTTTGAACTATATGTTGTGGAAAGTGATTCCTTGAAGGCATGAATCTTTGAATAGGATCTACGGCAGAAGATTCGATCGAAGGTTGCAGTGCTCTGTATTACTAATTATACAGAGATGGGGAATAGAGTGACTGTGGATGTATAAGATATCTCGAGATCTATGGGAGGAGTTATTATGATACATACTGGGAATGGTGGGAACTCAAATGCTGGTACCAAAAGAAAAAGGAACACTTATTTCTAAGGTGGATGTGGAAATTAGAATTAGACAGTTGTATCAGTGAACCTTACTCCATGACCCAAGATAAAAGAAGTTTGTGTAACGTCCTGGTTCTGGAAGCCACCCAGAGGTGCCCCGTACACGGTTGGTCACATGGCCTCAAGTGAATTTCCCCAGACGCCTGAGGCTGTTGACTAGAAGTGAGGGCCTTGGGTGTGATAGTGGGGAAACTATGCCCTCATTTGAATAGTACACACTAGAAGTAAACAAAACATGAAATAGTGGAAGCAGTCAATAACGAACATCAATTCACAACTAAACAGCAGAAGACTAAAACAATAAACTACTGGAGCACATATGTATATATAAAATGATGAATGATACATATCTAGGAAAACATCCAAACAGTTCACAATGCTGGAAATACAAACAGTACCAAATAATGTACAAAAGAAAAGATAAAAAGCTCCTCAGCATCGCAAACCTAAGCTTGGTCACATGATCTCCTTCTCTAAGGAATGTAGTACCAGAAGTCGAAGGGTTTTTTCCCTTGTCTATACCCACAACAAAATAATCTATTTGGGCCCAAAAGCATGGCCCAAATAGGGTGTGAAACTACATCCCTATAGGCAACCACCCGATGATATGTGCCTCACATTCAGTGACCATATGGAAGGTAATAGTACAGTAAGCAGTAAACAAGTATAATAAACAATAGGTAGTAATCAGTAAGCAGTAACAGGATTATATACAATAGTAAACAATCCACAGAACAATATGCAGCAGTGAAGCAAACAGCTAACCACAATAGGAACCCCTCTGGTAAGTACTCGCTGCCAACCCCTCTGGTCCTCTCTAAGAAGTACCAACAACCCTCTGTGTTGTGCAATCATCCTAACCCCTTTGGTTTGGTCATACTAAATTATAAGACTCTCTGGGGAAGCTCGCTTGGTCAATTCCCCTTATATACTAGAGTAGTCAGGGACTCTATGAGGAAGATCACGCAGTCTATCACTCTTATAGCACAACGGTCTAGAAACTCTTTGAGGAAGCTCACTCAGTCAATTCCTACTATAGTCTTAGGTCTATCACATACTCTCTATGGAAGCTCACTCAGTCAATTCCTTCTCTATCCTGGAAAGGTTTTAAAAAAATCAAACAAGTAAAGACTCTCTGAGGAAGCTCACTCGGTATACACTCCTATAGTCTATAATATCCAAGACTCTCTGGGAAGCTCACTCGGTCTATCCCATGTAGTCTATAATAACCAAGACTCTCTGAGGAAGCTCACTCGGTATACCCTGTTTTAGTCTATAAATATCAAGACTCTCTGGGAAGCTCACTCGGTCTATCCCTTATATTCTATAGCACCATGTTCTCATGGTCTCATTCCAGTTAGTGCATAATAATTCTATATGGATAAAGTACACCTAAATACCTACTTGTCTAACCATTATTCAGAACACCAACATGTCAAGAATTTCAACCCATCCTATGGTCACAAGTCATGGAAAAACAGGTATAACAGCCAAAGGATAACAAAACTCAAAGGTCATAACAAGAAAAAGCAATGGGGAAAACATCCATGTATAGAAATTATCCTCAATCATAATCAAATTACCTCTACCCAAGCATATAAGCAAGGAAGGAAAAACAACATAGGAAAAATAGTAAACACGTAATTCCCTGTTCACGGGTATTTGTGGGAATTTACACGTAAAACTCAAATACTTTGAAAGGAAAGTCACAAACTACCTACCTTGATGCTAGGAGATCGATATACTTGAACCATGAGGCTTGATTCTCCTTAAAATGACATAGATCTTCAAAAATGAACAAAACATTCAACCCACGATATCTCGAGAAAGAGGGAAAATCATGGAATGAGACTCAAGAAGAAGGAAGATCTCACTGATGTGGTTCCAACCCAATCGATGGTGGTCGATTCAGAAAACAGACGGAGGCTCTACGGCTCAGAGGAAGTTCGCAGCCGTACGGGCGCTCCCTGTCAAAGAACCTGAAGAAGAAAACGTTTATGTTGATTAGGCGCGAACCCGGTCCATCTAATGAAAAAAAACATGGCATTTACTTCTGGGTTACACGATGTGTACATTCCCTTTTCGTACTCCGCTTTAAGCAGCCTCCACATCGCCCCTACACACCATGTGTGTGGCTCGGACAAGGCCAACACACAGCCTTACGCGGCATCAAAGTACTGGGCATGTACTTATAAAGTACACGGCCTGTACTCTGGAAATTTCCAGATTTTCCTCTTTTTCTAAAAAACTACCAGAAAAGGAAAAACATACCTGAAACAAAGATCCGGGTTCTTACAAACTTCCCCCTTTAAAGAAATTCATTCCAGAATGTTCCTAGAGAGGCGTAGAATAAGAAACCCCGAACAACTCCGGCCACTATGATCATACATCGGCCTCCCTCTCCCATTTCACGTCTTGTAGTCGCCCGGGCTGCCATAGTACCCATACCAGAGAAAAAAATCGGCCATGGAGAACCTTTGTAATGTGATCAACAATCCAGATAGGATTCTCCTAAAATGACGCATCTGCTTAGAGCTCAACCTTCAAGGGATGAAAGACATGAGACGGGTCTGAAATGTAACGTCAGAGCTGAGAAACGTGGAAGATGTCGTGCATATCCTAGTACCTCTGAGGTAACTGCAACCGATAGGAAACCGCCCCAACTCTCTCTAACACCTAAAACAGACCAAAGTACCATGGTGAAAGCTTACTCTATCTTGAAATCCTCTTGTGTCCCAACCTTGGTGCGACATGCAGGAAGACCTGATCCCTGACCTCGAACACCAGAGGTCATCTATACTAATCAGAATAAGACATTAGTCGAGACTATGCTGTAGCCATACTCTTCTGATTCAACTCTATCTACTCTGAGGTCTCCTGAACAAGACGAGGTCCCAGCAAAGCTACCTCTCCTGCCTCCAGCCAGCACAAAGGTGATCGGCACGGCCTACCGTAAAATGCCTTGTAAGGTGTCATCTGAATAGTTGCCTGAAAAATGTTGTTATAGGAAAACTCCATAAGAGGAATATGTTTCTCACAAGAACTGAAAAACTCTAGAATGCAAGGTCGGAGCATATCCTCATGCACCTGGATCGTATTCTCAGACTATCCATCTGTCTGGGGATGGTATATTGTACTCAAAAGTACCTGTGTACCCAATTCTTTCTGAAGCCCCTTCTATAACTGAGAAGTAAAACAAACATCCCTGTCTGAAATAATGGATTGTGGAACTCCAAGTAGACGTAATATCTCTCGGATTTACAACCGTCCCATCTCATCAAAATTTAAGGTCTCCTTGATCGGCAAGAAGTGAGAAACCTTCATAAGCTTGTTGACGAAAACCCAAACAACATCATTCTCTCGAGGTGACCTCAGAAACCCAGTCATGAATTCCATCATGACATCATTCCATTTCCACTCATGAGTGGGTAACTACTGTAAAAGACCTGCCGGTCACTAATGCTCCACTTTCACCTACTGACAAGTAGAACATATGATAACAAAACCAGCAACATCTCTCTTCATACCTGGACACCAATATTGGCAACGAAGATCCTGATACATCATGGTGACACCAGGATGAACTGCCCAAACTGAGGAACGAAAATCCTGCATCAGCTCCTCACGTATGTATGCTGTCACCCATACGCGTCCCTAGAAATGCATGATCTCATCCTCACCCATGGTCCATCCAGGAAGAGGGTCCTCTCCTAATGCACTCTCCCGCAGGACTATGCCTTCTGAGTCTGATAGCTGTCTCAACCGTACCTGATCAAGAAGTGTAGAGGTAATAGCTACAGAAGATAGGAATGTCTGCCCCTGTCTATCATGCACCTCCAAATGCATCTCAGAGAATAGAGCCATAAGCTGCCACTCAATATTGGCCTCCTAAACTGCCTGAATCCGAGTTATCATTCTCATCGCATCAACAACTGCATTGCCCTTCCCATGCGTGTAGGCAAGATCAAAGTTGAAGGAATGAAGATACCCGACCCACCTGCGTTGTCTCGGATTCAGGTCTTTCTGAGTGAAGATATATTTGAGACACTTTTGGCCGGTGAAAACCACAAAGTGCTCTCCTAGATGATAGTGTCCCCAATTTCCTAAGGCATGAACAATTGCTGCCAAATCCAGATCATGCATCGAGTGTTTCTCTCATGTGGCCTCAACTACCAAGACCCGTACGCAACAACTCCATCTCCCTGCATAAAGACAACTCTCAGTCCAACACCTGATGTATCATAGTAAATGATGTAGCTCTTTCCTGGCTCTGGCAATACTAGTATCTGTGATGTCGTCAACCTCCCTTTCAGCTCCTGAAAGGCTAACTCATAAGAATCTGACCATAAGAACTTCTCCCCTTTCATGGTTAGTACTTTCAATGGTTCTTCAAGGCATGAAAAGTCTTAAATGAAATACTTGTAGTATCCAACCAATCATAGGAAACTCTGCACCTCAAAGACGTTCTTCGGATGCTTCTAGGAAACTACAGCTCTCACTTTCTCTTTGTCCACTGATACTCCTACCTCTGAGATAACATGACCCAAGAAGTGAATCTGATCCATCCAAAAGTGGAATTTCGAGAGCTTATCATATAACTAATACTCTCTCATTGTACTCAAAATGATCTCAAGATGGGTATCATGTTCATGTTGAGTGTAAGAGTACACAAAGATATCATCCACAAAACCACCGTGAAGGAATCCAAGTATGGATGGAAGACTTGGTTCATCAGTGCCATAAAAGCTTCTGGCACATTCGTGAGTCTGAATGGAATGACCGTATACTCGTATAGACCATACCTTCTGATTAAGGTTGTAAGAGGTATATCAGATGGTCTAACATGTAACTGATGATAACCGGACCTAAAATCGATCTTCGAGAACACCCGGGATATTCTAAGATGATCAAAGAGGTCATCGATCCTTGGAAGGGATAAAGGTTCTTGACCGTCAACTAGTTTAGCTTCCGATAAACCACACAAAGCCGAAGGGTATCGTCTTCCTTCTTCGCAAAAAGGACAGGCGAACCCCAAGGGGAAGTACTAGGTCGGATGAAACCCTTTGCCTACAACTCCTCCAACTACATCTTGAGCTCCTGAAACTCATGTGTAGCCATCCTAAAAGTAGTAATGGATACTGGTGTATCTCCTGGTATGAGCTCAATTGAGAAGTCTACATCACGCTCTGGAGGCCAACCTGAAAAGTCCTCTGGAAAGACGTCCCTGAAACGATCCACCATTGGAGGAAAGTATAATTGTGAATTCCCCTGGTCATCCGGATAAAGACTAGAAATCTGGGATGTAACTCCTCCTAGCCCTTGATGCTCTGGTCTAGCTCTACCCATCTGGACATCCCACTCACCTATATGGAGAAAAGATCTTCCCTCTGGTGATACGAAACAAACCCTGCAGCGATAGCAATCAACGACTGTCTGGAAGGGAACTAATGATTCCATACCGAGAATGACATCATAGACTGTCATCTCTCGGAAATAGAGGTCCCATATGAAGTGACACCATCCAACCTCAAGAGGGCACTCTTTACACTGACGTACAGTAGACATCCTTGTTCCCAATGGTGTATCAAGATTCAACATGTCAGAAGACAAAAAGATACAGAGCCCAAGGCTCTCCACAACAGTAATAGAGTTAAAGCTATGTGAAGCACCAGTATGGAAAAGATCTGAAGATAAAACTGAGGCTACAAAGATTGTACTTAGAACTGTAGAAGGACTGGGATCCTGATCCTGATAGGTCTTCTCCACAGTGAATTTCTAGCCTGTCCCACAGCCCTGTGCCCCTGGCTGACCACTCATAGCTGATCCACTCTGATGTTGTTGGTAACCTAGTTACTAACCACCACGGCCACGACCTCCACATCGGCCCGAACGGCCAGAAGAACTCTAGTTCCCAGACTGGTGAGAAATTGGTGATACATCTCCTTTGCGTGGGGTTATAGAAGAACCCTTACCACCAGATGTAGGTGAGATGATTAGACAGAAATGCTGAAGATGGCCCATCTTTCCACAAGATCGACACTCCATCGGGTATCTCTGACACTGAGGTATAGTATGCCCACTCCTACCACACTGGTAGCATACAACCTGGCTACCACAAGATGCACTCTGACTACCCTGATCTCTTCGAGAAAACTCCCTGTGGCGCTTCCTATTATTAGAAGGAGGAATACTCGCTCTGGATGTCGAACCACCCTGGCTCACTGCTCCAGAATCTCTCAAATTGCGCTCAGTGATCAGCGCCTAGCTGAAGATCGAGGATATCGAAGTCAACCTGAAGATATTCACTTGGGAACAGATCTCTTACCTGATACTGTCATCAAACATCCTAGCAAGGAACATCTCATCACCTCCTGGAATTAGCGTGAAGCGATGTAGCTTGGTAAAATGAGTCGAGTACTCCATAACATAAATAGCACCCTGCTCGAGACTCATAAACTCCCGGGATTGGTCAGCCCTCAAGGTCTTTGGATAGAAGTAGTCATAAAAGATGTGATTAAACTCATCCCATGTCATACTCTTCTGGTGCCCTGACTGTGAGATCACCTCCCACCACCTCTTGGCGGTGTCTCAGAGCATATAAGTAGCCAGCTTTACCCTTTTCTCTGGAGGTATCTCCAGATGCTCAGAGATCGTCAGTGTGGCCTCTAACGACGACTTCATAGCCTAGGGTCCTCCATCCCCTTAGAAAGTAGGAGGATGCTACTACAAGAAAACCCACGTCAATTCATCCATCAATGGGGCAGTACGCGACGCTCCCTAAAAGGTTTGCATCATCCTCCGGAAGTCCTCCCTGAATTGCTCATCGGCACCAGCAATGGGTATAACTGCTGGTGCCAAGGCTGGAATAGAAAGAGGATTTACAAGAGGTCCCTAATTGGCCATATCTGGTGTATGATAACCGTCTGGCAGCTGATGTACAACCGGAGGGCATCTCAGAGTGTAGAGACCCAAAGCTTGACGTACATGGACATTACATTACATTTGCAGAATACTTAATACATAACAAAAATAGGAACCAAAGGACCATAATATTTTAGTGTCTTTGGAAACATGGAACATAATCTTCTAATCATGGTGAAAGTTCTTGAACATCTCCCACAAAGATCTTCCCTTTTTATTTCTTACTTAAAACCATTCTTTATATTCTGGGGAAAAGAAAACATATATAGGGTGTGCTCAAATGCTCAGTAAGGATAATCATGGAGAAAATTAAGCAAACCATATACATTTGAACTTAAAAACATGAACATAATATTTAAACATCAAAATATTGAGAAATGACATAAAACATGGTAGTACGTAAGGCATAGATCATAATGGAACATTAATCATGATGAAATAGAATGAGAATAAAACATTTAATTGTGGAAAACCATTAAACACGTGATATGATTTCCATAGTATCCAAGGCATTGTTTCCAAGACAATCTTAGTGGACAAAGCTCTTTTCGCAATCGAGTTCACTCCTCATTCCAGTCATGTATCACTGAACCGGATTAACTTACCATTCCATCCATGTCTATTTGATGAGATATAAATATTTACCCAATGCATTTGAGGTAGATATAGGCCCCACCCATCTCATAATGAAATCATTCTTATGTTTTCCACAACATAAACATAAATCATTCATCATAACCAAAATAATAAATTGGGTTTCATAAACATCATCCCATCATAATATAATGCATATAAAACAAATGTATATCATTTAATCAAAAGAGAAGTGAATCCATGTAAATCATAGAGACATTATACTTGAAACATACACATACGAAATAATGTCATCCTAGATGGAAAATGGTTTTGATAAAAAATTTGAGATAAATTCTCAAGGAAAATATCATTTCTTATTCATATTCATTTTCTTTTCAGAAAATTCCATGCATTTTTAAAAGAATTTTTTTTGATAATAGTCATGAAATCTTGTAGAGTAAGCTTCATGAAAATAATTTGTTATGAAACCCTAAAAATACGTTCATGCCATATAAGTTAAAAAAACATTCTCCCCGTACTTTTGTTAGAAAAGTCAAAAAGTTCCACGAGGGGTAAACAAAAGTAAGATTCATTACATAACATGTGGTAAATTTCAGAAATGGGTAAAAAGGGATTTAAACATACATGAAAACTTTTTTAGAAAACATGGTCATGGATGATAACAATAACCCCAATAAATACTTACGAATAAACAATCTCGGATAAAAATGAGATTGAAAATTTGTCCCTTACAAAGATGTTTTTGTAAATAAAATAGATCAATTATGTGTATTCAGTATAAGTTCACATAAATAAAGTATAAATACATGATAATATATAAAAATTAATTTCTCACATAATAAAAGAACTACATAAACATGAAAGATATGATCAACCCAAAGAATGGAAATTGGGTTAAAAAGTCCCTTATCACATGTCCGACTTGACTCGATCGTTCTTTAATCTCCTGAATAATAAACCAAAGTAAATTTATACTTGATTAAGAACCTTTTTCAATTTTATTATTCCTTTGATATCACTTATTAAAATGTTATAAAAATTATGTAACCATTTAATTTAATAATGTATGCTTTGTCGATATTTGGTACTTGAGTCAAAAATGGACTTCTTATAATTACATGTTGTTCATGTGGTCAAAATTTCATTATATCCAGAATGATATTCATGATTTATATATCATATATATCATATATATCCATCATGTAAATGTATTTATAATATTACATAACATATGGAGGTAAGAAATGAAATGCACAGTTCATGGCGATGGTAAGTCGTACGTACGCATGAACGCTACTTTCATTTATATTTCTTATTTTAATGGAATTAAAACATAATTATACATAGGTATATTATAATTCCAGTATAATATCATATATAATATCATTAACTCCATCCTTTATACATACCACATAAGGCATTACCTAATCACATCACTTTGAGGGGGCGGTAGTCCGCACTTCCTCAAATGAGATTATCGTATTTACCCACTATGGAAACCATAAAAGCTTGATATAATTGGGATGTAAAGAATCATAAGGAAATAATAAATATAATATATATCATATATAAATACAGTTCCATCATAATGGCCACCATGAGAGGCGGTCGGAAAAAATCGATCAATCATCGTTTTGTGAGGCGTTAGTTTTCCATCCACAGAAACATTATGTTCCTGATCCATTAAGTGGAAGTGTGTGTAACTTTTGTTCGAATAAATATCATACCAACATCCTAGTATATTGAAGATACTGTTTTTGTTAAAAAATAAGGAATTAAAAGGAGTTTAGGGGTTGGAGAAGTAGAATAAAAGAAAACAATTTAAGAGAAACTCTTACCTTTAATTTGGGTAACTTTATTTGGTTTGAACCAAAAGGACTTCTTGAAGTGCCTTCCACCTAAGGTAAGGCTTCTAGGGGGAGGGGAGGTATGTATAGAGCTTAATGGGGAAGCGTTTTTACAAGCCAAATGGCTTGAGAGGTGTGGGGAATTGGATAGAAATTGTCCCCTTTTAAAAGGGGGAGGAGGGGCTCTTTTGGAAAGTGTGAAAATATTATTTTATTATAAACATGTCTTCAGTTTCAAAAGGTCCGAAAATCATTAAAGATGAAAATAAGTTGACTCATGGTAGAAATAAAATCATCCAATTAGAATTGGAAATGTTTTGGAGAATATTTTAATCATTATAATCTTATTTATCTAAATCATTTATTAATGAGGTAAATATTGTATCATTATTGTGTCATAAATAATTTAATTTATTTGATGTCCCAAAATTATAAAATAATACGATCATGTAAGAAACATTTTTATCTTTCCAATTAATATTTATAGTCGAAATTATAATTTATATAACCCCTTATAAAATTTAACTACTAAAATATTGTTGTTAATGTCAATTTCGTCTTTAAATTAAATTAATTAATCCAAATTGTCATTATCACTACCAAGTGGATCAATGGGGTCCCAAAATCGACCGAAGGATTCCCATAGTCATCCACTACTCATCCAATATGGTTAGAAAAAGTGTTAAGGTAATTTTAAAATATTATAATATCCTTTTAACCTTGAATTACCATATTTATCTTTAACCGCTGTAAATAAAAGTCAAAAGTTACTATTCACCAAAAATTAAATTCATCTTATTGAAACAAATTTTACTTCTTGATAACAACCATGAATGTTGGATTTTTTTATATTCATTTCACAGAAGTGGTAAAATTTCATTTAAATGAAAGAGTCAGTTTTTTAACTACCGCTAAGTAGTTTCACTATTCATCAAAAATTGATGTTTTTCAGAAAAATACAAAAAATTCAGCCTAAGATATATTTGATATATCGAATTAGAAAATGATTTCTATTTTTTAAAATTCAAAACATATAATTGGAATTAATTAATTTTAAAATTAATTCCCGTTATCAAAACAAATAATGTGTTTTTAAGAAATAATAACTATCAAAAGATCGACACTTGTTTATGTCCAATTTCAAAGTGAAATTAATTCCAATGACCCACATTGGATTAAATGGTAAAAATATATTCTAATTACACTATAAACCCAATTAAAAAGATAATCTAACCATATAAATTATTGTGATGAAAAAAGTTATTTTTAATTAAAATATAGCGTGTTTTTACTATTCATTAAAATTTGAAAGTTATCATAATAATATGAAATTTTTATCCAAATTAAATTTTTGTATCCTGATTCCAATGAAGAATTTTATTTTTTCAAATTAAACATATAAACATGTCAAAAATTATATTTAAAATGGATGCGCCATCAAAAGGTGGTAAAACTGCATTTTTTTAAAAATACTTATTTTACCCTAAAATTTTATTTTTTTCTCATAAAATGTTCTAGAAAATGTTTAAGATGAATAATAATGTTATAAAATTCAAAATTTAGTTGATACTATTCATCATGGCTAGTTCATAATAATATTATAACCATATATCATTGTTTAGTGAAACCCGGTATTGTGTATTACACACGCTATCAGGAAAGGTCACGATTGCATGTAATGCAAGCCAAGTCAGGGATGCGTGTATTGAAAACTCTGTTTGGTGTTGCGTATAACATAATAAAAACCTATTTCATTTATACAATAAACAAAATCTATACTTAATGTTGCGTAGAATAATTTCCACAAAATGAACTTGAAATTGTGTGTAACACGAGCTAAGAATAGTGTTGTGTATACTGGAAGCTAATACAGTGTTGCATATAGTACAAGCTAATCTTGGTGTATTACATAATAGAAGACTTAAATGAAATTAAAAAAAATAATTCTCATAAAAATTCAGGTTGTTACATTCTACCCCCCTTAAAAATAATTTCGCCCTCGATATTCGTCGGGGTTATAAATGGTTTACTACTTGAATGTTTCTTTCATAGAAACCCACATCGTAAAAAGGAACACTAAAACTTAATTTTAAAAAATTTGAAGTATGAAAAATATTAGTTATCCAAATTAACTCATCACTAGGTTTCCACATAGGAGAAAATAGGTGAAAATATGGATATGGAAGATAAATCTAACCATCAAGTTTTGATGGAGAGTAGTAGAGAACATGGCTATGAAAAATCACACAATAACAAAGCCATAAATTCATGATTATCTATAGTACCATCTGATTCATCGTATATAAGAGTACTGGAACAACATTTTTGGTTTCCAAGATCATTTCCCTTACATTGATGAAATTTTACATAAGAAGAAATACTTACTTGATTTCTGTGTAATATCATCGTTGGTCATTCCGTGAACAATTTCCACTTCATCTCTATTTAAATAAATAAAGATGAATATTTCATTCATGAAGTGTCTCCAGATCATGCCATAGAATGATAAGTCATCCCATCCATTTTTATCACAAAAAGGTTAGCATAAGTTATTAAATATACGTAAGTCCATCTATGGTGAGATTAATCGTATATGATTCCAAAAAAAAGAATTATACTTCATCTATCATACCACTTAATAAAATAAAATTAGTTCCTACTAACCAGGGACTTTCTGTAGGCCAGTGGTAGGTGATAAAGGCCTGTCACACTTTGGTTGTTGGTTCGATACCCGCATCTTTGTCCGACGTGACGGGTTGTCGCCCATCCTATGTGTTGTCCTTTTTCTAAAACTATACTTTTATAACATTCCAAAAATAATATCAAAAAGTTATAGCCTTAAACAATACTATATGATGTTTGACATAATCCATTCCAGTCTTTAGACTTATCCCAAACACTATCCAATCTCATAGTATAAATAAAATGATTACTATAAATGTCATTAACCAAGCATGTGAGTACATCATTTATCCCCAATATATCATAAGATATATCTTATTGATTGCATTCCAAACATTTTAATACCTTAATCATGTATTCTCTTGCAACATGAATTACCATAGAACCATAGTAAAAACATGAATTTTGTCAAAAGGTAACTCTTTCCACATACCAAAATCCCAAAATTTTGTATAATCAAACCATGATATCACTTTGTCCTTGTACTAGTCATGAGCTCATTAATACTATCAAACATTTCATTATCTCTTTATCCTTTCATTATTCACATATCATCTAACTTCCAAAAATATTTGAATAACCATTCATGGTTACCGGTACCATTCAACATATACATTCAAATAACATAGGAAAAAAAATAGTGTAACAATCCTTAGATGATTATTTATTCTATAGTATCATTAAATTACCTATACAGCATAACTCTTGATAAACATACAATCATTCCACTACCATCTAATTACATTGACTGAGATACATCATTTTATTCCTCAACACTTCTTTCATATCATATATAATTTGTAGTCTCATCAACATCTGCAGCATAAATACTACCCATATGACCATAATGATTCTCTTCATGAAATTTTATCTTAGGGAATTGGTTTTCATAATACTCGTACATTCCACATTTAAAACATTTAAATGTTGTTGATGTCTTAGCAATACCATTATCCTTATCCACAGTGTTAACTGAACCTTTTCCTTTGCAATTACTGGCTTTGTGTCCTTCTTTTCCACACCTAAAGAATCTTCCAGTTCCTTTGAAACATTCTCCCTGATGCCTCTTCCCACATGATTTACATGAGGTAATTTGAACTTTCTTTCCTCTTGATCATCATGAAACTCCATCTTTCCCTTATTATCTGAGTCGAAAAACTTACCAAAGTTGAGATTATTGATCATATTAAGAGATTGTTGATTGGGAATAATAACGATATGTGGGCCCACAGATCCAATTTCATTTGGTTTCTCATCAATAATATCATTCCATTGTCAATCATATCGTCCATTATCATGAATCTTCCTATTTCCAACCATTTTCTAAAACCCAAAAAGAATAGTGTGAGAGGCAAAAATCATGTTGGGGAAAACCACATAATAAAGGGGGAGTACCTTTAATATCTAGCATCTTAGGTTTAATTCTAATATCATTACCGTAATTCTAGGACTATAACCAATACTTATACTTAACCTTAGGGATATCCCTAGACATATCATAGAAATATATCTAGGGTTCTCACTAATGTTTTCGCATCCTAGTTTCCAAAGGATAACTAAAATTTTCCTCTGATACCAAATGTAGATACCCAAATCATGACTTACATGGACATTACAGTACTTTTTTGGAATACTTAATACATAACAAAAACAGACACCAAAGGGCCATAATAGTTTAGTGTATTTTGGAAACTTGGCACCTAATCTTATAATCTTGGTGAAAGATCTTCAACATCTCCCAAAAAGATCTTCCCTTTTTATTTCATACAAAAAACCTTTCATTATATCTTGGCGAAAATAAAACACTTAAAGGGTGATCTCAAATGCTCAGTAAGGATAATCATGGATAAAATAAAACAAACCATATATATTTGAACTTAAAAACATGAACATAATATTTAAACATCAAAATCTTGAGCAATGACATAAAACATGGCAGTACGTAAGGCATAGATAATAATAGAACATGAATCATGATAATATATTCTAAGAATAAAACATTTAATTGTGGAAAACCATTAATAACATGATATGATTTCCATAGTAACGAAGGCATTGCTTCCAATACCATCTTAGTGGACAAGGTCCCTTTCTGAATCAAGTTCACTCCTCGTTCCAGCCCTATATCATTGAACTGGATTAACATCCCATTACATCCATGTCTATCTCATGATATATAAATCTTTACCCTATTAATTGGATGGAGATATAGGTCTCACCCATCCCATAATTAAATCATTCTTATGCGTTCCACAACAAAAACATTAATCATTCATCATAACATAAATAATAAAATGGGTATCACAAACATCATCCCATCATAACATAATCTGTATAAAACAAATGGGTATCATTTCATAATTAGATAAGTGAAACCATGTAAATCATAGAGACATTATACTTGAAACACACACCTATGAAATAATGTCATCTTATATGGAAAATGGTTTTGATAGAACACTTGAGATGAATTCTCGAGGAAAATATCCTTTCTTATTCAAAATCATTTTCTTTTCACAAATTTCCATGAAATTTTAAATGAAAAGGATTTTTTTGAAAATATTCATGAAATATTGTAGATTAAGGTTCATGAAAATAAGGTGTTATGAAACCGTAAAAATATGTTCATGCCGTATAAGTGAAAAAACATTCTCCTCATAATTTTGTCAGAAAAGTCAAAAACTTCCTCATGTTGTAAAGAAAAGTAAGATTCCTTTCATAACATGTGGTAAATTTCATAAATGGTTTAAAAGGGCTTTAAAATAAATGAAAATAGTTTTATAAAACATGGTCATGGATGATAAAAATGACCCTAGTAAATACTTACGAATAAACAATCTCGGATAAAAATGAGATTGCAAAAGTGTCCCTTACAAAGATCTTTTTGTAAAAAAAATAGATCACTTATGTGTATTCAATATAAGGTCACATAATGAAATTATAAATACATGATAATATATAAAAATTAACTTCTCACATAATCAAAGAACGACATAAACAAGAAAGAGAAGATCAACCCAAAGAACGGAAAATCGGTTAAGAAGTTCCCTTACCTTGTGTCCGACTTGGCTCGATCGTTATTTAATATCCTGAATAATAAAACAAAGTTAATTTATAATTTATTAAAAAAAAATTTCAAGTTTATTATTCATTTTCTATCAATTATTCCCATGTTATAAACATTATGTAACCATTTAATTTAACACCGTTTCTTTTGTCGATATTTGTTACTTGAGTCAAAAATGGACTTCCTATAATTACATGCTGTTCATGTGGTCAAAGATTAATTATATCCAGAATTATATTCATGATTTATATATCATATATATCATATATATCCAGCATATACATGTATTTATATTAGTACATAACATATGGAGGTAAGAAATGAAATGCACCGTTCATGGAGATGGTAAGCCGTACGTACGCATGAATGCTACTTTCATTTCTATTTCTTATTTTAATGGAATTAAAACATAATAATACATATTTATATTATAATTCCAGTATAATATCATATATAATATCATTAACTCCATCCTTTATACATCCCACATAAGGCATTAACGAATCACATCACTTTGAGGGGGCGGTAGTCCGCACTTCCTCAAATGAGATTATCGTATTTACCCACTATGGAAACCATAAAGTCCTGATTTAATTGGTAATTAAAGAATAATAAGGAAATAATAAACATAATATATATCATATATAAATACAATTCCATAAAAATGGCCACCATGAGAGGTGGTAGGAGAAAATGGAACAATCATTATTTCATGATGCGTTAGTTTTCCATCCACGGAAACATTATGTTCTTCATCCATTAAATGGAGGTGTGTGTAAGTGTAGTTAGAATAATTCTCATAAAAACATCCTAGTATATTTTGGATAATGGTTTTGTTAAAAAATAAAGTATTAAAAATAATTTAGGGGTTGGAGGAGTAGAATAAAAGAAAAAACTTTAAGAGAAATTGGTACCTTTAATTTGGGTAACTTCTTTTGGTTTGAACCAAAAGGACTTCCTGAAGTGCCTTATGCCTAAGGTAATTCTTTTAGGGGAGTAGAGGGATGTATGGAGATTAATTGGTAAGATTATGGACGAGAAAAATGTCTTGAGAGGTGTGACGAATTGGATATAAATGGTCTCCTTTTATAAGGGGGGAGGGACTCTTTTATAAAGTGTGAAAATATTATTTTATTATAAACTTATCATTGGTTTAAAAAGGTCCAAAAATCATTAAAGATTAAGATAAGTCGACTCATGATCAAATTAAAATCATCCAATCAAAATTTTAAATGTTTTGGATAATATTTTAATCATTATAATCTTATTTATTTAAATCATTTTTTAATTAGGTGAATACTACATCATTATTGTGTCATAAATAATTTAATTTATTTGATGTCTAAAAATTATAAAAAAATAAAATCAGGTAGGAAATATTATTATCTTTCTAATGAATATTTATATTCGAAAAGATAATTTACATAACCCCTTATAAAAATTAATTACTAAAAGATTTTTGTTAATGTCAATTTTGTCTTTAAATTAAATTAATTAATCCAAATTGTCATTATCACTACCAAGTGGCTCAATGGGGTCCCAAAAGCAACCCAAGGATTCCCATGGTCGGTCAATACTCCTCAAATAAGGTTATAACAAGTGTCAAGGTAATTTTGAATTATTATAATATCCTTTTAACCTTGAATTTCTCTATTTACCTTTAACCACGGTAAATAAAAGTCAAAAGTTACTATTCACAAAAAAATATTTTCATCTTATTGAACCACATTTTAATTCTTGATAACAACCATATATGTTGGATTTTTGAAATTAAATTCACAGAAGTGGTAAAATTTCATTTAAATGAATGTGTCAGTTTTTTAACTACCACTAAATGGTTTCACTATTCATCAAAAATTGATGTTTTTCATAAAAATACCAAAAATTATTCCTAAGAAATATTTGATATTCTGAATTCAAAAATGATTTATATTTTTTCAAATTCAAAACATAGAAGTGTCATTAATTAATTTTAAAATTAATTCCTGTTACCAAAACAAATAGCGTGTTTTTAAGAAATAATAACTATTAAAAGATCGACACTTGTTTATGTCCAATTTCAAAGTGAAATTAATTCCAATGACCAAAATTGGATTAAATGGTAAACATATATTCTAATTACACTTTAAAAACAATTAAAAGATAATCTAACCATATAAATTATTGCAATGAAAAAAGTTGTTTTTAATTAAAATATAGCGTGTTTTTATTATTCATTAAAATATGAAAGTTATCAGAATAATATGAAAATTTTATCCAAATTAAATTTTTATATCCTGATTCCAAGTAAGAATTTTATTTTGTCAAATTGAACTTATAAACATATCAAAAACTATATTTAATTTGGGTGCGCCATCAAAAGGCGGAAAAACTACATTTTTGGAAAAATAATTATTTTACCAGAAACATTTATTTTGTTATCATACCATGTTCTAAAAAATGTGTAGGATGAATAATAATTTTATAAAATTCAAAATGTATTTGATACTATTCATAATGGCTAGTTCATAATAATATTATAACCAAATATCTTTGTTTAGTGAAACCTGGTATTGCGTACTACATATGCTATCGAGGAAGGTCGTGATTGTGTGTAATGCAAGCCAAGTCAAGGTTGCTTGTAGTGAAAACTCCATTTGGTGTTGCGTATAACATAATCAAAACTTATTTCATTTATATATTAAACAAAATCTATACTTAATGTTGTGTAGAATGATTTCCACAAAACGAATTTGAAATTGTGTGTAACACGAGCCAAGAATAGTGTTGCGTATACTTCAAGCTAATACGGTGTTGTGTATAGTACAAGATAATCTTGGTGTAGTGTATAATAGAAGACATAAAATAAATTAAAAATATTAATTCTCATAAAATCTCAGGTTGTTACATTCTACCCCCCTTAAAAATAATTTCATCCTCGAAATTTGTCAGGGTGATAAATGGTTTACTACTTGAAATTTTATTTTATAGAAACCCACATCGTAAAAAGGAACACTAAAACATAATTTAAAAAAAAGTGAAGTATGAAAAATAACGGTTACCCAAATTAACTAATCACTAGGTTTCCACATAGAAGAACATGGGTGAAAATATGGATATGGAAGAGAAATCTAACCATCAAGTTCCGATGAAGAGTGGTAGAGAACGTGGCTATGAAAAATCCAACAATCACAAAGCCATAAATTTGTGATGATCTAAGGTACCATCTAATTCATCATATATGAGAGTACTAGGACAACATTTTTGATTTCCAAGATCATTTACCTAACATTGATGAACTTTTACATAAGAAGAAATATTTACTTGATTTCAGTGTAATATCATCATTGGTCATTCCATGAAGAATTTCAACTTCATATCTATTTAAAGAAATGAAGCTGAATTTTTCATTCATGATGTGTTAGTAGATCATGCGATAGAATGATAAGTCATCCCATTAGTTTCTATCACAAAAAGGTTTTTATAAGTTATTAACTATACATAAGTCCATCTATAGGGATATTAATTGTATATGATTCCAAAAATGGGCTTATACTTTATCTATCATACCTCATAATAAAATAAAAATAGTTCCTACTAACCAAGGAATTATTGTAGGCCAGTGGTAGGTGATAAAGGCTTGTCGTACTTCGGTTGTGGGTTCAATTCCCAAAACATTGTCCGATGCGATGGGTTTTCACCCATCCTATGCGTTTTCCTTTTTCTAAAACTATACTATTATAACATTCCAAAAATAATATCAAAAAGTTATACCCTTAAAAAATACTGTCTTATGTCCGACATAATCCATTCAAGTCTTTAGACTAATCCAAAACACATCTGTCCAATCTCAGAGTATAAAGAAAACGATTACTAGAAATGTCATTAACCAAGCATGTGAATACCATCATTTATCCCCCATATATCTTAAGATATATCTTGTTGATCACATTACAAACATGTGAATACCTTAATATTGTGTTCTCTTGTAACATGAATTGTCAGAGAACCATAGTGAAAACATGAATGCTATTAAAAGGTAACTCTTTCCACATACCAAAATCCCAAAATTCAGTATACTCAAACCATGATATCACTTTGTCCTTGTACCAGTCATGGGCTCATTAATACTATCAAACATTTCACTATATTTTTTTGCTTTCATTATTCACATATCATCTACCTTCCAAAAATATTTGTATAACCTTTCATTGTTACCGGTACTATTCAACATATACTTTCAAATACCTTAGGAAAAACAATAGTGTAACAATCCTTAGATGATTCTTTATTATATAGTATCATTAAATTACCTATGCAACATAACTCTTGAAAAACATACAATCATTCCACTACCTTCTTAAACCATTGACCGAGCTTCATCATTTTATTCCTCAACACTTATTTCATCCCATATATTATTTGTAGTCTCATCATCATCATCACCATAAATACTACCCATACGACCATGCTGATTCTCTTCATGAAATTTTCCCTTAGAGAATTTGTTTTCATAATGCACATATGTTCCACATTTAAAACATTTAATCATTGTTGATGTCTTAGAAATACCATTATCCTTGTCCATGGTGTTAACTAAACCTTTTCCTTTGCAATTACTGGCTTTGTGTCCTTCTTTTCCACACCCAAAGAATCTTCCAGTTCCTTTGCAACATTCTCCCTGATGCCTCTTCCCACATGATTTACATGAGGTAATTGGAACTTTTATTCCTCTATTATCATCATGAAACTAAATCTTTCTCTTATTATCTGAGTCAGAAAACATACCAAAGTTGAGATTATTGATCATATTATCAGATTGTTGATTTGGCATAATAATGATATGTGGACTTCCAAATCCAATATTATTTGGTTTCTCATGAAGAATATCATTCCATTGTCTATCATATCCTCCATTATCGTGAATCTTACTGTTTCCATCAATTTTCTAAAAACCCAAAAAGAATAGTGTGAGAGGTAAAAATCATGCTAGGGAAAACAACATAATAAAGGGGGAGTACCTTCAATATCTAACATCTTAGGTTTAATTCTATTATTTTTACCGTAATTCTAGTACTATAACCAATACTTATACTTAACCTTAGGGACATCCCTAGACATACCATAGAAATATCTCTAGAGATCTCACTAAAGTTTTTGCATCCTAGTTTACAAAGGTTAACTAAACCTTTCCTCTGATCACAACTGTAGAGACCCAAAGATTTAAGTACATATACATTATATTACATTTTCGGAATACTTAAAACATAACAAAAAACAGACACCAAATGACTGTAATAGATTAGTGTCTTTGGAAACTTGGAACATAATCTTCTAATCTTGGTGAAAGATCTTCAACATCTCCCATAAAGATCTTCCATTTTTATTTCATACCAAAAACTTTTATTTATATCCTGGGGAAAATAAAACATATAAAGGGTGATCTCAAATTCTCAGTAAGGATAAGCATGGAGAAAATAAAACAAACCATATACATTTTAACTTAAAAACATGAACATAATATTTAAACATCAAAACCTTGAGAAATGACATAAAACATGGAAGTACGTAAGGCATAGTTCATAATGTAACATCAATCATGATAAAATATCATGAGAATAAAACAATTAATTGTGCAAAACCATTAAGCACATGATATGATTTCCATAGTATCCAAGGCATTGCTGCCAAGACCATCTTAGTGGACAAAGTCCCTTTCTGAATCGAGTTCACTCCCCATTCTAGTCATGTATCACTGAATGGGATTAACTTACCATTCAATCCATGTCTATCTCATGAGATATTAATCTTTACCCAATGAATTTGAGGGAGATATAGGTCCCACCCATCTCATAATGAAATCATTCATACGTCTGCCACAACATAAACATAAATCATTCATCATAACCCAAAGAATAAAATGAGTGTCATAAACATCATCTCATCATAACATAATCCATATAAAACAAATGGATATCATTTCATAATAAGAGAAGTGAAACAATGTAAATCATAGAGATATTATACTTGAAACATACACATATGAAATAATTTCATCTTATATGGAAAATGGTTTTGATAAAACACTTGAGATAAATTCTCAAGAAAAATATCCTTTCTTATTCAAAATCATTTTAATTTCACAAAATTCCAGGAAATTTTAAAAGAAAATTATTATTTTGAAAATAGTCAAGAAATATTGTAGAGTAATCATCATGAAAATGAGGTGTTATGAAACTATAAAAAATCTGTTCATGCCGTATAAGTTAAAAAAACACTCTCCTCGTACTTTTTTCAGAAAAGAGAAAAAGTTCCTCGTGTGGTAAAAAAAGTAAGATTCCTTTCATAACATGTGGTAAATGTCAGAAATGTTTAAAAAGGGCTTTAAAAATACGTGAGAACATTTTTAGAAAACATGGGCATGGATGATAAAAATAACCCTAGTATATACTTACGAATAAACAATCTCGGATAAAAATGAGATTGCAAAATTGTCCCTTACTAAGATCTTTTTGTAAATAAAATAGATCACTTATGTGTATTCACTATATCTTCACTTAAAGAAATTATAAATACATGATAATATATAAAAATTCATTTCTCACATAATCAGAGAACGACATAAACAAGAAAGAGATGATCAACCCAAAGAACGAAAATTTGGTTAAGAAGTTCTCTTACCTTGTGTCCGACTTGACTCGGTCATTCTTTAATCTCATGAATAATAAACAAAATTTAATTTTTACTTTCTTAAGAACATTTTTAAAGTTTTTTATTCATTTTATATCACTTATTACCATGTTATAAATATTATGTAACCATTTAAGTTAATAACATTTGTTTTGTCGATATTTGGTACTTGAGTCAAAAATGGACTTCTTATAATTACATATTGTTCATGTGGTCAAAGTTTCATTATATCCAGAATGATATTCATGATTTGTATATCATATATATCATATATATCCAGTATATACATGTATTTATAATAGTACATAACATATGGATGTAAGAAATGAAATGCATCATTCATGGAGACGGTAAGTCGTACGTATGCATGAACGCTACTTTCATTTCTATTTCTTATTTTAATGGAATTAAAACATAATGATACATAGGTATATTATAATTCCAGTGTAATATCATATATAATATCATTAACTCCATCTTTTATACATCCCATATAAGGCATTAAAGAATCACATCACTTTGAGGGGGCGGTAGTCCGCACTTCCTCAAATGATAATATCGCATTTACCCACAATGAAAACCATAAAGGCTTTATATAATTGAGAAGTAAAGAGGACTAATGAAATCATAAAAATAATATATATCATATATAAATATAGTTCCATTATAATGGCCGCCCTGAAAGGCGGTAGGAGAAAATCGAACAGTCATCATTTCGTGAGGCGTTAGTTTTCCATCCATAGAAACATTATGTTCTTCTTCCATTAGATAGGGGTGTGTGTAAGTGTAGTTAGAATACTTATCATTAAAACATCCTAGTATATTGAGGATACTGTTGATGTTACAAAATAAAGGATTAAAAGAGTTTAGGGGTAGGAGAAGTAGAATAAAAGAAAACAATTTAAGAGAAACAGTTACCTTTAATTTGGGTAACTTCCTTTGGTTTGAACCAAATTGAATTCTTGAAGTTCCTTCTACCTAAGGTAAGGCTTCTAAGGGGAGGAGAGGAATATAGGAACATTAATTGGGTAGAGGTTGGACGATCAAAATGGCTTGAGAAGTGTGAGGAATTGAATAGAAATGGTCTTCTTTTATGAGGGGGAGGGGGGCTCTTTTGGAAAGTGTGAAAATATTATTTTATTATAAACTTATATTTCCAATTAATATTTATAGTAGAAAATATAATTTATATAACCCTTATAAAAATTATTTACTAAAAGATTTTTGTTAATGTCAATTTTATCTTTACATTAAATTAATTAATCCAAATTGTCATTATCACTATCATATCCTCAATGGGGTCCCAAAATCGACCCAAGGATGCCCATGGTTAGACACTACTAATATAATAAGGTTATGACAAGTGTTTAGGTAATTTTTAATTATTGTAATATCCTTTTAACCTTGAATTACCCTATTTACTTTTAACCGTGATAAATAAAAGTCAAAAGTTACTATTCACAAAAAAATTAAATTAATCTTTTTGAACCACATTTTACTTATTGATAACAACCATGTATGTTGGATTTTTTAAATTCAATTCACAGAAGTTGTAAAATTTCATTTAAATGAATAAGTCAGTTTTTTAACTACCGCTAAGTGGTTTCACTATTCATCAAAAATTGAAGTTTTCCAGAAAAATTCCAAAAATTCAGCCTAAGCTATATTTGAGATATCAAATTCAAAAATGATGTTTATTGTTTAAAATTCAAAACATTGAAGTGGAATTAATTAATTTTAAAATTAATTCCCGTTATCAAAACAAATAACGTGTTTTTAAGAAACAATAACTATCAAAAGATCGACACTTTTTTATGTCCAATTTCAAAGGGAAATTAATTCCAATGACCAAAATTGGATTAAATGGTAAAAATATATTCTAATTAAACTTTAAAACCAATTAAAAAGATAATCTACCCTTATAAATTATTGCAATGAAAAAAGTTGTTTTTAATTAAAATATAGTGTGTTTTTACTATTCATTAAAATATGAATGTTATCCGAGTAATATGAAAAATTTATCCAAATTAAATTTTTGTATCCTTATTCCAAGGAAGAATTTTATTTTGTCAAATTGAACTTATAAACATGTCAAAAACTAGATTTAAAGTGGGTGCGCTATCAAAAGGAAGCAAAACAGCATTTTTTTAAAATACTTATTTTACGTGAAAAAAATATTTTGTTCTTATACCATGTTCTAGAACATGTGTAAGATGAATAATAATGTTATAAATTTCAAAATGTAGTTGATACTATTCATAATGGCTAGTTCATAATAATATTATAACCATATATCTTTGTTTAGTGAAACATGGTATTGCGTACTACACACGCTATCGAGGAAGGTTGCGATTGCGTGTAATGCATGCCAAGTCATCGATGAGTGTAGTGAAAACTCCATTTGGTTTTGTGTATAATATAATCAAAACTTATTCCATTTATTCATTAAACACTATACTTAATGTTACATAGAATTATTTCTACAAAATGAACTTGAAATTGTGTGTAACACGAGGCAAGAATAGTGTTACGTATACTGCAAGCTAATACGGTGTTGCATATATTACAAGCTAATCATGGTGTAGTGTGTAATAGAAGACATCAAAGAAATTAACAAGAATAATTCTCATAAAATCTTGGGCTGTTACACAGAGGCATATCTCTGAAAGATCAAAAGCTCACCTTAGATCAGGATTATCAAGGACAGAGAAAACATGAGTACAAAATGGGAACAGGAGGAAGAAACAGTCAATTTTCACTAAACATGACTACACGGCGTGTATAAAACTACACAGCATGCTCCTTAGGGCCATTCACATGGGATTTTACTTCTTCCACCTTTGGTCGTGTAACTCCCTATACTACACGATGTGTTTTCCCCACTCACGGTGTGTACTTCTTCTCCATCCCATGCCCGAGTCTCTTTACCTGGCTAACTCACACGGTCCTCTTAACCCAAGACTACACAGCGTGTTCACTAAGGATAGAGAGTTTACTAGACAAGGGTTCGGTGACCCGTGTTGTTAGTTACATAGCTAGCTACACGGATAACCCTTACACAGCGTGTTCCGAACAAACATGGTGTGTATAGGAGAGATAGAATCGTCCCGTGTTGTTCATGACACGGCCGGGTACCTATAACAATACCACACAGTGTGTGCGTACCCAACACGGCGTGTACTACATGGGATTCCTCAACTCGTGTTGTTAGTTACAGAGCCAGGTACACGACTCACTACTACATGGCATGCAATGACTGTACACGACATGTTTCTGAAAACATTTTCATCACCCCATGTTTCTGCTCACACAGTCAGTGACATAGTTTAAACCTACAGGGCGTGTAGTCAAGTACACACCGTGTATTCTGGATTTTTTCAGGCAGTAGCTCAGAAACTGCACCGAAGCCCAGAAAACACTGAAAAACAAACATGAAGGTGCCAAATTCCGATCCGTGAGGTCCCACACTCCCCGCTAACCAAAGCTTGACATCTCCTACATATCATATACAAGGGGAAACAAGTCAATGATCCACCAAGTTATAATTCATGAGGGCCCATAACACCTCAAGAACCAAAATATGGCGTTCATTTAAGAAAGGCATGATACAACCAATTTCTCTATCAAACTGCAGGGATTTTATCAAAGCATCTATCACAAAATCATGCATAATCTACACAACATCTTTCACAACAACATTAAATTGCTAATTCACCCTAGATGGCATAGAAATAATTCATGGCATGTAATTTCTAAAAAGTTCCTATATGATGCATGATATGGCATACCTTCAACTCATTGGGTTGTGACAGAAATAGAACCGTAATAACAACAACGGTAATAGAACAAAGCATGTCAATCAATCTAGGTGGAATCATATCAACCGTAAAATCTCAAACCAGAAAACTGTAATAACGAGGTAGATTGTCTTTTCCTTGTATACGTGTTAGCTACTCCCAGGCACAGCTCATTACCAAGTACTAAATCCATCATATCCCTGACTAAGGCTCCAAATAGTAAATCAAGAGAAAATAATTCCTCTAATACCACTTTGTAACATCCCAGTTCCGGAATCCACCTAGAGGTGCCCCGTACCTGGTTGGTCACATGGCCTCAAGTGCATTTCCCCAAATTCCAGAGGATTCCAACTAACATCGAGGGATTTGGATGTGATAGTGGGGAAACTATGCCCTCATTGGCAGAGTACATGGTATAAGTAAACAAAACATTCAATAGTAGAAGCAGTAAATAACTAACAACAATGCACAAGTAAACAACGGAAGTCTAAAACAATAAACCACTGGAGAAAATATGTATATATGAAAGGATTCATGATACATATCTGGGAAAATAACCAAACAGGTCACGATGCTGGAAATAAAAACATTACCAAACAAGTATAAAAGAAAAGATAAACAGCTCCTCAGCATCGCAAGCCAAATCTTGGTCCCATGCTCTCTTGCTCCAAGAAATCAAGTTCTAGAAGTCAAGGGGCACTTTCCCTTGTCTATACCTGCAAAAACATAGTCTGTTTGGGCCCAAAAGCATGACCCAAGCAGGGTGTGAGACTGTATCCTAGTAACCAACCACCTGAAGAAATGTGACTCACAATCAGTGAGCATATGGAAGGTAATAGTACAGTAAGCAGTAAGCAGTAACAATAAACAGCAGGCACTAAATAGTAAGTAGTAACAGGATGATATAAAGCAGTAAACAATCCACAGAACAACAATCATTAGTGAAGCAAATAGCTAACCACAACAAGAACCCCTCAAGTAATTACTCGTAGCCAACCACATTGGTCCTATCCAAGAAGTACCAAAAACCCTCTGTGCAGTGAACTCAGCCTAACCCCTTTGGTTTGGTCATGCGAAATTATAAGACTCTCTGGGGAAGCTCGCTCGGTCAATTCCCCTTATAGTCTAGGGTTTTCTGGAACTCTCTGAGGAATATCATGTGGTCTAACCCTATTATAGCCCCAAGGTCTAGAAACTCTCTGATGAAGCTCACTCTGTCAATTCCTCCTAAGTCTCAAGTCTATGACAGACTCTCTAAGGAATCTCACTCAGTCAATTCCTACTCTAGCAAGGAATGGTTTTAAAGAAATTTAAACAAGTAAATACATTCTGTGGAAGCTCACTCAGTCTACACTCCTGTAGTTTATAATATCCAAGACTCTCTGGGAATCTCACTCAGTCTATCCACTATAGTATGTAATAACCAAGACTCTCTAAGTAAGATCACTTGGTCTACCCTCCTATAGTCAATCATATTCAAGACTCTCTGGGAAGCTCACTCGGTCTATCCCTTATAATCTATAGCACTAGGTTCTCACGGTCCCATTCCAGTCAGTGCATAATAATTCTATAAAGACAATGTACACCTAATGATCTACTTGTCTAACCATTCTATAGGACATTATCATGTCATTAATATCAATCCATCGTACAGTCACAAGGCATGGAAAAATAGGTATAACAGCCAAAGGCTAACAAAACCCAAAGGTTATAACAAGAACAAGGCATAGGAAAAACATCCAAGAATAGAAATTATCCTCAAACATGATCAAATATCTTCTACACAATCATAAAGGAAAAGTAGGAAAAACAATATGGGGAAAACGGTAAACACACAATACCTCGTTCACGGGTATTGGTGGAAATTTGCACATAAAACTCAAAGACATCAAATGGTAAGGCACAAACCACCTACCTTGACGCTAGGAGTTCAATATATTTGAACCACGATGCTTGATCCTTCTTATAACGGTGTAGATCAATCAAAACGAACAAAACGTTCAACCCACGATATCTATAGAAAGAGGTAAAATCATGGAATGAGACTCAAGAAGAAGGAAGATCTCACCGCTGTGGTTCCAACGCAATCAACTGTGGTTGATTCGGTAAACAGACGGAGGATCTAATGCTCGGATGAAGTTCGCGGTCGTACGGGCACTCCCGGTTGAAGAACCTAAAGATGAAGAGGTTTTTGTCGATTAGGTGTGACCCCGATCCATCTAATGAAAAAAAAAACTACACAGCCTGTACTTCTGGGGTACACGGCATGTACTTTTCCTTTTTGTACTCCGCATTAAGTGGCCTCCACATCGCCCATACACACCATGTGTGTGGCCCGAACATGGCCATCACATGGCCTTACGCGGCATCAAAGTACACGGCGTGTACTTATAAAGTACATGGCGTGTACTATGGAAATTTCTAGATTTTCCTCTTTTTCTCAAGAACGACCAGAAAAAGAAAAACATACCTGAAATAAAGATCTGAGTTCTTACGGGTTGTTTTTAATGTGGTTCATTTGACCACATAAAGCAGGATTGTACGACACAACCTAGAGAATGTAATAATTGTACATATATGGGGCATCTTCAACTCTATTGTCCTAGTGCTCCATGGTTAGGTGATCAATACACTTCTCAGGCATTGCAAGCATTGTATTCTTCAATGGGGAGAGGAAAAAAAATTAGTCTCATCAGTAGAGCAGAGCTAGCCATGGTGATTCTAGAAATAAAATTACTCCTAAACTAGGGAAATCTCAATAAAGAAAAAAGGATCACATTGCAGTGATGAAGCAATTGTATCGAGTTGAGAAGATTATTGCTGATGATCATGTTAGACTATCTACATGGAGAGGTGTGATTCTTTTCAATTATACTCTTATGCAAGTGATCTTCGATACTAGTGCATTGCATTATTTAATTGCCTATCATAATGTTGATTTTCTTTTTTAAAGTTGGAAATGATGATTTCTATTTGAAAACTACCAACTTTTATTAGGGAAGGAGAACATCAAGACTTTGTGTATAGAGAATGTGCTATAACTATTGATAAGTTTGAGCTAAAATGGGACCTCTCAGTCTTGTACCTATATTTATATGATGTAATCCTGGGTATGGATTCTTTCAAAATGTTCATGGATCACATTGATTGTTATAGTAGAATGTTCTTTTTCACAACTGATGATGGCATATATCATCTCTTCATAGGATAGAGGGTTGTAATGAAAGGTTCAATGAGCTTGTTGGCTCCATTGGTGGGAATGATCTCTTACCAATTGGAGGCATTTTCTTTGGAATCCATGGAAGATATTGAGTATGTTAGTTTTCCAGCAGTGGTAGATCAATTTCCAGATATATTTCTCGAGAAATTCTTTGGGTTACCACCTATAATGAGATTGGATTTTATGATTGATCTCATTCTAGGGACCAGTCCTATTTCCATTTTGTCTTGAAGAATGGCACCAAAAGAGTTAAGGGAATTTAAAGTACAATTGAATGAGTTGGAAAGAAAGTGTTTCCTTTGGCCAAGTATGTCTCTATTGGAATCCCCGATCTTGTTCTTGAAGAAAGAATATGAAACTCTTTGGATATGTGTTTATTATCAAAAGTCGAACCAAGTTATGATAAAGAATAGGTACTCAATTCCCCGCATTGATGGTATGTTCAATCAATTAAGGGGAGCTCAGTGGTTCTACTAGATTGAATTATGATCAGGATATCACCAATTGTGAGTTTGGAAGGAATATAATCCAAATATAGATTTCAAAAGCATATATGGACACTAAAAATATGTAGTCATGCATTTCGGTCTAACGAACGCACCAACAGTCATCATGGATTTCATGAATCAGATATTTTAGTGATATCAGGATTCTTTCGTTATGGTGTTTATAGATGACATCTTAGTGTATTCAAAGACAAGGGATGACCATGTAGAACACATGGAAACAGTGTTACAAATCTCGAGAGATCACCTTTGAATTCCAAATTATACAAGAGTGCTTTTTAGAAACTAGAAGTATGTTTTATTGGCCATTTAATTTTTGAGAAATGCATTTTTGTTGATCTAGAAAAGATAGAAGTTGTTATATTATGGAAACCACATAATAATGTCTTTAATATATGTAATTTTATTTGTCTAGCTGGATACTACTGATAGTTGTCTCATGACTTCTCATGACAATCTTGGCCAATGACACATATAACAAAGAATAATGCTCCATTCAAAAGTACAATGGAATGAAAAATTATTTCCAAGAACTGAATGTTTGTCTTACATCAGCACCAATCTTGATTTTTGATGAATTTGTATAAGGGTATGTGGTGTACTATGATGCTCTGGGATCAGGGTTGGGTTGCATTCTCATGCAAGTATACCATGTGGCCGCTAATGGTTCAAGGAAGTTGAGGGTGGATGATAAGAATTACCACCACACTATTTGAATTTATATGTAGCCGTCAACGCTTTGAAAATATGGAGACATTATTTACTTTGTGATAAATTCACCGTGCTTATGAATCATAGAAGGATGAAACAAATTTTCTCATAGTGATATTTGAATCTGAGGAAAATGATATGGATATATTATCTCGAGATGTTGGACTTTGACATGTTGTATACACTGGGAAGAGGGAATTCAGTGGTAGATGCATTGAGCAGAAACCCATATGCTTTGTTTGAAAAAAGAAGCTTTAGATAAATGGAAATTTATGTCAATCGAAGATGACATGCTTTTGGAATGTGACAACCGATATGATGTTGCAGTTTTATATTCATCTATTCTTGTTCCTGATTTGGGAAATATGGTCAAAGTGGCATAAACATTAGATAAATAATGTCTGTTTATGAGTTCAATGAGGCTTCTTCTCTTCTCATATGGACACTGATCGCTCGGTTCAGTCACCATCGCCCTTCGTTGGATGAATTCGATAGATTTGTTTTCGGATCATGGGGGCTACAGGAACGATCTACGGTGGGGCTTCTGGATAACAGACACTTCATGATCAGATTTTCATTGGAGGAAGCCCTGATTCAGGCATGGTCCTTCGCTCCCCGCATATGCAACGACTTTAGATTCTTCCTTTTCTGATGGAACTATGACTTCCACATGAAGTGGTATTCTCTGACTACAGCAATATGCGATAGTTTTCCTCACCTCCCACTACCCTTTCAAAACCCCTCTATAATCTGTATGTTGTAAAACCTAGTGGGTAGATTCCTATGTTCTGATAATAGAACCCGTTCCATTTTCCACCCCATCTCTCCTTGAGTTTGTGTCGAAATGGATGTGTTGAGAGGGACGCCTTACTTCATTTGGATTTCTGTTAGAGAAGAGTTTCGGTATAATCAATTTGTTTGTTATGAATCATGGGTTCAATTTTGTCTGCTTTGCAAGAAGATGGGCCATTCGAAGAAAGTGTGTAGGTGCAGGGGTAGGACTGAGTTCCAGGAGCCGGAGGAGGGACTGGGCAGCAGGCTGTTTGTGCCAAGTGCAGGTTCGAAGGAGTTACTCTTGTTTGGTGACCCAAGCGATCTACTCAGAAATTCGGAGGTTGTTCCAGTTACTCATATTGAGGATGAGTCTGACTGTCAAATGGGGAGTGCAGCTGACCATCAGATTTCCTATGGAGCAGCGAAAGATGTTAGCATCCAGCAGAAGACTATGGGGCTGCATTCGGATTCAAACGGGTATGTTGATGGCTGTGGAGGATTTGGTCGAGGTACTAGAAAGAATACTGGTACCGTTTGTTCGGGGGAAGTAGTGAAGAAAAAACCAGGTATGATTTTACCTCCTAAACAGAGGGTATCTAGAATTTTTAACATGCTAAGGAGCGATTAGGTGAGTCCTCCTGGCGACAGGGGTGCAAAGGGCGATGTGATCTCAAATACAAGCACCTATTCTATGGATGTGCGTGCAAGAAGTAGTAACAACTCTGAAAGGGAGATACAACTGAATGGCGGTAATAAGTCTATGAATGGCCAGGTGTGGGAGCAGATATCGCAAGGTGTAGGTAGCCAGACTAATACGATGATTCTGGCCAGTCTCAACTTAAACAACCGATTTGATTGTTTGAGTAACGAGGGAGGGATTGAAAGAAAGTCCATTTGTTCCACCGAGTCTGATGGAGATGAAAAACCATCAAATTAATATGTTATAGGAGGGTCAGTAAAGGCCTAAACAGTCCAAGAAGGAAGAAGGGAAATAAGGAAAACAGAGACCCATGGAGTTGCATTGTTTTCAAGAAGTTGAAACCAAAGGGGTGCAAAGATTACTCCTGCCTTCCAAGGCCGATGGAGACTCGGTCAGCCAAAAAACATGGTAAATCCAAAAAACATGATGTCCAGAAAGTTGAAGGTGAGGAGTTTCATCAAGTTGGAGACATCGGGTCTCAAGAGCACGACAACGAGGCCTCAAATGTTGAAGGTACCATGGTAGATTTGGCAACCCCTCATAGAGATGCTGACATGATGTTGGGGGACCAGCAAGGGGAGATTCATCTACGATCTGAGGGGGTGATACTGGTAAAGGAGGCTGATCTCCTACCTGGACAACAGTGTGAGGTAGGGAATCCCGATGGCTCACAAAGACAGAAGGTTGCGGATCTAGAACATAAGATGGATCTACTCATGCACTCTGGTGAAGAAATATTGGAGTCTGTTCTGACGATTAAGGCGACGAAGGAACTTGTGGATCAATTGATGGGAAGATTACTCCAAGTGGATACTACTAGGGAGAAATGTGAGTGGATTGACAAGCATGATCGCATATTGGTTAGAGGCTTCAACATGGGGAAGATTAGTAAAGAAGTGTACATGAAAGCTTGGGACTATCTAGCTTCTCCTTATGAAGATATCATAAAGGATGATCCAGATAGCCAGGTAAATTCCATTCCTTGGAAATTGCTTAGGGAATGTGATTCCAACTGTCTTAGACTTGTCTTTAATAATTCAGTTGTCTCTTTTGCTACTTGATTTGTTTCAAATATGAGGGTTTTCACTTTCCCCTTAAAAGTGTTTGAAAATAAAAAATTTAATTTGGAGGTGCTAGCAAGTTATGGAAGAGAATCAGAGACCAGTGGGTATGTTGCAGTCTTTACCCATCCTAGTGTGAAAATGGGTGTAGATAATGATGGATTTTGTTACAGGTCTCCCAATAATTGTTTGGAAACACGATTCTATATGCGTGATAGTGGACCAAATTTCCATGTCATCCCATTTCATTCCATTTTGTGAAACTCATACGGTGGAAGATCTTTCCAAAATCTGTATCTCAGAAGTGTAAAGAGACATGGCGTACCAATTTCGATCATTTCAGATAGAGATTTAAAGTTCACATATCATTTTTGGTAATCCTTACAGAAATCCCTTGGTACTCAATTGGATATGAGCACAATGTATCATCCTCAGATAGATGGGAAATATGAATGGACGGTACAGACTTTGGAAGACATGTTGCGGTCTTCTGTAATAGATTTGGGTGGCTCATGGGTGGAGCACATACCATTAGTGGAGTTCTCATACAATAACATATATCATGCCTCAATACATATGGCTCCATTTGAAGCACTGTATGGAATTCCTTGTCATTCTCCACTATGTTGGGTGGATATAGGTGAGACATAACTAGTGAGACTGATCTCTATCCATGAAACAATGGATAAGATTCAGTTGTCTAGAAAGAGGATGGAAATGGATCAAAGTCATCTGAAATCATATGCAGGTCACCGTTGAAAACTGTTGTTGTTCGATGTGGGTGATCATGTCTTCGTGAGGATATCTCTAAGGCTTGGACATCGTCGTTTTGGGATGTAGGGAAAGTTATCTCTTTGATACATTGGCACTTTCAAGATATTAGATAATGTCGAAGAGGTGGAATATCAGTTGGCATTACCACCATGGTTCAGTTCAGTGTATAATGTGCTCCATGTATCTCAGTTGAAAAAGTTTAAGTCTGATCCTAACCACATGGTCATATGGGATCACGTTGAACTAAGGATGGATGATTTTTGATACATATACCAGTACAGATTGTGGATAAAAAATTGAAATTATTTCATGGAAAAAACATTGGTATTGTTCTTGATTTATGGAATCATGGTTATATTCAAAATAAGACATGGGAATGTGAGAATGAAATGAAAGAGCGATGTCCTGAACTCTTTCCGAGTAGCAGTGTTTTTCTACATTATGAGGATGGAAAGACATATGGTTGGGAGAATGTAGTACCACTGGTTTATTTTATGTAACCCTTTATTTATTATTTTTAGGATATAAAGAAAAATGGGGATTTTTGGGAGATTTTTGGGATCTTTCACTATGTTTGCGGGACAAAAGGAGAGGTTCATGGGTTGTGCATGATTTATCCAAACTGTGCGGAAATCCAAGTATAAATAATTGTAAAGAGCTGATTTGAGGTAGAGAGTTATGGGATGGTGTGTGAATGGTTATGGAGACCATGTGATGAGGTTTTGAGAGGGTCTTCCTAGGTAGTAGCTAACACACTGTTAGTGCACAGTTTTTCTAACCATGCAAACAAACTGTTTGCATGGTTTAAATGAGATCCTAAAAAATGGTTCTCACAAATTTTTCCCTCTAAGTTGCTATTTTTTTCTTCCTAAGTATCCTAAAACTGGGATTTATCTTCCTTAAATGTATAAGAATCTCTCCCAAGGAATATAGAGTCAATCCAAAGGTTTCCCTTGATTATTTGTAGCTAGATTCTTGAGGTATGTGATCGTTCTTCATCATTCTTGATTGGTATTTAGATCTACTTATCCTATCTTATTAGTTTCTCAGATATACTCCTGTTATCGGTATATATATATATATATATGAGTTTAGATTCCAAATAAGTTAATATTTGGTCTTGATCTTTCTAAAGGAACATATCTAAGTAGGTTCCATGAAGAATCAACCTGGTTTTTTTTTAATTGTTCTTCATCCGTTGTCAAGCTTCGGCAAAACAATTGAGTTAGGTGGCTTCTCTCTTGACTCCACTTAGTAGAACTAATAGAAATGATTTCAAATTGAATATATTTTGATTAATTGATCGTGAATTGTCTATTTGTGAAGTGATGGAAACCGTCTTTCTTGATGCTTGGGAAAATTGTAGAAATCGGGAATATTTGATGTTTTGAATAAAGTGATTTTTTTCTATGTTTTAATATATGTAATTTAAAATAGAGATTTTATGGAATTTTGGAACATTGATTTTATTAGATATTTACAATTAAAAGGGGATGTTTTATTTAAATGAAGTTGGTACTTTGAAATTGTCTTGTTCGTCCTTTTTCAGTAAAAATACAAATTTATTAAAACATTTTTTTGTGATTTGACATGGTTTGGAATACATGGGGTTGTGTGAGTACATGTTCAATGAGCCCCTAAATAAGGGATGTGTACTATTGGGGTACAAGGGGCATGACCTTGTATTAGTGGCGTGTGTCATTGTGATACAAAGTGATTGGACAAGAGATTTCTCATGAGAATGGAACTGTCAGATGAAGCATGCATGTGTGGGTGTGTTGCAAACTATGGAATGGGTATTCTGTAATAATAATTAGAATTTTTTTATAATACGTGGTTATTTATTTTCTGAAAAATTAATTGCTAAAAATTGGTTTATATTATTTTTCTTTACTTATGGTTACAATTTGTTTTCAAACATTTTATATTTGGTAATAAACTATTTTGGGAATTTTTTTATATAAACTATTTTATATAATGTGTAACTATTCTATCCAAGTGGCATGATTGGGGAAGTAATTGGGAAAAACTATTGATTTATATACTCACCCCTTATTTAGAACATTGGTTCTTTTACAGATTCTACCTTCTGAGACATAGGAAACGGTAAATTATCACAATTATTTTGCACCTTGTCATGATACGTCTGACTACTTATTGATGTTGGAGCATAAATCTTGTGGTGCATGGAGCCTTGTTGTCGTCTTGGAGTTTATTCATTTTCTTTTATCTACTTACTATGATGTTGTATTGTCTTTTCATATAGTATACGTTGGTTGGTTGTTTTATAGAGAATGATTTGAAATGTCTTACTTTATTTCACGAATTATATGGTAAACTATTTTTGTATGTTTTATTCGGTTTTTGTTTTTAGACATTAAAGGGTAAGACACCCCCACTTGCTTTGAAACCCTTCGGCATTTATTGTCAGCCTTTGGCCTCTTGGGGATGTCTCTAAAGTCCTAGTAATGACTCATTGTAATCTCAATCCAATGGGGATTAGTGGGTTATTACACACATGGTGTAATTTTCTTTCATGCCATATAAGATTATCATGATATGTATTATATATGGTGAAAAATACTTTCTTGTCATGTCAACATGTAGTGAAAATTACATTGGTGACATGTCAACATGTGGTAAAAATATTTTCATGACATTTTGAAAACTACTTATAGGGTGTGTATTGTTTTCATGTGGTGAAAACTTCTTATAGGGTTTGTAAATTCTCAAGGATCTAAAATAATTCAGGCCAAAAATTAAATTCATAGGGTGTGACACAAATAATCCATATCATGAATTAGAATAATGATGTGTATTTTTTTACATCCAAAACTCAATACGTATTTCTGTTTCACCCCTAAAAAACTTTAACCAACCCAATCCTCGACTCAACAAACCAATTTTAAAAGAAATTCCACCCATATTGAAAGAGAGTCAAAAAAAAGTTTAAAAAGATTCATACATAGAAAGAGAAATTATCTTATAATCATAAACATCAATACTAGAAATTCAGTCATTTGTGATGGGTCATTTGTGACGGGTAGATGAACCAATGCCAATAGTGCCTTTGCTATTACTATTTGTGAGAGATAATTTATTCTGTTGAAAATAATGATTTTTTATGGAATAAATAAGCTATCACAAATAGTTTTGGCAAGAATTCCCACCACCCAACTTAAAAAGTAATCACGAAAAGAATTTGCGATGGATAACGAAGTCCATCACAAATTCCCCTTGTCTCGGGATTGTTTGCCACTGAAATTAGTGTTCATCACAAATAATTTCAACCACATGCTATTTGCTATGGCATTAATTCCATCAATAATAGTTATTCGCAACAAAGACTAACATTTTAACCGCCACAAAACCCTCTTTTTTCCTCTTCTTCTTTCTCCTCCTACCATTGCAAACCCTACACGGCTGCTTGATTCTTTGCAGCTCTATTTTTCATGATTTTTTTTCTAATTTCATCTCATATCATCAAGGTACAGACTCTTCTTATATTCTCTGTCAAATTTTCTACGTATTTTGCTTGAATGTTAAATATACTGGTTTGGTCCCTAGGTTTATAAATTTATCTTATTTTCATGCTTTATTTGATATTTAATATTGACATAATTGTATAAATCTTTATTTTGATTTTAATCTGGTTCATTTTTTCATATTTTGGTTCATTTCATAATATACTAGTTTAGTAAAACCCTATGCTTATAAATTTATCTGATTTTTATGCTCTAATTGATATTTAGGTTTGATTCAATTGTATTATTCTCTATTTTTATTTTAATCTAGTTTGTGTAATTTATTTTAATTAATTTTTAGGAATTATACTTAGTTTTCAATTTTGATATTTATATGTGTTTGGTATTTATATTTTTATTTTCATATATAAGTATGTTTTTTTACCAATATTAATTTTGAAATATATTTGTGTGTGTGTGTGTGTGTATATATATATATATATTAACATGTGTTTATTTAATTTTGATATTTTTATGTGTTTATATATATATATAAATAATTTTTAAAATACGTTTATGGTTTTGGATATATATATATATATATATATATATATATATCTATGTATCTATGTATGTATGTCTGTATGAATATTTTAATATACGTATATGTAAATTGGATATGTATATCTGTTAAAATGATTACCAAAATAAATTTGATGTATTTATATTAAATTAAGAAATAATTTAATATAAATACATATAAATAATAAATTCTGATTAATTATGAAATTTTGTAAAATAAATATATCTAAACAACAAATTCTATGTATAAATTTATAAATTTTTTAAAAATGTGTTGTTTTTTTAATATATATGTATATATATTTATATAAAAAATTGTTTAATATTTTAATATAAATACATATACATACATTTATGTATACTAAAATGTGAATATATATATATGTGTGTGTTTTTTAACAAAACATTTAATGTTTATGATATGTATATATGTATACAAACAGACTTATATAAACATTTTAAAAAAAATATTTAAGGTTTTTAATATTTATATACACACACACATTTATGTATAATGGCATGTGAATATATATATATATATATATATATATATATATATATATATCTCTGTTACAAAAAATTTTTATTTTTTATATTTATATACAAACACAAAAATATATAACATTAAAAAAACATTTAATATTTTTGATACATATATATGTATTATTTATCTAATATAACTATTTTTTTAAAAAAACATGTAAAAATATATTTGATTTTTAAATCATGATATATATATATATATATATATATATATATTAACATATGAATATGTATATATAAAGAATTTAAAACTACATGTATGGTTTAATGTATATATATATATATATATTTCATATGTATATTTATTTACAAAAGAGTTAGAATATATTTTATGTATTTATATTAATTATGAAACAGTGATATACATATATATAATAATAAATAAAAAATTAATAATTATAATTAAATAATTTATAATAATTACTAATTAATTAGTAAATATTATTAATAAATATTATTAATAAATATTAAATATTTTTGTATGTATATATTTATGTATAGATAAATTTAATATATATAATAGTTTAAAGAAAATTTTCATAATTTTATTGGTATATTTATATAAATTAATAAAACATTAAATATAAATATATATAAATAATTATTAATTCAATATTAACAATAAATTTTAAATAATAGTTTTAATTACAGAATATTATTAATAATTTGATAAAATGGAGAAATATATGAAAATTTGTGTGTGTGTGCATGGTAGTATGTATACATATTTAAAATGTTAATTTGTTTGAAAAAACGTTTAAAAATAATGTTATGTAAATAGATTTGATTGTGTTATTTGTGTATGTATATATATATATATAATGTATGAAATAAATAGAAATGAGTGCTTTTTAAGAATGATGAGAAAATTAATTTAAAGGAAACATTTTTTTATAATAATTTTTTACATTAAAAAATGTTAAAAATTATTTTAATGAAAAAATAATAAAAATTTAAAATATGTAATATTTATTAATCACATTGTTAATAACAATTAAGATAGTTTTCTATAATACTTTTTTTAAAAATATAACAATTATAAGACTTATTTAAAATTCATAAAAAATATTAATTATCAAAAATATAGTATTAATTTATATAATTCATAATATTTAACAATCAATGATTTGTTATTATTAATAAATTGTTAATATTACCGATTATTATAAAATCATAATAGTAATTTTAAAAAAATATAAAATATATATATAATTAAATAAAAAATTACATTATAAATAATCATTACATGATTTATAATAACTAATAATAAATTTTCAATATTTTTAATACATAGTAAATATTAGTGTCAATTACAAAATATTGTTAATAACATGCAAATATCAGCAAATTATGATATTTTTTCATAAAATTTAAATGAAAAATATGTGTAATTGTTAAATATTACTAATAGTTATTATAAATTCAAATGTAATGGCATGCCTAAGGTACAAACCACATCTCAAACCCAATTGTGGACCCCAATATTTCATATGATGCGAAGTTTGGAAGATATTTTAAATTTTTATACGAAATTATAATAAAAATATTAAATGAATTAATCTCACAGGCAATGTAGTTAAACACCCAATGCACACATATGTAATTTCATGTCTAGGATAAACCCCACATCTAAGACCTAATGATGGTCTCCAATTTATCATCTGAGACAATGTTTGAGAGATATTCAATTATTTTCAAAAAAAAGCATGTGTCTTGTATAATATATTTAATATTGTTATTTTATCTACGACGAGCCTCTACGGACCCCATAATCTAGTGATAACATAGTGCCTCACTATGATCATATTCCATAGAATATTTCAAGGTGTTAAAATATAATAATAATTTGCATTTGGTCAAAATGATCTGTAATAATTGTTTTTCTTCTGTTATTTTTTAGATAAATATGGACTTAAGGAGTAGACACCATTATCTATTATAAGATCATGATTGGTTAAATAATCCAAAAAATCCAAAAAAAATATGGTTTAGATCCTATCTAAATTGAATGTGTTGATTCCTTTATATCATTTTCATTGTCAAATTGAGATTTTTTTCTGAAGGAAAAATTAAGTGTCTATATTAGAAATGTGATCTTAGGGCATTCGAAACATTTTACAATGTTGGACATCATCTATTGTGTTATGGTTTTTGGAAGGATTATATTTTTTAATATCAATATGGTGGAAAGCGTTCAGTAAAAAATAAAAATACTTTGGTTCTATAACCATAATTTTAGAATTTATTACATGAGGAAATCGGTCCATCTTTTCCTAAACAACAACTCAAAATGATATTCTAAATCCTGAATCAGAACCTTCTCAGTATTACAATTTCTTGAAACCACTGAGGAAGCCTTATATCCTAGAAGCTAAATGAGAAAACATGAAGCTGTTTCAAAATGTATGGATTTTAAATCATATTTTCAAAAGTCTAATAGTTGTTTAGATCAGATTTTATCATTGGTTAAGTATTTGTTTCCTGACATAAATACATTACCTACAAGTTTCTATGAAAGTAAAAGGTTGGTTTATAATTTGGGTCTAGGTTATCAGAATATCCATGTGTTTTCAAATGAATTCATCTTATATTATATTGATTATGAATCTTTTTTTAATTGTACCACATGTAGAGAATAGATGTATAAAGAGGCACAACAAGGAAATTTCAAAGTTCTTAGTAAACAGTTCGTATATCTTGCAATTACACCTTATTTACAGTGTTTATTTATGACTTGCAGCATAGTTGGATTGATGACATAGAATAAATCAAATATTTTCATCATAGAAAGCTTAAATCATCCATGTGATGAAGAATCATGGAAAAAATTTGACTAGATGGATCCTTCATTTACTGCATAACCTCTTAATATATGCATGTGCCTTTATACTGATAGTTTTTTGTCCATTTGTTGCTTGCTATAGTTAATATTCTTGTTGTCCTGTGTCCGTTACTCCTTAAAACTTTACTCCTAGGATTTTGTGAGGGAACCATATATATATATATATATATATATATATATATATATATATATATACGATACTATTTATTCCAGGACATCCAAAGAAGAATATTGATGTTTATTTTAAACCACTAATTGATGAGTTAATTTCATTATGGAACAAAAGTGTGACTATATTTGATATAACTGTAAATAAAAATTGTATATTGAAGGTTTTATTAGTATGGACAATCAGTGACTTTCTAGTGTATGGAATGTTATATAGATGGAGCACACATGGTCTAAAATCATGTCTATAATTCATGGCTAAGAACAAAGTGTTTATGATTTATAATGGAAGAATGTTAAGTTATTTTGACTTTCATCAGAGATTTCTTCCAACAGATCACACTTTTCGAAGGAACAGAATTAATTTTACAAAAGTTAAATTGAAACAGATACACCTCCAGTAGTGCTCTCAGGTAATCAGGTAAAATCTATTGTCTTTGCATTACCACATGTTATTTTTGGACCAACCTTAAATCAGATAAATATAAATGGTTTTGGGAGATTTCATAATTGGATAAAGAGAAGTATTTTTGGGACCTTATAGATTGATCTGATTTGTGGGTTCGTCACATGTTAGATTTAATGCATATTGAGAATAATGCTTTTGATAATATGTTTTATACCATGTTAGACACAACTAGTAAGTCCAAATATCATGTAAAGGCATAGTTTGATCTTGTGAAAATTTACAGATGTTTTGAACATGAATTATTAGAAGATAAAAAGTTGCATAAATTAATGAACCCAAAATAACCTTACTAACTTAGTAAAGAAAACCATTTATTATTTTGTTAATGGATTTGATATTTGAGGTCTCCATGTGGTTATGCTTCTAATTTTCCTTTTTTCATTAGAAATAGGCATTTTTCGGTGTTAAAAAGTCATGACTATCATGTCATTGATTGAAATATTTCACATTTTTGTTCTTAGAGGGCTATTGAATTATTCAATCTAGTAATTTTTGACTGAAAGATAATATTTTTAGAGATATTTGTGCCACAATATTATATTATTATTCATTGAGTTTTCTGAAAAAATTTGGTTTTTTTATTTTATGTATGTTGGATAAAATATTCCCACTACGCTTCTTTGCTTCCATGAATCTTATAATATTTCATTTATCATATGATGAAAGATGTGCAGGACAGGTACAATTTTGTTGGATGTATTTTTTTAAAGATGTATTATGAAATTAATGAAAAAAGTATATAAAAAATCATCATTTGAAGGGTCAATTACAGAAGTGTACTTATAAGAGGAAATTTCAAATTTCTTCTCTTATTATTTTCAGTCGAAATATCCTTCAAAACATAATGGCATGGGTAGAAATGAGAATTTTTTTTTATGATTTTACAAAACAAATGTTGTCATTTTTTAATCATCTTGATCTTGGTTTTGGTGGTTATCATGAGTGTTGGATTATAGATGAACAACTACATAGAGCTCATAGTTATGTTCTGCTGAATTGTGAAGAAATGACCCGATTTGTGCAGTAAGTACCACTTTTTTATTATTTTATAAAATATTTATAAAATATCTCTTTATTTACATAAAATGTTTTGTAGACTATATGATGACCATATCAAAAACAAATTATACACATTATATCTGTTTCTCTTAAAGAACATAAGCAACAAAAATTTTCATATTGGTTTCAAAGACTGGTAAGATAAGTTTCTTTTGATGGAATATTAAATCAATTTTTCAATGATATCTATTATTAATAATTTTTATTGGTTATAGGTACATAACTTGGAAATAAAATTTACATTCGATTATGTGTGCTAAAAAACCCTCTATCAAAATTGGTAAAATCTTAAAATGGGTATGTGGTTAATGGATTTCGATTCCATACACACATATATGGTGAGTCAAAGAAATCAATGAATATTTTTATTCATATGAAAGGATACCATAATAAGGAAAGTGATGTTGACATTTATGGTATATTAGATTAAATAATTGGGTTATATTATCTAGAAAAAAATTATGTTACAATGTTTCAATTTCATTGGTTTGATATTAATCGAGTATTGCGAGTTTATCCATGACATGGATTCGTTGACATTGATTATAACTATATTTTTGCATCAAAATAACCTTTTATGTTTTCATATCAATAACATAATTATTATTATGCAAATTAATGTGATTTTTTTGATATGTGAAAGACTAGTGGAGTGTGATAAAAATTAAATCACAAAATAATCAGTTTATTTATAATGAGAATGGTTCTATGGAAGTGAAACATATTAAAAAAATTCAAGAAACATCACAAAATATATCTCTTAACCAATGGAATATAAATATCAATGATGAAACTCTCTATTTAAGGGATGATGATATAGATAATGTGGATGATGTAATAAGGTATGATGAAATTGAAAGTCATATTGTAGTTGAAAATGTTAAAGATGAGGATGAAGACATTGATGTTGATGAAAATGGTGACGAAGATGACAATTGATTATATTAAGGTCTTTAGTTATATGTAATTATTATATTTGTATATTTATAAGTTTTTCAAATTTCATATTTTTCTTAACAAATTTTTATAGGTAACATTATTTTATTCTGATATTTGTTAGTTTTTTAAAATTCATATTTCTTTTAATAATCTCCTACCGGTGAAAATATTTGTTTCATATAGCAGGAGATGATCTTGAAGTTCTATTACATTCTCTCACTAATAATGGACTTCCTGATGATGAGACCAATTTAGCTCCTCCTCCTCAGGCTGGTACGCCTACTCAGAGGGGGTGTGGTCTTGCTCTACTATTGATTCCAAATCTTATACTAGTGAAATGTTCATCACTTGATTTTGATCCCCGTTTATAGAGCTGTGTTTCATTATTTAACATATTTTTTATATTAAATAAAGATATTGTTTCTTATAATCATTTTATGATTATATTATTGTTTCAATTTGCATATTTTTTCACATTTTTCTATTTTAATGGCTGATGCAATTCTGAGAAATTATTTTTCTCAGCCATCGGTGTCACGGGACCTGGTACCCATCACTGTGACTAACCAGATGTTTTTCCACTGGATTTTTTGTTATAAAATAATATATAATTTTTAAAATATTATTTAATTACTAACATTTTTTTAAATGACTTTAAAAATTTATTTTCTCCTATTTTTGATAGCACGAAAGTTCATATCTGAAAGGCATGGGATAATTGGTTACATGAGCGCTTTCATCAGTTTCTACACAACCTCAGAAATAAATATATGGATCAAGAATGCGATACTATTTTAGACCTATCTTGCATCTCCAACCATCCAATCTATATATCAGCTCTGGTATGGGGTGCATTTCTCCCCTTCAATCCATGATATACATTTAAAAGGATATCATCAACTAGAAGTCAGATCCAGGGTAGGAAAGAGGTCACCCTTATGGTCGGGAGTTGCACATTTTTCATACATCAACAACATATATTAAGTGATATTATATATTAATGTATATATATTTTAAATATAACATGTTTTTTATATTATATAGGTCGCTACTGAACAATATATTACAGAGTTCGATGATTATAAGAAGATGTATATTGATCCCCGTATAGGACAAGTTATAAGAGAATAAAAATTCCATATTGTGGTTAGTGATTTCGGTTAAGAAATTCATGAATATAAATTTTGTTATTATTTTAATTTGTCATTATATTTAATGAAAACATATGAGGTTTCCAATTCTTATTCATGGGAGAGTCAAGATGAGATAGAAAAAGATGTCACTGCTAATTTGGGTTTCAATGAGGGGGCTTCGATACATGTGACTTCACCGGGGGTCGAGAAAGGTTGAGTGATTGATATTAGTTCTCAACTGAAACCTATGAGTTATTATGGAACTTATGTGATGGTATCAGTGATTATGAAGGGATGTCGTGGATAATTTTCATCCACACCGTCATCTGCTACAAAAAATGAGTAGAGGTTGAGAGCTTAGGTTGAGATGATACAACAAATGTAGAAGGAGAGGGGTGAGGAGTGTGAGTAAGGGTGTCTAAGAGATGAGTAGAAGATGGAGTATATTAGGTGACTTGCATGTGGCATTGGTATGGAGTTTCCTCTACTAGTCCTTCGAGTGGCCCTCCTCCACCTGATGCTTATTGATGATTTCTAAAGATTTTGTGACTATTTTGTAATTTGGTATGATAGACATATTATATTTGAAATGATGTATTACTTTTATGTGTGTTTTAATTTTTTTAAATTTGTTTGAATGATTTTTAAATATTTTTATTTTTATTTTTATTTAAAATATTAATTATTTATATTTTTTGGTAAAAATTAATTTTAGGTGGATTATTAATCCTTTTGAAAATTGTTTTAAATAATATTTTAGGATTTTTTGTGATGAATTCACTACGAGAAAACCGCCGCTAAACGGCAAAAAAAAATTATTTTTTTTTAAATTATTTTTTTTATTTTTTTTATATTTTATTCAAGGATTAGTGGCGGTTTTTTAAAAAACCGCCGTGAAATAGCGGCGGTTTCGGTAAAACCACCGTGAAATAAAATGAAAAAAATAAAAAAACGTGAGAAACCCCGAAAACACTAAAACGATCATAACTTTTGATCCGAGCGTCCGTTGAAGCGCCACGACCAGTCAAATCGAAGCTCATGAAGATATATAGAGGCACATATAATCAAAACCGTGAGACGTTCTAAGGTGTGGACGACATTATAGTTATAAAAAAGTTGAAAAAAGTTCTCCAACTTCAAATGGCCATAACTTTCGCTCCGGGTGTCCGTTTGGGCTCTACCACATATCAAATCGAAGCCAG